>OX101818.2:51077846-53477846 GCA_944452925.2 Chrysolina oricalcia | reverse complement strand
TAACGTTCTTGCTATGGTTGAGGTTGACAAAACGGTTTCTTTAAGAGAAATTAATCGAGAAATGCACGAATCAGCAAGAAAAATATTGAAAAACATGGATATCGAGCATCTAAATATCAGTTACATCAACATTTGTATGCTGACGATGGCGATAGACGAGTAGTGTTTTGTGATTGGTTGCTTCAAAATCATAGTTAACCCAAATTTCATCAACTTTATTCTATTTTCCGACGAATCGCGATTTACAAACAATGGCTTGTTTTCATTTAAAAATCGGTATTTCATCAGTTACTCATGAGTCTAACCTCATGAAAACAAGCCCCTTGTAACTGCTAACAAACACAGCAGGTTTCATTAAAATCGGCTAAAAGACTTGAGTAATTGATAAATATCCGATTTTTCAATAAAATTATGACACTCCGTCACTTGAAAACAAAGCAAGTTAGGACACACGTTTATGTGAACTTTTTTCATAAAATAGGACAAGGAATCACCACGTGAAATTAATGACATCATTAAGTACACACCCTGTATACAAATAAAGCAGTCAGTCATACGTTTGTGTTTCTTGAAAAATAAGTGCATTTTTTGTACCTCAAAATACACATGGTGCATTTTTGCCACCATTGTATTTCCCTGAAAACGGCTAGAAAACTGTACTCAAATAATATAATCTTTTGGTCAATATAACCTACATGAGACGCCAATAAATTCACGATACGGTTTTGAATCAATGATACAGCAACCCTTGTCTATTTTCCTCACAGGATTTATTTCCATTGGACTTTCAGTGGCCGTATACGTTTATTCATGCTAAATTTCGAGAGAACATTTTCTAGTGGACTGATATTATATTCTTGTCAAGTTTCATTCATCGGCTTCAAGTATCTAGTACTGAATTAATGCTTCCTTCATTCGTTTATCACTTTTATTTCCGCTATATTATTTACAGCATTGATATAAAAATCAATTAATCCGGATACTACAACCGTCCTTTAAAAAGCTAATCTACAGTTTTCTGTTAAATCAGAGCATTGAGCGATATGCAGTAGATGGGGCAACTATTATCAACATGTTAGGACCATATATCTATTAACTACGAATATGGATAATAAGGACAGCCTATGTGCATGGAGCCAAAAAAAAATGAGCATCGACTTCGAATTGTGCGCTGCTGAATTAATGCGCTTGCACCAGAGATTCCTATTCAAAAACACGATTTTGTTTTTTTTTCATCTCTTTTTAGCGTGCATGGTTCGGCAGCAACAATTATCGAATATATGAGAAGTATATCTTATGTGGTGGTGATTCGGCAAATTCCAACATAACCTCATAATCTGGATAAGGTTACAGAGAGCAAGTGTACATTGTACTAATTATAAGAGGGCGGCACTATATGGGTTTTATTCCTGAGAAAATGAAACATTTAAGATAACCGCGTTTTACTTCGAGTTCGTGTTCAGAGGTGCGTTTCAATATTACGTCCGACGTGCGTCCGACGTCTAACTTTTTTTACGATATTAGAACGATATTAGAACGTCCTGTCCGAAAACTTCATTCCATCGTTTCAAAATTCTTGAGTGGAACGTCCGACCGTCAACTATTTACACCACGATTTAGGAGAGCGTTTCAAAATTCAATCCGAAAGATATCGCCCTACGAAACAACTATGACGTCATACATCGTCCGTTACCGGACGTCAGACGTTAAATTGAAACGCACCTCAGAGGTGCGTTTCAATATTACGTCCGACGTCCGGTAACGAACGATGTATGACGTCATAGTTGTTTCGTAGGGCGATATCTTTCGGATTGAATTTTGAAACGCTCTCCTAAATCGTGGTGTAAATAGTTGACGGTCGGACGTTCCACTCAAGAATTTTGAAACGATGGAATGAAGTTTTCGTACAGGACGTTCTAATATCGAAACGCTTCGTAAGAAAAGTTAGACGTCGGACGCACGTCGGACGTAATATTGAAACGCACCTCAGGAGGCCAAAATACATCACTACCAGCAAACTATTTTTCTCGGCGCCGGCGCCGGCGGTTATGAGGCCGATGTGGAACAAGATTTACCTTTTCAAACAACTCTCCGTCACATACCCAATCCATATTTCCTCAAGTTTAATGAGAGTTTATCCGCTTTTGGCAGAAAATTGATTGATGTTACTGTTAGCAGGTAACAAACAGACATTTTATTGTTAGAGTCACAAATGGATCAATGAATCGTTTAATTGACCATCTTGAATAATTCTTATTCTTCATTTTTCCACATTATAGACAAATGTTAGCCCATTTTCAACATGGGACGGTTGAAAATGTCAGAAGAAGCATAACCTCAAAAATTATGACATTTCTCGTGATTCAGAATTCGCCATGCGCAATAGTTTCCCAGTGCCCGTTTAAGCAAAGGTAAGATAGATATTTTTGGATTCAATTTGATTACATTGCGTCTTATGGCGTGTTATCAATATTCGTAGTTAATAGATATATGGTTAGGACATTTTTTATTCAGTTGATTTTACTAATCTAGTTAGACGTTTGTTTACCCTCTGTGATTTACGAGGTTTTGAAAGTTATTTTTATATAAATCTAACAATGGATGATGAAAGTAAGTACAAAATATAATAAATAGTCAATTTAATTTTTTATAAGTAACTAAATGAAAATTAAGATATTCTCAACATAATGCATACGATTTATATTGCTGTTTCTAGAAATTAGATTATTTGTAGCTGTTCTTCAAAAAGGAGGGTGCTAAAATACATAGTCGTAAAAATGAAATTTACTCCCAGTTACTGGAAGTGACCATTGAAGTTGCATGAATTATTCCAAGAAATTTAAAATTACAATATGGAGGTCCCAAATCAAATTACAATTTTTCCACCGGACAATGCTTGTGGTGAAGTTACCGACAAAGACTCCGGAGAAAAAGATGAGATTGTTTTGAACAACTTACAAGGAGCGCAACAACGGGCTGGCTGAGGTAGAAGTGACTTTGCCTGATTTGCTTGACGTAGAAGAATAGGAAGGTGAAAACGAATTACTTTTATCTACTCTCATAAATAGAAGAAAGCAGGAGAAATCTTTGAAAAAAAAAAAAAAATGGGCGAATTGAGACCTGAGCGAAACACAAATCGCTTGGTTGGAGGAATTAGGACCTAAAAACCACTACACGCCATTGGAAGCATTTTCACCATATTTTGATTATGAATTTTCTGAAATTTTCATGCACTACAACAATCTTTATTCATCCCAAAGGAACAAACTCAGTGATGTAAGCGCAAACAAAATTCGATATTCTATAGGAATATTGTTACTAAGCAGATATTCAATGCAACCTAGACTGTTACTATGTACTGAAAAAATCCATAAATACACGTAATATTTTGGTGTGTAACGCTATTTGTAAAAATAGATTTTCATACATAATGGAGAACCTCCATTGTTGTGACAACCGAAACCTACAACCAAATGATGAGTTTGTTATGATTTGTCTCCAAATAGAAGTCCTAAACAAAAAATTCTTGGAAATATCACTTCTTGAAGAATCACATAGTGATAATGAGTCTATGGTGCCATATTTTGGCCGGCACAGTTCAAAACAATAAATCATAGGGAAAACCGATTAGGTGGAGATATAAATATTGGACAGGAATTACAAAATATTGGTATATACAGGGTGTTTCTTGAGTACGTTAGGAGCGTGTTGCTGAGATCAAAATAAGAAGAAAAGTTCCTATAAATATATGTCCGCAAGTTATTCGTTTCCCAGATACAGAGTGTGAAAGTTGTATTATTATTTTTATTTTTTGTGAGTAATTTCAAAATTATTTTGCTATTTGGGTAAGGTTTGGTATGTGGGAATATTTATTATTTAGTTTGTGTGAAAAATATATTCTTGGTAGAGGTCACTGCGAGCAACTGTTTTCGAGTTATTGATATTTGAAATAATCGATGCAAGTGATTTTGAAAGACAAGATTAATAAATTTTTAATAAATTCAATTAGCAATCAGTTTTTTCCCAATTAACATGAAAGTTGCTTTGGCATTGAAAAATCATCCCAGATACCAAACTTTACCCGAATATGACAAATATTTTGGGATTTATTCACAAAAAACAAATATAGGAATTAAACTTTGACACTCTGTATCTTAGAAACAAATAACTTGCGGACATGTGTTTATGGAAACTTTTTTCTTATTTCGACGTCAGCAACATGCTCCTGAAGTTTCTACACGTACTTGAGAAACTCCCTGTATATATGAATGGTTTGCACCATATCAAGGTTCGACCACAGTTTTTACTGAAAAATTCAAGAGTTTGGATCTTGGAGCAAGCGTTGTGCTACAATTTGCGCAGTGTCTGCTAACAAAGTGTGCCGAAATTAGTTTTCTTATTAATTTCGATAACTTTTTCAGCACTCTTTAGTTGTTACAATGATTTAAACTCACAGGATTTGAAGCCAGTAGAACTATTCGAGAGAATCGATTTTTTTATAGATTGTCCTCTGTTATATTCATCTCTTTTTAACAAACAAAATCGTGCAATTACAAGTTTGTTTCCTATGGGGAAAATAATATCAGTCTATGTACATGGCATGACAACAGCGTTGTTACTGTTGCTTCAAATCACAATAAAATATTTTCAACTAATGTACTAATGTAAAACGCTTTTCACAAAACGAAGAAAAGGAATGTTTTATTTACCCAACCAAATATGATAAAAGCGTATAATGTAAATATGGAAGGAGTGGCCCACGCAGGCCCAAATGTAGCACTTCAATAATGGGCAAAAAATTGTATTTTCCTTTGATCTGTCATCGTTTAGAAATGGCAGTTCAAAACGCTTGGCAACTATATAGACTCGGAGGTGGAAAGAAGGGTCACTTGAGATCAAGACACTCCTTAGCTCTCGCATTTCTAGAAACGTATAAGAAATCATCAGCACAAGGACCCAGTCGACAGGCAACAACTTCATGAATATTTACGTCAAGATTGTCTCGATCACATAGTGATTTACCAGGAAAAACAGAAACAATAAATGCAATAAATGTAAATTGGCAGCACTGTTTTTACTGTTACCACACTAACTAAATTAATCTGTTCCGAAATATTTCATAATTCAGTTTAGAAACATAACCTGGTTTTATTTTAGGTTCTTCATAATCCTTGTACATTACACCACCGTCCTTTCGTAAGTAAAACATGTTTTTGGATTTTTAAAAGTTTAAAATAAAAGATATTCGTATTGAAATGTCTTTTTGCTTCACCAAAGTGAAAGAAATGTAAAAAAAAACAAAGAATTTTAACAAAAATCAGTTTCGGTAATATCTGGGTTGAATATACAGCAAAAGAATAATTGTTCTTCCGGATATACAATCATCTATCAGTTTCCTTTGCAAGAGCCCGTAAGTTGACCCTTAATCTGATAATTAAGCTTATAGGATACGCTAGGATTATCAGAATGTTATATGCAGTAAATGACTGAATCAAGGTGCGTCATCTAGTTTACAGGGCTAGGTACCCTAGTCGTTAAAGCGACATTGTTTTAATCACGTTGGCTGCTAGTCGGCGGTGGTTCAAACCATTGCATCTGCAGAAATTTTTCTGATGGCCCGAGAAAGTGCAAGGGATCACACGTCAAAAGGTAGGACCTCGGTAATCCTTGCTCACACAAGTTTCGACTTCTGAGCGCTGCCGTTCGTAAGGGGTCGACAGCTGGTTAACGAAAAAAACAATTTCAACAACAAAAAAAACAATACAATTCACTTTACATTCAGACACCTATACAAGTTTATTGAAACTACTCTTTGATCATTTGGTGATGGCGGTTGTGTGCAACAGCTTATCGTGTCATGTGTCAAGTTTTATTATTTTCTGAATATTTTTCAGGTATTTATATAATAAACTATTAATCGTTATTATTGAAGGTGCATGCAGTGTGGTAATACATGCTAAAACATTTTTGACAATTCTAGTTCCCTTTGCCAAAGTTTCTAGAGAAGCGACCACATTTATTTTCTTCCTTATTGGTCTATATAATCAAATTTATAGAAAAATGGATAACGTATATTATGTAAGTGACGATGACGAAAACCATACACTCCATACAAATGATTAGGATAGGATAGCTATTCAGAATCATCTGAGATTCACTCACTTCCTAGATCAATTGCAGAAGAACTTGAGGATACTTTAAAAAATTTGAGATACCAATATTGCTTCAGAACAGAGTGAAGAACCAAATATTGTTCTACAAGCACTAAAAATACCTATCAAATACGTTTCCGAAGATAAAGCAACCTCGAGCAGCAATGTTTTTGTTCCACTGGAAACAAGATCTTATACATAAAAAAGAAGATCAGGAAAGTAAAGTAGCAAAACAAAGTCAAAAGGAGAACGAAAATACTAAGGAAGACTTAACAGATTGCAAAACTGCAATTTGAAAGAAGACAAGGGATTTAAAGAAAAACGTCGATTTTGGAAAAATTACCATTTTCCTGGTATTACGCATCACTAATTTTTCTCAGTGTACGTAACTGATCAATTATGATATTATAAATTACGAAATTGCTATCTCAATAATAGATTCAGAACAATTCGATTGGTATTTCATGAAAAGTAGTAGTTCGAAACAGAGCAAAACGTATCATGACATGCCTATTAAGAAAAATTATACCATCATTGATACGCGATTTCACGCGTGTATCACGCATTAACTATTGTCGTGCACAATTAAGTGTGCACTAATCTCGATACGTAACATACCATGATAAATTAACATTTTTCATAATGTTTCAGCTAATGTTTCTCAATATTTCCACACATTTTCATAGTATTTAATTTTTATAACAGTTGTAAGCCCAGAAACATGAGAATATTGAATCAGTAATTCAACATTTTTTTTTATTTGGTTCACACGAAAAGAAAAATCCATTAATGTTAAGATAACATCGTAAGAGCCAAGAGAAAGTGTAGGAATTGGTGTTCTTAAATTTCTGAATGACTGAGGGATCATCTCTCGAAGCAGTGAGTTCCAAAGATTTGACGTTTGTTGAAAGAACGAATACAGCTCGGCAAAACCATCTGTAACTATCAATATTCATCACGTGATTTAGAAGAAGTAAGCGGAGAAACATTAATATTGAGGACAGACGTGAATTCCGACCTTGTTTAATACTATTTAGCAATGGGGACGTCCGCTTAAGGTAAGTTCCCAATACAGCGATTTTCATTTTCATTCCATAACGTGGAAATATTTCAACTTTCTTGCTTCGCTGTCCGAGGTTATGGATCGATAGAATGAATTTTGTGACGCCTTTCATAAATAAGTTTTTATTAATTTTATTAGAATGCGTGACTTGCGATGCGAAAAGCAAAAACGCTGTATTGGGACATACCTTTACGCTTGGAGATGTTTTGCAGCATGCATAAAGGTTCCGTACAACCAAAGCGGGAACACGGGAGCGGGAACGGAACTTTGGAACCGTGCTAATTGCTAGAAAATCAGTAAATGTAGCAAACCAGAAATATTTCGCTGCTTGTTTGTTTGTATTTTTACATGTCCCACTATAGAATTTAGTCTCGCATTCATCCCGTTCCCGCTCCCGATCCCGCGTTCACGCGTTGGTTTGGGGAAATCTTAATGCTTCATCTCAAAATCCAAGAAAAACTGTGTCATTTGGAGTTCAAATCAGTATGTCGGTATCTGACTTCACATATCGGAATAGTGTGAACTAGGCAATTTCTGCAACTAGCTTTAGTTTATTGTCCTTCCAGAAGATGGATAGGTGACTGAAAGAACTGTTGAGGTGTTGAAAATTGTGGTTTGATGTTGGGACTGAACTGCAGTGTATTCAGACCTCAGAATAGTAATGAGAGATCATTTGGACTGTTGAAATATTATTTCATATATCTCTACATCTCTGAGTATTCACATTTATCTGAATGTTTTTATGTTGAGTCAGTTAGATATATCATTTTGTAAAATGTTGCCAAATAAAAAGTTTTTTCACTCGAGTTTATTCGTGGACCACTATAAATTTTTTGACAAAAAAAATTTACACCATCGTAGATCTTGGTTCGTATTCATAAACCTTAGGCAAATGCTTTTACTTAGATTTCTTGAAACAGACGTATTCATTTTGTTGAGTTTTTAGGAAGACAAACCTAAAGTATAAGCATTTGCTACCTTTTATGAATACTACCCATGGTTTCTACTCCCACACAGTAGGTAACGATACGCTGTTGTAGTCTTTATTCTCCTCAAAGACATTACATAAATGTATAGGATTTGTCAGTAATATACATATATACAATATTTTTACACAATATGTGAGTACAAGAAAGTAAAATTTTACAAAGAACAATGAATAACAATGAAAAATATTGATGAATGGAATCCCAATATTGTTAAGAAAAGAAATCTCTAACTTCGTAGAAGTTTTTTTCAGTTAGGTAATTCTTCAGATCTTTTTTGAATGCGCTCATCAACTCTAAATTTCTAATTGAGGATGGTAAAGAATTGAAGGCTCTGGTACCAATACTATCAGGTAATCTATATCCCAGTTTTGGGTTGGACAAATTTATTTTTGTTTTTGAAAATATAAATGCATAGTTCATATATATACAGACTCGGTAGGGTCATGATTTTGTTATTTTGAAATATCTTTCTACATGAATTAGTCATTGGGATTCCTAACATTGCCCTCAGTACAAATCCCGTACCTAAGACGAGATTCCACATAGGCGTAGTAAACGCTGAGTAGCTGCTGGATTTCTAGCACAGTTCTCAAGTTTCTAAATAAATAACTGGATGAATTCAATTTAGCAACCAATTGTTCGCAATGTTCTTTGAAACTAAGGCATTCATCTATGTGAAGTCCTGAGAACTTCGTTTTTTCATCATAGCGGAACAATTCATTTTCTAAGTATATGTTAGGTTTAGTACAAACTTTTTGATGATTATGAAATTGTAAAAGTTTTGTTTTATCGGAATTGAAGTGAAAAGAGTTTTTATTGAACCATGAGTTGACCCCATTGATCACATCAGAGCATTTCTGTGTTAGATCATTTTCATTTTTATCAGAGACTGTAACAGTGGTGTCATCTGCAAAAACCACAAAAGAAGGATCTTTTGTTGCATAATTAATTTCATTTATGTACAGAATGAACAACACCGGACCCAAAACAGATCCTTGTGGCACACCAATACTCATATTCAAAGTATTAGAGCTAATAACAGAATTAATATTGTTTTCTTTATACTGAATGCTCACGTACTGTTGAAATGAAGTGTATACGGATGTTCCAAGAGTCCTAATCTATACTCATATAAAATAAAAATGGTTCATTATCTTACAAAGTGTGAAGTAGGATTTATGTTGATTATCAAAAAATATTAATCTAAACCAGCGTACCCCGTCCAACATTTCCTCATTACTTCACTGATGACGAGAAAGACCTTCTAAATGAATTTGATGAAATACGAACTGCAAAATTAATTAGAACTCAGAATACAATTTACCTCATCACATTTTAATTTTAAATATTAATAAATACGTCTATATGAGTCAAATTACACGGGTATATAACGAATAAAACAATTAATAGCTTTTTTCATGACTTCAAAGCTAAAAACACCAATACTTTGTTGGATTTTCGTCGCTGCATTGTTCACCTTTTTTGCGTAACTTCATTTGGCATTTTTCTGAAGTATTTTTTTTTTCAAATGCAGAGAATAATTTTCAGTTCTACTTTGATTATGAGAAAATCTTGTATGTAAAATTCAGTTACTGATTGGTTCACATTCATTTATTTCTTCATTCATTTAATATATTATCCAGTAGGCTTACGCCCAATAACAGGTGTATTGTATAAAACAAATAATTATGGAAAATTTTAGTCGCACTATTTCACTGTAAAACATATTTTGAACACTGAAGTTCACAGTTAAAATAATCAGTAAAAATTAATTAGGTAGGATATAGTATTATTAGAAAAAAAAAAACTGAACAGTTCACGTATGAACTGAGATAAAAAGCTAAAGAAATTATTGTAACCAACTTTGGAGCCGGAACTGTCGCAAGTGTTCTGATCCAACTGCACGCGAATAGAAGTATCCCGAATCTTTGGGAGCAGAGTACTATTGGAATATGAATACAGAGACAGCTACTAGCGCGACAGTCCCAGTCAGAGTTGAAGTTAGCGTAGACAATTCACCGTTATCGTTGATGTAAAGATAGTCACATACACAGTGGTTACTTTGTTCATTTAAATCAGACACTTTATTTGTCGAAATAATTTGAAAGTAAAAAATAAATTTGCGGGAAAAATATATTACTCTGCAATTTGTTGTAACTTCATCACATTATCGTGAAAGGTCAATGAAATTGTTGCTGAGATTATGGTATACCTGCACGAAATGTGATATCTGATCTCGATACAGATCGAAGTATAAACATTGAAATTAATCACCGACAGAAAAGAGAATGAATCGACAAGGACATTCTCAGGATGTTTTTTGATAGAAATTAAGTTGAATTCATCAAGTAATAAGTCATAGCTATAATTTCAAGGAAGAGCATGCTCGATATATTTTGAATGCAGTAATCCAATTCACTCCTTGCTGAAGAAACAGTCACAGCGCAAATCTTCAAATAATTTGAATTCTTTCTGAGAACGTATCAAAAATCCCTAGATTTCATAGCTCTGCTTATAATAGTTTCTGTATGATTAAAGAAAGTCAACATTCGCATGTTAAATAGGTGGTGTTCAAGTACTGACCAAATAAAATCTGATGTACAAATTTTCAGCTGAATGTCATAATTGTACATTTATTAAGGTTCAAACAGATTCTGTTATCAATATATCATTGATTAACCAAAGTGAGTTCCTCTTTGTAGTCGTTGTCAAGTTTCATAACTCTGTAAAAATTCTTATCGTCCACGTATAACAGTCCATCATTCTGTATACGATAACAAATATCATATATGAATAGTAGAAGTAGCAAACGTTCCAAATTTAAATTTTGTAGCACACCGGAAGTTGTGCGGAAGTGAGTTCTTTGACAACATCATTTTCCTCAAACATAACGAATAAGTAGGAGTATGTAGGAATAGGTAAGTAGGACTTTGACATGATCAATCTCACTAGTTCACTAGATAGATAGAAGAGCTGATCAAAACAAAAAGCTATATCAAGAAACAATTGTCGTCCACATAACCAAACTTTTGTTTAATATTCAGTAATAGAAATTCAGACATTTAGGTTATTCGTGTTGAAAAGGGAAACATTCTGAATTAAAAATTGATAAAATATGACTTTTCTGGGAATAAAAAGAACCTACGGTAAAAATGAATCTATTTTTCGTAATATCTTGCAAAAAATAATCACTCCCCAGGCTAATGCCAGGCTGGACATTGAACTACATCTGAAAGATATTGTGAAAAGATTCTTCGAAAGAAAAATATCTGAAACCAAAAATTTTCATTTTTAAATAATAATTTTTGTATTATCAATTGTTAATAACTTGGAGTTCTAAAGGAAAATTGTAGAAATATCGTGGAAACCTTCAAAAACCATAAAGGAAATATCAAAATTGTACAACTATAATGAGTTTACTTCATATGAAAATGAATAAAACTCTCAATATATAGACCTGAGTCGCATTTTCGGAAACAGTGTTGCTTTTATGATTTTGTCCTACTCCGATAAAGTTCATTATCTGTTACATATCCACTAGGTTACCATGGAGGCGAATATCTGGAGGAATATTACAAATTGTTGAATATGTTGGTGGTCTTGACTTCGGTGAATTCTGAAATTTCTTCAGGGTGTCCTGCACAACTTCTCTTCTGGAACTCAGTTGATACACATAAGCATTTTGAACAGCCACATCTATAAACCAGGTAGCCCAGGCAGCAAGACTTTATAAATGTGATTACTTAAAAGAGATGAATATAGTATCAACATATCCTAAAAAACATACTAAGTTGGAGGGTACCCCCACACTGTTAAGCTTTCGCTGCCATCTTCACAAATTTTGCTCAATTTCCGATATTTTCAAAACAAATCCAGTCATTTTGGTATAAATCAGATCAGGTTGATCAAAACAGATCAAAAAAAATTATTGGTTGGTATTCTCTAAAACTTGTGGTTAAAATGTTTTTACGTATAGTTAATAATTCTACAGTTCACGTGCTGTGCCAGCTTAAGTGTAGTAAGTATACTTATAAGGATTGAATGAATGCCCTATTATCACCTATAATTTGATTCATTACATTTTTGAAAATTGTTCTATATAAAAAATGTATTGTAGAATCCAGTCGTTTTCCTCACCCCATACAATAGGGACTTTCGTCGGCAAGTTTCCAACAGAAAAAAACTACTCTCCCCTACGACCGATAAATTAAATCTTTTTGATTTTTGGCAATGTTTTCTACGAAAACTCTACTACTCTAACAAAGCTGAAATTATTTTACGATTCAAATTGGAAACACCTACGTAACTGGTTTTTTGGTTCTTGCCAATCAGCAGCGGAGGCTAGTTGTCTCAATTAAATCGAAAGACCACTTCAGCTTTTATTGGAAATTGAATCTTTCCAGCGCGATCTCTAGGTTCCACAGAGCTCTGCGACTAAGCCAAAGTTTTATGAGAAAAAATTTGTTGATACTACTTGGCAAAAGACCATTAATCCATTAATTATCAGAATAATGGTCTTTCGCCAAGTAAAATCAACAATGATTTCTCATGAAAATATTGTTCAATTAGTAGTAGCCACGCAAATCTTTATTTTCTGAAAGCAGGCAGAGAAAAAACTGCAGAACAAGTTTACGTTCCACAAAGTTTCAATGCTAAAGGAACTGCAATAGAAATAGTATGTGTATGAATATTTTTCTTTCTTCCCCTATTTTTCCACAGGTAAAATTATGTTTGTCATAACAGACAGAAAAATGAAAAGTAGAAGTGAATTATGAAAATGTGGATTAACTTGGATTCGAACCCCGCATCCCTCGATTACCAGCCAAGTGATTTCATTAACAACTATGCCGTTGATCCTATTCAGGAAACCGGTCTCTCACTCTTCAAATTCAGATCTGTGTTAGTATGTGAGGATGATGAAATTGAGGATTATCACGGAAGCATTTACGTCCTTCAGCATGACCCAAGATCAGCGTTGTTCCCGATACCCCAATCTCTAGGTCCTTCTCTTAAAAAATCCTGGCTCTTTGCATCATAGTGAACCCACAAAATCTGATTCAGCTCAATTATGAATGTGTGAGGGTTATGTGTGTTAATTGCACTTTGTCATGTATTTTTTATCCTTCATCAACAAATAATGGTATTGATCCCAAGACTAATACTAATATTAACAATGCATAATCAATTCTGTTAGCAGTCTATGCGCTGATTGACATAAGTTGAAAACTTTTTCACATACAACATCTACTTTATTTCCGCGTTATAGTCATAACCGCGATAAAAAAAAACTGAAACAACCGTGTGTAGATTGATAGCTTATTGCATCACCATCAGGCAGAAATAAAATGTTTCACTATTGCTATTTTTCTGAATAGTTACTGTCTAATAATCAATCTGGAATAGGTGATGTAACTGAATTAAAAGGAGAAGTTTTGTTTATATAATTCATGAAATTACATTAAACAAACATATTCAAGCCCAGTACCGTAAAATTAAAAAGTATTGCTGTCGCTAATATGGCGGAGATAAAGGATCAGTTGAGAGAAAAAAACGTCTTCTAATAGGTGAGTACAAGAAAAGATGTAATCGCTCCATATAGGTATGCTTCAAAATACACAAGTTATGTATAAATGAACACAGAAAGAATTTCTGGAGTCAAATTTCACATACAGCCGCTCCTATTCTTTTCTGAAAATCTGCAAATTTCAAAGCTACTAATATTGGCGCTCCTTGTGACGTACTCTATTGAGCCCAATCAGCCAAAGGGCGTATTCTATATGGTTGACTGTGAAGTGAAATGGCAATGATATTACTTGCTCGGAATTCTCGGGAGAGCAGGTCACAACAATTTGCAATGGCGCGAGAAAGAATCCATTTGAATTTTGTCGCCTTTATGTCTTTTCTTTTTTCTTTTCTTTTCTTTTCTTTTCTTTTCTTTTCTTTTCTTTTCTTTTCTTTTCTTTTCTTTTCTTTTCTTTTCTTTTCTTTTCTTTTCTTTTCTTTTCTTTTCTTTTCTTTTCTTTTCTTTTCTTTTCTTTTCTTTTCTTTTCTTTTCTTTTCTTTTCTTTTCTTTTCTTTTCTTTTCTTTTCTTTTCTTTTCTTTTCTTTTCTTTTCTTTTCTTTTCTTTTCTTTTCTTTTCTTTTCTTTTCTTTTCTTTTCTTTTCTTTTCTTTTCTTTTCTTTTCTTTTCTTTTCTTTTCTTTTCTTTTCTTTTCTTTTCTTTTCTTTTCTTTTCTTTTCTTTTCTTTTCTTTTCTTTTCTTTTCTTTTCTTTTCTTTTCTTTTCTTTTCTTTTCTTTTCTTTTCTTTTCTTTTCTTTTCTTTTCTTTTCTTTTCTTTTCTTTTCTTTTCTTTTCTTTTCTTTTCTTTTCTTTTCTTTTCTTTTCTTTTCTTTTCTTTTCTTTTCTTTTCTTTTCTTTTCTTTTCTTTTCTTTTCTTTTCTTTTCTTTTCTTTTCTTTTCTTTTCTTTTCTTTTCTTTTCTTTTCTTTTCTTTTCTTTTCTTTTCTTTTCTTTTCTTTTCTTTTCTTTTCTTTCCTTTTTTCTTTCCCTACTTCAAACTCCATCAAATTCGTACCAAACTGAATTTTTCAAAAAGAAATATCCAAACTTGTCCTGACTCTATTTTCTTGCATCCAATTACTGATCATGATACAACAAAAATGCTGGGTCTTAAAGCCGTATGCACCGAAGTAATTTAAACAAGATTAAAAATTGAGCTCGATTAACTCTACTTTTTTGTACGCACCGAAATACGCCTTAATCGCGATTAACTTGAATCCAAAGATATTCTAGGTTCAATCTTAGCAAACAAACGGGTGACAGTTGGGTTGGTTGTCAGTGAAAAAAAATTTTTGGAAATATTCGTCTCGTATATTGATGAGTCACACTGTATGATACTCATAATTCCTGTTCCAGGAAGTGGCTACATGACACATATAACCGGTGCATTGAATTGATCAAATCGCGTTATCTGAAGCAAATATAACACATACAGTTATACTCTCAATCTCCTCTGGTTCGACTTATAATGTTGATGCTTCGTTCTGACATTATTTTCATTTTGTATAACTTTCAAAAAGTCTTGATATACCCTGTATATTAGGGTGGTCCTCATTTGTTCACAAATTTTTTATTTTTGAAATGTTGTTGGGGCACCCTCGCAAAGTGATATAATAGGCTTAGAAAGAAACATGATATTTTTTTTAGAATTTATCGTTAATGTTTAGGGGTCGCGACGGGACTGTTGAAACGGGAAAGTTAAAAATCAGGATTTTTTTGTAAATTACCACATTTATTCATAGCAGTGGAAACAAAAAATAAATTGAACATCAAATCATGTTAATAGTCAAGTTTAAACATAAAATACAAAAGTTATTCAAAAAACAAGGGTTGATTTTTTAGAGTCGGGATATTTTTTTCTAAATTCTTTGACAATAAAAAGTAAATATTGCTTTGGCTCTTCTTTCATGGTGATCAACTTGTCAAATTCTTCCATTAACCCTTCAACGCCTGGCGTTGCTTAAACGCAACGTAAATTAGCGGTTCTGAATCAGGCTGTAACGGAAAAACTTTTCACTTTGGCTGATAGATGGCGTGACAATATCGTAATAGAAAGCTTCGATAAACAACCATCATTGATTTGTAACGATTTCTTCAATTGTGTTCCTCAAAATAGTGGTTTTGTGAGCTAATGTTCTAAAAATCAGGAAAATATGGACGTGCAGTTTGAGTAAGTAAAATTTATACATTTTGCTATTAAAAATTTGATGGTATTTTGGAATTATCATGTTTATTATGGATGTACTAGTATGTCATGACTACGGTTTTGAGGTTAGGTTTATTATATTTCTAGAGACGTTGGCATAAACAGGCGTGTTGCGTAAACGCAACGCTAGGATAATACAGTATTGTATTTTGCAATTTTGACTATTCATTGGTAATTCCAGATTTTTGTTTTAGGAAAGGTTTTTCCCTCCAGGAAGCATTGGAGATAGCTTATGACGATGATACCATTGACATTGAAAATATTTATGTGGAGCCCCCTGAAGTCAGCGCCCTAACTGATGAAGATTCTGGGGATGAAGATGGCGATGGGGATCTGAATCATCTATCCGGTCGACAACTTCGGGCACAAGCGGAACTGAAATTGGGCAATAATCGAAGAATTGGCTCATCTGATGAAATTGCGGAAGTACGCGAAGAGGATCCTTTGCAAAAAACATCTAAAAAGCGACAGAGAAAGGAAACAAAAACGTACTCTTGGGCAAAAGGCGACCTTCAAAGTAGGGAAAATGAGTTCAAAATTCCAGATTTTTCGAAGTATAGTGAGTTGTCTCCTACTGAATTATTCGAACTATTTTGGACTGAAGACATTTACAGCTACCCCCTAGACGAAACAAGAAAATATGCATTATTCAAAAATTATCAAGATCCTCAAATAACTCTGGATGAGATAAAATGTGCATTTGGAATTTTTATTCTTAGTGGCTATAACACCAAACCTGGACGTCGATATTATTGGGACTCCAAAGCAGATATGGAACATCCTATGGTTAAAAACGCCATGAGAAGAAATAGATTTGAACAAGTTTTACAATTTCTTCACTTAGCGGACAACAACAATCCAGATCAAATGGACAAAGCCTGGAAAGTTCGTCCATTGATGGACAAATTGAAGTCACAATTTTTGGAACATTTTACACCAGAGGAAGAAATCAATTATGATGAGTCTATGGTGAAATACTTTGGCAGGCATAGCTGCAAACAATTTATACGGGGCAAGCCAATCCGTTTTGGCTATAAAATATGGTCGCTAAATACTCGTGGTGGATATTTGATAAATTTTGATATTTATCAAGGCAAAAATCCACGAAGCAACGAAGACGCTGAAATTCGTTATGGAAAATCCACAGCTCCGTTAGTGATGATGATTGAAGAAATTTGTCAAATCAAGAAAAACCTTCCGTATAAGTTGTACACAGATAATTTGTTTACAAGTGCTAATTTGTTGCAAGGAATGCGCGAAATTGGTATTTGGTGTACAGGAACTATGAGGGAAAATCGTTTACCTTTGCCTTCAAAGAATGAATTGTCAAAAAATGCAAATCGAGGTGACTACCATTATGTATTGGACCGAGAGAGTGGCATTATATATGTCAAATGGATGGACAATAACGTGGTATCTATGGCGTCAACTTGCTATGGTACTGAACCCATCACCCACGTAAAAAGATTCTCGCAAAAAGAAAAAAAAATACATGCATGTGCCACGACCACATTTGATTGGTAGATATAACAATTCAATGGGAGGGGCAGACCTAATGGATCAAAACATAGCTAGATATAAGATTGCTATCCGCTCTAAAAAGTGGTGGTGGTGCCTGTTTACTTGGATGGTGGACGTGTCCGCAGAAAATGCCTGGTACATATACCAGCGAGCGGGAAATATCACTCCGCAACTTGCCTTTCGTAGGGAAATTGCCACGACGTATCTCATGAGGTTTGGAATAGCAGCAAAAGGACCAGGACGTCCATCTGCAGGTTTGCCAAGTAGTTCAAGTAACAGAATAAACGACAACGTTCGATATGATCGTATGGATCATTTCTTGATGTATATTCCTAACAAAAAAAGATGGAGGTGTTCAAATGAAGGATGTCATTCCATAATTATAACCATGTGTAAAAAATGTGGTGTAGGCGTATGCGTTGATTGTAATGTAGATTTTCACAAAAAATAATTGTTTTTACCATGTCATTTAATAATAATAAAAACTTCAAAATAGTGTGTTGCTATTATAATTTCCGACCCTTAAGTGCCTAGCGTTGCATATATGCAACATGGTTTTTCTCAAAAAAAACACAATTTTTTCAAAAATGGTTTTAGAATTAAGCTTTTAGACTAATTCTGACCATGTTTCAACAAAAAAAAAACATTTTTCTTGAAAAAATTAAAATTCGGGCAGTAAAGGGTTAATGCAACAACACGTTCTGCAATATCATTGACTACTCTCACTGACCGCATTATGTCTCTTCCAGCTTTATACTCCTCATCGGCTGGCCAGTAAGCAACATCTTCTTTTAAAAAATTGGATGATATTACAAGACTCGATATATTTTTTGCAATATCTTTGGTACCCAGACCCAGATTTATTCGCTTCAGAGAGAAATCGCGACCTTCATTATCTAATGCCTGTACCATTTTTGTTTGGTATTTGAAACAATTTTGTCATCAAAAAATGCAAATGATACGAGCTCCTCTGATAAGTACCACAAGTGTCCGATAATTTTTTCTAAAGCAACTTTGGATAGTGCTGGATTTATATTTTCGAATATAATCAGGTCTTTTAATAGCTGCAAGTCATTTCTGGGCGCTGACGAAGCAACAGAAGCTTGACCAGCTTGACCAGTATTTAACGTATATCATGACTGAAAAAATGCAAACATCTTTAAATCCTTTTTCTTCTCTTTTGGTAATTTTGAACTGGTGTCTAAATAGGAATCCTGCTGGCATTCTAAACAATTGTCGTTTCTCAGGAACTCCTCCTAGGTAAATGATGGTGAAGTTGAGGCTCTTCATGATCATCTCAAGGCTGATACTGGTTGAGTTATTTTAGAGCAAAAGAAATCATAACCTGAGCTACGTTTTGAACTAATTCCAGCGAATGAGGATCAAATGTTACTGTTTCGTAGTCGGTCTGGTCAATTTTGCTCCAGTACTTCTTACATCTTTTGAAATTTAACATATCAGGCCCATTTGAAGGACCTAGTGCTGTGCTCACGACAGCTTCCAACATTATCTCCAGTATATGATGGCGACATGCAATCCAAAGCATATCTTTCCCCATTTTTTGCTCCAGTAGTATGCATGCTCCATTTCCTAGTACCGAGTTGACTTCCGTCGTATCAAAGCACAGGCACTTTACTTCATCGCTCAATCCCCCATTGCATTATTGTACCATAGACAGCTGACGCAAATGCCTCTCCTGTTCCACAGTCCAGTTTTGGGACCGATATTAGCTGATCAATTTCTTGCCCTGACACCAAAATAGGAAGACGATCCACGGTTTCATGCCCAGTGGTATCTTTGAGTATTTCCATACTAGTGAACAGTCAAAGGCAAATTAGTTTTGAATTCACGTTTTAACGACTCCGCCATCTGCGTGCCCTAGATAATGTCGGGCAAGAGGGGGTGAGGGGAGTCAAATTGAGAACGAGTGCTCGTTAACGTGTCATATAAACAAACAAAACTTCTACCCTGTTCCTTCATGAAAAATTTTCAGGGTCGTTTCTCTTACTTTAAGTTCTTTGTTAATTTCTAAATGTCGGTCGCGACCCCTAAACGTCATTCGAAAAAATCAAATAAAAAATCTGTATTTATATTAAAGCACAGAGAACCTACTCAGAGAGTGCCCCGTTGACATTTTTCACTTTGACAAAGGACCACCCTACTGTATATTGCTCTCAAATCTGCTCAGAGAACATACTGTTGCACTGTTCAAGTTTGATACTATGGTGTAGATCAAGAACTCACCAATAATTCAGTGACATTACCCGCATTATAGTTCAGTCAATAATAGTATGAAAGTGACATTTTACAACTTCAACACTCTGTATTCCGTAAACTACACATAGAATTTTTGTGTGCCCATGGTTACTTTTGTTCAGTGTGACGAGTTCAACAACATATTGAAATTTTGGATATTTTGACCAAAAAGACTTTTTGCATAAGAAGTGTGCGTGGTCCTTTATGGGAATACTGAAGTTCAGAAAAAAAAGGTTCTCTTAACGATAAAAATTAAAGACTTGCTGTAGTTATAGGACAACCTCATGAAAAAGTTCAAGACAGCAATATTTCTTCACAATTCTTGGAAGCAGTTGATTCTAACAATCAGTTCGTTATATTTATTTTTTTTGGATTTTTTGGTTTAATGAACATTACCTTTTAAAGAGAAACATTCTCAATTGAAAATTGAATCAATACATGACTCCTCTGGAAATGGAAAAACTCTACGATAAAATTGAAGTTACTTTTTTGTAATATCTAACAATTGAGAATGTTTCTCTTTAAAACATGAATCCCTTCCAAGAGAGGTTATCTTGTACGATGGAAAACAGCGACTAAATTCCAACTTTCAGTCGCAGATGATTCCACAACTGACTTTATGAACATGCTGTTCATATTTTCAATGAAATGAACATTACCTGTTATTTCGATATATTCGAGTATCTCAATAATATTCAATCAAATGCATTATCAATTATTTATTGGGTAGGTAAAAAACTTACAGTCGAATTCCACCAAATAAAAGCTTCATTACTAATGTGAGTGTAGTCAAAGGACACACATCAGCACATTACGAGATGTAGTAGGAAGAAAATTGATAAAGAAGAGAAAAAAAAGGAAAAGAAAAAAAGAAATTCCTTCACAGTTTTTTACCTACCCAGTAAGATCCCACCTCCACTGTACGTTATGGATCGCCTCTGTTGGATCAATCATTTATATTTGAATTGTTCCTATTTCGTATGTCCTACAAAAAATTATCATATACTTTCCTATCAATCATACTTTCGATGAAAAACGTATCAAATTTTTCGAGACGAATTCTGAACGTCATTTTGAAATTAACAAGGAATTTCCATCTCTTAGTTGGCAGTGACTTATATAAAGAAAACCTATATCGAACTAGAACTTCACGGTATATTAATTCTCAAGAAGAAACATGCAAATTTCTATTTTTAGTTGAAGTGTCTATCTATATACATTACCACATTTTCCGATCATTTTCGTTCAAGAACTTCCTTTTGATGTGGAACTGACGCAGTGATTTTATAACGTTAATGAGTTATGTCGCGTTCTGTTATCAAAGCAAAGTTCACCTCATTTTGCGCACTAAGGGAACGTGAGTGGTATCCAATTATTTTAATGAACAAACACATCAACTTGAGAGTGTGTTATGAGCTGCACGTTTCTCGTGATTCGTGAATTATTTGCGGGAAGAACATTCCAAGAATTTTAAAATATATGTGCTATAACTGTATCCAGCCCAAGCTGTAGATAAAAATAAGAGGCTTTTTTCACACAAAATAAAAGACACAACCGGCCTATACTACTTTTTAAAATATATTTTGTAAATAAAAACCCTATAGTTTTGCCTCAGCAAAATCGCTTTGTGGAATTTTTCAAACAAGAGATAGTGAAAAAAATAACAACACCAGATCGGTGCATTTTTCACTGAGAAAATCCAGGAAAACCTCGAAAAAGAGATCATTTTCCAAATATTCATAATCTTTCTAAATGCGCCGATTTAACCCTACAGGCCGGGCGCCGGGTCGTGAGACTTTTCGTGCAGAAAACCGTTAGGCAAATTGGCGCGGAAATTTTGTGAGAGTGGGGGTTATCAGTAGCTTCATTATTTCTCATCCAGAACCCGTCTTACAAGTGGTGAAACTACACCTCATCAATTATAAAAATTATTGAGCGATAATTCTGTTAGACCCAGCGCCCCGACAGACGTTATTATTTTGTCATTTCCACTGATTAGCATTTTTTGGGTGAGTTGATAAGTTATTGATTTCTTTCGTGACAATAAATATAATAAAAAATACAATATTCAGAGGAGATTGTTTCTGAGAGATCTTTATTCCCTGTCGTTGGCCAAAGACCACTTGGAACGACGTTCTCTGGAAATGAATATTCCACCATCGGTAAGGGAGAGGAGGCAAGAAGTTGCTGGAACTCTGGTTGTACCACAGGAAATTCTACTCGGAACACGAAAAAGATATTTTTTCTGCATGAAGGATTCGAAAACAAAATATTATTGTAAAAAATGTAAAAAAATTGTCTGTCTCACTCAACTCCAAGCTTGGTGTCCCACATGTTCAGACAGTGCGGAAAACTCATAGAAGTCTTGACTCAATAGAATTACTGGTCATCTATCACCAAAAACAAATATTTTTTAACTTCTTTCTATTTATTTCCTATTTTTCGGTATGTACTGAACGTTCCTATTTTCATTTTGATGGTATGTATTTTACTTAAGTTTGTTTTTCCATTATGAATTAAATTTTACTTTTTCATGTGAATAAAGCCTGTTTATTTGATATCAAATCATTATTTCGAGTTTAAAATACTCAGAAATATTTTTTTTCACAATGGGTCTGTGAGACTAGGCACCCTGGCTGGTGTCAAGATTCTGGGTGCCCGGCCTGTAGGGGTAAGGGAAATCATCTCAGTCAAATTCTGTAAACGACATTTGGAAGTACAGATCAATATTTATAATTTGTATATTTTGGATTTTCATTTGAGAGGTGGGAAATGTGTTGAAAATGTCACTGGAAGTTACTCTAAATGCTTCAAAGTGCACCGAAGTCGCCCAAACTCAACTTCAGTTACATCAGTGCGACTTCGGGTGACTTCGTACGTACTTTGAAGCGGTTTGATCAATATTCAGTGAAATTTTCAACACATTTCTCACCTCTCAGGTGACTATCTGAAAAACACAATTTGTAGATATTGATCTCTACTTCCAGATACCGTCTACATAGTTCGAATACGACGATTTCCCTTAAATCGGCGCATCTTGCAAGATGTGCCCTTAATTTGTTCAACGCAACTGTGCAAATACTGCACATCGGACAGAAAACATCTTGCGCACAGTTGAACCAAATATATGATATACAGGGTGTTTCTTAACTACGTGTAGAAAATTTAGGTGCATATGGCTGACATCAAAATAAGAAGAAAAGTTTCCATAAACATATGTCCACAAGTTATTCTGGGAATATTTATTATTTAGTTTGTGTAAAAAATATATTCCTGATAGAGGTCACTACGAGCAACTGTTTTCGAGTTATTGAGATTTGAAATAATCGATGCAAGTGATTTTGAATGACAAGATTTTTTAATTCAAAATAAATTCAATTAGAAATAAGTTTTTTCACAATTAATACAAAATTTGATTTTGTCATTGAAAAATCATCCCTGATACCAAACTTTACTCGAATATCACAAATATTTTGGCATTTATTCACAAAAAAACAAATATAATAATTAAATTTTGACACTCTGTATCTAGGAAACGAGTAACTTGCGGACATGTGTTTATGGGAACTTTTTTCATATTTTGACGTCAGCAACATGCTCTTGAAGTTTCTACACGTACTTAAGAAACACCCTGTATACATCTTATCTATCAGTTCCCGCAACATTATTTGTCAAGCTTCAGATTTATGAAAATTATAAATTCAAAGAAATGGTCTCATTTTAGAGGTTTTCCTGGATTTTCTCAGTTGTAAATGCACCGATCTGGTCGTATGAAAATCCATTTTGTAGGTTTTATACATTTTTACAAAAGTTTTTCTGTCTGTAAAATAATCTTTGAGATATTTCCAAAAAAACAAAAAAAGTTGTTATTTTTTTTCTTATATTACTTGTTTAAGAAATTCCACAAAACGATTTTGCTCGTTCGAAAACTGGGGTTTTCAATCGAACTATCTTTTTAAAATAAGTATAGGCAATTTGAGTCTTTTATTTTGTGGGGGGAAAATCCTCTATCTTAAAGAAAGGCCAACATTACACTTTTTCCACATTCTCACCAGCAGTGGGACTCTGTGTCATATTGAATTCTACTTATCGACTGATGCATGAAAATTATCGCCTAAACTCGACTACCGCGGTAGCAAGAAAGCACTTTCAATTTATTTTGTCAATGTTGGATGTCAATAGTATATTGTGTATCTGGTAGTGAAAGCAATACATTCCCGGACGACAATGTAAATTGTTGGCCGAGGCGTTAAGCCGAGGCCAACAAGCATTGAAGTCTGGGAATGTGCTTTCACTACGAGGTACACATACTATTTTTTCTGAAATCGCAATCAGCATTATCACAAACTAAGGAATTATACATATTGTTTGCGTGAATTCAACAACTGTCTAAAATGTCAACAAGCTGGCAAAAATTTTCCCGTATCGTTTTCGATACGGAAAAGTACTTTTTCGGCAACCATCCGGGAAGTGTTCACTTCCCGGACACTTTCTCTGGGAAAGTAGCAATTCCCGGCCTAGTCCGGGAAGTACGTACTTCCCGGACTAGGCCGAGAATTGCTCAAAATTTAATATAAATAAGAATTAGAATGTTTCTGTTGGTACCTATCTTCTGTTCGAATTTCATTATAAGTATAATACAAATAAGAACTAAAATGTTCGAAATATTCAAATTTGGAATCACAGCTAGGGTAGTTTACTCTTGGTCATAATTCTATTTTTTGTTCCCTCCTGTACACCGTTGGGAAATTTAGAAGTTTGATTACTTGACTATAAGTATTTCGTAATACACCAATTTTTATTAAGAATAAAATTTTCTGACAAATCGATAATAAAAAAAGTTTTCATATGGTCGACTTCTCTTCGTCTCTTAGACTAAATGCGTCTCATTGATTTGTTATTGAAAAAATAGTGTACGCAACACGTCCGAACAGCTTTTTTGGACTCGTAGACTTACAGGACTCGCTGACGCTTGTCCTAGAATTTGTTCTACTCTTCCAAAAAAACAGTATTTTCTAGACTTGTTACTTAAATTACTATTCCCGTACCGTTTAGGGCCGAAAACGGTCCGGGAAAGTTCATTGCTTAGCAACGGACTAAAATACTGGATTAGCGTATTTTGAGGCCTGAAGTTGCTCCGAGAAAGTGGGCATTCTTGAACGATTTCAGAAAAAGTACTTTCCCGTACCGTTTAGGTCCGAAAACGGTCCGGGAATGTTCGTTGCTTAGCAACGAACTAAAATACTGGATTAGCGTATTTTGAGTCCTGAAGTTGCTCCGAGAAAGTGGGCATTCTTGAACGATTTCAGAAAAACATATTTATGGTACAATTTCTAAAGTAAATGTGCGAATAATATGAAATATTGAATAATGAAGGTACGGAAAGAACACTTACAAATAATACTCGATATAAATCTCCCATTTGAAATTCCTTAGTCTTGATCACAAATCTACAAAATATTAATCACAAATAATTAAAGTTTATGTGAATACCTTCACGTAACTTACTCATACTTTGATTATTTTTGGAATGGTATCCCTTCCTATTGAAATAATCATGTTCTCCAGAGAAATTTCTTTCCTCCATGAATTTAGCTTCAATTTCATTTTATTCGCGGTCATTTTCATGTTCTGACAACCGTGACAAAGTATTTACAATATATACAGATTGCTGAGCTATAGAAAGATTATGACTTCTAATTATTACTTTTTTGTATGATCCTGGTGCATAAAAACTTTATTTAAAACCGTTAAAAATATATTGAGCCATATCCTTATTTACTCAAAAGAGTTCTTCAAACCTCGTATCTTCTATTGAAAATGAATGTGAAGTAAATACTCTCATGAGTATTCTCCCAATATTTTCTGAACGAATGTCTTCTAGCCTTTCTTTTTCCTCCAGAGCTAATAAATGTAATATGTTTGTACCCGGTGAACATTCAACTTTACAATTACGAGTCATATAATGGTTTTCATCAGATATATGTTGAATGAACTTAACCGATACCGACTTCAAAAATCGGTCATACTCATGACTATATGATATACTAAAATTAAACCATTTTACGTCAAACATTTCAATTATGTTGCAATTTTGATCAAATTAAACGATCAATACTGCATAATCATGAATATATCATTTGAATGATGATAATTTTAAAGATTGCATACAGACATATTTTTTATATACTTTTTCAAATACAGACTCTTGAATAATTTGTAGACATAAAGATAAATATGAAAATTTCTCATTTTTTTTAATATAATCGTAAATATATCTTCTTCAATATAAGCAATATTATGACCAAATAACTACCTACGTATTATTGCATATTCTGCCAGACGTAAGTTATATTCCCCAAAAATGATATATAATCAGTGATCAAAATAATCAATGATAATTATTATATCATTAATATATATCTTGAGTGATGATAATTTTGAAAACCGAAAATAGATGTATTATTTATATGTGTTTCCAAGAATCGCCTCTCTATAGTTTTCCTGGCATCAGACAAAATATGAATATTTTATATATTTCCCAGTATAGTAATGAAAATATATTGAATTCGATCCATTTAAATACCGAATAACTATGTATTTTTGCATACTTTGCCTGACGTAAGTTGAATAACTACAGAATTCATTTATTGATCAAAATATTCGATATAAACTATTTCATCGTGGATATATTTCCTGGGTGATGATAATTTTGAAAATCGAATGTAGACGTATTATTTATATAGGTTTCCAAACTTTGTCTCTCCAAAGTTTTCCTGGTGTCAGACAAAATATGTATATTTTCGTTTTCAATGATATGGTTATAAAAACGTTTCAGTCAGATTAATAAATATAACCATGTATTTTTGTATACTTTTTCCAACGTAAGTTGATTACTTGAAATAATATGTTCACTTATTGATGCAAGTAATCAATAAAAATTATTATATCTTCAATGTATTTCTTGAGTTATGGTAATTTTGAAAATCGAAAATAAACATATTATTATTGATATATGCTTCCAAATATTGTCTAACATTGTCTCTCCAAAGTTTTGATAGCATCAGGAAAAATATGAATATCTTACATATTTCGTAATATAGTAATTTGAATATTAAATTTGAATCGAGCCATTTTATGACCAAATAACTATGTAATTTTGGGTGCATTTTTGCATATTTTGCCTGACGTCAGTTGAATATCTAAAGAAATATGTTCAATTTTGATCAAAATAATCACTATAAATTATTATATCGTTGATATATCTCCTGTGTGATAATAATTTTGAAAATCAAATGTAAACGTATCATTTATATATGTTTACAAAAATTGTCCCTTCAAAGTTTTCCTGGTATCAGACGAAATATGCATATTTTTCATTCCTCATAATATCAAAATGAAATAATATCACAATGAAAATGTTTTATTCAAATTGATACATTTCACGACCAAATAATTATATATTTTTGAATACTTTGCCTGAGGTAAGTTAAATACCTGAAAAAAAAAGTTCAGATATTGATCAAAATAATCAATATAAAGTATTCTACCCCACGATAGGTGTCGCTGCTATTGAAGTTACGAAGCATCTTCTCAAACTCAGTAACAGTATATAAATCTTATCAAAAGCTTTTGTGAATTGTCCATTAGTTATTGGGGTTACCATGATAACATGCACAAAAGACCTAATTAGCTGCTCAGCATGTACCTACCATATACCATGATGACCATTTTTAGTCTTTAGACATTGCGCAAATACGTCATTTTGATAATGAAAATATGATCAATTAAGTATGACGTTGATATAACGCTGGATGTTGGGACATATCGCCTCAGAAAGGACCGTGGTATTGGGAACATGCCTTTTGAATCACTTACTAGACAAATATTATGAAATGTTCTTTGGGCATTGTGCATAATCCGTCATTTTGATGATAAAAATAAGATGAATGAAATATGACGTTAATACAACGCTGAAAGTTGGGACTTATCGCCTCATAAAAGACCGTCGTATTGAAAACATAAGTTTTGAATCAGGTACTTGACATACGTTATAATATGCTATTTGGACATTGAGCACGATACGTCATTTTGATAATAAAGATATGATCATTGAAGTATGACGTTGATACAACGCTGAAAATTGGGACTTATCGCCTCAGCAATTACTTATTATGGATACGTATTGATGATGTTGACCATCACTCATAAAAAGTTAAGTTTATGTTCCACATATGTAACAATTTAAAAAATGTTCACCGGGTAGGCAACATAATGCAATAATATCACAATTTATTTAAGATTTATAGCCGTTGAAAATAAAAATGCGTGACAATAATTAATTTTGGACACAAGTATATGAAATGTCACTAGAATATCAGTAAATTTTGCCAAATGCTTTTAAATCGGATACGACGTTGCCGAACGAACCCGATGTGTGGCGACTAAAGCACAAATCATTGCTTGAGATAGCAGTAATCGACTGTAGAAAATGAGGGGTAGAATGCTATATGACACAGAGTCCCACTGACTGCAGCACATCTTTTTTTCTACTACTCTGGAACCTACCTCCACTAGCAAATAATCATGCCGATCTAATCGCGAATCATCGCTAATTCTGTCCAAACTCTTACTACTTTTAGATTTCGCACATATGGTTTTCACACCAAAAAATTTGCCAAAACTACTATTTGAATTGAAACCTTTTCATACTATTTTATTCAGTTGAAAAATATTATAAATGACATTACTGATAGGAATTTGGTTAATAAATTGAATGAAATGGTTTTTGATAGTAAAAGTATGTATTCTCATTATCATTTTATGTATAAAAAAATGTAATTCATCATCTGATTAAACTTCATCATCACCAACAGCCATTTCCTCATCTGAAGAAGCTTCCTGAGAAGTAATAATTTCAGGTTATACAGGAATAAACATTATGTATTCTTTCTTCCAAAAAGGGCTTTGAACAGGTCGCATGCACGTTATTAACGGGTCAGAGCTGGGCAAAGCTGTTTCGATAATAACAGGTCCATGAAGAATTTTATATAACCACTTGATATGACCTCGAAAATCACTTTCAGGCTATACACAAGGCGATGATCAATACCCGTAATTTGAACTGCTAAATCAAGGTCCATGAAAAAGCGTCTGCATGTATTGCCATTATTGCTGTTTCCGAAACCTGCTTTATGCACATCTAGTATCAAACCATCTTGTATTTGAATTCCCTTGGCATATATGGAACTTTCTTTTCTCAACCATTTACTTGTCATTTTCGTTTTTCATTTGGTATTATCAGCTGTTCCTTCTACAAATCAAATTCAGATTGGTCGGCAGTAGCGTGGTGAGGAAGGAATCTGGTTCATCCAGATTACTTTGTTGTTATCCGGACTGCAAGTCAATTGCAAGAACACACGAACTCTGTATTATGTATGAATCAGAAAGAAATCATTTTTGAATGACAGTTCTTCTAATGGTGTTAATTGTTTTGAATTCTTGGGTTCTCTCAAAGATTGTGAAAAAGCCCCTCTGTATTTTGTAGCTCTCATCGGACTCCTTGCAAGGTTTTCAATAACATATCAAGCATCTGTCTCATTTACCATTTCACTACGAATGATTTCGTCTTTAACTAAGCTCATTGAAGTCATCAAATGATTTCTTTGGCATCCAACTGATATCTACTCCTGTGTATGACAGTTATGCCCTGAAGGCACTCCTTGTTGTTTTTTAAAAAACCTCTCCCTTGTGATTTAACATATGACAGTTCATGTTTGAATTCTCCAAGTTCGTTTTCGGCAAATCTTTTGATAGTCTCCAAATAATTCTCAGCATAATCCAGTTTTTAATTGATATGATGCTGATGACATTGTATAATATCGTGAAAATATTTTCCTAACATTTTTTAGTTTCTGAAACGACTAAAAATATCAAAAGCAATGTGAGTTCATGTTGTTTTTTTCATCATCATTCACTTATTTCAACTGAAGGAACACTACTCGGTCACTTGGAACAAACCGGAACTGATTTTTGTTGTGATATTTAGAAAAACTCTTCATCCACCACATTTCATAAAATAAATAGCCGGGACGAACGCTGAAGTATATTAACATACTTTGAGTCCCTAATGTTTGAGAACAACACATATAGGACATACAGTGCGACGCTAAATTATGGAACAAATTCATTATTTCTGATTATAAAGATATATCGGAAAAATCCTGACAGGTCGATTTTCTTTTCCGATTGGCCAATTTTTGAACTTCACCCAAAATATATAGGGTTATCCGCATTTGAGGAAAAGTGACTTTGGTGATATTTTTACATGGGACACCCAGTATATTTGTCCATATTTGGTTAGGGATCGTCATTACAAATCCAGTGATACCAAGTTTGATGGGATTATGTCAAACGGCTGCGGAGATATGGCCAAAAAACTTCTCCATTTACCCAATGCGCCAGAGACTTTTCCTTCTGAATCGTGTGGAGTCATACTCATTAGACATACAAGGAAGTTTTTTGGCCATATCTCCGCAGCCGTTTGACATAATCCCATCAAACTTGGTATCATTGGATTTGTAATGACGATGCCTAACCAAATATGGAAAAATATACTGGATGTCCAATTTAAAAATATCACCAAAGTCATTTTTACTCAATTGCGGATAACCCTATATATTTTGGGTGGGGTTCAAAAATTGGCCCATCGCAATAGAAAATGACCTGTCGGTGGATTTTTCCGAAATATCTTTATATTCAGAAATAATGAATTTGTTCCATAATTTAGCGTCGCACTGTATAACCATTTTTGATAGCACATTCTTTTAAAAATCTCAATTGATAATCACTAAATAATAACGACCTATAATGAAATATTTAACTGCGTGCAGAGAATATCATGAACAAATACTTCAAAATGTTTCTCCACGATCATCACAGAATTTGCCAATTCTGAAATCAAATTTGATTACAGAATACTGGAATTCTCTCTTTTGAGATTGAAGAAATATTCTGCACACCTCTGCCCCCATGCAATTTAAATGTATTTATCCACAATCACCTTATAATTGAACTTTTATCCACACTTATGAACCGTATAAAGTACCACTTCATCCACTAGTGGAATAATGAAATTACTTTATTCCACTAGTGGAATAATGAAAAAATACAATCTTGAATATCAATAACATTTTACTTATTTTTACCAACTTCACAAATTTTTACAAATGGAGTCGATAAACAATCGAAAATACATAGCAACCATTTAACACCTCCCGATATTTTTGTATGTTATTTCAATGATTTTTGAGGAGGTGACAGCCGCTGTCAGAGCAAAACGTCAAATCATTTTGTGATGAAAAATTTCCGCGATTCTGATTCTAAATGAATGTGATTGTGAATAAAACGTTGTATTGCATGCGTGTTTTAGATACATTTTATTTGCTTTAGAAATTAAACATTCTTGCGCAAATAAAATGATATCTAAAACACCTATACAATAAATAACTATTACATTCTCTCTCTTGTGATATAATAATATTCTCACACTGGTGGGCAATAATAACATTAGCCTTGACGCAGTTGATTGTCATTGTAGTGGCAAAATTTGAGTGAGTGTCAAAATTATTGCTGTCACGTTTCCTATCTTTGATCGTGGAGAAAGTATAGTCTGCTACTCGGTTAGAATGAAAATTCGTGATGCTCGTGGTTCCTCACGCTCGCCTTCGGCTCGCGCTCGGAACTTTCCATTCGCATCAAATTTTCATTCTAACCTTGTTACAGAATATACTATTCTGTCGGATAACGCCAAAAACAGTACCACGTTCACTTGAAATATCTATATAATTTCAACTGAACTGTCACTTCACTATCAGCGCGGAATACAGAACAATTATTGTGGCACCTCTTCGTGCATATACTTACCTACTCGATGAGAAAGATAATGTATTTTTATAAATGATTTGAAGAAAAAGAGTTTTTGCCAGATTTTATGTGGTGCAATGTAAATTTAACTTTTTTGCTTATAAGATATTTTTCAATAATTTTTTATTTGAACGCTCATTGTAATTAAACTACTCCATGTATACTGTAACATGCATTCAACGTTATACCTTATATATTTCATGAAATTATTTAACGAGATCACCAGTAATTTTTCTAGCTAATGCTGAATATCAGCTTTAATAAGCACGGCTTTATTAGATCATAATGAAATCTTAATTTTCCATTACCCTGAGCTGAAAACCATTTAGCGAATATATATACACATAAATTACCAATTATGCAGCAGTGGCGTCGCTCTCATGGGTAAATAATTGAAAAGAAAAACTTTGTCGTCGTCAGCTGGTTTTAGTCATTAATTCCATTGAGGAATATTAGGTGATTCCGAAAAAACTTTTCCTCTTTAGAATACTAGCGTCACCTGGGTTTGCATTAAGTGGAAATTTAAATATTCAAATTGAAAAATTCTTCGGAAAGTTTTTATGATTAATTCCAACTTTGTTATTACAACAGTTTTTTTAATCTGAAGCAATAACGATACAACGCAGGATAGGGCAAGAAGAATATTGTAATTGTTATCGAAACTTTCAAACCGACATTTCAATCGGTTCATAACAACTATAATAATGTATAACTACGACTAATATATTATGAGGTTCATATTATAGGTGTGATATTTGAAATATACAGTGTGGTCCACTTAGTGTGCAACAAATGGGAAACTTGTTTGTTATCGATTTCTCAGGAAATTTTATTCCTGACAAAAGTTGGTGCATGTTTCAAAACTACACCGAGTGTACCTGAAATGTCTTTATAACAAACACCATACAGGATAGGCCAAAAAATATAAAGTTTGTTCAGGAGTAAAGTACCCTTATTTCAAAGAATATAGAAATATGTTGAATAAAAAAGTGGCTTAGAATTATAAGTTATGTTCAGATACGAAGTCATGGCCTGCTATTCGAATTTTTTTTTCGTTTGGAAAATATCGAATTACCCCCGTATGATACATATTTTTACTATTTTGATTTAATATATATGTGAAGTAGCCACAATCAAATTTTTTATCAAATTAAAGTGTATTTGTAAAATTTACTTGTATATGCATTTTTTTAGGTGGCCGTCAACTTCATGTTTGTTGCAACGATATTAAACAGAACTCTAGAATAAAAGAAATACTCTTTTTAACGAGGCAAATACTTTACTAAGTAAATGTTCACATGATTAAACTGTCAATAAAAGTATAAAATTTCTGTTCTTCTGACAACAATGCCTCAACTAGAACAGATATTAAAAAACACTCCAAAATCCATCGCGGATGGCCATGAACAAAAAACAGATACACCCGAAAACAATACTGTAGTTTGATAGTGTGGCGTCTTGAAACTTTCCTGTCAAACGCTTTCATATTTGTCCTTGATTAAAAATGCCTCGCCCAGTAGTATTAACGTTAACTGAAAAGGCAGAATTAGTTTTAATCTGTATAAAACAATGCGCGAAGCTGCAAATATTTTCAACGAGCGGCATCCAGACAAACAAATTTGCTATTCAAGTGTACTTAAGTAGAATTTTAAAGAATTTCAAACAGACCGGCTCAATAGAATATAAACATAATACGCTCAGCGTACGAAACATGTATGCACAGAAGAAAACCAGCTTGACGTACTTCAAGCAGTAGTAGAAAATCCTAGATGGTCCACCCAAGAAATTAGTGATTATACCGGCATAAAAAAAACATCTGTGAAGCGTATTCTCAAGAAACATAAGTACCATGCTTACAAACCTACATTAATTTGTACATTGCAAGAAAGAGACTATGATTTGAGATATGACTTTTCCATGTGGATTCAGGGTGAAATAGAAGACCAAAGAGATTTTCATCGATGTATTCTGTTTGGAGATGAATCGACTTTTACAACAAATGGGGTTCTATCATCACAAAATTGTAGATGTCAGATGTCAAACCAAATTTTATTATTGACAACAAAAATCAATACTATCAGAAAACAAACGTTTGGTGTGGTATATTAAATGATACATTACAAGGTCCTTTTTTTTCGAGAGAATTTGAATGGTGACAGGTACTTGAACTTTTTGGAAACTGAAATAGGAGAGTTTTTGGATGATATGGTATTAGAAGAACGGCAGAAAGTATGGTTCCAACATGACGGATGTCCTGCCCATTCTACTAGAAATGTTTCTCAGTGGCTGAATAGGACATTTCGTAATAAATGGTTAGGACGAAATACCGATCCTCGATGGCCTCCTCGTTCAACTGACCTTTCACCTCTGCATTATTTCTTATGGGGATACTTAAAACAAAAAGTCTACAGAGATCGCCCATTTAATAATGTTGCTGAGCTTGAAACTTCAATACGAGTTCATTGCAGAAATATTCCCGCTAATGTGTTGCGATCTACAGTAAACGAATTTTATGAGCGAGCAATTAGATGCATCGAGAGAGATGCATCAAGAGAAGGTGGACATACAGAGACGCTTCGATAATGTTCAGTTACCTACTGTAAGTTTCTGTACTATCGCTTATAGGTTCTTTTTTGTTCATGGCTATCCGCGATAGATTTTGACAGTTTATTTATATGAACATTTACTTAGTAAAGTATTTGCCTCGTTAAAAAGAGTATTTGTTTTATTCTAGAGTTCTGTTAAATATCGTTGCAACAAACATGAAGTTGACGGTCACATAAAAAATACAAATCCAAGTAAATTTTACAAATACACTTTAATTTGATAAAAAATACTCCAACCTGATTTGATTGTGGCTACTTCACATACATATCAGAATTATAAAAATATGTATCATACGGGGGTAATTCAATATTTTACAAACGAAAAAAAAAATCGAATCGCAGGCCATGACTTCGTATCTGAACATAACTTTTAATTCTAAGCAACTTTTCTCTCCAACATATTTCTATATTTTTTGAAATAAGGGTACTTTACTCTTGAACGAACTTTATATTTTTTGGCCTATCTTGTATGGTGTTTGTCATAAAGCCATTTCAGGTACACTTGGTATAGTTCTGGAACATGCATCAACTTTTGTCAAGAATAAAAGTTTCCCATTTGTTGCACACTTAGTGGACCACACTGTACAGTTTTTCAATGATATGATAACAAAATATTGAAAAAATCACCCTTGAATCAAAATTTTATTTTATTTTAACTGGCAATGTGAATGAATGAATGTCAAAAAGATGTTCATTTTGTGATTCAGTGTCGGAGAGTATGGAAAATTTGTTGGAAAATGTTATGGAAGAAGAATGATCTTGTCCACACCAGAAGTTGGTTATATTTTCTGATACATTATTCCCTTATATTCTCAGGAGTACTAGGCTTAGCAATTAACGTGCCTCTCAAAAATGTTTTCCTGTCAGGTTTTTCAGTTGAATAGCCTAAAGATAAGAAAACTCGAACTACAAAATAAATGTTAATTAAGTTCACTTCGACAAAAAAACGCTTCAATGGAATCTGCTTCGACAACTTAATGAATGCATATTTAATCCACATCTTGAGAAAATAATGATAATATCGCTTTTATTGGTTACAGGTTAGTAATAATATTCTTATTTCGGTTAAATGAAGAACAATATAAGTCGACTATAATGAATATATGAATGAATTAACATGTATATAACATGTATAATTAACATGTATAAATATATGTATAACTACTGAAGCAAGTGATAGCTTGTGCGTGAGATTTTGAAACTACAAATACATAACATCATCACAACGAATACACCATATATACAGCTTCGAAAATCTAATTGTGCCTCTGAGTATTGGGTGCGAGGATTAAAGTTGTTAGCGGATATTTACCCTCTCTGTTCATCGTTTGCGCATCTCAGACGCACAGATAAATTTGCCAAGTTGTACTTAATGACAAAGTAAGGAATTAATACCCATTTCGTGATATATTTGGAACAATCGGAATGTTTTTTTTGTTTGTTGTTAACAAACTCACTTCGTGTGTTGAAAATCCACATTTAGCAACATATTTGAAAGAGTTTCTGTTGGTTACAGAGGTATTAGTTGAGGAGGAATGTAGTTATAAGATTTTGGAGCTAAATACAGTAAACTTTTTTGCCCAACATTCTTATCGCACTTCGGTACTTTTACAGTAGTGTTGCACATTTGTGGACTGTGTGTTCCAATGCAATTTCAGATTCATGGGTGTTAATTATTATTTTCTGACAGGAAAATTGTCTTAAATCTAGGATTTTACTAATTAGAAATAATTCATTACTGGAAAAGTGAGTTTTCAATGTAAGTACCTAACCCTCAGACCCCATTTTTGTTCACCGTTTAATCTTTCCAGTTAACAGTTGAGAACTCCTCCCAAACCCATAATACCATATAACAAATAACAAGTAAGGCGAGTGCATGATTTATTGTTTTTAGGTGATGAATATCCAAGAATTGCGACAGAAATCTTAATCTATCAATAAGTCCTATAATTTTTTCGTTATGACAATAACGTGTAGATCCCACCATAAATATTCATCTATCATGATACCTAGATATTCAACATACTCTGCTTTAGTTATTTTCTTGCATATTTTCATATATATTCAAGTTTCCTAAATGTGGCAGATGCTTGGGGTAAGTTAGGTGTTAATTTATTGTATTGGAACCGCACTTTATAATGACATGGAAGTCAGTTTCTGTCTTGATCTTCAAGTTTCTCCATGGATCTGCAATATAAATAATACCGAATCATCAGCAAAGCTGAGAACTGTCCCTCGGGTACGTAAGAGGCTATTTATATACAATGTGAACAACAAAGGGCCCCACAAAGAGCCTTGGGGTATACCAAATGTGACATCAGATCTTGGTTTGCTTATGTGTTCAATTAAAGATGTTTGTTGTTGTCAAACCCTCAAATGACTCTTCGGAAGATCATGTTTTTTTTCTCTAATACCTTATGAATATAGTTTGTTAAGTAATATGTCATGACTCATAGTATCGAACGCTTTAGAAAGGTCTTTAAAAATACTAAAAGCTTGAATTTTTCATCTATTGCCTTATATATGAGTGACGTTGATGAATAGATTATATCTATTCTATGGGCAGACAAAATTGTACAATAGAAAAAGAAATAACATTGAACTCGGAATTTCAAATAACTAAAGGCAGATTATTATATGTACAATACATACAGATATGAATGTAGGTACAACGATTTGTAGAGAGTGCCATGATGTTTTGGGTCGTGAAGTTAGGTTTATTTCTCAAGTTCACATTGTGTGATTGACATCAGCACTCACTGAAACGATTATTTTTGTCAAACTGATTTACCTGGGAATCTATTTTGATATCTATTTAGAGTCAAATCACCATGGTTCCATCTCAGATGCTTAAGCCGTTGTTTAAATCCATAGCGGCTGTGCTGTAAGCAATCAAAAGGGAAAAAGACAAAAACTATATCTTTAATATCCATATTCTTGAATAGAATAATATTCTAAAATGAATAATTATTTCTAATCGATGAACATATTCCCATTTTGAACTCATTTTGATATTTGCTTCTTCATATAAATTCATTGATAAATCAAAGCAGGTCTTGACTCCGCGACATGCAAATTCGACTTCCTTTCCTTCCATTTGGTTCTAGGTTATGCGTTTATGAATGTTTTTAGTTTTGTTCCTAGTGAAAACAATTTCTATACAATAAATGCAATATGGAAAATTCAATTTGGCTCATTTATAGGCCACTTGGTATTAGATCGCATTGAGAATATATTGTTACTATAAATGTTTGATTTTCTGTTTGATAATCAAATATACCTTGATTTCATTTGAAATTAGTTTTAGTTCCCACCAGAAATCCGTGTAGTAATGGAATATTGGTTGTATTGTAGAAATTGCCAAATTGCCAGATTGTTTTTATTCGAATTATTTCAGAAAAATAATGTTTGAGGTTGAGATAAAAGAAAAACAAGTCGTACTCAAAAATTGTCCCTCGCATTAAACAACATGATTGGTGTTATACTTAGAAATGCATCCCGAATTATTTCTTTCATGTTATCAATGGTGGTATCAGGTATGCGATATACCACAAAGGACATGGCACTGGATACATGTATTCCTGGTGCTCGACAGATTTCCTTTATTTTTGGATATATCATTCTAGAGGGCAAAAGAAGCAACTTTCTTCATAAGACTTTTTTCTGGCCATACAGGGTGAGCTAAAAAAATGGGCTGAATGTCTTATGTCAATTGTGGAAAATACTGTCTGTAAGTTGATTTTTCTTTATTTTTGGGTATAATATGCTGTGAAAAATATCAATTGACTTTGTGCATACCTACAGGTTGAGTCAGAATACTCAAATTTTCTGAAAACCTGTTTTTCAACTTCTCACCCAAGTGTGGACTTTTCATCGAATTTCTTGAATCCAAAAGTTCTCCCGAGGTTGCATGTGTTAGCATTTCTGTTTTTTTAAATATTTGCAGCCATATACAGTGTAATTTTTGACCTGGAACCATGAAATTTTTAGGATAGATAGAAACACTAAAAGTGAACTCACTGCACAAGAAGGTGATATACACTGCACGCCAGCAGCGATAGTATCACCGATTTTTACAGAAAGTTATAGTAGGGGTCAAAATTGGCCCGAAGTTCCTTTGGATTCATGGTTTCCTGAAAAATGTTCAGTTCTGAAAAATTCTAATTTGTTTCACTTCTCATGGAAACGCACCCGTAGCTTTCACGTAGTCTAAAACACAACAAACATTAGAGTGACTTTTACTCACTTGACTGATACGATTGACGTTTCTCTAAATTCATTAATTTTCGTTTAAAACCATATTCATCTGACTTCGGGAATTGCTGTTCCTAGATTTTCTTCCCGTTTCGTACAATCCGTAGGTAATGTGTAGATTCAATTAATTCACGCACGTGTCGTCTGACAACCTCTCACGTTCAGCGCAAGAAGTATATTGAAGCATATTCGAGCAGCGAGCGATATGGATGTGGGGAGACCAGGGTGATTCATTCTTTCAACTTGCGCATAGTCAGTAAAAGAGGTAATACTACAATATGATCTATTCGGATGTGACCAGTCGAAGTATAATAGCACAGCTTATATACCACTCAGCTCCACAACTCCGAGCGGCGCCTTTGATCTGGCGATCGGGAACCAAGCGAGATGGAATGGCGCGGTCTTTGTCGCACTTGGGTTAGAAGTCGGGGCCGGGTTAAGATATTTAGTTTCGGCGTTCGGCCTGACAGTACAGTACCGTAGTAGATTATTTCAACATGAAAGTCAAAAAATTGTATTACAGTATTACCTATTATAACAATGAAATTAGGTAGGTACCCGACGTAGGTAGGAAATAATAGGGTTTTTACTTGAACTTATGAGAAGAATAAAAGATGGACAAGTAACAGAATATATTTTTACATTACATATGCAGTGAGCACTTCTACAGATATCTCCATATTATAATTTTATTTCCGTTAATATTTTTAAAATTGCCATTTATTGTTTTCAAAGTGTAATAAATTCTTACTCTTAAATATAATCTAAGTACAAATTATTTCGGGAAATATTTACGAGGATGACTAAAAGGTGATGCATTGCTTAAATTTGAAAGTGCGCTACAAATATTTGTTTTTGTGAATTTTTCAAAGCTTTCTTGAAATATAATTTCAATTTTACAAATGAGCTCGACAAACTTATCATTTGGCATTTGCAGATTTCCAAATGTATCTCTATTGTTATTTTCGTATGCCTTTAAAAAACAATAAAAAGATGAATCCTGAGTCAGTTTTTGCAATAGCTGGAACTACTGTTCTGTCATTAAGAACTCGTATCTTCGCACAAAGTAGCGGGGGTGAACTATATGAATGGTCATCCTTCGCAGATCTAGAACTGCTTTCAAGAGACGGAAATAGGGTTGGCAATGCAGTGGCTACCAATCGTGTATGCAGATGATTCGTAAAAAGTTTTTCTGCAAAATGGTTTTCGCATAGCCGGTAGCCATTATATAGATCATTCACTTTTTCTAAAAGGTCTTCACGATTGGCTTTCATTGCCCATATCCTAGCTCTGTAAAAATAAAATATGAAAAAGTAAATAAAAATATCTATTTATAAATGATTCATTTTGTTTAAAATTAATCGTCGTAGACTAAAAAGGCGCCTATTAAATATCAATAAAAACTGTGAATACCCATATCACAACAAACCCATTTGTAAATAATGAGACTATAGTACATTTCAAGAAAAGGTAGAATAATTCTGCATACCAAAATGTTTGTTTTCTGAGAATCTACTCCACGTTATTCTTGAAACATAGTAGGTATACCACCTTTTGTTTGAAAGCAATAGAACATTATTAGGTATAATAAAATAATCACGGGGAATTTTGCCCATTGGAAAGGGTCATCCACATAAATTGAGTTCGACAACTATTAATTGCGTTTATGTGCAGGTAAATTCATCCCCGGGTGCTGAGTTCCGTATGTACTCTTGCGTCCAATTATTCCACCTTTCGTCACTGCATTCATATGCGGAATGATTACTCTTTTGTTTGGAATTTTTGACAGATATGACATAAGTATTCATAACACAAATTCATTTCAACCCTTTGAGCACGTTGAAATCTTATGGCTTTCGTTTTTCACTATTAGATTACTATTATACCTGTTAATGTTTTAAAATGCCATAAGCGAGAAAATAAAAAAAAAAACATTTTTTTTCTGAAAATGGAAAATGAGCCAGAAAAATCTATCATTATCTGACGGTCTATTGACAAAACTCTGCTATGAGAGTTGTCCCATATTTTATTGGCCTCAAATGTACCAAGTTGGCACCAAAGTTGAATATACGTAGTTTAGTATAGAGAACCCAACGAACTAAAACCTTACGTAGAAGGTAAATAAATTTATATTTTGTTACATGTAGTTACAGGGTAATTCAGATTCATCTGTAACAATATTGTCGTGAATTGGGGTTGATCCACGACTAACTAGGTAGATACTGATCATTCATAGATTTAAAACACTCCAGAAAAATATAAAAACATTTATTTTACTATGTACAAATATGCGATTTAGACGATTGAAATTAATGAAGGAAGTAATCAATAAAGAATTAATGAATTAAAGAATTGAAGAATCTCTCCTAGTTATTGATTGGATAAATTATTTTAAAAAGATCTTTACTTACAATACATATCGGCTTAAACAGTTTATGAACATTTTCCATTTATTTAATATCGAATCTTCCAAACTCCCCCCATAGCTGTGGGCACGGCAGAACTCTAAACTCAACTCGACTCGACTACCAGATCGAACTATCAGTGGCCTTTTTGAAAACTCTTGTTTATGTTATGTTGAGGACAAATTGTGTTTCAAAATAAAATATCTTCGCTCACGTACTGAATTGTAAAAAGGTTACCCACGTATTGAAATATAAAATATTTTAATGTACAGGATGTTCCATATATTTTTGACAATACCCCCCCGTTCAAAATCGCGCGCCTCGAGCGATTATATTAAAACCAACTGACAATTCGATACAGGTTTACAAAAACTATGAAATTAATACCACGTAGATATAAATATACAAATAAATATGCGCAGAAGAAGTCTGCTTGCACCATCTCCATTTGATTTTTTCTCCCCCTTGCTGTCTATTCCATCTTTGATTGGCTCATTTCGCTTCCATTCAATAGCTTGTACCATGATTCAACGTTGCCTGGGTACAATGGGATTAGCGTAGACCCACTGTTTCAGATTCAGGCTTGGGTTGGCTTGGCTGGACTCAACATACTGGACAACTTGTATTTGGCATGGATCTGCCTGCCGGGACTTGACATGGCTACAGTGGACTTGACATGGATTTGCCTGCCGGGACTTGGCATGGCTTGGTCCTGTTGGACTCCATTTTGGCTCTGCTTCCCTGTATTTGGCATGTATCGGCCTGCTGGGACTTGGCATGGCTTGGTCCGGTTGAACTCCATTTTGGCTCTGCTTCCCTGTATTTGGCGTGTATCTGCCTGCCGGGACTTGGCATGGCTTTACTGGACATTGGCACTGCTTGGTCCGGTTGGATACCCTATTTTGGCTCAGCTTTACTAGACAACATGGAGCTTGACATGGTAGAACTTGGCTCTGCTTTATCTCATTGAATGTGAGAAGGCTCAACTCGACATGGCTGTGGAAACTGTGGCTTCATCACGATTCACCTGGGGATTCTCTTGGAGTGGTACAAGGTTGAAGACTCTTCCGCGTTCCTTACAGGAGTACAGTTCCTATAATACAAAAATACATAGTTTAAACGTAATGCTATCATCTAATTCAATAAAAAATACCGTGGCCCAAAATTTATCATATACCAATCAACATTATTCTCATTATACAAAATTATGATACAAGTATATGTCACCAATTCAATTTCAAAATACTTTTTCAAATTTTTTTGACATCAATATATAATTATTACACCATACTCATACTCTCATTTTCGAAGTATACCAATTTTCATATTGTCCATTTATCCTTGCCATTCTCTTTCACAACAATTAAAAATACCACCATTTCTCACAATACGAGGCTAATTTTGTGATGCGATACCCTGAAATTCTTTGCCTAGGATTGGATACAGAATATCACAAAACAATTTCACACTCGCTTTTCACATTCAACAATATTCATTCAATTCTTTTCGACCCCATTCGTTACTTCTTACTCACTAAAACACTGTGCACAGTTTTATTATTGATTTCATACTTCACCCTTTAAATTATATTGACATGTCGGCCATGGCCTCTTTACCCTTGTGTCGTTTTCCTATACGTATTCTTGACTTTCTTTGAGTTCCAACTCGCCTGAAGAAAATATTGTGTGCACACATAGCTTACAATCTACCTAAAACATAAAACAAATTATTATAGAATCAAGATTCATCGACAACAGGGCTCCATGGGTCGTTATATTTCAAAATACGGCTCACGTGAATCACATCCGTTTTCGCATTTTTTGTAGATCCCAGTTTCACTCTATAGGTAACTGGACTCAACTTCTCTAAAATTGTGTAAGGGCCGTGGTATTTGAGGAGCAACTTTGTACTTTTACCTACTTTTCTCATGGGTGTGAACACTTTAACTTTCTCCCCCACGCTGTACTCAATATGCCGATGGCATTCATCATATCTTTTCTTGTCCACTGCTTGTCTTTTTTCAATATTTTGCACAGCTATGCTTCTAGCTGCAAGTGCTCGTTCTCTTATCTGAATAACAGTATTATTTTCGACTGGGGCCATCAGATTTGCGTCGGTTGGTAGAACGGGCTGTCTTGCATATACAAGAAAAAATGGACTGAGTCCTGTTGTACTTTGCGGCGTTGTATTCATTGCAAATTGAGCATGAGGAATAAAATGATCCCAATCGTCTTGGCTGGTAGAGGTGAATATGCTTAGAATGGCTGCTATTGTTGAATTCATTCGTTCACAGTTTCCATTGCATTGAGGATGGTACCCAGTTGTTTGCTGCTTTCGTATTCCCATGATAAGCAATAATTCTTTGATCATATCCGATCTGAAAACCTGACCTCTGTCTGACAAGATTTCCTTAGGGCATCCGTGGCGAGCTATAATATTATTCAAAATGAACTTTGCGACCGTATCTGCCTTTCCATCAGGTGCTGCAGCAATTTCGAGATATCTTGTTGCATAATCCGCCGCAACAATTATTGTATTATTTCCATTTTTGGAACGTTTAAATGGCCTATTTTTTGAAACGGCACTCCTACTGGGATTGGCTGTAAAAATCCTAAAGGTTTTCTGTTTGTTTCCCCCTTTCTTGCCTGACAATCTTGGCAACCCTTAATATACTTTTCCACGTCTTTTTGTTGTCCGTCCCAAAAATATCTATTTTTGATTTTTTGATATGTCCGCGAAATGCCCAAATGTCCTGCCAATGGTTCGCTATGATTAGAAAATAGAATTTCAAAAACTAACTGTCTTGGAACAACCAATAGATTTTCCAGTCCCTCTAGCGATACATTCTTTTTATATAAAACTCCATCGATTAACGTAAAATTTTTAGCTCTCCTCCTCAAGCTAATATTGACGTTTTCACCATTCGGATTCTCCAGGGCTTCTATCAATCTCTTGACATTATCATCTTTTCTCTGTTCTTCCGCCATATCTTCATTCGTAGTAAGAAAGGTAGGTACATCAAAAAATAAATTTTCTTCTTCCAATTTTGGTGCTAAAACTGCATTTCTGGACAAACAATCGGCATCTTTATGAGTCGATCCACTTTTATAAATCACCTCGTGTTCAAACTCGTTCAGCTTAATAGCCCATCTGGCTAACCTTCCTGTGACGTGCTCTGAATTCTTCAAAAAACACAAAGCGTGGTGGTCCGTGGTAATCTTCACAGGTTTCCCATATATAAAATGTCGAAAATAGGTCAACCCCCAAATTACCGCCAAAGCTTCGAGTTCCGAAATCGTGTAGTTTTTTTCACTTTTTGTCAATGTGCGACTTCGATAAGCAATAGGGTGCATTTCACCTTGAAATTCTTGTAAAAGTATCACTCCTAAACCTTCTTTGCATGCATCCGATCTTAACTCGCATCCAATGTCTGGGTTGAAATGCGCTAGTACTGGGGCCTCTGTAAGTTTTTCCTTTAGAATTGAAAATGCCTCCTCCTGATCTTCTTTCCAATAAAACCCTGGATCGTTTTTTATTATTTCATAGAGCGGTCGTGCTATGATTGAGAAATTTTGTATAAATTTTCTATAGTAATTTGCAAGTCCTAAGAAACTCTGGGTATGTCTTTTGGGTTTTGGTCTGGGGAATTCCGAAATTGCCAATAATTTTTCTGGATCTGGATATATTCCTTCTTCGTTGATGATGTGTCCCAATACCTTGACTTCCTGAGACGCGAACGTGCATTTACTGGTTTTTAATGTCAATCTTGCCATTCGGAGTCTTTCGAACACTTTCCTCAATCTTGCTAAATGTTCTGGAAATGATTCTGAAAATACTATAACATCATCCAGATAAACCAGTACGTTTGACCACTTCATTCCCTGGAATACTCTATCAGCCAAATCCGAAAAGGTGGAAGGGGCATTACAAAGTCCGAAAGGTAATTTATTGAATTCGTACAGTCCAAATCCAGGTGTGACGAATGCGGTATACTCTTTTGATTTCTCTTCGATCCCAACTTGCCAATATCCGCTGAATAAGTCGAGGGTGGAGAAGTACCTAGATTTTCCGAAATATGTTAAAATTTCATCGATATTTGACAAGGGGTAGTTTGACTTCTTGGTGATATTGTTTAATTTCCTGTAGTCTACACAAAATCGCGTTTTTTCCTCTTCTCCCTTTTTCTTTACCAATACGATAGGGCTCGAGTACGGTGACTGTGATGGTCTTATGATACCGACATCTAACATTTCTTCTACTTGATCCTCAATTATTTTTCTTTCTTTAGGTGAAACTTTGTAGGGTTTACTTTTGAAGGGTGAATGTTCTAGTAACTCAATTTTATGTTGAACCATATCTGTAGATCCCATATCTTTGACGTCCATAGCAAAAATATCCTTAAATTCATCAATTAGATTCTCAATTTCCATTTTCTCCTGTACGGTGAGCTCAGTTCCCAATTTGTAACATTTTTCAATATCCTTCGCTTTTTCGTCTATTGTGTAGAGTACCATATTTATGTCATTTTCTTCTTCCATGAAGCCTAAAGTTGTACCTTCGAAGATAACCCGTCCAATACTTGAAATATTCTTGAGTTTCAAAGTTGAATTTTCCAGTGTTCCCGAAAACTCCATACAAACTAAACCTCTTTTAGTCAAGAACTGTTCTTTTGGTTTAAAAAATACTCTGCTCTTTTCAAGTCCTTGTAATTCCTGAATGTCGACATCAACGATTACTTCCTCTTGGGGTTCTAATCGACAATAGCACTTCAATATCACTTTCATTTCCTTTTTCTCAATTTCCAGTAGAACGGCGGAAGGGTCCAAATCTTGCAGAAAACTTGATTCTTCCACTTCAGTAGAGCTATCTTCCGTATTCCTATATACATACTCCTCATTTTTCCTATCAACTTTTTGGCTAATACCTTCTTTTAATTTTTCAAAACTTCTCTTTCTCAAGTCATTTTCCAAGTTCATTTTCCGTTGGTTTTCTATTTCTTGAGAAAGCAAGTCCATTCTTGTTTGATTCACATATTTCTCATTTTTTCTCTTAACTATTTTGCTTATTTCTTCTCTTAATTTCACAAAATTTCTCCTTCGGATTTCAGTTTCAAGGTTTATTTTCCGTTGATTTTCTATTTCATGCGAAGAAATGTCACTTCTTGTTAGATTTTCCGTTCTTCCAGTGTTATTTTTCCAATTGAAATGTCTTCTTACGCATCCATTTCCAAAACTCTTTCTTCTAGATTCATTTTCTCTATAAAATGCCTGATTCTTTATTTCAATATTTTCCCTTTTGTTATTTAGCCTCTTATTTCCGTACCCATATGAGAACAAATTCGCGTTGTCTTTTTCATATCGTATCTGAAAAGGAAGTGTAATTTTAAATAACCCCTGACTCAAAATGACAACTTTTTCCTCTAAATTTATTATTGATTTGTGTTGTGTTAAAAATTCCATTCCCAAAATAAAATCACACGGTAGATTTTCGATAACTAAAGCTTTACAATACGTTTCCATTTCACCTAATTTCAAATTAATATTTGTGGTCCCTAAAACTGGTACCCTGAAACCACCTGCTGTCTGTACATGTTGTGAATACCGTAATTTTTGGAAATTTTTAACGAATTGACGTGAAACTATATTATGATTTGATCCCGTATCACAAATTATGGTTGCCGTGTTATCATTTAGAAGTCCGTTTATTTTAAGAACACCCGTTTCATTATTTTTGAGAGAATTTGATTCCACGTTTAATCCCACATGAATTTTACTTTGGATACCTGGTAAATACCAACAATCAGAAGTAAAATGTCCATGTTTGCCACAAACTTTGCAGAAAATGGTTCTTTTCATGTTCAAAAAGAATGTATTCTGATATAGATGCTGCCCGAAATTCCATACCTCGTCGTTTTTTCCATAATTCTCTATGTCCTCGATTTTGAAAACAATATTCTTCAAATCATCCATATTTGTCTCAGCATTCTTCAAGAGTCGATAAGGGGTGTACAGTCTGCTTAGAAGCCCTCGTTCGAAATGTCTCAGAAACGTCTCTACGCTCATGTCTGGGTCGAAATCATAAGCTAACTCCCTGAGATCGTAGAAATATTTTCGTATTTCTTCATTTTCACCTTGTCTTCTACTGTACAGCTTCCATTCTTGTTTTTTCAAATAATATCCATTGTCAAATTCTCTGAGAAAATCATTTTTGAGCTCACACCAGGTTTTCAACAAGTTTTCCGATTTCCCTTTGTATGATTCGAACCAGTAATATCCGGCTCCTATTAGGTAAACTCCGAAATAATAAATTTTTAACGCTTCTGTCCATGCATTCGCTGAAGAACATTTTTCATAATTCTTCAAAAATTCGTAAGGACAATCTTTCCTTGGGTCAAAATTCCGAGGTGCTACGAATTCAGGAAGGGCAGCGGGCGTCCCTTTCTTTCTTGCTTCTGCCAACGTAGTATCCATTGTGAGGGGGAGAGGAAGTTTCAGTAAAAAGTACTGTTAAATTAGTACCTACACGTAGTAGTTAGGTAGTTACTCTCATTTACCGTATACCCAAGATATAACAATTTTACACAAATTATTCTTGTAAAAATCAATAGGAAAAACAACAAAATTCAAATAATTATACTGAAAATAAATCGTTAGAACTTAACATCAATAGCATTTTTATTTAATCTTCATAAAATTCTCTGGAGTTTATTGCGTACGAAATAGCGTACTTTCGTCAAATAATATTTTTATTCTGAAATGCTATTGTTGCACAATACTTGGAGAGATTCATTCAGAAACAAAACATATGGATCAGCAATTTCTACCTAGTTGTACCGGATCTAGGTCAAGTTCAAAGTCTATGAACTTCAAGCTAAACAACTATATTGAGTTGATTGTACCACTATTCAAATTTATAACAAAATAAAAATTGGTTCATTATGAAGAATGAATCCACAAACTAAACCACGGCAGCCTCCACCACTTGTCGTGAATTGGGGTTGATCCACGACTAACTAGGTAGATACTGATCATTCATAGATTTAAAACACTCCAGAAAAATATAAAAACATTTATTTTACTATGTACAAATATGCGATTTAGACGATTGAAATTAATGAAGGAAGTAATCAATAAAGAATTAATGAATTAAAGAATTGAAGAATCTCTCCTAGTTATTGATTGGATAAATTATTTTAAAAAGATCTTTACTTACCATACATATCGGCTTAAACAGTTTATGAACATTTTCCATTTATTTAATATCGAATCTTCCAAACTCCCCCCATAGCTGTGGGCACGGCAGAACTCTAAACTCAACTCGACTCGACTACCAGATCGAACTATCAGTGGCCTTTTTGAAAACTCTTGTTTATGTTATGTTGAGGACAAATTGTGTTTCAAAATAAAATATCTTCGCTCACGTACTGAATTGTAAAAAGGTTACCCACGTATTGAAATATAAAATATTTTAATGTACAGGATGTTCCATATATTTTTGACAATATTCTGGAACTCAATTTACTTACCATATTTTGGAAACTGGGACTCAATTAACGTACCTTATATTGAAACCCAGGACTCGATTTATGTTTTTATCAGTAGGATTTTTAATCATATAGACTTTCGTGGATAGGTACAATATTAATTGAAATTTTTTGGTACTATATACTCACCGACTAGGATCCTTGGGAAAACGATAGAATTTCTTCTTAGAGTTGTACCCTTTAATAAAACAGTTTTTCACTGCACACACATGGCCCGCTTTTTTCTCACTTATTTCACTATCAAAAATCAAAACGTTAGAAAACCAAACCAAACAATCAAGATTATCAACGCATGACTATGATCGCTCAACGAATTATAATAACGCCTATTGCGGCCTATTACCCGACCGCACGTCACAGCAGTCTTCTAGCCCAAGAGGCATAAGCGCTGCGCCAGCAGATCGGCGCAAACCCTTCCCGCCACAAGAGTTGGGAAGCTGTAAGTAAGCTGTGATAATAGTGCAAATAATTACGATTATGACAAAACAATTCCTTTCAAATGTGTATTCGTTACTGAACAGCACAATTTGACAAATTAATGGTTTTCTCTTATTTTGTTTCGTGCCCATTGACAAAATGTATCTCGTGTGGCAGGTAATATTCCTACAATCGAATCAAATAAAGCAACCATGCCCTATAACTTGCCCTGAGATAGTGATAAACATAAAGAAATTACTCATAACTTGAGAACGCTGCAACCGATTTCGATTCTTGTCCAGCGATGAAAAGGAATAAATTTGTGATATAAAACACAGAGTACCATTTGAAAAATTCTAATGATTGTCGTCTGAATTTTGCGATCTTCAAAATGCAAATTTGAGCAAATTCGTGTTCGTGAAACCGTGCTACTACTGTATGCCGATAATATTATAAATATTCAATATTTAATGGTGGTGTACAAAGGTTTATTAATTATAACTTGGCAACGCCGCCCCGATTTTGATCGTTTTTTACAGCAATGTGACTGAGTAAATTTGGAATGAAAATTATAGGGTGATCTATTTAAAAAAGCTCATCTCTGAGTCGTCCTGATTTTACAAAACACCCATTAATGTTGAGATTATTTTTGAAATGGGTAACTTCAGCAAACGGATTAAATTCTTCCCTCAAGGTTTTGTCTAGTGGTTATATCTATCTGAATATTGCAACCCTCATTTCTTTAAAGTTAAATAAAAAGGAGCAATGCAGACGGCAGCTCTTCGTTCGTTCGTTCGTTCGTTTATACTTTATAACAGAATTATATCATTTAACAGTAACAGAATGGTCACAAAAATAAGAGGGGCGCCACAACAACTTTTAATATGTCTATGACAAAGAGTACTTACTTGGGAAGTTGTGCAACCGAATAAAGACAATTAGATGTTATACCCAAAACTATAAGAGATTTTACCATACGATGTTGTCAAGTTGAAAAGTGTTAATCAATAAATAAATAAAACATAAATAAACACACAAACATTTAATATGAATTAATCTTCACTGGTCAAAGTAACAGTTTCTCAAAAATAAGACTGATTCTAATAATATTCAATATTCGGTATCTGTTGAATCTGAGGTTAAAATTGTAAGAAATCATTTTTCCCAGCGCATAGTACTATGTAGTGGTTTACAGATAGTCGTTGAAAGATATAAACTCCAACCGGAGATAATATCAATATTGAATAATAATAAATAATTAAAATTGAAATTGTAGGATTTCATCCAATATAAAAATCAGAAAGTGAAACCTGTTCCTCTGGTAACACCAACGTGAAGATTTTTGGACTAGATCCTATGCCAACCAGTACTGGAGTGATGAAGGAAGGGAGTCTACAAAGACTATCAATGAAGAAGGCCTCATCACATTTGACAGCAATTCAACAGTTCATCAAGCAATACCAGGCATTCTATACTTCAGCAAATCAGCTATACTGGAGCCATAATACCATAAATATCCAACAGGAAGACGTGGGGCTCAACCAAAGCTTGGAAGATACCCAACCAGGCAAGAAAACGTGACAATTCTCTGGGTCAAATTCCTCCGGGTACAACAACAACCCTATAAATGTTTTTTAGTAAATAGCTGTTCTAAACAGTCGTTAGCATGGAAACGATGAAAAGGAAAGTTGGAAAACTCACCTTCCGTGAAGGGTTTTATTTTCTAAAAAATGTCGGCGTGGTACAAAGTTTTCAAATGCCAAATTGTTCCAAGATAGGCATTTATCAAAAGCCAGGTCTTTGGAATTGATAGTGAGATGAGTAGAATGGAATATCCACAAAGGATCACTTAACAAATTCAGGATTCGTCAGCCGAACAAAACCAGGAACCCCTGTATGGCTAGACACCTGTAGCTTCCACCAATTCTACTATCTGACTCTTCTCTCAGTCGGAAACGATATCCACCTTGATGAGATTTTCCAACCAGGAAGTTATGTTACCAACATTCAGATATTTCGATATTTGCATGTTCCATGCTTAACCGACCAATCTGACCAACATAAAATTAATGGTGTGTTTGTTTGTCTCTGATCAGGAACCCCAAAAGCTAAGTTGGCTACACTGATATTTTAACATGACAGTTGACAGCTGACAGTTGAAATCTCAAATAGAAAATAAACGTAAACATGAAAACGATCAAAACATTTAGTTTATAATCACTTTAAACCCTAAAGATTAAAACAAAGACAATAATTCGAAGACACTCCTTATGAACCTTCTCAATAACCAGAACTCAGACATACAAACGAAGCACTAGTTCGAAGACAACATTGGATGTCAAAGTGAGTAGGATATATTTTCTTTCGAAGAAATTCCTTATTCACCTTTAATAATTTTTAGATCAACACTTGCAAAACGTAAAACAGATCACACTTTTCTAGTAAGCAGAAATACAAGCACTACTTGGAAAGCTAGACAGGACCACAACCTAGGCAGTTTCAATGAGAACAATTCGAAAAATAATGATTTATTCTGATGGTGCATTCAGAACTTAATTATTTTCCTCGTAGTGACAACTTGTAAAATGTGAATTGATCATTAAATGTGGTTTTTGAATGGAAATTACCATGGGTATGTTGATAAGGTTTCTATGAATGACGTTAGACAACCAACTAGGAACATATACGTATGTTTTGTTAAGGCTCATTGGAAGTAGGTCACCACAGGGTGAAGTCTACATTGCTTTAAAGCTTTATAAAAAATTAACAAAATGAAGTAGCGAAAATTTACATGCTACAATATCAAAAAATTACTTACTAAATAGTTCAAAATGTCGACAGTATCCATACAAAGAGAAGACTCGATGAAACGAACTCTTCCCGACTTCAATACCCTTCTCGAGGTTTCTCCCATCAAAGGATTAATATAACTATAATAAAAGCTATTCATTCCTGACTAACCCACTGAATTGTATAATTGTTTCTTCAGAAAACCATATTCTTAAACTTCTGCCATTAAGGAAAGTTGAATAATGCATCGAAGTCGAGTTTTTGCAAGCAAAAAGGAATTAAAAGCATTCGATATAGATTTTATTTGTCAGACCTGCAATGTTAGTGAAATAACTTTTATTTGTATTTGGTTTCACAACAAAGAGCAATCGTTCAGGCGTACATTTCCGATATTGGTCGTACTTATCAAGCGAATGCGTTGTTCATCATACCGGAACAAATTTGGAGACTGATATTCCCCTGTTTGAATGGCATAATATAATAAAGAGATGCTACTAAACGTGTGTGTATGAAAGGAATATATTACATGCTGGGGTTTGCTGGTACATTCAGAGTATGTTTCCACGAAACTTGAAATGTTGGTTGGTGGCTTGCAAGTTGCTCAAATGATTTAAGGCTCTGTTCAGCGAGATTACACAATTTTGGATAAAATTATATCTACAGATTTATTCACATCAGTAGTTCGAAATGATCATGAAAATAGTCATAACATGCGAAAAGCTAATGGTTCAGTCTATTAGATTTCGGAACCCCAAAAATTTCCCGATTCACCACAAGAATGATTCTCAGTAATCCCATACAAAATGCGCTCGTTTTCTCACTAACGTTATTGAACGACAACTTAAAATTCTGGAGGGGCCAAACATTAATTTGGTCATAACTATGCTAGAGAAGTAAAAGTGCAGACTTGTTCCTTCTGATGCATGTGAAATGTGGGTATCTTAGCTCCTAAAATGTTTTCCCCACCCTACATAACCCTTTCACGCAGTTCACGGAAGATTCAAACATCATCGATATTTAAGTGAATATGGAGTAAGTACACTGAATCAGGCACCATTACCACCTTTGGACTTTATGCAATGATTTAATAATATTTCAACTCCTTCATTATCCCGCCATTTTCAACTATACACATTTTGCATAATAATAATAATAATTACATTCTAAATGTAGCTCATCCGTATAAGCCACGAGTTTGATTATTGTCTACATTTTGAATTCAATTGGTTTCATCCTCATGGCTCAAAAACTAGCTCCTTTCGTGTAAATATTTAATAATAACCTAACATTTTATGTGTAAGAAATTTAGCTCAGGAAGAACAACTTTTTTAGTGAAAAAATTTAATTGAAATGAAAAATATATCGCCACAGTTTTAACACAGTAATTATATTACATATTATACTATTGGTATTGACCTTCTTCATAATTCTCATAATGATCATCCATAGGAAGTAAGGCTCATAACCACAAAAAATATTCTCACTTTTTCTCTACCATATGTTAGTGGCGAAATTTAGAAAAGGAGAGCAGTGAATGTGCAATGATGTGTCACGCCTCTAACATACCCAGTAGCTCAGTAGGCGTGGAATCGACAATAAAAATTGATTTCGACAAGATTGAAATGTGGGGTTAATTTTCCGGAGCTCCACGGATTTATCGCTAGTGAAAATCCGAAACCACCCTGATGGAGTGGGACAACCCACTGCACTAATATTACTAAAATATTAAACAATAGATACCTGTAAATGGTATAAAAATAATATATAAATATGTAGAGGTTTTGTCTTCCCTTACGCTTAGATAACTTGGACCAGAATAAAAGAAATAGTCATGTCCCTTACTAATAAAATATATTGATGTATGTTACACAAATATGGATTCAATAGATTGAGAGTGGTGTACTGTTTAACTAAATAAAATAGTAAACCTCCAGTGAGGGCTATGCCTGTGACGTCACGCTTACAATTAAGAATACTGATTCCTTAGGGGCAATCTCTTATGCTAAACTTATCTGATCGTAAGTAGGTTTCCTTCGTAAGACAGTGGGTACGTCTCAATCAATCTAAGTACCAGTACATCTGGGACGAACACCCTGAACGAAGAATACCAACAATGGGGAAGAGCAACAGATATACAGCGGGACAACTCAGTTGAGCAGGAACAATCACATTAGTGGAATAGTGGAAAGACAATCGTGTAGCAAAGGAACAGTGGAACAGTCACATTAGTGGAACTCTAATAAACGGTGGCTGGGTAGTAGCAATAAACCGTAGTGGAGCACTACCAGCGGCGAAGCAGTAACAGTAGCAAAGTAGTAGCCACAGCGGAGCAGTAGCAGAGTGGTAGAAAGCAATAGCTGCAGCGGAGCAGTAGCAAATTGGTAGCCGCGGCGGATCACCCTAGATTGAACAATACCAGTCTGACTCCTGATTACACTTGTATGGGGCCATGAGTAGAGCCCAAATGCAAATACTAACTAAGTGGGAGGGTTCTGATAACAGCTTTGATGGTATGTTTGCTGTCTGATAGCGAGTTTATCGTTCCAGTGGTTTCACACAATGATGAAGTGACTTCTAACCTCAAAAATCCGCAAAGCGAATGGAGATTTCTCAAAAATACATATCGTCAAAAATCGCAAACAATATGAGAAACTCCCCTGATATGAATTTTCCCAAGATCCATCAACGATGATCAAACTTTAATTGGATATCTTCAAAATGGGTCAGTCACTCATCAAGATCAAATAAGGAAGAGGAAAATATCTCTCAGACGGCAAAGTCAAAACTGTCAATATCTGACAAGGCGCTTTCTTGTTCGTTAGTGTTCGGTGGGAACAGTCCAGGAACTACCTCGAGCTACTTGAAGCTATGAAAAGAACACCTTAAGATTCAGTGTTGCCAACTGAACCAAGAAGAAAACGCCAGCCTCTCAATCTCAGAACCAAACACAAACAAGGTCAAGTATTCGAATGTGAAGTAGGTACCTCAATGACACAAGATAGAGATAGAGTAGGAATGTTACGGTTTTTTGTTCTAAGTACAAAACAATAGACTAACCAAAATTATGTTTACCAAACAACGCTGTCATACGGCAAAATAGAACAACTGATAACTGTCATTAGCTTAAGGCAGGTTCATGTCCGTTCGAACTAGTACAGCAAAGGTAAGTACTAACATTCGGAACAAGCTATACATGACAACGATCAAGTTGTCATTTTGATACAGTGGCGTACACAGTGAAAAGTGTATATCAATGACAGATAATTTCTGATGTTATTGTATTAAAACAGAAAGGGTTTTCTAGTGCAAAATAAACCCGTAACACATAGTAGATATTCCTTCTCGCATTTTTGGGACGATTTCCTCCGTTTTTAGATATCAAAAAGACGAATTTACTCGGAATATGAAGTATTAACCTCAACTTATCACCTAACCCAACCTAGCCTTTTCAAAGTAGTGAATTTTCCGACAGCCATCTTACTCTCTGATAAAGCCCAAAAAATGCATTATTTTTTATTTGAAGAAATATTTTCTTCAACTTTTCGAGAAAAACTAGAAGCTTTCAAAAAACTAGCAGAAGGAATAAAAAGACAGCAAGAAGAGTATAAACGAAATGAGTTACATGAATACAGGGAGTTCAGGAAGGAATACCCTGAAGTAACATTCGAAGTATGGCAAACCCTGGCTACAGGAGGAAGGGATTGCGAGGATGAAGAATCAGACAGCCCTGTACAAACACTCAACACAACACCGACAGACATCGAATACGAAGAAGAGTACTTCAGGCAATACAGCAAGCAGGCCGGAGACAATACCTCAGATGAAGAGACGAGATTCCTGACGTACAAGGAATATCTCAAAACGCAAGAAAGGGAAGAGGAAAACAAAGAAGAAACCCAAGTACATTACTGATCAATACACAAAATCTTACGAGAACAAGAAGAAAATGAGGAAAATATTAGACAAGAAAGAGAAAGAATCTCACAAGAACAAAAAGAGGAAGATTTAAAGAGAGAAAAAGAAGAAGCACAGAAACAACAGGTAAAAATGAGAATGGAAAGGGAAAAACTCATATTGGAACAACAACAAGAACAAAGAGAGAAGTACATCAAGATAGAGAAAGAAAAGGAACAACAAAAGAGAGAGAAAGCAGAAAAAACGAGGAAAGAACAGCAAGAAAGGGAAATGCAGAAAATCAAGCAAAAACAAGATGAAGAGAAACAAAACAACATTCTTAACAAATGGAAGGAAGAAAACAAAAACAACCTAAGGGACCTTGGAAAAGCATTCACCCCATTAGAAGTTGAGGACATCGAGGTAATAAGAGGCAATGTAGGGATATGCCAGAAATACCTGAAGATAGCTGCCAAACTACAGATCGACTATTACCTCAGAGACGAAAACAATAATAACAACAATAACGTAACGACGGACAGTACACTCTCCAACGCACCCGAAGAATCGGAAACAGTGGAAGAAAGCGAAGTAAGAACCTCAGCAGAAGGCATCGAGGAAGAAAATGAAGAAATACTAGACGAGAGGAACAAGAAAAGCGCGAGGAAACAGTCCCAGCACACACAACAAAAGGGAAAAAACATAAGAGGAAACCGAGACATACCCCCTCCACCTATAGTTGTATAAAAAAGGGCAACAAACAACAGCAACCTCATCGAAAGTCTCAGAAGAAAGAACCTGAAATTCGAAGTGAAATATACAGAGAAAAACTCTGTGTTTCACTTCGAAAATGAAGAACACTTCCAAACAGGGAAAAGGTTATTCCAGGAGCTGGAACTGGAATTCCATTCCTTCACCCCGCAGAACAAGAAAGAACATCTCTTCGTGATCAAGGGACTAGACCAGTCCCCTGACCACGAAGAAATAAAGAAAGCCATGCAAAGAGAGCATGGCATAAAAATCAATAAGGTATATACAATGGCCAAAACCTTGAGACCTATGTTCATGGTAACCACACCGGCGAAGACTACACTGAGACATCTGAAGCAGCATGCAAAAACCCTATTGAACACACGAATAGTATGGGATCATAGAACAAACGGCGCTGCAATAACACAATGCAGACGCTGCCAAAGATGGGGGCATGCAGCAGGCAACTGCTTCCACACCCCCAGATGCCTCAAATGCAGCTAGGAACACCTGACCACTGCATGCGAGAAACCAAGAGAAATCCCGCCAAGGTGCGCAAATTGAGGCCAAGACCATCCCGCAAATTATCAGGGATGCGAGGCGTACAAAGAAAAGGCGGAAGAAAGTAGACAAGCGACACAAACAGCAATACCCAAGTTTCAGACAGGAGGACTGAAACAATCACATAGGGACAACACTCCAACCTACCCCACGGGGACCCCCACCTCACCGCTCGTCGTCCCCATGGAGAGGTGGCAGTCGAGGGATCCAATGGGCCGATGAAAAACATGAAAAACATCATAACATCATCACACAAACACAACAAAACAACACACACAAACATAAAAGGGCACACGGTGAAATCCCGAGCCTGAACGCAATGCGATCAGGCTCGAGAGGTATGGGAGGAGCTCACAGCACAAACAATGTCTACATCAAGTTTTTTCCATATGTTTTTCTTGAATAACCACAGAACACCCCAACACTAAAACTCTAAACACAACATTGGGTCACAGACCATAACACTACAAGCACCGACATAAGCTAGGCAGGAGGTCGGGTCACTAAACTTCGCAACACATCGATGGGTAAAAACTGAGCTAACGGCCAGCAATGGCAGGGTGAACGAACGGAGAAAACCCCCAGAGAGGGTACCATTTATGGTTGAACCCCCTTGCCGAGAGGGTAACCTTCGTCGCCAAACGTGGCACATCATATTATTATTATTATAATATGCATGTTATGTTATTACCTTGAAATGTACATATTATGGTAACTTGAAAATAAATACTTTTGATTTGATTTGATTCTTCAACTTTTCAACTTTTAGGAAAAAAGTATTTAAATACGAAAACGCTTAAAATGGGGATGCAGTTTGGGAGTTGAAAATGTAAATGATTTGCGAAGAAACCTGACATCCAAGCGAAATTTGTTCAATGAAAAAGTTGTAGATAGTGTGAGAATCGAAAACTCCTTTATTCAACACTGTTTTGACATAACCTCAAATTAACTGTCATAAGGGCAAAAACCCGATCTTTCAGTAATTTTTTTCTCGCGTATAAATAATTTAGTTCAGATGAATATTCTTAGATGTCTTTTTATGACGAATAAGCATGAGGTTTTCGCCAATCAGAAGACGAGTCTTCCACGAACCAAGACAATTGTTTTTGTACTTCAAAGTTTTATATATTAACATTTCAATTGTTGAAATGTCTACTTTCAAATGGTCTATGTGACTTAAGAGTTTATTGGTCGTTAAACTGCTCAAAATTGAGAAAAATGTCTTTCTGAATCATGATTTTCTCAATATTTTTAATAATTTTTGAATTTCATTATTTCAATAACAAAAAGTAGTTTATAATAAATTAATCGCATAGAAATATTTCAATACAAAATCACACTACAAAATCAATTTATTGATATAATTTTTATTATTTTTTACAACTATTGAAAATTATTGAAAATATTGAGAAAATTATGATTCAGAGAGACTTATTGTCTATTTTTCCCAATTTTAAGCGGTTTAAGATCAATAAACCACCAAGTTACATAGACCCTTTCAGAGTAGATATTTCAACATTCGAAATGATCATTCATACAACTTCGAAATAAAAAACACACCAGAACAGTTGTTCGTGGAAGGTAAGGGTATTTTTTTTAAAAAATGTACATAGGTAACTCAAAAACTAGTTGTCCTCTGAATTGCGAACAAATCATGATCATTCGAAACCAAAGAGGACATATGCTCACAAATTTTCATGCAAATTTAGTCATTTATACGCAAGAAAAAAATTAAATACCGAAAAATCGGTTTTTTGCCATTGAACATTTCCTGCCAAAAGATCACGTTTCGCCGCAAATCGCAAAAAACCGGTTTCATCCCCTAAAGTACATCCCCAATTCACTATTTTGAGTGTTTTCGTGTTTAATTTTGTTTTTTCCTCAAAGTCAAAGTAATTTTTTTCTTATTTTGGGCGTATATAATTCGCTTTGGCACCAGCCTATGCGGTTAGTGCTATATGTAATAATGAGAGGAGTAATGGCACAACACTTATGTTGATCAAACTGTCGATATCAATGCTGTTTAGGTGTCTGTAAATTTGATTTCGTAAATTGGAAATGAATACATGTTGATTACTTATATTTCGGACGTCCATCATCGTAATGGTTGAAAGATTTCTATCTCTTTCAAATTTTTTCACAACGTTTCAATTGCTTGAATCCGCAATCGTCTTCTAGTGAATAGTGATAAAATCAGATGCTACGCGACCTTTTATAGGTCTATAATTAAGTGTAATTACGCGCGGTCTTGTGGCGCGCGTGGTTTCGCGCTTTTTCTCCCTCCAAAACGGTCCGTGAGCGGTTTCCATACGTTTTTAATTTCCACGCTTGGTTGACTGAGGCACCATTGGCTTCTATGTAGGTGGTTTCCATAAATTTCCGATTGAACCAATGTTCCTCTCTATGAAGAACACTAGCTTCGTCCCAGAGAATTCGGTGGTGTTTTGTCCAGGCGTGGTCATCAATTCCCGATTTTGATGTTTCCCCTCGTTGAGTCCACTTTTTGTGTTCGGCTATTCTTACTGATAATGGCCTCTTGGTCTCCACATTCACATGGGACTTTGTAAATACAGTTTTTGCTGGATTATGTTGTGTTCTCTGGTTTCGTCTTGGTGAGGAAGCTTCGTAAGGTACTGCCGGATTGAAAGCATTTCTTGATGTTGTATTTATTTCCGATCCTTCTGATCTTCTCGGAGATACCCCTGATATAGGAAAGGATGAGAACTGGGTTTTGTGGTCTTTCTTCGGTTGTCTTGGTCTTTCCGAGTTATTTCCGAACTTCTCCTATGAGCTTCTCGGAGTATCCGTTTCGGCGTAGGTCCATTTTTATTTGGTTAATTTCCGCCTCCAATGACTCCTGGTTGTTGCAAATAGACAATGCTCTCTCCACCAACGTTCTTACGATTCCCCTCTTTGTGGAGTTTGGGTGATTAGAGCTGTAGTTGAGGTACTGCCCTGTGTGTGTCTTCTTCCTGTAAATAGAGGTGAGGATTCCAGTGTCTGTTCTTTCAGCTTTCACATCGAGAAACGATAGGGTACTGTTAGTTTCCTTTTTCATTGTGAATTTGATTGAATCCCTCATGTTATACATGTTGTTTTATCTTCATCACCAATTTTTTCCCAATAACATACTTTTTTATATTTTCTTATTAGCTGTCAACAGAGGATAAGTGTTTGGTATTTTCTGCGAGATCTGCTTTTCATCAACAGTAACTACCTACTGGTTAACGAGCTGAAAAAAAAAACTGAACATTCACAAATAATCATAATTGGAATAATTCTCGTTAAAAGACACGTTGAGTGACCGATAGATAGCAATTCAATTATTCTTGTTTGTAATTCAAGAATTTCATAAACAGTTGGGTCTGCCTTGCGGCAACTTTTTTGTTGAACACTGATCCATATAATTAATATAAGCAGAAAGTTAACTGCAACGCCTGAGAGTCATTGAAACGTTCAAAAATAATCGGCATGTGCTACAGAAGTTGAAGTGGATTGAGATTATGATTTGGTTCAAGGCGTTTCTTCTACATTCAAATGGCAACCGGTGTGACAGAAGGAGCTACTATGGCAGGAACAAACCTTTGATTTCCCTGATCACATAATAATTTGGAGGATTATACGCATTACAGGCCAAGGTCGATAATTTTAGAGACCAAAAAATTCCAGAACAGGATGATACCTATTGGAAAAGTAAGAAAATAACACGAAAATGGAAGGAAAAATAATTTATGTTCGGTTTGAGGTCGGGAAGTGGAAGAGGGTGATATTATAAGGGTGGAAAACGGTTTATCTCGATTTCCGGCAAAATTATCCTATAAAAAAAAGGCAAAGTTGTAGGCAACAGATACATTTATAACTTTTGTCTCTTCACTTTTTTCACATAAACATCAAAATTTGTGCTAAAAATCCAAAAAACCGACTATTCGTTTTTTTATCTTCATCTCCCACAAAAAAATTATTTTATCTTCACGAAGATTGGTGAAAACTTACCTTTTGATGACCCAAACACACTGTAATTTTTTTAGAATCAAAATATTTAATGTTTCCCCTTATTTTGATTTAATGTCAAAAAAGCACCCTAATTTTCAATTGAAAATTTTCACGCCAATATATCTGCTTTTTGAAAAAAATCCGTGTGCTTTTTGTTTCTTGAAATCACTACTTTCTGATGGTATAAAAAATTATAATATTAGTGTGGAAAATTTCATCCCAAAATGCAAAAAATGAAAAAAAAACGAATTCAGCAATTTGTTTAATCATTATGTAAAATTTTGAGATATTCATTAAAATTTACACTTCAATTACTCAAAAAATGTAAGTTTCCCTGTAACATTGCTGAACTATAAAATTGCAAATCCATGAACCATAGAAATTGCAAAAAACATGGAAATATATTTAATTTGAGTATTAAAGGTAGGATTTGAAGAGGATTTTATATTTATAAATGCTTCACCTTGAGTTCTACACTCATCCATTATCTTTCACTTCTTCGATGGCATTTCTTCATCGTTTGATTCGACAAATGACTAGTAGACCTTCGAAATCTTCAAGATCATCATCGTCTTCTTCTCCAATATTTTTTATAGTCTGCATTGGTTCTTCATGCACAATTTCATCTGAATCTTAAACTTCCTCGTGTGTATTTTTTTCAACAATGGCGTATTTTTCAGAACCATGACAATTTTATATATATATATATATATATATATATATATATATATATATATATATATATATATGTGCATTTTAAACCATGTTTTCTGCAGCCACATTTTAGACTGTTATGGTTGATTTATGCACGCCTTCCTAAGAACTAAACTCAAGACTAAGAACTAAACCTATGAATTATGTAGTCAAAGAATAGAAGTTGTGAACTCTTAGTACTTAGTACTAGTTACAGTTCCATAAACGTTCGCGTTTTTTCCCTATTCATGAACTCTAAGTTCCTAATTTTAGGTTTAGGTTTGGTTCTTAGGTACGAATGCATAAATCGAACTTTCTTCCAGTTTCACAGCAAATAGTTTTGCAATGTTTCCAAAACTGTCAATTGGGCATAATGCTACGTTGATGTTGCTTCCAGCTCCAATATGTTGCTGTCAATTCGTTACCCAGCCAAGTTTGAAGCTGATAATATGCCTTGTAACAATGATGTTCTGCTGGCTTTCTAGTGGTGGGAGATTCGCCAATATGAAAGACGATTTAATTCTTGTTAATTGATATTTTCCAAATCTCAATTGAGTCAGTGATACATTTTCATTTTCACATTTATAAATTGATTTGATCAATTCCAATCCATTTTTGGCAATATCTTCTTTGTTCGCATCTTTTCATAAAAAAATATTGGCCAAATTTTACGAATTTTTATACTCTAATAATGAATAGATGGTTTTCTTTCCTTTTCCGCCAAATCCAAATGTTGTATCGCAACAAAAAAAACAAAGCAGAAATGCAACGATATATTTGAAGGTTTCATATTTGAACGTGAAAAATACATCTTTTATAATTCCAGAATCTGGCTTGAGAAAGTAAATAAATATTCGAATTCAATTGACTCAAAAGGACCACCAATGTGACAGTTTTATTACCTATATCTGGCAATTCCTATCGAGGTCTTCATTATGATTTAAAAAAAATTGTCTAATTCAAGTTTTTTCGTTTTTTTTAATTGTCTCAGAAAATTTGTCATGGTAATGTATATATTTTTTTATACCATCGGAAAGAAGAGATTTCAACGAACAAAAATCAAACCGATTTTTAACTAGAAATTAGGGTGTTTTTTCGATTTTAAATCAAATTAAGGGAAAACAGTAAATATATTTTTAGTTCAAAAATTACAGTGTAATTGGGACATAAGAAGGTAAGTTTCCACCAAATTTTGTGAACAAAAATTTTTTTTTGGTTGAGTTGAAAATAAAAAACCGGAAAGTCGGTTTTTTTGATTTTTTGACTGAATTTTGTGATTGTGTGAAAAAAGTGTGAAAAAAAAAGTTGTTAATATTTTTAGCACCTACAACTTTGCACATCTTTTGATAGAACTCGTAGTTTTGGAGGAAATCGTGATAAACCGTATTCCACCCTAAAAATCTCACCCCCTTCCTCTTCCCGACCTCAAATCGCCCGTAAATTATTTTTTCTTTAATTTTTGTTATATTTTTTTACTTTTCAAATGAGTATCATCCTGGTCTAATAAGTTTTCACTTTTTAATATTTTCAAAGGCTTAGACACTGGCATATTATCCATTTAGCCTTGGTCAGAAACATGAACAAATGAAGTACCGCATAATCATCTTACTTGTCTTGTATTCAGATGGTTTGAGAGACATTCATATTTTACATACTATAATAAAAAAATGATCTTATCTGTATATACAGTGTGTCCCACATGTAGTGCTCAATGAGATCAACATTTCTGATTATTCATTCATCTCATTTCACTTTAAAACGGCCAACTATGATCTATTGAAAATGCAAAAAATAAGTTAGTAATATTAGGGTTTTTTTGAGCTGAAAACTAATATTATAAACACGTTAATAACTCTCTGAAACACATGTGTCCAAATTTTCTCGATGGTGTCGTATATAGGGTGTTTTTTATTTAGAATAATTATCACCTGAACAAAATTAAGAAGAAAAAAATAGTATTATATCATGAATATATTCTAATACCTCTTGAACATCTGCTCAGTATTTTTTCTGCACATATCATACACTGCGTGTTGTTTGCAATAATATGCACCATTATTCTGAAATTCATGGACACTTGAATCAAATTTTGATCTTTTCTGTTTTTCCCAAAAAATTTGGTAGTTTCTATGATTAAATTCTGATTATTGAAAGGAAATAATGAAAAATCGGGAACCAAATGAGTTTGTTTTAATAATAATTCTTCAAATCAAAAATAAATATCAAATCCTGAATTATAAGTTATACATTTGTCATAATTATTTTTATACATTTGAGAATTCATTTTTCAAATTAAATTATCATAAAATTTATAGATACTTCAATCGAATGTTTATGTTTTCTGCTTTCTCTTCAGAAATATACAAGAGTCCAATTGAGTTCGGTTTTCATTATTTGTAGGATGGCAATAAATATGGTAATGTCATGTTTTACTGAAACTTTATCAAAGAAAAGCACCGATCTAATAAGTATGTTTCCGATTCTGCAGAATGCCCAGAGAGTTCATAAACAGATGATCAAGACTGCTGTGGAAACACAACCCTTCATTATAATGTATATCTTTCTCCAACTCTCTCTTACTCAGGTCTCCTAACTAAAATGCTAATAGCTTTTAGGAAATACCCCCAAGATGGAAATAACGCGATATTCACATTTTAAAATATTTTGACAAATAACGATTGTTGTTTAATGTGTAGGTTTTCATTATAACTCTTTGTGCAGCAATGCCTATTCAACGACAGCTCACTCTTTCGGAGAGAATAGAGATTATTAAAATTATTGGTGATAATACCAGGTCATCAAGAGAAGCAGCTATTGAATTCAATCGAAGGCATCAAGATCGGGATGTTAATCACACTACGGTGAGTCGAATAAGTACGTTATTCAACAGCTCGGGAACTGTGCTGAATTCAACAAGAAGGGGGCGCGGGAGTCGAGAGAATGACGATAGAAATATTTCAAATTATTTCAATCACAATCCCACAATTAGTCTTAGACAATGCTCTCTCGATATCGGCATACCTAAATCAAAAATTTGGAGGCATTTGAAAAATGAAAACGTCATTCCATTTAAACCGAAATTCCTCCATACTCTTGAGGATGGAGACAATATCATAAGACTGGAATATCGCCTTTGGTGCCAAGGGGAATTTATGAACAATCAACATTTCATTCACGGACGAGGCAACTTTCACGACAAACGGTGTAGTTTCCTCTCAGAATTCCCGTTATTGGATCACCTAAAAACGCCCACTGAGTGATTGAATGTAAGCGGCAATATTCCCAAAAAACCAACGTGTGGTGTGGTATTTTAGGGAAACAAATTATTGGGCCATTTTTTATTGATGGCAACGTAAATTTACAAATATTTGTCAATTTCTTAAATAACCAATTATGGGATGGATTGGAAAACATTCCAATTGAGCTACGACGGGATATATACTTTCAGTTAGATGGTGCAAGCATTCAAATTGCTAGAGAAGTACGCGCTTGGTTGGACACCAAGTTCAGAAGAAAGTGGATGGGTCGCAATAGTCCACTTATTCACTGGCCAGCAAGGTCCCCAGACCTGACCCCACTTGATTTCTTCTTGTGGGGTACCTTGAAGCAGAACGTGTATAAGTCTAGGCCTAGAAGTAGAGCATACCTACAAAAGTGATTTTGGAAGCATGTCTTGGTATTATCCCTAATATTTTGAAGAAGGTGGCTATAAACAACAGGAGAAGAATTCTAAAATGTACAGAAAATAATGGAGGATTATTAGAGAACACTAAAATATAAAAAAATAACTAAGTGATTCATAAGTTTTCATTTGCTTTTGTTCAATTGTTTTGTTTGTATTGTTTTGTATTAATAGTAATAAATTTCATTTGGTTCACGATTTTTACAATTTCGAACATTTTAGTTCTTATTTGTATTAAACATTGAAATATATTTATGATAATATTCATATTAAAATTTGAGCATTTCCCGGCCTATTCCGGAAAGTACGTACTTCCCGACCAATGACGTACTTTCCGGACTAGGTCGGGAAGTGCTACTTTCCCAAAGAAAAAGTCTCCGGGAAGTGAACACTTCCCGGATGGTTGCCGAAAAAGGTTATTTCTTCTTCTTTTGGGGTTGTTGTACCTCCATAGCTGTCAATTGTGCACCAAATTCAGTTGAATTTGATCATTACTAGGTTATATGTTTTTATTGACTATATTGAAATTGGAATTGGAAACTTTGACGTCACTTGTATTCATTGTATTTCGCGCGGGTTTAGCTAGATTTGAATTTTACTCCAATCCTTTTTTCTGGATCAAACATAACTGAAAAATTAGAAAATCTTTTTTTACCCAGTTTGACTATTACATGTTTGAAAAAAAAATTAAATTGACTAGCGTTACTCCCTAATTAACTCCCTACTTTGATAGTGACGAAGTTTTGCACAGTTCAGTTGGGCATGGCAACACATAATTATTCAATGAAAAAAGACTTTTTTCACGTCAGTGCGTTAACTAAGGTATTTTGCGTCAGATTGAACTCGGAAGTTAGCATTTGATAATACGATGAAAAATTAAAACTGCATGCGATGAATTATAGAACAATTGCAAAAATTTGTTAATTTAATAACTGCCGTAACAATTTCTTAAAGAGCTTTTTTGTAATCGCGTGTTTCTTGAACTCGGCTTCGCCTCATTCAACAAACTTTACGCCTATACAAAAAAAATCCTACTTTATCGTAAATAACTATTTCAAATACAAGCTTTCATTAGTTCTGGTGTCTGCCAGTCTGTAATCAAATCTTTCAATTTGAATTTGACCCACTTCTAGTTTTCCGATTGACTTAAAATTTGGCAGATGTTCATAATTCTGGTGAAAATGAATAATGAAAAAAAAAAATGTGAGCTCCAATAAGGAAGACTAGTTTTGTGATTATCGTCCGATTCGATTCTTAATTGGTATGAAGGGGTTTCCCCTTGAGCCCCAAATTAAGAGAAAAATGTATTTATTTATATTTTTTATTCAAAATGGGTACAAAATGGAGTAGGAATAATGAGTAACTAAAATTTTATTTAAATCAAAAAACAGAATTTTCAAAAAACTTGGTGGTTTCACCCCGATACCACTGGGTCATCACTTCATATGGTAGGTTATGAAACAATTTTTTTATCGTTTAGACAAAGTCCCACATCACATGTTGAACATTGCCATCTACTTCTGTGTGGTTCTTTTTTTTTGCTACATAAAGCACAATGGCGTGAGGTACCATGTTGAGGCATATGTGCAGCTGCGGTCGTTCTTGTTTCTATAGGCACATGTCGCTTGAATTTACTTGCGACTGGTTCCACACTTTTCCAACCCCTCTTCTTTGTATTTTCTACTCCAATAAGGCCTCTTGATACTGCCAATCTGAACTCCTTCAGTTTCATCACACGTCCTTCGCTTCTCTTGCAGAATATGATGTATGCATTTACTATGGCCACATCCACAAAATGCCAAAATATGCGCATATACCATTTTTTGCTTTTTCTATTTATTTCATAGCATGACTTCAACATGACAGCCTTATATACATAACCCATATGGGAATTATAATCTTTCACTAATTGAGGACAACTGATTTCCAGCAGTGTACCATCCTTCTGCCTCCTATTGACAGAAGTAAGTTCTTGAGGGTTGTGAAAATTGCTAAGAAAATATATTCCTTTCTTATCTTTCCATTTCATAGCTGTGATATTTTGGTTATTGACTCTCCAGTCGAAATCTCCACTGGACATATTTTTATCAGCTATAAAATCACCTGGTAATCCTTTTCTATCTTTGCGTACAGTACCACATCCGTAAATTTTGGATTTCCTCAACTCAGTCATCAAGGGTAGAGAGGTAAAGTGATTGTCGAAGTAAACTTTGGAAAAACTGCCATGCAGATTTTTTGAAAGATCAGTAACAAAACATTTCCCTAAATTTTTTTCGGCATTGTTGTCCACCTTGCCAGATTTCGAATTCCGAAACATACCTGGATTCATTCGCACGAACCCATACCTTGTAGCCTCTTTTTATAGGCTTCAGTGGCATATATTGCCGAATCGCCGACCTACCCTTGAACCTTGATTCGTCAATTGACTGATTTTCGTCGGGGTTATAATAATCTTTGAAAGTTTCAAGGAGTCGATTTAGCAGTGGCCTGATTTTGAATAACTTATCGTACCCTTGTTCTCCTTGTTTCGGTCGTGTCGTATTATCTACCAGGTGTAACCGTGCCAAAATCATCATGAATCTATTTCTAGACATCTTCCTGGATATATATATGTATCTCTTATCTCGTCATTACTGGACCAGTAATATTTCAAAGAAGGTAGTCTTTTGATACCCATCAGTATATTTATTCTAAGAAAAATCTTCAGTTCCTCTTTCGTAAGTGGTAAAAAGTCAGTCGCTCCACCTCCTTTCTGTATTGCATATAAATTAGTCTGGAAGGTTATTGTATTCAATAAATCATTTGGAAACAAGCAGAGAAATACTTCAAAAGGCATCTCTACGTCATCTGGAATGTTTGTGGGTTCAGTAGAATTTTTGAAGGGAACGACAAATTCATTAGTAAAATGTTTCGTCCAGAGACTATTGCTAAATCGAGATAATGGTAAGTCATCATCGCTGCTGAACCCATCGTCTCTTCCTTCAGTTTGGCCATACTGAGAAGGCATATCTGCAAAAATATTCCTGTGATTATTTAGTTCACTCTCAGCATCTGAGCTCTCTCCTTCATCTTCGGCCAAAACAGATTCTGCATCAGAAGGAATACCTTCAAATAACTCTTGATATTCTTGTGAAGACAATCCAGATAAGACATATTTTTTTCTGAAAATAAAATATCGTTATTAGTACCAGTGGTTTCACCATGAAACCGCCTATTCTAACCCTAGAATTCATACTGCATTTTAATTTTGACACAAAATGTATCCATCTCTATGTTCTGTTGCCTATACCCTAACATATTTCATATTTTCAACTCACCAGCCATTATTTCCGAATTGTTTATGCACAATATATAAATAAATGTGAAGTCACACCCCTTACGCGTCTCCGCCAATAGTACTAAACACTCGAGTCAGCTTATATCGGTTTATATGGCGACTATGTCAGTTGAATATTTTTTTCCATCTGTAGCAGAGATGTATGCAACACATAATACAAGTGGTAGCCTGGTGTATCCACTGGTACGCTCAACAAAAATTATTGTGAAGGTAGTTTCAGCGTGGAACCGCTGGGGCGGAAAGGGATTGGCGATTATGAACTTTTTGCTCATATTCATAAATTCAATATGGCAGCTACAAGATGGCAAACGAGTTTTGTGTTAATGGTTCGATTCAATTCGCAATCACTATGCAAAGGTTTTTGAGGTGAATATTCCGATTCGATTCAATACTGGTATGTGGGTGTTTTCGGGGTATGCATTTTTTGTTGAAAGTCATTAATTGAATAGGTTGGCTCAAAGATATATTTTCGATAAATCAGGCCAAGAACTGTTTGATCTCAAAATTGAAGACCTATTCGTGATAATATTTATTCAATTCTTTCATTTCAATACTACAGTATAGATCCATCTTTCAAATTAACGGCAAGCTAAATCTCAGTCGTCAGTTGATTGAATGTATGCAAATGTTCCAGTTTCAACGATATTGTGTCCTTGTACACTTACCTGCATACCGTCATTTGTTACAAGCAGGTTCGATTTTATTTCAACCTACAGGAAATTATGACAGCAATATTCATAGTAAGGCAAAATATATATTTATAAACAGGTTGAACCCAATTAGCGAAATTGAAATGGTGTAGTGTACTAAGTTTTTATTTGTCATAATTAAATATGCTCTTGCATGGGAATAATGATGTTTTTCTAGCAAAGTTCAACAGCTACTACAGGAAAATTGTCTAATAGCCATAGGTAGGTGCATTACCAAGCGGTAGCAAAGTTCGAGAATATAAATTATCCGATAATTTCTACTTATCAGAAGTGAGTTGTAATCAGCAAAGTCGACTTCATAAACAAATGTGATATGCTATTAGAGTTTTCTGCTGGGTTTATTACAGTTATAACTATGATTAATATTAAATTTCTCATAGTACGAAACCAAGTAGCATATATCTATATTGGTAGAATATTGGTACATTTTTTTAAAGAGAAACATTCTCAATTGAATATTGAATCAATACATGACTCCTCTGGAAATGGAAAAACCCTACGATAAAATTGAATTTCCTTTTTTGTAATATCTAACAGAAAACAACTACTTTCACGGCAAAGTCCAACATTTCCTCATTACAGTGTGATATTGCTTTTGAAGAGTATGTTTTCCAATTCTTCCGACCTGCCTGATGATCTTAGAAGAGTGAAATAGATTTTTGTCGACCAAAATGTATTGGAGGCCTAGCGAAAGAGATGCAATTCATGCATCAATGGAATGAGCGATTTTCTGTGAGCGATACTTCTGAATAACATTCTCCCTCATCTCATTCATAGATAAGAATCTCCAATGGGAACTGGACATTTAATAAATAATCAACTATCTGAATGAAAATGCAAATTTTCACTTTCAGATTTTTTCTCTCAAGTTATATGCCTTTCTCAATATCTATCAGATGTAGTTCAATGTCCAGCGTGGCTTTTGCCGGGGAAGTAGTTGTTTTCTGTTAGATATTACAAAAAAGTAAATTCAATTTTATCGTAGGGTTTTTCCGTTTCCAGAGGAATCATGTATTGATTCAATTTTCAATTGAGAATGTTTCTCTTTAAAACATGAATACCTTCCAAGAGAGGTTATCTTGTACGATGGAAAATAGCGACTAAATCCAACTTTCAGTCGCAGATGATTCCACAACTGACTTTAAGAACATCCTGTTCATATTTTCAATGAAATCAACATTGGTACATTATTGTGAACATATTGGCAAAATATTTGAAACGCAATATTGGCGTGAAAAACAATTTGAACATTAAGCGATATTCATCTAATATTACTTGAATAATATAGGCGAAATATTTTCGAAGCAATATTGGCCTCCCAACATTCAGCGATATTGGTACAATATCGCTAGTACAATATCATTAAAATAATGTCAAAATATTTAAACATAATACTGGCGAGAAATAAAATGTGAACATTTCGCAATATTGGTCCAATATTGTTTGGACATTTTAAAAATGGTATTGGTTAAATATTGTTGAGGCAATTTTGGCCTCCCAACATTTAGCGATATTGGTACATTATTGTTTGCATATATCGGTAGAATATTCAAAGGCAATATGCCTTGGGAATTATTACTTAATTTTAGAATGACAGTTCTCCTTCAATTAAACAAGTTGACACCAGAATCGGCCTTCTGGTCGCCATAACCACTGACTGAACTGTCTTGAAACCAAGTTGTAAGAAGTATTTAATTTATTTTCTCAAGTTTCAGAAGACGTCCTATACATATGTAGAGCCACGTAGCGTTTTCATATTCACGTTGGATGATAATATATTCTAATTGAATGTTTGGCTGATATTTAAAATTCAGTTATGATAGTAAGTATTGTTTGTAATATGGTCTCAAGATAACTATTTCATTAGGTATTAGCGTGAGGTTGTTTTAATAATTTTTATCAATATAAGCTAATACAATTTTTTGAATATTATAACACTAAGGTAAAACACGAAGAAAGTTCCACGGAATTTATTTTACCTTCGACATGTTTCGCTACACTGTAGCGATTTTGGTACACTAACATATTTCTGTTCGGAACTCAACCACTTTTTCCTAATGATTATGTTTAACATGAGGGAGAAAATTTTAATTTCTTTTCCTATGTTAGATCATCAATCGTTGTGACCACGATATTCGATAAAAAAAAAATATTTTGAACAAAATTGTAAAGCTCGAAACGCATCTCAAAATGCTTCCCTTTTGTACTCATTGTACTATATCTATTTTTTCTAAAAGGAATTATAACCACTTCTATACCTCCTGAGAATCTGAACTGAAAGAGCATTGCCTATGTCTCTATTTCTGTCAAAGAATAACAAAATGAGTTAAGACAAATATTAGGAATCTTGAACGATACAATTCGGAATATATTTTTTCACACATAAATTTGAGTTCTATTGAAAATCTGTCTCCTATGTTTGTTACAACCACTGTAGAGTAATATTTATCGACATTTAAATGCTTGGTGCATGAAACATCGACCTTTTATTTCGAATACCGTGAAGTTTTTACCGATGTCACGTTGTGGATTTTTGAGCTTATTATACGGTCTATTATACCCGTCCTAGTAGAATCCACAGTTTTCTGGACAAACTTAATATACTCCATTCGCTTACATACGTACAACTATACAACTTTTCATACTTTCTGTGTTTTCTTCAAATTGCTGAAGCCACTAGATTTCCCATACAAATGTAAATTGGATTGTCATTAACTCAATATTGTGGCAATTGTAGGAAGTTGCTAACGGAATAGCATTTCATTTACCACATCGCATGTAAAATACACAAGCCTCAATGTTGCCTCAAAACATCGTCAATGATATGATAACAAGGAGATAATTGGATACCAAACAATTAACAATTGGAACTTGAAGATGGATTATGACAGTAAAAGTGAGTTTCAGGGGTTAAAGGTAATGATGTAAAATAATAATAAAATGAATAATTCTGGGTCCTGTCTAATTAATACCTTGATCAACTCATATAACATAAAAGGATGTGCCACTGAACAAAAAGTTTATGTTTGACTCACCTCTCAATTAAAATTTTTGAATGCGAATGGTAGGAAGACGTCGAAAATGTTTTTCTATATACACGAACCAGAAAAAACTTCTCGTAAAGAATTTTGAATTTCTTTAGGAAAGTTCATCAAACAGCAAATATGAATATAAGTACTGTGAATATAGTTTTGAGATGTACGTTATCATTAAATTGTTGAAAATATGTTATTTCAGTATGGCTATGAATATTCAAAACATATAGAAAGTCCAACTCATTGCATCAATTAATCAATCAATCAGTAACTTAATCGTTCAATCGATTATGTCATGTAATGTCATTTCAGTACTTCTAGTTTTTGTGAATTTGTTTCGATTTGGTTATAGAAATTTGACAAAAAATTCATAATTTCATATCGAACTCAAAAAGTTTGAATTTGTTAGGCAAACTAATGCAGTCGTAACGTTTCCATATTAACCATCAACCCTTCTTGAATATGTTACCAGTACGAAGGCACATACACTTGACCTATATTGCCAATTATCTAGCGGGTATTTGTGGCTACACTCAGTGAAGACGGGTAGGGTTCTTTTAGTTGGATGTTAGTGGTCGCCAGATAAATTACCCCACAAATACCTGAATTGTCAATAACATTAATTGACCAAATGAGACTAACAACAGAAATAAAGTAACTTTTATATTTCAAATTTTAAACACAATTTCATGACAATCAGATTCAGTATCTGGTTGCTCCACGGGTTGTTCTGAAAATCACTTAGTAATTGATATGATATTTTCTAGCAACAGTATAGTAACAGCAAGCAATAACATATAACCTGCACAAGCAGTACTCAGAATGTGAGTGATTACCACCACCAATAACTTTTGAGTGCAATGCGGTGAAATATTTTACCAGAACCACCAAATGATGTGGTAAATAAAAGTAAAACGTGACCCCAGTCACTAAATCTAACATAGCCGGAAATCAAAATGCATAAAAATATTAACGGACTGCCTCGCGAGAGCTCAGGCGCATGCGCATGGTTTATTTCATCAATTATAAAGAAAACGCATTCAATTCCCGCTTTACAAAATAAAATCAAATCAAATCAACAAAAAAAGTATGACTGAGAGCAATTAGCAATCATATATAACTAAAAGCGATTAGCAATCAAGCTACAGACAAAAAAATACAGAACCAGGTGCAATTAGCAATCAATCTATAACGAAATATATATAATATATAATATATATATATATATATATATATATATATATATATATATATATATATATATACATACATACATATATATATATATATATATATATATATATATATATATATATATATACATATATATATATATATATATATAACTACGAGCGTAGCAATCAAGCAATAAGCAAACTATAGGCATAAATAAATTGAATGATAATAGACTTGCGTGAATCCCACGATGGATGTAGAGCTTTCACGAGCAAACCAATGTAGATGTCCCTCAATACCATTGATGACGATTGGGACAACCAGCATGAATGGACATCAAATGTAAATGGACACCCGGTATAAATGGACACCCAGTATGAATGGACACCAAGTGTAATTGGACACCCGGTATGAATGGACACCAGGTATAAATGGACACCCAGTATTAATGGACACCAAGTGTAACTGGACACCCGGTATGAATGGACACCCAGTATGAATGCTTGGCAATCCTGGATTGAATCCCGTACAAAAAACCCTAGGAAAAGAAATTACTCATTAATATAAAAACTAGAGTATGTATCCCTCCCCAGATTAGGGTGAATGTTAAATTCATCAAAACAAGCTGTTTCTACTAATCCCTAATATTTAGAAACTATTCGAAGGAATGCTAGTTTTTTTTTGACAACCCCCGTATTTTAAGTATACTTGTTGGGGACACTCCTCCCTTCTATTACTCAACTATAGGTAGTTCAATTATCTAATCAGAACAAAAATTAAATATAATTTATGTGAGACGAACAGCCTTTATATACCACCCTATAAATTGAAAAATCTACAAGAAATATCCAGATTTAAAAGTTCTGGACTATCAAAACTGATTCAGAAGGAAATTATGAACAAACTTTCAAACAGAACATTTTATGTGCTAGAAAAGAGACAATCAGGGGTCACCTTGTAACATCGGAACTATCTCAAGTATAGTAACATTGAAATGACATAGTTTCCTTATTATCAATGATAGAATGACCCAGCATTCACAAATTGAGACAATTCGTATTAGTGCAAGCTGATGAAAATTGCCATGATTTTATTAAAGTACCCCTGATATTTCAAAGTTAGTTATTCAGTTTCCTTCTTGATGGGGTTTTTTTGGGGGGTTTAGGAACTTTATATTGATAATGCACCCAGTTCTGAAAAATGGATTTATTTATTGAAACAATTGTGACTACGAATTTAATTACACACATCACATAAATCAGGAAACGGTTTCTTCCAGCGGAATTATCAAATATCAATAATCCAAAGAATTATTGGGTAGGCTTCAAAAAAGCTGATATCATGAGCCAAAACACAATGCTTTAACAATGCTAGAGCTTTTTTTCAAATCAAGCGAATCTTATTTTCAATAAACTCATAAAAATGAACTGATGAGTCAACACTTTGACTTGCAACTTCTCACACAGGCACGTTGCAAGTCAATGTACCCCATCTCAGTACTGTACATATAATAACACGTAACTTCTCACACAGGCACGTTAGTAATTATTATATTTCCAATACAGTTCACAGACATGTAACTTCTCACACAGGCACGTTACAAGTCCTTGAATTTTCGATAGCTAAACTGAATATATTAACTCAATTCCAATGTGCTGAGACTCATGTACAACCAATAAGTACCCAAATAAAGCCCCTTTTCAAAACATTACTTTTGTAAACATCAATACAAATATCAACAAGTATTAAATATTCAGTATTGAAGGAAAGCTCCGTACCAAAATGATCGTAAGAGCAAATAACAAATTCTTCAAAATGTTTATGCTGCCACGAACGGAACTCCCACATGATTTTCTTTGTTTAATAATCAACAAGCAATGAAAAGTACATCCAAGAAGAATATAATGAAACATACTGATTCTAAATAACAATCTGCTTTTCTTTTATTGAAAGTAAACTCCTACAATTACTCACTCAAACAGGTATTATAGCCATTTGTCGAAGATAATTCCAAGCAATTTCAAATAAATTTAAGTCCTACCTTTTATTCCAACCATAGGTATTACTTCAACACAAATGAATATATTTAAATAATCACCCCAAGAACAATGATTTCAGAAACTCAATACCAACTCTCGAGTCAACACCAACTTACTTCCCATTCCCATGCTATTTTTCTCGCCTCCCGCCAGCCAAACCTAAAAACCTAAAAACCTAAAAACCGGCATATGACGATGCGCAGCACATGACTAATATATACTGGACGTACCATCATAGGCTGGCGTTCGGCAATAGAAAACTCCTTACATTCTGGAGAAAATTATCGAAATCACCTAAGTGAAACATTTTCGAACATGCCACTGATTCCATAATGGTTCAACAGAATTTAAGTGATTGACTTCTGTTATGAAAACAACATAATTTTTCAGACAAAGAGATTTCTTAAACACTCATTTACTGAAATCCTGAAATAAAAGTTATTTCAAAATCCTTTTAGGACATAGATTTTTGTTATAGAAAATCAGTGAAAGTACAGAAGAATATAAAGATATATCTTACCCTGGCCAAGGGTTTTTTTTTCGGTTGGTGTCTAGGACTATTAGAGACACCTTTGAAACGGTAATCTTGGGACTATACGGGGTGGTTGGTAACCAGCCTCACTTCAACCTATTGAAAAGACAAAAATTAGATTCGATATAGACACAATATTTACAATGTAATAATAATACTAGGCTTCGATATAAAGAAACTGATATGGAAACCTACCTTTTACAGAATAGTGTCCAATTTATGATGAGCCACGCACTGATCAGAAAAAAATAACCACTGACAAATCCTCTTCCAGAGTTTAGTCATCATGTTCCGAAATATTCACATCATCCAACAGAACGATTGAAAACTTCGTAAACGTGAATTGCAAAAAGGATCCTCCAACAGAGATGATTTAAATAATCAAAAATTTTGCATTCACAAGTGGTTCGACTTTGCCCTATCGAGATCAGCAGCGAAAAGACCTTAGATCACGAACTTGCGACACTGACCGACAGTATGTCAAATAAATTTACAGGTTCTGATTATAGATGGCGCCACCAAAGTTCTCTAAATCGATATAGTAACGTATTTATCTAATTTTACACAATTATTCACACAAACAACGCATGTTTGTACAAATTTACCCAGTCACGCATCAATATATACACCTATATACAAAAAAGACAGAGTTCACCGCTACCATGAAGCAAAAGTGGTATAACCGACTTGTTGAACGCTCGTACCCTACCATACCCATGTTCACAAAACCGACTCCTCCAGCGTGAACTATGACCACAGCTTACTTACAGCTTCCCAACTCTTGTGGCGGGAAGGGTTTGCGCCGATCTGCTGACGCAGCGCTTATGCCCCGCCTCTTGGGCTAGAAGACTGCTGTGACGTGCGGTCGGGTAATATTCGTTGAGCGATCATAGTCGTGCGTTGATGATTTTGATTGGTTTGGTTTTCTAATGTTTTGATTTTTGATAGTGAAATGAGTTTGAAAAAAGCGGGCCATGTGTGTGCAGTGAAAAACTGTTTTATTGAAGGGTACAACTCTAAGAAGAAATTCTATCGTTTTCCCATGGATCCTAATCGGTGAGTATATAGTACCAAAAAATTTCAATTAATATTTTACCTACCCACGAAAGTCTATATGATTGAAAATCCTACTGATAAAAACATAAATCGAGTCCCGGGGTTCAATATAAGGTACGTTAATTGAGTCCCAGTTTCCAAAATAAGGTAAGTAAATTGAGTTACAGAATATTGTTACAGATGAATCAGAATTACCTGTAACTACATGTAACAAAAATAATTTTATTTACCTTCTACGTAAGGTTTTAGTTCGTTGGGTTCTCTATATTAAACTACGTATATTCAACTTTGGTGCCAAACAAAATATAATTTCATTCTATATATTCTACGTGAGAGTGTTAGAATGACAACTTGGTACATTTGAGGCTAATAAAAAATGGGACAACTCTTATAGCAGAGTTTTGTCAATAGACCGTCAGATAATGACAGATTTTGCTGGCTCATTTTCTGAAAAAAAATTTTTGTTGTTATTTTCTCGCTTATGGCATTTTAAAACGTTAACAGGTATAATAGTAATCTAATAGTGAAAAACCAAAGCCATAAGATTTGAACGTGCTTAAAGGGTTGAAATGAATTTGTGTTATGAATATGTCATATATGGTATTTAACACTGGATATCTGTCAAAAATTCCAAACAAAAGAGTAATCATTCCGCATATGAATGCAGTGACGAAAGGTGGAATAATCGCAAAAACATATGTCCTATTTTTTTGGACGCAAGGGTACATACGGAACTCAGCACCCGGGGATGAATTTACCTGCACATAAACGCAATTAATAGTTGTCGAACTCAATTTATGTGGATGACCCTTTCCAATGGGCAAAATTCCCCGTGATTATTTTATTATACCTAATAATGTTCTATTGCTTTCAAACAAAAGGTGGTATACCTACTATGTTTCAAGAATAACGTGGAGTAAATTCTCAGAAAACAAACAATTTGGTATGCAGAATTAATCTACTTCTTCTTGAAATGTACTATAGTCTCATTATTCATAAATGGGTTTGTTGTGATATGGGTATTCACAGTTTTTATTGATATTTAATAGGCGCCTTTTTAGTCTACGATGATTAATTTTAAACAAAATGAATCATTTATGAATAGATATTTTTATTTACTTTTTCATCTTTCATTTTTACAGAGCTAGGATATGGGCAATGAAAGCCAATCGTGAAGACCTTTTAGAAAAAGTGAATGATCTATATAATGGCTACCGGCTATGCGAAAACCATTTTGAAGAAATACTTTTTACGAATCACCGTCATAAACGATTGGCAGCCACTGCATTGCCAACCCTATTTCCGTCTCTTGAAAGCAGTTCTAGATCTGCGAAGGATGACCATTCATATAGTTCAACCCCGCTACTTTGTGCGAAGATACGAGTTCTTAATGACAGAACATTAGTTCCAGCTATTGCAGAAACTGACTCAGGATTAATCTTTTTATTGTTTTTTAAAGGCAAACGAAAATAACAATAGAGATACATTTGAAATTCTGCAAATGCCAAATGATAAGTTTGTCGAGCTCATTTGTAAAATTGAAATTATATTTCAAGAAAGCTTTGAAAAATTCGCAAAAACAAATATTTGTAGCGCACTTTCAGATTTAATTTACCTTTTAGTCATCCTCGTAAATATTTCCCGAAAGAATTTGTAGTTAGATTATATTTAAGAGTAAGAATTTATTACACTTTGAAAACAATAAATGGCAATTTTAAAAATATTAACAGAAATAAAATGATAATATGGAGAAATCTGTAGAAGTACTCACTGTATGTGTAATGTAGAAATATATTCTGTTACTTGTCCATCTTTTATTTTTCAATTGTGCAATAAAGTTTATTATAATCCTAAACACGTAATTTTATTATTTAAACTAATTCTTCTCATAAATTCAAGTGAAAAACCCTATTATTTCCTACCTATGTCGGGTACCTACCTTATTTCATTGTTATAATAAGTAATACTGTAATACAATTTTTTGACTTTCATCTTGAAATAATCTACTACGGTACTGTACTGTCAGGCCGATCGCCGAAACTAAATATTAATCCGGCCCCGACTTCTAACCCAAGTGAGACAAAGACTGCGCCATTCCATCTCGCTTGGTTCCCGATCGCCAGATCAAAGGCGCCGCTCGGAGTTGTGGTGCTATGACCAGCGACCGTCAGTCAACTTCGAACAACTGACTGCTGTCACTATTTTGATAACCTATAAAATAAACGACAATCGATGTTTGTTTACATCACTGCTAGCCAAACATCAAGTACCCAGAAGACTTTTGAATTGCACGACAAGCTATGCTTGCTCCAGTGTAGAGAATAATACAAGGTGAGTACTTACTACTTAGGTCAAATACGAATGATATTTAGCGCAGAGCTGTGTGTTTAAGATAAATGAAATGCTTCTATTTGAGACACTGTCCAACACCTCAAGCTTCATTCGTTTTTCAGGGCCCCAACGATTGTGAAGTTGATCTACAAGGGACATGGAATATTATGTTTTACTGGGAATCAAAACATCTTTGGTGTAAAAAGTATAGTAGCATATTTTTCGTAAAATGTACCATATCTACTAACAAACTTCTTTTGTTTCAGGAATAGTGACAGAAGAGTCGAGAGCTGGCTAGGAAGTCGAAAAACCTTTTTAAGAAATTCACAATACAATGTATGATATCTGATGCGTGAATAAAGTTTGATATACAACGATGATTTGAGTTCAACAATTGCTGGCTTAGTTTTATGAATAGATAGAACGAGTAATAAACAATTGTTTAATGCTACAGAGTACTGAAGATTCAAATATGAACGAAACAAATATGCGAATGGCAATATGTCTCTCTGTCTTTTCGGTTCAAGATTTGCAATCAGTTTTTCGATATTACGCAATGATTTGCATGGCGATGTTTGTTCTGTAGAAATTGCAACATCTTATTCTGTTAATCGAATAATGAATAGAATTCTCAATTTATCAGTGTTTTGGGTTGTAACAATTTCATTTCTACTTATCTAAAACTAACGAAAATGAAGGCTGGCCGCAATGAATCAGATACGCCCATATGATAGTTGTGTCACTCAATTAATGTTTAAAAACGTACAAGTTTCAATTAGATATTTCATTCCAACGTCTCTACAACAAAAGCGATGTCAAAACAGACCACGAAAAAAATCAGTTTCACAAATATGTATTGGAAGAAATTTCGGTAAGCTTCTGTCTGAAATCTCCCGTTTAAAGTCAGCCTTGGCTCAAAACATTCCCTACGAGCATGTACTTATATTATGTATGCATTGAAATTTCTAAAATCTTTCAGGATTTCTTGTATCAAAGTGGAGTAAATCTCAATTTCCTTTATGCAAGAACGTAAGTGAAGCAGTAAAAGTTTGTTTGAACCATTTTCTTGATATACTCCCATATGAAAAGTGCTAAAAATGAACGTAAGTGGATCGTTTTGCAAATTGTTGTTTCAACTATTTGATCAGAGATAAGTACCGATTGTATAATTCAGCCTCAAGAAGAATAAGAATGGCTCTTACGAAAAAAAAAAGATGTACCTGCTAGTCATAAAGCCTCTTTAAACCATTAGAATATAGACAATTCATGTGCTACTGGACTAAAATGATCCAAGAGGGGAATCAATTTTGCAAGATATTTTTTCTAGATTTGTCGCAACTGAAATTTATTATGATTTCTGTAAAAGGTAACCCTTATATTATTGTTTTGTGAATTTTATTTCGTCATATAGGGTGTTAGTAATGATAAAAAATTGATGTTTTTCTTTCGTTTTGTCATCAAAATCAACCGAAATGTTGTCAACCAGAACTGGGTGTTTTCTACATTGTTCTTAAAAATATCTGTCAGCACGGGACTTGGAATAACAAATCAAATCCAATTTGGTTGAGTTCCTTTTCAATGCACAAATAAAATAGAGAAAAACATATGTGAATGAAGATGATACAAAAAATTTATGAATGTTTGAATTACAAAATTAATAAAAAATCAACATATACAGCGTTACCCAAAATGCATGCAACAGTTGATTAATTTTATTGTTTTCACAAAAAAATTATTTGTGATAAAAGTTGGAGCTCATTGAGAAACTGCGGAAGCGTAGGAGGTTAAACTGTTTGATTTTTTTTCCATAATTCCGAATTTTATCTCGGAATTCCAACTTTCTTGTCGGAACTGTCTGCAATAACAGTAGTACACCATTGTAGGCTTTAGCAATGAAGCTTCATCCTATTTTGAGTTAGAATTTCTGGAATTCTTTACCAGAATGAGTACGGTTGTAAGGAAAGTGAGTAAATGAATAGTATTTTAGTACATTATGAAATTGAATTGCATATTAATCTCTATTTCAGAACAAAAGTATGGGATTTCAAGAAAAAAAATTCAGTGAATTTTTTACAGTTTTACATGAGAAGGTAAGACTTATATCAGGGGGTCAATGAAATTTCTTGCTCCCAGCCTGTTTCAATTCACAATATATTGGCCAGAGTGGTCGTAGGATCCAAACAAAGTTATTGGAACATACCAAAATTATCGAAAAATCTAGAAACCCTGCACTCGATGTTTGCATTAAATTTCTCAATTCTTCAAATTTATAAATTCTAATTCTTTCACTAAGGTGCTCTCCGACGTGACGATTCTTCGATTGATTTAGGCATTTTACACTTCAATTCATCACAAATTGATGTACATGTATATTGTGTCCTATCCCCTAGTATTGTTCTTTGATCCATGACTTGACAGCTCACATGCACATTTCAATTGTCATTCGCTTTCGACAATACTTGTCTAACTAGGTACATCCTTGAAAAACTTAACCAATTCTTTTGAAGACATGATGCTTGTTGATGACTGGTGGAAGGGCAAAGAGCCCTAATATCGTATAAAGACATACTGCGTCTTCGGACAATGAAGTAATATAAATTCCTTTTTCATTTAACAATAATCATGCTTGCTAAGTACGTAATCATTCTCTTTGCTACCATTACCACTATATCCCAATCTCAATTCTAGGACATTGGACATAGTACCATCAATTTTGTAATTAAGTTTTCTCAATTTTCCACATTTGAATAAAAAAGGACTTGTACTTCGTCTCCATGTAAGTAACTCTTGGTCCTCAGTATATATCAATACATTAGGTTAATTTCATGTAGAACTTGTATGAGGCTGAAGATGGATTCTTGCTGATCTGAAACAGGTACTCCCGAATTTGAAAATTGTTATAATTGAAGTTGGGGAGATAATTTTGTGATACTTCTTCCCGATTATTCAAAGAGTAGTTCGAAACCATCTTGAACAATAATTTCCTCAAAAACGGATAGGTTGGGAAGGATCAATTCAATGCCCTAAGGACTTCTTCATGGAGTCACATAAAATCTATGCATTGTCGCATACCTGCTACCACCATTGATGCTATGTAAGAAATGTCATGTTCAACGTAAGGGAAAATTTTAGAATACGACTTGAAGTTTGTATCAATCAGGATGGAAGACATTTCGAACAACATCTGTAATAGATATAGTTTTTCATTTGTTCCAATTCGTACAAGATTTGTTTTTCTGTTATCTCAACCTCAAACATTATTATTTGGAATACTTCGAATAAAAACAACTTCTACAATACAAACAATATTTTATTCCTACACGGGTTTTCGTTGAGAATATGGCATAATTTTCAATAAATTCATACTATTTTCGGTTGTGGCGATGTTTGACAGGCCATTAGACAAATAGTGGAGAAGTATTCCGAAAAATTAATTCATAGTCCGCAAAAACTATATAAAGTAGGATCTATTTTCCAAAACCCATTATATTTGTTCATTTTAAATTCAAACTTGGAGAGCCTGCTGATGTTTCTATCGTTAAAATACATGAATAGTCCAAGCAGAAATTTAATTATTACGTAGGCACGCAATAATATTTCCACAGATGAAATAATTGAAATAACTATGACTTATCTACAAGTTACCTTGAAATAGTGGTGAAAATAAGGGAACAACTCGTAACTTGGCAACGCGTCAAGCGATTTCGATTTTCTTTGCAGAGATGAGACCAAAAATTCATGGAAGAATTTTCTGAGAACAAATGTGTTCTATTTAAAAAACTGCATAAATGAAATAACCGCATGAGTATAGTCTGAAATTTACAATATTCAACATCCAAATTTGAGCATTCAGTAAAAGAACATATTTCAAAGTCACTGGATTGGTGTATGTGAGACCATTCTACCGCTGTTTGTCAAATATATCTTCAAAATTTGAATAAAAGAATATACCATGCTCAATTTCACATGACCATTCAATTGTGGTAAAAATAGGTATTTCAATTATAACTTGGTAACGCAGCAAAAGATTTGAATTTTTATAGAGCGATGTAAAGGTGAGACTGAATCGTTCCGCTTTTATAAAACACCCCGTAATGTTGAAAATATTTTTGAAATGAGTAATTTCAGTAAGTAAAAATGCAGTTTTTCTCTACAGATTATGGCTTTCGAGATATCGAATTTACAGTTGTTTCATTTTCACACTATGGAAGTTTGAAATACCCAGAATTCCTGAACAAAATCAAACTTTCGATCAATATTACGAATACATCATTGGCTAGTCCCAAAATATCTTGTCGTGAATATACCAAACAAGTTTACCCTAACTGCGAGAGAACCTTCCAATATTACCGTAATATGATATTCAAATCTCATCTATAATCGATAAAAAAACGCAAGCTCACGTTTGTTTTGCGGAACTATGCATTATTCATATCAAAAACCTCCATGAAATATGGAATTGAATAACACGATGTGTCAATTTAGAGCGATATATTTCGTGATCCAGAAACGGTGTAAATATCACATGCGGTCGGGTCTCCTTCATAAACAAAACAAGGTGATAAACGTATGCATCAACACGTTCATCTTCAGCCACAGTCACTTCAGTTTAAAAATTCAAGTAGATCCTCCAACATCCTTCATATGATGACAAGTATGAGCTACGGAGGAGGGACTTTGTTATCATTTCTTTCGTGAAAGAGTGTTATGATGAATCGTTTCTGTTCAATCGATGAAATGGGAGAATGAAAATATGTAATAATAAATGTGGAGGAACACTAAAATTCAATTTTTTTTATTCTATTCGACTACGTTCACATATCAGTGTCTTGAACTAATCACAATGCAGTCTTTTTCACTTTCACGGTACAATATTGGACGGCAAAGACAAGGACATCAAGTTGTATACCGAGCGATAAACCTTCGTCTATCCATCAATCGAGTTCAACTCCAAGTCGGCTCCTGATCCCTCTAGAGGGAGACTCTGCCGACAGATGTTAGCGGGCAAGCCCGTAAATAGTTTGAGACTTTGTTGAATTCGGTCGACAGTCCAATCTATCTGTTAGGCACCTGAGAGAAGAACTGAAGCTTCTTGAATATCAGAGCTGGAACGAGAGGCTGGATGAGCTAAGCACAGAGGAAAACTCCATCCGGTAGATGCAAAAAATCCTGAGGCACGGCCAAAGAAAGACATCCCCTCCCCCCTTCGGAAAACAAGAGGAAGAATCAAGAGCCGCACCTTTCAGCAGAACGACCGTGCCATTACCCTAACACCGACGATGAGCAAAGTAGGAGAAAGAGCTATCCATATAAGGATCCAGGCCATGACTAAAGAACTGAATATCCTCCAAAGTGTTATGTAAAATTGTCTTATTCTCTGGCTTCCTACGCCGGTATCCAGTCTGGATGACAACGGATTTGTCGGAGGTTGGAACAATTTTGTACAATATTTGGGCATTTGGGATATCACTTCAAGTGAGGCAACCAGTTTGCCCTACGAAAGGGGTAAATGTGGTTGAGCCGCAAAGATAGTAAACGAAAAGGAGAGTTTGATAAGATCTAGCCAATCAGAATCTTGTAGCATCAACGCGTCATAGTGATGTACTTGGACATGAGTACAGAGTCGAACTCAATCCAAGGAACAAAACTACCACCCGTAACTCTTATATACCAAGAGTGCGGAGTGCGCTAGTCCGTCACTGTCTATAGTGAATGCCGTCCATGACATGTCCATCTATGCCAAAAAAGTTTTTTCAGCTCTTTCTATCAGTGTCACCATTGTCTCATGGGGATTAGACTCTCCTAGTCAAATAACGTTTAATCTCTTTGGTTAAGCCCAACGAGGGGCGGCCAGGTTGCTGAGTGGTTGAAACGCCGTGTTTCGATCGTTCCGACTGCCGTTTGCTGGTTCAAACCCTAGCGACTGCAGCATTTTTCTGATGGCCCTAGAGAGTGGTATTACCACGCACGAGGTGAAGTGTTCGGTGGGTATACCTGAGGGGGATTCAATTCGGACTCAGGGGACTCCCTCACTACCTTATGGGATGTGTCAAACAGGGCGGATAGTGGGATGTGTCAAACAGGCCGGATAAGGTGCCCATAAAAAGTTTCAACCACCGAGAACAAAAAATAGAAGGAAGAAAAAGTAGAAGAACGGCCAACAAATTCCCTGAGTAGACAAAGCCTTAACCCTAGACATCGATCGAACTACTCGAATAAAGGCGAGGAAAAGACGACAGAGACAGAAACAAGAACGCAAGATCAGTAAACCAGACGGACAACAATCCCCCGAAAGAAGTGGGACAAAGGCAGGAGCTATGGCAACACCAGCGTCTACTTCAACAAGACTCAATTCCCGATTATTGTTTCAGCTCACAAGGACCGACTCAACAGAAATTAACAGCCAGACAAGCCAGGACCATCAGCCCCGGTAATAGGGCCTTCAGCCAGTTTTATGGGGGCATCATGGACAGAAAAGTCTTCGTTATTAAAAGTCAACGCATGTCAGATATGAGGGATCAAACGTAAAGGTTGAGCTCTTTATATCAAACTATCCGATTTTGTTCTGCTGATCGCCAATCAGCAGGATGGGGAACGAATACGAATTAATCCTCACAACTGAAGAATTCACAATGGTGGATCCAATATGGCGGATGCTAAATTAAAACTGGTTATATAAGGTTTTTGGAATTACTCAGTATGAATTTGAGATATAAGTGAACGAATTGAAGGAAGGGGGTAAATATAGTCACTATGAATGTGAAAAAATAATAGTACTTCAATAATAATATCAATAATATTAATATAGGGCGGGGATTAGCGCAGTGGTTAAGCGCTCGCCTGGTAATCGAGAGATTGCAGGTTCGATACCCAGACGGTGCGATCTTTTTTCATTTTCAGATGTGAAAGTCTGAATGACTGAGGCTCCTGTCGGCTGGGAATAATCCTCCACGATTCACTGTTGCGTTAAAAATTAGCAGTGCTGCTCCTAAAGTGGCGTATGGAGTTAGTAACAAGGCCTATCCAGAACACATGGCTAATGACCATAGCAGTCGATGCCAAAACACCAATGAAAAAAAAAAATAATAATAATAATAATACTCTCCCTTATTATCCATGTCAAGAGGTGAACATCAAAGGCATGGCCTGTGCAGAGTGGAAACGGATATTATTATTATTTGCGACTTTTGGTGGTGCAGTCGTTGTTAATTATATTGGTATCATAAGGAATAACTGGAAATAAACGAAAGTTTTCGGATATCACTGAAAAACTTGCTCTCTTTAGACTCGCCCTGTTTATCGCGGATGCGTGCAGGGAGTATTATATTCTATAGTGGATTTATATCGGCCGTGTGAGCAATCGATGCATGGTTTATTTAAGTCATGTATATTGAAAAATAAAATATCTTCACAATGGACATTTGAAATTTTGAAAATGGTAACTTCGGCACCCTGTATTATCTTTTCTGTTGAATTCAGAGTGCGAGTGCAATGAAGGCATTTGATGAGCATCACGAGTTCTACAATATTTCGAGCGAAGTCCAATTTCCCATTGATGCGGTTCGAGGTCATTAAGGTATAATGTTGGGTGCAATGTGCATATTTTTCAATGTTTTCAAGAAAAGGTTAAAAAATGGGCACTTTTTTTCAGCGTCTGACAAAGACTACAAACTGCCACAAATATTTTTGCTCAGAAATGGTACGTAATGAACGAAACTTTCAATAATATATAGTTTACAAAAAAATTTTAAACGAAATTCAAACTATTTTAATTTGAATTCTACATACATATACATATACATATATACATATATATATATATATATATATATATATATATATATATATATGTATAGTATAACGATGCACTTACCATCAGAAACTCGTTTCATCTTGATTCAAAAACTTTTTTCTATGTTTCATATTGACGAAAAACAACAAATTAGGTCACTATGAAGGTTGTACTTCGAAAAATTACAATTCTGGACTGACCCGAAGGAAAGCATAGCTAACTTTTATCTGTGTGCATAACGGTATTTTGTAGGAAAACTTTTCAACTTTTATTTTTGGACAGGTTTTTGCAATTTTTCAACACTGTGGCGTTCCTGGAAAATATCCAGCGTTGGATAGATAATACTGCCGTGTTAACAGGAGTTGGAGGGGGCGTTTTCATACTTATTTTGGTATTTTATACCATTAATCCCTTACAGAACATTTGGTATCTTTTTCAAATGAATCATCGTATATTCCTTCATTTCCAGAATCTGCTTCATGTGGGCTTCCCAAGTCAATTTTATTTTTATGAATCAGACGCAACGTTGCCAAGATAATCACATTTGATTCAAGTCACGTCCGTAAGGTAAGTGACTATTGGGTCCAAAAATCATGTGCCATAAGCAGACCGGCTGAGATTTCTGATGATCAATTTTGAGAGCAGTGTGTCCATCATTGCACTAAGAACTCCTGAGAACCACCATTTTGACAGAATGGTTTGGGTACAGCCAGCTGAGTTATTATTATTGCTATTGGCGGTAACTGGTATGAGCTCACGCCGAAACACTTGCAGTGTGAAAAGTAAATAGAAAAATCATTAAATTCAATGAAGGATGAGTTGTTCCATTTAAAAAATGCCACCTATAAAGAAATAAGAGAAAGTGAATATAGTCCCTTGTATCAAAAGCTTTCTGACAAGCAATACTGCTGTTATACATTTTTATACTCTATACTGCCTGCTAACACCAAGCAATAGAGCATAAAATACGCGAATTTTGAACAGTCGGTTTTCTACTGGTATTTTTGTTAGGAAAAAATGCTCTATTGATTGTCCTAACTCATTTTGATTCAGCATCTCCGAATCATTTTCTAGATTGAAGTAATCTAATTTTGGAACATCATTTTGTGTTATCCTTTTTACACAGAAAAATATTATTTGTCTATTTTAGTTCCTCCAAATTGATTTCGCCAAAATCGTCATTTTTCCCAACTTTAGATATCACAATCTTCCCACAAAGTATGTGTCCATTAAATTGATGAACCTATTTAAAAATTCTCACTATCACTGTACATCATTCAGAAGTAATTAATTTTGCATTATGTGTTCAAAAAATAACTTCCTCTTCCAGGCCGTGTTCATGCAGGACAGCAATGATACATTACTATGTGAAGATTTATTCATTACATATTTTTATTCCACTGTAATTAAGGTTCTGCTGACCTAAAAAGATTCGCCAGAGGGGTGGAAATATATCTATTTTATTGCCAGTGCTGTAATTGTGAAATTCTCGGTGTTTAGGGACCAGTTTTTGATTACTTGCATGGTAACGAGGAAATAATTAATCTACATTGCAGAAAACAGTGAATAAAAATCATACTGAGCTGCTGGAAATGTCTCTTCCGGAGTCTGTTCAAAGAGTTCTACTGGTCAAATAAAATGATTATCTCAGTGGTTTTTGCAGTAGTTCATTGGAATGAAGATAAGTGAAAATGGTCGACATGGTTTTTGGATGTGGATTGAATGATATTTACATAAGTGTAGACGGCAAATGAATGAATTTGCCCCGATAGGTTACGGTATTCACAAGACTGTCGTCTGTCGTTATTAAAATTGTTTTTCAAAATCGCTGACCTTCGTAGACTGTATTAAAATTCCTCCGATATCAAAATTTGCATGAACATCTCTTTCTCTCAAGTTTTGATAAAATAAGTAATTTTTGACGAAAGCAATTGAAATCAGACAATAAATTCTTTGAAATTTGGTAACCGAGTGGAGTCTATTTCCATTTAGATTGGTAAAAAATAATTCTATGAAAAATCAATTATATGCTGTTTTTTCAATTCCCCTTTCCTTGGTTTGATTCGTAGGATGGCAAATATCAATTTGCCCTGACAAGTTACTGCGTTAAGAAGTCTGTTGATTTGAATAAAATTATTTAATTTTGTCAATAACGTATCGTAATTTGAAATTTCCAATCTGAAAGAGATTTAATTGAACTGAAGAATAGTAAGTACACTTTTACAAAAAACCTTGACAATACGGATAATATAACTGGATCCGTTATCGAAACTTACTGAAAACTAGGTATATTTTTATCAGTTAGATAATAATATCGTTTTTTCGGAAGAGCACAGATGAATTTTTTTAACGAGTTATTTGTCAGACAATTCCTTCCAATTCCTCCATCTTGTCTTGATTCGATCATTAAAATGTGTACTTCATTCCAATCCATCATATATGAACACCATCAGATATTATATATTTTTGATCCAGTTTTTTACGATTTCTCATAGAACTTTTATGTTCTTTCTGGCGCACAGTCATCTTGATGTATCACCTATGTAAATTCCTCTACACAATAATAATAATAGGTCTATCAGACCTTGCCGACTCTTTGACTTTTGATTGATTCAAAGCCATTTAGTTATGAAGACAGAATTGTTTACCGATCATAAAAGAATCATTATCATTGACAATTTCCCTCATATTATGTAAACCAATCAAATGCCATAACTTTTTGAAATCAATCCAATGAGAAAACGACATTTCAAATCGATGTTTCGCCTCTTCCTTATTTAAACGTTTCTATAGTTATTGTTATATAAAGAGTTTTGTTGATAATGTTTGATAGTTAGAGGAGTTTTGTTATGAAGGACACTCCATAGATAATGTAGGAGGGCTGTCACTTCTGATCTTGAAATAAAAGTCAAAGTTGATATAATTTAAAGTTGATTCAATTAGTATCATAAAACAGTTATAATCACTATAACTTAGGAACCTTAGTTTGACAGTTCAACTGACATTAATTACTCAAGCTGCACCGTTCCTGCATTACGCATTTAGTCCATAATTATATAATGTATTCGTGAAATTGTCTAATCGAATATCCGTTCAAAATGTTGAATTTTCGGGGGTAATACCACGAGTGATCATAATACTATCGATAGTAATTCTGTCAGAAATCAACGAGATGAAATTGCTTGGTAACACCACTCGTCCTAAAGGACTCGTGGTGCTACCAAGCGATTTCATCTCGTTGCATCTCAAAGCAATTTGATCGAGTTTCAGATTTCTGACAGAATTATCGATATTATTTTGAGCACGAGTAGTATTTATTGAGATAAGTTCACGAACCAATAAAGTAAAAAAAGTTCTATTGTCGTGAATTCTTCAATAGTTATAATAATGCCTGATAGACATGATGTCTCTCAGACTGACATTCTTATTAGTAGCAAGATGATATTATATTCTCTGTTGTTGTTTAGATACGTGGTTGCCATGACAAAATGGTATTACCGGCTCGAAAGGAAGGAACAGCGTATTATCGAGGCATACTTCCCTAATAGCATTGTTTATATAGAAGATAGTTAGTTAACTTTATGGGATTATAATTGGATCAAAATGGATGCGACATGTAGATGGCGATAGTGAGCTCGCATCCAAGTCATGTCGTAACTTCAGTGATCTGGCCTCCAAGTCATGTCGTAACTTAATTAAAACAATGGAAAAGCATTAAAATCAGGGTTTTTTGAAGAAACCTGCATTAAAATGACGTTAAATATTCATGTTTGTAACTAATCACGCTAGATGACACTCGCGTTTGTGTCCAATACCTTTTCCACAGGCATTGACTAACTATGTTCTATTTAAACAATGCTAATAGTCCCTAGTATTGCAGGAAAGGAGGGTTTCAAACGGCGAGTGAAATTATCCATAATACCGAAATTGACTCTTGACTCCGATTGGTCTGTCAAGTTTGGTGTTTTCAGTTTCGTATATATGACAGCTAAACGTCAAATATAAGTAATGACGCTAATACACGCATTTGAAAACTAGCAGATTTGGGATAAATTCTATTCTATTCCATTCGTTTAGTGAACTTTATTAATTCCTCAGATTACATTTTTGCTAATTTCTTCTGATTCTGCGAAATTTAAGAATGTTTACCTTCCATTCGTGATTGAATTTATCTCATAAGTCTGTCTTTTATTTCTGAACTCAAATGAATTTTATCGAGAAAACACCGAAGCAATTCAGTATACTTAGTTCAGAAATGAATCGACAGACTTATCGCGAAAATTCAGTCACTTGTGGTATAACTGTTGACTATTCCACTCTTCTTAAGATATTCACGTAATCTGATCAATCACAAATCACAAATCAAAGACAACTTGTATTATCGCGATTATTTCACTTATGCTAAAATAGCGTGTTATGATTGGTTGAAATTTTTGTGTTGAATGAAAACATCATGTTTTCGATTTTGTAGTTCGGTTATTATCAAAACAAAAACTTACCACTAGCAAGCTGCTAAAATGACACAACACCAAACTTTGACCAAAACTAAATAAGCACTCACTATTAATTCATATCAACTTCACAATTTTCGACAAATTTTGCATACTCGTTGATTAATCAAATCACTAAATCAAAATGTTATCGAAACATAACCTCGAGCGTGAAGCAGTAGACTAGACATGCATGCAATGACGAAACTACGAATGACGCGCTCTGTCATTAATGGTAACTAAAATGAATGTTTTGTTAGTTGCATAATTTCAGAACTAAATGCGGGATTATTGTTCCTAGTTGAATTGAATAGTAAATGAATAAAAATGGTTTCGATTTTATTCATGAAATAATCTTTAACAAATACAACTCGTGTTATCGGTGATTATCGTTAATTCCTTCTCGGTTTCGAATCAAATTATGTTGCTTTAGGCAACCACACTCGCGCAAGCGCTCGTGTGGTTGCCAAGCAACATAATTTGATTCTCAAATTCAAAGGAATTGCTATTTTGATAATCACCGATACACCAGCTGTCTCTCAATTCTGATTGGTCTGTCAGCGTTGGTGTTTTCAACGATGTAACTATAGATGACAAAGCAAAGTTTGACATTTTGACCGATCATAATTGTAGGCGAAAACGTCAAAATGAGTCGCATCGTAACTATATAATACATTTTCTAAGATTATAGTTAATTGATTTTGGTTATGGTGAATTGATTGATCATGTTCATAAGACATACTTTTAATGCTACGTGAAATAGTCTAATAAAATTCCACTCGTTATTGAATTTATCTCATAAGTCTGTCTTTTATTTCTGAACTCAACTGAATTGTATCCACCACTCGTCCTGCGGAATCGTATTGTTTTGTCTAAGCAATTCAGTTTCGACTTATCGCGAAAATTCAGCCACTTGTGGTATTACTGTTGAAAATCCACATTTATCGTGATATGGCGGTTAAGGTATTTCGTTTCAATTTCTGGACCGGAAATTCTTTAGATTGAAATTTGGTAACTGAGTGGAGTCAATTTCCATTGAGATTGGTGAAAAACAGTTCTATGAAAAAAAATTACAGGCGGTTTCTTTTAAAATAATTACCCTTTTTTGATATTTTCAATCATCTTAAGTTTTGTACAGTTGTTTTGAAAATTCAATTTCTTTTTTTGAAAATTAAATATTTCCATACTATTTTTATTCAGTTTTTTGCTTCTCCAAGAGATGATGAACTGAGAAAGGCTATGGAAATAAAATTTGTAATATAGAAATCCTTAAAAGTATGGTAAATAAAGAGTTAGTAAACCAAAACTATTTTTTTTTACAATAAAATACAGATGTTTACTTCATGGTAACTTATACAGTGTCCGTCTGGAGAGACAAATACACTGAAAGGATGAATCCTGTGTTTTCGAGGCTCCTGTAAATTGAAGTGATTCATTTTGTTGAGTAAACTTTAGAAGAAATATTGATTTTCAACTTTTGTCGCAATTTACAGGGTGTTTCTTAAGTACGTGTAGAAACTTCAGAAGCATGTTGCTTACGTTGAAATAAGAAAAAAGTTCTCATAAACACATGTCCGCAAGTTATTCGTTTCTAAGATACAGAGTTTTTGGTGAATGAATTCCAAAATATTTGTGATATTCGAGTAAAGTTTGGCATCTGGAATGATTTTTCAATGACAAAATCAAATTTTATGTTAATTGTGAAAAAACTATTTTCTAATTGAATTTATTTTGAATTTAAAAATCTTGTCATTCAAAATCACTTGCGTCGATTATTTCAAATCGCAATAACTCGAAAATAGTTGCTCGCAGAAATATATTTTTTACACAAACTAAATAATAAATATTCTCAGATACCAACCCAAATATCAAAATTATTTTGAAATTATTCTCAAAAAATAAAAATAAGAATTCAACTTTGACACTCTGTATCTCCGAAACGAATAACTTGCGGACATATGTTTATGGGAACTTTTCTTCTTATTTTGATGGCAGCAATACACTCCTGAATTTCAAAATAATTTTGATATTTGGGTAAAGGTTGGTATCTGGGAATATTTATTATTTAGTTTGTGTAAAAAATATATTCTTGGTAGAGGTCACTACGAGCAACTGTTTTCGAGTTATTGAGATTTGAAATAATCGATGCAAGTGATTTTGAATGACAAGATTTTTAAATTCAAAATAAATTCAATTAGAAAATAGTTTTTTCACAATTAACATAAAATTTGATTTTGTCATTGAAAAATCATTCCAGATGCCAAACTTTACTCGAATGTCACAAATATTTTGGAATTCATTCACAAAAAACAAATATAGGAATTAAACTTTGACACTCTGTATCTTAGAAACGAATAACTTGCGGACATGTGTTTATGAGAACTTTTTTCTTATTTCGACGTAAGTAACATGCTCCTGAAGTTTCTACACGTACTTGAGAAACACCCTGTATATTTTTAGTCAGGTGCTTTTTTTATAAATGAGTTCATTTCATCGGGGATGAATGTTTGACAATTCGATTTGCAATTCAAAAACACATGTTATATTGAACAACTTCCAAAGTTAACATCGTGGTTGATTAGAATATCAATTATAAACATTCATATTTTACAGTTAATTCGGAAAAATATGTTTATTAAATTTAACAGAAAAGTGCAATTGTTAAAGACACAATTATTAAAAAATGCTTGATTTTCAGAACTTTATTGTCTTTTGTTAATAGTTTGCTGCATGCTAGTATTTTGAGCAGCGGTAGTAACTGTTTCCTCGACGGTACTACAAATGGAACCAATGATTTTTTTATGATGATCTTCATCTAACTAAAGGTACGGTTTTAATGACGATGGGTTGCAATGTCTCGTAATTTTCACAAGTTTTTGTTCATCTCTACCACTCCTGGACAATTCAGTTACGGCGGCAGCTCGATTAGAATGGTTCGTAATTTTCACCCGATTGATATCAAGTTCAATATTTGTGGCCGAGGATTTGGTACATTCAGATACTTCATTTATCTCAATAGGAGAATTCTTATACCATCCTTTCGAATTTGTTTTTTGCCAGAAAGGATTTGGAGTTAAAAAAAATGTTCGCATGTGATATGGTTTCCCCGTCTTCCCATAATCTGTTTGAACAATTTTACTGGACAAACACAATCTTCTTCAGTGTTTGCTACCAACCATTTACTGTCGGCCAACTTCTGATTTCCACCTTGTGCTGTCTTCGAAAACACTGGGTTATATTCAACTCTTCCGGTCTCTCTTCCACGGTTGTCTATCTCGATTTTAAAATAGAACACCTTACAATTTGCTGCTTCTCCACCTCTCCAAGCCAATTCATAGGCAGCAATATGATAAAATTTTCTTTGAAGGCCTACAGGTTCTTCTTCACTCAAGAACAGTGTCATTTCAAAAAATTCTTGTTTTGTGAGAGCTTTAGAACTCACCTTCCTTTTTTCTGGGATTGCTTGCAGAATTTTGTGTCGCGTGCATTTCTCGCTTTCTTAAACCAAAAAAAGAGCAAAACAATCTGAAGTTTATTGGGAGTCTGGTATGCAATAAACTTTAATCAATTTACGATGAGGATTTAGGGGAACACAGCAAATATGTTATTTGGAATATCTTCTCCACTTGAAGAAGCGAGCAAAGCAAAACAATTGACGTGATTTTGTAAACCTCTTCAGTGAAAATCATTTCAGTTACAGTGTCATCATAGATGATAGTAGAAAATGTTATTATCAAAACAAATGTGTTGAATATCTCACCCGAGTATATGATTGTGATAGTTTATCCATGTCTTCAGTTTCCTCCTTGTCTCATTGAATTATTTCTCCTCGAATATAGAATGCAATGATAGTTTGAGATGATCAATATGTAACACAATCAGATGGACCGCATTTAAAATCCAGAACATAATTCCAGCCATTGATACCTCTATGATTGAAGCTGAAGCGAATTGGCCAAATGATATAAAGTAAGCAAATGGCAAGTTGATGTCTTCAAATGGTTGCCAAAATGGTACAATGTTTACGCCAACTTATTTTATATTCTTTGAAGTACTTCTCTTGTCACATTTTTGCTGAAGTGTTTCGAATCGTTTTGACTGCACTCTCTTTATATTGTTCTCTATTGTTCTTCGTCATGTTGAATGCCCAGTCACATAAAATAGAAGCTAACTCTTCAGTGGAAGTTTCTGCAATGAGTTCATATTTTTTTCCAAACAAAACATCGCAAATTGTCGCCAAATTGACGTAGTTGAATTCACAGTATTGCGAGGCACAGTATTATTGATGGCTTCCTCAATTTCTCCACTCGAAGACTGTCCAAATCGCGACATTTCCACAAACAAGATACTTTTCTGACAACGCATGTTTGAGAAAAATTGATATAAAGTTAGGTTCCGTTTTGTCGCTGGAAAAGTTAGGGCAAACTTATTTCGCTATCATAATGACAAAACACCGCGCATATGGCATTTTCAGTGCATGAATTAAATTGTCCGCACTATAAATTTCTGCACCTGTTTTCACTTCACCAATCCATGTTTTTTCTCTTGTTGTCCGTTAGAAACTGTAATATGTTACAAATTATGAAGATTAAGAACAAATTTGAAATCGTTCAATTCTCGAAGCACACATACTAGGAAACAATTTAAACACAACAGCACAGTGATAAATATGCTCATCTGTGATTGGCTTCAAATTGTTTAGTAATAAATCTGTTTCAACTGTGATTGGCTTAAACCTGTTGAGTAATATATCATTCCCAACAAGTGAACGAAACTATATTTCATTACTTATCCAGAAAGGATCACATAATTGAAGCTTTTTCAATAGACATGAAAAAAAAGATTTTTTTCGCATCCTTATCTCGCGATCTATAACTTTCCATACATTTTTTACGGACACAAATGTTTTTAAACTAAATTTATTATCTTATGAATCCTTCATATATTTCGAAACGTTTAATTTCTTTCAGTTGGAACTCGAAATTCAAAGTTTTTGTACATTCTCTAACATACCATAAGCCACCTGCATATTGGTAAACGGGTAATTTGTATGTATACTATTTTCTTTCGTTCTCCCTATAAAAACTCCCATTTGAATAACGTTACTCCAAAATGAATCAAGCACCAGATTTTACATGCGTGCAAATGTGAATTTTACTTCGGATCACGTATTTCTGACTTCATATGTCCGCTTAATGTTTTGAACTTGGAGCCCCGAGCTACGTGATGGTTTTCAATCCAGTTCCAGTGGAGAAATTGAAACAAAACCATGAAACAGCTTCAATCGCTCCGTGAAGTTCTCTGCGAAGTTATAATCACTTCTGATATCACGTGGAAATTAATTTTCCTGCAGAAAAGTGTGGTTTCAGAATGAGAAAAATTGAATATTAGAAAAACCGCAATGGAAATATGTAAATGATGCTTGTGACGGAAATCACATATCATTACGAACATCTACGCGGGTAATTCAAATAATAATAATACTGTTTTCAGCCCAGCTATGAAATGTTATATTATTACTGCATTTTTTACGTTTTTGACATATTCACCTGGTGATTTAATAAATTTTTTCGCAAATGAGATTATATTTCATTAGCATTTCAACCATTAAAATGCTTACAGCCGTATGCATAGTCAATCGCCAGCGACTCGCCAGAGTTTCGCCGTTCGCTACACAAGGATTATAATGCACAGTCGAGCTCCAAAAAAGTGACAACTACGCGATAAGTCACATTTTGGCGAAACGCTGGCGATGTACCACTTTTTTGGAGCTCAACTGTGCATTATAGTTCTTCCGTAGCGAGCGGCGAAACTCTGGCGAGTCGCTGGAAATGACTATGCATACGGCTGTTAGAAATGCATGGTTACAGGAATGATAAAAAACAAAAGAAGTTATCAAATTTATGGATGACAAGTATTAGAGGCAATATGAGAAGCCTTATTTTGGGAAAATACTTTAACAGCAAGTGATTAGTTTGGGTTTGTTCGTATATAGATTTGTAAGATTATTTCACTTATGCTAAAATAGCGTGTTATGATTGGTTGAAATTTTTGTGTTGATAAATGAAAACATCATGTTTTCGATTTTGTAGTTCGGCTCTTGATTGGCTACTGGATATGTATATGATGTGTTTTCGATTTTGTAGTTCGATTCCTGATTGGTTATTATCAAAACACAAACTAACCACTAGCAAGGTGCTATAATGACACAACAAACTTTGACCAAAACTAAATAAGCACTCACTATTAATTCATATCAACTTCACAATCTTCGACAAATTTTGGATACTCGTTGATTAATCAAATCACTTAATCAAAATGTTATCAAAACATAACCTCGAGCGAGAAGCAGTAGGCTAGACATGCAATGACGAAACTACGAATGACGCGCTCTGTCATTGGTAACTGAAATAGAGGGATGTATCAAGGAAATATCAAGTAAATCTTGTGTTAGTTGCATAATTTCAGAATTAAATGCGGGATTAATGTTCCTAGTTAAATTATATATATAAATATATATATATATATATATATATATATATATATATATATATATATATATATATATATATATATATATATATATGTGTGTGTGTGTACAAATAACAAAAGGTTACTAATGACATCTACAGTTATAATATATATTTATCTAACCCCTTATCATAATGAATAACTGGGAACTCCTTAATAACTTAAATTTTTTGGTATATTTAGATATCATTATTATTGGTTGACGGATCGTTTTTATGAATATCCGCATAAACTTATTTATTTATTTGAAATGTTCAATTGACTGAGCCTTTGCTGTAATTAGGTCCTCATCTAGTATTTTTGTTAGATTTGGCAACTTATTTTTATTCTTTTTTGTATTGTATATGTTCTTCATATTACCTATTGTAGTGATATTAAGCTTTTTCAACGAGAATTGTATTTCTTCCGATATTAAAGCATATTTTGATTGATTGATTGATTGATAACAAAATTTTCGTAGGTAATACCACAAGTGTATCGGAATAGCAATTCCTTTGAATTTGAGAATCAAATTATGTTGCTTGGCAACCACACGAGCGCTTGCGCGAGTGTGGTTGCCTAAAGCAACATAATTTGATTCGAAACCGAGAAGGAATTAACGATAGTCGCCGATAACCTTGTTTCTCGTACACGGTTTATAGAAAACCCACCCACACCAACCGATATCTCAACTCCAAGTCCCACCATCATCCCTCACAACTCAACTCAGTCGTAAATACTCTGATATCTCGCTCCATCCGACTAACCGACGACCACAACAGACAATCCGAACTTCACAACGTAAAACAAGCTCTCCTACAAAACGGATACAGACCAGACCACATAGACAGAAACATCCAAAAACAGCTTTAGAAACCATTAGTAACCAAAAACGAACCACAAGTTGAAGACCGTCCATCCAAAGTCTTCTTCCCTTACATCAAAGGGGTGACGGACAAAATCAGTCGACTTTTCAGAAAAGCAAATATCAAAACCATCTTTACCACAGAACAAAAACTATCACACCTCATCAGACCAACAAAAGACAAAATTCCCAACGAAGACCATGGTATTTACGAAATTCCCTGTTCTATCTGCCCCCACTCTTATATAGGAGAAACTTCGAAACAGATCCATTTTCGATCTTATCAACACTCCCTTTCAGTTAGAAATCGAGACACCAGCTCCGCATTAGCTCTTCATTTCATCCAAACGGGTCACCCCATAGATTTCGAGAAAACGAAAACCATCGCCCCAGTACGTTCAAGAACTTCTCGTTTTATCAGAGAAGCCATCGAAATCGAAAAACGGCCTGATTGCCTGAACATTAAAGATGATAGCCGTAAATTGAACCCCTTTTGGAAGCCCCTTCTTCCAACCGTAATTACCAGGCCACGTGAAACTTATCCGCAATCAATTATTATCCCATTAACTCCAACTACACAGCAGGCACCAGCAGACAAGACAAACGAGAAAACCCGTAAGACCCGCCCACCTCCAGGTAGCCAACCACCTATAAATACTACAGTGCAACCAACATCGGATCGTCTTTTGAGATCAAGGAGTAGGCAGGTTGAGACCTTGATATCTCTCAAGACCACGACTCGAGGAGTAGGCTCCAAAGCAGGAGCCGAACACACACATAGGTATATACATTTCTAGTTTGAGATCAGGTAAATGGGTTCTGATAGAATTCATCCAACGTATAATAGGCTTTCACAACCAAGAGATTTTTAACTTTTTTTCTGAAGTGAGTATCATTTTGTATTTCTTTTATGGTGCTAGGAAGATGATGCCAATAGATTGGCATCACACCACTTCTTTACCTTGTTTAGGTCCACACTGATGTGGTCATGCAGATCAGTAATGTCTTTGTTGTACCAGAGGATTGTGGTGTCATCCGCAAAAATCGTGAATTTGCCCTGGATATCCACTTTGGCCAAATCATTGACATATAACAGAAATAGGATAGGTCCTAAAACTGAGCCTTGTGGCACACCACAGTTGATTTTACATTCTTTGGATTCCACCTTATTGAGTAAGACGCTTTGGAGACGTTCTGATAGGTATGATTTGAACCAATTAAGTGCCGAACCTCTGAATCCATAGACTTCAAGCTTCTGTAGCAGTATTTTGTGACTCACACAATCAAAAGCCTTGGAGAGATCACAGAACACCGCTGCAGCTGCTTGTCTTTCATTTAGGTTGGGGTAAAGGTTTTCGAGGAATTCAAAGGTGGCATCCTGGGTGCTTTTTGAGTCCTGAAATCCAAACTGCTGTGAACTCAGTATATTAAACTTCTTAAGGAAGGAAGTTACTCTTTTTTTCAATAGTTTTTCTATGATTTTTGAGTGGATCGGTAGCAAGGAAATTGGTCTGAAATTAGCAGGAGTGTTATGGTCTCCTCCTTTGTGTATTGGAATAATTGTGGCGATTTTTAAATATGATGGAAAGGATTCTCTAGCTAACGATGTATTAATAGCCTCTGCCAAGACATTCAAAGCAATATCCGGCAATTTTTCAAGGACTTTCAGAGAAATGTCATCCCAACCAGAGGAAGTTTTATTCCTTATTTCTCTGAACATGTCTTTTATTTCGTATATGTCAGTTGGTATGAAAAAAAAGGTTACTCGTGAAGAATTTTTTTTCAATTATCGCAGAGCGATTTCGACTAGAACAGTCATCATCAGAGTTTACTCGTCATGTTTACAGAAGCCGCAAAGCCATATGAACATCTTGTGTCTAATGGACTATGCAAAAATTCTCAAAATTAGAATATTTTAAAACATACCGGCAAAATATTTAGGAGTGGAATTATTTATTTACATTTTGCATAAATTTTTATTCAATCACATAATATGTGTCATTCAATGAATGGACGAATGAAATTTATTCAGTGGGAATATCCTAATACACAAAAATAATAACATATTTCATCTGTAGGTACAGTGAGTAAATATATAACTGAAAGACATATAAGTAATCCTCAAACCTAATAATCATTGATATTGAAAATAATCAATTACGAATAAAAATAACTCAAAAACATTATAATTTTAAGATCTTAAGTGGGCAACAAATTGTTTTGTGAATTAGTGGATTTGATAGTCTCACATAAGCAGTTGATTTGTTATACTCATCTTCTTCTCTTTTTTTGTTTTTTATGAATCACCCCGGTTTTTGAAGAAAACCACTCAAAAGCAGAGCTTGTGCGAGCAATTGAGATCCGGGACCTACAGCTTTCATATAAGTGGATAAGACGTTGTGAATTATAGATATATTTTCATTAGACATGTTGTGTCTAGATATGTGCAACTATTTACTAGTGCTTCCTCTCATCTGATAAAAATGAACGGGAGATTTGTATACACTGAATTTATTGAAATACTCTGGAGAAAAGTTATTCAAGATTTTGGAAAAAAAATCATCGATATTAGATACAGTCTTTGTGATACTGATAACCATTGCAACGTGTCTATCATGAATGAATCGATCGAGAAGTCTGTCAGAGTGATATTCATATTAGTACATTCTCCGTTGTGGTTTGGATACGTAGTTGCCATGCCAAAGTGGTATTAGTAACTACGTATTATACGTCTCTTTTTGGTCCTAATATTGCAGGAAAGGAGAGTTTCATACGGGGAGTGAATTTATGGGGGGTAATACCACAAGTGAACGAGAAAATTTGCCTGACTCCAATTGACTGCATAAAAATGTTCAATTATGATAAAAAATAAGCTATGCAAAATATGATGCCTTAACTATAAGTAATTAGGTTGTTATAGACAATCAAAGTTTCGCGCGCCAGCGACTCATTTAAAACAAGCTTAAAAGCCCGGGAACGGTTGTGACGTCATTTCTTACCTCTGCGGAAAATGAATACATGGAGCAAGTTATTCTTTTCGGTTACAGAGTGTGGAAGAGTCGTGTGGTTCATTAGGTGTCGTTGCAGTTGCAGTGAAATATATATATTCGTCGTGGAAAATAAAAAGTTATTTTATAAATATTGCATTGTACCGATGTGCAAAAGCACCTCAGCTAGAACACCGGACAAAATATTTATAAAGTTGCCAGCAGATCGCAGTCGTCATTCAAAATGGCTGAGAGCTTGTAGGAGGGAAGAAAGGGACATATCGCTAAGCAGCACAATCCAATACTTTTTTCTCTTCTTCGTCAATATTGCAGCTTACGGTGTATTGTTTTTTCCTTACATTGTGTTCAGGTGTAATTTTGCCTTTCACAGTGCACATATTTTTGTTCCTTCGAACTTGTACCCATCCCAGAGCTGCATCTCCGTAGGAATATCTTCCGGATCTAGAAAAGATGTATTCTAAAAAACATACTGAATACTACTGTCAATGTTTCAGTAGTTTTTGCGAATGCATATAACAAAAAAATTAAGAACCGCTTTTATTCGAATGCACTGAAAAGGAAAAATATTTAAATCCGCCATCATGAATTAGGTACCTAATTTTCACGAAAAGTTATATTTTCTGACTCTAAAAGCCCATACATACTCTTTATGGATAGAATCGCTCCATAAATCACAAAACTCTCCCGCTATCTTGAATTTATATATTTTGACAACAAATTCAATTCATAATACTGTTCCCCAAAAATCTCCATACAACAATTTTGAATAGAACCTTTATCATACAACCCGTCCGCCTTTTGTAATTAGTGAAAAAATTCAAAATCTCGGACCCTAAATACCCCCACATCACTTGGAGCCATCGTTTTGTTTTTTACTTACTTTGACAAAAATTTTCATAATACGTTGTCACTTATAAATACCTGCCAAATTTCAAGTTTATTGATATACTAGTGGGTTAAATTTCCCTTATAAATTTTGAACAGGAAAGGCATACGAATGAACCAGTTAAATGAAACTTGTAATACAAATATATTTGAATGCGTATTTATATATCACAAAGAAAACATTTACTTTGTTGAACATTTTGTTGGACCCTGTATGAAAATTGTAAGTTTACGACTAAATCCTGAGTCAAAATTTGTATGAAATGACCAATATAATGAAATTATTTGTCTTTCTCCTACCAAATAGACTGTTTCTTTCAATAATCACCTATTACTGTGTCGATTTTCCAAAGCGACTAGCAATATTTCATTCTTTTCTTCTAAAACAATACATACTCATCTGCCTTCACGCCTCGAACTTCTCCAAGTGAAAAACATTCCGCATTTTGTATAAATGTGGCAACCATAAACATATCTATACATGTGGTAGATTGTCAGATTGTCCTTTGAAGAACCCTTCGTCAGTAAATTTTTATTATCACTTTCACAAACCAATTTTTTCCAAACACACTGTCCGCTATCAAATTAAGCAGGTTACTGCATGTGTCGAGTTAAGGCGCCACCGTATTCATGATGACTGACGTCACGGCCAATGCTAGCGCGTTTGCCACTCACGTGATAACATTTGAATTTTAGGACACTTTTAATCCTTCATATGTACGACGTGGAGTGAGAAAATATTATTTTTTTGTGAGTATACGTCTTTTCACAGTATCCCCTTTTGATTTTCAATATCATTTTCTTATTAAACTTTTAAGGTAAGTTACCTATTCTGTCAGAAATCAACGAGATCACATTGCTTGGTAACACCACGAGTCTTTTAGGACGAGTGGTGTCACCTCAAAGCAATTTGATCGAGTTTAAGATTTCTGACAGAATTATCGATAGTATTGTGAGCACGAGTAGTATTTATTGAGATAATTTCACGAACCAACAAAGTAAAAAAAGTTCCATTGTCGTGAATTCTTCAATAGTTATAGATAATGCCTGATAGATATGAAGTCTGTCAGACTGACATTGATATTAGTTGCAAGATGATTAAGTTCTCCGTTGTTGTTTGGATACGTGGTTGCCATGCCAAAGTGGTATTACCGGCTCTAAAGCTAGGAACTACGTATTATCGAGGCATACGTCCCTTATTGGTCCTAACATTGCAGGAAAGGAGGGTTTCATACGGGGAGTGAAATTATCACTGGAGCACCCAGGCACGCTGCGAAATAGTGCAAAAAAAGTTCAAATTGCAACTGTACCAAAGCAACTGTTTTGTTCAAACATAAAGTCCACATGATTCAATACTTTCATGAGAAGGGCCAACCCTACTATTTGAAAAATGGTGGTGTTATGAATTTTCAAAAAAATCGCAGAATTTTTTGGGTTTTCCAGCTTTTCTTCGTTACTTATGATTTGATCGGGTCCTAAACATTATCATTTTGTTCGTACTTCAATTTTTTCAATTGGAGCAACCAAATTGCTGTATCGATTTCATTTCATAAACAAATACTAAGAAAATACTGACAATTTTTTTTTAAATGTTTAAATGTTTATAACAAATTAATAAACTACAGTTGGGAGTACAAAACGTAATAGAATATAACCAGAGACTATTTTTCATGTGATGGCATTGTCGGTTTCTTACTAGTATTTTTGTTAAAAAATCACTCATATTATGCTCCATTGAGGTGTATGGCATCAGATGAGTGTCACTCCAGTTGACGAATCAAATTGGTTTTTTGACACAGAGGTGAAAAAAAGTATTGCAGCCAATGTTTTACGTTATGAAAAATTATGTTTTTACGACAGTACAAAAACTATGTTCGCAGTGTGTAAAGTAATACTTTTCAATATGAGTGCAAAACGAAATTGTACAAAGAAATTGTTCATTCTCGAAAAAGACAGTGTTTCTCCTCAAATTTCAACCGATTGTTGGAATTTGATAATACAACGAAAATTCATAACTCCATAAGATAAAACAATGACATTGCGAAAATAAACCAATATAATATAAGATTTAGGTATCGAAAAAACTTTGACATACATTTTCCTCAATAGATTATTGTAGCCACGTGTTTCGTTGAAATCGGCTGAGCCACAACTAACAAACTTCACGCTGATACAAAAAATCCTATCATTCGCACAATAACGTTTTGACCAACAAAAAAATATTTGGTTGTGAATCTCTGTTCTATCTGTTCAAAAGAATTTTTTCTGAAATGATTAATATAAGAAATGCATTACAATAAACTTTAGAAATGACGTGGTAAACTTAAACAGTGCCTCAATCTGAAAGCGAGAATAAAAACCAAACATAATGTGCATTGTGTTTTATTTCCTTTGCAATTCCACTTTGGCATGCACCCAAGTGCTACATTATTTTATTTCGTTATTACCGTGTTATGTGTTGTGTATTGTTTATTTTTCAACCGAAAACAAGAAATCCGTTTTTACATCGAACATTCCATCTGATGCTCGTAACTCAGACCTAATATGGCTTGGGGAAATCGAAAAACTAATCCTTTTGTGAGTGAAAATACTATTATCTTCTATAGTGTTTCCGTTATTGACATATAGTTTGATAGTTGTTTCTGAACTGGTAATGGTAGCAAATTGATATATAAACCATTTGTTTTTTCTCCTGGTTGTAAATTTGAGACGATTTTTTTGTATCTTACAGTGCCCTGAAGATGTAAAACGAATTGACAAAACGTTGACCTTGATGAAGCAGAGTTTTTTTTTTAATTTAAGACCTCAATATCTACTACAGTACCTACACAATTGAGTCAGTTACTTATATTAATATTATTAGGGATATCAACAGAAGTAGCAGAGTTGAAATTGGACTAAGACTCATCAGTTATTGTACTGGTTTTCAACATATGAATTTCGTTACGGCCTTTCTCATTCTGTGAAGCCATCTGAATTTTGTTACTTGAAGAATTTTCCACGTATCCTTCTGCTACATTGGTTGATTTAAATCCTCCGTGTTTCTTCAAGTTGGCTACCACCACTTTCAGCTGAGCTCCTGCGTAAAAACTGCCTGGTCTAATCTTTGGGATATGGTAATTTGAGAAATTCAGCAACTGTGCAGGCGAATTTTCCAAAAGTGTAAATACCAATAGGTTGTATAGAACATTTTCTGTTCTTATAATAAACTAATAATTTACGGTGTGTTGTGTTTGCTTGACGTAATGACAAATTTTTTCTGTATAAAGAAATAATATTTTCTCCAATGAAGACAAAGATTATTTTCATATTCGTTCCAGAATTAGGAATTTCAATCACTAACATGGTTGTCTTACATTCTATATCATCCAAATTCATTCTACAAAGCTCTTTATCATGACAAGCGCCTGACAAACCGATTATTCATGCTACCTGAAATCAAAAAAATCACAAGGTAGCAGAGGAATAAGATTTAATTATATCACCTTTGTCATTAGGTAGATAATATCGTCAGCATCTGATAAGAAGTGACCTATTCCTTCTATAATCAATACTTTTGATTTTTTTGGTTCATTGACAATGGATTTAGGAGAGCAATTACTTTGGGATTTCGGCTTATATCTTTTCTATTTTTAATAATAATTTTGAACTCAAGCATCGAGTATAATTGCTCCAGCGGTGATGGCTTCAAGAATTTAAATTTTTCCATTAAATATGCAAGAATCACTTTTTCATTTATAGTATGCACATTTTTATTTCTGTTTCATTTCTGAAATAAATTTCGAAGACCGATAATTCATACCTATCTCTTGACTTCAACGGCAATAATTCATGAATAGCCGCTTTAGCAGATTCACTGATCTCGTGTGGAATTATTTCAGCCTCACTCAATGTTTCATGACAAGCGCAGTCATATTTGTCAAAATATGCCTACATAGATACCCAAAATCGTCCCGGAAGAAACATGAATCGCCCCGAAAGTAAAGAAATCGTATCAAAGTGAAAAAAATCGTCCCGAAAATAGCTACATTCGGTTTCATCTATGTAAAGTGCTACCAAAAATTTTATTTTCGTAACAGCTGCAGAAAAAGATAATTATCTCACTTTTAATATATTATTCAAGAGTTTCGCTTTCATTTGATAGACACATTAACCACAACTCAACTCGTTAATCAGACTTTCACACATTCCTTATCTTTTTTCCTAAATCGCTACTATTCAATTGCTACTCTCTCTTTAACATAAACTTTTTCGCTACAAGTTATTCATTAAATCACTCAAGATCGGGGTCAACATACGGAATATTCACTGGAACAATTCCCGGTAGTATTCAATGTATCGTTCATTATTTTGATCACCACAAGCTGTTTTTCATGATTTCTACCATCATTTACCGCTTAAAGAAATGCCTGAATTTATTTTGAATTTCTCTCTGACAATTTTGTTGCAATTGGACGACAACGTTCACTTGAATGCGTCGAGTCAGTACTCTCATTTCAGATTCATATCGGGTGGCCCATCAAAAACGCTCGGACAGATAGATTTTTGTTCAATTGGGGACATTTTGTTCTCCTACCTGCAGCACCGTCTCAAGTTGTACAACCTCTAAAATTTATAGGGTATATGGGTCGAGTAGCACATCATTCGAATACCCGTTCAATAATCTAAACAACGGTTTACAGTTTTTGAATTGGGATTGGAATTGAGTTGAATTCACGTACATTAGTCTCATCCTAAAAAATGCTCAAAATGCGCACCTCCACCTTCCATGCAAAAATACAGATTCTGTGGAAAACGTTCTCGTACATTTTGTGATAGTATATTTCAACAGATTGAAAGTGCCCAAATATAAGTTCTTGAATTAACTTAGTCGGGTATCTACGCCTGTTCATTTATTTTGCACTTCCCCTCACAAACTAGCCTATACTATTTATTGCATGTATACAACACTACTGATGTAACATTATTTTCTGTATATAAACATACAATTATTCAATAAACATTTCGTGATCCGTCACCGTATATCTTCGAGTGAATCAGGTGGAGTAGCATAAATTCTAGTTTTCAAATGGCGCAAAAAAAAACTAAAGGAGACAGCTCTGGTGATAGTAGGAGCCCATTCGGGAGTACCTCGCCTACCGATCCAGTGACTAGGGAAGTGTTGATCTAGGTACTGCCAAACAGTCAGAGCACAGTGCGGAGTAGCGCTATCTTGTTGAAATATCAACTAACCCCCCATATAACTTTGCAATAAGGTTCGTTAATATGGGTTCGATTGTGTCTTCAAGCAGTTTCAGATACATTTTCCTTGAAGATTGCCTTCTAAGAACAAAACGCCGTCTGTACGTTCAACAAAAATACCAGCCCATTCGTTACATTTATGAGGATGTTGTCTTTGTACCACATTGAATATGTGAGGATTCTAATCATCACAATATCGACAAAAAATATGGCAATAGGCGAGAACGCGAAAAAAATTATCGGTGCAAATATGCTTTAAAATACATGACCCATGTATAAATGAACCCAGAAAATATTTTTGGTGTAAAATTTCAATTCGCTCCCATTCGTTTCTGAAAATCAGCAAATTTCACAACTACTAATATTGGCGCACTTTGTGACGTACTCTCCCGAGCTCAATCAGCCAAAGGGCGTATTTTAATCAGGTTGATTGTGACGTGAAACGACAATGGTATTGGTTGCTCAGAATTCCCGGAAGAGTACGTCACAACAATTTGCAAAGGCGCGAGAAAGAGGACATTTGAATTTTGTAAAAAAAAATAACAAAATAAAAAGAAAATTGCCAACGGTGATTTCCCAAGCTGCAGAATCAACTAAAAATATTTTCAAAATGTTGTGTTCTTGCCTATAACTATAAAATTGAAACAAAAGAACATTCATGTTTAAAACAGATGTTGAAAAAACACTGTGAATTTGCAATCTCCTGCTCATTTACTATCTCCCATATTTGTAAACGCTGATCAAAGTCATCCTCATTCAGTTCGCATGTTCATTTAATTTCGTAAGGATGAAATTTGTAAAGTTTGAAGGCTGGTTCGTGAGACACCTGAATCCATTACAAGCTGTCTTCTACTTAATAACATTGCCCAAAATTTCCACTGTTGTCGCCTCGTTTCTGAATAGCAGTTTGATATAGCGTTTTTCATTTGATATCGATCCCAGTTCTCGGAATTTTGTAACTAATTCACATATACTGCAGCGATATAGCCTTTCCTTGTTGTTGGTTGAACCGTTGAAAAAAATTAAATTGAGATATGGACTTGAGAAAAATTTACCGTACTTTGTTGAAAGCACCAAATAGTCGCAGATGAAACATAAAAAAATATGGAAACAGTTTTGTTGTCCTAAAATATGCATACGAAAGTTAAAATGATTTTTTTTATGATATGAAGAAAAAAATTTGAGAAATTGACTTGGATTTTTCAAAAACACCATTACTCGAAAACGAAACAAGATATCAAAAAAATATTCACGGATGGTTTTATAGTTCTCGAACAGGTCTACAAAAGATTATCATGATTTTTACTATATCTTGCAAAAAATGAGATGTGGAAATTTTCCGTTTTTTTACACCAAAAACACGAAATCGAAAAGAGATATCGAATAAATGTGCATGAACAGTTTTATTGTCCTTGAATGGTTCTACAAAATATTTGTATAACATTTTTCATATCTTGAAAAATAAACTTGGATTTTTTTTTCAATTATCGCATTAGTCAGATTACTCATATTATTGCTGCCCAATTATAGTTTTGAACGGATTCTATGATAAATATGGGATACATTCCTCTTGAAGTCGAGTATTCATATTCATATAATTGGTATTCAATTATGGTTCTGAAAGCACTGAAGTAGTAGTAATATTATAGTCTGAGCAACAAGTTGAAAAAAGTAAAAAATAGAGATAAAGCTCCCAAAAATATGGGCGATAGCCATTGGATATGAAATGATCACTAGAAAAAGGTATTTAAAGGATTTTACCGCTTGTAAAGAATTGCTATTGTTATTAACAGAATAGGATGAAAAAATGTATTTAGTATTTTGACCGGGGCCAGGTAGCCGAGTGGTTGAAGCGACATTGTTTTAGTCACTGGTTGCCGGTCGGCGGTGGTTCAAACCACGGCGACTGCAGAATTTTTTCTGATGGCCCGAGAAAGTGCTAGGAATCGCACGTAAAAAGGTAAGACCTCGTTAATCCTTGGCTCGCACAAGTTACGACTTTTGAGGGCTGCCGTTCGTAAGGGGACGACAGCTGGTTAACGGAAAAAACAATTTTAACAAACAATTTTTTAAAAAATTTTTTAATAATCCAAAAACTATCAATATATTAGAAATTTTGAGAAGAGTTTCCTAAAGAGGAGGATATTTTTAATGAAAATGTACTGACTCCCGAAACTCTATCTCGATTATTTATAATTTTAGTTTAACGCTGAAAATAGTGCTCCTTCCGTTACAGCACAGGCGCACCGCTGCAAGACGAATTATATCACAGAAAATGAGTTTTCTTTAGCATTAAGTGGTTATTCAAGATTTTGAATGAAACAAATACAAAACTTTCGTCATATTCGGGCCACAAAATTGATATTTTGGGTCAAGTTATATTGGATGCCAAATTCAATAAAAATCATAAAAAAACTGTTGTTTTATGTTGTGAACTCTTGTGAACAAAGTTCATTATTGGGTCTTGATGCAGCTAGTCAGTTTGGTATTTTGAAGAAAAACTATGCTGTGAACTTTATACAGGGTGACTCAAGGAAGGCTCTTGAGGACATAGTCGATAAACAAAAATCGGTTTTCACCGGAATCGGAAGAGTGGACAAACCCTACAAAATAACTTAAAAGAAGGTGCGGTGGCTTGCATAAGTGCCGCGAGAAAAATTCCGCTTTCATTGAAAGACAAAGTTCCCAGGTAGCACATCATATCGGCTGAATCTTGGTTCCATATTGGGCCAATATAGACATATTGTAAATGAAAGATCAATATTGGTACAATATGGGTGAATATTCAAAAAACAATATTATATTAATAATATTGGTGGAATATTGGTTGAACTAGTTTTGAATGTAGATTATCACACGAAATATTGGGTCAATATTGGTTGAATAATTTCTACCAATATCGATAATACAATATTGGTTATATGTTGTTTTCCTCATCTAGAATAAATATTGCAATTCAAATATTCCAGTCATGTCGATTATAGGGGTAAAAAACTATATTGTATTTCCAAGTTTGTTAGAATATTGGTTGAATATCATTTCCACTTTATTTGACAAATTTCAATAACTCATATTGAGTCAATATTAGTTGAATGATATTTACCAATATCAATAAAACAATATTGTCTTCAAATCGTTTTTAACATCTAGAATAAATATCGCAATCCCAATATTCCCCTAATATCGATTCTAGGAATAAAAATTATATTGTATCTCCAAGTGTGATTACACATTGGTTGAATATCATTTCGCCAATATTCAACAAATCTTATTTATTAATATTGGGTCAATATTGGTTCAATTATATTTATCGATATCGTTAAAGCAATATTGTCTTTATATTGTTTCCTACATCTAGATTGAGATGAAATTTGAATATTGGCCGAATATTCAATATTGAAATTATATCATGATCAAACCTGGATAAAAATCCGCTAGGTGGCTGTACATATAGAACGTCTTCTAAAACCTACGAAAGTATATTAAATACCTACTACCCATAACTTGTTTTCAAGACAGCTCACTCAGTGGTTATGGCGATCAAAAGGCAGACTCTGGTGTCACCTTCATCAACTGAAAGGCATTTAATAATTTACCAAGGTATATTGACATCCACCAATATATCCAAAGGATATTGTACCAATATCGATAAATATTGTACCAATATCGATAAATATTGTACCAATATCGATAAATATTTTGAGGCCATTATTGCTTCAAGAATATTTCACCTAAACCATTTCTAAAATATTCAAACAATATCCGACCAATATCGCAAAATATTCACATTTAACTTCTCGACAATATAACTTTTGATTATTGTGCCAATATTGTCAGAATATTGTATCAGCGATATTGTACCAATATCGCCAAAGATTTTGAGGCCAATATTGGTTCAAGAATATTTCGCTAATATTATTCAAGTAATATTGGACCAATATCGCCGAATGTTCACATTTTTTTTCTCGCCAATATTGCATTTCAAATATTTCGCCAATATTTTCATAATATTGTACCAATATTTTACCAATATAGGTGTGCTACTTGGGTTAGACAAAAATTGGATGAAATGGTTGCTGAAAAAATTATAGAACCGGTTACGGAACCAACGGACTGGGTTCATCCAATAGTTTTAGCGCCTAAATCGAACGGTGATATACGTGAATGTATGGACCCTCGTTCTTTGAATATTTATATCAAACGTGAGAATTTTCAAATCCCAACAACGGATACATTATTCGCAGAGTTGTCGGAAGCAAGATTTTCCTCTTTGCTTGATGCTTGCTCCGCATTTCTCCAAATTCCTCTTGACAGAGAAAGTTCTCTTATGTGTACCGTAGCTACACCTTTTGGTAGGTATCGTTATTTACGCCTACCATATGATATTTCATCTTCCCCCCAAATATTTCAAAGATTTATATTTGAAAATTTAGATGGTGTCAGGTGCGATTGCATATATTGATGGTATCCTTAATTTTGGCAAAACAATAGAGGAACATAACAAAAATTTGGATATTGTTTTAACAAAAATATCGAAAAGCGGATTGACCTTGAATAAACTAAAATCAAAATTTGGAGTAAACAAGTTGAAATTTCTTGGACATGTCAGAAGTTCTCAGGGCATAGAGCCCGATGAACAAAAAACAAAAGCGATTCGGGAAATGAAAAAACCTGAAAGTAAAAAGGATTTACAGAGGTTTTTAGGAATGAGTGTATATTTAGCCAAATTTATACCTAATTTATCACATGAAACTAGCATTCTGAGAAACTTGCTTAGCATTAGAACCGAATGGTCATGGACTGAAAATAAAACAAAATGTTTCAATCCTTTGAAAGAATTAGTCACTTCCACCCCTGTCTTGGCAAATTATGATACCAAAAAACAGGTCACTTTATCGGTTGATGCAAGTCCTTTTGGGCTAGGTGCAGTTATTACCCAAGATAACCATCCAGTAGAATACGCGTCTGCATCTTTAATACCATGCCAACAAAGGTATAACCATATTGAAAAGGAATTGCTAGCTATTGTTTTCGGATGTGAACGTTTTCTTCATTTTTTATTTGGTAGAAAAATCAGAATAGAAACTGACCATCGCCCTCTACTAGAACTACTCAAAAAACCACTAAAAAACCACTAGATCAGCTATCACCCAGATTGCAGCGTCTTGCGATTCGTTTGCTCAGGTATCAATTCGAACTGGTATATGTTCCGGGTAAACAGTTACAAGTTGCTGATACCCTAAGTAGAGATCCGACTAGAGATACTATGGATACTGATTTTTTGGAAACAAACCTTAGAGTTCACTCTGTTATAACAACCAGTAGAGAAAATGCACAGATATTACAAAATGCAATCAATGATGACTGGGTTTTACAAAAAGTAAAAGGCTATACTCTCCAAGGTTGGCCCAAACATAAAAGCAATGTTCCTCATGAAGTCAAATGTTTTTGGACAATCAGAAACGATATTTTTCTTCATGAGAATGTCTAATTTTACGGCAAAAGATTAATAGTTCCTCAAACTCTGAGACATGAATTTTTACAACTGATTCATAAGTCTCATCAAGGGGTAGTATCTTGTAAAAAGTTACCTCAAGAAGCAATTTATTGGCCAAACATATTGACTGACATAGAAAACCTTGTGCTCAGTTGCCTGTCTTGTCAACTGTATGCAAAAAGTAATGCCAAAGAGCCGTTAACACTATATGAAATACCTAATTTGCCTTGGCAAAAAGTGGGAATAGATTTCAAAACTCTTGGGCAATTGAACTTTATTGTATTAGTAGACTACTTCAGCAAATTTGTAGTAGTCAACAAGCTTTCCAATAAAACGAGCGGGAGCGTTATTTCTGCACTGAAGAATATTTTCGCCATAAATGGCCTACCGCAGTAAATATTCTCAGACAACGGTCCTCCTTTCAACTCAGCAGATTTTCATCAGTTTGCAAGCAGATATAATATCAAATTGACAACCTCCAGTCCTCATTTCCCTCGCTCCAACGGAATGGTAGAAAGAGCAATACAAACAGTCAAAGGACTCTTGATTAAATCATATAGAGATGGCGAAGATCCATTTTCTGCTATTCTCAACTACAACATAACTCCAAAACAAGACATGCCTTCTCCAAGTGATTTGTTGATGGGAAGAAGACTCAGAACCATTTTACCTGTAGGTAACATTTTTTTTTCTTTGCTGTCTTGGCATCGACTGCTATGATCATTAGCCACGTGTTCTGGATAGGCCTTGTTACTAACTCCATGCACCACCTTAGGAGCAGCGCTGTTAATTGAAACGCAACAATGAATCGTGCAGGACTCACCCCAGTCCAGCCACGAGATTTGAATAATTCAATCGGTCAAATTAAATTTAAAAATCCAGCCGCAACTGGGGCTCGAACTCCGGACCTTTCGACCCAAAGTCGGACGCTCTAACCACTGCGCCACGCCCCGACATTGTAGGTGAAATTATTCTCAAACCAATGTATCCTACAAGTGTCTACAAGAAAAACCTTAAAATGAAACAAAATAAACAAAAGGGGTATTTCGATAATTCCACCAAGAAACTTTCTGCTCTTGAACCTCATCAACCTATTATGGTACAAGAGAAAGTCATTCACCTGGTACAGTCGTTCATCAAAGTGAACCAAATGACTACAATGTTCAAGTTGGGGATACCTGTTATAGACGCAACAGACAACAGCTGAAGCCGATGAGAAGAAGCACATCTTCAAAAAAAACAGGTGTTACTCACAACCAACACCTGAAGCCGATAAGAAGAAGCACACCTCCAGAGAAAACAGGTGTTATTTCCAACCGACAATCTCAAAGCTTCCTCGAAAATTGTAATGATCTCCCGGAGTCGGATGTTCCACAGCCAGAAACAATGGATGCTCCAATTCAATCCCAAGACCCAGCAAACCAGAAACGAGTTATTGATTGTGACTCTAACAGCCGTATGCATAGTCAATTTCAGCGACTCGCCAGAGTTTCGCCGCTCGCTACACAAGAACTATAATGCACAGTCGAGCTCCAAAAAAGTGGTACATCGCCAGAGTTTCGCCAAAATGTGACTTATCGCGTAATTGTCACTTTTTTGGAGCTCGACTGTGCATTATAATCCTTGTGTAGCGAACGGCGAAACTCCGGCGAGTCGCTGGCGATTGACTATGCATATGGCTATAACAGTGGCCATAATATTGTCACTCGTTATAGACCGTCAGATAGTGACAGATTTAGGTGCCCCATTTTCACATACAAGCCTCGAATAGGGATGAAAAGTCAGTCGATGTTGAGTAAAATTAAGGGAAATTTACGAGTGGCTCGTGGGGAAAACATATGGAAAAATCAAAAATAATTTCCATTAAATTTTCCGACGACAAAATCTACTTTTCCGTTCACGCCACTCAAGCCATTATGTTTTTCGGTGTAGTGACGATGTAGGTTTTCATAGTTTCGATGGGCTTGCGTGGGAAAACCTGTTAAAATCTCGATTTTTCTTTACAAGATTACAGCCTCATTTTAACCCTTTAGCCACCTTCAACACTCAAGCCTTTGATCTTCTGAAGCCAGGTTCTATTAATTAATGATTAGGTGAACACGGCTCGCGTTAAAATATGGAAAATCGAATTTTCCATGGAAAATCGAATTTTCCATATGTTATCCCCAGGAGCCACTCGTAAATTTCCCTCCATTTTACTCAACATCGATGTACTTCTCAACCCTATTCGAGGCATGTATGTGAAAATGGGGCACCTAAATCTGTCACTATCTGACGGTCTATTATGGCAGAGTTGTAAAAGCCCCCATAAGATTATCTTATTAACTTTTTCATTTTCAATTAATTTCTTTCAATCATTTATATATTTTTGATTTGTACTTTTCATTAAAAGGGGCGTGTGATATATGTATATCTGGACCAAACGGTATGCAGTCGTGGTCAGACGTTGACAGAACGTAGAACGTCAGATACTTGGTCTGTAATTTTACTTTTGAATAATACTCTGATAAAAGTACTTAGCTAGTACCATATTGTTTGTGTCCCAAAATTAAGTAAATTCGTCTGCAGTTAGACTTGGTATAAATGTAATTAATTATTGACAAACACTATTTGTTATCATAGAGTTATCCGAAAACAGGTATAAAACTGTTCCAAAATTTAATGAACATTTTGGGAATCTAAAAGGAGTAATACTACCTATAACTCAGTATTATACTTCTGCTTGAAGAATCCATTGTATTCGCAAAACATATGTCGCGGGATTTTTAAACTAAAAGTGTGAAAATCAGCATTGAAGTTTTAGTATAAGCGTTTGTGTATTTTGTGACCATTCGAAAAACGTGAGAAACAAGACTCACAACCTGATGAACAATTCGAACAACGTGAGGAGCAAGACTCACAACCGGATGAACAATGGGAATTTAAAAACAAAGATTTTCATAGTCTGACCCAAAGACTTGTTCTAAATATATATGAAATTCTTGAAAAGGGAATGAACGACAAATGTGACAATGAAATTTTCGGAAGGATATCTCATCTCACCAGTTTGGGGTATTCAACTATTTACAGAGTGGTTAAACAAGGTGATGTTGTAGATCTCTACTGCAAACGAAAACGAAAAGATCAGAAATTAAACAAAGTTGATTTTCTTCGAAGGCAAGTTTATGATTTCTATAAACGGAACTCAATCAATCAATCAAAAACAAATAATCTGATTATCCTGAGTATACATATATAAGTCGCAGGAAACACTATGCCAAATTCTTTTAGACTGTGGTTTCAAACACAAAAAACTAAATCAGCGAATGGCAATAATGAAATCACCCCGGCTCGTTCTGCGAAAGCAAGATTACTTGCGACAAATAAAAGAACATCGGGAATCGAAGAGACATATAGTATATCTTGACGAGACTTGGTTCGATAGTCATGATGTGATTCTATATGAATGGGTAGATAACTCCCAAAACTCTTGCCTCCAAGCACCATGTTCCAGAGGAATACGTATAATTATTGTACACGCGGGTAGTGCAGATGGTTTTGTACCGATCGCGTTGCTGTTGTAAGCAAAACGAAAAAAAAATATTCAGCAGATTTTCATGAGGATATGACTGCAACTTTATTCGAAAAATGGTTCAGTGATTACCAAATATACCACCAACTTCTGTTATTGTAATGGATAAATATAAAAATGCCGACGGAAGCAACAAAAAAATGAGACATTTTGGAATTTATGACCTATAAAAAATTGAATATATCCCAAAAAGCAACAAAGGAGGTATTACTACGTACAATTAAAAATGAAAATTTTTAAAACGAATGTATTATTGATGAACTTTGTAAACATTCTGGTCATACGCTTCTGAGGTTACCTCCGTATTATTGTGTTTTCAACCCGATTGAATTGGTTTGGGCATTTATAAATAACAAATTGAGAAAATCCAATCAATGTCCAAATCTAAGCGGAGAAGTAGTAGAAAATGTTAGGAGAATCTTAGGAGAGGAATATAAAGATCTTTGGACAGAAAGCATTTTACATGTGGATTTAAAAGAACATGAATATTTCCTTTTGCCATCCATTCAGCCAGTAATCATAAACATGGGTGATTCGTCTGATTCGGAGGATTATGATGATTGAGTCTTGCCACGACTTTGATGTGTATATAAGATAGCCGTACCAGCAAATAAATTATAAATGTTTCCTGATGTTTTCTTATTCTATTTTTTTGGACGACTTGTTTTCGGTGTGTCGGATAACTTGTCAATAAGTAACGAGAAACGTTCCGTACCCATACACGCGCAATCGTTCAGTTCTATTCATTGTAAGAACAGACACATTATATTCGCAAATTTCTATACAGCAAGCAATACGCAAATTTATGCCTAAGTGAGAGAAAATATATCCGCCTATGGTCGGCAAGTACGTTCAAAGAGGCGAAGTCATTGAAGTGTTAATCCGGTTTTACATCTCATTCAACTGAGATTGGAAAAACTACACTGCTATTGTTAGATGTAAAAACAGAAATAATGAAATAAAATAATTCTAATTCTTCAGTTATAAAAAGTTATAATAAACAAAATAATAAACGTGTATACACTTTTATCCTGTGATCTTGTTAAGTAGGTATATTAGAAGGGCTCCTAGAAGCCAACAATTTATAGTTCAATTATTCAAACTTTTACGTCGTTATTTATGAAAACGGAGACTGAATTTTTTTTAATTAACAGTAGTATAACTTTGTGAATAATAGACTTACACAATTTTTTTCCAATGGGGATTCATTCTTTAAAGTGTTCACATGGAACCATGATTTATTAAAAATTTTGAATTACCATTTATTGCTCTAGAAAAATTATTTTCTGTGATAATATATACTGTCTTGAGCAGCAGTGCGCCTGTGCTGTAACGGCCTCGCGGAGCACTATCTTCAGCATTAAATTAAAATTATAAATAAAGGAGATAGAGTTCGGGGAATCGGGACATTTTCATTGAAAATTTCCTTTTCTTTAAGGAACTTTTTTTTTAATTTCTCATTTATCAATAATTTTCGAGTTATCAACAAAAAACTAAATACCGTAGAGCGGTGTTACTTTGCACTGGTAGGTTATTTTGCCGAAGAATGGCAACAAACTTGAAAATAATTTTTATTGTGACAAACGGCAACGCTGTCGACGGTTCACTGTCATATGGCCTATTGGTAGGTTTGAAAGTAGTGGTGTGAGCAGTTGTGTTGTGAAGCTGGGTTTGTTAGGTGAGTTACATCTCAATTAATCTTTTCGGGAAAAATGGGCTATATTCAAATTTTTAAAACTAAGCTCTACAGCGCATAAATCAAGTGTATTATATTGAATTCATTATTACTACGATGCATTAGGAGAGTTAACGATACAAAACACCGGGTTTAAAAATTATATTCATAGTCCCATGGGCGTAGGATTTAATTTTTCATTTTGGGGTTTTGATGAGGGTTACTTTGCCACACGTACATTTCTACATTTTTGGGGATTTACATTTTTTTTGTATTTTCAGATACAAAATGGGGCGCATATATAAAAAAAAGATAGGTGTCAAAGGGTATAAACACTATACCGAAATAAACCTTACCACAGCCCTGTCAGCTATTAGAACTCGGAGAATGACCTGTACCGAAGCGTCAAATATTTATAATATACCGAGGCGAACGCTCTTCAATAAATTGAAAAAGAAATATGAAAAAAATGTTTGACACCCAGTTACTTTAAGCGAAGTTGAAGAAAGACATTTTGTCGACGTGCTGCTAGCCGCAGCAGAATTTGAAAGCCCACTCACACAGCTAGACTTACGAATGCTAATTAAGAAGTTTTTTAATTTAGGTCGTGAAATCGACAATACCCTTCTGGAATATTTAAAGGAAACAAGAGAGTCTACAGCACTAAAGAAAGGGAGAAAAAAGATATTAAGAGTGGTGCCGAAGACGCTAATGCAGAATTAGAAGAGTTAGAAATAGGAGCGGAGGCAGAAGACGAAAATGAAGTAAATGTTCTTGAAAGTGAAGAACAGGGCTGTGACGTTGAAAATATGAAAGAACCTAAAATTGAAGACTTCGTTCTTATCAAATTCTGCACGAAAAAACAATCAAACACTACCTAGGGTTGATTTTGAATATTTATGACGAGAATTACAGCATTGAATTTTTAAGACGGACATACAACATTTACGTTTGTATTCCCCACCGTGGATGATATAGGTATAATGCGCCGAGAAGACATTGTGACAGTCTTAATGCCACTATTTGAGCGTAGAGGACTTCACACATTTGATGCTAACCTCAATAAGTTTCGAAATATATGTTAATATCATTCTCCTACCTACCATCATTTCCACCTTTTTTTTGTTTGAATGAATTGGTAGAAACGTCCTGAAATGTAACTGCTACCTATGTGATAAGAATAACCATTTAGTTTTTTATTTTCTAAGAATATTGTTTTTTATTTTTATAGTTCAAATAAAAAGTACAAATTTAGTAATTTGGGTTTTATTTGGCAACAACGCATATCAATATGTTAAATATAATTTGTTAAAACATATTCTTGAGGCAAAGAAACACATAAATGCGTTATAATTTGGTAAATGACCAATTTTATTAGCAATGGCAAAGTAACACCAATTCGAAGGTTACTATGCCAGGTTTTTGAAAATATAAAAAATATATGAAAATTCAAAATTTATAATTTATATGCAGAAGTATCAGCTACACATCAAAGTTCAGGACAGAAAGAAAACATCGCAAATTCATATACAATTTAAAGTACAGTTACCGATAATGTTTGATATCCGGGCAAAGTAACGCCGCTCTCTATGGTACCTTTTTTTCATCTTATTATGATAATGAAAATCGCAGTGTTTTACGTGGAGTAATATCCTCAAAACCCCAACAAGTGGTCAGTCCGAATCCAATGAGCTATCGTTCATATGTTCAGGAGCTTTATTACTATTTTTCACGTTTTTCAAGTTGTTGATCAGAATATTATTTGCCATTTGGTTTCACAAACCGACGTTATCATTGCTGTTATATCTTCAGGTACGTATAGTTTGAGTGATTTTTTATTTACAGTACTGATTATTTCATATTTTATAGTAAATACGTTTATGGGTTCATAATGAATTACGAAAGGGGCCAAGCATGGTTATTAGGGCAACATGGAGAAGTTTCAACTGATTCAGAGGTTGAACCAGATGATGTGGATCATATAGAAACTATTGAAGATACAGACTCAAAAGAGGAATATTTGGAGTGATAGTTTCAGTTGTGCATATGTATTTCGAGAGTTAAAGTTTATTTTCTAATATGCTAGTAACTTTTTTATGTTTTATCTAAACCAGATATTTGTTTCCTTTTATTGTTACTTTGAATTGATTGAAAGCCTGTTCATAGAAATTACACTTTTTTTATTACTTCTCCTTTATAATTCAAACAACAAAAATATTATAAAATTGTATTTATTCGCATAGACAATAAGGTAAACTTTTATAATATACAAATTTTTCATCAACAATTAATATTAATTTTTTTTTATATTTTTATAATAGTTCGGTTTCATAGACCGACGTTATCAAAAATCATAATTTTTTTCACGTTGTTTGTGGAATGATATTCACATCTCTACTAGTGTCTATTATCAGAGTAATTTGCGCATAAATTTAGCAATACCCTCTAGCAAATTAAAATTTAAAAAAATGCCAATCCAACACAAAGCAGCAAGGGACTAGCCATAAGGCTGAATGTCACATGTACAATTTCTGGGATTCCGGAGAAATCCTTCAGAAGCTCGCCTAAGGGCATGTGCGAGCAGAAAGGGCAGGTGACCTACAGCTTATATATAGAACCATGGCCGATTCGTTTGATGTGTATAGTCATGCAGTTACTCCAATGATTTTAAGGGAAACAAATTTATTTATCACTACACGTGAATTGAACTCTGAAGGATGAACATACAGTAACCGGCAGAAACTACGCATCATATGGGAAATACATGTATTAATAAATTTTGACAAATATCGATACGTGCAATCGCTTCTGTAACAACAAAAAAACTCAAAATACTTTTTACAGTGCCGTTCGTCTTTTCGTGTTTGACGGGAAATTGAAAAATTATTTCTCAAGACAAACTTGTTTGAAAAAATAACAAAAAATGTTATATACACATAAAAATAATTTCTTCCTCTAATGCAATAAGCTTTGCTTCAAGAGTATGGCTTGTTTATATATACTGGAATAAACGATTTCTCGATCTGAGCATTTTAAATTTCCATTTCAGTACTCTCTGATCAAGCGTATAGATTGCTAGGATGATAAAAAATATATATTTTTTGTTTGAGTAAACCAACTTCACTCCAAATAAGAAACTCATGTTACATAGGTCAAGACAATCATAATCTTCATTGAGAAATTACTTCTTTCGAGTCAAATTGCACAAATTCCTAACAATAGCTATGCTCATTTCATACCAAAAGACTGCTATGTTTGGATGAATGAAACCACATTATTGAATTAAGATACAGCTCTTCATTTGAGAACTTCACTGTGTTGGGGTGTTGAAATATTTGCTTCAATTGAAACTACCATATTGCAGACTAAGAAGACTATCAGTTGCTTGATTTGAGATATCAGAATTACTTGGATTCAAAAATTTTTTATCGAAAATGAAATACAGGCACATGGTTCAAATTGAAAGTGGTATTTAGACATCACAAAGTATTTTAGTATTTGGATTTGGATATGGAAGAAAAACTGAGGGGTTTGGGAATCTCTGAAGAGATTATTGATAATTTCAAAGGTAAGTGTAGGACATAAAATCAAGATAAGGTTAGGTCAGGTTGCCATATAGTATATTGTACGCTCGTACTAAATTTCATATACCTACTCGTGGAAAATGTATGTCATTTCATGCTAATTGTACACCTAGTGGTATTGATATTGGTTGCTACTCATATGTAGGCACTTTAGTTTTTTGGAAACAGGTAGATATACCTACCTACAACTAATGAATGTTGCTACAGCTGGTGTTTGTGTGATAGCTTCCTAGGTAACTATAGAAAGGAATGAGAACAACAAATTTGGTTTAAGCGATAGTTACCTTACCTATGCTAAATAATCATGAATAGGTACATGATCATACTTTTGGCAACAATACCTTTGAGAGGAGAAAGAAATGATATTCAAGAATGCATAATTGTTAATTCAAGAAAATTGCATTCGAAATTTACTTCTCATGATACAAATTTTTGGAACATTTCTTGTTATAATTACTTAATTGATTGAAAAATATTTAGTAAAAGTGAATAAATATTTCAATTAGATAATTTTTTACATTAGAGATTTTGAATAACACTGTATGAAATACTTTACTTTAGAAGATAAAGTAGGTACGCGTTTTCTCAATTTGAGAATTTAGAATTGAAAATATATTACCTATATCCAATGAAGAAGATTTCTTTAATGAAGAAATACTTGATATATTTTCTTGGAACAAGAAATATTGTGTTATATTTTTCAAGACTTGCAGTTTTCTTTCCTGAATACTCTTAATTACTTGAATAACGAATATTTGGTAACACCAAATAAATATTTCAAATATATGATTCTCTACATTAGAGATATGCAATAATTTTGTATCAAATATATTATTTTACAAGAAGAAAGCGTTTTATCAGTTCAAGAATTCAGAATTGAACAAATGTATCATCTCCAATGAAGAAAATGTTTTTATGTGTGTACAAAGAAGTAGCTAAGAATTACATTTCATACCTGTGTGAAAGTTTTGAAAAAGATCTAAGATAAAAAAATTTAAATTGATTTTTTGCCAGAAAAAAACAAATTCTTATTTAAAAAAAAATAATTTCTGACAACTAAAGTCATTAGTAAAGCCAACCACAATATTTTAAATAGTGTTTTGTGAAGATTCGCAAGCTATTTTTATTTTATTCGGAGGAAATTTCAAATCTGTTAGTTTGCCATGTGCAGAGCTGCTTCATAAGAGCATATTTCAGGACTTATGTTCTCTATGCTGTTCATTAATAATAAAGAACCATGTATCTACACAATTTTGAATTTGAATTTTTCTTTAGAACGAAAAATAAATTGATATTTAGCAAATTGTTGGAATCAAACATACCTGCAATATTATCATTGTTGATCCGTGCATCAACATTTTTCCACTAATTGAAGACGCCATAAAACAATCTACTGGTAATGCCACTTTACCATTGATAGTTGTCAAACAATTTCGTAGTGTTATTATTTATCCAGATATTTCTATCGTCTTTCTTGTATAGTTTTTTTATTCATGAAAAGTCATTTTCCATCATGTTGTGAGGTGACAATAATTAGATATACTCCAAAAAAGCTGAGTTAGCAAGAAAAAAATGAGCTCGTCTTAATATGTGGCGAGCATTAGGCAAGCAGAGAAGCACCAGATATATTAAATATTTCAAACAAATTCAAAGCTACAGGCAGTGTAGTAGCAGAGTAGTGGATTACTTCCTCTCCACATAGCTCTGGAGAAAGAGGCAAGGTGGGCAACATACAGACTCTACCAAGCGGTCATTAGTCTACCGCAGGCATGTGTCATGAGAAGCAGCTGCATGCAACCTTCCCACGTCCTACACTGTGGTCTTCCCTGAAAGAGAAGACTGGGTCCAGAATGACACTGACCTATGTAGGAAAAATGAACTTTGGTTTACCGATGGTTCCAAAATTTTGGAAGGCGTCGAAGCCGGAATATATGGGATGAACCCAGTTCATTCAGTATGGATAAACAAGCCACGATATTCCAGGCAGAGGTATATGCCATTGGAATGTGTGCAACGGATCTGGAAAATCGACACCACACACGAAAAACAATAAAAATATTTTCAGATAGTCGAGCAGCACTGAAAGCGTTCGAATCTAGAGCATCAGTATGGAACTGCAGAGACACCTTAAACCGATTAGCACAACGCAACAACGTGAACCTATTCTGGATACCAGGTCTCGCGGGCCTAGAAGTAGATAAAATATCGGACGCCCTAGCAAAAGGGGAGTCCGAAACAATATTCACTAGACCAGAACCGGTAATCGGTTTAGCATGAAGCACTGCCAAGAATGTCAGAACAGCCTGGGCAGACAGTAAAAGACTCGAGTATTGGCGTAGTCTACCGGACCTAGTCCATTCCAAAGCATTTATTGCTTGTTCAAGGAAAAACAGGACTCTGACAAACTAATTGAACTCAATAAAGCACATCTCAGAGTTATAGTAGGTTTGCTTACTGGCCACTGCAAACTAAAACATCACATGCAAAAAATCAGACTTTAACAAGATGCATAGTGCCGGATATGCATGGAGGATGATGAAACGGCTAAACACATTCTGTGGACATGCCCTGTAGCGGCTATAGTCAGATTTTCAATATTTGGCAATTCGAGAGTAATGCCAGAAAACCTGGTAAATTGTTCTCCCAATGGATTCTTCAATTTTTTCAAGAGATTGGATATACTGAGAGAAATATAACCATATGGTAGCCATAATAGGCCATTGGTCGCAGTGAATGGCCTGATACGGGCCCACTCACTTTCGAAACCGAACTTAACCTAAACCGAAAAGCTGTGTAGGAAATCGTTACAAAATTCCAGATAGTCCGTCACTAATGAAAAAGGTTATCAATGTTTTGTTATTGGTAACAGAAAATCCACATATGGCACTATCGAAGAGGCACGAACGAACTGGTACATCTAAAAATCCGGAAGAAGAATATTAACGCATAATAAATTTCGTGCATACAGACCAAAATTCTTCCACACCATACTCGATGGAGATTCCGAAGCCCGCTCAGATTTTTTTGTGGCATGATTGAATTATTCCAAAATTTTCCCAGAAAAATTGTATTTACTGATGAGTCGATTTTTATATCAAACGGTACTGACAGTTCCCAAAAGGTGGGCAGAAGGTCAATTTTCCTTCAAAACCAATTTTTGGTGCTTCAAATTGAATACTCAAATCATTGGGCCTTACTTTTTTAGGGGCAACTTTGATTCCCGAAATTATTTAGAGCTTTCAAATTACGAGTTTATTTATTTCTTACTTAGATTACGGCTGCAAAGAAGCAATGAAATTGTTTTCCAACGAAACGGAGCTCAACGAACACTTTCCTCTTAAATGGAAAGGACGATATTCAGAAAATCCATGGCCTGCACGATCTCTAGATTTGATGCCATTGGATTTCTATTTTGGGGGTTACTTCAGAAGTGAAGTTTATAAACATCGGCCATTCCATAATATCGACTATTTAAAACAATGTAGCGATAACATTACACCACAAATGGTGCGAAATATGTCCAGCGTAATGAAATCTCGAACAAATAGATGTATTGAAAGTCTGGGTAAACATGTTGAGCAATGGATAATCACAACGTTTCGACTATGCATCGAATTGTTTAATATATAATTATTTCAGTTTGTAATTTTATTATAAAGTTTTGAAAGTTCCTGTTTTGTCAAAAATTAAATAATTTTTTTTTCTAATTTAAAATTCAAATTGAAGTTGTGTAAAAACTTTGTTCTTCATCAATAACAAACAGTATCTGGATGTCCTGAAAAAATTTCAGTGACCTCTTATGCAGATGAACACATGGTAATTTCACATAATATTTTCTCAGAGTAAAATAGAAATAGCTTGCTAATTTTTACATATTATTCAAAATATTACTCTTGGCTTTACCAATGACTTTATTTGTGGGAAATATATTTTCCAAACAATTTTTCTTATGTCAAAAATTTTATTGTTATTTTTTTATCACAGATTTCTTTCATAACTTGTACATAGCGTAAGAGCAGTGTGAAATTATGTTTTTTAGCTAAGTAATAAAAAAGTGATAAGGATACTATGTATATTTACTCTGTTATTCGTGAAAGTGAGGAAGCCTCACCGTCGTTATAAATAAAGCATTGTCCACCATATTTCGCTATACGATCAATAACAAAATGGTTTTCAGCAGGAGGAGGATATTTTTTAGCAACGCAAGATGATTTATCCCATTCCGTATCCCCATTCCTTTCAAAACAAACCAATAAAAAAGTATTTAAAAGGAAACTTGTCAGTTCCAAAAACCAGCGAATCATAATAAATAAATATCCCCAATCAAAAAGTCGCAATAAACCGGAAAATTCAAGATATTGTCCTTGTAATATATGTTATCGAAGCAAAATAACCTAATGGCATAAATCATATTCGTGGCGCACTACATCCTTTGTTGTGTTTGTTAAAGCGAAAAACTGGGGCCCGGCGCTCTTTATTTGCTTGAACGATTGCACAAAACGATTTTTCTGTATATTCTGAAGCGCTCGCTCTGTGGAATTGTTTGATTCTGTTATTTTCCCAATTTTTATATATGGGGATATTGCATTAAACATGAGGTCAATTCGTTTTTTATTTGTCGGCATCGTGATTTATGCCAATGTGTATTATGAAAATATTGGCTTCTCGTCGTAGCTTGTATTATGGTTGAATCGATCTTGTTGAAGTATGCAATTTTGAAATTATTTTCATGATTGTTTGGGCGGAATTTATGAAATTATTTATGTATGTTGCATGCAATTGAAACAGGCTAGTGGGTTATTGAAATATTGTTTATATTTTTCACGATCATGGTTAATAGTACAGCAGAGTACGTATCACTTCTTCGAATTTGTTATTCCAAGAGCAATTAAAGGATTATTATGATGTTCTGATTTAAACAAAATTTTCACAATTTGTCATAATATGAAGAGAAAATCCAAATCTGAAGTTTTCTCTTTCTGGGTTCACATAAGAAAAGATGTCCTAAATGTTCATACCATAACTCAAAGGACATAGGCAATGTTTTTGAATTTTTTGATTGGTGAGCTTTGGAAAACATTTCTTGGGCAAATAAATTTCCATAATCACCCATACACAATCAATTGGTGATAGTCTTCAACTCATAGCTACATGGGGAGCAACAGATTCCGGATTGATTTGTCTTTGAGCCAGCCGTTCTCATGTCCAAAAGTGGATATTCTGATCCTAGGAACTAGAGATGCCTATCCGCATCTTATACATGCGAATTCTCCCTCGCAGTTTACCCCTTTAAAGGACAGACAAAGAAATTTGAGTAGGACAAAAAAAATGCCAACAATACTTTTGTGGGACTCCAAGACGTAATTGAAAAATAGTAGAAAAAATCTATATCCCCGCGATTGGTGGGAGAGGGAGGTCAATATATTGACCAAAGTTTATTTGGGATACCACACAATTAGTGATCACGGCCGTACCCACCACAAATAATACACATATACAAAATAAATCATGTTTATTGAATAAAAGAAAATCTAAAATGGTAATAATAATGAATCGACTTTCATTTTCTGAAAGTTGGTCATAAAGCACCATTACTTTCTTCACAAATAATGATAGTTCAAACAGGTTTGGCTTTGCTACGTATTGTACTTTTCACAGGTGGATGCAACCCACCACCGGCCATGCGCATTAACTTTGAATAACTTAGCGATCTTCCATATTGCTTCATCAACTTAGAATTTCTTGTCAGTCTTCTTTGTTTTGAGCTATAATTTTCAATGAGTTTCATCGGCGACTGTACTATGATAATCTAAATGGGACAAATCTTTTTTTCCTTTCGAGACACTTATGTTTATGAAAAATAAAGCTATTGACAATGATGGATTCCATTGAATAATGCAATATTTTCATCCAACTCTTTCAGTTAATGTTGCAAAATGAAATACATTGATCTGATCTGAAAGTTCCACAGCAAATTGTTCTATTTTTTCTTGTAGACATTTTACCAAATGAAACGTACTGAAAAAGCTATCGAAGTGGAAACTGTTAGTAGCCCTCATTGACATACGTTTCAGAGGGCTTTGGGAAGAAAAAGCGATGGACATAAAAGCGACGGACAAAATAGCGAGGCTAAAACAGCGACAGAACAAAATAGTGACATACAAGATAGCGACAGACAAAACAGCGATAAGACAAAATAGCGACAAAACAAAACGGCGATAAAGTTGAGAAGAGTTCAGAAAGCAATACTGAAAAATCCATTCCGGTATATCAATTCGATACCATATTATTAGTTTGGGTATAGGTATTTTTATGGTTACGATTGATTTATTGCATAACATTTATCATAAAACTTTTGTCAATAGTTTTTGGCGAAAGTGGAGATTGTTAAATCACAGAAAACAAAAAAAAAATTTATACAATTCGAAGGCTGCATATACCGAAAAGACAAAGTCTTCTTGGCTTCAGAGTCATGGAGATGTGTGAAACCTTTTTGCAAAGGAAGATTGTGCGTGCAGCAAGGTATTCCAAAACCCACCACTCTTCACAATCATGCTCCTAACCCCGCCGAGATGAAGGTGAAGAAGGTTTGTCAATCTGTGCGTGAGTTGGCTAATAACACCTTCGAAAGGCCTAGAAGCATAATTCAGGCTTCCAAGTCTGGAATATCAACTGAAACATCCACATTATTACCAAGCTATGAGGCTTCAAGGAAAATTATCAAGCGGCAGCGAAGTGGCTCTAGTAAAAGTACCACTTCCAATACGGTGGGAGATATAATAATTTCAGAAAAAACGAGAAAAACTGAAAAAGGGGAAAATTTTCTGCTTTGGGATTCTGGAAAAGAAGATTCTGACAGGATAATCATGTTTGGAACCCTCAGTAACTTGTCTTTGATGAACGAATTCAAACATTGGTGTGTCGATGGTACATTCAAGGTAGCACCTACTCTATTTTTCCAGATGTATTCTATACATATTCCTATTGATGAAAAAGCCGTGCCTGTAATTTATTGTCTTTTGAGGAACAAAAATGAGCAATCATACAAACGAATTCTGTCTAAATTGAGAGAATGTGAACCCGGACTGAATCCTACAACAATTTCAACCGATTTTTAAATGGCATCTATAAATGCATCAAAAAACATTTTTCTGAGCGTTAAGGTCAACATCATTTCAAAATTCTTCTTAAATTTATGTCAAAAGCGAAAGTTGAATCTGTTATATCAAATGGCGCCATTTATACACCAATGTTAAGTTTATGCTAAAACCTTTGAGGTTGCCGTTATGTTTATGATAATTCTCGTGCCATTGTTGACTAAATCCACCCTTGATATTGAAGGCTGTTCTTTTCACCTATCACAGAATTTGTGGAGAATAATCCAAGAGTCAAAATTAACAGCATTTTATAGATCAGACGAAAATGTGAGAGTGCTGTTGAAGATGCTCCTGGCGTTGAGTTTTGTACCTGCTGGAGATGTTCAAAGGGGTTTTGAAATCATTGCCCAGAATTCATCAGCTGAGATTGCCCAAATAATACAATACTGGGAGAATGATTATGTAGGACGACGACTTTTGAAGATTAATCCACGATACTCAATAAAATCCTGGAATATGTTTGAACGCGTGAAGAATAATCTTCCAAGAACCAATAATTCCCTAGAATCATGGCATAATGCATTCCAGAAATCTATCGACTGCCACCACCAGTCTATTTACAAGTTCGTAGAATTTCGAAAGAGAGAACAGAATAGGTCTGAAATATTTGTTTCTAGATATGAGAGCGGTTTCAGGCAATTCAAGAGTCAATGTTCAAAATATGTCTTGAAGAATAAGATGTTAAGAACTCTTGTTGATAATTAAAATGAGCATAACGTTAAGGAATATTTGGAAAGTATTGCACTAAATTTGAGTTTGTAAAGTTTACAGAAATTGAGTTCAAATAATTGTGTTCAAGTAATTGTGTACACGAATATTGTTATATTTTGAAGTTTTTCTTCGCTATTTTCTCAGTAAATAGTTTGTCTGGTCACTGTTTTGTTTGTCGCTATGACTGCTGTTGCCGTTTTGTTTTGTAGCTATTTTGTCTTGTCGCCGTTTTGTCGGTCGCTATCTTGTATGTCGCTATTTTGTCCTGTCGCTGTTTTGGCCTCGCTTTTTCGTTCCGGAACCGTTTAAGAGAGATCTTAACAACTCGTGCTGCCAGATTTTCCTCTCCTGATCCGGCCTATTTACCTTCATAAATACTGAATTTGAGCATGTACCCTGTTTTACTTAGCATCTGCAATTACCCATACTTTGACACCTTGTTTTATGGGTTTGTTTGGCATGAACTGCTTGAAGCTACATTCGAAGCCCTCCGTACTACTCTAGTCAATACATAAATGCCTGCTTGGCACAAAGGAATCGTTGAACCGTCATTAAATTGGATATTTGTGGTACTGAAAAATGTTGGTCATTTGACCAATCACGTCTCATTGATAGCAGTGAATAGAAACCCATTTTCTGAAGAATGTGATCTAACATGAAGTGTTGAAAAATATTTGAGGGTTTGATATATTCACATCAATAGAAGATTCGTGAGGCTCTTCAAAAACGAAATTACTGAAAGTAGTATGACCGGGCCCTTGAAAAATAATATTTCTCATTGGTTGCATCTGTAGGTTCTTGGTGGCTGCTACGGGTACTGTTGTAGTAACTGATTCACTTTTACTCGTAGTAGTGCTTTCCGCTTGTGAAGTCAAATCTTTTCTATGTGATAGTAATGGATCTGGAATTGCCATAGTGCATCCACCCAGTCTGGATTTGCTATTGAGTCATCGCTATCCTCTTCAAAATCTGCACACGCCAATTTCCGTTTTCTAAAAAAATTTAAACACTTGCTGATCCATTACCTTTGAAGAACTTTATGTTGACTGTTGTTCTGAATAGTCGTCATCGATAAGTTTTTGGGTTATACTATCTTTACCTGACGAATTACAAAATGATTTTGTCGAATCGGTTCAAAACTTTTAACTTTTGATCATTCATTACTGCCTACTACTATATCTGAATCACCCAGTAGGAAGGAGATAGAATTGTTTTCCTCAAAATTGGTAATAGTTTGGAAAATAACAGATTTGAATAAAAAAGATTCAACAACAAGTTTGACAATGTTCCATTTTCAGTAGTAATTCCACAAATGATTGAATTTTTGTCTATCGATTCATTTCTGAACGAAACTGAATTGCTTCGAGAAAACACCACGAGTCCCCAGGACGAGTGGTGTTTTCTCGATACAATTCAGTTGAGTTCAGAAATAAAAGATAGACTTATGAGATAAATTCAATTACGAGTGGAATTTTATTAGACTTTTTCACGAAGCATGTATTATGAACATGAACAATCAATTCATCATAACCATAATCAATTAACTATAATCATAAAAAGTGTATTATACCTATCAATAATTTATTATATAGTTACGTTGTGACTTATTCTAACGTTTTCTCCTACAATTATGATCTGTCTAAATGTGAAACTTTGCTTTGTCATCTATGGTTACATCGTTGAAAACACCAACGCTGACAGACCAATCAGAATTGAGAGACAGCTGGTGTTTTCGCGATAATACAAGTTGTCTTTGATTTGTGATTGGTCAGATTACGTGAATATCTCAAGAAGAGTGGAATAGTCAGTTACATTCTAGGATATACCTATACCGAAATATTTTCTTAGTCGAATCAGCCAGAAAGTAAATTTTTTTGGAATTATGTATAATATCTATATAACTTGAATACCATTATCAGAAATGAAGGTCAACAATCAACTGGCCAAAACAAAGGTGAATGTAACTTCAAAAACACACAAACAATAAATAAAAAGTTTTTCTTGAATAGAACTGGCGATAATGATATTATTTCAAGACTTACCAATGTCAATCAATACTAACGATTATTTATCCCACTTAAGACAATATGAAATAGAACAAGTTATTTTTCCTTTATTTATCAGAAAATCATCGAAGAAACAGTACTCACAGTATCTGTGGGCGAAGTGAATGATTGAGAGCTAGAAAATCACAGCAAAGTTGGATATGTGTGGTGATTTTGAAGTATTCTAGGCGTTTGGCAATTTATGTTTTAATCATAAGGGCGGCATTAACGCTGGTATAATGGCCATAACATTATGCGATTCATTTTGTCAAGGGGTGAATAAATCCGTTAAAGGGTTACCTGGTGTATGAGAGGATATATGAAAGAAAGAAGTCGGTGGCGGCAAGGAGATCCTGCTCATTGCCAGACGCTGCCATCACGCAGCATTCCGTGCAGCATAAGCGTAATCTTTCGATGGCCTGAGTCGGCCTGGGTCAATAACGGCAAGGCATTTCCTCAGATGCCTATCCCTACCCGATCAAATGGTGAAATGCGTTGGACAACTGATGCCGCTTTGGAGGACTCGCTCCTCTGTGAGATCTGGTGATTTTTAGAAGGCACCACAAGCAACTACTGGTAGTTATTTATTCAACATAACCTCAATGGTATGCTTTGGGAATATGGATCTTCATCAGTCCTAAAGGGTGATGGAAGAGAACACGTATGTTATCGGAATGGATTTTGGGATCGACAAATGTGCCGCTATTCATCTGAAAAGAGGACAATGCTTGGAATAAGAAGATGATATTCGGCAATTAGACTCAGCAACATCATCCTGATGCCTGAGTGACGCACTCTTACCTAGAGGTGAAACAACGCTGCTCCCAAGAGTTAACCACAGCAAAAACTAGGCAAGTATCAGCATAAACTCAGGCAGATCAGGTCATCAGATCTTCCAAACATCTTGCCTTTTTATTGGACTTATTGTTACTGCAATTGAACGACTGATGTTATGAAAGAATTAATAAAATTTTCACTAAAAGCAAAGTTTGCCTTCTCTTTTCCAAACGACGCTGACATTTCGGAGAGTAAATCCGTCTGCGTTATCAAAACTTGAAAGAACTGTCACTATATTAGATTTCTGATCAAAAAGGATATTTCTTTATTTTGTGTCAAGAAGTGAATTTCGCTACAAACATGAATTTCTCGGAAATCAATGTTTAATATTTTTCCGAGAGTCATTTAGGCCGTGAAAAATTGTTATTCATGATACAAGATCGTAATGGGGAACATTTTTGTAAGACAGTGAAGTTTATTGAATGAGGCAAAGCCGGCGAGTTCAACAAAACTCGCGAGCACAAAAAAGCTTTTTACGAAAGTGTATCATACAAATTTTTTTCTACGACAGATATTATATTAATTAAATGTAGCAATTATTGAATATAACATCATTCAAAGTTTTGAATTTCCGTCATATCAATAAATGATGAATTCTGAGTAAAATCTGATTTTTAGAAAAAGGATACAGAGTGCGCACAGTTGTTCTTTTTTTTTCGAACTTGTGCTAAAAAGTACCACTTCACGCACTATGAAAAGTGCGTTTAACTCAGGTAAACTCAGTGAAAAAGATAATGTTCACGCATTAAGAGATATACAAAATTATAAAGTTTTTTTTTTGACAGTTGTACAAATAGTTATTTATGTAACAAGTGTGTAAAGTGGATTTTTTGACGAATGTGAATATTGTCGCATGCGCCGAAGGCGAATGCGACAATCACATGAGTAAAAAAAAGCCTTTACTCACGAATTACATACAATATGTTTTCTACTACCATTCATAATTTTTCACTGAGATTAGAAATACAAAATTTACTCAACACACTATGGTAATGAAAGTACATTTTACGAACATAAATTTATTTGAAGATTAAAAATATATTTCACTCTCACATATCAAAGTAACAATAACAAACAAAACAATGGTCAATAAATTAGATTTTTTGTTGTTAGTTGCTGGAATTATTAATATTGAAGGTGCAACTATTACAGCTTCCAAAATTTATGAATTTTGCCTTTTCCATTACAGAATTTAAAACATTTTGTTACCTCATTTCTGTAATATAGGTATCGAGCGGTTCTCCAAATTCTCTATTATCGTCTTCCACAGTAAAACTGTAGTTTCTAGAAACGTTCTGTTTGGAAGTAGATGGCATACTGTCATCCATCAACAGTTTACTAGAAATTTTATTCTTTTGGGTAATTGTGCTATCCACATAGCCTTCTGCAACAGCAGATGACTTCCACCCTCCGTGTTTTTTTACAGTAAGAAGACCTCCTAAAGCAGTGTCCTCTGAATGCTGTTGGATTGGGTAAGTTCAGATAGGTTGCTATAACATATGGCATTTTACCAAATGTATTTATCCCCACAGGCTGTTTAGAACATTTACCATTTGCGTATTTTAAAAACAACCTATTACAATTTATATTTGATGGTCTTAGTGAGGTATATTTTTTTATGAAAGATAGATAATCAACTGAAGAATTATTACGATATAAAATCGTAAAAATGCGTTCCATTCCATTTTTTGTTTCTGGTATTTTAATGATATACACTCTTTGTTTATCTTCTACATCGTTAATTGTCATTTCACAAAATTCTTCTCGACGACAAGCTCCCGAAATTTCAACTATGAAACCAACCTAAAAAATAACATATTGCAGAGGTACAAATAGCTTAATTGAAGAGGAAAACATAGGAAAATATCCTGACGTTTGGAATGTAAAATTATAATCAAAAGGGAATGATTTTGTATCATTTTGCGTATGATGTGTTGCCGGTGGCCTTAGAGGATCGGCGTAGTTACGCAACACTCCATACGAACTCCATACATTGCAATAGCGTTAAGTACTCTAACATAAAAAATATTCAGATTTTATACATACTCAAGCGTTTACTTACTTTGATCATCAAAAACAGGGAATCTGGAGCATTCAAGAGAAAATTAATTAAATCTTCTCTTTAAAAAATTTCAAAAATTCTTGATTTATATCCTTCATTTTTTGTTTGATAAACGCTATTAACTTGTTGCAGTTCGAAATATCAACGTTGTGTTAACATTTTAAGGTGCTTTTCAACATAGAATATATCGACCATAGTGTAGAAGGTTTGCAAGACTTTAATTCCTCAGCGAAATTGGCCAAAATGACGTTTTCTGAGTATTTTGTCACTTTATTCTTCCTGCACCATTCTATAAGTATATTATATATCTGTTCATAAATGTGAGCAGATTTTTCTGGTAAAGGGTTTTCAGTGGCTTTTTGAGCACTGTTGAGTATATTTGGAGAAGTATTGTCAAATTCGCCTGATGAATTTGAATCCATATCGGTTATCTGATGGGTACAAACAGATAAACTGCAATAAAATTTGAATGAAAAATTATCAGGAGTACAAACATTATTGACAAAAACTTGTTACCTTGTGTGATAAGATTAGATTTCAGATAATGTACTAAATGAACTTCATAAATCAATCTATAGCAAATACTTTTGCTGTGTTCTGTGATACTAACACAATTTCAGATATTGATTATCAGTTCTTCCAATTCTCGTAACCACATTGACAACTTACTTTTTGAGCAAAATTGACATCCACGGTCTGTTTACGTGTAATTAAAGCAATGACATTTGCAGAATTTTTTTTTCTTTTTCTTTGGTGTCTTGGCATCGACTGCTATGGTCATTAGCCACGTGTTCTGGATAGGCCTTGTTACTTACTCCATGCGCCACCTTAGGAGCAGCACTGTTAATTGGAACGCAACAGTGAATCGTGCAAGACTCACCCCAGTCCAGCCACGAGATTTGAATAATTTGATCGGTCAAATTAAATTAAAAAGTCCCAGCCACAACTGGGGCTCGAACTCCGGACCTTTCGACCCAAAGTCGAACGCTCTAACCACTGCGCCACGCACCGACATTATTTGTAGAAAATTATAATCAAAATAAAAAACATGATAATTTGTTGCATACTAAACATAATCGAAAGCATGCGTAAAGTAAGTACTTTACGCACGGCAGTAGAAAAAATTATTTATTCTATTTTCTCTCTTAAATTGGATATCCCACATAAAGAATGATTAATTTCATGTACTAGCATAGGAAATTATATAATTATTCTGCAAAATCTAAAGTCTGCAAATCATTTCAACCTTATTGAAACCTTCGAAAAAATCACCTTATTAGCGGAAAATTGAATAAATCGTTAGAAAGGATAAGTATTGAACGCCAATCTTTGGAAACATTTGTACACTGTCCTCACTTGTGTGGAACATAAAAAAGGGAATGAGACTTCATGCTCGATGGAATATCCTTGGAATAGGATATCAGCCCAATATCATCCCTTGTGACCGTTCAATATAAAAGCCCATTTTGATATGCGTGGAATGCGACTGGCTAAAAATAAAAGTCGACGTGTCTGACCATTATCCAAGAAACCGTTTTCCTTTCTGTAACGGAATTATCACAAACGTGATATCCTGAAATGAATATGACAGGGATGGCTCGAAAATAGATATGCTTGAGATAGATGGATAATAATATGATTTATTGCCTGAAGGAATCACTTGACAAAGCTTTGTCTCGAGCATAAATACTGGTGTCTTCACTAAAATAGACAAATACATATATCCAACTTCATTAAAATATTGAATGAATTAGTATTTGGAACACTTGGTGAGAATAAAATTGAAGAGATAGAATTTACCCAAAAAATAAAACTATAATTTTTTTTCTGATTGACTTTGTTGTTACTTCCTGAAGATCCAAAGTAATTGTACAAACTACAGACAAAACGATTAAATTTTCACAATTTCTCACTTCATCTTCAATATTTTTGATATGTCTACCAAAATCATTATTAGTCTTGAAAGCAATATTAAGTCCTTGCTTCTTCAAGTAATGTTCTAATTTTCAACTACAGTCTCCAATCTATGTAATTGTTTTGAACTTCTCTTGAAAGAAAAACTGGAAAAGAGTGTAGTTTATAAATTAAGTTGTGGTTCTCGTACAGTATGATAACGGACAAACTGCTAGAATCTTCAAAAAACACCTAACTAACCTAACCTAACCTAACCTAACCTAACGTAACCTAACCTAACCTAACCTAACCTATAGAAAGTGCTTTGTAAACGACAATACTTCATAGCTACTGAAAGAAAATGAGAATTTGGAAATTATTAAAGAGAAGAGTTATCAGAACTTAATTACCGAAAAAACAGAACTTAATAATTATTGATTTGTTTTTGGGTAATATTAATTTTAAACCGACAAACAATATTTGTTATCCATTGATCTATCATCGGAGGCCAGGTATAAAACTGCTTCCTAATCAAATACCGGTTATGGAATATAAAAGAATGATATCGTAATTGTGACTCAGTCTACTTCTGGTTGAAGAAGCCATTGTATTGGCGAATCACATGTCGCTGTTTTGTAAATCAAAATTTTGTGAAAAATATCATTGAAGTTTTATCATGAACTTTCACAAACTCTGTATAAATATCACATTTTTCACTCCGACAGTAGCTTCCTCAAGTCCATGCATATGAAGCGGGACATTTTCGATCACTTACAGCGAAAAATTCCCGGCGGGACATTTTCAGGCTGAAAATTACCCGGTAGGTATCGAAAATTACCCGCTCGGTCCGTGTATCTATGGTAACGATTGTTGAAATGTACATTTGTCATCTTGACAGGCATAAATACTGAATTTATATGTACCTACCTGATTAATGTAAATTTAAATAAAATTTCAAACTCAGCACAAACATTTTTGTTTTAACTCCGGAAATATTCTACCGAATTACACTCGTGCATCAAAATAAACCTGATAATTTTCCATTCAAGCATGTTGTCAGTAAAAAAACTGCATTCGGTTATTTTCATAATTTGCCAAAAGAGCCCTCTTCCTTCGGAGTCGGGCTCTTTCGACAAAATATGAATATAAACTCATGCAGTTTTTAGACAACATGCTTTCATGGAAAATTATCGGTAATTTTGAAGCACTTGTGTAATTACTCCCGAAAAATTTACTGTGTTAGCGGGACATGTGATATTCAATAAAAGTTTGTAAAGATGGAATCGTTCTGTGTGTCCTCCTTAAGGAACGTTACACAAATAGATTTGAGGTGTGATTCAATGTCCGTAAGGGGAGTAATTGTTTTCTGTCACATATTTGCCTCATATTTTCCATTTTATGTGAATGAGTGGGAAGAAGAGTGTTTCGACTTTTTTGAATTAATTCGTTTCATTGATTTTACTCTCTCCGTTATACTTTAAAATTTTGTTCGATTCAATTCATATACCTATCTGAAATATGTGCTACCGTTGCTTAGTTCGCGAGTGTTGCGGCTTCGATCGTAGGTGAAGATGATCAGCTTTAGATGAGACAAGATTACTCCAATTTTGTAATGGAAAAATTCAATCTGCAATTGATGTTAATCAGTCACTCACTAAAATAACCTTCTGTCTCCAGTATATCCAGCGCATCAGCAATAAAACAATACGACAGTATTAACAACTTCAACAAACAAAAGCAAATGTAACAATTTCAACAAAAATATCCCCGTTTATTCAAATTCCAATTATTGCAATCGATAGGAAATCAATTAACATCACGTTTCTCACCACTACTGTCGCCGTCGCCTGTTACTAGTGTCACCTCACCTGTCTCACTCCTCCATGCGCCGCTAGAGGGATTCCAGGACCCGCCTGGCTCATTAGACGTGGAATCATACTCTTACCGATCTATTCGAAGAAGAGGGTCCTCCTGACCGTTTGGGTTGAAATATTATGATATGAATGATTGGCCTAGTATCTTGGAAAATTGTGCAAAAAAATTATTTGACATAAAATAAATTGCGTAGTCATTTATCCGCCTCCTGATGTAGATTTTTATGGTTTTCTTGGAATTCTAAGTGGAATCTTCAGTAAAATATGTTCACTAGAAATGACAGTAATTTTTGGGGGCGACTTTAACATCAAGTTTATATCTCACACCCGTATTTTGTATTACTCGAAGACTCATTATCGTGTTTTTTTGTTAATGTCACAGTATAGATACCGACAAGAGTTAGAGAAAACTCAGCAATATGTATTAACAATTTCTCAATCAAGACTTTTAAACCCTATAAATAGTGTAGCAGTAGAGAACATGCATCTCTCAGACCATTATTCCCAATTATTTGGCTTGTTTTCTGCCAGAGAGTTCAAGGTAGGTATATGTTATATTTTACTTGTTATAATTTGTTTAATTTATCACTGTATTTTATCATTAAAAGTTCATGACATATCTTAGTTATCAGTGAAATTTGATATATTAAAAAAGATAATGATGAAATATAAACAGTTTTTGAATAAGTCTAACTTTTTGGTTCTTCGAGCTGGGATATAAATATTAATAATTATAAGTAAAGTACAACAGTATACACAAAGTTATTGTATCTGAAAATTTCACAAGAGAACATCAATGTTTTCAAAAATTATTTACAGAAGCAAAAGTGGTGTGAGACCTACAGTCTTGTCCAAACTTAGCCTATCAAGCATTTGCAGATATGGTGTTACACTATTTTGAGATCATGTTTCCTATTAAAAAGGTATACCAAACAGGTGATAATGAGAAACGTGTATTCAAATACATTATGCCACCTGATTTTCTAAATCTTTAGAATACTGTATTTCTCTACAATAATCTGGCCCAACATGACCCTCGTCTCAGAGAAATAAGTAGATTATTGAATCGAGAATATCAACAACATCTATAAATACAGTTAGCATCCAAGTCATACTATGACAATTTGATTCCAACCTCTGATAATAAATTGAAGGGTTGTTGCCTGTTGAATCTTCCGCTTGCATCTGACGCGGTTCGAATACGGAGTATGAGGGAATTTTTCTCGAGTAGATCTGTATTTCTTGTTGTGAAGCAAGTGCGATGTACGTTGCCTAGATGCCAATCCAGACATCTGGTCCGGTGTTTGATTAACCACCTAAGTATGTTTTTCTGGTTTTCCTGCAGTTGAAAACTGAATACGCCACCAAAAACCAGTAGGTCGCCTCTGAGCGCGACGGCAAACAGTAATAATAGCCGTCCTCTACCCGCACAGGCTATGCCTTTGGGTACACTCTTCGAGTGCAAATGAGGAAATATTCTTATTATTATTAAAATTAGCAAAAGAAATCTCCATCAGTTAATACCTAGTGGTAAACTGGTATTAAAGGAAAACAACACATACCTACTTGAGTACACATTGAGTGAGGCAGCATTATCCAATGAATTCAACATATTTTACGAAACCACCGGCAAACAACACCGAGTATGAATGGCAATTCAAACTTTAAAATATTCATAACAATTCGATTAGGTTTTTCATGCATCTGATTACAGAAAATTGTGTCATGAGTTGTTTGTTTTTTTTTTTTAATGTTTGTTTGTTTTAAAATGGTTTTTTTTTACGTTAACCAGCTGTCGTCCCCTTACGAACGACAGCCCTAAAATGTAGAAACTTTTGCGAGCCAAGGATTAACGAGGTCGTACCTTCCTACGTGCGATTCCTAGCAATTTCTGCAGTCGCTAGGGTTTGAACCTTTGACTGGCAGCCAGAGTACGATTGAAACAATGTCGCTTTAATCACTCGGCTACCTGGCCCCCACCATAAACGGTTTATAAAACATTAACTGTAGTGGTAGATTAAATGCCTAATTAATTACTGAAGCAATATCAAAATGAACTGTCCTGCCAATTAACTCATCTTATTAACTTATCCCCAGAAAAAAGTATTTTTCCAAAAAACTTGAAATAGCAACATTTGAAAAATTAGGTCACAATGATATTAACAACTACAGACCCATGCGTGTCAGTCAGCATATATCAAGATGCATGAATTAAACTTGAAATCTCAATTACAGTTTCCTTATGTCCAAGAAATCATTACCGTCAATACGGTTTTCCGAAAAAAAGTAACGAAACGGCCTTATGAGAATTTCAAAATTAAATAAACCATTTTCTTTAGAATGAAGAGTTTGTGATGGGCCTATTCATAGACTTTTCTAAAGCATTCGACTGCGTCAGTCATGATATTCTTTTATCTAAATTGTCATGATATGGTTTGAGGAGAACACCGTTTCAGTTGCAACAAATAAATAAACTTAAAAAAAAACATTTTGGAGAAAAGCTTTTATTTAAATGCACTAAAAGGAAGAAAATACATTTTGAAGCATTGAACCAATCATTTTGCTACATTATAATATAAAATTTTAAATGAAATGAAAGCTTGTCGCGAGAAGTATCTGTGTATTTCTTATGGTAAATTAAATTTGAAATTACCCCAAAATTTATTCTTGCGACAAGCTTTTATGTCATTAAAATTTTCTTTTCAGTGCATTTACATAGAAACTTTTCTCTAAAAAGTTTCATTAAAGTTTATTTGTTTTTTTGTTTTTTTTAGTATTCTTTGGATATGTTTCTCAGTCTGCTCATTTCAATAAATGCGTCATTGCTGTACGGTTGCTTGCCAGTTAATTTACTACAATCTAGTTCTCCAATGAGGAAACCTTCCTGTGCCTTGGCCCTACTTAAAGCCACATATGCTTGGCCAGCAGCGAAGAGCTTTGGGCCTAGATAGACAACGGTAGGTATGAAACCGTTGGACATTTTTCCGAATTTCTACGAGTTCTCTATCTAGCTTTCTAGGGAGTAAGAGAGGTCCATTTTTTTTAAACCGTTTCTCAAGGACAGATCATTTTTACTATTTTTCCGGATTTTTTCGATTTCTATTTCACAAGTTTTCCTAATTTTCTTTGTGAAAGAAAAGGGGGCAAGCTCCTTGATTATTTTGCTTTCTCTATTTAGCATTTGAGGGTTAACAGAAAGGGTGAATATTTTTCAAACCATAATATTCCACGGTCAGATATGTTTCACAATATTTACGAATTTTCCTGATTTTAATTTTTCAGGTTTTATAACTTTTTTTCAAGAAATGGGGTGGGGGGGGGGGGGGGCGAGCCCCAAACCTTTTTTTTGCTGTAACTTTTGACGTCTAAATCTGTCCAGAAATCTTCTGAAACACTACGCGTTCCCTATCTAGCTTTAGGGGGCAGACAAGTCATTCGACATGAATGTATTGTTATCAGAACTGAACCAACATATAGAATTTCAATTCCATAGGATAAAAATGCTTTATTTCACGCTGGTGAGATCTAAACTTGAGTACGGTTCTGTTATTTGGAATGGAGAATACCAAACAACCTTACAGGAACTAGAAAAATTACAGAATAAATTTCTAAGATACCTCTACTACAAAAAAAATCATAGATTCCCCGATTACAATAAGACTTGAACATCACAATTGAGAACTCAATTTGATATACCCTCCTTAGACTCCAGGAGGAAAATTTTTGTGTTAATATTTTTGCATAAAATTATCAACAATAACATAAATTCTATAGATTTATTGTCACTAATACCAATTAATGTACCTCCCAGACCTATGCGCTCTGTTGTCATGTTTAAGATTCCCTTTGTGAGTGTTACTTTCAGATCCCCCCTCCTAATCATGCTCCGTCTGGCAAACGACATCAACGCCTTGCAAGATGTCGATTGGAATTTGTCTCTCGCTAAATTCAGATCTATAATCCGTAGACAGGTTGAGAATGTATCAGTATAGTACTTTGCGATTTGTTATAACTATTGTTCATTGTGCTTATCCTCATAATTTAATTTATAAATAACATATCATACTAAGTGCTTGTATACAAATGTATATTTCTTATAAGTCATCCTTGTAACTGGGCCACTAGGCCTGTTAGGATGAAATAAATAAATAAATTAATAAGAGAAACTGGTTCTAATTCAGCTTGCAGGATTGGTACCCATCTTACACACAGAGCAAGTTAAAAGAAAGATTTTAATAACATATCCATCTGGCAGACAATTTGTTTAAATAAACAACATCAGTCATCTAATAGGCTTTACCCAAGGTTGAGTAAGGTTATTCTGGACTCTGCAATTTTTACTCACGACGGCGACGTTTCAGCTGTTAAAATCTACAGTCGTTATCAAGTGATAACGACTGTAGATTTTAACAGATTTTAACAGTTGAAACCTCGCGTCGCCGTCATGAATAAAAATTGCAGATAATTGAATTTTTCTTTGTTCTTTTTTAGACAATGAAAGTCCAGAATAACCTTACTCGAAGTGAAACATTGTCAACCACTTACAAACATTAGCCAAGGTGTCCCTCAGGATTCAATATTAGGCCCTCTTTACTTATAGTATTTGCCAATGATATCATATATAATTTGAATGAAAACATTTAAATAGTGTCATTGGCTGAAAATACGTATGCTAAGGTGATGGGATGGTCAGATAAAAATCATCTAATAATCAACAAACCTAAGTAAGACCAACGCCTTGATGTCTGATGGAAATGGTCGGGAACACCACCAGCTCCTACATTTGATTCGAAACTAGTATTGAATTCGCATATTGACATTCTCTGCAGCAAACTCAGGAAAGGATGATACGCACTCAAATTTATGTAGAGTTATTTTAGCGAAAATAACATCTTGCCCACTTCCATTCTCACATATGATTCGGAATTTTGAATTGGGGATCAAGTGCAGCTGTACAAAGGGTATTTTTATTAAAAAATTATGCTATCAGAATAATTTCAAATTTAACTAGGAGAGATTCGTCCAGAGATATCTTCCAAAAATATGATATTCTGAAAGTTATATAATAATAATAATGATATATAATAATAATAACATTTATTCAATAAAAAAATACAAATATGTAGAACATAACACACGTTCAGGGACTAAATATAGAGAGTGTGATAAGTGCGCACTTGTTTCGCATTTAAGAAAATATTGAAAATATGTTTTGTATAATTCGAATCGAATTGGTTGAAACATGTCAAAATCATAGAATATAATTATATGAAAACTATGAAATAAACAATTTAAATTTTTTTACAAAATTCGACACAAAATATATGAGAGTAACTCAATAAAACATATGCATAAAATCTGAGCACCTATACCCTCGAAGCATGTTTTTTCATCATAAAAAATTGGCTGCTCATAATCTTATCAGAGCACAACATGAGTATGAAGCCAGGTTGAAAAAACTTATTATACCACGGTGCCATAGGACTGTTCGGTATCAAATAAACTGTTGGGTGCAATTGTTATAATTCTCTGGCAAAGCATCCACAATGCAGCATCTATAACAATTTTCAAAAATCTACTGAAAAAACATCTACTCCTCAAAAACTGCTACACCGTAGAAGAATTTTTCAATAAGGGAATAAAATAATTTGAGTATGATATGAAGTTCACACATTTTCATTTATATAATGTGTATATTACAATGATTTAGTTTGAAATGTATGACTGTAAATGGCATAAGTAACTTTCTGTTATATACTGTATTGCCTTCACGGTACTAATCTTGAGTGGATTCGTTTTGATTTCGAAAGCTCCATAAATTCTTTCTGATGAGTGGGTGACCACGAAACAGCTGTCAAAGGTTGGTACTCCCGGAATTAAAACGAATAATACTTTATTTTCACTTCGTGCTATGTTATATACATATAAACACTTATATAAAATAAAATATTATTATTATCATTATTATCTGACTTATTCTAGCACTGATGTGGAAAAGGAAGTTTGGAAGTATGGCCATTCTCAACCAAATGTAGTATACTATTTATTGTTCTGTCACAATTATCAATAGGATGATCATTGCGGTTCATTGCACAAATGAATGCCAGATGTGATTCAATGTCCGTAAGGGGAATTAGTTCTTTTCTGTCAGATCTTTGCCTCACACTTTCGATCTTCGGTCGATTTAATAATAAGACGTGTTATGCCAAGAATAAATTGAATTTTTGATTGAATTATAAAATATTTTATTTCAAAACTCCCACATTCAAAGTGAGTTACATCCAAGCAGGGGCGGGAATTATTCAATTTGGTAATTCTCTTAATAGCCAGAGGCACAACCAGAAAAAAAGAGGAAGCTGGAAACACTGAAACGAATAACGATAATTACAAAAATTGCAATCTGATTATGTTTAATTGAAAAAAGTCTTTTGAATACGGATAATCCGAAAGATGGCAAAAATTCAGTTATTTGAAAGACAAAAAAACGAAGATGTCATTATAAAATGGGTAGGTAGACCCTCAGGCTAGCAATTACTAATGTTGATGAGTTCGTGTGAAAGTTGCTTTGTGTTTTTGTCCGTGAATACGAACGTTTTATTAAGTACAATCATTATTTCAAACCTGGCAGTACCGGATTTAGGGGGGGTGTGGGCTCTGGGACTATCAGCCCTGGGCGGTAAATTTCCAGCTCTGAAAGCAAACGGCAATAATAATGATTATGATTTTGGGACCCGCAATAGTCACTTACCCCACGGACGTGGAAAGTGGATATTTGGGTAATAATGTGAAATTGTCATGCTTCAATATACTTGAAGGACGAAAATTTGTATATCATGCAAAATATTTTTATTTTAAAAATCGTAGCAAAGCGCTTCCGACTGTGAAGTCATAAAAAGTGATAATTGAAATTGAATTTGATAAATTGAAAAATTTAACGTTAGGAAGATTAAGAAAAGTGAGGTTACTTACTCGTCAGGTGTACAAGAAGCCGTATAAAAACATCAAGTCCATGGACCGAAGTGAAATTTAAAATTTTACATAATATAAAACATTTAAAGTTGAACAATTTTCAGACTGTTCAAGGATTATTCTGGATTCAGATACGGGATACTACATCATGTCTGTTTGAATGTTGAAGCGGAAGTGAAGTTTTGAATTGACAATGTGTGACAATGACACTATTGAGAAGTGACAATGACCAGTGACATATGAGACATAGATTCAAAGAACTCTGATAGAAATTGAAGTAATCGAGACATGAGTTCAAAACGGAACATAGATCTGAATAGGATCAGTCTAATGGGAAGTGATGGGCATAATCGAATTATTCTGATAATGATCATGAATGATCATTCGAATGATAAATCACTCCAATACCGTAGAAGTGGATGACTTGAGAACGGTAGGGTAACTTGACACAGCACAGAATAATTTATTTAACTATTAATGTCATCTATTAGGGAAGAGTTAAAATTTCAAATTAATTCGTAAAGTGTTCTAGGATGATGAAATTATGTTTTCAGCTGCAAAAACTTGTTCACATGTGTTTTGTTTGACCCCTAACAAAATCTGAATAAATGGTAAGAAAACCATGTTTTTTGATATGCAATATAATTAGAGTCACCCTCAGGTATCCGTCTTAGCAAATTTCATGTAATATTTTGTTAGAGTAGTTTATTGTATTATTAAAGAGTTCCGAACCTCACTTTTGTTTATTTAATTTTTTGGGGTTAAGAAATGAATTTTCATAATTTTTGTTACAGATTTTGGGTGACTTGGAAAATGCCGAATAAATATAAAAGAGTATTGGGGAAGCGGAAATACCACGATTTTAGTAAAGATGAACTAGAAAAAGCCCTAACAAATACACGCAATCATAGATGGTCAGTGGTGGAGGCTTCAACATATACCGGGATACCAAAATCGACTTTATATCGAAAATTTCATAATGAACATATGAAAACTCATGGAGGACAGACTTCATTGACAAAGGAGGAAGAAACTGTTTTAAGGGAATCTATTTTATATGCGGCAGAATGGGGGTTTCCCTTAGATAGATAATATTAAAGATCTCGTTGAAATAAGAAAAGGAAGAAAAATATAACTTTTGTCCAGTTTCCACTTACACTTTACTACTTTATTACGACCGGTTTCGGCTTTTACACCATTTTCAAGTAACTACAGATTTCATCAAGTTCGTGAATATTTATACATAAGAAAGTAATTAAAGAAAGGTTGGGTTTAAATTACCTAACTAATGTTTCAAAACAAGTTGGGAAAATACCTGGAATCTAACTGATGAGTCAATCTAATTTATCTAATAGGGGTCCATACAATCGGTGGGTCCAACTTTGTTATCAAAAGTCATAAATTCAGAAGTGGAGAGCTACATAATTCTAACTGGTCATTGAGGGTATCAAAATTGGGGTTTTTATTCAATTTGTTTATTTCCATGGCTTCCAACAAGTTCCTTTCTCTTCCTTTATTGCACGTATGAAGGATTTTAATGTTATTTTTATTTATTGTATGATTCGTTTCTTGCAAATGTCTATGTATAGCTGATTTTTTATCAGATAACACATGTTCACGGAACCTTATTTCAAAATTTCTTCCCGTTTGTCCTGAATAAGCTGCTGTACAATCACCACATTCCAGTCTATATATACCTGATTCTTTCCATTTATCCTTTTTGGGTTTTGCATTGAATAGTATATTCCCTAAATTACTCCTACTAGCGAATGAAGTTATAAAGTTATGATCTCGTTCGTACGTATTTAAATAGGCAAGGGCGTAGATTAAGTGGTTTTACCGAAAACAGACCGGGTAATAGTTGGTATTATGCGTTTATTAAACGTCACAACGACCTATCCATTCGCCTTTCAGAAAATATAAAGCGCAGTCGTGCTGCTATTTCCGTTGAAATTTTAAATAATTATTTTTATCGATGATCCTGGACGTTCCAAAGTTATTGTTCGACGCACAGCTAAACATGCCGAAAAAATTATGGACCGTACAAAATCGTCAACTAGTGTGATGTTTTCAGTTAGTGGATCAGGAGTTGTGTTGCCGCCTTATATTGTATATAAGGCAAATCAGCTGTGGTCTACATGGACCGAAAATGGTCCAGAAACGCCCGGTACAATCGCAGCAAATCGGGATGGTTTAACCTATACCTATTCGAAGACTGGTTTAAGTCTATTGTGATTCCTTATTTTAAAAAACTTGAAGGACCCAAGGTGTTGATCGGTGATAATTTAGCCAGCCAAGTTTCCATCAACGTCATACAGGAGTGCCAGAATAATAATATTTGCTTTGTTCTCCTGCCGCCCAATAGCACGCATCTCACGCAACCTCTAGATGTTTGCTATTTCAGACCAGTGAAGGGCAAATGGAGGTCTGTTTTAACTAAATGGAAGCAAATACCACCTGGCCCCATAAGGAAAGATCGATTCCCTGGTCTACTCAAGCAAACATTTGTAGAACGAGGAGCAAAAAATGCTGATAACATGAAAGCCGGTTTCAAAGCGACAGGACTTATTCCTATCGATCGAGAAGCTGTTTCAAAACGAATTCCTGCTCAAGACAGGCCTGTTGGAGAAATTGTCAATGTGTTGAAGGATATGTTTGAGACGACACGAAACGTAAAACCCGGTAAGTCCGGCAGACGGAAGAAACTAAATGTTGCTCCAGGGGAGAGCATCTCTGCAGAAGATATAGGAGCAGGGAAATCCGACGAGCCTCCGATGGCTGTACAACAGTCTAAGCAAAAGAAAATTGTTAAAAAAAGAAGAAGTCCAATAAATACGAACTTTCTTCTGAAAGTGAGAATGAAGACCTGATCGAAGAAGAATCCAGTGATATTGAGACCGAGAATAAAGAGCCCAGTGATACTGAGTCCGAGAATAATCTGCAAATGCAAAATCAAGACAGCAAGCAACATGTAAAGCCTATGGAACGACACAAATATCAATGTGGAGAGTTTATTCTCGTGAAATTTAATACTGAGAAACGGGTTGTGAAATATGTTGGAGAAATCTGCCAAGCTATAGATGAAGAGTACCTTCAAGTAAAATTCTTACGAAAAACTGAGGGTACAAAAGGAACATATTTTTCGTATCCTGACATCATTGACGAATCGATGGTGAATAGAAATGAAGTCGTATGTCTGCCATCTCCGAAGCCCCTTCGCCGAGGACGTTTAACATTTTTGACTGATTTGGTTGCAGATGACAATGTTTTATAAACAAATATTTCTAATTTAGGTTTAAGGATAATTGTCTTTCGAAATTTTTGATTTTTAAGTTTTGTTTTTGTATTATGTTCGAATAAACGTTTCTTTTCGAAGTAAAGGTATCAAAAAAAAATTATCACCCTGTATAATGGAAGCATACCTTTTTAAAAACTTGAAATTCATGTCAAGTCACCTATAGGACAGTTTAACTTGTCATTGACACTGATTTTTCATTACATTTTCAAGTCACCCAACACGTAGGGTGACTTGCGAAACACAGTTTTTATTATTTTTTTGCCTGTTTTCTTTATTTTTTCAAAAAATAAAAATTGCGGGTTGTATTCTTTGCAAAAAATGGCATTACCCCATATATTTTATTTCGTGATATAATTATTAGTATGGCAGATATTATTGATTGATTTTCAAAAGTGTGTCAAATCACCCACTTCTACGGTACTACGTCACATGAGATGCGCTTGGCAGGTTCGTTCCTTGAAGGCGGGAATCGGAATCGGCTTCATAATGAAAGTTGGAATGAAGTAACTCGTATTGGGATTGTTTCGATTCACTTCTTTGTCGCACTTGGAATAGAATAGAGTATTAAGGCAGTGGCATTCATTTGTATTCTTCATATTTAGTTTGGATCGACCTTATTGTTTTGCTGTTGAAAAATGAAGCCTGGAGGAAAAAAATCCATTGTTTGGGAACATTTCGATAAAATAGGAAATAATCAGGTTCAATGTCAAGTATGCAACAAACTTATGAAATTCTTTGGTAACACTACCAATTTGCAACAGCATTTAAAACGTATTCATCCTACCCTTTCTTCGTCAGCTCCTGAAGCCACTAGCACTAATGTGGGCGAACATTGCGTGACCGGAAGGAATAATGGCAATAATAATAAGATGCAAGCTGCCGTGGATGGCGATCCACATAATATTGCAGGGTCGTCTTCCGCCATTTCTGAAAATTCAAGTTTTCAACCCCCTTTGAAGCGACAGAAAGTGAGACAAATGAAACTTTATGTTGCACCCTACTCAATTGAAAGAAAGTGATGTTGAAAGAATTGATAATGCTCTAGTCAAGATAATAACCAAAGATTATCAACCCCTGTCGATTGTAGAAGATGAAGGATTTGTTGAATACACCCAACTTTTGGAGCCCCAGTATAAACTTCCCAGCCGAAAAAAAATCTCCTACGAAATTCTTCCGAAGCTTTACTCTCAGGAAGTTAGTAAATTGAAAACCATGCTTGATGATATACCAAGTGTTTCTGTTACCAACTACATCTGGAATTCTGACAGTAACAGGAGTTACATCACATTTACTTGTCACTTCATTCATCATCATCAGTTCCACTCACACACTTTATCAACTGAAGCTACACTGGAGAACATATTTCTACTGTCCTGAAAAATATTTTTTGCAAATGGAATATTCTTCACAAAATAACAACTGTTGTCTCGGACAATGGTTCCAACATCAAATGTGCGATAAATGAATTTTTGAAAAAATACCACCATCCTTGCGTGGCACACACTTTTGAATCTGAGTGTGAATGATGCCATTAATAACAATTCCGAGTTACAGTACATTTTGAAAAAATGCAAAGCAATTGTGGGACATTTCAACCACAGTGCTTTATCTTGCAGCAAACTCAAATTTGTGCAGGAACAGATGGGTTTGCCAGTGTTAAAAGTGAAACAGGACGTTGCCACAAGATGGAATTCCTCTTTTATAATGTTGGAAAGGTTAGTTAAACTAAAAGATGCTCTTTCTATTACTATGACGAAAATTGAAAATGCTCCTGAATTTCTGGATGCTGGTGAATGGGCGGTAGTGGAAGAGGCAATATCAGTTTTAAAACCGTTGGAGGTGATTACTGCCTTATCGGCTGATAAGTATCCTACTTTATCAATAGTTATTCCACTAGTGAGGGGGTTTCAATATTCCCTGAATAAATTAAAAATAAAATCGAACATTTGTATTGTACTGCGAAATAATTTGATTTCATCCGTGAGCCGGAGACTAGGGACATTAGAAAACAACAGAATTGTAGCTTAAGCTTTATTTTTGGACCCACGTTTCAAAAAACTGTTATTTGCAAACGAGTCCAACGCTGATTCAGCACAAAAATGGGTAACAGAAGAGTTGTGTTCAATAATTGATGCCAGAAATCGGGTAGTTGAACAGGAAAACACAGCTAGTGAAAACAACGCCACTAATGTCAGCAATGTCAATCCTGTCATTCCTGTCTCTACTGAAAATACGGAGGAAATTGATATTTGGGAATATTATGACGGTATGGCATCAAAGGCAAAGTCGTTCTCTACCCCACAAGTGTTGTAACATCAACCATTAGACAATATTTGAAAATGCCGCTTTTTGAAAGAAAAAAAATCCTTTCGAATTCTGGAATAAACATGATTTCCCGAACTACACGAGCTAGCGATGAGATACCTGTCAATTCCGGCAACTTCAGTGCCTTCAGAAAGAGTATTTTCAAAATCGGGACATCTTACTAATTTAAGAAGGAATCGCCTCTCCCCTAAACGTTTAGACGAAATTTTGTTTTTGAATAGAATGCAATAGTAGTTTCAGATACGAATATAACACTGTTTTTGTTATAATTTATTTTTATTTTTGTGAGAATTTATTTTTTGTATATGTTTTCAATACAGTTTAACCCAACATTATCTTTAATTTTATTGTTCGTTACGTTTTGTATTCGAAAGTTATTAATGCAATAATTTTGGTATAAAATTATTCAAATTCCTGAATATTTTGAACCCAAACCTGTACCCCTCAACAGTCAACATCCTACAAATCTTGAAAAGTAGGCCGGGCAGGCACTGATGAGCAGTACGAGCACAGCGCAAGACTTGTCAACAAATGCGTGCACTTGGATCGGAAATTGGAAGACAACTTGCCTCATCCGGCTAGCTCAAGCGTCTCCAAGTGCAGCATCGTCGCAATTATCCAGCAACTCCAGAACTCTTCTTTCAGGATCAGTCGGGAACAGTACGAATTCTTTCTTAATGTCGTTGGTGTTAACCAACGACGTTTCATCTATCTAGGCCAGGCCGTAGATTTCTAGAGGAAGCTATGGCCTGGCCAGAAATACTAATAACACCAGAGCCACCCGGGCTACCACTCGGTGGGACAACTACACAATGGTCTGTGGCTCCCGGATGACTGCCTAAAACAGCCAAAAAGGAGCTCTTGAATAGGAAATATGCACATTTGCTTCGGCCAATGCCGAAGCAAAGTCGCTGGTGGGCGGAGCCTATCGGAGCTCCGCTCACAGATATACTCTTCGAGTAAAATTTTATTTTAGTATTTTTGGTGTCATAGTTCGATCATTAGTCGAAGCGAGCAGACGTGTATTCAGAAGCTCCCTAGACTACCTGATTAAATTGTTTGTGTGTTGCGAATGAGAAGTCATTAAGCGAGACGAAGCGAAATAGTTACGGCAAGGGACGGGTCATACCTGAACGAGCCAGGGCTATACCAAGAAGGGCTGTGATTTGGGTAAGTGGTAATGACTAATCATTAACCTTTTTTATAGGAACACTCGGCAGAATCACAGCTTTTCGAAGCGAGATTTGCGTACCCCCCTTTTTCGTAACTCTGGCTTCGGCCAGAGGCTCTTTTTAGAGCCTTCTTCGTATGGAAAGAATTCGGTCCTAATAAACGAAGAGTTAGTGAAGAAGGATGGGGAAATCCCGACGGAAATCGGAGTCTCTCGACAGAGAGAATTTCCGAAAACCGTCGACCAGCAGCAGCAATGAGGAGACGACTCCTAAGAAGGAGAACACGAAGTCGTTGCTGAGGCAACAACTTCTAGAAGCTCAGGAGCAGGCAGCTCATTTCAAGAGAGAGGCAGAGAAGGCCGAAAACGAGAGGAGGAGATTCGTTGAGGTCATCTTAGCGATGAAAGCGGAGATAAACGCTCTCAAAGCAAGTAGTATTGCTTCGCCCGCAATACTTGCAACTGAGAGCACTCCAGCAGTTGTCCCCATCCCCCAAACATTCAATGACATGGACGTCATTGAAAACATCCCCCAACCGCCAAACCCCGTAGGCACCGGAAACAGGAAGAGACAACACGGAGACTCTTCCGAAAAGTCTGACGAAGAGGACGACGCCAGATTCGTAGTAGTCAGCCACAGGAAGAAAACCATCCGACACACGGAGGCGGCACCCACCCCAACACCGGCACCCACCCCAACACCGGCAACCGTCCAAACGACATCCGAAGATGGGACCACAAGTGGCATGGAGACCATCCCGGAAAATTCGGACAACAAGGGCCCCAAAAAACCCCCTGCAGTGATCATCAGGGACAAGTCCCAATGGCTGAAGATATCCACAATCCTAAGGAATAGGAAAATTGGATTTTTCAAAGCTCGAGCAAGACAAGATGGAATCCATCTGTTCACTAATAGTGAAGCAGACTGGAGAAGCGCCACCAAGCTGTTTGAAGAAATCAAGCTGGAATTCTTCACATACCAGCTGAAGAAAGAAATACCTCTGCATGTGGTAATCAGAGGTATTCCAGACTCCATCACGGCGGAGAACGTGAAGGAGGACTTAGAGGCAAGGAACTACGAGGTCATTGAATGCCACAGAATGACCTCGAGGAGAACTAGAGCAGTGCTCCCACTGTTCCTAGTTAAAGTTCCCAGAGCGAATCGATAAATTTTCGATTTAAAGGACGTACCCCCCTTTTTCGTAACTCTGGCTTCGGCCAGAGGCTCTTTTTAGAGCCTTCTTCGTATGGAAAGAATTCGGTCCTAATAAACGAAGAGTTAGTGAAGAAGGATGGGGAAATCCCGACGGAAATCGGAGTCTCTCGACAGAGAGAATTTCCGAAAACCGTCGACCAGCAGCAGCAATGAGGAGACGACTCCTAAGAAGGAGAACACGAAGTCGTTGCTGAGGCAACAACTTCTAGAAGCTCAGGAGCAGGCAGCTCATTTCAAGAGAGAGGCAGAGAAGGCCGAAAACGAGAGGAGGAGATTCGTTGAGGTCATCTTAGCGATGAAAGCGGAGATAAACGCTCTCAAAGCAAGTAGTATTGCTTCGCCCGCAATACTTGCAACTGAGAGCACTCCAGCAGTTGTCCCCATCCCCCAAACATCCAATGACATGGACGTCATTGAAAACATCCCCCAACCGCCAAACCCCGTAGGCACCGGAAACAGGAAGAGACAACACGGAGACTCTTCCGAAAAGTCTGACGAAGAGGACGACGCCAGATTCGTAGTAGTCAGCCACAGGAAGAAAACCATCCGACACACGGAGGCGGCACCCACCCCAACACCGGCACCCACCCCAACACCGGCAACCGTCCAAACGACATCCGAAGATGGGACCACAAGTGGCATGGAGACCATCCCGGAAAATTCGGACAACAAGGGCCCCAAAAAACCCCCTGCAGTGATCATCAGGGACAAGTCCCAATGGCTGAAGATATCCACAATCCTAAGGAATAGGAAAATTGGATTTTTCAAAGCTCGAGCAAGACAAGATGGAATCCATCTGTTCACTAATAGTGAAGCAGACTGGAGAAGCGCCACCAAGCTGTTTGAAGAAATCAAGCTGGAATTCTTCACATACCAGCTGAAGAAAGAAATACCTCTGCATGTGGTAATCAGAGGTATTCCAGACTCCATCACGGCGGAGAACGTGAAGGAGGACTTAGAGGCAAGGAACTACGAGGTCATTGAATGCCACAGAATGACCTCGAGGAGAACTAGAGCAGTGCTCCCACTGTTCCTAGTTAAAGTTCCCAGAGCGAATCGATAAATTTTCGATTTAAAGGACGTACTTGACCTCAAGGTCAAAGTCGAATCTCAGCGCCCTCAAAAAGGAAAGGTATCGCAATGCCACAATTGCCAATGGTTCGGGCATGCACAAAAGTGACTCCTTCGAACGTCAGTGCCGTGAGAACGAGGTCGATTACACCGATGAGGTCGAGGAAACGGAAACGCACGTAGACCAGACGATCCGACGACTCAGAAGGACTGACGACTCAGACATTCTCCTAGAGCCGACATCTCCAGAGGAAATCAAGGCCATACTTAGACATGCCAAGACCAGGAAAGCACCGGGCCCAGACGACATACCAGTCAGGGCACTAAAAGCCTTACCTAGGAAAGGACTAGCAGCCCTGACAAACATCATAAACGCTGTACTCAGACTTAGACACTTTCCATCCAGCTGGAAAGAAGCTACGGTCATCATGATTCCGAAGCCCAACAAGAACCACACGTTCCCGCAAAACCACCGCCCCATCAGCCTAATACCTGCCATGAGTAAGGTCGCAGAAAGGGTGATCAGGACTCGACTTGAGACAATGTCTGAAGAATTGAACATCCTACCAGATGAGCAATTCGGTTTCAGACAGGAACACTCAACAGAACTCCAGGTCACCCGGATAGTGGACGCCACCATCCAGAGCTGGAACCGCACGAGAAGAGGACATCTTACAGGAGCAGTCTTCCTTGACGTCTCCAAGGCCTTCGATAGAGTTTGGCACGATGGGCTGATCGCAAAACTGGTTGATGCCGGATACTCCATACCAATGGTCAAGCTGATAGACTCCTGCCTAAGGAGTAGACATTACCGATGCAAAGTCGGAAATGCTCTCTCTTCACGAAGGAGGCTAGAAGCAGGAGTACCTCAGGGAGCAGTACTGTCGCCACACCTGTTTTCGATCTACACTGCAGACATGCCTATGTCGGACAACCCCATGACCAAACTTGCTCTCTATGCAGATGACACGGCAATCTTTGCTGAGTCATCTCATGAGAGAGGAGTAACATCGAAGCTGCAACTTCAGATAAACAAGCTGGAACCGTGGTTCAATCGTTGGAAGATCGGAATCAATGCAGACAAAAGCAAGGCCATACTGTTCACGAGGCGACGTAGGACACCCGAGGGCCATGTTACTATGAACGACGAGAGAATTCCTTGGGTAGACGAAGCCGTATACCTAGGAGTAACCCTGGACAAGAAACTCACGTTTCAGAGGCACGTCTCCCACAGATTAGCTATAGCGAAAGCCGCAAGGCATAAGCTGTACCCGCTCATCGGACGTAGGAGCAACATGGCACTCGAGTTGAAACTACGCCTCATCAAGACAATTCTTCTGCCTATCATATTGTACGCATCCACTGCTTGGGGGCAGTGCGCGAACAGTTATAGGCAGAGGATACAGGCCTTCTTCAACGTCTGCCTGAGGACGGCAACAGACGCACCACAATATATGCCCAACAGGTTCATATATCGAGACTTAGACATCCACCCGGACTATATCGACAGACTGATCAGACAACATGTGGGGACTACTCTAGACAGAGTAGAGACCCACACGAACCCGCTGCTCACGGAGCTCCACGAGAACAGACGTGAGCAAGACGACAGAGACAGAGACAAATACAGACGTCCAGTAAACCAAGGAGACAACGACACCCCTGAAGAAGTACGGCGGAGGCGAGACCTTCGGCGACGCCAACGCCTACTTCAACAGGCACCAAATCACGATTAATCATGCTTTTATGTTTCAGATCCACGAAGAACCGACCAAGTAGTAATTTCAATTTCAGTTAACTCAGCACACAGCACTCGGCCCTCAGCCGAGAGTTTTTTCAGGCCTTCAGCCAGTTTCAGGGGGGCACCATGCACAGTAAAGTAAAGTAAAGTCATTGTTTAAAAGTCAACTCATGTCAGATATAAGGGAGCTTCAAGCCGAGAATTGGCTGGGCACTCCATATCAAACGGTCAGATTTTATTCTGCTGATCGCCAGTCATCAGGATGAGGAACCGCTTTAACGAGCGGGGGTGGTGGATAGGGGGGGTGAGCTTTCGAGTACGTACGAGTGCTGGGAAGTTCATCCTTCCGGGCCTCAACCTTAGGGGGTTCATGGTGGTGGAGTATTTTTGGCCGAGGATGACACTCCCCCCCTTCAAGGAATCGCTTGGCATAGGGATGAAACGTCGTTGGTTTGTCCTAAAAAGGACCTTTTTTTTTTTTTTTGGTCTCTTGGTCTTCTTATTTTCTATATTTACATTGTATTTACATGCTGCAAAAGAGCCTAAAAAGAAGAGACATGATTAGTATTGATGAAAACATTCGGTACTGCTCCTGTCTGTCCAAACTTGTCGATGTTTGAGTTTCCAACTTATCGTAGGGATTCCAGGATACTCCTTTACGAGACTTTTATGTAACAGGATGTTACATATTTCCACATACGCTCGTTATCCAGCCTCTACGGAGATACCACATAGTCACTTCGCCCTTGCCCACTGGCTAAGGACAACCAACCGTCGGCGAGGTAGCTTCCGCTATGTCAAATTACCCCAGCCTCCTGGCATGGGAACAACTGGCTGGCTGCGGGAATGGTACATTACCACTCGAATCCACGAAGGACATGGGGCCCTGCTCCATCCGGATACAGACGTAAACCACAACCGTTTACTAGCCCCACGTTGGGCACCATGTCAACAAATGCGTGCACTTGGATCGGAAATTGGAGGACAACTTGCCTCATCCGGCTAGCTCAAGCGTCTCCAAGTGCAGCATTGTCGCAATTATCCAGCAACTCCGGAACTCTTTTTTCAGGATCAGTCAGGAAAAGTACGAATTCTTTCTTAATGTCGTTGGTGTTAACAAACGACGTTTCATCTATCTGGGCCAGGCCGTAGATTTCTAGATGAAGCTATGACCTGGCCAGAAATACTAATAACACCAGAGCCACCCGGGCTACCACTCGGTAGGACAACTACACAATGATCTGTGGCTCCCGGATGACTGCCTAAAACAGCCAAAAAGGAGCTCTTAAATAGGAAATATGCACATTTGCTTCGGCCAATGCCGAAGCAAAGTCGCTGGTGGGCGAAGCCTATCGGAGCTCCGCTCCCAGATATACTCTTCGAGTAAAATTTTATTTTAGTATTTCTGGCCGAGAATCACAGACTCTCGATACCTAACCTACTGCTTTCGAATCGAATGTTTCGCTCACTATTCGGCATTCGCTTCTCTTTCGCAGCTCGATGTTTGTTCACTACTACTACTTCATTTGAATGAATCATTCGAGCGTTCGGCATTCGATTTTCTTTGCATTCGAATGATCTGAATCTTTCGAATGATTGCATTTGAATAATCGATATCTCGAATGATTTCAATAATCGAATGACCGATTATTTTTAATTCGAATTAGCCCATCACTGGGCCGAACCTTTCGCTTTTCAGAAGTATGCTACCAGAGAAAACTCCATCAAGATTTTCTGTGTGTTCTCTACTGTTTGAGCCATAAGAATTGAGCTCAAGGTCATGGGAGAAGTCTGATGAGAACTTTCTCAGTCCCAGAAACGGCAATTCGAGTAAATCAAAAAAGAGAGCACTGTGTGAAAAAGGATAAATGATCAAATTTAGAAATCCATGAAAGAGGATGAAAAAGGGAAGAAGGGTGCTCTATGGCTCTGTCCAACATCAAACATGGAGTGCTGAGAAACCGATAAGAAGTCTAATGAGAACTTCACTCAATATACCTGCAATCCAGAGTTGGGGGTGCGAATACTGAACCTCAGAGGTGACCCAGTCATAGAACTAAAAAGAATTGATTCGAAAAAGTTATTAAGACAGTATTATTATTATTTCAAACGCCTATGGAGAGGTACATAAGATCTGTTTAAATTGACTTGAGTGTTTAGACGAAGGTCATTGTTGAGTATTTCTTTACTTATAAGGAAATCTGATCTGTTACAATTTTTGGACCTAACCTCCTGTGAAATTGTTTGTTTGGGTCAAAATTATGGTTGTTTAACCTGAAATGTTCACCAAAAGCAGATACTTTGTCTGGGTTTTGGTGCGCTTTTATACGAACTTTCAAAGGTCTACATGTTCTGCCAATGTAAGCTGCATCACAATCTTCACAATTTAATTTATAATTACCACTTCTTGAAAGTTTATCAATTTTGTCTTTGGTATTGACTAAAAATCTACTTGAATTGTAATTAGTTTTGAAAGAAATTTTAATGTTTTTGATGTTACCTTTGATGCAGCCAACTATTTTGTTGGAAATATTATCATTTAGGAAGGGAAGTGAAACAAAACTGTCAACAGAGTCTACTTTAGGATAAGCCAAGTTAGGTTCTTTCTTCTTCTTAATTTTTTTTGTATTAAAGAGTTAATAATATTTGGGTTGTAATTGTTATTGAAAGCTATTTGTTCAATGATATTCAATTCGTTGTGGTAATCAACTATAGAAAGAGGTATATTCAAGAGTCTGTGAATGTAACAATTGAAAGCAGCAATTTTATGCTGGTGGGGATGAAAAACTTGAATTTTCTGTAAACACTGAAATTTAGGGTATTATTGTTTTTAAAAATTGTAAGTTCAAAAAAGTTTAGTTTATTATCAGATTCTTATTCTGAATTTTTTTTTCAAGTAGTGATTTCAATAATGAGAGGTTACTGATGAACGAAGACAATTGGAGTATCATGTTGATGACCTGCTTTTGGAAACCGTTATTATGACAGTGAGGCAAAATTTTAATTTCTTTTTGAGAAGGTAACCATTTGATTTGACAAACTCACTATATTTTTGCTCATTGGCAAATACGAAGGTTATGAACATTGGGATTTATTTTTCTTGACGGATTGGGTTATTTTTATATTTTTATGTTTTCCATAATCTAATTTCTTTCATTGAATCTGTCGATTTAATCGAAAGCTCATTATTTTGGAATCTCTCAAACAGATATATTTCAGCCTGAAGACCGTCTCCTAATGCAGATCTGAGCCTGTTTGGACGCCTGAGAGACAAAAAGAGCCAATTAAGCCTTAATCAAACAGATAAAGCAGTTATCCCCCAGCCAGCAACATTCTATTAGTTCGGTAACATTAACACCAATAACCTTTTTATTTGTTTTGAATAATCTTCAAGTATTGTTAAACGAAATAGTTCCAAGAGCTTTACTCTGAGAGACCCTGTAGAGTCATTGTAGTAAAACTATAAGCAGCCAGAGAGAGGGAAGATACTTCAAGGTATTGTAATCAAACGATACATCACACTGATGGTAGCCAGTAAAATTTATCCTGTCATCGTGAGCTGCCATTTGAATGATATTAAAGTACGTCCTATGGTAGGTGACTTTTGGGTGGTAGATTTAGGTTGGTGTCGGTTTGGTTAGAACCCAAGATGAACGACAATACCCTTGAAGCGTTGGACACAGCCCTTAAAGATCTGTTCGAGATTCAAGGCAGTACCCGAAACCCTCTGTTCATCTTCAATCACTCTTGTAATTAGCAGCAGGATAATCTGCATAATTTTTTTTTGAAACCCTTTTCCAGATTTCCTATGACATGCGAGATGATGTTCTTCACACCAACAGGCCGCCCTGTATTTGTATAAACAAGAAGTTAACAGAATTGTTTTTTCAATGACGGCTAGCGTACAGCTTTCTGAGTAGTCCATGTCAAAAATTAGTCCAACTCGCTTAAAAACTTCTTGCACAACCCCACTATATTATATTGAGAGGTATAAATAGTGCAATTCACAGAACACCACAAACTCCATCAATATGCAAATCCAAAGCCAATCGTTCATGCAGAAGTGTTCCCAGGAATTTGATCTTAACATCAACATCATTGTTAAGTGAGTCGCATACGTGATCTGAATATTATTCCTTCTATTGTAAAACCTAATAGAGACAGATTTGAAAGGGTTTAGAATAAAGCGTTTGTATTGACACCATTTAGATAATTTTTCAATTTTGCATTCAACTCTCTCCATCAGTAATTCAAGATCATTTCCAGACACGACAATAGACGATTCATCTGCAATTTGATATACCGGGTGTCCACGGAAGGTGGCTCGCCCCTTTAACTTTTTTGTTTATGATGAAAATTTGATGAACTTTGGAGGACCTGCATTCGAACTAAAACTTCGTTTTACGACAACTCAAGTTTGTTATCTTCCGCCAGAAATACAAAATAAATTTAAAAATAAATTTTTCGCCAGAGTATATCTGGAGACAAAGTTCAGATAGGCTACGCCCACCAGTGGCTTTGTTTCGATATTGGGCAGAGTGAGTGTACTCTGTTCCTATAAATTGAGCCCAAATTGACTAGGAAATTCAGTCCCAACAAGAACCACACGTTTCCGCAAAACCACCGCACCATCAGCCTAACACATGCGATGAGCAGGGTCGCAGAAAAAGTGATCAGGACTCGACTTGAGACAATGTCTGAAGAATTGAACATCCTACTAGATGAACAATTCGGTTTCAGACACGAACACTCAACAGAACTCCAGGTCACCCGGATATTGGACGACACCATCCAGAGCTGGAACCGCCCGATCAAAGGACACCTTTCAGGAGCAGTCTTCCTAGACGTCTCCAAGGCCTTTGATAGAGTTTGGCACGATGAGCTTATCACAAATCTAGTGGATGCCGGATACACCACACCAATGATAAAGTTGATTAACTCTTTCCTAAAGAGGTCGACATTGCTGAGTTGGAAACGAAGGAGACTAGAAGCAGGAAGCAGTACTGTCACCACACCTGTTTTCGATCTACACCGCAGACATGCCTACGGACAATCCCATGACCAAACTGGCACTCTATGCAAATGACATGGCAATCTTTGCTGAGTCATCCCATGAGAGAGGAGTAACATCGAAGCTGCAACATCAGATCAACCAGCTGCAACCATGGTTCAATCGTTGGAAGATGCAAGTTGCAATGCAGACAAAAGCATGGCCATACTGTTCACGAGACGACGTATGACACCCGAGGGCCATGTTACTATGAACGACGAGAGAATTCCTTGGGTAGACGGAGCCGTAACCTTGCACAAGAAACTCACGTTTCGGAGGCACGTCTCCAACAGATTAGCTATAGCGGAAGCTGCAAGGCATAAGCTATATCGACTCATCGGACGTAGGAGTAACATGGCACTCGATTTGAGACTATGCCTCATCAGGTCAGTCCTTCTGCCAATCATGCTGTTCGCTTCTACTGCTTGTGGGCAATTCGCGAACAGTTATAGGCAGAGGATGTAGGCCTTCTTCAATGTCTGTCTGAGAATGGCAACAGACGCACCACGATATATGTCTAACAGGTTTATATTCTGAAGAAGTACGACGGAAGCGGAACCTACTTCAACAGGCTTTAAATCACGATAATTCATGCTTTTATGTTTCAGATTCCAAGAAGAAGCAACCAAGAAGTAAACTCAGTAAATTCACTACACGGCACTTGGTCTGGGTCTTTGGAGAATACACAACCTAGCATGTGCCTAAATGGAACCTCAATGGGAACACCAAACCCACTATAAAAATAATTCATATTACCATTGACGATACTGTTCCTCTCTGCCACAAACCAAAGAAGAAGAGTTGCTGGACATTTGCGACAATGGAGAAAAAAAAACACTAACCATTATTGAAACTTGAATATCCACAAGTAAAAAGTTGAATACCACTACAAATAAACAAGTTGAATACTACTGAAAAAATTTTGTTCCTGGAAATGAACACCTACCACTACTAACCTATTTTGATATATTTCAGATTAATAACCTTTATTGTCCACTTTACTAATTCCAAATGAATTGTTCACTCATGGGTAGAATATAGGAGCATTATTATTAGTACGTTGATCAGTAACCCGAGTTAACTCAATCTTTAATTTTTCAACCTCTACTCTCTTTTTGACCTATCTTTGGTATTATTTTCTATACCCAGTAAAGTAGCATTTCTCTTGTCGCTAGTGCATTACTTACTTGAGTCATTTTCTCTTAGTAGCCTTTATGGTAATTTTCGAGTATTTGTACTTTAAGTGGATGAACATTGCATTATAGAAAACTAAACTTTAAATTATTTCAAAATATGAAATAATCGAATGACTATTATTATCAAGTAAGTATGATTTTCTCCTATCTTTGACATATTAGATTATTGCATGATTCTGAGAAGTATAAAGTACCTATAATTGTCACATACTTACAATTTTATCCAATAACACTGGAAATATTTGAAAATTATCACAAAGGCTATACTCACTGGGAAACCATTCGTAAACAATACACTCTTTCATTACTATAAACATATTTCATGCATAAATATGATGACGGAAACAATCACATTCGTAACAGGACTCTACATGTGGATGAAACAAATCAAATGAAATGGCGCCGTGGCTTGTGAGGCCGTTTTCAAAACAGGCATTTTGCGGAAACACCCGAACGTGCCCGAACCGAAAAAGGTAACTAAGCATAAGTGAATTGACTTGACTTGATCGATTGACGATATCATTGAGATGGCTTAGACCAAGTGAAGTTGTTTCAGATAAACGTTTCAGTAATGGTAGGTATCATTATACCTACAATTAGTTTAGTGTGCACCTATATACAGGGTGTAACTAAATAAGTGTAAAACATTCAAGGGGGTGATTCCTCATCGAATAAAAGATAGGATCTTTCATATAAAGAAACTTCATTGGAGCATCCCATATTAAGATACAGCCCCTTGAAGGGGGGGGGGGGGTACATAAAATTTGTTTAATAATTTTTTCCACAAGCACTAAAAAAGTTACAGTATTGAAATTAACCTGATATTTTCTACTACCAGAAAGACACAGCCAGTTATTTATTTGGTTTACCCCATGGTTGTAAGGGGAGGAAAACGCAACCCCTAAAATGTATTTCTAATGTAACTCTTTGTCTTATTATTTGTTTACCATTTACCGATAGCCTGTTTCATTCTAAACATAAAATGTCTCTTGAATTTTTACCCAAAATAAACCAGTTCGCTGCAAAAAATCATTTCACGAACAACTACATAGATACATCGTCATAAATGCAAACTGGATTTATTGTTATTTTGTAGTTACTACCTGCATTAAATGATTAAAGGATGATAAACAAAACTAATTTATCAATAACAAAACATACAACATGTAGAAATTATAGTAAATGTTCAATACTCTCGTAATCGTTGATGAAGTCGGGAAAATATTCTATGTGAAGGATGCTGCCGTTGAGGATACATTTCAGCATATATTCTAGAAGCTTCTCACCCATATCCCTGCGTCAGACCGTAAACGTAATGCATATCAGCCATTTGCTCATTTGTGTATGCCATTTTAATAACAAGTGAATTATTAAAGTAACAAATTAAGAACAGACTAACAATACACAATTAGTATTACTTCAAGTTTAAAAATTTACAAACTGACAACTTGATACCAATTTAATTGTGACTATCGCTAATAGCTGCCTACTAGATAAATTAGTTTTGTATTTTCGTTTTATGGAGATATGTATCTTGTTCGTAAAATAATTTTTTGTTGCGAACTGGTTTATTTTGGAGAAAAAGTTCAGAGGATATTTTTTGTTTAGAATGAAACAGGCTATCGGAAATAAATTTTAAAATGGTAAACAAATAATAAGACAAACAGTTACATTGGAAATACATTTTAGGGGTTGCGTTTTCCACCCCTTACAACCATGGTGTAAACCAAATGAACAACTGGCGAAGTGTATTTGTGGTAGTAGAAAATGTCAGGTTAATTTCAATACTGTAACTTTTTTAGTGCTTGTGAAAAAAATTGTTAAACAAATTTTATGTACCCCCTTCAAGGGGCTGTATCTTAACATGGGATGCTCCAATAAAGTTTCTTTATATGAAAGATCCTATCTTTTTTTCGATGAGAAATCACCCCCTCAAATGTTTTACACTTATTTAGTTACACCCTGTATATCGAATATAGAAAATATTTCGATTCGCTGAGTATTCTAATGAGTTACGGTAGGAACACACTTTCAGAAACATTGTTTCGCTTACTATGAGTATCTCATATTCCCACCGTAGGTGAAAATTTAGTAGGTTCCCACAATTGACTTTTTTTCCAGTGGACAATTTACTTGGACGAGTTCTCTCCGTGTAGGTACTTGTGAATTCTGAGCTAGCCGAAAGAGGCAAAAAACATCATTAGATTCCCAAGTACACGCATTTGTTGACAAGTTCATGCAACTTCCGGTTTCACCGGAAGTAACATAGATTTTCGTTTTTTAAATAGAACATCCAGTATATTTTCACTTATTTTGTCTCTATATGACATTCTGAATACGACCATGTACCACTTATTAATTTGTCTATTCAATTTTTCTTAATTTTGAAATGTAATTTTTTAATCTATTGCTAGGTTTGGATGCGTTCAAATCACTAATTTCAGCACTAAAATTTTTGGAAAAATTAAATTGTTTTCGGTCAAGATATATGAGCTTTGTGAAATTCAATTTTCAAATTAAAATTATTAATTTTTTTCAATTGGCAACTTGGTGGCTCATTGGGTTGGGAAGAAATATCATTTCATTACGAATAATTTGATACTGCACACTGAAAGATTTCATAGACAATTCCTTTTGAAACTTAATAAATTCTCTAATAAAATCTCTTTCCCAAAACGAAGAATATTTTGGTATCAACTACGATTCAAATGCATCGAGTAACCTGTGACCAACACAAAACTGATAAAATAAAAGCATGACGGAGGTTGATATCTTATTTCACTTCGCTTCTACAATAGTGAATTATGATTGAAAAACATGTTCTGCAATAATGATTCTGTTTCATCAATTGTGGTGGTTACTCTATGCATTGAAAACTCATTTCAGTCATTAGTTTTGAGATCTATCTAATATAATGATTCGAAGTTTTCCAACGGAAGTTTGTTTGTATCATATTAATAGTAATAAAATGCTCTTTTTTCTCATCTCGACAATCCATCATGTTAGATGCGTCAAGCTGGTATTCCACAACTATTTGTGAAGTATGTTATGAAATTTGTACCTATGTAGTTTTCGAGATATAAAGAGCTTTTCTTATGAGTCACCAACTTGACGCTGTGACTCACATACTGATATTTCAAATTATCTTTTTACACAAAATTGTGCTCATTTAGTTTTCGACATATTTTCAGTTTTTCCCAAGACCCAATCATTGATACGTATTTTGTGCCGATTCCAGTTGCTTATAATAAATGTTGAAGTAATTTTGTTATTTTTTTGAGATAAGGTGGGTTTTCTGGTAACCATCTTTCTACTCTCTTTGGTAAACCTTCAGAATTCTGGCTATTCTTGTGCCTAACATTTCGTGCATCTTGATTTAGGAAATTGGATGGTTGAATCTTATTGTATACTACGTATTAGAAATCTGGTGACTTTTCGAAATATTTCGCTTTCAGTATCTCATTGCTGATAAGTAACTACTGAATTTATATAATGAAATATTTTATAATATGGACCAATGTAACGTTACTTCTAATGACCAACATTTTTCCAAAAAAAATAATTGTGGAATAATGACTCTGTCAATAATTTTTGTTGATAACTGAACCAGTATATTCGTCAAGGAAAAATCTAAATCACCAGGTTAAGCCACGTTAATTCAATCACTCATTTGATATGATATCTCATTTATTTTGAGAGAAGCCCCTTTTGGGAATGTTCCAATATTTTCTGATTATTGGATGAATTACTTTCATCAACATCGTAATATATCTATTGGAAGTGGCAAAATAATACCCACCATTATGTCCTTGGAAAATAACCGACGAAGGGTTCAAGAGTGTCCCTTAAGAGTTTCTCCCGCAGGGCTCGTTCTTTCAACGAACGGCAAAGCTTCGAAACCTGCCTCGGAAGGTGTTCTCTAAGGCATACAGCCTACAAACATTTGAGAAGACCATCAATTCCTACAAAATCACCCTTGGATCTTCACCCTACTATCTCACCTCGTGGTCACCCAGTATAAACATTGAAAAAAATAATTGGATCACAATGTGAAATTGACTGTAATGTTTACAGTACCATAACTGTAAAAAAAATTGCCAACAAAAACAAGTGCTTTTTACAAGCACGATGTGAAAAAAAATGTGTTTTCTCAGAAATATTGTGAAATTTCATATAACCTGTAGAATTCAGAAGATATGTCAGTAATAACACTTTTTATATGTAAATTGCTATATAATAATTCGTCGGTCCCATGCCAAAACCGCGAATATGCTATTTGTCTTTTAGATTGAGAAGAGTTTTGAGAATATTCCTGCTTTTTTCTATGAAAATCTAGGTAAGTTTTCTCATTCGCGAATTCACTCTCGTTCAAAGTAGACAACCTCATATCAAATTCGTGAGTTTGGCATTAAAAATTTTGGTAGAAAATTAATATTTCACCTATTGAATTCAGATCCCTGAAATTTGCATTGTAAAATCGCATCGAAAATTCACAGATACTTGTTGTTTTCCAAAAACATATTGTAAGTTTACCATTTTTTTATGTTTTTACAATCTACAAGATCTGAGAGGTAGAATAAAATTTATTGTTAATTCACCAATGAATTGTGAATTTGAATTCTGATAAGAACATCACAGTGTAATATAACATTGAAAAGCATATCACCCTCTAATATTACACTTATGATAATATTAAATTGTAATATTACAGAGACAAAAATATCACATTGTAAAATTACAGTAGTGTATAAATTCTCACGTGTTTTTGTAGGGAATTACAAATGATATTGCTCTCTCTATTCTATGAGTTACGGTAGGAACACACTTTCAGAAACATTGTTTCGCTTACTATGAGTATCTCATATTCCCACCGTAGGTGAAAATTTAGTAGGTTCCCACAATTGACTTTTTTTCCAGTGGACAATTTACTTGGACGAGTTCTCTCCGTGTAGGTACTTGTGAATTCTGAGCTAGCCGAAAGAGGCAAAAAACATCATTAGATTCCCAAGTACACGCATTTGTTGACAAGTTCATGCAACTTCCGGTTTCACCGGAAGTAACATAGATTTTCGTTTTTTAAATAGAACATCCAGTATATTTTCACTTATTTTGTCTCTATATGACATTCTGAATACGACCATGTACCACTTATTAATTTGTCTATTCAATTTTTCTTAATTTTGAAATGTAATTTTTTAATCTATTGCTAGGTTTGGATGCGTTCAAATCACTAATTTCAGCACTAAAATTTTTGGAAAAATTAAATTGTTTTCGGTCAAGATATATGAGCTTTGTGAAATTCAATTTTCAAATTAAAATTATTAATTTTTTTCAATTGGCAACTTGGTGGCTCATTGGGTTGGGAAGAAATATCATTTCATTACGAATAATTTGATACTGCACACTGAAAGATTTCATAGACAATTCCTTTTGAAACTTAATAAATTCTCTAATAAAATCTCTTTCCCAAAACGAAGAATATTTTGGTATCAACTACGATTCAAATGCATCGAGTAACCTGTGACCAACACAAAACTGATAAAATAAAAGCATGACGGAGGTTGATATCTTATTTCACTTCGCTTCTACAATAGTGAATTATGATTGAAAAACATGTTCTGCAATAATGATTCTGTTTCATCAATTGTGGTGGTTACTCTATGCATTGAAAACTCATTTCAGTCATTAGTTTTGAGATCTATCTAATATAATGATTCGAAGTTTTCCAACGGAAGTTTGTTTGTATCATATTAATAGTAATAAAATGCTCTTTTTTCTCATCTCGACAATCCATCATGTTAGATGCGTCAAGCTGGTATTCCACAACTATTTGTGAAGTATGTTATGAAATTTGTACCTATGTAGTTTTCGAGATATAAAGAGCTTTTCTTATGAGTCACCAACTTGACGCTGTGACTCACATACTGATATTTCAAATTATCTTTTTACACAAAATTGTGCTCATTTAGTTTTCGACATATTTTCAGTTTTTCCCAAGACCCAATCATTGATACGTATTTTGTGCCGATTCCAGTTGCTTATAATAAATGTTGAAGTAATTTTGTTATTTTTTTGAGATAAGGTGGGTTTTCTGGTAACCATCTTTCTACTCTCTTTGGTAAACCTTCAGAATTCTGGCTATTCTTGTGCCTAACATTTCGTGCATCTTGATTTAGGAAATTGGATGGTTGAATCTTATTGTATACTACGTATTAGAAATCTGGTGACTTTTCGAAATATTTCGCTTTCAGTATCTCATTGCTGATAAGTAACTACTGAATTTATATAATGAAATATTTTATAATATGGACCAATGTAACGTTACTTCTAATGACCAACATTTTTCCAAAAAAAATAATTGTGGAATAATGACTCTGTCAATAATTTTTGTTGATAACTGAACCAGTATATTCGTCAAGGAAAAATCTAAATCACCAGGTTAAGCCACGTTAATTCAATCACTCATTTGATATGATATCTCATTTATTTTGAGAGAAGCCCCTTTTGGGAATGTTCCAATATTTTCTGATTATTGGATGAATTACTTTCATCAACATCGTAATATATCTATTGGAAGTGGCAAAATAATACCCACCATTATGTCCTTGGAAAATAACCGACGAAGGGTTCAAGAGTGTCCCTTAAGAGTTTCTCCCGCAGGGCTCGTTCTTTCAACGAACGGCAAAGCTTCGAAACCTGCCTCGGAAGGTGTTCTCTAAGGCATACAGCCTACAAACATTTGAGAAGACCATCAATTCCTACAAAATCACCCTTGGATCTTCACCCTACTATCTCACCTCGTGGTCACCCAGTATAAACATTGAAAAAAATAATTGGATCACAATGTGAAATTGACTGTAATGTTTACAGTACCATAACTGTAAAAAAAATTGCCAACAAAAACAAGTGCTTTTTACAAGCACGATGTGAAAAAAAATGTGTTTTCTCAGAAATATTGTGAAATTTCATATAACCTGTAGAATTCAGAAGATATGTCAGTAATAACACTTTTTATATGTAAATTGCTATATAATAATTCGTCGGTCCCATGCCAAAACCGCGAATATGCTATTTGTCTTTTAGATTGAGAAGAGTTTTGAGAATATTCCTGCTTTTTTCTATGAAAATCTAGGTAAGTTTTCTCATTCGCGAATTCACTCTCGTTCAAAGTAGACAACCTCATATCAAATTCGTGAGTTTGGCATTAAAAATTTTGGTAGAAAATTAATATTTCACCTATTGAATTCAGATCCCTGAAATTTGCATTGTAAAATCGCATCGAAAATTCACAGATACTTGTTGTTTTCCAAAAACATATTGTAAGTTTACCATTTTTTTATGTTTTTACAATCTACAAGATCTGAGAGGTAGAATAAAATTTATTGTTAATTCACCAATGAATTGTGAATTTGAATTCTGATAAGAACATCACAGTGTAATATAACATTGAAAAGCATATCACCCTCTAATATTACACTTATGATAATATTAAATTGTAATATTACAGAGACAAAAATATCACATTGTAAAATTACAGTAGTGTATAAATTCTCACGTGTTTTTGTAGGGAATTACAAATGATATTGCTCTCTCATGATTATTTGCATCTGAGGCTATTTTTCTCAGCAAAAATAGAGCTAAAAATTATGAATAATGCGAAATCTTTCCATTTACAATTTGGAAATGTAAATCGATTGATATAGGTTAGAAATCTATCCTGAATAATATTTATTATATGGTTTCGTATCCATACATTTTTGGCTCGTCCACAGATATTGCTTGCTATGCCTTTTGCAATAACTCATTTGATATTCAAATTTACAGTAATTTCGAGAGTTTAATCAGTAAACATTTCTCTGCGGCGATACTCAGAAAAAACAGTTGTTTCGATCCCAGTATCATACGAGGTTAAACTCTTTTCGTTTCAGATTCTGATTGTATCTAATATGTGAATTAATCATGCTTCCGTTGGAAATCAGAATACAATGACTTACTTATACAGAAATTTTGTGAACTCTTTACAGTTGCATTGAGAATTTCTAAGATTGCTTTATTTCCTGACCAATGAAATCGCCTGACGCTCGAGGATTTCCACATCCAGTGTGCATAACCGGGTCAGAGTGTAACCATCTCGTGGTGTTTTGGTTCACGTGCTGTACTCCTACTGCAAATAAGACAAAACGTGTTTGAGTGATTATTGTGATCAGCGCGTGCAAAGATGCAACTAAAGTGAGATCATATCTTATTTAATGTCAATTCTGTCTTCTGTCATTTACATGTTCGATTTGTAAGTATCGTATGCAAACGCTCAGAAAATACTTTTTTATTTTATACTCAGTTTTGAATCAGTTATTGTGTTGAATAAAAAACCATGAAATTAATAAATGATTCAATATCTCCCACATTTTTTTAATAATCAGTACCGTAAAACGGGGTTACTTGAAATCCCGGGGCAACTTGATAAATGCATGCGCGATGATATGTTAAAATTTACTGACATCTACCTATTAGTAGTAGAACTAAAATAATCGCTGGATACACAGCTGATGGCATCTACATGCACGTTGGCTACCAAGAAACGTTGATGCATAGTTCGTGTGGGTGCAAAAAAATTATGAAATTAGGTAAGAAAAATGGAGTTTTTTGTAGTGTGAATACTTCTGAATGTGTAGATGAGGTTTAGGGAGCGAAACAATGTTAATATTTTTATTTGCATAACTTGTGTATTGTGATGAACTTCCTAACCTCATTTATTCGAAAAATCCTTTGAACACGCAGGGGCGTACATATTTTTTTTGGGGGGTTTTCAGGGGTAACTTGAAAAAATGGTTCGAACATATAAACGACGTCTCGGAGCCAGGAACTACCGGAATTATGACCAGGAGAGCGTCCAGGAGGCTGTACAATTGTACAGGGAGGATAAACAGATTACTCTAAAGGCACTTTCGGAAAGGTTTAATGTTCCTGTAGCCACTCTGAGCAGAAAAGTAAGAGGACTTCACATGAAAAATCCAGGCTGTCCAACAATCTTATCAGAACAAGAAGAAAGGCTCATCTGTAATGGTCTTAGTGTTGCAGCAGACTGGGGTTTTCCATTCGAGAAACAAGATTTGGCTGAACTTGTCAAAAGTTATTTAGGCAGATCTGGAACCACGGTTCGCAAATTCAAAGATAATAGACCTGGAGAGGGCTGGTTGACCAATTTCCTTCGAAGAAATACTGAACTTTCAAATAGATTTTCTCAATCCATCAAAGAGAGCAGAGCCGCAGTTAATTATGAGGTCATAAACAAATTTTTCGATAACCTGACCCAAAATATTGAAAACGTTTCTCCCGAAGGAATCATCAACTACGATGAAACTAATTTCACTGATGACCCTGGAAGGGTGAAAGTCATTGTCCGAAGAAAGAGCAAAAGAGCAGAGAAAATCATGGATTCATCCAAGGCTGCAACATCCGTAATGTTTGCATGTACGGCGTCAGGAAAGTTTCTGCCGCCATATATTGTATATAAGGCTGATAATTTATGGTCTACGTGGACTGAATCTGGTCCAGAGGGAGCCAGATATAATCGTACAAAATCAGGTTGGTTCGATGCAACGATTTTTCATGATTGGTTCCGCACTATATTGCTACCCTACTGTAAGTCACTCCCACCGGGACCAAAAGTGATTTTTGGAGATAATTTAGCAAGCCACATATCTCTAGATGTGATAACTGAATGCCAGGAGAACCAAATACGTTTCATACTATTACCTGCAAATAGTACACATCTAACACAGCCTTTGGATGTTTCATGTTTCCGACCACTGAAAGGGGCTTGGCGAAAAATCCTTCGCGTCTGGAAAAAACACCATAAGGAGTCATCAGGAAGGACCACTTTCCTCGTCTTCTGAAGCGAGCATTGACTGAAGTAGAAGCTAACAAAGAAACTATCATCAAGTCAGGGTTCGCAGCAACAGGTTTAGTCCCCCTTGATAGACAAAAAATACTCACTAAGCTGCCAAGGGAAATCATGGCGGAAGAGAACACTGAAACACGAATAGCCGCGTCCATTAAAGAAGTGTTCGCAAACAACAGATTTGGTCGTGCCGGACCATCTTCTGTAGGAAGAAGAAAGAAACTTAGAGTAGAATCTGGGAGAAGTATCACAGCAGATGATATCGTACCTGAAGAAATAGGCAACAGATCGAAGGGATCAAAAAACACTAAAACAGGTAAAAAAGTAAACTTAACACGAAATAATGTAGACGATAACTCCTCGGAAAGTGATGAAGAATTCGTACCAATGGATACTAGTTCAGATGAGCTAGAAACATTTTCCGATCTAGAAAATATTGAATGTGAAGATATTGGTGAATTGATGGATATATCAGATAAAGAAAACATCGAAGCTGACGACGGAGTAGATAATGATATGACTGATAATGCAACTAAAAAGACTGAACTCACAAATTACGAAATCGATGATTTTATTTTAGTAGAACTTAAGACAGCAAAGGGAGAAGCTAAGCGACATGTTGCGAAAATAACAGAAAAGATGGAAGACGGCTCATTCATGTGCTCGTTCCTGAGGTCATCTGACAAAATTAAAACCACCTATATTTTTCCAAATGTGCCAGACACCTCTTTGGTATTACCCGATGAAATTATATCACCAATGGGGAAGCCAGAAGTGTTGAGAAGAGGTCACCTTAAGTTCACTATTATTTAAACACTCAATACTCAGTATTATTATTGTGGCAGAATATTTTTTTATGTTATATTTTTTTATTGTTGTTCAGGAATACTATTTTATTTTGTTATTTACTCTTTAAATAAATATTATATATTAGTATATCGTGTTTTGTTTTACTAGAGCAAAAAAAATACGTAAAATTGATTTTTCACCCATTCTAGGTGATGTTTTTTCTTTATATGGTTTTCAAGTTATCCTACAATAGTCTAAGATGGGAAAATCGTTCAAAAACGACCATTTTTCAAGTAACCCCAAACTGGGGTAACTTGAAAAATGACCTTTCAAATTTCGGATAACAGATTCTTTGAAAACAACTCAATAACTCCCAGACATAACGAAATATCCTAAAATTTTGATCAAGTAACCCCGTTTTACGGTACATTTTTTGTTTCTGCTGAAATATTGATATTCATTAAAATTTATTGGTGATAACGTCATTATAATTGAACATGAAGCTCGAATGAGCACTTTTCTCATCTTCATCCTTCAAACGGTGATAGTTAACGATTCTTAGAAACTAAAAATGGTATATTAGCTTGTTCCAATAAGATCATCACTTAAAAATGAGGGAATGTCAGTCATGTAACCTTGCCGCAATTGTAGAAATGTACCAAGTGAAAAAATATGAATATCAAATTCAAAAATTTCGCAATTCGTTTTCAGAACTATGCATTGTTCAGCTTTTGTCGCCCTTTGGCAGGAATCCGCAAAACACGTGGATGTGAAAACACGTTGTAAAAACAAGACGAATTTGAATTCACAACTGATTTTCTATACAATGAATTATAATTACAAGCTCCATATATATCCACAAAGGAATTGTAATGATCAAAGGCTTTACAATGATAAATGAATTCACGTTATTGATGTGATTATACAAGACATAAATACATTGTGAATTCACCACATTGAATCACTTTCACAATTTGATTTCACAACACATTCGCATAGTTATTGGGTACATTCACAAACATGATGAAAGTAACATGTGAAATCACAATACTCTTCCAGTAGAACTGTACATTTCACATTGTCATTTTACAAGTTTCATGTAACTTCACAACGTTGAAATACAAATAATATCAGTTCCACAAGTAATCCGGAGTCTGCTAAAGCCGAAGCGTTCACTGTAATTTCACAATGAATGTGTGAATTTTTCAATTTTCTTGTGAAATTTCACAACTACATGGGTAATGAAAAATCTAGGGCCACAAATAACCCATGATTTTAACTGTAATTTCACAAAACACTTTTTTCAGTGTAGGAAGTCTACAGTGTGTCCCACTTACCATGCTCACCATGGGTATCTTTTTAATGGTGAGAGATACGAGGTCGGTTAAATGACACCAACTGTGGAGTTTATCAAGGCCAACTAAAATGTGAAAAAATATTTTGATAAAATCTATTCGTTTTTTTTTATACGCAAATAACAGATTTTGATAATTTTCATGTCTCTGCAAGTGAATTTTGACCCACTTCTGGCGGTCCTAATAACTTGAAATTTGTCAGATGTTCATAATTCCGATGACGATGCACTATGGAATTTTTATTGAAATAAAAAATAAAAAATGGCGGCTCCTCCAATATGGCGGACGAGATTTGTGATTATGGTCCGATTCCATTCAAAATTGGTATGTGGGTTTTTTTTTGTTAAAATTCATAAATTCAAGATGGCGACTTCATAATTGTTCTTTTTTTGTATAAATGACGATAACTCCTTTGTTATCAACAAAAAACTATTACTGTGACATATCATGTCTAAGAAAAAAAAAGTAATTCATAACTAAGTCATAGTGAGCTATGACCTACATTTGAAAAATAAAAGTTGGTGCTTATATCTCAAATCATAGAAGAGTTGGTATAAATTTCATATTTTTTCTAAATTTCAATGAAAAACTGCCATTAGAATGTGAAATTCCTATTCGAATATTTTCATAAATAAAGAAGTTACGGAGGAGACATGAAAATGATCAAAATCTGTTTTTTGCGTATAAAACAAAAACGAATGGATTTTATCAAAATATTTTTTCCCATTATAGTTGGCCTTGAAAAACTCCACATTTGGTGTCATTTAACCAACCTCGTATCTCTCACCATTAAAAAGATACCCATGGTGAGCATGGTAAGTGGGACACACTGTATACCTGAGGAATATGACCTATCCCATCTACAAAATGGAATAAAAATTCTATGCATTCATTCATTCATTCATTCACAGCGAAGTGGTCGAGGTGTAAGAGCGTTTGGCTTCCACCCAGACGGTCCAGGTTCGATCCCCGGTCGTGTATCACTGAGCTGAAGTGGTTCGGATTCCACTTTTATTTAAACTGTAGGTCCCGGATCTCCCTTGCTCGCACAAGCTCTGCTTTTGAGGGGTTTTCTCCGAAAACCTGGGAGTTTCGTAAAACAAAAAAAATTTATTTATCTATAATCACCAAGGACGTTGAGACCTCTATGAAAATGTATCAGCAACCAGGAAGCGGAATGATTTTAGAATTAAAAAAATCGAATCAGTATGTCACGTACATAGAAATTGTATTATATTTCTATGGTCACGTATCATTCGTATCAAGTAACAAATCTACTCAGATTTTCACATTCAACTTGTAGGAAAATCAAAATACTTCTTCAGCCTTAGGAGAAATAATCCCGTTACATCAGAAATTCGTTAAATCTGATACGTTCGTACGATTGAATTCTCAATGGAAAATACTGGAAAACCGTAAGCCATACAGGCTCTACGTAACGAATCCAATTTTCTGTTTCAATCCACCCTCCATATCGAATTCATTCCATAGAATTTCCAACCGCACCGGATTTTATTCTCATACTTCGCTGTCATGTTAATACACTACAACCAATGAACAAATTGATAGTGATCCGGACTTGGATGAAAATATCCCGGAAAATCCTTACCTACATCGAGCCATTTTGTCCAAGATAGAATGAGACTGCGCCATCTCCGATGCGGAAGTCGAAGTATCTTTGCAATGAGTAAGTAGATTTCGCGTAACCTACACGATTTAAACAGCTATGTTGATATTTCATGAAGGCCACGCTAGAGGGTTACCTCTTCGCATTTTCAACGGGAGATTATTATTTGGACTCTCATGGAAATTGTCTTTGTGCAGTGTAATTCCGAGTACCAAAAGGTGGAGAGGACGTGTGTAATTAGTATTTGGGTCATGTCAGTAGTTTGATCTTATTCTCAATGTTTTATCATTACCCCTTGTGACATCTACTGAAACATAAGGTAGGATAGTTATCCAATTTTTTGGGATCAATATTGGATTCAAATGAGGAGCAGACATTCAAAATGCATTTTGTCCAAATTGCATAATTTTCAGGAAACGGCGAAGTTTACTATGAGGAAACTGATAGGTTTTCGTGAGATTCAAGAAACCGAAAAATTTACAAAAAATATGACCTCCAATATTAACTTGATGCCAAAAATCGACTTTTGTTATTCAACCCAAAAATTTGAAAAGCGAATGAGCCTAAATGCTCTTTGATTGTCCAAGCCGGACAAAACTCATTTTGTTTGGGAACTCAAGGGACTTAATGCTGTTTGATAGTAAAACAATCAATTTCAAAATTTTTTTTTTTTCAGATATGTAATCAAACAAAAATAAAAATTTCATTAACAGTACTTTCAGAAGAAGAATGAACTCAAAACCTTGAACCTATAATTTCATCTCAGCATCATCGTCTTGACATTGACACAGTTCCCGCTTCTCAGAATCATCTTCATCTTCATCATCCACATCTTCATCATCCACATCTTCGTCTCCAGGAATATCTTCAACATTTTCAGGTAAAATTGGAGCAAGCCATGACAATTCTGGATCATTCCTCCAATTCTCAGTAGCCAATTCTATTAATAATTTATTGAGGCTCTTTATTTTCTTCCTTTTTATTTCCCTATTAAGCGGTACTTGTGACAGCACGATACTTTCAAATTTCTTTCCTCTCTTCAACAGAGTTTCGTATTTCTTCGAATCATCATCATTTCTATAAAACTGCTCAGTTTTTATTCCTACACCTCCATTTCTCATTCTTTTGATAAATATTCTCTTTGCTTCGCTGATTCCTGAAACTTTTTTCAAACATGTCAAAGCTTTTTTGAAATCGTAAATAGCTGCCCATTCTACTCCTAATTTACGTACTTATCCGATTTTAGAATAAAGCTCCCAGTATTTATCTGGCGATTTTATTATACTTTGTGCTCTTATCAATTTTTCGGCCCTGCCAAATACGCGATCAGCAGGTAGGTACGAATGCCCATGAACTGGAAAACACATCCTAATGGACTGTAACGTTAGAGGAGCATGTCTTTGAAGCCAAATCATACACATGTGAACAATATGGCTATTTTTATTTTGGCCACCGCATCCATCTGAGTATAGTCGTAGTTCCTTGACGTGGCCCGGAAATTCCATTTTTGAAAAAAAATCAAACAACGCAGAGCCTACTTCGATGGATCCACGACCGGCTTGAGTCTCTAGCCAGGAATAGAAAATGGGTGTTATGCTCGAAATGTCAGTGATGCAGAAAGAATATAAAGATACTTGTTGTGCATAAAAAGCATCTCCTATTGGGACTTTAGGTAGTACCTGCACTTGCTGTAGGTCAAAGCAAAAAGAAATACTTTCTTCTGATTCTTCTTTCATCATCTTGTAAAATTGCTTGCTCCTCAATCTATGAACTCTTAGATTGGTCATTATCTTCGTTTTTTCTTGTGGCTCGTTACACAAACTTAACTGTCTTTGATGACGCACGCAAAAGCCACAAACATCGGAGGCTGGGGAACCAAAACCTATGTTAAATTTCTCATTGAATATGCGACTAAAAAATTTGTAATTGACTTGGTAGTTTGGTTCTACAGAATTGTTGTACGATTTCCTGAGACTAGCAATGTTATACTCGGAAGGTAAGTAATTTCTTCGGGATTTACCGCGTCCATAGTGACTTTCTGTGCCCTTTAACTTTTTGATAAATTCCATGATTTTCAATTTTTTCGAAGTAGTTTTATGTGAGCGGTGGTCACCACCCCGGTTTTCTAATATACCAACACCAGTTTTCATTTTTTTTGCAATACTTTGGACACGCCGCTGGATTACTCCAAATACATTAAGAAACATTTTCTGACAAACGTCTTGCTTTCCTGAACTAGTCCATATTTTATGCTTAATAGTCATACTATGATGCTTCTCGTTCTGTAATTTCCTGCTTCTTTTTCTTTTGGGTGTAGACACTTGGAGAAGATGAGAAATTTTGGTGTCTTGTTTCACTTTATCTGCTTGTTTGTAGAATTTCGCTCGACAAACACGTAATTCTTGAAGCGAAATATAATTGCATGATTCATGATTGCAGGGATATGTAAACATATCCAAATTGGAGTCAAAATCAGAATACCTGAAGAAATTAAAAGTTCAAAACATAACCTCTAAGTAGTTATTAATAATTTACCTTATTTGTTTCTTTCGCTCTCTCTTAGTGGAATTTTTTCCTCTTTTACAACTTCCGCGATCACTATCACCTACTACATGTTCACATTCCATTGTCTCAGATCATCAAACAGTATAATAGCAAAAAGAATTGTGTACTATTTGCCAAAGTGCATTCAGAATGCATTAAGTCCGCAGCGCGAAAACAAAAGGCGTTTTGAAAGTCTATGCGTAGTGGACAAAATGCATTTTGAATGTCCAACCAATCTTCACTGGGGATTTCACATGAGACTGAACGCCTTTTGAATGTACATGGTTGTGTTAGAAAATGCGTCTAAGGTTGAAGAATAGAACGCCATCTCTATTTCAGAAGCTGAAATTTTGGACAAAACGCATTTTGAATGTCTGCTCCTCAAATGGAGGCCACAGTTAGATGGCGTCAGAAATTTGGCCTCCAAGTCATGTCGTATCTTCAGTATTTAGATGGCGTCAGAAGTTTGGCCTCCAAGTCATGTCGTATCTTCAGTGTTCTGTCCTCTTAGTTAGGTTGTAACTTGATTGAAACACTGGTATAGCATTAAAATCAAAAAAAAAAAACTTTTTTTTCATAAAATTCAAACAAATTAAATTGGAAAGTGACTACCAGGAATGCTCCATAATATGCAAGGCGACCAAGCATCATATAGATAAATGTTATCTGGTATATCTGTCTAATACAGAACATATGATCTCCAATAATATCAAATACATTTGGTAATTTTTCAATTCATTGAGAAAAGATAAAGGTCCACCTACTGTCATGAAATATAATGGGTTGGACTTTGACACCCCTCAGACTATTGCTGATGCTTTTACAGTACACTTACAGCCGTATGCATAGTCAATTCCAGCGACTCGCCAGAGTTTCGCCGCTCGCTACACAAGAACTATAATGCACAGTAGAGCTCCAAAAAAGTGGTACACGCTAGCGTTTTGTCAAAATGTTACTTATCGCGTAGTTGTCACTTTTTTGGAGCTCGGCTGTGCATTATAATCCTTGTGTAGCGAACGGCGAAACTCTGGCGAGTCGCTGGCGATTGACTATGCATACGGCTGTTAAAATCTTGCTTCTCAAATCATTCTCCCGTCCAAAATTACGTACCTAGATACAAATTATGATATTACCACGTTGTCTGTCCACACCTTTAGTCAAATGGAAATTGAAAACAAACTAAAAAACCTAGATATTTGCAATGGTGCCGGTCCTGGCAGAATTCCGCCAGTATTGTTAAGGAATTGCTGTTATAGTTTATCACGCCCTCTGAGAATAATAATAATATAATAATAATAATAATAATAATAATAATAATAATAATAATAATAATAATAATAATAATAATAATAATAATAATAATAATAATAATAATAATAATAATAATAATAATAATAATAATAATAATAATAATAATAATAATAATAATAATAATAATAATAATAATAATAATAATAATAAAATGTATTTGTACTTGCAACAGCAGCCATCTAGGGGAAGGATGTACACGTCAGTCGTATTTACAAAATACCAATATAAATCAATATCGTCAATAAAATGCATAAATAAATTAAAGACATAAATACAATATTTAAACACTACATACAATACAATACACACGTAAGTATACTTTTTCAAAGATCATCCGATACAGGGATTTTTGCCGATTTTTCCGAGTGTCTTGAAAAAATCTTCCATATGCCCAGTATTGAAAAGTAGGAACAGAAATGATATCCAGAATTACCGGGTTATTTAAAAAATCTCATGTATTCTTCAACTATTTTATTCTTCAATTACAGATTAAATATTCAATTATTTCAAACATGTCATAATGGATGAAAAATGTGGGTTTTACAAAGGAAGGTCTATCGCCACCAACTTGGCTGTTCATCAAAACTTCATCACAAATAAACTGGAGCAAGGGTTCCAAGTTGAAGTTATCTACACGGACCTTGCTAAAGTCTTCGATCCAGTTTGCCATGAACTAATTTATTGAATCCTACCTTTCTAATAGAATGCAGAATGTAAAGGTAGCTGACAGTATATCAGAAAAAATTAACGTAACTTCATGGTTTCCGCAAGGTTCGCATATTGGGCCTATATTAATTTAACTTTTTATCAATAATATTAAATCTATGTTTCAATATTGTGATATCACTCTGTATGTAGATGACCTTGAATTTTCCAAAACAGTGCAATCTACCGATGATATTGAACGTATTCAGAGTGACCTGGATAACTTTTGTAGCTACTGTGATACCAATTTTTTGAACGTTAACGTAGAAAAATGCAATGTATTGAGATTTTACAGAATTCGGCTGTTATTTGTAATTACTCAATAAATGATGCAACTCTTCAATCTATCAATAGTGTTTAAGCGATTTAGGGATTATCGTCGATAAAGATCTCAACTTTAATAATTATGCCAATAATATTTGTAACTAAGCATTCAGAATGCTCGGGTTCATTAATAGATATACTCAGTAGTAATATCCCGACAAAATGCTGAATTTTCAAAAAATACTTTCACCATGCTGCCAGGAAAACTGTGTTGCTTAGAAACACCTCGAGAGCTTGCTCTCGAGTGTTGTTTTGTACAGAAACACAGTTTGAGCGACTGGCAAGGTGAAAGTGTTTTGAAAATTCTGCATTTTGAAGGGATATTCCATCAGATAATTTCTCGAATACATTATATTATTATGGACTAAATGTGTATTGCGGAACGGTTCATCTTTTGTGACATTGATGTCGTTGAAGAGTTGAACTAGGATTCCTAAAAACCGTGGTGTGTCGAGTAATTCGATTTTGTTTAGATTTTTTAGAAGACAAATAAACAAATGAAATAGTGGTCTGTTTCTTTAGTCGGTTCCAGAGATGGCGCCCTTATAGAATTTTAGTCTTGTCAATATACCAGGGATATGGTGATTGATGACTGTTATTAATGTGTGTCTTCATTTTGCTGTATATTTTCTTATACATCCATCCAATAATAATTCATCATTTCTGATTGACTCGGCATTTACTTGATGAAGATCCATAGTAATTGTACAAATTACACTGAAACGATTCGATCTTCACAAACTTTATTTAATCAGACAGTGTGCAGGCGAAACATGTCTGATTTAAATAAAATTTGTGAATATCTAATCGTTTGTGTAGTTTGTACAATAATAATTTGATCATGTTCCGTTTTGGTATCGTTTGTAGGTAATCCAGAGAGACGAACAAAATAATTCATCTATATTCAGTACCGAAAGTGAGTAGTGAGTACCACCATATTATGAAGATTATCACATAGTACCTTGCATCGTTAAAAAACATTTTAATAAAAATCATGGCACGAATACATCACACACGGAATCCCGGTATTTCCGCTGATATTGACAGGTTCTAATGGTGAATTTTCATGAAGCTTAATTTCAGTATTCATAAATGAAATACGTGGTTATTATTGTAGTGAAATGCATATCAGTAAAAATATTATATAAATAAGTCGAAAATGTAACAAATAAAACTGATTGGTGATAGTGATTCAGTAAATTCCAATAATTACATTTCTTTATTCATTTCATTCGTCGGCAATACTTGAGAACTTCTGTTCTTGTAAATTTACTCTAACAAGAAAACTGACCGTAGCGGTACACGCAAATGCGGAATATTTGGGAAACAGACCACGATTTCATTTGTTTTCTCTTAATCAAGCTGGCGAATTGTCGCCCGTTTTATCCCACAGTTTTGCAGGTATGAGTCGACACACCATGGTTTTTAGACATCTTAAGTTGAACCGTCAAACTGACGTTTCAAAATTAACAGTGATTGTTGTATAACTATGGAAACGTATAAATAAGGAAGATGCGAAACACCTTTTTGAAAATACTACGGGCTAGAGACAGTGTTTTCGAAAAGTCCTTTTCTCATTGGTTTGAATTCAAAAAATGATGGCATTTGATTGGTTTATATAATGTGAGGGAAATTGTCACCATACAGACTACGATGCGATAGAGACCTTATACTTTTCACTGGTTCGGAGTGTTTTAGAGTATAATAGTGTCATTTGGTGTCCTCTTCATGCTTGTCATAAAGAGAAACTTGAGAACGTTCAGAATCGTTTCATCAAATACCTAATATGGAAACTTGGCATACCATATTTTGGATTCAACCAAAAAATGAGGCTTTCTGTTTTTGATTCAATGTCACTTGAGGATAGACGTAAACTTGCAATGGTTCTATTTCATCACAAAATAAAACAAACTCTTACTTTAATTGTTCTGCTCTTTTAGAAGAGCTCTGCCTTTCTGTTACCTTACCTCCAAAAGCTTGAGGAGAAATCATATCTTTTCACTTAGCAACTCATCTTCCAATGTAATTTGTTCAATAACTAATTTGAAAGTGACTAAATTTGATTTTGAAATATTCCGAGTCAGCTTATTTGCAATATACTCAATTTTTATTTTTTCAGTATTCAGAAATTGGACCTGGGCGGTACGATATTCATTGTGCCAAAGGATTATTGTATTATCAGCATACAGCATAGGTGTACAGAAATATCGAGGAAAGATATATTGTTACTGTAACGTGAAAATAAAATTGGACAAAGAACATACCCCTGAGGGACTCCACTTACAGTCGTTCCTTTCTAAGAAGAAATTTTTCTCAACGATATTTTCTGGTTCCTATCGGTAAGGTATGATTTGAACCGTTTCAAAACTGCACTACGAAAACCATTGAAAAATTATTTAAAGCAGCCGTAGGAGAGTTTCAAATTCGGACGGTCATTATGACCGCTGTGGTACTAGAGAAAAGTATCTTGGCGGTCATAATGACAACTGTGACACTCAAGGTTGGTATACCATCATTGAATGAACGAGACTTTATCTTATAACTTCTGGCAGTAAAGTGTACTTTGAAATTAACTATCAACCTCATCAAATAAAATACCGTTTAATTTCTTCACATATTTATTAAGTATCCACAGAAAATGTAATTCAATAACAGATGAAGGATGTTTTAAAAAATATGAAACAATATTTCGAATGGAGAATCGATGTATCAGTATTATGTACAAGGCAAACATATTTATATGCACAATATATACAATATCAACATTCCATAAACGGTGGTATATCGATAATCTTCAACTAGAGGATATAATGTCAGCATACCAACTCTGAACGGTATTTCCCAGATCCGACATTAGAACTTTATTTTGTTGTTGAATTCTTCGAAATAATTATACGAATACCATTGACAAGTTAATGGTGTTCTCTAAAACAATATTTTCAATGAAAAATTGTTACTTACATGGTGGTTCTTCGGGTTGTAAGGCCGACGTGTGTTCAGAACATACGTCGGCCTTACAACCCGAAGAACCACCATGTAAGTGACGATGGCCGCGAAAGCCTTTCACGAAAAATTGTTATTTTAGTCTTTCAGGTTTATCAACATAAACCAATCACTTGGGTGTTCTTCAAGGAAACTTCCATGACAAAGAAATTTGTACGAAAGAATTAAGTAAGAAATCTCAAACCCTTTGAAAAGGTGAAACAATAAAATTCGCTATGTCACATTTTCCAATGGTAACAATCAGGGACAAGTTGAAAATTTTTGTCTGTCAAACTTGAATAAATGATATTACCTTGAAACTCTTTCCTACGATTTTACCATCATATGAATTGAAAACCTTCTTTACGTTTTTTATCATCAAACTTGTTTCTAAATGAGGAATCATACATACGAAACAAGACCATCAAGAAATAATCATACCGAATGGATTAAATGTCGCTCTAAATACGTGAAACAAATTCTGAAAACACTTTAATAACCTGAAAACGGGTAATTTAAAAATTTAAGATTTTTCAGTATAAATTCCCATGGAAGCCATAGCTGAGATATATTGCATTAGTCTTAATTAACATTTATCAATATTTTTCGTTCATTTTCAACGTTATATTCAACACGTTCTGCAAAAAATTGGCTATTCACAAGGAATATTTGATTTAGTGGAACAGTGAATTTTCTTTGGCTATTCTCTCAGCATGTGGAATGATCCCTTACTGCCAGATAACCAATGTGGAAATAGTAAATATGAATGTCTCAAAAAATTTAAATGATGGTAACTCAGTAGGTAAGTCGGTTTGATGCCTTCCAAAAAGAAACAAACATTATTTCTCATTACAAAATACTGCGTCTTTTACGGCTAGCTTTCATCATGCGATCTGAAGATCCAGTCGAATAAAAATTGTCGAAGTTTGGTTTTCGGATGAGACCGGAAGTAGATCAATTTCTTTCTTTCAAATATAAAACCGTGTATTTCAATTAATTCATGAATTCTCCATTAAACTCTATTCTCACTATACTGAGACCAACGTTTTCGAAATATTTTTTTTCTCAAAGTTACCATATCACATCAAAATAGTTATATATTGTAGATGATGAAGAAAGGAATTGTATATTTTGTGGATACCTAGTAGAAATTATTTTCCACCAATGGGCTGTTGGAAATATTACACAGAGTGGTTAAAAGTTCAACGTTAAAATTTCAAGAGTACGACGAATAACTGAATTTCAATTAAACACCATTTATTTTCCGCAAGTATTTCCCTATCAAATCATTTCCAATCAGAAATATATCGGAAGTTAAACGATTGAAGACAAAAGTTACCTACTTCTCTTCCGCATATTACTATTTGTTTCTTTTGTAATTGATACGGATTTGTTCGAAAATTGGATATAACTTGCTTATGGTTTGTAATAGGTTCTATGCATAATGGTCATATTTTTCCTTCGGATTTTTTTATGGTTTCCTTTAAAAAACATTTTTTGGTAGAATGAAATTTCTGTGATTAGCTTTATATGACCGTTGATGAGATATAATTTTTTTCGTGTCATGATCACAGTAACAAATGTATGGATCACTTTCACATAGTATTGCCACAGTGGTTATGTTGCAATCTGCCAAAAAGAATTCCACTTGCTCAATACCATGTATATGTTTTCGAAAACTCCAGCAGCTTATTCTGCCCTGCTAAATCAAACCCAGTATATACAGGTGGCATAAAATTGAGAAATAGAGCATTTATGTAATTTTGATATTCCTTTGTGGAGAACGATATATTTGGTGTAAGAATGATGACTTCTGTAATATGATATTAGTAATCTAATATATAGAAACTTTTTACAAAAATTTATTTATTTTATACTAAAAGGTCATATACGGCTTCATATTTCTTGTTTGATACTCACCGAGAAATAATTGACGAATAATGTTGCAGGTAAATATTGCTTCTCTTTCAAATATACCATTGCAATGTCTTAATGGAATTTGATTGAGACCAAAATATTGTACTAATTAATAAACAGATGTACCTACTATAATTTAAGACTCTATTATGGTTTCATCTTTATTGTACATGTTAATTCTGTTTATCAGTGATTCATGATATATTTGTTTCTAGTGCAAGATGCAATTATTGTTAATCATTTTTATTATTAATATACCGGGTGACCCGGAACCAATTTACCCCCCTGTATCTTCATTATTATTTTATATGGATGTTTCAAATTCGGTACTTCGATTTGATGTTATGAATGTATAATTTAGCATGTATCAATCCTAATATGACACTTCCGGTTTGACCGGAAGCGCATCCAATTTTTATATTTCAAATGGGAAGTATATATTTTTTTTGAAAATTACAATTTGGTATAGAATTACCTTTACAATGATATATCACAATCATACTTTCAATCCATTGGCGTGAGGTCTGGTGACCTTGGTGGCCAACGAACTGGGCCATGAGTACCAATTAGTCTGCATAAAACTTATTGTGTAAAAAGTTTGGCCATGAATTATTGTTACTCATATGATATTGTTCAATCTTGCACAGCATACTTTCATGAAAATGTTCCGTTACGAGGAGAACACAAAAAGTAATTTTTTTATAAAATCTCACTTATATCAGCAGATTGTGAATTGAATGTATGATTGTGATATATCATTGTACCTAAAGGTAATTCTATACCGAAATGTTATTTTCAAAAACATATATACTTCCCATTTCAAATTTAAAAATTGGATGCGCTTCCGGTCAAACCGGAAGTGTCATATTTGGATTGATACTTGCTAAATTGTACATTCATAACATCAAATCGAAGTACCAAATTTCAAACATCCATACAAAATAACAACGAAGATACAGGGGGGTAAATTGGTTCCGGGTCACCCGGTATGTACACCTTCCTCATACCAGAACTTGTTCTGACTGGAAGGTATTCATTCATTAAATGAATAAATAAAATACTGAAATCAGTACCTACTCTTTTCACAAAAAATATGGATATTGATAGTAAGTATTAGACCAATATCAACATGATATCATATGATGTCACAATCTTCCTTACCAGAATAGGCTGGGTAAATAAATATTATGGACGATTTTCCGAGGGAAATCGAAAAATCCATTTCTTTCAAAAACAAATGACTTCATAATATTCTGCATGAAAGGTCCCACCAATTTTTCCTCCAAAATGCACCGTTTCCGAGTGAAACATGCTCGAAATTCGAAAAAAAAAAAATGATATTTTCAGAATCACCTCTTTCCAAATCAATAATATTTTTCTCGACTATGAATAACGAAAGAGACATTCCTGAAAAAATCACTCGTGTGGATTTATCTGCACTGAATTTCCCGATACTTTTACCTTCCATGAAAACGGCATTTTTTTATTCGCGAAGCTCACGTCGTAGACGAATTTCTTATAGTGTCAATTGAAACGGATTCAGCACATATTTTGACATGATTGCAAATAATTTCAGTAGCGGAAAAACGGAAATATTTGCTTAAAAGCACAACAATTTTCCAGAAAATTAACTTTTTTGTTGAAAAAAAAAATATATCACTTACTTCTTGTCAGACACAATTTCTGTCCAAGACTTTTCCAAGATCTAATGAAAAAATTGAGTTTTATTCAAATGTTATTTTCACATGTACCTATTACCGCGGTGACAAAAACATAATGAGCAGCATAAATTCGGAGACAATGCATTATGGAATTTGTCTAAGAGAAAAAACAAAATGGCGGCTCCAAAATGGCGAACATGATTTGCAATTATGGTCCTATTCGATTCAAAATTGATATGTGGTGATTCGAAAGCTTGCTGCGAGTACAAAATAGGTACTTTCGCGAGGTAAAATTTGTGTTACGCATAGAATAACCTTCGTCACACATCTAAAAAAATATTATTTCCGTTTTAGTGCATTTGTATAGAAGCTTTTTTATCAATTTAATTAATTCATTTTAGTCATACTGAAAACTTGTAAAACCCATATATGCCAATTTTGAATCGAATCGAACCACAATTACAAATTTCGTCCACCATCTTGGTTTTTTGCATTTACAAAAATATCATTATTTTTCACCCTGAAAATCCCCACATACTAATTTTGATTCGAATCGGACCAGAATTTTAAATTTCGTCCGCCATCTTGGAGCCACCATCTTGTTTTTTTGCATTGACGAACAAATCATAATTTCCGACCTTGAAAACCACCTCATATCAGTTTTGAATCGAATCGGACAATAATTGCAAATCATGTCCGCCATTTTGGAGCCGCCATTTTGTTTTTTCTCTTAGAAAAATTCCATAATGCATTGTCACCGAATTTATGTCGAAATAGCTTGCAAATGCAGTATTATAATTTGGAATACGGAACAGTAATTTTTCCCGCAAGAGGGCGCCAAAATAAAAAGTTAGATGACAAAAATTGACATGGCTGAATTCCTTATAAAATTGCCATTTCAATGATGTGTCACACTTACTGCTTTCCCTATTCAAATTGTTTGGGTGATAGTGCCCAAGGGGTGGGGGGAGAAGTATGACAGTTGAGGGTATGATAGAAAGATAGATATTAAAAATCGACGTGTTTTTGCATTTTATTCACAACACATGCGTTTTGAAGATATTCGATCTGTTTCGTTTTTCGGTGCCCCACCCTGTATATTAATAATTTGGGACAAGGTAGTTCTGGAAATATCATTATTTGACTGAATGAGAGTGCACTGAAAATTGAGAAAATCGCTTTTTTTTCGAATTTAGAACACGTGCATTTTAAAGAAAAACTTTTGGGGACCTTTTTGTAGAAAATTTTTTTCAGAATATTATGGCTTCACTTGTTATTGAAAAGATGGATAATTCGATTTCCTTTGGAAAATCGTCTACAAAAATTTTCCGAATGCTTCCCCGGCTTATCACCCTCGAAATTCAGGTGTAGCGGGTCAAAATACATAAGAAAAACCTGAGTGATCCCGTCGCTCTTCACCGGCCACGAAAACCCTCCCAGCCACCGGACTATCATGTTCATATTCACAATATACCTTTCTATATTGGCCCAATATCAAATCAAGATTCAGCAGCCAATGTGAGGTGTTACATGGGAACTGTGGAATTGAAAAAAAATTATTAACAATTACGGTTGATCTTAGTTATAGGAAATGTATCCACATGAAGTGACAGAATTTAGCGAAGAAACCAAAAATTGAATTGAAAGCTGGATGTTTATTTTAAATGAAGAAGTTACCTATTTCTGACATAACATGAACTCTTCGGAGGGAGGCAATACTTTTTGCCTATGAATTTTTTCTTCAATCATCGGATGCCTGGGAACCTGGGAAACACACATTCGAAATCCATCCACAAGTGAAAAATACAACACATTTTTGTTATCCAGATTCAGATCCAGAACACGAATATGGTTTCAGCTAAAGTCGAAATGTTACCCTATCATAATCAGTTATGAAGAATATATACAGTTATATACAGGAAAACTATTAATTATTTACACAAACTGCAACAGAATACATATGTACAATTGTCTATACTTAGGAAAGCTGATCGCTTATTCAATTCTGAATATACACATAGAGATTACAAAAAATGGGATACAGTCCAGAATTCACTATTTTATTTACAGATCTGAAGATGAAAATAATTAAGAACATTCACCAAAAAGTACGCAACATTATTTGGAAAATATTTCTGTTACTGAAAGTGCTACGTTGATTTTTGGATATTTACCCATATTGTATCATTATAGTCATTACTTTCACAATATATCTGTATCGTCCCAATATGGAATCAATATTCAGCCAAAATTACCTGTGTTGAGTATGACATTTTAACATTTTTGGCATAAACTTTTTGAAAGACGCACATATTTGAAGAAAAATCATGGTGCAAACTTCTTAGTGAATGCTGGTAATCCGTTTTTATGTGAAGCTTTGTATTTACATCTGGAGGTCTTGGTCATGAATGTCTAAAAAATAAATATTATTACAACATATTATTGCGGCAGTAGGGTCGAAGATTGATGTGCCATAATACACTATATTCCTGTAGAAACAAAAATTAACCAAAAGGATAAAATTATAATACACCAGAATATGATTATTTGTAAATTTTCATATTACCAACGCGAGTAATATTGCCAAATGATCAGAATATATATATAACAAATCGAAGGGATCATAGAAAGTTAAAACTTTAACGAAGTGAAAAGTTGAAAATATCGGAAAAGTTGGATTGTTTTCATAAATAATTTCAATAAATATATAATAAATCGGGTTTAGGATCTCTATTCACTATGATTATTGATAGAAATGACGCTAGATGTTTCGGAATTCGATAAATAATTGATAAGTCAGTGGTTTTCATCTATTAATACTATTTTCATCTTTCACTTCTTACTTTTGAGGTTCATTTTCAGGATTTGCTCATTCATCAATTATTTTCGTGTTCATGAGCTATGGGTAAGTTGATATATCTGGGCAACTATAATCATTCGAAGTGAAATACAAATTATCATTTTGACATGCATGACTAAGACTTCTTGACTGAGTGGCTTTTCAATTGAATGTACAAATGAATATGCCACCTGTTTGTGAGTTCTCTGGATGAAATTTACGGAATTTCCATACATGATATTCGATGAGCCATGGATCGAACGAAGTTTGATTATTGGAGCAGTCATTTCCAATAACATACGTGGTAAATGTATTGTTCAGGGTTCAAAGGTTATTTCGTATTCAGTATTTCCCTCATATTTCGTTCCATTCACCAAAGAAACTCTAACGAAAAATCTTATCAGTTGAGTTGTCGACTTTCTTTCATTGTACACTTCCAACATGAAATGAAAAGAAAATTTTCGAAAACTTTCTGGTACACCAAAAATTCAGGCAATACTTTAGAAGACGACAATAAGATTAGATATCGGCTATTAGTCTAATTTCATTGAAATATTGATGTGATATTGGAATGGAAATATGTTATCAAGAATATAATTTTAGTAATGGTTTCCATCTTTCCTATTTTAACCATAACTGAACATTTGCCGCAATGTAGATGCTTTTGAACTTTTCTGTAATTTTTTTTGTCTTGTTGACATTGAATTTATTCGACTCAGATACTGTACTGAAATTTTTGTATCTTCCTGTATGACTGATCCGCACTAACTGTAAATAGTCTATTGTCCAGCCAAAATTTTGCTATAAGTTGTGTGAACGTATTTTCCTTCAGACACTAGATAAAATATCAGTACCTGAGGATGACAAAAAAACATGACTGTCATCTCAAAATGGAGGCTAATTCAAGTTGGCTTTCCTTTCTGACCGTTTTGAAACGGTCATAACTCTGGAAGTAATCATTTGATTTAGGATTCTTTCCCTCAAATGAAAGCTTATGCCTCATATTTATGTTTTTTTCACTTTTTCAGTAATTGTAGCAGTAAATGATTCAAATATGTATCATTAAATTTTTAAGTATAATTTTTTGCCATACAATACATATGAGGGGTTGTAATGTATCCTACCTTATAATTTGTGATATTTTCTATCAGTTTGGCAGCAGAGCCAATGACTCCACACCCAATAGCTTGTTGAGAGACATGAGTGTCGTACGTTAATGGTTTGACAGACCGTGGTGTTTGTTATTCATTCGGAGTTTGATTGATGTTAGTGTCTTGCAAGCGTGGTTTGCATCTTATTACACATTCATAAAACACATCAATCAAACATACATTATACAACTTCTCATCAATCAGACAATACATCATACAAAAACTATTAGTGTGTTGAATGAAAAATCTAAAGATACCGAACAGGAGGTACTGATTTTCCTGTATTTAATATTGATATGGATACCTTAGGATTGCAAAGAACCATAATTGCTATCTGAAGTAGAATAGAATGAAATAGAAATGGCGGCTAATCCAAGATGGCGCTTGTTGACTTTATTGATACCGTTAGATATCAGAAAGATTTCAAATCATGAGGATGATGAATAGACTTTTTTCCAGACTAATGTTTTATCTATTTTTATTAATTTTTACTCTTTGTCAAATTTGTCCTATATTTTATTCATTTCTTTGGTTAGTATTCAATTATTTTCTTCAGCTCTGCAACATGATTCAATCTTCTATTTTATCCATTTGTATATTATTATCTTTTCATAGTTTGTGTCATATTTGTTCAAGGTTTTATTCATTTTTTTGTCCAGTATTCAATCTGCCAATTTTATCTCAAGCTGAAATTCATTTTATTTATCTACAATATCAAATTTACAAACGATAGTATATCCCACTCTCCTACAGTGATTCGTAGTATTCATTCATATTTTATTTACTTTTTACATAGGTATACCGTTTTGTATACTATTATAATTATTATCATTATTTTTAGTAAAATGATTTTCTGAAACAAGTGCTTTTCTCTCATGTTCAAATAACTTTGTTTACACATTTTGTTTTAATTGTGCCCAATTCTGTATAAAGTGAATAACGTGATTATTATTATTATTCATTTAATCAAATATTTGATCCAATTCCAGAGTGACATCATATTCATTTCAATAACTCAAATAACATTATATTTTTTTATTCATATTCATTCTTTTTCGACTAGTAATTTAATTCTATCTAATGAAATTCCAAAATGTTTTTTTCATTTATACGAGATGATCAAACAATTGACTCTGTGGCCTATGTTTTTGGTACGTAAGTAGTACTCGTTCTCAAAAATTCAATGAAAGTACATGTACTTCCAGATATTGGACTGTTTATAAAAAGTAAATGTGCGCCTTCTTCGATTAGTCGCCATTTCTGTTAGTTACCACTTTGAGATGGCAATCATGGTTCTTTGATATCCTAAAATACCGTAAACCGCCCTTGGTGACTTTACGCAAGGGTGAAATAAATCACAGAACACTTTTATATTCACTAACTGGCAACATTGGACGAGCTTCTTTTGCAGGAACGCAACGTATAGATCAGTTTTTGGCGGTATTTTGCATGGTTTTCCTGAAAGTTGCTGTGTACCGCGAAATTGAGTGAATTGCTCAAAATTTGTGAATTTTGGAAGCTGAGTTTGAACGTGAGTTGGCCCTCCACTGCGGCCAATGCACTATTGAGGCTTAACCTATGGTTATATAACACACAGTATATCCAATCTCTTAACGAAATGGAGGATTGTATTGAGAGAACAATTTACCAGGTTTTCTGGCCTTACTGTCGTATTGCCAAATATTGAAAATCTGGTTCAGGCCGCTGCAGGGCATGTACACAGAATGTGTTCAGCCGTTTCATCATTCTCCATGCATAGCCGGCAGTCTGCATCTTGTGCAAGTCCGATTTTATGCACGTGATATTTGAGTTTGCAGTGGCCAGTAAACAAACCTACTACAACTCTGAGATGTGCTCTACTGAGTTGTAGCAGTTCGTCAGGGTCCTGTTTTTTCCTTGTACAAGCGTTAAATGCTTTGGAATGAGCTAGGCCCGGTGGACTTCGCCAATATTCGAGTCTTTTATTGTCAGCCCAAGCTGTTATAACATTCTTGGCAGTGCTGTATGCTAAACCGATTACTGGTTCTGGTCCAATGACCGTTGTTTCGCACCTCCCCCCTTTTGCTAACTATGGCAGCCGATATTTCGTTTCTTTCTAGGCCTGTGTGACCTGGTATCCAGACTAGAGTAACGTTGTTGCGTTGTGCTGGTCGGTTTAAGATGTATCTGCAGTTCCACTGCTGTTTCACTGTCTTGAAATATTTTTATTGTATTTCGTGTGTGGTGTGCATATACCTCTTTCTGAAACATCGTAGCTAGTTCACCCATACTGAATGAGCGTTTCACTACTAGGTTCATCCCATATATTACGGCTGCGACCATCCAAAGTTTTGAAACACCAACGTTCATTTGCCCTACATAGGTCGGTTTCATTCCGGACCCAGTCTTCTCTTTCAGGTTAGACCACAATGTAGGACGTGTGAAGATTAATAGTTTTAGGCATGATGTCTGAGAGCATTCCCAGAATGTTGAGCTATTATGCCCTTCAGCATGCTGCTGCTTCTCATGGCACATGCTTGCGGTAGACTAATGGTTGATTGGTAGAGTCTGTATGTAGCCCATCTTGCCTCTCTCTGCAGAACTATACAGAGAGATAGTAATCCATGGAGAGCTTCCATTGCTGCCGTTGGCCTGGAGTGAAATTGAAGTAGTAAGGTAAGTGGACAGGTGGATAGGATTGGAAAAAAATACTTCGCGCTTATAGATTTGGTATTATCTTAGGAATATTAGAAACTCTGTGAACAATGTTTGGATTGATTTCTCAAAAGAAATGAGGGCACTTCCAGAAAAAAAAACAGAAATGGAATAAAAAATTTGAAGGTTGTTTCGGGCAAGTCTGTTAGTTATGAAGATATAGAAAATGAAAGCGATGAGATCAGTGAAACCAATTGTAACAAAAATGTTACATGAAACGGGAGTAACGAAAAAATGCAGATTAGTGACAGGGAACTGGAAAATGTTAATGAAGAAATTGAGAACGATGAGAGAATGCTGCAGAAGAATTTTTCTAAAGAAGGCGACTTCAAACTTGTGAAAATTGCTAAAATAAATAAAATAATCTTTGCCACTACATTGGCATCGTGACAAAAGTAGATCGTCCAGATGTTACAATTGAGTTTTTGTTAGAGATGAAGAATCTCCTTTACTATTGTTGCTAGACACGACTACTATAAAGACGTCCTGGACTATAGGCAGTTGTCAGCCACCAATATATTTGACGGATAGAAATGTCAATGTTGATCGTTCAGATTGTAAAGTTTACGTTCATTAAAACTCCGTTCATTCTCGTTTTCTCACGCACTGTTTCATTGCCCGAATACTCTGGTCAACAGGTTATGTGCCCAGGAATACCAGGAGCATAAGAAAGTCGTTGAATTTTGAAATTTGCAAAAATCTCCATCGTTTGTGTCATTGCTACTATTGAATATGAGTCTTTCAAGTATGTCTAGAATTGAACCTCTCAATACGGAAAATTATGATACATGGAAGATGCAGATGGAAGCTTTGCTGGTGAAAAACGACGCGTGGGTGTACGTCAGTGGTGATTGTCCGAAACCAAAGCTGTTGGTGAATGACGAGGAATACAAAAAGGAGGTGGAAACATGGACGAAGAACGATAATAAAGCTAAGTCAGATATAATCCTATCGATTAGTCCCGCACAATTAAAGCAAATCAAGGGTTGTGCTTCTTCGCGCGATGTCTGGCAAAAATTGGAGAATATTTATCAATCCAAAGGACCTGCTAGAAAAGCTACACTTCTCAAACAGCTAACCTTGCAACGAATGTTGGAAACTGATGATGTTCGAGAACACATCAACAAATTTTTCGATGCAGTGGATAAATTGAACGAAATGGAAGTGGAAATAAACCCCGACTTGCTAGCTATTATGTTATTGTATAGTTTGCCGTCCAGCTTTGAAAATTTTCGATGTGCAATAGAGTCTAGGGATGAACTACCTACTCCAGAAATCATTCGCATCAAAATTATCGAAGAAAGTGACGCTCGGAAAAATGATACGCGAACTGGAATGCAAAATGCTATGTTTGCTAATAAGAACTATAACAAGTGGAGACACCAGAATAATTCAGTAGCTGAAAAACCTGGAACAAGTAAAAATTTGAATGGAAATGATATAAATACATTCAAGTTTCGTTGCCATCGATGTAGAAAGTTTGGTCACAAATCTTCGGAATGTAAACGTAGACGTGAAAATGTCCAATCTTCTGCTCAATGTGCCGAAAATGTTTCTTTATGTGTATCAGACGCTTTTCAAGTTAGTTTACCAGATTACAAACAGAAATGGTGTGCAATGAACTGCAAAAATTTTCCGATATTTGTCATACAAACGATGATAAACTCAATCTCGCAACAAATGTGTCAACGGAAATCATTGCAAAAGGAACAGTTTCATTTACTGCAGATGTTTTTGGTGAAACGAAAGACATTACTTTGAATAACACTTTGCATGTGCCAGAATTGCGGACGAATTTGTTGTCAGTTGGAAAAATTACCAAGAACGGTTTTGATGTTTTATTTCAAAAAGACAATGCGTTAGTTCTTGACACTGACGGAAATGTGAAAATTGTCGCAAATCGCATAGGTGACTTATATTATGTTTGTGAACAAGTCCCTAGTTCGAGTGAAATCATATCCAATTCAGCATTGATTTCACGAACCCCTTCAGAAACTCTTGCTATATGGCATCGTCGCCTTGGGCATTTGAATATCAAGGATATGCTGGAAGCCACAAGGAAAGGTTTTATAGAAGGTGTAGAACTAGAACAGACAGACGGAAAAATTGAGTGTGACGTTTGTTTGAAAGGAAAAATGACAAGAGCTCCTTTTCCGAAGAGAACTGAAAGAAAAACCGTATTATTGGAGCTGATTCACACGGATGTTTGTGGTCCCATGCGTGTTCAATCCAATGGCAAATCGAAGTATTATGTCACATTTATCGATGATCATTCGAGATGGTGCGAAGTACGATTCATTTCTTCAAAAAGCGATGTCATCAAAGTTACCAAAGAATTCTTCAAAATGGTCGAAAACCAAAAAGGAAATAAGATCAAATGTCTTCAGTCAGACAATGGGACAGAATATAATAATAAAAACTTTGACGAACTGCTGAAACAAAACGGTATCGTACGACGATTGACAGTACCCTATAACCCAGAACAGAACGGTATAGCCGAGAGGAAAAACAGAACACTTGTTGAAGCTGCACGTTGTCTTCTCATTCAGTCTGGCCTACCACCGTCATTCTGGGCTGAAGCAGTGAATACTGCAAACTATATACGAAATCGCTGTCCAACTAGGAGTCTTGATGGAAAAACACCATATGAAGTATGGACAGGTCGGAAGCCGAACGTTAGTTACTTTCGAGAATTTGGTTGTTCAGTATATCTCCTCAACAGGAAACAAGGTAAAGACAAATTCGATGAAAGGGGCAAGGAAGGCAGATTTTTGGGCTACTCGGAACAAACAAAAGGCTATCGAGTTTGGATACCAAGTGAGCAAAGAGTGGAAATCACTCGAGACATTAAATTCTTGGATAAATCGGAAATTTCAATCAATGAATATTCTGAATTTCTCCCAGATGGTTTGTTAAATTATTCAGAAGGCGAGAAATATTTGGAACCTCTAACTTCAGAAATCGAAATAAAACCTCTCGTAGATATTAGCAATGTGGAAATCGAACGCACAGAGAGAGAATTCGAGGAGCATGCCACTGAGGAGAATATATCTGAAATTGAGAATATTCCTGAAGAATTACCCACAGAAATACCCGATGAATTATCTACAGAATTTATTGAAACTAGACGAGGACCCGGGAGACCGAAAATTATCAGGACCGGTTCAAGGGGAAGACCTAGGAAAGAATACCACCAGTTGCCTCCAGTTACCATGAACATTGAGGAACCAGAGGAAGTTTTTATTGCCGAAGTACCGATGATACAGGCGATACGCGGATCTGAAGCCAACCAATGGTACAGTGCTATGGGGGAAGAAATCAAGTCAATTTTGAAAAATGATACCTGGACACTTACGAATCGTCCTGAAAACAATGATATCATAGGAAGTCGAATTGTCTTGAGGAACAAGTACAAAGCTGATGGTACTCTCGACCGAAGAAAAGCACGTCTAGTGGCTCAAGGTTTCAGCCAACAACCAGGAGTTCATTTCAACCAGACTTTTGCGCCGGTTGCCCGTTTGAGTTCTATACGACTTGTTGTAGCTTTAGCAGCTCGCTATGGAATGCACATTCATCAACTTGACGTTACGTGCGCGTATTTGAATGGTGAGCTTCAGGAACAGATATTTATGGAACCACCCAAACAACTTAACGAAATTCTGAAAAGGATTACGGAAAACGAAACAGATGAAGCTGAAATCCGAACAAAAGCAAAAATTATGTTGAAAGGTCTACAGGGCGGAAATAAAGTTTGTCTTCTGAGAAAATCTTTATATGGATTACGCCAAGCCGGAAGGAGCTGGTACGAGAAATTGGACAGGGTTCTGAAATCTATTGGAGCAGTACCTACGAATGCTGATCCATGTGTGTATCGTTTATACAATGGAGAAAATGTAGCATTGATTACCATTTATGTAGACGACATTTTGATTGCTTGTCGAAATCATGAAGTAATATCCGATGTGAAAAACCAACTTTCCAAGATATTCGAACTTAAAGATATTGGAAAAGTAGGTTACTGTATTGGAATTGAATTTTCACGGGAAGGTAACAAAATAGCTCTACATCAGAAGGGCTATATAACTGATTTACTACATCGTTTTGGAATGTCAGATTCAAAACCAGTTAGTACGCCGATGGATTCAAATGTTAAGCTGATGAAAAATCCAAAATCTCATACAGATGAAGAACTGAAGGTACCGTATCGAGAGTTGGTTGGCGCTTTAACATACTTGGCCGTAACTACAAGGCCTGATATCAGTTTTGCTGCCAGCTGTTTAGGCCAATTCAATAACTGTTTCGATAAAACCCACTGGACTGCTGCGAAACGTGTACTACGTTACCTGAAAGGCAGTATAAATTTGGGAATCATCTATAAACCGGACTATGAACCATTGAAAGGATTTATCGATGCCGATTGGGGAAACAATCTTGACGATAGACGTTCCTATACCGGATATTCGTTCATTTTCGCTGGAGGACCTATATCTTGGGATTCGAAGAAACAGCGAACTGTCGCACTTTCAACGACCGAAGCCGAGTATATGGGATTGACAGAAGCTGCCAAAGAAGCCATATACTTACGAAGATTTTTGTGCGAGTTAGACTTCAAAGACTTGGAGAATGTCACAGTTTACAACGACAATCGTAGTGCTATGATGCTTGCAGAAAATCCCACTTTCCATGCAAGGAGCAAGCATATAGATATACGACACCATTTTATTCGTGAAGCACTCAGAGAAAAAGAAATTCGATTGCTTCATACTTCTACTGATCAAATGGTCGCTGATATATTGACGAAAAGTTTGCCTCGACCAAAACACAATATTTGCGTAGAAATGTTAGGCCTGGGAGTCTCGATGAAAATGATGCCGCCGTGTCTCGAGGGGAAGTGTTAGAGATGAAGAATCTCCTTTACTATTGTTGCTAGACACGACTACTATAAAGACGTCCTGGACTATAGGCAGTTGTCAGCCACCAATATATTTGACGGATAGAAATGTCAATGTTGATCGTTCAGATTGTAAAGTTTACGTTCATTAAAACTCCGTTCATTCTCGTTTTCTCACGCACTGTTTCATTGCCCGAATACTCTGGTCAACAGTTTTTAAGGAAAAAACTTGATTTCTTTCTGCAAGTCAAGCGAATCCAAAAGATAGTCTACGCGATTTAGCATCTCAACTGAATATCTACAAGTACAAAATAAGAAGATGTTTCATTCGTCATGAAATCAATCCAATATGGCCCAATACTTTGAGAGGAGATGATGAAAATGAAAGGTTAGATTATTGGTATTGGGTCAAGGGAAATTTTTCAGACAACCAGATATTTCTACATAAATTTTGTTTACTGATGTTGCTACGTTCATCACTAATCTCAAAACTGTCGATACTGGGCTACAGTACATCCTGGTTGTGATGTCAATCATTGTAAAGACCATTAATCAGGTAATATTAACGTATGGTGTGGAATCTTAGGATACCAAATGATTGGTCTAATTTTCTTTGAATGCTGCGTGATTATTTTAGTTTTTCGATACCTGATTATGGGATGCCACTGAGTATTGTGTGCGACAGGAGACACCTTTCCAGCTTAAGTTCATGAATAGTTAAACGAAAATTTTTCAATGTACTGAATAGGAAGAAATAGTTCCTTGAACTCTGGTCTCCTAGATCCCCTGATATAACACAATTCGATTTTTGTTTATGGTACACAGTAAAGAATGAAGTTCATTCCTTTAATTCAATTTGGTTGACTCAGTATGTGCGTCTGATATAGGTCTACAATTAATAATTGTGCCAAGGCCCAAATCTGGATTTAAAAAAATCACGAAAATGTTCGAGTGTCTTCATTTTAAGTGTATGAAAACCCAACATTTTTCTACGCATTAGCATCAACATAATTGAAACTTGTTTGGCAATAGGCAAAAATATTTTGCTAATATTCCACTAAGTGTCCGTTCTCCTTCCAGAAACCTCACAAACAATTCCGACACATATCGTAGTATTTCTTATATAATTTCCTTTAACCTACTTATAGAGTACTTATAAAAACACCATAGTCGCATAGTCAGTGCACATGGAAAAATCACAACACCCTAGATATCGGGATAATATGTATATTCATCTCATTCAGATGGAGAACCCTGTCTTGTTATAGATATTGACAAACATTATGGCGGAATGGCTAGTCAGACGGTGCTCTCTCTTTTGTTCGACACCAGAGGGGTCTCAGCAGAAGGCTCTTCTTCGGTCGTAGCTAGTGATTGAAGTGCTATTGGTGGATCTTTAGCTTGTGATCCCATCCATTGAGGATGGGGGCCTCTGTACGAGGTGGGGAAGATCCCGGGCCTGAGATGATTCGTTGGTCCATATTGCCACTGATGCGGCGACTGTCTGGGTAGGGTGCTAGATGTAAATGGACCCATCAACCGAGGTGGCCCAGGTAACTGAAAAAGTTATCGTTAAAAATAGTAGTGGAGATTACAATGTACCTTTTATGAAATAATAATAAAAACGTCATATTTCGATTTCTTTTTCAGGGATTTGAGGTGTTAAATTGAAGAAAACCCTACTTCTTTAATGCCAACGTTTCGTAAATTTATTCTGACATATTCAGAGCACTGTAAGATACATAAAGGGGATATTAAAAAAAAATATTGAACTAATCAATTTGCTACTACTACTTTTCCAGAAACAATCACTCAACTATGTTTTGATAACAGATGCTACTCTAAAATAAATTAGTATTTAAAAAAGGATGAGTTTTCCGTGTTATATTTATATCCTAAGACCTTAATATTATTATTAGGTCTGTATCTGGTTTTGGGTTGAAAACAAACAATTCACAACTCCTTAAAATTTGTATAAAATTATGACTTATTTGGGTGCATGCCAAAGAAGAACTGGTAGATTAGCCGAATTTGCAATTGAAGAAGTAACAGAGAATTGGAAAAAAATTGAAAAACAAAAAATAAAACATAACACAAAACGTTCTTGCTATTGAATTAAAGTAGGCACTGTTTAGGTTTTCCAGGTCTTTTCTGAAGTTGACTGTATTGTATATCATTATATTAATCATTTCAGAGAAATTTCTTTCGAACAGAAAATATTCATAACCCAAAATTTCTTTGTTTTCAGTTCAAAGTGATGGTTCTAATACAATGCTCATACAATGAAGTGGGGTTTTTCAATGTTATTTATCATTTCTCTTCCATGTTTTTTTAGGCGTATGTTTTAAAATATCTTTCAGTGTGACCTTCGTATCGTTTTTTGTAGTCATGACAACATTCATAATGAATTAATTTCGTTAGAGGGACATACTGAATACACGGTTTATAGTATGATACACAGTATGCAGTTCATCCATTATCAATTGCAAAACACAGTTAAATGAGGGAGTTGTCAAAATTTAATATACAGTTTGTGTATAAAGTAACTGTTTCTGTACTGATTGGATTTTTTTTGGTTCACATTGTAGTTCATGAACTACTTTTTGAGAACAAAACAAATTGTCTTTTCTCAAAAATGGCGTCATTTGGAACGTCTTTGAATTCTCTATAGTTACGTTATCAAAATTTCGAACAAAAAAATCTTTGCATAATGTTCGAGTTCTGGTATGAGGACCCTTTCGAATCGCTATTAATATGATCTAGTAAAATTAGCAAATATTTGTTGGCATCATCGAATAAAAGACTTTTCTTCTCAAAATGGCAGATTAGTGTCATCTTTGAATGAAATTGAAAGGCAGGTGGTACCTCGTTATATTGAATTTCAACAAAATTAAGAAAATCATCCAGAATAATGACAGCAATGTTTATTTTACATAAGTATTTGGAAAACTGAGATAAAAAATCGATTCAAATATACGAAATGTTTGCCAATTGATTTCCTGGCACATGAAGTGATAATTCTGAAAATTGGCTTCCCACTTCAACAATTAGTTGGCGCTCGTAGTTTGGATTTATCTACTCTGCGGGCTTTGTTTCAGATTTTGTCTTGACATGGAGATGTCACCGAATCATTCGTTGCAGATATGAGTTGTTGTCTGTATAGACCCACCCTACACTGATGAAGAGCAACACCCCGAAATCGAACATTTTTATGCAACAAGCAATTGCATAGAGAAAGCCTTGTAGGATCTCTGCACGGTGTAATTCAACGTTCGTCGTGGTATTAGCCAGGAAAGCAGTTATTTTCTGATGAATATTTGACCCAAATATTCCTATTGTATAGGATAATTGCAATTAGCTGTCCTGTCAGGACATCTTGAGTCTTCATTAATATTTTTGATGGGATGAGTGTGTGTTGCCTGAACTCATAGGGATTATATGGTCGAAAACCAACATTTTGCTTATTTAGAAACGATGTCAATTCATGATACTTGCTTATGCCCAGGTTTTGTTTTATTTTAACTAAACATATCAACATAGAGTAACGCGACCATAGGGAATTGGATCTCAGTACATTATTCAGTTCGGAAAAATACGCCATAGAATCCTCGTCTCTGAAGCTATTCATTCCTTTTTCCGTAAGCCAGTTCAGGTATTGCTAGGCCAATCAATAGAGCATTTGTTTCCTAACAAAAATACTAGTAGAAAACCGATTACTGAACCATCACATGGAAATTAGTCCGTAGTTATATTCTGTTATGTTTTCTACTCGCAACTGTCATTAATTAATTTGTTAAGCATTTAAATAACAAAAAACCTATTTTTTAAAGTTATTTTGATTATAAAATGAAAACTTATAGAGCAATCTGGTTGCTCCAATCTAAAGAATTGTAGATAATAGAAAATAATAAGGTTGGCCCTTTTCATGAAAGTACTGAATCATGTGTACTTTATGTGTGAATTAAACAGGCTCTGACGTATCATTAGTTTTGGCACAATTGTAATTTAAATTTTGTTTTGCACTATCTTGTAGCGTGCCTCGATGCTCTAGTGATTGTCCGATTTTAATTCCTGCAACAGATTTTGAGAATAGAAGTACTGAATACGGCTGAGCTGGTAAAAGCGGTCGAGTGGAAGAAGAAAGCGGGAGATGAGGGGAAGTGTATTATCACGTAACCCGTCCATTAAAATAATTCCCCTCATCTCTTGTAGTATCCTACCACTCGGTAGCTAATGCGGGTTCGGCCGTTTTCAGTCATATTTGGATGCATTTGCCAAATGAGAATATACATTTTGTAGTACTATACTTCTACTTTCATAATCTGTTTGAGGAATTGAAATCGGGCTATCACTAGAGCATCCAGGCACGCTGCAAAAATTTAAATTGGAATTGTGCCAATACTACCTATCGGACAGCGCCTGTTTTGTGCACACATGAACTACACAGGCTTCAATACTTTCATGAGAAATGACAATCCTCCTTCTCGAAAAATGGCGGAATTATGAATTTTTCAAAAAATTGTAAAATTTTCCGGTTTTTCCAGTTTTTCTCCATTGTTGATGATCCGACTGGGTCGTAAAACATTCCATTTTGTTCGTATTTCAATTATCTACAATTATTTTTATTGAAGCAACCAGAGTGCTTCGTTAGTTTTTATTTTACAAGCAAAACAATAAAAAACATGTTTTTTTGTTATTCAAATGGTATTAACATGTGATTAACGAATTAATGAATGACACTTCCTAGTCGGAAAAATAACAGAATATAACTACGGCCTGTCTTCCTTGTGATGGCATAGTCGGTTTCCTAATAGTATTTTTGTTAAAAACTCACCCATTTTATGCTCTATTGCTTGATGTATGCTTTTCGTATCTCTCTCGTGATTTACAAGATAACAGCACAGGGATTCTCATCTTTCGATTCGACACGATTCGACTAGCTGTCACCTTTCGACAGTCTTCTCGACATAGAGAGAGGAGTGATTCTCATCACATGTCGAAAAACTAGTCGAGAGGTAACGTATGTCTCAGCATACGCCGTCGTCTCAATTTGAATAATGAAACATTTGACATTTTATTCAGTGTCGTTGAAATTCCAGAAGCCCGTTTTCAGAAATGTTCAATTTTTTGACTCCTTATATTCTAGAACCCAGATATAGAATTTATCAAAACCGACATGACAGTCACAAACAATAAATATTGGTAGATTTGCGCTTTTATGAAACTGGTTAGTTTTGGTGAAGATTTTAACCTGGAAGTAAAGCCAGACGGGTATACATAGGAAGAGCTATCAAGTTTTACAACTATTTATATCAGAATATTCGAGTTACAAGATCAAAAAGTGGTGCTCTTCCTTCAAAGGTCAGAAAAAGGGCATATTCTATACTTCCTTTTTTTGTTTCGAATGTGCAATAGCAATACTGACACTATTATCTCATTTATATCACAAAAAACTTTCAAACTTTGGGAACAAGCTATGAAAGTCAAAAGCCAAAGTGCTGAACATTGACCTTGCATGCACCATTTATTTTATTCCCGTGACTTACTATTAACATACATCGAAGCTTTGTCCATACGATTTCTTTCATCATGTACAATGAAGCATATTTTGAAATGAATCAAATAAAAACTGCTCCTTTCATTCTGCTTTATATTTTAGCAATGGTTCTTATTGAGCTTGGTGAAAATTACGTACCAAAATGAACACATGCTATTTAAACTATAAAATTTACACCGCTTCAATTAGGCTACTTATGAGTCTTTTGTAAGGACTTTGAAAGGCTTCATGACAACCTTTCAACCCACGAACTCTCAAATTTATAATCGATAAGTAATCACACATAAGTATCTGACAAAGTCTCTTTAATTGTGAACATATATTCGAATACTACCAAACTAAAATACTTCTGAAGAAACATTTTCTTCTCAGTAAAATTCTTGTTCCATTTAATTTATTAATTAGCTCTTATCACATTTCTCTAAATTTGTCATTCGCATTTGCAACCTGTGACAGTGTAGCAAAATCTCGATGATTGTCGATATATTCAATTACCATAGTATTGTTCTTTTTTTGGTCGAAATGACGATATTTTTGCGAATCAAAAACTTTTCATCACCTCATAACGTCACAGAATTGAATTCTCGACACCTCTTTAGATGTCGAATAAAATGACATTTGTAGTCGATACTCACGTCTCGATATGGAACATGAGAATCGCAAATTTTGTTTATTCGACCCGATAGCTGTCGAGTCGAGAGATAGTAATCCCACTGCAGGTCTGAAATTACGTCATCTGCGGCCGTTAAATATGCTATTATTGAAAATAATTTAAAAAATGCTGAATCTGTTACTTCGACAATGCTTCGACTTGAAACGTTGACATCTTGATGACAACTTAGTTGTCATATTAAATCTTTGGTTACCACACGAAATCACTTGAGTAAGATTGGATTGATTGTTTTGTGGATTGATTTTGAGAAATGTATAGGGTGGATAATATACAGGGTGTCCCACGAAGTATTGGACAGGGAATATCTCGGAACTCGAAAGTAGTAGAGAATTGTAATTTTGGGGTTCTGAATTGAAGCAATTGTTGCAGATTATTTTGATGCTATGTTACCCAATGACCCTTTTGTTTTCGGTCACGTGACATCTGATTCAAAATCTTTAATGGGACACCCTGTATATTTTGGCATTTTTATGTTCCTTCCGATAAAATATTTTCAACGAACTATCACACTTAATTTGGCAATTGCTCGTTTCAGACGTCGTGGGACAGAGGATATTGAAGTACCTGTATTTTTTGAATTGATTGTTTTAGACCACAAGTGTGACAGTTTGTTGAAATCGTTTCATCGGAAGGAACATGAAAATGCCAAGATATACAGGATGTTGCATTAATAATTTTGAATCTGATGTCACGTGACCGAAAACAAAAAGCTCATTGGGTAACGTTATATCAGAAAAATCTGCACCAATTGCTTTTATTCAGAACCCCAAAATTAAAATTCTCTACTACTTTCGAGTTCCAAAATATCACCTGTCCTAAACTTCGTGGGCAACCCTGTATATAAAGGTATCCTAATTTTGATTTCATTCCAATGGAAAAATTTCGAGAACAAGAAGAAGAGTCTGGGTTGAATTAGTTTGAATAGTAATATACAGATAAAATGAATAAAATGTACATATTATGGCGTTAATTTGATATATTTTACTTTCTCTACGACTATTGTATTCTAGGTTCATTACATGTTGTTTCTTATTTGAAGAATAAAGATGATTCCAAGACACGGTGGATCCTAACTCATTATTCAACGGCACTCGGCCAATCACAGGTTCAGAATTTTCAGAATCCACGGGAACTGAGAGTTTTAACAAACAAATTTCTCAAGAAGGCTTTGTTTGATTCAACTTTTGTCATAGCTTGGCATCCGCGAGTGTCAGATTGACAATTTTCTCAGTTTTTACTTTGATCTGTGTAACAAGTACCTAATATAAAAATGAATAGAGCGGATTGGGAAAGCAGTGCTAGTGAGGAAGATGAAATATATCTTGCAACAAAGGTATGTCAAACAATTTTTACTTGAACGTTCCACATTCTCTCAGTTCTTGATCAAAGTTTCTCTAGTAGGTATGTCATTCACAAATTTTCGAGTGCATGTTATAGCTCAGTTGGTAAAAGCGTGTACATGAAGTAAATGTATAACGAAGGTAGTTATAAAGGCGTGAGTTCGAATCCCACTCTTGGAAGTTCTTTAAAATTATTTTCAATTGAGGCATTTATTTATTCATGAATAAACACCAATTATTCATGTATAATTGTTATTCTACCTTATATTACTTTATAATATATACTTATTTTCATAAATAATATTTAGTTTTCATTAAAACTGTGACTATCATATAGTCGTAGAGAAAGTATAGTCTTCTACTCGCCTTGGGCTCGTTTCGGAATTTTCATCCTCGAGAATAATAGCTATCATTATACGCTCGTTGAAGAATATACTATTTCCACGCTTAGTGCGGGAAAGCGATTTTTCCGGCACTAGTGCGGGAAAGTGATACTTTCAAAACTAAAATGCATGCGGGAGAGCAGGTAAAAATGCTCGGTTGTCGAAAAAAATATTTTTAGTTTCAGTTAGGTAAGCTAGCCTTCGCTTTTGGTACTTTTCTATATTTCTGAAATGTATTCTGGCAGAAGGTTCCAATATGTTATATTATGTATCTCAGGACCAGTTTCACAGGTCCCAGTTAACCGTTACATAACTTACTGAAAGTTTAGACGGTGAATGACTTTCCTTCAGTGGCTTTGACAGGTTCCCATTCTAACCATTACTTAATATATCTGGACCCTAACTGGAACCTGTGAAACTGGCCCTCAATGAACCAAAATATGCTGCTTACCAACTTTGGTTGGGGTGTGAACTCATGTGCAGGAATGCCATTTCTCAAAGTACAGTAACCCATATATGTGGAGGGGTTCCCCGATTGATGCAAAAGGCTGCGACTGGGAGAGGTTTCGATGGTTGAAACGTGTTGCCTCTTCCACGAATAGTCTGAACCGTCGTCAATATCTACTGGTTGGGGAATTATGTCGGGGTTTTTCTCATCACTATCACCTTCTCCGCCACTGGAATCGTGCTTCGATATAGGACTGCCACCTGAAAAGAATCGGTCAATAAAATTTGTCAGTTTCGTTTTTTTTTTCTGATTGAATCGTCCGACGTCCGTTACTTGATGAAGATACATAGTATTACATTGTGAAAACTACACCGAAAACGATTGGATCTCCACAAATTTAATTTATTCATTATGTTTTGCTAACACAGTTGCTCCTTCAGTAGCTTCTTGAAGAAGCACTGTGTTAGAAACATGTCGTGATTAAATGAAGTTTGTGAAGATCGAATCGTTTTCTGTTTAGTATGTACACAATTTTTCAGCATCATAAAATAACACATAATGGAGTATGTAGTAGTATGTAGAGTACGGAGTAGAAGGAAATAAAATATTACCAAAGTTGTATACACTGGGGAAATTACCACAAATGAATCGATATATCAATCAAGATCAGAAATCGAACCTGATTGCTATCAAAACCGTAGCAACCTATAAACGATACAGGAAGAGGGTGGTGGATATCATCAATAGATTTTCCATAATTCCAATTATCAGTAAATAGGTTGTTTTGCTAACATAGTGTAGAAATCACCCTGTATCTACCAATGTGCTTCTGAAACGCTCAGAATGGCCGATTCTTCGTCCGTCGATGACTGTGAAAGTGTTTCACTTTGATTTTATCATCGAAATGTTCCATTCTTTCCAGTGTATAAGGGTATCTTTGACAATACAAACAGAAGTTGCCTGTATAGCAAATGTTGAAATACTCCAGTACAGAATAAGACCACATTCAATTGACAAAATGAGAGGCAACTTGCTAATTCAGTACCGTAGTGTTTATAAAAATAAAACACGTTCTACAGTAACTTTTCGAAGACGTCATAGTCTTTGAAATGACTTGAAGTCTGGAAAAAAAGTCTAGGAAAAAAATACCAATATCTCATTTTGACTAATATTCTGTGCGACTGAGTATTCCTAGAATTCGCGAGAAATATTTTTGCATAATACAGAATAAATAAAACGACACTGTTTTTCGACAGGGTAGAGTCAACAACTCACTCGACTCTTCAGTAAATTAATTCGTCAACGAGGTTATCAGTTGAAATAATATCATTAAGGATCAATCAGAATGGTTTGTTGATCGACCAAAATCTAATGAAGCTACGACTACAGACTGTTTGGAATGAGGTATGGTCCATATTATATATACATGTTATTACTTCAAATCACGAATTTTATAATTTTTCAGTGAATTCAGATGAGTGAAAAACATTTCCATATTATTTGTAATCGATAGTCAACTTTTGTTCAAATGAGCGTTACTAATATCGTTGATGATTCTTCTATAAAACAAAATAGAAAGATTTTCTACTTGGTAGTTTCCATTTTAATCAATTTTTAGGAAAGCACCATTCAATTTGAATGAGTAATTTCTCTTCTCGAGGATTCAATCATGACTTCGTCTTCAACAGAGAGCTGAAGTCATCTCCTGATAACCTCAATATGTGGTAATACCTGAAGGTTCAGCGATAGAGAGCGCGAAATAATTAATTTTGTGTTTTTGTAGGATTTAGCAAGCTATACGATATGAATATATTTTGTCGCTCAAAGAAATATATCTGATGTCCTGAGGATATTGAGTATATTTCCGTGGACTACATATTTGAACTGAATGAACTGAGTTTACACATCTGAATTAAGGGGGAATTCAATAATAGGCAACTAGTTCTTGATTGTTCATAATTTATGACTCAAATATTTCTGCTTACATTCTATTCATAAAGTATTTATGATGGTATTTGTGAGGGACTGTTTTTCAGAAGATTTTCTTTCTTCCAGCAATAACTTGACAATGCCGCAAAATTATTGAAAAAAAGGAAATACCGCCCTATATAAAACGTTTTGATAAGTTCAATAGTGAGAAAATTACCAGGGTTATCCATTTGAAAAATTGATGACTTGTGTTGCCTCGCATTGAAGAAACACTCTGTATATTTCAAAATATTTTTATAACAAGTAACGAAGTGAACTGTACAGCTTTTATCTGAAACATTTCTTCAAAATTGGGGAAAGATACCGTACTTCCTCACACTAAAGGGCCACCCCGTATATAATATGGCCCCTTCCTTATTTCAAGCACTCTGTATTCATAGCCTCATCATATCTTGGTTCATCAACAAACCAGTCTGATTGATCCTCAATGATAAATTCAATCAACTTATAACCTCGTAGGTGAATTCATTCACTGAAGAGTTTAGTATGTTGTTGACTTTACCCTGTGAAAAATCTTTGGAGTATTTTTCTGTATAATGGAGAAGTATTCTTCACGAATTTGAGAAATGTCCATTAGCACAAAATATTGAATATAAATGAGATATTGATCTTTTTTTATTAAGACAAATTTCTCCAAATTTGAATCTGGCCATATAATCGAGTTGGGCCAATGAAGACTTTTACTCAGGAAAGCTGCAGCAACAACAACATTTCAAAAATCCAGCTTTTTTTACCCAAAGACTTTTTCCCATGTGTGCGTGGTCCGTTGGAAGAATTTTTCATGAAAATAATGATGACAAAAACTGTGGAAAATTACTGAAAAAATATTTTGGATTCAATGTGCCATTTTCATTTTTTAAATCTTCTTTTGTTTTTGGACGAAAATGCAAATTTGGATGACTTTTTTCAACAAAAAAGTGACAATGGAAAAAAATAGTCAAAAGTGATCTATGCAGTTTTGAAAAAATCGTAATGTCATTGCAACATATTTCTTAAAAAATAAAAAAAAATTGTTATTTCACTTGTTTTTTTCCATAAAAAATGTATTCAGTTAGCAGGTAACACCTCGAATGTTCGACTAATTCCTATTTCTTTTCGACTACTACTACCTGACTAATACTCAATATTCTTCAACTAATACACCTACTTTCCGACTGATACCTAATAATCATTTTCAACTAATTCTTTCAATACCCCACTAATTCCCAACAATACTCACTAAAACCCAAGGCTTGTGCACCAAAATTTTCCAGCGGTAAAAGTGTAGCTTATCTAAAGTAAAGTTCAGAAAGTGACTGCCAAACCCACTAAGCATGTAGTGTTACAAAATATTGCCACAATATTATGTATGGCTTGCCATTATAAAATGAAAATATAATATTGCATAAAGCTCAATGCTATATTTAAGTTTTTAACATAACAGCATAAACTACAGACAAGTTCTTGTAAGTTATTGATTGAGTTTCAAGTGCAATGTTACATGATCCATGAAAGTTCATTGCAAATGCAACAATACAGAATCTATCTACGAACAATGTGAGTGCAATTTACATTTGGAACTATCGAACAAGTTCAAATCGCAATGTTGCACTGAGTTTGAAATTCCATGATATTTACAACCATACATAAGCTAACTACAAACAATATTGACAGTATTTAGAAAACACAATACATTTTCAATTTTCGATTGCATCATCGCAGAAATATACAAAATGATACGCTAGGACAATTTTAAATGAAAATAAATAAATAAACTTGAAATAATATCTCATTTATCAGGAATCCAACCAGTTTTGAATTTCCCGGTCTTGATGAGATGCCACCTAACGGGGCGACCCAGTAACCCAGATCCCAGAGACAAGCACGCGCCTCGGGCCTCGCGCCATTTTGATATTGTAAATTATATTGTTGTTGTGTGTAGTGCCAGTGCGTTAGTTTCGTTTTGGATACTTCCATTCGTTCATCTTAACCTAGGTACCTAAGTAAAGTACATATTCTTCTGCAATTTTGTTTTTTGATTAAGAGGTTACTGAGTGTTGAAGCAGATAATGGATAATGCTAATAAATTTAAGGCATCTTCATGTAAGGTAAGGCGATACATCAAATATTATTTTAGGATAGGATGGTCTGGTATGCTCATTCTGCGTTTATTAGGGGAATGTTTTTTTCTCCTTAAATTGCGAATAAATCTGGTAGTAGTGAAAGGTACTTTTACATTTGTAAATGATGTGGAATACTTTTACATCTCTATTTTAGTTGCAGGTTTTTCAATATATGGCTTGAATGAAAAGTTTTGTGTTGGAACAAGTATTGAACGTTTTTTCAAAAATCATTGTGCCATGTTTTGCAATTGGATCAACAAAAATGACAATTTCAGAATCAAAGAATTGAAATCTAAACAAATTTTAAAATTCGAGTAAGTTCAATTTGAATATAAAGCAAATATGTAAGCACAATAGTGTCATAATCAAGGACAAGTTCAATTGTACATTCTATATTGAAATAAGACCATAATTGTTGAGTTGACTAATTGTATATTTATTTATAATATTTTTGTTCCAGATGCAGTGAGAAATTCATTTCCATGCATCAGAGATGATGGCATTTCAAATAAATGTGATGGCTTATACAATTCGCAAAAACACGTTACTTGTAGGGTTGGTAGTAGATCGAGATGTCGATATTTAAGCTACACATTCAATTCAATGATTATTTTGTTTCAGGTATCTGATAAGGCTAAACAGATATTATTTTAAATATGACATTTCAATATGAGTACTTATTTGTTGTTTTGTGATATTTTAATTAAAGGTTTCAATATCAAATTTTTGTCTTTTTGATCTCCAAGATTTAAATGGACATTTAAATTAATAGGTATCATTTCAGAAGATTTTTTGGGTTGTCACTGCTTGTTTCTAAAAACTAGAAAATGATGAATCTGATTTCCATATAGGACACATCAATACTGAATGATCTGTCTCCCATGAAGATTGTATTCATTTTCTATCAATATTAGTAGCAAGAAGTGAAAATCCAAAAATTCTTCAGTAGCGAACAAACCTACTTGAACCTAATTTATGAAATCTTACTGTTATGTTATGGAAAGGAATAGACAAGATTGGTGGTAAGTTGCTGCTATATAAAAATATTCAACATGTTATTTTCCACTAATTTATATTCTATGTTGCGGTAACCTTGCTGCAATTACTAATTATTAAAGATTACATCCATCAATCCATTTCAGTAGTTGCTGCAACATTGTCATAAGACGTCATTTTCAATATCACATTTGCAATTTTCCTGTATATTATATTCAATGTTGCAGAAACCTTGCTGGAATAATTGATAATGGCATATACCATTTGTAATATTGCTGAACGTCCGTTTTAGTAATTGCTGAACCTTTGCAGTAAGGTAGCAGAAAACTCTGATGTAACATTACACATTACCATGAAAGGTTACTGAAATATTGAATGAATGTTACTTTGCTCAGTAGGAAGGTACTACCACTGACACAATTTAAAATACATCAGAATCAATTCAGTACTCACCTCCTTTGTCACTGAGAGCTGGTTCGCTCGTTGATCCCCGATGATCCATATTTGCTCCAGCAATCATATTCTTATGACTTTTGCGCCTAGTATGATTGTGTGTACACTGTAATCGAAGTACCAATATGACGGTCAGGGCAACTATCAGAAGTGCAGAGAATACTCCAGTAAGTACGCTCATCATCGGCGTGAACCTAAATCCACTGCGATGATTTTCTGTAAGGAATAAAACATTGGATGGGTCAGGTGTCAAAGATATGACCTGATAGAGTTTTTGATGAAGCTAGTCATGAACTATCGAAATTTTTCATTCCTGAATCGATATTGACCATTCCAAAGTGGTAATGCATTTCACTACACTGATCAAGGATCTTAGGCAATAATTCAAAATAATAACTTTCTCACGGAAACCTCTTGAACACTCCTCACGAAAACACTTAAAGAATAATGTATTGAGACAGATAAACCATTTTTTACTGAATTATACGAATTGGTTGAGGCAAGAATATTTCATCTGCGATATTGGACACTATATGAGTATTCTTTTATCAACTTGGAGGTTGAGTTGAGTTGAGAAATTGTTCAAATGTCACTTGCATAAAAGTATGTTTAATGGAAGTCGTTAGCAGAAGTTGATTGTTACATAAGTTTATGGCATATCAGACGGGTAACGAAAATCAGAAATGAATATAAAAAATTGTGGATCAACCAAAATTTGAACCCGGGTCTCATTGTCTCTGGAAATGTGCGTTAGTACCTTATTCAAAAACCGGCGATTAACACTTTAAATTCAGTTCTTTTGTTGGTAGGAGATGATGATGAGGGTTAACCCTTAGCTGGTAACGTGGAATTTTGAAACACAACTGGTTACAGACTGCATCTATGATACTGGCACTTTTTGAAAACAAAACAAAAAATTCTCAAATAATAATTTTTTCAAAATATATATTACGAACACTTAAGTACATATTCATTTGAAATAATATTGCATAAAATAAGGAAAAAACTTGATCTAAAATAATCTTTTTCAACATTACGTAAATTGCTAATGATTTTGGAAAGATCCATAAAAAAATTTAAAATCATAAAAAAAATGTCTAGTTATAATAACATATAAGATTGTCATCATATTCTTCATTCCCATAACGTACCCACCCGTTTTGACGGACCTGCCATTACTTTGAGTAGCAAGAAATACTTACGTAAACCGAAACGTGCTGTCTCACGGACTGTGCTCAACTAAATACTAAATATTTCTCAGACATCCTTTACCCAAATTTACTCCCAGTTGAATGATTGGTGGGTCACCAATAGCTAATAGATTAGGTAGCGTGATTCGCAGAAAAGCGAAACAGTTTCAGAAAAACCTCGAAAATAAAAATCGCTGCAGTCTCACAGACGGCACGTTACCAGTTAAGGGTTAAATGAATATATGGAAACATTCTCGCATACACACCCAGTGAAATAGTATTAACGTATCAACTGGTGTTAATCACATATAGGATTATCGACCGACCGCATATATGAAATCACTCACTCTCCCAAGTAAATATAAATAATGGAGAAATTTTACGTCTGTAGTTAAATTAAATTCGAAAATAAGTTAATGGCATATCAGACGGGAAAATAAAAATCAGAACTGAATTGAAAAAATGTGTATCCACCGGGATTCGAACCCGGGTCATTGTCTCCAGCAATGTGCGTTAGTCCTCTACGCTATTGATCCTCACTCAAAAACCGACGAATCACATTTCAAATTCAGTTATTTTGTTAGTATGAGATGATGATGAGGGTTAAATGAAAATTTGAAAATATTCTTGCATACACACCCAGTGAAATCATATTGATGTATCATTTGGTGTCAATCACATATAGGATTATCGACAGACGTAAAACTTCTTCATTCGTTAATTGTTACATTACTTCATTGCGCATACCATGAGCCAGAGAGAAGTGAGTATTGTCATATTGGGGATACCAATATGTGATGGATATGGAAAGCCACCTGTTTATTTCGAGTTTTAACGCACGAAGTTCACATCGAAAATGATTTTTGGCAATCTTTTTGACCTGGCACTCACATCAAAGTGACCTGGTTGTTTTGTGCCAGTTGTCTCAGGGTATGTTTGCAGTCCCAAGTCAGCTCAGACTCACATGTGTCAATGCTTTCAGTGCTGCTTGGCTATCTGACAGTATATAGATTTTTTTTTTACTCAGAGGTATTCGAGGTCATATATATCTATAGCATTTACTACTGCTTGATAGATGATTGGGGTGTTACCAACGGGTATTGATGGTCTGGAACTTGGCCCTGTCATGCCCACTTCAGTCCTTGCAACCTCATTAGATCCATTAGTGTACTCCAATGATGCAGCGTGTTCGTGAAAACAGATACAGCCGGTATTTCCAAAAATATTCACATTATTGGTTTCGAAACATAAAGATTGAACCCTACATGCTACTACACTATGCCGGCGTATAGATGATGTGAACAAGCTCGAGGCCACATACACCTCTGTATTCATCTACGTTTTCGAAGTTGCTTTGAAGTAACCCCAAGAGCTGCACAACCAGCGGAATTACACAAATACTCCACCATACAGGGAGTATCTAAATAACACCGAAAAAATTAAATGGGTGATTCTGTGATGAAAATTAATGTGAGTGTTTGGTATAAAATTTTTTGAAAAAACCCTCCCCGGAAAAGTTACACCCCTTCGAAAATTAAAAAAAAATGGTTTTTCTTTTTTATTTTCCCTGTATATCAAGCTAAAGACACGAAACTTGGTAAACATTATCTGTCAATAAGAGTACACTTTTTGAAATTTTTTCAACCCTGAAGTATGCTTAGAAGGGGTTGATTATTTCAACCCCCAAGATATTTTTTCTTACAACTTTTTTTAGATGAAAATTTTTTCTTTAAAAAAGTATGACTGAAAAGCCCAATTCATTGACTAACTTTTTTAACTCTACAAGTTTTTTCTAAAACTTGAGCATTTACGAGAAAAAAATCTAATGCAATGTATTTTCAAAAAGATGAGCTAACGCGAGTGTATTTTGCGTCAAGTCTAGTGGCCTGTGCTTTGCATAAAAACATCTATACTGACACTAGGATTGTGTAGTGTCATTTTCTGTCACCCATCTTATTGTTTCACAAGTTTTATGATTGTGTATTGTAGGAAATATTAGTTGATTGAAAATATGAATGCATATTCGAATTTGGAAATGGCAGATATGCATTTTACATACGGTCGTGCTAACGGTAATTCATTGGAAGCGCAAAGACTTTATGCTGAACAGTACCCACAGCGTAGACTACCCCATCATACTACGTTCACAACTATTCAACGACGCTTGCGGGAACGTGGTAATTTTGGAAAAAGAAGTTATGATTCTGGACTCTGGTCGTACTAGAGAAGTTAGAACTCCAGCTGTAGAAGAAGCCGTACTTAATTCAATTGAAGAATTCCCAGAAACTAGAACCAGGAGAATAGCTCGTGTCCTACATGTAAGCCATTCCGTTGTTTTTAGAATTTTAAAAGAATAAATGTTGTATCCCTATTATCTTCAACGGGTGCAGGCGTTAATGATTCGAGATTTTTTACCCCGTGTGATTTTTTGTGAGTGGCTTATTAATATGATTGGCCAAGCACCACAGTTCTTAGGTAATATTTTATTTACTGACGAGGCGAGTTTCTCAAGAGACTGTATTAGAAATTTTCACAACAATCACCTTTGGGCTGACGAAAATCCTCATGGCTTTTTTGGAGGAAATCATCAGTATCAATTTTCATTAAATGTGTGGCTCGGAATTATTGATAATCATTTAATTGGTCGCCATTTTCTTCCGCTACGATTAAATGGTGAAGCATATTGTCATCTCCTTGAAGAATTACCTTTTCTTCTTGAAGAGGTTCCCATTCAAATTAGGCAACATTCATGGTTTATGCACGATGGTGCACCAGCTCATTTTAGTATACGTGCAAGAACTCACCTGGATGAGGTGTATGCCAATCAATGGATAGGTCGAGGAGGACCTGTAAACTAGCCAGCCCGCTCCCCTGACCTTAATCCTTTGGATTTTTTGCATATGGGGATATCTGAAATCTTTGATATACACAAACCCAGTTGAAAATATCGATGATCTGCGAAACCGCATTGTAGCAGGGTGTGAAACTATAAGAAATTCTCCAGGAATATTTCATCGTATACGCAATTCTATGAGGAAAAGGGTAGATGCTTGTATTGAAGCTGAAGGCGGTCATTTTCAACATTTATTATAATTGTATTGTCGATATTCGACAGGTTTTTGTTCATTGTTTGTTCACTTTTGTTTTTAGTTGTAGAAGTCTCATAATCATAATCATAATTTGGTTGGCTGTTGTTTAATAAAATGCTATTTTACATGAGCTTATTTATTTTTTTCTCATAAATGCTTAAGTTTTCGAAAAAAACTTGTAGAGTTAAAAAAGTTAGTCAATGAATTGGGCTTTTCAGTCATACTTTTTTAAAGAAAAAATTTTCATCTAAAAAAAAGTTGTAAGAATAAATATCTTAGGGGTTGAAATAATCAACCCCTTCTAAGCATACGTCAGGGTTGGAAAAATTTCGAAAAGTGTACTCTTATTGACAGATAATGTTTACCAAGTTTCGTGTCTTTAGCTTGATATACAGGGAAAATAAAAAAGAAAAACCATTTTTTTAATTTTCGAAGGGGTGTAACGCCATGCTCGAAATGATCAAAATTTATTACCACTCAGTACACCAAGTGAAGTGGTCGAGGTGTTAGAGCGTTTGGCTTCCACCCAGACGGTCCCGGTTCGATCCCCGGTCGTGTATCACTGAGCTGAAGTGGTTCGGATTCCACTTTTATTTAAACCGTAGGTTCCCGGATCTCCCTTGCTCGCTCAAGCTCTGCTTTTGAGGGGTTTTCTCCGAAAACCTGGGAGTTTCGTAAAAAAAAAAACAAAAAAAAACAAACAGACATGACGTTATAAGCGCCATATTATTGAAACAAGCAGTGATGCATGCATTGGTAGGTACTAGGAAAAAATCACAGTATCGCAATTCAACTAATCAGCCTTGCACAAACCGTAACTGAGTTGAAAATTAAATTCAACGAAGAATCAAGTTTTTTTTTTTCAAATCCTCAAAAATTTCGTGATGTCTAGAAAAGCCATAGGAATAGACAGATGGCATGAAATATCTTATTTCGAATTAAAATTCCAGCAATGGCACTATCGAAACGACAAAAACCGATTTCCTCCTCAAAAAGAGTGTACGGTTTCATGATGGAAAAGTACACAAACGACAGGAGCGAGTCGATATACATATGGTTACAAACTCTCTCATATGGGAAATCAAGTGGTTTTCAGCTGATACATAAAAAGTATAGGTTATCGATTCTCAACAATTACCATCTTCTTACCTTGCTCTCCCGTCAGTTGCTTCTCTGGTAGTCGGAGTGTTGACGCTTGCACCATGGATGGTTCACTTCGACCTTTGCCATTATATGAGAAAAGAGAGAGCTGATACTGTACTCCTGCTGTCAGATCAGCAACTAGAAATCTGGCCACTGGTGATGTTAGATTGGCTTTGATCTCTTGGCTTTGACTTTCCCGTACCTACAAAACATGACGATTGTCTTTGAAAAATTGTTATTTGTTCATTTCTTATAAAATATTGAGTAGTAAATATATTGTGAAGTAAGATTCTGAAAAGCTTTTTCACTCCTAATGATATCAAAATGTAGAATGAAAAGTATACCTATAACAATTTGGTGAGAAAGTAATCTCTAGACAATCGTGTAGTATGAAAACTAAACAAAATATTTTAAGAAATATTCTTGGTACAAGACTATTATATATTTTCATATTTTTACATTGGTGAACGATTTGAGTCTCATCAGAACAAAGTATCAGCTAAAAGAGTGATTTCAATATGTCGTGCACTCAATTTTCTTGTGGTACTTTATAGCGTGGTCAGTAGCTACCGGTTTGGAAGTCTTCCTATGTTGAGTGTCGCTTTTTTGCTCTATCTTACGAATATTGATCTTCTTGTCACATGAGACTTCAGAAATACAGTTCGTGCTGAAATCGGTATCACTGTCTGGTTTAGACTTAGTGGAGAATCTTCGTTAAACACTAGCGGATTGGAAACAGAGACAATACAAAAATTGAATGGGTTTGGTTGATATTTTTCCGATATCTTGGTTGCCCCAAGTAATTTTCGTACTCGTCGGAAGACCTTTTCGAAATATACATTTCGATCTATGGCCTAGACTTGAAGACTTGAATTAGATTTAAGGCTTTCAGGCTAAACAAGCCTCCATAGCACCATATTTGCATATTCATCGTGGATACCATAAAATCGTTTGAAATTCTCCATCTGGCCTGGTCCTGGTTTTGAAAATTTCCATGTACTTGAGAGCACTTGGCATTCCTCCTGCGAGCTCTAGAAACTTGAGTCATGATGAGCACTCTCAGTATCAGAGACTTGTACTTCTTCCTGACAAAATCTGCATTGTAGTCATATATTTGTTGTACATACAATGCCCAGTAGGTAGTTCAACTATTGTGCTAGTTGTACTTTTGTTCTGACTTAGTAGATATTATGCGAATGTTCGCTGCCGAATTTCAACAAACTCTTCGATCTGTCTCATTCCTGGAAAATAGAGACTGAAGTTTGCCTTTCAGTCGCAGATGATTCCACATCTGATTCTACGAACAACATTTTCATATTTTCGATAATATCAACAAGGCGAATTGTTTCACCATTCTTTACATTTTCCTTCGATCAATGCTTTGGTATTTATTCTGAGAACATCGTTTGCTGCTCTGCAATACGATTCAGGACCATTCAAAGCCTTTCTTGTTTCTTCTAGGTATAGGAAATCAGCCTCTTCATTGCCTCTATTCAAGGTAATTGGGGATTCATTTTATCATCAAGCAGTATCTCCTAGTTGTTGCATATAAATATGTATTTTTCAATCAATACTCTTACGAAATGAATATTTTTGTACCTTGTTTCACCTTTACTTTAATTTTTTCTGTTTTACATAACATGAAACAGAAAATTGTCAACTGTATTACAATGAAATACGATGGAAGTCACTAGGGGCGGGTTTTACAATAGAATTTCACTAACAGTTCAACTAAACTGAGTTCAGTTGTTAAGGAAGTTATAGGCCAATCCATAGCAAATGCAGAGTTTACTTGAAATGTAGGTGACCTTGTATTGTACAATTTGCCCTCAGACATGAAAAATTAAAAAACTGGCATGAAAATGTGGAGCAGTCGGGATTCAAAACTTTCATTTTCCTTGCCAGAATTCACAGACATCAAATCCTCTTCATTTTGTTACTGTTTTGATGACTTCCCAAAGAGTGAAAACTCTTGGTAAGTAAACTAAACAGAAAATAGCATTGGTTGTTTCACCACAATTAACGAACTATGAACTCACCTCTAATAAAAAAGACTGCGAGAGGCCCCCATTGAAGCCTTCCGAACATCTAACGGAAAACGATGTCATAGAAATATTTGAAACGGAGCAATTGTGAACTTGGTCTGGGCGCCCTGTAATGAAAATGAAAATGGTTATCAGTAATAAACGGTAACTTTCACTCGACGGATAGTGTTCAATCTAATTTGTAGAATTTTGATCGAATGCAGTCATCCGCAAAAAAATTAGTGTAAACCTATACACAAAAATATATTTTTCTGATTATTCTTCCTCACCGACTAATAGTTCTCATTTCATCAATAACGTTATGATTTTTAGACTCTTTATGCGTGTTCATTTCTTCTCTCTTTTAATTTCTTTCATTCGAAATAGAAATTGTCATTCGATCAGTAGTACTTTAATATCATATCTTTAGAGATCACGTGGGGTCTTTAACTGAAAGTATTCCTTAAGAACTCATTCCCATTATCCTTTTTCTCATATAGGTACATATTCAAATGTTTCCATTCCATTCCTAGAGACCGACATCTGAAAATACACTCAAACTTTCAGATTCCATTGAAAAAAAAGCAGTTCGTCTGATTGGTTATAACGTAATCCCAAACTTGCCTCTTTCTCTGGAAAACTGCAGAGGAGATACTTCTCTGAAATATCATTGAATTCATTGAGATCGTGCTGATGAATTCAGTCTTCTCATTCTTCTGGTGTGAGCCCGAAAAACATATCTTCCTCAAGACTTGTTCCCCTACCTGTTTTATTTTTGATTTATATTAACTCCATTACAAATTTGAAATTGAAAGGAAAAAGTAAACTTTTTGCTGATGATACTACATTAATATATTTTGCCACTGACCTCAACGAGATACGTGAAAATATGGAAAGTGATCTAAATGTAATTTCAACATGGTTACAACATTTTAAACTCACTCTGAACTTTGATAAATCAACATTTATGTTTGTTTCTAAAAAAACCACAAACAACTTGATTCATCCGCTATTATTTGGATCTAACTCTATAAAATATACTAAAGTTACTAAATTTTTAGGTCTTCTTATTGACGAAAAACTATCATGGAACAATCATATTGATAAATTGAGAAAAAAAATCAATCTTACCGTTTTTAGAACCAACAGCAAACTTATATAAACTTAATAGTTTACTAAATTTGAATTCCCTTTGTAAAGTAAAAATTTGTTCATTTATTCACTTTATTCGATTGAAACAGAAAGTTTCTAATTTAAATTTCTTCGAAATCAATAACATACATGATCACAAAACAAGACAAGCAAACTGTTTAAGCCTCAGCAATTTCAGAAGTAATTTTGGAAAAAAATCGATATACCATGATACAATTCACTACCAAATAAAATAAAAAAAATTACAAAAGTGGCGATATTTAAAAATAGAATAAAAACCCATTTTCTTCGTCAATTAGTCTAAAATGATTTTTTCCATAATTTACTTTATTTTTCCGTCCAACTATTTTGAATTGACATGGATAACTTTTCCTTTTTTTAAAGTTATTTTATGAATTGTATTTATATCAATTGTATATTTTTTTTTCTGTACCTTTGTAAGGCATTGTTATTATTATCATTATTTTGTATCCCTACCATAAACAAACCTGTTTCTTGGGATATTATGAATACATTATTAAAAACCTAACGATAGAGATTTGGAATTCATTGTCTCCTCGAAGCTTTCAACTATCAAATATTAGAATATACGAAAGGAACCTGTCGAGCCAAATCAACTTAGTATGGATGATATTTCATTCATAATGAACGAGCTACATTTCCTTGAGCTGTTTATACATTCAGCAGTTAGGATCGTCTTGGTATATATAATCTCAAGATACTCAATCCATAACCATTTCTCAATAGGCTCGATTCAATAATTTAAAATAATAGCGAAACTTTTAATCGACAGTGGTCGATCGATTCTGTAGACATAACAAACTCAGATTCAACCTGAGAATTATCATAGCTGGCTTGGATTGATGAGATTTTCTGCTGACGGGAGATATATCATTATTGACTTACAATGCCAATTGTTGAAGTGAAACGGACTTTTCATTATCTTATAGGAATATTGAACCGTTCAACAAATAATAGGAGAAGGCACGATTAAAGTCTGCACAGTATATTTTATTTTTCGTGAAAAATGGTGAATTTCTGATCACCGACTCAACCTTACTTAGTGAGGAGTAACATGGTGTTTTATTGTTCTAGAAACCCATTTAGACCGACCCTAATCAATGTTGATTGCAATTTTACTAGCTATTTTGGGTGTTAGGGTTTTATGTGAGCTAACATGCTCCTTAAGGAGTTTCGCTGTTGGGTAATTTTCCTGAGAGAAGAGGTAGCGCAAAGTTCGTCGAAGTACAAACAGCAAACAGGTTATTAAATTCATTTATTTGGAAGTCATCGCATAGTTAAACCTGCGAGTGGATTGTCCTTGATTTTTTGATAAATATTGAATTTTTTGAAAAATATTGACTGACTGCGTATATCACTTATGGTGTTCTTACTGACAGGATGAGGCAAAAAATTTATGTATATTATTCTACCACCGATTACCAAAGTAGCCTTTGACGCTTTCAGATCTCAACGCAAAGTTGACATTTTCCGAGGAATGTCATTTTGTGACAGCTTTTACGCTCTAGAGCGAGAATATTGGAAAAACGCTCGATCCTAGCTTTGGTTGAAAACGAACTTATTCTTGCATGATGGAAAGTAAACACAAGAATTTCAAAGCACTCTAAGAACTGCGGTGGTGCGGTGGTTAGAGATGCTTTCTTCTGAACTGGGTTTTCTATCCTGGCGTGAGTTCGATCCATAGAAATATATATTATATACACTCTAGAATGCTAATCCCGCCAATTTTCACGGCAAAAAGCATGCCGCGTATGCGACCCGTTTACGATGTGCGTGCGCTTGCGCGTCATCAGTGTAGTTTGGGTAGACCGTTGCCAAGTTTCAAAATAATTTGGTGTTCCAATTCAGAGTTTTTTGTTATGAGGCAATAAAACACATGTCATTTGAAAGAGAGAAATTTGACAGCGCATCTAGGACTTTTTAAAACCGAAAGAACCTTTTAGAGATAGATTACTCCGAATATTAGGCGCGAAAGAAACTTATTCAAAACAATGATGTACCCTACGCTACTGTAATTATAATGACCGTGCAACAGTGCTTTTTCATCAAAAGGAAAACTTGTCACTAAGATCTGTCACTCTTGTCAGAGACAGATACGGTTTTTAGAATTTCAGATTTCCTCTTGTCGTTTTGTGTGGTGTGGTTTGTTGTCGTTGGTTATTCTTTCATCTTTCGTGAATTTGCATTAATCTTGTTCCTTTAAAGACAATTTCTAATAAAGCCGTTTCTTCCTAAAAATAAACAATTAACTGTTTGATGTTGTGTAAAGGAAAAATACCTGAAATTAATCATTTTTGGTGGATAACGAAATTTTTTATGTACTTATATGCTTTGCTCAAAATAGCTTAAATATTATTTTAGCTTGACAAAAAAGGTATGATTTTTGGTTATTGTTTTTAAGAAAAGACCCCAGAAGAACAATCGAGTGAGAAAATTCTAATTTGTGGCAGACATTTTCCTCATGAAGATTCATGACAATGATAAACGACAATAGAATAATTTGAAACCTAGTGCAGTACCAATACTGTGTCTGCGTAAGCATGCATGGCGAGTGATACAACTTTCTGCCACACCGCTTATATTATGAGTTCTATAGATTCCTACAAAAAGTACTAAACATACATAGAATCGCTTTAGAAAATGAATGTCAATATGGAAGTGCTTTTCTTTGATGGTGAGGAAAATGCTTCTAGCCTCACTTTTTCATGCACCTCCATTGTGGAAATTGCACTAAGGTAATTCAACCAGAAATACTCGTAGAAATAGCATGTTAATCTCTTCAAATGATTTAAATTAAATACAGTTGCATATTTCGACATGAATCATTATAGAAAAAAAACCTCGAGCTTCCAAGCATTCAATTTTATAAATCCAATTTGAGTTGAAATTATTCATGATACTAGCTGAAATAAATTTTCATAGTTTTCTTTACTTTCAATTTATTTTTCAATCCAGTGCTTCCTTGAAATTCGCACCGACGATTTGGGGTGGTTCCGTAGGTTTTTGTTGGTTAACTACACCTGAAAAGCGAATGTGATACCAAAAATCAGTCGCTTCAGAGCAGTAAATAATAATAATAACCGTACTCTACTTTCTGATGGCCTTTGCGAATATTCGGGATCATAAATATGTGAAAATATGTATTCAAATCGGCTAAATACAATTAACAGGTATAAGCACAATGAGGTTTCGAACCTTATTCTCCGAGATTCAGAATTAACGTTTGTTAATCTTCACAAGTACCATAATATTTTACTAAAACCGGGCCTGTTACAAAAATCACTAATGAGGCGCTTGCGCATTGCGGACTAGCGCATTGCGGACTAGCCTGAACTTTTTACAACACTTTTGACATGGGGATTAGCATTCTAGAGTAAGTATATAATAAATATTTCTGTGGTTCGATCTCGGGCTTCGGTATTTTTTTTTGAGCAAGTTTTTTCCTCTTTTTCCTTCTGTTAGAGATGTAAATTATAGGATATTTGGATAGCTTATACATTTGGTATTACTATTGAATGTAAATTTTCTCATAGGTAATATCATGTGCCTATGTTGAATGAAGTGTCTATCGTCTTTTTGTCTAAGAGCTGCGTTTGTTGAAGAAATTACGTGTGTATTTCGAGCACAAAGTGTCATTGCGCCTCTCCAAAGATTACTGCGCTTCGTGTGTAACTCTCTTTGTCGAGCGGCAATCAATCACTTTGCGCTCTAAATACACAAATTTCTATTATTTTTTTTCCATTTCATTTGTCTCCAACTTCACAAAATTGATGGAAGTTTCATAGCCGGACTAGTAATAATTAAATTTGAGATTTGTACCGTAAAAAGTCTGAAACTTTGGTCAATGCGTAAGAAAGTTTCATGATGTTTCAAATTATGACTTTGGTATCATTTCAATACTGAAAATGAGTTAAACGACAGTTGTTGTGATAATACTGCTTTTGAATGTCGGGGCGTGGCGCAGTGGTTAGAGCGTACGACTTTGGGTCGAAATCTCGTGACTGGACTGGGGTGAGTCCTGCACTATTCACTGTTGCATTCCAATTAACAGTGCTGCTCCTGAAGTGGCGCATGGAGTTAGTAACAAGGCCTATCCAGAACACGTGGCTAATGACCATAGCAGTCGATGCCAGAACACTAAAGAAAAAAAAAATACTGCTTTTGATCATTTCAGTTCAATCTTTATATATGGAAACGTAATGAACGAAATACCCAGTTCGTTATTACGGTTCAATGTTATCGTAATCTATAAATAAAAAAAAAGTCCAAAAATTATCAACTATTGTGTTTTGTATTTTAAATTACATTATATTTGAATCATTGCTCATTGCTGATTAATTTGTGATGACTTAGGTCAGGTTCAAAAATAACTTGAATGCTGAGGAGGTCAAAGGACCCCGCACTAATCTTATGGAAAATCGGTTTTGGTGAAAAACGCTAAAATTTCGATATAATGTAGCCCATGCCATCCTGAACAGAAGTTACCATTGCGCCAACTCTCTGAATGCCGGCGTTTGGCTTCTACAGGGGATCAAAGTTTGATCGTATCGATCTGAATTTTCAAGATGCAATAGTCCACAATATGTTTATCAAAAAGTTCCATTGAAAAAAGTTTATAGAATCAAAATTGGCGGGTATACAGAGGGTTAAACTTTGTTTTTGGTAATTTTTATGGAACTTTTTTCGAGAAAACATTAGTTTTTGTGCAGATCCATATGCAATTGATGTTACTTACAGCACATGAGAGGGCGATCATATTTTGCATTCGAACCAAACATCCAACTCTAAGTATTTGGAAGATACGGGGCGATCAAAAATATATTTTCAATTTTGCAAAAATATATCCCTTTGTATAGTCAGCTTCCACCAACATATTTCGCTGATTTTTTAAAACTATTCAGCTGGTATACAGTGTGTCCCACTTTGAGCAGCCGCACCCTCATATTTCGTTGAGCATGAAATAATACGAAATTTTCTTTGACTCAAGTAGTACTCGGAAAGACCTACCTTTATGTTTACGGAACCTTTGTATATCCATTTTCCACGGTTAACTACGACCAAATGAAAAGTGAAAAATTGGGAAAAATATACTAGGCATTTTTTTTATCGCAAAAATAACACCAGATTCTGTTTCAGAACACCTTAAAACCCCCAAATCTCAATGCCTGAATCATTTTAATATACAGGGTATCATCTGTAGCTGGTAGCATTATCAACTCTAATCCATAAATAATGCTTGGAAAATTTCCAAAATGTCTTCTCTTGTCACAGAATTCCCAAAAATATTTAATTAATACTTTGAAAAATAGCCAAATATCACTTTTCCAAGGCTAACTCTGATCAGAATGAATAAAACCCTGTATATTCAAATGATTCAAGGATTGAGATTTGGGGGTTTTAATATGTTCTGAAACAGAATCTGGTGTTATTTTTGCGATAAAAGAAATGCCTAGTATGTTTTTCCCAATTTTTCACTTTTCATTTGGTCGTACTTAGCCGTGGAAAATGGATATACATAGGTTACGTAATAAAGGTAGGTATTTCCGAGTACTACAACTTGAGTCAAAGAAAATTTTGAATTATTTCATGCTCAACGAAATATGAGAGTGTGGCTGCTCAAAGTGGGACACACTGTAAATACAAATGTGTCAACGACTGTGCTTATCAATCTGAATCCAACTAAAGCTGCGGTGATGTTCCAAAAAATATGCTGAAGGGATGTTTTGTAATAATTTTGAAATTATTTCTAAATTCATAAGTGAATATTTTTTATTTTCTGTCATTATGTAGACGAATCATTTTTGATGGATAAGTTTCACAGTGCCTGCCTCGCGAATGCCACGGTTTGAATTATACAGGGGTTTGAAGTGCAGCATTTTATCGATTTATCGAATAATCAATAATTCCTTTGTGACGGAAAATAATATTGTTTCCCAAACAAACTTCGAAACATTTCAATGACAAAATATCTGAATTAGGAATTTATTAATATACATAGGTAGCACTCAGTCTCATTCTGTGAGAATTCATGAATAAACAAAGGTTGCAACTCAGTCTCATTGTGTGAATATACAGGGTGTTTCTTTAGTACGTGTAGAAACTACAAGAGCATGTTGCTGACGTCGAAATAAGAAAAAAAGTTCCTATAAACACATGTCCACAAGTTATTCGTTTCTAAGATACAGAGTGTTAAAGTTTAATTATTATATTTGTTTTTTTGTGAATAAATGCCAAAAGATTTGTGATATTCGAGTAAAGTTTGGTATCTGGGATGATTTTTCAATTTTTGTGTTAATTAGGAAAAAAACGAATTTCTAATTGAATTTATTTTGAATTAAAAAATCTTGTCATTCAAAATCACTTGCATCGATTATTTCAAATCTCAATCAATAACTCGAAAACAGTAAAATATTTTTTGCACAAACTGAATATTAAATATTCCCAGATACCAAACTTTACCCAAATATCAAAATTATTTTGAAATTATTCACAAAAATAAAAATAAGAATTCAACTTTGACACTTTGTATTTCAGAAACGAATAACTTGTGGACATTTAATGTTTCTTGGGTGAATAAATGAATAATAATAATATGTTTATGGGAACTGTTCTTCTTAGTTTGATGTCAGCAATACGCTCCTAAATTTTCTACACGTACTTAAGAAGCACCCTGTATATTTTCGGGCATATGCATGAGCATACGAATACGATTCATGTTTCATACAATGTATGAAAACATTATGCAAATTCTATAAGAATCGTCGTTTTCATTTTATATTCCAGGAAAATACAGGGTTAAAACAATTTTCAATTTTTTTTACAAAGGAATTATTGATTATTCGAGAAATCTATGACAAACTATACTTCAAACCCCTGTATAATTCAAACCGTGGCATTCGCGAAGTAGTATTTGAAAAAAATTTTGATCAAAAATGTCTTATCTACATTATGTCAAAAAATAAAAAAAGTCACTGATGATTTTAGAAATAATTTTAAAATTATTCCGAAACATCCCTTCTCCATATTTTTTGGACCATCGCCGAAACATTATTTGGATTCAGATTGATGATCACAGACGTTGACACATTCATATATACATAAGCAACATAGTTTCAAAAAATCAGCTGAATGTATTGGTGGAAGCTGACTATACAAAGGGACACATTTTTCCAAAATTGAAAATATATTATTGATCGCCCCGTATCTTCCAAATACTTAAATTTGGATGGTTGGTTCGAATGTAAAAGATGATCGTCCTCTCATGTACAGTAAGTAACATCAATTTCAAATGGATCTGCAGGAAAACGAATATTTTTTCGAAAAAAGTTCGATAAAAATTACCAAAAACAAAGTTTAATCCTCTGTATACCCGCCAGTTTTGATTCTAGAAACTTTTGTCAATTGAACTTTTTGATGCACATATTGTGGACTATTCCAATATGGAAATTCAGATCAATACGATGAAAATTAAATTACTCGAATTTTTTGAAAAATCGTCAAAATATCAAACTTTGACCTCCTGTAAAATCCAAAAGCCGGCATTCAGAGAGTTGGTGACTTTTGTTCAGGATGGCATGAACTACATCATATTGAAATTTCCCTAATATGAGATTTCCATAAGATTAGTGCGGGGTCCTTTGAAAAAGCACACCATTTTGGATCAATATAACGTGCAGTACCACTGATCAATATTTATAGGTATGTAATCTAACAATAGGTATGTCCACTTATTTTTAATTATAATGTATTTCGACAGTTATTTCTCTCTAAAAGCACTTTACCAGCACAAAAAGTCTCAAAAATGAAAATATGATTAAATAAACGCAAAACAGAAATGATGAAATCAGTGAGGCTAGAAAACGTACCCTGCACAAGGCCAGCAGCGATTTACGTCATTTCTTTGATAGCGTGAGCATAGTGCATTATAATGCCGCGCGCTTTTATGTGTTGATCATTTAAAGCTGTGGGTTTCGCTGGATATCATCTGTATTAATGTTTCAAAATTAATGCTAATAAGAGGTGTTTTGTTCCTGGGTATGTTTACTCATCCAAAAATAACATGGAAAAAATATCCAAAACAGTTCCACGAAATCTTTCAAAAAAAAAGAAATTGTTTACCTACTACTGTAAGACGAAAGTTAAAGGAGGTGTCGCTGAAAACATTTTTTTTTGTTGTGAAGATCATTTCAACGTGAGTTAGGGTCTTTGTAATAACGAAATATTAAATAATTTAATGTTTACAGCTTGCAGAAAATATGGAAAACTAATAAGTTTAGTGAAGTTAAAGCTCGAATGAAGCCGGGAGTAAAACCGCATATTTTCAGTTCGCAGTCGGATAAAAAACTTCCCTTTTGAGTAGCGAAATAAGATCAAGAAAATGGAAAATTTGTGGAATTTTTAATAAATCTGAATTGAAAATCCTGAATTGAATTATCATTATTGTTTATACTGGAGTTTTATCCCAACACTAAACCATTATTTTTTACTCCTCGACACGTGTTTCAATCACCAAGTGGAAGATCAAACTAAGTTTAATCTCAGATTCGAGGTGTCATTACTATACCAAAGGTTACAGTGTATTGCAATTATTATTATTAGCAAAGATTATGATCTGCGGTTTGAATTATAGAAATACTCAATTTACCACTTTTTTTTTAAATTTCAGTAAATATCATCGAAATCGAAATCCAAGCAAACTAAAATCGAAGTAAGCCGAACATTGTCATTAGCTACTGATTTCGAAAAATATGTCATTTTAATAAACACAGAAGTGCCATACATTTTTATTCAGAAATTGCCATACCTCACCTAACTCATTTTATTGCCGCTAGTTTCACCTGAAATATAGATTTTTACACTCTTATGACAAAATTTATGTAAAAGTTGAACATGATTTCGAAACAAATGTGCATATTAGCATCACTATTATTATTGGTAGCAGGATTACTATAATAATAGTCTATGCCATGCAATGAATTGTCAAAATATGCACGTGTACACTTACTGTTTACTTGTTTGCGATTGATTCAGATTTTTGCACTCTGTTAAAAAGTCAGACACCATAACAACAGCTTATGTTCGGAAATTAATGGAATCAGTCTTTTGAAAACCCTCTTCCATCATGCAGTAGCCAGTAGAATAATCAATAATCAACACAGGAAACACAAGGTTATGGATTTATTCCGAAAGAAATTCCAGCGTTCAGAGCGAAGCGAATTCACCTGTTTTTGTTATGGCGCGGGACTCACGATCGAATCGCTGACGTCACGCCAGTCGGAGAGCGTTTCGTGCATTCAAACAAATGCAGCAATTTCACATAATTATTATGGGCTAACGCCTTTCTGGAAATTCATTAAACTTCACAGATCTAATGCTAAGGACATAATGTAGGGTTTCATTGTATTTACGTGCGGTTTTATTTTTTTGTGAACATCCCTATTGTCACGATATATGTGATTAGTCAGTTAAGAAATAAAAATTAGGTTATACTTATCATCTTATGACTTTCTGGAGTAAAATACAAATTCCTGTAAAGACATTTTGTTTTCAATAAATATTATCCAAGATATAGGTAACGATCAAAAGTACAAATAGGCGTCATCAATGATTAGGTTAGTTTTATCTCCCAGAAATAGTATATATTAAAAACTAAACACTTTTGAAAAAAACACATTTATCATTATGACACAGTATTTCAGCCTCTGCAGAGGCTTCGTGTAAGCGAAAACATTGTAACATTGAAACAATACACATTCATCCAACAAAGATATAAATTTCGAATGATAGTTACCTAATGTTTAAATTTTTAAAGTAGGTGGGAGATTACATCTCGAGGAAATGTTTTTTAAAACATTTTTATATTGATAAAAACTTTGACAATGGACCTCGATGGGGTTAGAGCAATATGGAAAATTATTTTTAACAATTCGAAAATACTTTTAAACTATGAATAGTATTTTGTTTCAAGAAAATGTTCATCTCACGTTTGAATTTATTCATTGAGAGAGATTTTAAATTTTCAAAGGTAGTTGACTGTGAATTTGTATACAATTACAAAGCGTACCTTTTCCAGTTCTTTCGTATTTATATACGTGGGTAAAATGAAATTTTGATTCCTAGTTGGATATGGGTGAATATCTAGAGGTATTGATAGTTTGTTTTTTCTTTTAATATGACTGATTAATGCTAATTTCAAAATATAAGTACGTATTATTTAAGGTGGATATATTGATCTATTGAAGTTAACCCATCAAAAGTCATGTATTTCGATGGTTTATGCTGCACAATGTACGAATAGCTTTCTTTTGGGCTGAAAAATATTCTTTGCGTCCACAGTATTTCCCCAGAATTATATTCTCCCCTAAGATTTCAAAGAAGTTATGATGAAACAACTAAGGTAGGATCTCTTTGATATTTAAAATCTAAATAGTTTATCAGATGAAAACATAATATCATCAATTAATTTTTTTCTGTATTTTGAATAATAGAGATGTTCTCTTTGGAAAGTGTATTTTCAATCAATGAATCAAATAAATAATATCACTTTATTCCTGATAGATTTTCGAAAACCAAGAACTCAACATAACTTTTTCATCACTCATTAGGAGTGTCTCGATAAGCACCAACTTTCATTATCGATTTTTTTGTGAAATCAATAATAAAAAAGTTTTTCATTAAATCCATGCTTTTTGGTATCCGCTGTATAGACTTTTATTTTATTTTCATTCGACTCTTACTTTCAACTTTGACTTTGAAATATTTCAATCTTTTCTTCTGACGTTGAACTCGCATATACATATCACGCGTACCAGGCAGCATAATCTAACGTAGTAAAGTATAACTAAAATGATGAACAACTAACCTGCAGCTATGATGTGGTACACACAAGGCACCCTCTGCGTCCCGATTCTGTTCGAAGCGTAACATAATAACGTTCCATAATCCAACTCCGTGAGAGGAGTGTAGGACACGACACTCGAAGTTCCACTTCTCATTATGTAGTTTTGGGCCACGTCCACGGAGTCGGCTGAATTGTTAAAAGTCCACTTGAACTGAATATCTGAAGGATTTGCGTCCACTTGACAAACTATTTGGGCTCGCTCTTGCTTCGCTACGCCGTAAATCCTGGTCTGGTTGGGTTTACACACTGGGGTGTCTGCGAGAAAAAAAAATTAATTAGTATTTTCGGAGAAGGTGCCAACTACTGAAGTTCCATAAGTTCTCAAAATACATTGAATAGTACAGAGAGATTTCTTAGATATGGAGATCAAATTTGAAACATAGTTTCAGTATACCAACAATACAAAATTTTTGGGTTTACATATCGACACAACACTCCCTTGGTCCAATCATATCAACAATCTGAGAAAACAACTCTCACCTTTGATTGAAATACTATTTCGAATAAGACAGTATACCCCACTAAAATATTTATAAATCATATATTTCAGTTTAATTTATTCAAAATTGCAATACCTCATTTCTGTTTGGGGCTCAGCCAAAATTTCTATTATTAAACCACTACATACTTTGCAGAACAAAGCTATAAAATGCATATTCAAATTGCCTTTTTTCGAACCCTCAAAAAAATTATATAAACCTAATAACTTACTGAATCTTCGTTCATTATATGAATTTAAAATTTCAATTTTCATCCACTATGTTGACACAGGAAAAAAAACATTCGGATCTTACTTTTGATCATATTTCGAATATCCATTACCATAAAACAAAAAATGTAAATAAAATAAACGCTTTACGTTTCAAATCAAACTTTGGAAAAACGTCTATTTTTTATGAGGGAATTGAATCCTTTTTTTATGATTGTACCAATTGTCGTTATACAATTTATGTTAAAACTTAATCCCTTTATAAACAGAAATGTTTCTTGGGATAAATAAATAAATGAACATTTTAGGGCCTATATTATGCAGCATGCCAAGTGATTGTGAGAAAGTACAGGGAAATATCTTTCAGGAGCCAAATACCATGGACTTATTTATTTATAAGTCCATGCCAAATACTTTTTCTCTCCGTAAACTTTTTTAAAATTCGGAGTTATTGGAATCTAAGGTATGAACAGTTCATTGTTTTGTTTACGAATTTTCATTTCTCTTGTAATCTTTACGCGTCTGCGACCGTTATCAAGAAAAAATTCAAAATATTGTCAAAAATATATGGAACATCCTGTACATTAAAATATTTTATATTTCAATACGAGGGTAACCTTTTTACAATTCAGTACGTAATCGAAGATATTTTATTTTGAAACACAACTTGTCCTCAACATAACATAAACAAGAGTTTTCAAAAACGCGACTGATAGTTCGATCTGGTCGAGTCGAGTTTAGAGTTCTGCCGTGCCCGCAGCTAGTGAGGGCTATGGGGGGAGTTTGGAAGATCAGATATTAGATAGAAGGAAAATGTTTGTTAAATGTAAATGCCGATATGTATTGTAAGTAAAGATCTTTTTAAAATTATTCATTCAATCAATAACTAGTCTAGGAGAGATTCTTCAATTATTTAATTCATTAATTCTTTATTGATTATTTCCTTCATTAATTTCAATCGTCTTAATCGCATATTTGTACATAGTAAAATAAATGTTTTTATATTTTTCTAAAGTGTTTTAAATCTATGAATGATCAGTATCTACCTAGTTAGTCGTGAATAAACCCCAATTCACGACAATATTTTCAAAAAATTTACGTCAAGGTGAAAAATTCTGAAAAAAATTCAATTCATCTTGGTGGTGCCATACTTACATTAATTTCATTTCATTTCCTATTGTGTGCCGCAAGATGCACATACACTGTGTAACATCAATAAATTTAGTGAAATGACTATTTCCTCTATTCTGTCCAAGTAATCCAAGTTATCCATGCATGTACATAATTGAAAACAAAACCTCTACATATTTATTTTTTATATTTATACCATTAAAGGTATCTATTGCTTAGTATTTTAGTAATATTAGTGCAGTGGGTTGTCCCATTCCAGAGAGAGAGAGAGAGAGATAATGTTTATTGTACATAAGAAAAACTCTTGATGACAAACACGTCATGTATAAAAATTTACAGTATACGGATAAACATTTATAATGTTATTGTAAAAAATTGATGAACAATTCAGATGGAAAAAAATAATAAAAACATAAATATTGAGCGTTAATTGAATACTTTTACAATACATAAATTAAAAGATATAAACAAATTTAACAATAACAGTAAGTGTAAACATTAACCTAAAGTGTATCATCGTACAATTCTTTCAAGCTATAGAGGGCCTTATCACTCAGTATATTTTTGTTTCGTTTCCAAAAACCTGGAGATTCCTCTCTTTATAATCGCATGGTATTTTGTTATACATTTTGACTCCATTGTAAATTAGAGAATCTGCCACTAGACAGGATGTGGAAATAGGAAGCTTCAAGTGAATTTCGTTCTGGCAAGTATTATTCACAAAAATTAGGACAAGAGTAAGTATTTTAGGATCTTTAAATAAAGGTTCACATGATTCTCTAAATTTTGCTTTAAATAAATACCTCATTGCTCGTTTCTGAAGTATAAATACTGACTGGAATAATAGTTGATTGTTACATACCCCCAGAATGCCATAGTGCAAATGGGAGTCTATGAGTGCATAACAAACCGATTTGGCAGCAGTAAATCCTAATTCGTTCGACACTGTTTTCAAAACATAACAACCAGAAGCCTTTTTTTTTAATCGAGTTATGTGCTCTTCGAATTTCAAATTACTGTCCAAAAGCAATCCCAAAAATTTTGCTGAATTCTTGTTTTCTATCAGTTGACTTCCTAAATGCACATTTGATATACAACATTTGAATGCAATTACACTTAATTTTTTAGAATTCAGAGAGAGTAAATTAGAATTTGCTATTTTCCTAAATCTTTAAAATCGAACTGAATATTATTTTTATAAACCATTTTGCATTAGCTTCCCACCTAATGAAAGATTCAACTCAATATTCAGTTATAAAAAATTTTTAGCCTTTGAAACATAGAAAAATGTCGGATATGTATACTCTTGTGACGTAGAATGTCTTCACTAGATTCTAGTGTTTTTTGTTGACCTAAGTTGATGGTACTGACAAAGAATATCCACAATATTGAACAAGAAGCGACACTCTTGCCGGCGCCTTATGTTCGGTGGGTAATTTTTGATGACCTCTACCATTTTGTTGGGGTGCTAAAGGTCGGGACACAGGAAAAAATTCATTATTGAACGACAGAAGCTGCCTCCGCGTACCGTAGGAAGCGTTGCGAAATGAAAAAAAATATATTTGGTATGATTTAAGATTAGCTGATTTATTTATTTAATTATCATACGAGAAAGTGTTGAAATTTTTCAACCACAGAAGTTGTTCAAAATTACTTAAATAATAATACAACCACAGAACAAAACTATGTCATAGCACAGAACATAATGATTCTGACAGTTGACAATGGCAACAATGAATCAGCTGCATCGACATAACCTTGTTGATGATCAACTGTTCAACATCCGCCATTTTGCCAGTAAACATGCGCACTAGAAAAGGGTTTTCCCCCACCACTGCCACTGTCGCTTCTTGTTCAGTATTGTAGATATTCTTCGGAACTGATAAGAATCTGACAACAGTGGGACTGCTGACATATGCTGACATTGTTTATGTTGTTCTTGTCAGTCGTGAAATTGTTATTAGTAGATTACTTTGACAACTTGTAGAAATGGAGACAAACTTTTTTAATGCTATAGCAGTGAAAATTTGCCACCTGTAAATTATATGATTCACGCATTTTTATTTCACAATCCAAACTATTTGAGAGTGGATATGAAAGGTACGAAAAAGATGAAGAAAGTACTGTTTATTTGGAACTCATTCTGGTGGCATGAATATCCCTTTATTGGTAAGGTTAATGCTGTGGTTTATATGCAGCTGAAAAGGGAGGGTTCTATTTGTATCATCAAGCGCCGTACCCTGAATGCAAAGTACGGAGCAAACCAGATATTTTTGTAGCTACTATTGATGAAAGTAAATATGAAATAAAAAATTGTGACTGTGAATGTTGTGTAGCATCCCATGACAAAGGAGAGTTTGAACAGCAAATAAAATAACATAAGAAACGAATTAAAATAATATTAAGAATAAGGGCAAAAAACATTGGTTTATACAGATGAATAAAATAAAATAAGAAATAAAAATGAACCAATCAACTTGCAGCTTTTTTGACATTGACTTTTATGTTTTTTGCAAGTTCTGTGAATTTTACTTTTCGTTTTAACAGATGTCAAAAATAACATCCACATTATATGAAAATTCTATGTGAAGTTTTGAACTTTGGAGATTAGTTGTTAGGGTATATATTCTCAGCGTAATGGATGATGGCACAGCCGCAGTGCCTGCCATCAACAACATCATTGCCCCGAGCTTAGTATTTCCATTCATCTTCTATTCAACTTCAATATCACCAGAAAATGTCAACAATTAAGCTAGATTTATAAACTTGCCGTTCGCCGTTGCAGTTGCCGTTCGCGCTGGCGTTCGCAATTAAAAGTACATAAACACGTTAGACATTTTATATCTACCGTCGGCGTTGTCGTTCGCCGTTGGGCTGACGTTCGAGTTAAATGTGTTTTAAGTCGGACGCCAGCGCGAACGCCAACACCAACGGCGAACGGCAAGTTTATTAATCCAGCTTTACAGTCAACAACAAATGTCATATTTAGGTTAGGTGAACTAGGAACATTTAGAACAGAAAAGATTTCGGTAATGCGCAGTATCAGTTTCCAAAGAAAATAAAATAAATTAAGACACAAAGATAAAAGTTGGCTATCTCTGGTTGTTATTCTTGTTTCTTATTTCATCTTATTTCTTGCATAAACGCTTTCATAGAAATGTACAAGTTCAATTTTCTTATTTTATTTTTTTTGTTCCTTATGTTATTTTATTCGCTATTAAAACTCTCCTTGAGTTTCAGTATACCCTCTTCGAGCATACAACTTTTGGTATTTTTCTCTTTTTTATACTGGTTGCTTCGTCGTACTGATGAAAAGAGTCTCACATCGCCGAAGTGTTATTGAAAAATCTATGGTAAAAATAATATCAGCAATGCCTTTTAAGAGATCTAACAGATCGTGATGACATAAGTGACTTCACAATGGTGATAATTCAATGACAATCGACAAATGCCCACACGATTCCAACGTTTTCGGATTGTGTCAGTAAAATGTCTGTGGAAGAACACTTCTGAAAACCGAACTTACATGGCTAAATACAGGCGAAAAATGACACGTAAAAGTTACACAAATTCATTTTTCGATATATTTGAGATATGAAAATTTCAATGACATATCTTTTGAAATTTAGGAAATCAGCGAATTCAACCATCAGATTGGTTTCGTATTATTCACTGGCGATGTATCCTTGGCGCTCCGAAAAATTAAACCCTATTGTTCAATCAGATCGAAATCTATTTTTAGTCGAATCCACGTCCAACTGAGCTATCGGGTTTGTTATAAAATTCCGAGTTACTAAGTCGGACTTCCTAGATACAAAGTCGGAATAATGAAATTTGATACTACCAAGGCAGAATTACGAAATATGAAATTCCAAGTGAGTAATTGATAATTCCAGGATACGAAGCCCAAATTATGAAATTCCGAGTAGCTTTGAAGTAGGCTTTTGAAAAATAAAATTCTTGTGACATTTCTACGTCAACGTACAAATCAGTTTTCGAAGAATCATCAAGAGAAATCATCCTTGAACAATCTGCTTCCGCTGATACCAAGAAGGATGTCGAAAAACTCTCAAAGTCTTCCGGGAATAGGTAGGTTACACTGTTCCAGCTGATTATTTTGCACATTGTAATTATCAAAGTATATCCTTAACTTACAGAGAACATTTAAGAAGAATGGCTTGCTCTCTCCATCTCCCTCGGTGTTGTATCCTACACAAGTGTAATTACCGGCAGTTGACCTGGAAATTCCCTGTAGGACCAAACTCTGGTTGCTAATTATTATTCCGGCTCCAACATTAATGGTTAGCATTTTTCCCTGGAAACATAAAAACACATTTAGAGCACTACAGAATCATTAAATTGGATTAGCTGATATGTATACAGGAAATAGAAGTCGTGTAAAACTTTATGGCTTCATTATATTGTTTAATCGTACAAAGCTCGATTATATGGATTGTTTTTTAAATACATCATCATCGTTCAGATAAACCAAACGTAACCTCAATAATTATTCAAGTTATTGTTCAATTAGTTTTGATTTTTCGTTATGCCTATAAAGGCCGTAATTTTTATATAGTACCAACATTGTCATCTCGAAAACAGTAAATGATACAAAGTTAACTGAATCAGAGAGAAACGTTGCCTATTTCAGCGAACAATGAATCAAAACTATCACTAATCATTTTCAAAATAAAGCGGAAAGACAAAAATGGCCAGATTTCTGTCCTTCTTTTTTCCTTTTTTAGGAATATTAAAATATCCCAGAAAACACCGCATAATGGCTCAATATTGATATTTCGTATAAATGTACACGGAACAAAATTACTCAGAACGATGGGCCTATAAAGCTGTATCTTATACCAGGTATATGAAATTCCAATATTCTTTATAAAATGTTTTATTTAATAATTTTATCAGCGAAAAATTGCTAGGTTGATGAAATTTCAGTATGTGGTTTAGATTTGTACATGTTAAGTAATGTCAAATCCCAGTTTTCGACTCCGAGGACGTTGTGGAAAATTTTTAGTGGCCGAAAAACCGCGCAATTTTTGGACTTGTTTCAGTTTTTCGCCTATAACTCGAAGACGGTCGATTCTAAGTGGAAAGTCACTGTGAACTAAAATAAAGAAAACACAATTTCACGTCGATGAAAAAAATAAATCCCAAATGGGTGGAATAGAAAAGTTTTTCGGACGATCAAACAATGGCGATTTTTTTCCAATTTCAAAGTGTTGTATCTCTAAATCATCAATACCAATTACCTACCTCCTTCCAGAAAGTTGTAGATCATTGGGGCCAGGTAGCCCAGTGGTTGAAGCGACATTGTTTCAATTACTTTGGCTGCCAGTTGGCGATGGTTCAAACCATGGCAACTGCAGACATATTTCTGATGGCACAAGAAAGTGCTAGGAATCGCACGTAAAAAGGCAAAACCTCATTAATCCTTGGCTCGCACAAGATTCTGAGGGTTGCCGTTCGTAAGGGGACGACAGCTGGTTAACGGAAAAAATAATTTAAAAAATTTCAATTGATTGGAGAGTAGACTGATCTCTCGAAAATTGAAATTGGCCATTTTTTCAAGTTGATGATCCACAACTTTTTGAATTGATTGTATAAAGCTCCACGACTTTTAAAACGGGTTATAGCAGTTTTGACCAAAATTGGAAATGATTGCCATTCATTTCATCATGCCTAACAACATTCCAATCTGACCGATTTCAGGTTTACTTCTTTTAATCGACGGGGAATTTTAGTTTTTCCTACATAGTTCAGAATTACTTTTCTCTTAGGATTGACCGTTTTCGAGTTATAGGCGAAAAACTGAAACAAGTTCAACAATTTCACGGTTTTTCAGCCACCAAAAATTCTCCACATCCTCCTCGAGGTCGAAAACTTGGATTTGACATCAATAAACATGTACAAACAACATACTGAAGATTTCATTGAAAATATGAACAGGATGTTCATAAAGTCAGTTGTGGAATCATCTACGACTGAAAGTTGGAATTTAGTCGCTGTTTTCCATCGTACAAGATAAACTCTCTCGGAAGGGATTCACGCTTTAAAGAGAAACATTCTCAATTGAAAATTGAATCGATACATGACTCCTCTGGAAATGAAAAAAACACTACGATAAAATTGAAGTTACTTTTTCGTAATATCTAACAGAAAACAACTACTTCCCCGGCAAAAGCCACGCTGGACATTGAACTACATCTGATAGATATTGAGAAAGGCCATGTTGATAAAGTCAGTTGTGGAATCATCTGCGACTGAAAGTTGGAATTTAGTCGCGGTTTTCCATCGTACAAGATAACATCTCTTGGAAGGGAATCATGTTTTAAAGAGATACATTCTCAATTGAAAATTGAATCAATACATGACTCCTCTGGAAATGGAAAAAAACCCTCGATAAAATTGAAGTTACGTTTTCGTAATATCTAACAGAAAACAACTACTTCCCCGGCAAAAGCCACGCTGGACATTGAACTACATCTGATAGATATTGAGAAAGGCCATGTTGATGAAGTCAGTTGTGAAATCATCTGCGACTGAAAGTTGGAATTTAGTCGCTGTTTTCCATCGTACAAGATAACCTCTCTCGGAAGGGATTCATGTTTTGAAGAGAAACGTTCTCAATTGAAAATTGAATCAATACATGACTCCTCTGGAAATGGAAAAAAAACCCTACGATAAAATTGAAGTTACTTTTTCGTAATATCTAACAGAAAACAACTACTTCCCCGGCAAAAGCCACGCTGGACATTGAACTACATCTGATAGATATTGAGAAAGGCCATGTTGATAAAGTCAGTTGTGGAATCATCTGCGACTGAAAGTTGGAATTTAGTCGCGGTTCTCCATCGTACAAGATAACATCTCTTGGAAGGGAATCATGTTTTAAAGAGAAACATTCTCAATTGAAAATTGAATCAATACATGACTCCTCTGGAAATGGAAAAAAACCCTACGATAAAATTGAAGTTACGTTTTCGTAATATCTAACAGAAAACAACTACTTCCCCGGCAAAAGCCACGCTGGACATTGAACTACATCTGATAGATATTGAGAAAGGCCATGTTGATAAAGTCAGTTGTGGAATCATCTGCGACTGAAAGTTGGAATTTAGTCGCTGTTTTTCATCGTTCAAGATAACCTCTCTTGGAAGGGATTCATGTTTTAAAGAGAAACATTCTCAATTGAAAATTTTATCGTAGGGTTTTTTTTCTATTTCCAGAGGAGTCATGTATTGATTCAATTTTCAATTAAGAATGTTTCTCTTTAAAACATACTGAAATTTCATCAACCAAAGAATTTTTTGTCGTGACACTCCTTTTCCACGACCTTCGACTGGACTATTACTAGAAATCGTCGTATAAAGAAGAAATTTCACATACTACTTTAATTCTCGTTATATGAACGGTAAATTCTCAGTTATTCGAAGTAATCTCCTGTTGTTCAAAAACATCTTTTCTGAAGTTTTTCTTGCCGAAAGTGCACGGTGATGTACGAACAGTGTCGATGATCAAATAGCTTGTTTTAGTCAGTTCGGCGTCTAATCTCATTTCCAATTGTTATGTTACCAAAATTTGTATTTTGGGCAGTAAATAGAGGATACTTCGGAACATAAATTCCAGTAGGAATTAGATTGTGCCTTCCATCACATGAAAGGCAGTCTCTAGTTATATTCTGTTTTATTTTGGACTCGCAACTGATATTTACTCATTTGCTATAAATATTTTAATACAATAAAAGTGTTTTTATTCAGTGTTTTGCTTATAAAATGAAAACTGATATATCAATCTGGTTGCTATGAGAACAATTATTGTAGAGAATTAAAATACGAATAGAATAAAAAAATTTGTTACCTTATCGGGTCATTACTAACGGAGAAAAACTGGAAAATTCTGCGATTTTTCAAAAAATTGATAACTCTTCCATTTTTGGAGTTGTAGGGTTGGACGTTTTCATGAAAGAATTGAATCATGTGTACTTTCCCTGTGCACAAAACAGGCGCTGGCGGACCGTTAGTTTTGGCACAACAACAACTATGACTATAGTATCACCTTCATACAGGGTAATTCATTGGGAAATGCGCATACAGTTAGGGTAGATGGAAGACACCGAGGTCCTTCTAAATAACCTATATTTTATGGGTCTATCGTTCTTTATAACCAAGATACAGGGTGATTTATTGATTTTCACCATTTTTTCAATTAATCATAACTTATGAACCACCCTATACATTTTTGTGATATTTGGTTTGTATGTTCTTTGTCCACAGTAGTTTCGATTAACATGATAAGAAAAAGTCTTATTCCAGGTCCGGCATTAAAAAAATTAATAAGTAAGTTTCGAGTCGAAACAACATTCTGTATATCAATATTTTAATATTTTATTTGTAAATTTGGAAAGAGCCGGAAAAAATAAGTAAGACTAAAAGTATTTGGTGTTTCCGCATTCAACTTTTTTACTTATTAACTTGAGTCAAATCTAGATGTTTCGATAATGAGGTGCCACAAAATTTAAAAAAATAAAATTTCTTTCCCAAATGGTACTTTTCCAGCTTCAATCCATGATATCATCATCTATTTTTTATTCTCCTGATTCCTGGATCCCCAAACTTATTGAAAAACTAGAGGACATGTCCGTATTTGGGACAAATTATTATTATCAATGAAGAACTTTCAAACACCCTGTATGGTTAAAAATTTTTATTTATTTCCAAAATAATTATAAAAATGATGAAAAATGCCCATTCCGGAAAAAGCATAATTTTATTTTAAATAAAAATAACGTTGCAACAAATCTACATTTCAAAGGTTAAACATAACAGAAAATCAAAAAACTAGAATTTTCTTTATCCGCGTCTAATTACCTTTTAGCTAGAGCATGATCATTTCTCGACTCTTCTGATGCATTCTTGATAATAATAATATAATCAAGCAGTCTGTACGTATTGTTTGATTTAGTAAATGATACACTTTAGGTTTGATATCCCAAATTGTTTTAATTGCCAAGTTGGCTGATGTCAGAGTACAATTTTGACATTAGTTGATGACTTTGTACTTGTGTTGTTACGTTATTTGTTAATAACAGTAATTTCTTACTTAAAATGCCACACCAATTTGATAATAATGAATATGCAGACATGTTGTATGTATATGGATTTTGTGATGGTAATGGAAAAGCTACCCGAAGAGAATATGCACGGCGATTTCCTGGCCGGCGGTTACCTATTGACAAGACTTTTTCTAATGTGTTTAGTTACCTTAGAGAACACGGTAAATTTCCAACTGTAGCACAAAATGAAAGTTACGAAAGACGACATATCGATTTGGAGCAAGATATTCTTAATTTTGTACAAAATGATCCAAAAATTAGTCTACTGTTTGGCGAAGAATTAAAAAAAATCGTCTACATCCGTACCATTTACAGCAAGTTCAGAGGCTACAAGCAGAAGATGAAATTGCTCGATTGGCTTTTAGTGTATGGGTATTACAAAATAATAGGATCTTATACAGATGTTTATTCAGCGATGAATCTCAATTTACCAGAGACGCCATCAATAATTCCAAGAATTCTCATGTGTGGGCCAAACAAAATCCGTTCGCCATAAAACAAAATCATTCACAAATTAGGTTCTCCTTTAATGTTTGGTGTGGCGTAATTAACAACCGATTAATTGGACCCCATATCCTACCACATCTACAAACGGGTGAAGTGTATTTGGAGTTTCTGCAAAATATTTTACCCATATTGCTAGATGATGCAGGAGTTGATGTTGGAGGCATGTACTTTCAACATGATGGGGCTTCACCTCATTTCAAAGTAATGGTGAGAGAGTTTTTAAATGACAACTTCCCAAATCATTGGATAGGCAGAGGAGGACCTCACAACTGGCATGCAAGAGGGCCCGATTTTAATCCACTCTATTACCATGTTTGGGGTTATTTGAAATCAAAAGTTTATTCAACTGAAGTAAACACTAGAGAGCACCTTCTACGGAGAATTGAGGACGCTTGCGACGAACTGAGAAATGACCAAGCTATGATTAGAAAGTCAATTACAAATCTTACTTCAAGAGCACGAAAACGTATTGAGCAAAATGGAGGCCACTTTGAACAACTGTTATAAGTTATGTTGTTTACATTATTTTGTGTCTTATTCTTTTCGTTTGACTTAATACAATTTGTTGCAACGTTTAATTTTTTTCCAAATGTAGCGCAATGAACAAATGTTATGATAATTTTTTTAACCATAGAGGGTGTTTGAAAGTTCTTCATTGATAATAATAATTTGTCCCAAATACGGAGATGTCCTCTCGTTTTTCAATGAGGTTGGGGATCCAGGAATCAGGAGAATAAGAAATAGATGATGATTTCATGGATTGAAGCTGGAAAAGTACCATTTGGGAAGAAATTTTATTTTTTTAAATTTTTGGCACATCATTATCCAAACATGTAGATTTGACTCAAGTTAATAAGTAAAAAAGTTGAATGCGGAAACACCAAATACTTTTAGCCTTACTTATTTTTCCTGCTCTTTCAAATTTGTAAATAAAATTTTAAAATATTGATATACAGAATGTTGTTTCGACTCGAAACCTACTTATTTTTTTTTTAAGGCCGGACCTGGAATAAGACTTTTCTTATTATGTTTATCGATATTACTGTGGACAAAGAACATACAAACCAAATATCACAAAAATGTATAGGGTGGTTCATAAGTTATGATTAATTGAAAAAATTGGGAAAATCAATAAATCACCATGTATCTTGGTTATAAAGAACGATAGACCCATAAAATATAGGTTATTTGGAAGGACCTCGGTGTCTTCCATCTACCCTAACTGTATGCGCATTTCCAATGAATCACCCTGTATAACAGGGTTATTGGGTTCAGAAAAAAGGCTAACTAGTATTCAAATCTAGCCCAGTAGGAAACTGAATTGGTAGAACAGGATTACCAGCTCAATATGTCAAGAGCATTAGATCCTCTAGAATCGGTTATACAGGAATTCATGGAATAACTTCAGTTTTAAGATACCAAAGCATATTTGAAACAGGAAACTTACGTCGGATAATTATAGAAGTGTCTTCTTTTGACACGCGGGGTTCGGGGTATATGCTATTCAGCAAATTCCGTATACCAAGTATCGGATTTTTTTTTGTGAAAATCAAATCGAATCAATTGAGTGAATGAGCTTTTCAATTATAATATCATGAAATAATATTGTTGTTAAATTCAAAATAAGAATAACTCTCACTTTTAATGAAGCAGAGCGAATAATAGGGGAAATACAGCAGAAAAGGAAGGAAATGAAGAATGCAATAGATGTCATCGCGGTGCTCATCGAAAACTGAGAATTGAGGATTCTTATGCGAGAATACGGCAATTAGAATCAGACAATTCTTGTTTTGGAGAATGAAGTCGAAAAATAGGAGAATCAGCTGTATTTAGGCCATATCATAATATTTGGATGAGTTGAGGAACGAAACAAGATTTCACTTGAATGAATTATTTTGGGACGAGATTCAATCTATTTCTCTGTTATCATAAACATGCTTAATATGGATATCTCACCCTACTTTTCATGATGTATGTATAACTGTATTGATAACGATATATCATCATTTCATTGTGAGTAATATTACAACAATATAGCCAAATGTTCACACTTTTTTATCCACTACTGTTTGAACAATATGATATTAACGACTTCGTAATTGCACAGTTACTGGCTATGACATTACCTCTGTTACACTGAAGCTTGCAAGTCCATCTTTGTCATATATCACGCCTTTATTTTTATTCGTGGTAACTAATAAATGATTTTTCTCTTGTAAATGCAGTACCGTATAGTCCAGTCAGGAATCGTTTCTCATTTGCAACGGTTCGTTAGTTTGAATAGTATAGTATAAAAATTAAGACTCTGTATTACAAATGTATCTAGAAGGGAAAATGAGATGAATAAACAAAGGAGACTAGAAGTAAAAACGTTTCAAAACAAATATCCAATTTAGAATACTCCTAATAGATATCGATTTTCAAAAGTATTTATTGCAGAAATTTATTATTGGAATATCGATTTTCGTTGCTGAAATTTACCGAAATTTGGTACCCATAATTACTCGATCCTTCATTTCCAACTATAATGCCACAGCTGAGAGCAGGTAGGAGAAATTTATTTCATTCAACACTGAGAAGGGAGTTCCAAATAGGAATGAATTGAGTAAGTCCATTTCAAGACGACGTCCGCCAGCCAGAATCATTGATAATCATTGTTATTTATAAAAAAACCCAAACCAAATTGTGAAGGATTCTGGCCAGAATTTTTGTTTGAAAATACACTAACGCATTCATACACTATTTTGACATAAATTTGTCAGTTTGTTTGCGCATTATCAGACTATCAGTTGTTAAAATTGCACTACTACAGAGTGTTCATTACATTACTGTATTGAATTGAATGAAATTGCCCTAAGATCGTTACACATTCATTTGTAAGAACTTTTCAAATTAATATGTCCAAAGGAGTTTGTTAACTCAGTCTGAAACAGCGCGTGAGCAGCTGAGAATTTTTAAGGTGGTTTTCAATCTAACTTGGAGTCCATTTGAAAGCTGTAAAATCCACAATACAACTCAAAAGTTGAACAATGTCAAAGCTTCGTATTCACTTACAAAAGGAGATAGATAATGCAGTATTTAGTCTACGTACGAATACAGAAAATTACATGACTCTTTGAAATTGTGTCTGAATGTGACATTGTGCCAACGTGCATTTTTACACCATCTATATTCGTTAAAATCACATGAAAAATCATGTCATTTTAGGGGTGGAAATGTTGGGATGATTTCACACTGTACATATCAAAGCGATCGAAGGCTTTCTGAAGATTTGCAAACAATTTCCCTATTGTAATCAAAAAGAAGCATCCAATTGTCTTTCAAAACGCAGTTCCCCTGTGTATTCGTGAAAATTTAATAGCAAATTATGTCTAATAAGATGATCGATAACATTTAGCGATGGTAATGTTGGGGTGATTTCCCTCTGTACATATCAAATCGATCGAAGGCTATCTGAAGGATTTCAAACTATTTCCCTATTGTAATTAAAAAGAAGCCTCCAATTTTCCTCCAAAACTTAGTTCTAGCTCTTTCCGCCCCCAGGAAACTTTGAAAACTCAATACCAATATTTGTATTGAACGTAATGAAAAGGAATCGAATAAACGTCTCAGTTATTCAATTAACTTTGTTTCTGGGATAGGAACTGGAATCCAATTTTGTTGGAACTTTCAGTAAATTCTTAGAAGATTTGCATATCTTTGTATTAATGAGAAGAGATTCAAGCTTGTCTCAACGTGAATAAATTTCCGAAAAATTGTGTACTGTAATAATTCTTACTTGTACTTACTAAATATTGCTCATATTTTTGTTATGCATTCAAGACGTCTTTATTCAAATTTACATTTTTAACATTGCTCTATTCTAAACCGTAATAGATAAAATGTTATGATGAGCAGTAAGTTCGTCAAAGAAAATTTACAGGGACTCTCGCCCTTCCCGAGTTATAAAGGGAATACTAAAAATGCTGTTTTTGGATTTTTACGAATAGAATTGATATTTCAGAAAAAATTAAAATTGGGAAATAATCTTCATTGTATTCAAAACGCACTATAACAATGTAACAATAAATTTTTAATCAAACGTTTCGTGTCAACACGACCACCATCAACTTTTTTTTTGTCAAATACGGACCTGTCTTTTTAATTACAAATGTTGATAACATTTCAGTGGTATATCGCACTTGAAATCTGTATAATGTTTCATTCAAAATAACTAGCATCCTCAGTAACAACAATTTTCAATTACGGTCCAGTCGTTAGTTTGTTTACGAATCCCACAAAACCTAACGTTTGGATATAAACTATTAAATATGTTTTGAATGAATGTATCTTTGAAAATTGTATTCACACTATAAACATGCATAAAAGATATCTGTTGTTTCAGAAAAGAACGAAAGCAATTCACCCCAGAAAAAAAAACTTAACAGTAGAAGAAATCAAACAAACAGAAAAACAATTTATTTCATAATGAATTATTGGGGGAAAATAAAACCAATACAGAAAACGAATTCTACATGTCAAACTACATTAAATGCGCGAATTGATGACCTCTTTGCTGAATGCACATAAGTTGTCTGTCCATACGATTTCTGAGACAATTTTCTGGCATGATGGGTGTAATGCAATTACATGCATCTCTTATTTTTTGTTTGAGATGCGATATCTGTGCTAGGTGTTGAAAAAACTTCATACTTATTTATATATCCCTAGATAAAAAAATGTGATGGAGTAAGGTCTGGGGATCGAGCTGGCCAGGCAATTGGTCCATTGTTTCCAATTAATTTTTCTGGGAATATTGCATCTAAATGTTCCCTCACTATTGCTGCATTATGGTAAGGGGTACCGTCTTGTTGAAAATATTAGATTTCACGGCGGATGTTCAATGACAATTCATCTAAGTAGCCATCAAACTCATTGGATAAAAAATGTAAATACATTCCACCATTCAAATGCTCACCGTAAAAGAAAAGAGCTAGTATGTTTGTTCCCACAATTTCCAACCAAACATTTATTTTAAATCTTTCCTGGAAATTGGTTTCTCTATGTAAATGTTCATTTGTATCATTCCACCTATAATAGATGTTTCTGTCAAACCAACCACTGTTGGTGAATTTTGATTCGTCCGTCCATATTATTTCTTTACGAATATTTCCAACTTCTCTATTTCTACATCTTAACTACATCGCATATCTTACTCTCCTTCCGTCATTCGTTTCATTAAGGTAATGAACTTTCGGTTTCCTGTAGCATTTGTATTTGTTCTTTTTAAAAATAATTCTGGTAGATTTTACTGAAATCCCTTAGATTAGATTAGATTAGACCAATCATAAAAAAAAGTTTTTTTCACTTTGTCATTCTCTGTAAGGTAATATCTGCTTACCCAAAACATTTATTTGGTTTCTCATACTTCCAGTAACAACATATTTTCTAGTTTTATTTCTGATGTCAAATGCAGTCAGTCTCTCAACTTTCTTTCTAATCGTCTGAAAATTTGAATGTTTGGAATACGACGATTCGGGTATAGCTCAGCATGCACATTTTTGCCAAAAGAGGATTTCTATTTGATTTTGCATAAATAAATAGCATATCAGTTCGTTCGTCATTTAAATACACCTTTAATATGGTGTAACCGAGTGCATAAATGTCTGACAGTTCTTTACAGATATTAACAACTATTTTATTTTTCCTGCCATAGAAACCAAGCAAAGCCTACGTGTTTAAAAATGGTAAATGTATTGAGATTCTATTTAGTTGTACAAAATTAGACAACAATCGTATTTTGACCGAAAACTAATATTTTCGTTACTTTCAGGACTGAGAATTACGAAAATATTCCGTATAAAAATTGATTCAGGAGAAATCAGGCTTGAAACAAGGATTAATGTAATACAAATATTTCCAAAAAGGAAATATACGAATGTTCGTTATGTTGGGGCATCTTCTTATCGAAAGTATTGGGTAACGTCTGAAGGATGCCAATAGTTGAATAAGTTTCGAAGAAATCAAAACAATTTACAAAAGAACTAACTACAGGACCGTAATTATGAATTGTTGTCACTGATGATGCTAGTTATTTTAAATGAAACGTAATGAAAATATCAAGTGTGATATACCGATGAATTGTGATTTTATCGCTTAATCAATATTTGTAATAAAAAAAGGTCAGTATCTGAAAATAAAGTTGATGGTGACCGTGTTGACACGAAACGTTTAATTGAAGAATTATTGTTACATCGGTATAGTACATTTCGAATACAACAAAACTTTTTCAATTTTTCAAAATTTTCTGAAATAACAATTCTATTCGTAAAAAAAACAAAATTTTTAGTTTATTCTGTATAACGCGGGAAGGGCAAGAGTATCTGTGAATTTTCTTTGCCCAACTTACTGCTCACCACGATAGTTACCTTTTTCTCCATTCAATCGACTTAGTATCTATTACGGTTTAGAACATATAGCAATGTTACCACATGATAAAAGAAACGGCCTGCATATTTTTTCTCAAAATTTTGTTTGTCTAGCTTTGAATTTATAAAATTGATGAATTTTTCAAAAATGCCCCAGTTTTAGAAGCTTCTTCGGATTTTTTTAGTGAACACACCGATCCGGTTGCACAAAAAAACCGTTTTGTATGTCTTTCAGCATATTTGTGAAAAACTAGAAGTGGTAATTTTTGACAATATTCATTGTTAACAAAATTTCTGTTTTCATCCACGAACTATCTTTCATTCTGAGAGGTAGCACAGATTATTTGCATCCTTATTTGAGTATGAAACTAGCCTTCATTCTTTCTCTTTTGGTTGGCGTATAAACCTCCACCAAACATAAAACCAGTTTATTGTTTGGCTCAAAATGATTTAATAATTTCAAGAACAAAAAATACTTTCCTCCGTATTCTGGATCCAAATTGGACTTATGTTGTGTTCATTTCCTCTGAAAGTGGGTACAAATTACATTTGGTCTTGAATTTTCGTTGTCTTTATTGAATTATTTTTGACATGAAACTTATGCCGATACATTCAAGTAATTTTATAAGGATGAAGTGATAATGAAACTCACGTTATGTCTCCATTCGACCTTATAGACTGATGGATGGGCATTGACGATGCAGTCGAAATATACGTCAGTGCCTTCACGTATGACTTCGGGATTCAGTGATGTTCCTAAGACTATTGTTGCTTCTGGTGTATCTGCAATATTGAGAAAAATATGAGAATTATAAGAAGCACACTTTCAAAACAGTCCTGGAGCGTGTGTAATAATAATAATATTTATTCATTCCCAAGAAACAACCAGTGTTTATAATAGGGAACAACAAGTTTTTTTCATTTATATAGTATATACAGGGTGGCCCATTAGTGTGAGGAAGTACAGTATCTCGCCTATCATGAGGAGTATGAAAAAATGTTTCAGATAAAAGTTATACAGTGAACAATTTTACTTGTTATAAAAGTATTCATAAATTTACAGAGTTTCTCTTTGAAGCGAGGCAACACAAAGCAATTGAGCAAAGCGTTTCACACATGGAGGTATTTTCTTTGTCCAAAAATTTTGCTGCGTTATCAAGTTATTACTGAAAAAAAGGAAATCTTCGGAAAAACAGGCCATCACTAATGCCCATCATTAAAATTTTATGAGCAAAAATGTTCGAGAAATGCAACACCAATAGTAAGTTGAAATGTTAGTATGGACTGATAGTTACATTTCTAGAACAAGACATTGTATACAGAGGCATCAACATGACGAACTTCACATATCAAAAACTTGATTTTTTCAAATGAAACACTCAGTATGTTATGTCACCATTTTGTAGAAACACAAAACCTACAACCTTCAAATTTGGACCATATGATTTAGTCTCTAAAACTGACCCTTTTTGAGAAATTTACAATTCAATTTTCAATTTGTCAAAAATTGTCTTTCTATTTACGTAAGCTAGGATTTTGATACTTGGTTACTGTAACTGTAATTCAACATAACTGTACTGTCAAACGTAAAACTGAGAACCAGTATATTAGTCTAGAAAACATGTCTTTGTTGAAGTATTTATGAAAGAAAATAATTGAAACAATAATTTTTTTTAAATATTGAAATTTTATATCAACTGCTCAAAGTGACCACCGGCAACTTTCAACCAATGATGTATTCGGTTTTCGAATTCTTCTCTAACTCGCCCAGCACTGACTTTAATATTTTGGAATACGTCCTTAATTCTATTTTTCATATCCTCCTTTGTAGACGGAGGTGTTCTATAAACTTGATTTTTATCGTAGCTCCACATAAGAAAATCCATTTTCGTCCAATCTGGTGAGCTAGGTGGCCACTTAAAAGGGCCTTTACCTATCCATCTTCAGGGAAATTTAGTATCTAAATAATTATTAACAGGAACAGTGTGGTGTACAGGTGCTCGTTGTGTAAATAACACATCCTTCGTTTGATTGGAATGATTAAATGATTACTTAATTGTGGTAAATGATTTTCAGAAGAATCAAGGTAAATCGAGCTATCAACTCATTCCTCAAATAAATATGGCCATACTTTTTCTGACTGGTGGTTCGAAAGCAATGGGGGTTATCAGTCGAATAATAATGGAAATTATGTATATTTATGAAACCATTCTCATGAAATGTTGCTCCATCGGAAAATTGAACATATTTAAAAAAATCTCTGTCTTGTAGCAACTGTTGCTGAGCCCATTCACAAAATGTTACTCCTTTCTCAAAACTTTCTTCTAATAACTCTTGATGTAACTGAATACGGTACTGATGAAACTTATTCTTCTTAAAAATTCTTTAAATGACAGTCCGGATTATGTCAGTTTGCGAGAAATGAGGATCCTCTGTAACTTCAGTTTCTTCAGTTATTGTAGCTTTGGTTTTTTCTATTTTTTCATATGCGACTTATCCCGTTTGGGTAAATCGAAGGAGCAAATCTTTGAAACGCTTCTTTTCTGAGTTGCTGCCTGTCTGGATATCGTTCATTATGAATTCTGGTAGCTAATAAACAGTTTTTATCACCCCAGTACAAAAATTATTTCGGTCAATTCTTCAGTGGAGAAATGCATTTCAAATGCTATATTTTGTATGAAACGATAAGTACAAAATTGGATAACAGTAATTTTTGTTTTATGTTAACAGTTATAGATCATTGGATGTCAAATTCATGGCCCACTGTTATCAACAGTTTCATTGCGCATGGCGCATTTATTTGCGCGCCGTGACCCAGTTTACAAGCAACCGGTTAGTATCATTCTAGCATTGCCGATACTTGACTATGATTGACTGAGCGTTTTGTATCGAGTATAACCATTGAAAACCGTTAATTCTTGAATTTGGTAAAAGTCAGAATTATATCATTCTGACACGTAGTTTTAGTCTGAATGAAAATGAAATTGCAAATATAACAAGATCTGTCAATTTTAGGGGCAAAGTCACTTCACCAAAATTTGTAGGAAATAAAGTATTTTAAAAAAATGGTAGAATAGCATACGAGGTGTTTTATTTAAAAAATCCAAGTTTTTGATATTTGAAGTCACGTTTATTCCTCTGTATAAAATCTCCTGTTTGAGAATTATAAGTTTCAGTCCATACTGACATCTCAACTCTCTCTTGGTGTTGCATGCTCAATATCTTTTCGTGAAGTTTTTATGATGGTCTGTTTTTCCGAAGATTTTCTTTCTTTCAGCAATAACTTGACAACCCCGCAAAATTTTCGAAAAAAGGAAACGTTTTGCTCACTTTGATGGTGAGAAAAATTACAGGGTCCATTTAAAGAATTGATGCTTTGTGTTCCCTGCTTTAAAGAAACACTCTGTATATTTCAACATATTTTTGAAATAGGCAACAAAGTAAACCATATAACTTTCATACAAAATATTTTTTCATACTTCTTATGAAGACAAAGTATGTAATATCTTATAAATATATGGAATGCATAGTCAAATCTGTTTTTAATGTAGCATGTATTTTCTAAGTTTGTTCTTGAATTTCAGAATTGTCCTAACACTATTTAGTTCTGTAGGCAAAGAGTTGTATTTCTCAATATGATTTTATTCTTGTCGAACATAAATAATTAATTCGTCTTGTTTGGTGGTTATAAATAGAGGAATTCATGGTAAAATTGACATTTCTTCTTTTATTTCAACAGAGTGAATGAAACAACAAATACTCGACTGTTATAATTTTTCAATCTTCGATAGATTTCTAGGTGTATACACATTTATAGTGGGTTCTTAAAATAGAAGATTGTATATGCATTTGGTAATGTTGTCCAAACTTATATACGATATTAATCACTGAGAAGGATGTTCCCATTGTACACCCTTCTACAGTAAACCTTGAGGACGATACTGAAATGAAATGAATACAATGAAAAAAATGCTACCAGCTGCAGGCAGTCAAAAGACTCTTTTGGCGATTACTGCCAATCATGGTATAGCTCTTAAGCAAAAACAACAAAGCAGTACTACTCCTTATAAGAATACTAGCAGGGCACAATAAACCATGATGGCTCGGAAGATTTGGAATCTTTGTTGAAAAACTCCAAGAGGAACTGACCGAATTGGTGTGGACGGACTTAGTAGGTCGCGAAGGTTCGACAAGGGAGATTAGGAACAGTTATGTAGATAATGTGGAAAAGATGATGCCTACTTGACTGGTTGCGACAACAGCATACCCATAATTACTACAACACTACCCTGTCACTAGAAATAGACTGTTTCACTAATCTGAGAAATTCTTCCTATGATTGGTATCCTAGAACTTCTGGAATTGAGAGATTTGTCGAGAAATAATGAAGAATGTGTAAAGAATCAAAATAGTCATCGACTGTACTCAATACTGATGAAACCTGTCATTGCCGATAATCAGAAAATTGGTACTTACAATGTATCTCTAATTTCCATCCATCTTCGAGACTTTCCGATGAAACCATTTTGTTTTCAGACCTACAAGATAGGTACTTGCCGTCATCTTCTTTTTTCGGTACAAAAGAAAGTATACTTGTTGTTGTGTTGCCATCATTGGAAGTCTGGAAATTGACATTGTTGTGTAAGCAACTTACATTTCATTTTTATGGAAGGTGATTGTTTCATTCAAATATAGTTTATGTAAAAAATTAAACCAATTTATTACTATACTTGTCTCCAGTGTCGATTATGCAAGCGTTTTGAAATCCACGTTGTTCATATTTTACTTAACAATTCCAACATATTTGAAAAATAATGTGCGTTCCAGTCTTGAAATTCGTTAAGCAAATTTGACATTTTACCGCGTTTGAATCAAAACGGTGAAAAAGTACTGTGGAGTTCAAATATTTTTCCTGATTTATTGTTTTACTATCTGAAAGGAATATTCGTACTTCTGGAATACATTTTTGAATAGATGTTTGAATAAATTCTGATAGATGCAATTTGATGAATAATAATATGTATATAACGATGTAATACTACAGAATAGGAATCGAAAAAATATAAGATGTGGTTATGACTGAAAAACGAAATGCTCAGCAAATAACTATTTAATACAGTATTAATCTAAGATGAGAATATTTGAATAACGAAGAATGTCGTGTCATTTTGGTTTCTATACCATTACCGTATGATTAGTAATGGAAGCCGAAACAAATAGAAAAAAATTATAACATGGAAATTAGACAAAAGTAGATTTTTCATTATTTAATAATTCTACATGATATTCCACAAAATATATAGATCAATCGAAAAAATTCATGGAATTATCAAAATAGTTTTCATGCCAAATAAATTCATTCAAGAAATGAAGAAATAATTATTCAGTTGATAAAGTAATCAAGTACTACATTTGACAGACACTAAAAAATTTTTGGATTCGGTTTATTGATTCTAGCAAAGCGGAATACATCCATAATTTCATCAAACTCTCCCAATTTCTATATTCACAAGCTTTTATTCAATTTGCTTCGTTTGTCTGTCTGTCTGTCTTTCTGGTTCAAAACCCGCAATAAATTTTTCAAGCACTTGCTGACATTCGATTGAGCTGAAATTTGACACACGCATCAGGAACCGATGACAATACAATAATTTGAAATTCAGTCCCCCTGCCCACTGGATGCGTATAAATTCCGAAATAATTCCGACTGTTCAAGACTTCAAAAATTACATGAAATAAAAATGGAGGTCTGGTGGACACAGACCCCCTTCCATCTCGAATGGAGTGGGATCGTTGCGAAAATTTAATCTAAAAAGTCCGTTAAACAGTAAAAAACATCGGACCGTCAAATATATAGTTCGATATAGAATAATTTCACCCCCCTCCACCACTTCCTTTTGAAGGCTAGATAGGGAACGTAGAGATTCCAATAAATTTCCGATGGTTTCGGACACGGAAAATTTCTATTAAAATTGTGTGGCTACGACCCTCCTCTATCTAGAAAAAAGTTGATGATACAATCGGAAAAATCTATGAAACAACAAAAATAATCGAACCGTCGGCGTCGCGTCTATTAAATTTAAGTTGAAATTATTTTATCCTTCTGTCTCACTGAAGGCTAGATGAAGAATGCGTAGGAATTCAGAATTATTTACCACATATCTGAAAAAAAATTCTTGAAAGGTTGAGGCGAAACGTCATAACACTCGAAATACTTAAAGCTTCAAGCTATTGAGAAAGTATTAAAAATTGTGAATTTTCTTTGCTTTTCGTTCACCAAATATTAATTTTTTGTTTTCAGTTCAATAGTTAATGAATAATAGCTAGTTTGTTAATGAAACCTTGTAGTTGGAAACATGAAATATATTTATTTTATCAACAAAGTAGCCAAGAGTTTCCATATCATACTATACATTCAAATTCAACTATCTCAAAAATTGTTGCCATTATTCCGACCAAAATCTGAATGAGGTGAGGAGGTAAACTACTGATGAAATAGTAAAGGGTGAGTTACTCTATCCCAATATTTCCTCTCTACACATCGAACTGAGAGAATTCGAATCAAAGAAATTAACAGTTCTTACAGTATCTTTGGATTTCTCCAATCTTTGCCCATTTTTCCACCAAGTAATGGTCGCTGGGGGTCGAGATCCTGAGCTTTGGCATAGCAGATCGTATTTTCTTCCAGCAGACAGTGGCTGATTGGCTCCTAAAATCATCACATCCAGAGGTCCGACTGAAAAAAAAAACATATTTCAGATTTTCCTAAAAAATACTTAAGTAAGTTATTTTGTATTAACTGGGAAAATTGGTTGAGGAGGTAGTTGAGGGCACTCCACATTGGTATGCTTACAAATGAAAATCCTCAAACGTTTCCACGGTATACATGCTGACCTACAAAATGGGATCATCAGAAGATATTCAGTATGGTCAGATATCTCCTGTCATTAGGAGGATTTTGAAAACCCTGATAGTATTTTTTTTCCAAATAGCAATTAAAAATTTTTATCAGCTAACGTATGCAAATTTCGAAAAGTTGGAAAACCTCAAACATGGATTAAAAGTTTTCATTTTAGTGAAAGAAAGGACGTGTGCTTGGGACATCATTTTATTGGAAAAAATATTTCTGTGAAAATAGCTGGATTTTTGATATGTTGTAGCTGAAGCCATTCTGAGTAAAAGTCTTTATTAGCCCAACTCGAACGTATGACTAGATTCAGCGCTAAAGGGCGCCAAATCAGGAATTTTGTAATTTTTGGAGAAATTCAACTGAATTAAGAAACATCAATATCAATATTCAATATTGTGCGCGACTGAGCATTCCTAAAATTCGTCAGGTACAATTTTTTATAATACAGAAAAAAAACGCCACTGTTGTTCTACAGGGTATGGTCAAGAACATACTCAACTATTCAGTGAATGAATTCGCCTACGAGGTAATAAGTTCGTTGATATGTTCATTGAGGTTCAACCAGAATGGTTCGTTGATCGATCAAAATATAATAAAGCTATGAAAACAGAGTGTTTGAAATAAGGAAGGGTCCGTATTATATTCAGTGTGGCCGATTAGTGTGAGGAAGTACAGTATCACGCCTATCATAAGGAGTATGAAAAAAGGTTCGAGATAAAAGTTATTCGGTTTACTTTGTTGCTTGTTATAAAAATTATTGAAAGCGGGGCAACAGGAAGCATCAATTTTTTTAATGAATCACCCAGTAAATTTTCTTACCATTTAACTAAGCAAAACGTTTTATTACATATGGAGGTATTTCCTGTTTTAGAAAATGTTGCGGCGTTGTCAAGTTGTTGCTGAAAGAAAGAAATTCTTCGGATAAACAGACCATCTCTAGGTATTTCAATCAAGGGCTAGTTTAATGAGTCCGTGCCTAAGATTGAATTCTCGTTAAATTCAGATGGATAAACTCAGTTCATTCAGTTCAAATATTTAGTAGAAGGAAATATACTCAATATCCTCAGAACATCAGATTAATTTCTTTGAGTGACTTACTGATTATATTTATATTTTATAGCTTGTTAAATCCTTCAAAAATACAAAATTGATGATTTGGCGCACTGTATCGCCGAACCTTAAGGTTTAACGACGTAGTTAGGTTACTAGGAGATGACTTCATCTCTTTATTGAGGACGAAATCATGTGAATGGAGCCTTCATTGTGTGAAAAACTATGTATTTCTGTTTGCATTTTGTTTTGAGAGATCAACTTCCATTCTGATCGATCATCATTAATAATTAACTCAATCAACTCATAGTCTCGAAGACGAAGTATTTCACCTAATTGATTATATTGGAGTGTACGCTATGGATTTTTTTCGTTTTATAGAAGAATCATTCACTATCTAAGTAATGATCAGGTGACTATCGATTACAAATAATGCCTAAATGTCCTTCATTTATCTGAACTCACTGAAAAATAATAAAATTCGATATTTGGAGTAATTACATGCATATATTATAATATGGACACTACTTTATTCCAAACCCTCTGCATTCATTGATCCTCAATGGTAAACTTAGTCAGCCCTCGTGGTCGAATTCATTGAAGAATTCAGTATATTTTTGATAACCCTGTACAAAAACAGTGGCGTTTTTTATTCTGTATTATGTGAAAATAGTTCTCGCGAATTTTAGGAATGGTCAGTCGCATACAATAATGAATATAAGTAAATGAGATATTGACATTTTTTTATTCAGCTGAATTTCTACAAAAATGAGAAAATTCCTGATTTGGCGCACTCTAGCGCCGAATCTAGTCATAAGATTGAGTTAGGCCAATCAAGACTTTTACTCAGAATGACTGCAGATACAACATATCATAAATACAGCCATTTTCACCTGAAGACTTTTTCCCATAAGATGTGTGCGTGGTCCTTTCAATTCGGACGTATACGTATATTGAAAAATTCTTACCCTACTATAGAACCAAACAAAATTTCAATGTCAAAATATTTTATTATCCAACGTATTCTCCTCTCAATTGGATATATTTATTACAGCGAACCTGCAACGTCTCTAGACCTTTCAAAAAAAAATGTTTCTTCTTGCTCTGCAAACCAGACCTCCACAGCTTTCATTACCTCCTCGTTGGAAGAAAATTTACGACCTTTTAAACTTTTTTTCAGTTGAGGAAAGAGATGATAGTCGGACGGAGCCAAATCTGGTGAATGAGGGAGGTGTTCTAGTAATTCAAACCCTAAATCAAGAATTTTTTGCATGGCATCATGAGTTTTGTGCGCAGGGGCGTTGTCCTGCAGAAACAAAACACCTTTGGATAGCTTTCCGCGTCTATTCTCCTTAATTTTTTTCCGTAGAGTTTTCAGTAATGTCGAATAGTAATCTCCAGTTGTTGTTCTACCCTTATCCAAAAAATCAATCATGATTACTCCATGGCAATCCCAAAAAACTGAAGCAAGAACTTTTCCAGCAGATTTTTGGACACGAAACTTCTTAGGTCTTGGAGAACCGGAGTGTCGCCATTCCATCGATTGTTGCTTTGTTTCTGGATCGTAGAAATGTACCCAAGTCTCATCTATAGTAAAAATTCGGTTTACGAAGTCTACATCATTTTCAAATCGAGCACAGATCGAACGCGATGATACTACCCTTGCACGCATTTGGTCAACATTCAAACATTTGGGTATCCATTTTGCAGTAATTTCTCATGTCCAAATTGACGTGAACTATATGATGAACGCGTTCGTGTGAAATATTCAGCGCTTCAGATATCCGTTTTAGCCAAATTCGACGGTCTGTTAAAATCAAGTCATGAACTACATCGATATTTTCGGGGACTGACACAAAAACTGGCCTTCCCCATCGGTTATCATCTTCAATGGAAAATTTACCTCTTTTGAAGCTGGCAGTCCAATTTTTCATGGTCGTATACGAAGGACATTGATCACCAAGGGTATTAAGCATATCTTCGTAAATCTGCTTACCTCTTAACACTTTTAAATACAGGTACTTGATGATGGCTCGATCCTCCAATTTTTCGATTTTCACAATTTCGGTGGACTTATTTTTTTTAAATTTATTGCGTAACTCTGGTTTACTTTTTTGACGTCAAACTTTACACTGACACTTCTAATAAGTTATTGTTCGTTGCTACGGTAACGCAATATTTTGTTTATGCAGGGAACTGGTCTAGGCTAACTAGATATCAATACATCCTCGTATTTCCAGAGAAATTACCGTTTCAATAAAGTCAACATGTGTCATTTTGGATTAACCGCCATTCCTATAAACTATTACCTCGAGTTGGCAATCATTTTTTATGTGATCCTTTGGTATATGGGTACCAACTTATGTCTGAAGGAGAATCAGTACCACCAAGTTATACCAAAATCTTGGCTGGCCAGAAGACAAAAGTCTTCCTAGAAATATAGGCGACTCAATGCAGGAAGAACTCACTGCCTCCTACAGTGACACCGGCAGGATGGATAATGACATTTTTATAACACAGATATAGGCACTCTATCAAAACATTCGTCAAGAGTTTGAGGTTTTTAGATTATTCACAATTCACAACCAATAACAGACAAACATGGTAATCAATATCATCCTGTTTATAGATGATCACATCTGCATCACATAACAAGACTCAGTTCGAATATTGACATTTTCGATTCCATTGAAAATATGAACAGGATGTTCATAAAGTCAGTTGTGGAATCATTTTCATTCTTCATACGAACAAGGAGAAAACAATGTATAAACTAAACCAATATATTTCCAGAGCTCTGCGGATTAATTTGATTCAGGTACCTCATATGAGTCAAATGGGATTCATAATCCTCCAACACATAACAAGAGTACAGAGTAGAATGTTTCGCAAACTTTTGATGATAAGAACAGGTTTTTCAACTCACACACAACTCTAGATGAAACGCCAGAGGGACAAAAATTGTTAACAAACGAACTAAAAACCCTTTGTCAAACTTTCCGTCCACCACTAAAGCCACTGCAACGGAATAATTAGTTCAAACATATTGTAGGCCATTCCATTACAGCAAACATTAGCCACAAACAAACAAAATATCGGACGACAATGTTGAGCTGCAAGATAATGAAATTCTGAAAGAGAAACGAATCATCGTGAATCTAGCACAGCTTAAGGAACTTTGCAAGCATGTTTCTAATAGTAAGGGTCGAATTTCAATTCACTTTTCATCCAAATTTTTTTGGTTAAGAAAGAAAAAATGAAGACAATTCTGAAGGACAGTGCTGAAAAATTGGCAATAATTATTTTTCTATAAATTAAGTCACGCGATTGATTAGAATTAACAGGAATTCCAATAATTCACTAAGAAAAAAAACTGGATATGCAAAAGGATACTAGATATATTTTGGATCATTGCGTTGATTCAGCATTTGAAGGAAAAATTATTATAGAATCTACTCGTATTCCACATTAATGACTTTTTAGGTTTGTTAGACATCATTGATATTCGTAATCGAATTGAACCATAACAATACTTTACGAGGATGGTCCCAGTCCATGGCCTGACCTAGAGATGGCAGTAGTTGCTTGAAAAAAAAACGTATTAGAGATCTATACAGCATATGTTTCAAGTTTGAAGACAGCACGATGATTAGTATTTGTTTGGCAGCCATCAACAGTAAACGTTTTTGATGAATTTGTACCTGATACAATACTTTTATTTCAAAAGCCTTATCCCAACCAATATAAATGCTGAACTGGATTCTGCTCTGGGTGAGACTGCTTCTTCGTTATCAACAGTAAAATATTGGAAAGCAGGGTTCAAACGAGGCCATAGGACCTGCGTAGACGAGCATCGCAGTAGTCGACCAAATGAGGTGACGACTCCTAAAATGTTGAAGAAAATCAACAAAGTGGTATTGGATGATCGTCGACTGAAAGTGCGCGAGCTAGCAGACATAGTACGCATTCCAAAAAGTGGTACATCGCATATCAACTGAAAATTTGGACATGAGAAAGCTGTGCGCAAGATGGGTGCCGCGTTTGCTCACAATGGAACAAAAACAGCGTCGTGAAGATGTTTTCATCGAGTGCTTGGTAAGGTTTCACAGAAATAAAACCAAATTTTTGCGCTATTTCATAACCATGGATGAAACATGAGTCCATCACTTCACACCCGAAACGAAAGAACAATCAAAACAATGAACTGAAAAGGGAAAACCGGCTCCAAAGAAGGCAAAGACCGTTCCATTGCAGGCAAAGTCATGGCGTCGGTTTTTTGGGATGCGCGTGAGAAAATTTTCATTGACTATCTTGCAAAAGGATAATTTATCAACGGCGAGTAAGTATTAGGCGAACTTACTGCAACGTTTGAGCGAAAAAATCAAGCAGAAACGGCCGAATTTGGCATTTGGTCGTTATTGCAATGGTCAAAATTAATGAATTGAAGTTCTAATTGCTACCTCATGCAGCCTATTCGCCAGATTTAGTCTCCTCGGATTATTTTCTATTCCCAGACTTGAAAAAATGGCTCGGTGGTCAAAGATTTTCCAACAATGAAGAGGTTACGTCGGCAATTAATAGCTATTTTGAGGAGCATGACGATTCTTATTATAAAAAGGGTATTGAACTCATTGATCATCACTGGGAAAAGTGTGTGCTAAAAGGAGATTACGTTGAAAAATAAATATGTTTTTTTCCAAAATTTTTGTTTTCTTTGTATTTTGGTTTCGATAAGAGTTTATGAATCAAATATTCAATTTTCATTGAATTATTTTACAATAGTAATGATTATAGGCTCTTTTATATTGTAGATGAAATTTACCCATCATTTCTAATATCTAAAATTGTATCGTCTATTGATGAGAAAATCCTCATGGATTTAGTATCATGTGAATCTTCGGAAGAAATATGGGTTAATGTGCAATCTTTATATACCAAAGCTGATGAAGCAAGTGTACAGTACACTCGCCAACAACAATTTTATGCATTTGAGTACGAAAGTTTGAAGAATTTTGGCGAAGCTACTAGGATATATTGAAAAATTCTTAGCCTACTATAGAACAAAACAAAATTTCAATGTCAAAATATTTCATTACTCAACATATTCTCCTCTTAATTGGATACATTTATTACAACGAACCTGCAACGTCTCTAGACCTTTCAAAAAAAATGTTTCTCCTTGCTCTGGAAATCAGACCTCCACAGCTTTTATTACCTCCTCGTTGGAAGAAAATTTACGACCTTTTAAACTTTTTTTCAGTTGAGGAAAGAGATGATAGTCGGACGGAGCCAAATCTGGTGAATAAGGGGAGTGTTCTAGTAATTCAAACCCTAAATCACGAATTTTTTGTATGGCAACATGAGATTTGTGTGCAGGGGCGTTGTCCTGCAAAAACAAAACACCCTTCTCGCGTCTTTTCTCTTTAATTTTTTCCGTAGAGTGGTCAGTAATGTCAAATAGTAATCTCCAGTTATTGTTCTACCCTTATCCAAAAAATCAATCATGATTACTCCATGGCAATCCCAAAAAACACAAACAAAAACTTTTCCAGCAGATTTTTGGACACGAAACTTCTTAGGTCTTGGGAGAACCGGAGTGTCGTCATTCCATCGATTGTCGCTTGGTTTCTGGATCGTAGAAATGTACCCAAGTCTCATCCTTAGTAACAATTTGGTTTAAGAAGTTGTAAAAATGTAAATGTAGAATGAACGCGCTGGTTGCAATTCTTTTCTTTAATGAAGGTATTTTACAAAGATGTAAAATTTGACAATTCAGAGAAATTGAATATATTATTGACATTATTCGACTGCATTTGTTATCCGTCGTCACGTTCGCCAGGAGCAGTCATGGGCGCCGACTTGGGATGGAAACTGGACATGCCCCCCACCTTGAAAGAGTGGCCTTTCAACTCAGCTTCAGCGGGACAGCCTCACGAGACAGAGGTAGAGGACACAGGTTAGAGATGGCTCTTCGAATTTCACCATTCACCGTACGTAAAGCAGCAACCCGCGGAATGTTATCGGAACCAGGAAACAACTGGATGACCCTACCAAGCTTCCATTGTAAAGGACTTAGGTTGCAGTCTTTGATAATAACCAGGTCGCCAATGTTCATTTGTGACTTGTTTTCTCTCCATTTTTGTCGGCCTTGAAGTTCTGATATGTACTCGAGAGACCATCTTTTCCAAAGATGCTGGCGTAGTTGCTGAAGTCTCTCAAATTGATCCAATCGATTTACCTTGATATCCATGAAATTATGCTCAGGAATAGAGGTGAGCGTGCGGCCGATGAGGAAGTGGGAAGGAGTTAAGGCGGTAAGATCAGATGGGTCTGAGGTTAAAGGAGTTAAAGGACGGGAGTTTAAAATAGCCTCTACTTGCACTAAAACAGTTTGAAAATTTTCATATGTGAGGAGCGCTTCTGATAGAACACGTTTCGAATGTCTTTTCATTGACTTCACAACTGCCTCCCAAATGCCACCGAAATGTGGGGAGTACGCAGGAATGAAATGCCATGATATTTCTTGACACGAGGTAGAAGATTCGATTTCTTCGCTGTGGTTTTTCAAAAATTTACCTAGTTCCAATAACTGATTTTTGGAACCTACGAAATTTGTCCCGTTGTCGGAATAGATACTTTGGGGCTTGCCCCGTCTTGCTATAAACCGTTTAAGAGCAGAAATAAAGGCATCACTGGTTAAGTCGCTGACTAGTTCAATATGAACCGCCTTTGTTGATAAACATATGAAAAGGCTAACATAACCCTTGTAGGTTTTAAAACGTCGGCCAGGTTTGTCTCTCAACGTAAAAGGACCGGCGTAATCCACCCCTGTATTGATGAATGGAAGAAAAGGAGTGACCCTTGCTTCAGGAAGATCTCCCATTAGAGGATTTATAGAAATCGGTTTGGCTTTGAAGCACACGATACACTCATGAACAGTTCTCTTCGCAAGATTCTTCCCAAGTATGGGCCAATATGTTTCACGTATTGAGTAGAGCAATTGATGAGGTCCAGCATGAAGAAGCTTTTTATGCTCGTTATGGAATAGTAACTTTGAGAAATGATGATTTGATGAAATGATTATGGGGTGCTTCTTATCAAATTCATATGGAGAATGTCTTAGTCTGCCCCCAACCCTGAGAATACCATTCTCATCAATAAAAGGAAGTAGGGACAACATTCTACTTTTGCGAGGAAGAGGTTTGCCTTTCGATAAGTTATGCAGTTCCTCTGGGAATGATTCAGCTTGAGAATATTTGATAAGATAACGAAGTGAGGAATTCAACTCCTGCATAGAAAGAGGACCAGAATTTCTTTCCAGGGATCTGAAACGAGCTAATGAATTGTGAACGAATCTTAAGATATAGGCAAAGGTGCGTTTGAGACGATTCAATGTTGAAAATCGTTCGAAAGGAAAACTGGAGAGGGCTGTCAAATTCAGGGAAGTTATTTCTGTTCGCTTCATCTCCGGAAGTTCATTGGTCAACTCAAGCGGTTGAGTGGAGCAAATTTGAATGGAATCATTCAGAAATTTGGGACCATGCCACCAAAGATCAGATGATTTCAAACTTTGTGGACTAATACCTCTTGAGATGAGATCGGCAGGATTTTCCTTTGTATTCACGTGGTTCCAACAAGAGATATCCGTATTGGATTGAATTTCTGAGACTCTGTTGGCCACGAATGTTTTGAGGAGATGAGGAGAAATTTTGAGCCATCCTAGAACCACCATAGAATCCGACCAATAAAATATTTTATTGAATTTAAGAGAGAGAGATCTGAAAACTTTGGTAGCTAGCCTACTGAGGATTACAGCAGCGCAGAGCTCGAGCCGCGGAATGCTGATTTTTTTGAGTGGAGCAACCTTTGACTTTGCACATAACAGATGGGTTTGGACTTTACCTGATTGATCTAAGCTGCGGATGTAAATAGCGGAACCGAACGCTAGTTCAGAAGAGTCGCAAAAACCGTGTAATTCAATATGAACAGCGTTGTCTAGTTTCACTTTACGAGCAATCTGAATATCATTGAGTTGAGGGAGTTGATCTCTAAAAGCTAACCAACTAGTATGAATATGTAAAGGCACTGAATGATCCCAACCTAATTTTTCTAGCCAAAGTTGCTGTAACAACATTTTAGCTTGGATTGTAGCTGGTCAGAGAAGACCTAAAGGGTCAAAGATTTGTGCTATACCCGACAGGATTGACCTCTTTGTGATTGTCTTCGGAAGAATCTCCGAAGAGATAACATATCTTAGAGAGTCAAATTTGGGATACCAATGAAGTCCAAGTGTTTTTGTGTTATCGTTCGATCCAAGAGAGTGGGCGATGTCCAAGGAAGAAACTGATTGCTGGATAGCATCCAATATTGAAGGATTATTAGAGACCCATTTGCGAAGTGGAAGGTGAGCTTTGGACAGGATATGAATGATTTGCTTACAATAAACAATGATTTCCGAAACTGAATCAGATCCAGTTAAAAGATCATCAACATAGAAGTCATTCGCTATTATGTTGGTAGCTTCAGGAAAACTTTCGGAATACTCCTGCGCTAGTTCACTCAAGCATCTGGTAGCAAGGAAGCTCGCCGATGCAGTACCATAAGTGACCGTGTTCAAGGAAAAAGTTTGCAAAGGCTGACATGGAACAGACCTCCACAATATTTGTTGAAAATGTCTCTGAGAAGGACAAACCAATATTTGGCGACAAAATTTTGCAATATCCGCTGATACTACGTGAGAATGTTGCCTGAATCGAAGAACGATCGACAAAAGATCACTTTGAACGACTGGCCCGACCATTTGGACGTCGTTGAGTGATAAACCGCTTGAAGAAGGAGACGATCCGTCGAACACAACACGAAGTTTCGTGGTGAGACTGTCCTTCTTCAAAACTCCTTGATGAGGGAGGTAATAGCTGAATGGTTGATGGTGATCAACCTGAGTCATGTGACCCATGGAAACGTATTCTTCCATAAATTCAATATACATTTTCTTTAGGGTTGAATTGTGCTGAAGCTTACGTTCAACACTATAAAATCTCTTTTCGGCTGTGCTTCTTGATTCACCTAGCTTTTCAACTGAATCTTTGAAAGGCATTGAAACTACGAAACGTCCATCTGAATTCCTTTTAAGAGTAGATTTAAAATGCTCTTCGCAATGTTCCTCCTCCTTAGAATAGAACCGAGTAGTGGGAAACTCTTCTATTTCCCAGAATCGTGAGAGTTCATCACATACACTATTGTGCGAGAAATTACAGAAGGCATTCTGGGAAGGCTGTACCTGGGGAAGAGGACCTGAGATAATCCACCCAAGCTTTGTCTTTTGAAGTACGGGGTTTTGTGGGCCCAAATTGATCTGCCCAACGCAGAGCAAGTTATAGAAAAGGCCGGCCCCTATCAGGAGGTGTATATCTGAATTCACATGGAAATTTTTATCTGACAGCTGAATATTAGCAGGAATGCGCAATGAAGAAATGTCTATTTGACAACCTGGGAGCTGATTGCATATGGCATTGGTGACTAAACAAGTTAGGGATGCCGAAAATGAGGAGTGGAGTGACCTAAGGAACACATTGCACTGGTAATTCATATTAGAGGAAGTTTGAGCAATCCCTATCACAGAAATGTCAATTCGCCTTTTTGGAAGACCTAATTTTGAGACTAAATGGAATGAGATAAAATTTGATTGCGAACCACTATCCAAGAGAGCTCTGCATTCTTGTGCCTTACCAGAACTATCCAAAACTTGAACTACTACTGTGGATAAAAGAACAAGATTTTTCCGAACAGCGCTAGTTGAAAGCGCATGCGTAGATTCAATATTTGAGTCTGCTTCACTGGCACTCGAAATGACATTTGGAGCAATTTCGGTAGTTTCGACATGAATGAGTGTGTGGTGCTTCTTGCCACACTTATAGCATTTGCCGTATTTGCAATTGGAATTCACGTGACCAGGATGTAAACAATTTAGACAAACCTTTAATTTTTTGGCTTGCTCTGTTCTATCAGTAATGCTTAAATTGAGAAAATCACGACAATTGCTCAATTTGTGATTTGAAGACTTGCATAGAAAACAAGAAGCTTGACTTGATATCAAAGATCTCGTAAGAGATTTTTTCTGAAATCGATTGCGATCTTTATTGCCACTAGAAAAGTGATTAGCCTCAATTTTTTCAAGAATGTCAGCTTTCGTTTTCAGAAAATTCAAAAGATCTTTGAGAGTTGTCTCTGTTGATTTCTTTGACTCCCATTCAAGAGTGGTTTCAGAATCAAGCTTCTCAACGATTAGAAATATCAATAAGGTATCCCAATGGTCTACGGGTTCATTCAAAGATTGCAGAGAACGCAAGTTACTTTGTAGGCCATCTACTAGCTGCCTGATATTGAAAGAAGACTGTTTGATAATTTTTTGCAAATTGAATATGCATTTGGTGTGATTGTAAACAAGAAGTTCACGATTCGCAAACCTCTCGCAAAGCATTTGCCACGCCACTGAGAAATTCTCGGAAGATACCGGAATACTATGAATAACTTTCTCAGCTACGCCACTGACAGATGATTTCAAGTAATGAAATTTTTGTACTAAACTGATGCTCACATTTTTAATAATCATAGACTGAAAAGAATCATGAAATTCCAACCAATTCTCATAATTACCGGAAAATCTAGGTAATTGAACAGTTGGTAATTTGATACCCAAAGATGCATGATTATTTTCATCTTTACTTGAAACACCTGAGTGAGAGCTATCATGTTCATGTGGATTTCCTTTCACGTTGGAAGACTCCCCGACACTGGCAGTATGTTTGGACAAAAGAGTTTCGGCCTTTGCAATTATGCCAAAGTAATCGTTTTCAAATTGTTCACTTTGAGCCGATTCATCTTGAACGTCATCGACCTGACAATCGATTTCAGTTTGAATTTCTTCGAATTGATTCAAAAGAAGTTCAGACCTTGATAACCTCAATTTCAATTCATTTTCAGGAAAGATAAATTCTGGGTTAGCTAAATCATTTTCGAGATTATTTATATAGTTTTTGAAAATTGTAAGTTTCGATTTTATAGATGCCCGCCTTTTTCTCAATTTGTCAAGAGTCATTCTAGTTTCGGCTTCTGTCATATTTATCGGAAAAAGAAACTCTTCTTTACAAGAATTAGCACAATACAAAATTATTGAATGAGAAAAAGTTGTTTTTTATTAGATAAATGAAACGTGAACTATTTAAACTGTTGATGTGTGAAAAAATGTGTTTGAAACACTCAAAACTGACAGTTCCTTAATAAGAATGAGCGTTTTGACAAAGCAAACAAATTGAATTTGTTAAATAATTCACGAAATATATATGCAAATGCAAGTGAAAGCTATTTTAAATAAGGGAAAGGGATCAAGGATTAGGAATGATTACCTGGGAGACCGCAAATTAGTTCTGTACAGTAGAAATTGGATGCTGCGAAACTGGAAACTCGAAACACGTGTGGAAAACGAAACTTCGACTTTATCGAATTGTTTGCCAATGACTTCGTGTGTGTTTCCGAAATTTTCACCAACTTCCCAATCTTCTTACTTGAATATCCGGATGAAGGACCATGTAAAAATGTAAATGTAGAATGAACGCGCTGGTTGCATTTCCTTTCTTTAATGAAGGTATTTTACAAAGATGTAAAATTTGACAATTCAGAGAAATTGAATATATTATTGACATTATTCGACTGCATTTGTTATCCGTCGTCACGTTCGCCAGGAGCAGTCATGGGCGCCGACTTGGGATGGAAACTGGACAGAAGTCTACATCGTTTTCAAATCGAGCACAAATCCAACGCGATGCTGCTACCCTTGCACGCTTTTAGTCAACATTCAAACATTTGGGTATCCATTTTGCAGTAATTTTTCTCATGTCCAAATTGACGTGAAACTATATGATGAACGCGTTCGTATGAAATATTCAGTGCTTCCGATATCAGTTTTAGCCCAATTCGACGGTCTGTTAAAATCATGTCATGAACTGCATCGATATTTTCGGGGCTGACACAGACACTAGCCTTCCCGATCGGTCATCATATTCAATGGAAAATTTACCTCTTTTGAAGCTTGCAGTCCAATTTTTCACGGTCGCATACGAAGTCACCAAGGGTATTAGGCATATCTTCGTAAATCTGCTTACCTCTTAATTCTTTTAAATACAGGTACTTGATGATGGCTCGATACTCCAATTTTTCGATTTTCACAATTTCGGGGAACATATTTTTTCTTTTAATTTATTGCGTAACTCTGGTTTACTTTCTTGACGTCAAACTTTACACTGACACTTCTAATAAATCATTGTTCATTGCTATGGTAATGCAATATTTTGATTATGCAGGGAACTGGTCTAGGCTAACTAGATATCAATACTTCCTCGTATAAGTGACAAGATGTTAATAAATAAGATATTGACGAAGCTCCTATTTTTATTCCGCGTGGGATAGTTCTGTAGACAAAACTTCGAATAGCCTCAATTCTAGACTTCTCAACGAAGGAGAAAGACTGAATTTGAACAAATCCTGACGAAGCAGAAGCTTTGCAAAGTTGGTTTCTAGTTTTCGTTCAACAAACAGTGAAAACAATGACTGTACTTCTCAGTCAAGACAAGAAACCTTACCATCTAGTTTGCTAAAATCAACTGTACTAGCAATTTCAAGAACATAGAGAATGTGAACTCAGATAATGAATACATTGACGAAATAACAGGTTGAAAATTACAATCAAAAAGTATACATGATGAGCAACTGTGTGAATTTCCGGTATTATTTTTACTTGTTTCCAAAATATGGCCCAGTATCTGCAGGACAAGCTAAACACGAAATTCAGCTCCATAACATACAAGAAATCTTCAGAGTTCTACTGAGAGAAAACCAGCCCATATCGTCGGTGATATGTCAATTACAAACTGGCTTATTTCTCTCTTCTCTCTTTTCATATCAGACATCGAACAATATTTTTGAGCAAAAGGTCTGAAAGGGTTGAATATTGTTGGTGTGAATGATGTCCTTATGCTTGCCTATGCAGATGATATTTTCATCCTTGGCGAGTCGCAGATTGACTTGGCGCGTAAACTGAAAACTCTTGAAATGTACGTGAATGTAAACAAACTCACAGTAAATACGACAAAGACAAAAATTATGATCTTCTGCAGGGGGGGATATAGTAGTAATTATCAACAGGTTTTTCGATATAACAATCAACAAATTGAAGTGGTCAAAAACTACAACTACCTGGGGGTTGAGTTCTCCTCATCATCTGCTTTTCTCAGTATGGCAAAAAAAACAGTGCGCAAAGCTAGCCAAGCAATAGGTGCGGTTATGGACATAATGAGAAGCTCAAAAATGAACTCGAGGCAATCAAGAATTAAACTTTACGAATCTATTGTACTTTCTTCCATGTCATTCGGAATCTCTATATGGGGTCTTCGATATGCTGATGTGATTGAACGTATACAATTAGGGTTCTACAAAAGACTTCTCTGTTTACCTAATAACAGCCCTAATTATATGGTACGCTTAGAAACGGCATCAACAAAGTTGTCCTATCTGATGTTGAAATCAGCTTGGACTTGGTTGAATACCCTGAAAGCCATGGATATTTCAAGATTGGCAAAGTTATGTTACTCTCGGTTAGTCTCCCTTTCTAATAGTGATATCCGTTTCAATTGGTTACTCCAAATCAAAGAATATTTCATATATATGCAGGATGTGAGAATATGTGGCCGAACTTTCTTGCCTATAGTTCCAAGTCTCAAACCAATATGGTATTGGATAAATATAAGCAAAAACTTTCAGAGGAAGATAATATGCAACTGATAAACTAATCATATCCTCTTATATATCGTCATTTCACAAACTTTGGTATTGAAAATAGCTATCTGAGTTCACCTGCTCCATTATGTTTCACTCGAATCATAGCACAAGTCAGAATGTGTGGTAGTAAGTATCTTATATTATTTTTTGGTGGTTCGACATACAAAATAGACATGTCGGAAATCTGTTCCATTTGCAATATGCTCGTTAATGAGTCCCTTCAGCATATACTATTTGAGTGCCCTATTTATGATGGCTTGAGACAGAGTTCAGTGTTCTCCCAGATTGATTCTATGGATGACGTGATTCTCCTATTCAACAGTGGCAATATTCAAAGTCTTAAAAGTCTTACGAACTACATGATGAACACTCTTAAATTGCGTTCGTTCATAATCAGTGAGTAGTCATGCATAGTTATTTCCATTGCAATTTCTGCATACTTTCGTAGAGCTCTTGAATGACGCATAACATATATATTTTCATATTTTGTTTTCTTTTGTGATAATTGAATTTAATGATTAGTATATTATAAAGTGTATATTAGAAACGCTTGTGATTATTGTATTTTATAAGTGGTAATATGTCTATTGTGATTATTAGAAACTCATAAACTAGGTTTATTATATAATATTCTATATGTATGTAACCAAACTCTTTGTGATAAGAATATTTTTCTTGGACACAATAAACGTATCTATCTATCTATTTTTCTAGAACATCACAAAACCAGTGACGATAGTCGTTGCCGAACAATGTTTTCAACCCTTATGGCTACTAAGCCTATGACGTAGGCCTACTATAGAAAGTACCTGACAGAAAACAAATAGCCTCCGATGTGTATTGAATTCCATCGTAACTTGTGCAAGGTTCCTAAATGCATCAGAGTCGCTTGTGAACACTGAACAGTGAACAATATCCCAAAATGACCTGTGTTTTTATCACAAAACTATTATCGACTCATTCTTCCCCCGAATGTATTTTTGCTACTTTTTTGAAATCATTCAACCCTCACCGGGTTGATCCGAGGTTGACCCGCTGAGGTCAGTCTTTCCACGCTAACGTCGGTAGCCTGAAGTTTGAGAACTCGTTTTTTGCTCAGCGTATAGGGAGACATTTTCCAATGCTCCTTAGTTCTTCTGTCAACCCTTTTCTCTCTATTTCCCACGATGTCTTTGTGAAAGTACAAAATATTATATTTCATTACGATTTCAGAAAATAGGCTTTTTCCGTGCGTGCGCGACATGTTCCTGTGGGAGACGTAGCTGAACACGGGAAGTCTTGCAAGCACGGAAATAGCTATTTGTGTATTTGGAGCTCAAAGTGATTGATTTCCGCTCAACAAAGAGAGTTACCGCGCGACGCGAAGCGAAGCGGTAATCTTTGAAGAGCGGCTATGACACTTTGTGCTCGAAATAGACACATGATTTTTTCTACAAACGCAGCTCTAAGACATAGAAACGATAGACACTTCATTCAACATAGGCACATGATTTTACCTATGATAAGATTTACATTCAATGTAATCCCAAATTTATAAGCTATCGAGATATCCAGTAATTTACATCTCTAACAAAAGGAAGAAAGTGAAAAAACTTGCCTACTAAAAAAAATACCGAAGCCTGAGATCGAACTCAAGCCAAGATAGAAAACTCAGTTTGGTAGGAAGCATCTCTAACCCTAACACCACCGCAGTTCCTTGGAGTGCTTCGAATTTCTTGTGTTCACTTTCTATCATACAAGAATAGGTTCGTTTTCAACAAAAGCTAGAGAGATCGAGCGTTTTTTCAATATTCTTGCTCTAAAGCGTAAAAGCTGTCACAAAATGACATTCCTCGGAAAACGTCAACTTTGTGTTGGGATCTGAAAGCGTCAAAGGCTACTTTGGTAAGCGGTAGTAGAAAAAAGCATTTGTGGACGAGTAATGAACGATATTTTTCATCATATCTATCTGAAAACCACAGATTTTTAAGAAACATTTATTTTTAATGATGAAGGAGCAAAAACATGTATTATTAATTGAATTATTCATGGTACAAAAATATCCAGAAATTGCCACAAAACAAGCGTTATTTACCCTGTTGGTAAGGAAATATTCAAACAATTCGCGATTTCTAGAGAACTGTCAATATCATATTATTTAATTTTGACATATAAAAAGGCAGCTATAATGACACCAGCGCACAGAAAAAAATATTTTTCAGTATGCTAATGTAAATATAGTGTTTTCTGATAGGTGTAATGAAAATTCATTTTCCGATGACTTACTTGACTCAGATAGATAGATAGCTTCATTCATCTCTTATGGTCATGGGACATGACATGAGATAGGTCTTGATGAAATTGAAATTGAAATCGACAATTACACATAATGATAAATATACAGATAAATTGAAATGGACAATTACACATAATAATAAATACAATACACTGATATTTATTTTTGTTTAAGTTGATATATTCGTGTATCGAATAAAATGCAAGGGTAACAAAAAATGTTTTCAGTTTAACCCCTGTATTACTTCAACTGAAGATGAGCATTACTATGCTCGAAAACATGTTTTTGAGTTTCTTGTAACGCAGACACTTTGACAAGTTGCTTGCCAAAGCTGTGTTTCCCCTTGTCCTTGGGGTGAAGTATAAATTGTGGAGACGACTTCGAGTTTTACTTAACTTTATTAACGAAAAAGTACTAAGAAACAGGAAATAATACAAAACTCGTGGGTTTGAATAATCCAAAGACAAACATTAGCAGTTCTTGGTTAACTAAACAAGAAGATAAAAGACTCAACCTATTAGGTGCTCAAAATGTTGGGCATTATTTGCCGAACAATAACCAAGCCTGTCACAAAATTCACTTACAGTATTATTTAACTCTTCTGGAGTAATATGAGTCGATTCGTATAGAATTGTTTTCCTCAGATGATCTAAACTTATAGAGGTCCACTTTTGAACACCCTTTCTTTTAGATTCTCATATAAAAAAATCTATAGGGGTCTTATCCAGGGAGCGTACTGGCCATTCTATCGGTCCTCTTCGACCAATCCATTTTTCTGTGAATACCTCGTCCAAATATTGTCGAACTTCTTGTGCAAAATGGGGAGGTGCCCCATCTTGTTGAACTCTTGCAATTTAGGAACAACGTTTCTTCTCAGAAGTTGTAAGTATTTTTGACTCGTCAGGTTTCCATAGATAAAAAAGGTCCAATAATTGTGTTGTTAAGAATCCGTGCCCAAACGTTAATTTTCTGTGGAAGCTGCGTATGTAATTCTTCGGTCCACTGAGGGTCAGTTCTACTCCAAAACCTACAATTGTGCCTGTTCACCTGCCCATTTGAACAAAAAGTCGATTCATCACTAAACAATATTTTGTTCTTAAAATCTGGATAATCGTTATTTTTATTCATTATGACTTCATAAAACTCAATACGGTGGTCAGGATTATCTTCCAGAAGTTCTTGACTGTACCTACATTAATTAATTAGTTTTAATTTTTTCTTGCTTCATAATCCTGTGAATTAAAGATTTACTTGCATCTTCCGGTTAATTTTGATTGCGTTATAGACATTTTAGGATTCTCTTCTGAAGATAATAGGATATTCAATTTATTGTCATCTGTAGTGGTGTGCCAGTTTTCGGAATAGTCTTTACATTCCTTGTTTGTTGGTTTCGCTTTACAGTTCGGCAAACTGTAGATATCTTAATTTGCTTCTCTGGATGTAAAGCATTGAGGGCCAGTTTCACAGGTTCCAGTTAGAGTCCAGATCAATTAACTAATGGTTAGAATGTGGACATGTTAACGCCATTGAAATTATGTCATTCACCGTCTAATCTTTCAGTTACTTATCTGAAGGTTAACTGGAACCTGTAAAACTGGCCCCGAATAACTCACATACTTCTTGAGAGCTTCTCATTTTATAGCCGTAACCACGATAGATTAATATTTTAATCCGTTCAGCTTCACTTTACAAGAAAACCATTTTATCTTGATAATGATTCAAGTAACTTTCAGAATAATGACAGATGGTTGACAACAATATCAATAAAAGATGATTAACTGTTTCCAAAGGCCACTTGTTAATTTATACCTTATGATTCTAACAAGATTATTTTGGAGTTCTGTTAATATCGGTTAAGATTCTTTAGCCTCCTAAATAAGAAACGTATATCGTCAGATGGCAGTGCGTGTTCTCCCGACGAAATAAATACAAACTCCGCCTCACTTCTAACTTGGCGATTCTCGTAAGATACAGGTCCGAATTAGAAAATTCGGTGCTCTTTCTTCCAAATTACATATCTAGTTCAAACCTGTTTGTTTTCGTAGTAATCTGAAAGTTTGCACGAAAATTTCAAATGAATAAATCTAATGGAATCCAGTCACACAATGTATCAAGAATTGAAAAAATATTTCAGCAAAATCTGTTTGAACTATCTCGGAGAAATGTTTTGAATGTGAATTTTAATATGAAGTATACCGCAAAAAGAAATAGATAATGACGTCTGAAATATCAGATAAAAGGTAATGTCAAATAAAACATGACATGCATGCAGCACAATATAAATATACAACGCTGACGTAAACAGTTATTATTTTTTTAAAAATGTATTGGACCAAAATTACTTTTATGGGATACTTGTTTTTCTTTTTACACGTTTCATACTTAATTGACATGTATGCTATATGTAGGTATGTAATGGAACTGTTGAACAAAATTTACACTTGCAGTCGTTGACATTTGATACCTATATAGGTGTTCACTGTTCATAATTCCAGTAGCAGGTGTGTACTCCATTATAAATGTCTTTAAAGAAAATACAAAAAAGCGAGATTTGTGATTTGGTTTCTGATTCGATACAAAATGAGTAGGTGCATGTTTTTGGGGTCGTAGATTATGAACCTTTCGTTAAAATTAATAATTGCAAAATGGCGGACGAGATTTGTGATTATGGTCCGATTCGATTCAAAATTTGTCTGTGGGTTTTTCTATCTCAGAGATTATGAATCTTGTCAAAATTGATGAATTTGTGATGGCGGTTCCAAGATGGCGGACGAGTTTTGTGACTATGTCCGATTCGATTCAAAATCGGTTTTTGGGTTAAGAGATCCTGATGATTTCAGTTAAAATTCGTGAATTCAAAATGAAGGAAAAGTTTTGTAATTTCTGGACGGGTTCTAAGATTATAACCTATGTATAGTTGTTTCTGGGTTCGAAGACAATTATTTTTGGTCAAAATTCGGGAATTTAAGATGGCAGACGAGTTTTGTGATTCATGGTTGAATTCTACATAAGAATGGTATTTTGGGGTTGGAGATGATGAATTTTTCATCAAATTTCAACAATTCAAAATGGCAACTCCAAGATGGATTCCGTTTATTTTGTGAGTTATGGTCGTATTCTGTTCAAAATTACTATTTAGGTGTAAATGAATGCATTAATTTAAATTGAGTCGAAAATATGAAATCAGAAGTGGAATCATGAATACAAAATTTTAAAATCATCATTTATCAGATTTTGACTTTCAAGTTAGTTATTGAAAATAATCACCAATAAGATCTGATCGTAATTTTCTTGAAGACTATTTTCTAGATTTGAATAATTTTTTTGCAGGAAAGGTCCATATTTTGGGTACATATGTCTCATTCCATAATATAAAGGGTGAAACAATATAAGACTCTATCACCCGTGAAACATTCAATTCAACCGATGTGAATTAATACAACTGTTAAAAATAAATTAAACAATGTTTCAGAGATGTTTTATTCTAATATACCTGAATATTAAAACAAATTAGATATTTCTTCATTAATTTACATTTCTTCCTTTACCTTCAACAACAAGAAGCATATATCCCTAATTCTCATTCCTCTAGAAAGATGCCCGTCCGATATTTCAGGTAGAATGCAATTTACAGGTCGACAAGCATAAGGATTCCCCCCTCTGAATATTGGGTGTGCAATAGACCAGCCGGTGGCGTCCTTGTCCTTCTTGATGAAAGTCGGTAGTGGAAATCAACCCTCTCTGTTTATCGTTCGCGCATCTCAGAGGCACAGCTATATTTGTCAAGCAGTACATAACATGCTTTCAGCTTTGGAAGCATTATTGATTCCCAGACACAAACGTCTCTGTGTATTTTTTCACATTAAAATCATTTCTCGTATATATCTATAACACAATCGCAAGTTGTCCTTGAATTTGATAAAAATAATTGTGATTCTTCTCCAACATAGAAGCATTAATGAAAATAAAAAAGTGGAGTGAATAAATTCGAATGTTTACTATTCTCGATATAAATGCTGCCATGAAACAAACAAAGCCGTAACGATCACCTGGTATCAAGTCAATATTTCATTTGTTTATCTTGCCGCGCTGCCCCATTGGAACGTTCAAGAAGAGTCCGCTGTAGCTTTTCAACTTCAAAGGAACATCAAAAACGCCGCGCCGCCCAAATATACCGTTGTATCGGAAACCAATGTAGAACGAAGTTGCCGATATGGGATTCAAAAGAACAAGTTATTTAGGGATATCCGAAATTCTTGCTAAATAGCCCTGACGAAGTGGAGAGTGTATTTCCTGATAAATAAGAATGGACAAATGTTTTTAAGACAAGATTTCATTCAAATGCACTGAAAACGGTTCTTTTCTATAGATCATTCGTAAAATATGTCAAATTGAATTATTTTAGTTTTGAAAAACTCATCTCCTATTCCAAAAACTCCTAGATACAAATTTTGAATAGAATCTGATCTCAAATCTCACCATCTTGAATTATATGATTTTGACAAAAATAGTCAAAATCGCCGATCCAAAGAACCTCTACATTCTAATTTTGAACGGACTCGGAAAGTAATTATTCCTTCACCGTTTTGTAGCTGTCATTTCTAATTATCAAATATTGACAAAAAAATCATGTTATCCGACAACAAAAATCCCTATACCTATACCAACTTAAAATAGAATCAGACCAAGAATCAGAAATTTCGTCCGATATTTTGGAGCCGCCACGTTGAATTATTAAAAAAAAATTATAACTTCCCAAACCCAAAAGCTTTCAATTGCCCCGAATGAGTTTTATTTTTTCCCATTCCCGATTCGACCCTGTGCCAGATGTCATAATGGCTATATGATACTCTCTCTTTTCCTCACCAGTCGTGTGGGAGGAGCAACCTGAGGGGCGTGTCATTTAAAAGATATTCAGTTCTATTTCTGAATCCAGAATTGTAAGTAATTATTAGTTTTCACTGGTCGACGGCTGAACCAAACCTTTATTAGTTGACTTTGGTAAAGCTGGAGATTTCTCATTATAAATGGAATAAAGCAAGGAAACCCATTTCGCGAAAACAACACATTTTTGTGAAATTATCCGCAAAAAAATTAAAAATTCAGGAGAAAAATAAGAAAGTCGTTTAACTAAGTGAATGATAGACTTCGATACTGAAATGAAACAACACCAAATTATTCGTTCGTTTTGATGGTGGAACTAAACGAAAATGCCCAAAAATGGGGGAAAATATCATTTTCATTCATTTAAAACTCAAAGAATTTTTTTTTCGTTATTTTTATCTTTAAACAAACATACAACCCTTCACCACTCAGAAAAAAAATCGTTTCTGACTGCCCTTTTTTCAGGGAGCCACTATCAGCGCGTCACATCAAAAACTCGAATTTCTTCCTCGCCCCTTCTTGCTAATGTTTGTAGGCATACTCATCAAGAATGGGAGTGAAGATAATAAACTCGATGAACAGTGGCAACACAGCACATGTCCCTTCTTGATTGCAACGCCAATTGGGAAATTTATCCCAATCGTAGAATCCGTTTTTTGCAAAAACTATTGATTTCATGAAAGAGATATTTTTTGTATGGGCTCGGTGGTCCCATAAGAATTCCGGAATCTCTCAATTTTTTTAATTTAGCATGTCATTTCAATTGTTTTTTCTTAAAAATTATCAAAACCAAAAATCAGTGAAGTTCCGGAATTTACACAAAAACATTGAGTCATATGCTAAACTAAAAAAAATTCTTAAACAAAAACTGGTGTCGTAAAACGAACTCCCGTTTTACCAAGGTAGTGTTTGCTCTTGTAAGTACATAACGAAGGAATTTTCAGAACTACAACTCGATTCAAGATTCGAACATAATCAATAAGGTTTGATTTGTTTCAGGTAAGAATATGTAAGTTTGTGGTTTTAAATAATTGAGCAAAATTTAAATATTAAGTTTAAATAAATAAGGAAGAGTTAGTGGAAACAACATGTAAATTTGACAACGTTGTAAATGATATTTTAAGATCAGACTTGCCAACAAATTTCTTAGAAATCAATTGTCATGGTCATATCGCCACGATTTCTCAAAATATTGAAATTTTGTGATATTTTTTAACGAACTGTTGAATTTTCATATTAACAAAAATTAGGGGAATTAAAGTTTGATATTATATGGTCATGGTTATTTGAACACGACAGATCGATTGCACTAAAAATAAACATATCATTACATTTGAAAAAAATAAAGTTGAGGGCTCCATAGGTACTGATATCCCCGGTATACCTAATTTCATATTTTATGTAGAGCCGTTGCTGAAATATTCGGCTGTTCCGGTTCTTTTGGGAAACCCTGTATATGTAAACAACAGAGCTAACCTCGATTTGTTCAAAGCTGAACACTGAAATAATAAATTCCACTACTTCCAAACCTTGGCGTAGTTCAAATAGGCCACGCCTGCCAGAGGGTATAAATTACATAGTGACAAACCAATCCACGCTGATGGTACACCAGATATGCCAGCATAATGATTACGGTATGAATTTGTAAATGTGGTACACTATGCGTACCATCGTGCATCGTGCAAATTTTGTACCACCATGCCTCAAACAGTTAATCCTAAAGCTAGGTATTTCTGTAAACATTTCAAGAAAAATTTAATTTATTTGTCAATGTTCTATGAGTAAATTTTCGTAATATTTTGTTTTTCAGCTCGGTCATTGAAAAAGTTTAGTCTCGTTTTTCGCAATATTTGTACAATATTATATAATCCTGTAAACTTATGGAAGTACTTATCATTAGTTAAAATACTCCTTGAACTCCAGAGAAACCCCGTATAAAATAATAACCACCCTAAAATATTTCTGAAAACTTGATAAAATCCAATCATAAATCACCAAATGCGAGGGTTGATTCAGTTTTCGATGTCAACCTTTATGTTTGCATGGCCTCGCTGCGACACGAAAGTGTTTAATTTGTATGCAGAAAATCTGATATCGTGCCTTGTTTTGGTCATAGCGAGCCGTGACATAATTAATCAATGCGAATTAGGCACGGAAAATGCGCAGCGTAAGCACTTATCACGGTCGAGAGTTGTTCATGCCCTTCGCTAATGTGCATGTAAGTGCTCAATCGTAAATTTGAGCTATTTCGCAGGGAGCTTGGAAAATCGATGGATTTGTGAGAAATTATGGTTTTTACGTGTGACGTTTTTTCTATCTCTGAGGAGGAATTTGAGCTTGAAAGAATCCCGCACCGCCTGATAATGTGGGTTTTAAAATAGTGTGATGAATTTAAAGTCTAAATTGTCTTAATCAATTTATTTCACACTCATACCATAAGTACTAGTTCATTTATTTTAAAACTTATCTGATTTATATCTCACTATTTCATTCAAAACTAGACTGTCTAAGCGCGCTCTGCCTTTCGTCACATTTAACAAACTATCGTCACTGAAACTGAAACTCTTTGATGTTGGCGTAACGCTTTTACATACGAAGAGAATCTAACTGGAAAGTTCTCGAACCGCCTCTATTCGCATCTAAATGTCGCATTTTTCTATAGACCGAAAAACTAAAATTGCCGAATATTTTTTGCATTGCTAGCTTGTTTATGAGAGAAGACGACAGGTCCGCATTCACCCGGAGCGTCGTCACAATAGGATGATTTGCGATAATAGACAAATAAATAAACTGTATTGTCTGAAATGAAAATAGTTTGTCGACAAATTTAAAAATTCCAAACGAAGTTTAAAATTGAAAAAATATAGATGTATACCTGATGTTCCAAATTTCATCACACACACACACATCGTTCAAGATAACCTCTTGGAAGCTTTTCATGTTGAAATGGATTAGATAAGATAAGCTTTTATTGTATTCAAGAAACTAAAATCCTCATTACAAGGTCGATTACATTATTCATATATGAAGTAGAAGTCACACTTACATAATATTCATCACATCACTACCCTGGAAGACCACATTAAATATCTGTCGGAAAAATTCTACAGGTATTTCATCCTGGAGAGCCCTCTGACTAGAAACATAACAGCGGTGAGAGCCCACCACAATGTGAGGTGAAAGCATGGTGGCTTCCTGTACCAAGCACTGGATATTTTTCAGGAAAACCCAGAAGATGAGTGACACATGAAGCCTACAATGAATACAACCCAGTTTTTTCGCTGTTTTTACCCGGGAACCCCTCGAAAGTCCACGAAGGAAACTCTGATCACCTGATGTCTTACAAATAACATATAAACTCACCTGCATAACTTGGAGAAGGCAGGAACCATCTAAGCTGAGACTAACCACAAACAACAAATCCCGTCCACATAACACCGTGGGGTCTGTCCTAGGACAGGCGAGGATCGGTTTGCCCGACCGCTGGAAGCCCCAGAAGGGCAGGATAAAACCCCAACTCCGGAGCAGTCGAAATTCCCTCCCTTACCCCTACCCTGTGGAGATATCGGATAGTTTTAACTGTGTCATATTTTAATTTGTTGTTTGTGTGCCCTTTTTATACTGTAAATTTAATGAATAAATGTTTTTGGATTTTGGATTTTTGGATGTTGAAATGGATTAGATAAGATAAGCTTTTATTGTATTCAAGGAACTAAAATCCTCATTACAAGGTCGATTACATTATTCATATATGAAGTAGAAGTCACACTTACATAATATATCTAACAATTGGAGCAAATAGTAGTTGATGAGTTTTATCTTAAATAAGTCGGTCAGAGCATGTGGGTATCTTGATAATTGGTTAATTTTGAGTTCCTCTTATTGCAGGCTCTGAGTTGTGCAATTATTCTCAATTATTAAATTGGTATTCTCAAATAGAGATAGTTTTCGTGAGTTAAGCTTGAAGCAAACAGCCAGAACGATGAGCGAGATAAAATGTCAACATCTCTTTAGATGAGCACATTTTGGAACCTTTCCGTTAACTCTAATTGTTGCCCTAGAACGAACCCTTCCATTGAGGCAACTTTCAAAAAGGTTCACAAAGCCAATTTGTTCAAAATGTTTTTATTTGCCGAATCCAAATATACTTAGGGCCACCATTATGGTCAAGTGCTTTGAGTAGTAGATAACCAATTTTTGGGAGTCTACTGGCAGGCATAGATGCTGGTTTGAAAAACCAAGATGAAATTAGTACTGACAATTCGATTGAGCTAGTTTCGAAGCGAACCCAATAATCAAATGTATTTTGAGGCAAAAAAGGAGTTTCTTGAAAAATCCCACGTGTATCCTTTCAATGAGGTCGTTCTATCTCACACCCCAAATTCCTATGCAGTATTTTAATGATGGTAAAATGACGCTATCATACAATTTCCTTGTGGAAGGCCAATAGTTTATTTATGTTCGCGCCATTAGACTTGTGACTACAGCGAAGGCTTGTTTGTTATAAAAAAATGTATGTCTATTTGTGTTATGAAAATGAGCGCCTTTGCTAAATATCATGATTTTTGTTTTTTGATTCATGTTGGAATGAAAAACATTTTTGATTGAGAAATGAAAAAATATTACTCCTCAAGAAATGGAAAAAAATCCACTATGAAAATGATACTAATTTTTGTAATATTTTACAGAAAACAACTACTCTTCTTGAGAAGGCCACGCTGGACATTGAACTACATCTGATATAAATTGTGTAAATGCCCTAATTTGAAAGAAAAAAATACGAAAGTGGAAATTTGCATTTTCATTTAGATATTTGAAGTGAAATTATGACATTTTTTGTAATATCTAACAGAAAACAACTACTTCCCCGGTTGAGGCCACGCCAGATATAGGACTACATATGATAGATAATGTGAAAAGACACTGACTAAATAGAACAAATTCCAGAAGTGAGAAGTTGCATTTCCATTAAGATGGTTGAAGTGGATGGAGCTCATTTTATTAATATCTAACAAAAAACAGCTACTGGTCTGACAAAGGGCACGCTGGACAATGAACTACAGCTGAAAGATATTGTGAAAATAAATTAACTCAAAAGAAAATATTTGAAAGTGAAAATTTGCGCTTTCATTTAGATAGTTAATTCTTTAATCATCTAGTTTGCATTGGAGATTCATATGGATAAATGTGATCAAAAATAGCTACTCAGGTTTGTCTTTCAATCGCAGATGATTCCACATCTGCTTTCATGAATTTCCTTTTTATATTTTCGAAAAATCAAAATGCCATACCCATGACTGGTTTATGTCATAAAAATATTGCAAAGTATGTTCTCCAATTTTTCCGACTTCCTTGATGACCTCTAGAGAGTAAAATAGATTTTTGTTGACCAAAATTTACTGGAGGCCTAGTGAAAGTGATATAATTTCCTCATCAATGGAATGAGTGATGTCTCAGAATGATACTTCTGAACAACATTTTCACTTGTCTCATTTTTCTATTTGAATTTCCAATTGTTTAAAATTGATTTCAGTAGATATAAATAGCCGTTTCAACAATAAGTATAAGGCAAACATTGTGTTAGTGTGAAAGGGTGGAAGTAGGTGTGGTTGTTAGTGACATGTTGAGAGGAAGTCCGTGCGCGTTGTGTTACTGAAAAAAATTTCTTCAAAAGGTGTGTGGGTTTAACTCAAATATAAATCCGAATAGATTTTTTTTTGGTAAGTATGTTTAACATGTGAGGTCTTGGAGTATTTATTCATGTATTTATTTATCTATCATCCATACAAACCTACTGGTTTAATTACATGGATAAATTATACATAATAATTACATATTACATAATGATGATATAAGAGCACATTTCACATTATACCTGGTATCTTCATTGTAACATATGCCATTTCTATTACACGGTCCTAGACAATGTTCAATCCAAATCGATGAACTGATTTAGATTATTAGCTAGTCTTAACATGGCCACAAGAGGAGTTCTAATAGTTGTAGTTGTAGTATGTACATTATAGTGTTTCTTGGGTCTTCACGGTGCCGTTTTGAAAGGCTGACGACTAGGACAGTCAGCTGTGAGCTGAGCAATACACCGTCGCCAGTGCATTACTGCAACGCTAGGCCGCACTTAGTATAGCCCATAGAGAAACTAAAAATAAAGAGAGTTGTCAAACCTGCAGTAAAAATTGGCAACACGATCAACAGTGGCGACATACCTCGCAACTGGCCGACCTAAGTTAGTACGGTTGGTAAAGCAGATTTCAGTTACCGATTGAAACAAGGCTGGTTTTTTAGTCGTGTTTCTACATATGGTTGATAAGGTATATATATTTTATAATTATTGATCGATTTGCCATTTCTGGATTTCACATGAATACTTGTATCATATAAAATGAAGAAATTGCAATTCGATCACTTATAAAATATATAAATCGGTTTGTAGAACCTGTTAGTTCGTTCGTGGTTAAAATAAGAGTTTCAAAATAAATCTTTATTTCATTATATCAAGAACAGAATCAGCGGATATAAAACATGAATGATAAGTTAAACGCTATAAAAACACATTTTATCAAGGACTAGTACAACTACACAATAATAAAACTCTGAAAACAACTAAAATTAAAATTCTGTTTTCTCATCATCAAATCAAGACTATATACCTAGATGACTACTACAGAGAATAAATCCTAACAAAACAAACAATTAAAATTATAAAAATAGATCAAACTATGCAAAACGAACAACAAAAATAATATTCAGATAGTGATAGGAAATGGAAACTGATTGATTGAAGTATCACTAGTAGTATCAGTTTGTGACTAAATTTCTGCAACAGACGGATGGAAATGAGTATCAGTTTGTGGAAAGCAGCTCTATACTTTACCTTGTAAAAGATTATTTCCAGGAATTTGAGCATCAACTCGAATAGCAAAACATTCCATTTTTGACGTTGGGTTCATAATTCATATCCATAATATAATTGATATTTTAAATTTTTCGAGGATACTAACACAAACATATTCTGAATTTATTGCGTGGTTTGTTATAGGTAATAAAAAATAGTGTATATTAACAAAACAATAAACTTCTGATTTCTGACAAATGTCGAAATGGAAAGGTATCTTGTCAATCATCAGTCGTCTGTCGATTGCGGTCAGCGCCTCCATTCGCAACTGGCCCAACCAAAAACGTGTTAGTCAAGATTGCTATCATTTCAAACAGTCTCTTATTTTTTTATTTGTCTATGGTATGGCCCCTGTAGGCTTAGCGGACAGGTCCAAGTATGCAGACTATGTTTGGTGTCGGTTAGAATCAATGTTTCCTGCGAAGCTTATGCATGGGTATACGGTAATTCAACAGAGAGATTGTATGGACTCAAACGGTGTGGAGAATCCCGAAAACCGAAAAAAGCTCACTGCAAAAAAACGGGGTTGGGTTTGAATTGACGATTCTTTGATCGGTAGCCTACGACGTTAACCATAGCTTCACAGGGGTGTTCGTATGAAGTTATATGCTGCAACTCAGCTGAATAGCCGTAATATCTGTCAATGGTAACCGTCATGTTTTTTTATAATTATTATTTCATTCATGATGAAATAGACCAATCAGAATATATTTTGTTTAAATAAGTGATTATTTTACAAGAGCTGTTCAATCGCGATTGAATCTTCGTCCTCCGTTTTGGTCTTTTTTGTGACGTTTTTCAGGGATTCTTACAATTCTCGGCAATAGTTTATAAAAAACAATAATTTTTTAATCGTTTGAATGACCTAAAATTTATTTTCATCAGTGCAAACTCCATTTTCGAAAAGATTTCTAGATGAATATTTTGACACAAGGCAACGAAAATACTTCAAAATTTGGAATGTTTACATGCAAAATTTGCAGCAAAGGCTTCTAATGCATTGTTGGAATGCGTAACCAAAGTAACATATGAACAAACATCATCAACGAAGCGTTTGATTCTGAAACGTCTCGTATTTAAAGCTTAAGCAAAAATGAATTCACGTTTGAGTAATATTTGGTGAGAAAATATCGATTTGGCAATTCATGATAGCACACCAGTCAACACTATGAAAACCCATGCTTCTGTACGGCTACACTTTTTCGACTTTTGTAAGACAAGAGGTTACTCTTTCAATGAAGATACCAGAATTGAAGAATTGTCTGTAATATTGAAAGACTGGCGGTTTAATATGCGGAAGAAAGATGGAACGGAATATAAAGAAGGTGTGGTGAAAAAAATGTGGAATATCGTAGCAAAAAACTGCAAGAAATGTACTACGTTCATTATAATGTAAGTTTCGATCCATTTAAAGATATAGTTTTCAAAACTGCCGGAGATGCAAGAAATGCGAAACGCAGAATTCTTCGACAAAACCCAATTAAAAGATAGGAAAGCTCTTCTGCTTCAAGTGATGAACATCTGAAAATAGTTTAGTTTTAGGGGGGCAAACATACACCCAAGGGATTGCAAAAAAAACTCCATATAATGTAGCCTTTGAATTAGCCTGGAGAGGTGGCGAAGCGACTTTCTGTCTAATAGTAACTTTCAAGAAGAAGTCGACCATAAAGGAAATTCTACAGGTAAAATGTTGAAAAGCATTTCTCTCTAGAAATTTTTTTTCTTGTTGTAGGTACAATAGAATACAACCCCATATTCACTGAAACTGCACATAAGGAAGCGATAAAAAGCTTACGGACAGCAAATGGTTGGTTCAGAATACTACAAAAACAAAAATGTGACCTGTAATATTATCTAAAAAGCTCCTCTGCAAAAGAGGAAATAATATTAAATCGCATAGGTTATTCCTAACCCTGAATCCTTTTTGGAAAAGACACGAATCTACTACCTGTTACAAAAATATCCCGATAGAAATAAATCAAATATCGAAATGGACCCGAGAAGCAGCACAGACAATCGGAATCAAGAAAGCAAAAATAACTAACCATTCTAACCAATCAACAGTAGTTATTAAGCTAGCTAAAAGTGGAGTTTAAGAACAGCAAATCATCAAAATCACAGGACATACCAGCGCATCTTCTATTAAACCATATCTTCAAATTGATCCCACTAATCATCTGGATATAATTTACAAAATAAGAAACATGATATTAAAACAACCGGTCTATCAACAACTGCCAACAATCTGTCAGCCTCTGTTCCAGCTTCATCTGCCCAATCGTCTTCATTAAATACCAATTTCTCTTCTAATATAAATATCAATGAAAAACAAACATTTGTGACCTACACAAATTGCAATTTTTATTACAACTGTACGGATACAAAATAAAAATAATGAATTTCTCAATGTACTTATTATAAATAAATTGTTAGAAAATGTTGGTGTTCATTATCGATAAAATTCTTTGTTGTTGGTTTTAATCTACCTCATTCAAGAAATAATCTTGTCGCATATCACACGACCTATGAATTTTGATGGATTGAACTATCAAAATATTTTTTGCATGATTGTGCTCTTTGAAGAATAATTTCATACACAATAATTTCAAAATAAATTATTGTGCATTCGACTATTAAATTTCGAACAAAATTTCGCTCAAAATATTTTGATAGGTCAATAGATTGAATTTATAGATCTTGTGATGTAACATACGATTTTTTTTTAAATGATGATTCTATAAAATCTACTTGTCAATCATGACGCTGACACTGCTATCTTCTATATTTACGCACTGTTCATATATCTTCGAAAGTTGTGTTCATGACACATGGTGCCCAACTACACAACATCCATCTATTTGGCAAAACCATTTCACAATTCTTCACCTGAAGTCCTCATCTCTATGTATTTTTCAATTATAGAGGAATCATAATAGTGTTTATTTTTATTTGGAAAGCTGACCTAAAATACTCCATCAGGTTCAACTATTTTCGTAATGATATTTCATAATGAAGACAGAAATGAAACCTGTCTGAAATTACTACGATCATCAGTGGCACATTCTTTATGCAAGGGCATTACTAATGCAGACTCCAAGCTGGATGGGAAGACACCTGTAGCAAATGAATTATTCATGGCCCGTACTTATACACTTAGAACTCCGGCTAATAATCTAGAAATCAACTAGGCTAACAAACTGTCTTCACCTGAAATGTTGTTTTCTATCGTTGATTACTAATTTTAGCTAAGGTAATTCTCTCATATAATAGGGAATTCCTCAGAGAAAATACCTTATGTACATTATCAAGTCAACTATAGATATAACCTGTTTGTAATTTTTTAGTATGCCTTCATTTTTTTTTCATATAAATCAAATACGATTTTTGACGACCTTTGTTGAGATAACAGAAGCTTTCATTGACCAAAAGACGCGACGTGGGTTCAAAACCCAGCACCTGTCACCGCTCCCGGATGCTTACCAGCACAAGCACACAGCAGCTTCTGCGGGGTTTCATCTGGAAAACTTGTACAATTCGTTGTAGAGAAAAAACAAGTTTCACTCCCAACACAGTAAATGCCCACTGAAGTTCAATTACTTTGTTGAAAATTCAACGAGTAAGATTCTCAGCATTTCTTAAGTTAATCGTGTTGTGATTGAATCTAGGATGAAATGTCTACAACAGAAATCTCTGGAGAAAATCCCATTTGAAAAAATTCCCTTCGGAAAAATTCACTTCAGAGAAAAATCATGCAGACAAAAAACATCCAATATGATAACCTCAATATCATAATTCCAAGGTTCAAATCTAACGTAACCTAACCTAACCTAACCTAATTTTTGAGTGCGCCCTTGTTCAGTACTGAAGGCAGAGTTTTTTGTTTTGTGTTTTGGCTACTCCGATTGACAGTGAAAAGTTAAGTTTTATAACACCTTGAGTGCCATAGCGGTCATTATGACCTCTACAATACTTTCCTGTGGTGCCATAGCGGTCATAATGAACGCCGATTTTGCACCTCTACTACAGATGCTTCAAACGCTTCTTCTACAAAAGGATCGTGGTAATATATATGAAAACATTCAATTCCAAATTGGTATTTCTCAAAACTCTGTCATTGTACTGGGTGATACAAAATATAGGTCATATTGAACTAGTAATTTTTTTGTAAGAGATGAATCAACACATGAATCGTTTGTGAATATGGTTGAAAACAGAACGGCATAGATCTTTTATATGCACCGAATGGAACATCATCGACTTAGAAACCTTAAATTGGAAGTTGGTTACGTGCAGGCAAATTTGTCCACTTTCAGAATTTCAAGTTATTGTGAAAATCCATTCCCATTTCAACTCCATTTTGATTAAATTCTCAATCTTCCTGGTTAAAATATCAAAAAAGGGGGAGGGTTCTGTCGAACATTGTATAAATGATTTTTGACTTCACGACACAATTAATAGTACAAATGAAGAGGTAATGATATTGATTCACCTCAAAACATGTAAGAATATTTTACCACACCGAAAGCAGACTAGGACAAGACTGTACATGTAAGGATTATGAGGTAGGCCTACCGTCTATTACTATGGTGTTTGACGGTGTTTGGTATTAAGACCGAATATATCCTTAGTCAAAGTCAAAGTCAAAGTCAAAATATGCTTTATTGTCGGAAGTTAATGATAAACTTATTGACAAAGCATTAAGCATTAAAGATAATGATGAAAAAATTTATGGAAATTGAATTAATACTTAAAAAACCTTCCACTAAATGACACAAATTACGAGATCATTCTGTATTAAACAAATATCATGTTTCCGCAAACTTTTGTTTTTGATTTCGTCAGTTATAAGTGCTCTTTCTAAGTGCCTGAAAAATTATGATATAGTGAGTTCTTTAACCAACATGGTTGGTATCTAGTGATACACTACTATTAAAATTATCAGTAATGGGTCTTTTTCTGGAATATGAAAGTTTATCAGACAAAAACAACACAATGTTTGTTGCGACTGATGTATCAGAAACACGTTCTTTCACGAAATGTATTTTCAATGTCATGTAGGTGGGTGTGTTAATTTCCACAGCACAGTTTGAATAGTTTAATTCTATATCTGATAGGCTTTTCTGGGAAATATTGCTTTATAATCAACCGTCCTCTGAATGGAACTGGCAATATTTCCTTATCCACATAGTTACATAATGTTTCTCCAGTTATGAATCTCATTTTATGGAAAGTGCCAGTAAAATGGAAAATTTCACACTCTCAAGAAGAATTGAAATTCTTTCTTTGTCATGATTTGTGGAGCGAACAGGTTTCGAAAGACCATATCGGTACCAATAATTGGCAACATGTAGCTTATGATCTTAACCCTCCATATACCCTGTGAGCCTGATAAATCCCATGATTTTATTTCTATAGGTTGAGGTCCATTCATGAAGCCATGGTTATTCAACCAAATTTGATTGATACAGAGATGAAATCATAAGGGTGTTTCTTTACACTAACCAAACAGATTTCAGTTATTCATATTTTTTGTTTTAAAACTGCAAAATTTCATTATTTTCATTATCGGCAATGGCTTCAGAATCGTCAGTTATTTCATTTTGAAAATTGAACATATCTTCCTAATTTTCTGGTTCATCATTCATCATTATGTTGTATTCCTTTTGGATTATTCAGATGTCGGAGCCCACGAATTTTTTCAGATTTTTTTTCACCTTCATTGAATGTTTTTAGATATTTATTGGGAATACCAGAACGTCTTCCATCCAGTTGATATTCAGATTATGTAAAATCACTACTTCTTCGTGATATGAATGCCACTTACATGTTTTAACAACATTATGAATAAGCTGCAAATCAGTGATTTTACTTTCTGGAATAACAACATTCTACTTAAAATCAATTGTAACCGCTGACTCGATCACTACAGTCACATGAAGAGCTACTGTGAAAAGCAAATTTGGATATTATATTTCACAAACTCTCCGTTTGTAAAGTTTACTTCAGAGTAGGATATCTTCCTGTTGCAAAACATACAATTCACTCATTTGCCCTTCTATACTTTTATAGATTATCTTGAACTCACATTAATTCATTTTCAGACTGTGGAAAGTTACAAACACACAAAATTAATTTCACGAGTCGAATGTCCTTCATAAAATCAAACTTCTAATCAATATGTTGAAGATGTTCGTGTGGCTTGGTCTATTTGTCCATAAAATTCACCAGAATTAATCATTTTATCATTACATGTCGGTTAATAATTCATTTACGTTTCGAATTTCATTCTGTTTGTGAACCATTTATTATTTTTATTTGGCAGTAAATACATATTATTCTGTAGTTATTATCATTATTATTATTTTGGACTAAAAAGACAGAAATATGTGTATGAATCCATTCTTACATCTTACCCACTATATTCGAATTGTTCGATTCCAATATTAAATTATTTCGATTTCAGCTCTATCTAGTGGACGAATATAAACAAACCATACAGTTTTGTAATGAGTATTCTTAGAAAATTGTTAAGCTGATGAAAATGGACAAGGTGTAATTTTCTATAAAAAAGTTTTCAGCACTTCTGACTCGTCCTGTAGAATTATGTCAGGAACGTTCCAATAAAATTTCCTATATTTCAATCCTATACCTTTACTTCAAATTCGAAATCTCTATGTGAAGTGAAAACTGAATGGTAGGCTTATCTCATATATCAGTGTTACACAGTACCCGTTCTCAGTGGCACCATGGGAAAGTAAGTGTGAGATTCTCGGCAGTCAAGGTGTTAAATGTCATCATGCTCAACATCATGCATTTAAAAATTATAAAGTGGGTAGGAATAACGCGTTCGATACATTTGCTCACTGAAAAATTGAAATCAATTTAAAAAAAGAACAGTTGCTCGATAAAACAAATTTATTTTCTGATGAGTAATTCTTTATTCATATCTAACCAGAACGAATTGACGTTACGTAGAAATTTGGGTACATGGAAATCAAACAAATATATTTTGCGAGGAGTAATTTTAATTGAAATTCAGCTCAGATTCCAAAATATCAATAATAATGTTTGCTCTTCATTTGAAACGCGAGGGAAACCATACACACTATGTTTTCGTATACTACGAATAAAGATATGAAATTCATGAAGACCCCTTACCTAAAATACACCCCTTGTAAGGTATATCCGATTCTGGGAAATATTTGAGCATACCTAACCAAGAAAGCTTCGGAAACCAATGAAATAACATTAACTCTCGCAATTTCACTGTCGTTGGTAGAAGGTAGCTCAAAATTAAAGTGAATAGATGGAAATGAAATAATACTACCAGAGAGATGGATGACATGTTTGTTTATTAATATTGAATACATTAATTCTTCTTTCCACTCTAGTTCATCTCAAGAATTGATTATTTTGCTTAACACCATCTCCGCTAAACAACTGCTTGGCACTTATCGCTAACTATCTTTCATCATCCGTGTATTTGTATTTCATATTTGTATTTATTTTCAAAAGAATAAAGTTATTATGTAGTAAAAAATTCAATTATTGATAGACCTCAGAACCCTCTATTTCAAGTTTTCCTTATCAATCACAGGATCCGCAAAAACATTGTTTTTTCATATATTGTCGTGATATCAAGCCCATTTGAATTGTTTTGGTGCACTGATCTATTGTTTCTTATTATTAATTGATTAGGTCATGACCGCAGGTCATTATCAAGTGCGAGTTTGATGACTAGCAAATTGTACGACCGTGACTGTGCACACCACATAAAAACAGAACATATTTTCTTATATTATTACAAAAGGAATAGATTGAGGGGATAGTTAGTAATAGACTCCTATAGAGGAAAGAGCCCTAGTGCTCAGTTAGCCTTATAGGCTAGGCCCTTTTGGCCTTAGCTGTAAGTGTTGGTTTAGTTATGGTTTTAGGTAAGAGTTATTCGTTCCCTATTATATTATTGAATGTCCCTTAGTTTGCAATGTGTATATACTCTCCCCCGTATCCCAGTTGTTATTTAATAAATATTAATGTTCTGTTTGATTTACTATAGCTACCACCTGTAGCTACCCCCCAAGTCGCATTTTGTATAAGGGAAGCAACCCCTTATACGGCTCAGGATGCTACCCTAGTAGCCCTAGTCGCGATATATGGTGGAGGCTCAGTGCTCGTCCCGGGGGGTTGATTCTTCATGATTGACTCCACCCACCCCCATAATTACTCCAACCATAGTCCAAGGACTATGGTGGAGGCGCCTAGCTTGTTCCGAGGGTTAAGTCTTCATAATTAACCCTACCCCACCCCTTATTACGCCAACCATAGCCCAAGGACTATGGTGGAGGCGCAGTGCTCGTCCCGGGGGATGATTCGTCATAATTAACCCCACCCCCATAATTACTCCACCCATAGTCAAGGACTATGGTGGAGGCGCAGTGCTCGTCCCGGTGGGTTGATTCTTCATAATTAACCCCTTCCACCCCCATAATTACTCCACCCATAGTCCAGGACTGTGGTGGAGACGCCTTGCTCGTCCCGGAGGGTTAATTCTCCATAATTTACCCCATTCTGTCCCGTTTCACCCCAACCATAGCCTAAGGACTATGATGGATGGGCTTTGCTCGTCCTGGAGGTTGATTCGTCTTAACCCTATTCACAATTTTGTACAAAATGTTTCACGGTATCTTCCTCTCAGCCAGGAAAATATAAATGTGAACATAGAAATAGGTGAATCTGGAGAAATTTTTTTTGTCCATATAGAGCAAAGTTTTTTTTTTTCCCCCTATTGTGTATTGCTAGTATAAGAGTTTACCTTTAGTGAATACTCAAAATGGGTTTGAGTTGTTGGGCCAACTTGTGTCTAATTTTAGTAACTTATTTTCTCAAGTATAAAATGCATGATAGAGACTTTGCTTTGAGTTTACTAGTATTTTCCGTAACAGGAATGTTATATCGAATAGAGGAAAAGGTATGCAATTCGAAAAACTTCAATATGAGTTGTTCAGTTAAATTTAATGGAAGGTTTTCAATATTCTTATTTACTTTTACTATAATGGAATTTTCACACAGAGAAGTTGTACCAAACCTTGAACATATATCCAGGAGGATATAAATGAAAACTGTTGATCTTCGGTACAGAGGGAAATAATCATTTTGTTATTTTTATTATGATTTTTTTTACATAGGAACCGTCAACGACAGCAAGAAGGAAGGAAGAAAAACACTATGGCTATGAAAAGTATTGCAAGTATGAGAAAATAAGAGAATATAAGTGAAAGAATTCAAAGAAGCGAGATGACTGTTTGAATGAAAGGAAGAAAATAATGTTGAAAGTATGAACAAATATGAGAATATTGATGTCGAAAATACTTTCATGAGGAAATATATGTCACTGTGTGAAAATGCGAATTCTATTGAGAAAACTGTGGAGAAAAATGTAGATGAATGCCTGAATGAAAGGGCATGTTGGGAAATGTTGAGTAAGAATGAAATATGGAAGCTGCATATTTGCCTGGAATTTTTTTGAGTCTTCCTTGAAAGTTTTGAGGACGAGGAGTTTGCCTCAATTGTTGTGCATGATGGTGATAAGTGACAGTAGTTGTATGAAAGAGTTGAAGGTATTTTTGAAACACATTTAATGTGAAGAAATTTTTTGACAAGAATTGGTCTCATTTTTTAATTAAATATTGAATTGCTTCACTTGTAAATGACATATTTTGAAGTTTTTGATTTTTTTTTTTTGAAAAATAGGTTCTGCTTTGCATGCTCTTGGAATTATGCTCATGACGTCTTCGAAATATCTGGTGCAATTGGTGTATGATCGACTTTTAAATGAAATATCGTGATATGAAAATATTTATAGGGTAATAGGTTACCTATGTCTATTAAGGAGTTATAGAAGAATTGAATGACGGCCGGAAGAGGCTGTTGTAAAGAAGTTTGCAGGAGAGACGTGGGAGAAAATCCTCAAAGTGGGATTGAGCGTTTTTCTGCAGTATCTTACTCTTGAAGTGTTGCCAAGAGTTTTGAGATTTGTTGGTAAATAGTATATAGTGATATACATGCTCTTGATGGGTTTCCAAGAGAATCATTGGTAAATGATGTTGTTTTTTCTCGATATGTTGCTGAGAAAATAGGTGAATTGCGATAATGTGAGATGTCGATGTATGAGTGAAACAGTTGCTCGGAGAAAAGTTTTTGTATGAATGAGTCATGAGGAATTGTAAAGAGTGTGAATACGAAATTTAAAGTATGTTCTTGAACTGCAAAACAAAACATTGAATAGTTGAAAATTATATGTGTCATAAAGGTGGTCAAGAGGTCTAAATTGCTGATTTGAAATTTGTGATATAATGTGATTGAAGATTTGTATGACTGTCCCAACCAAATTGATGGCATACCAGTGTTACACTCAAGATGGTGATCAGGAGGCGTGAACTGATATCTAACATTCACAAATTGATAAATTGTAATTTGGCCATCCCGAAAACCTCAAGTGATATTTTTTCTGAATCATGTGAAATCAATTTCTCATTTACAAGAAGAATGAATATTCGAAAGTATATCGTAGTTGTCAATAGTAAATAATGAAATGAATCATAACAAACACTCATGTTTTGAAAACACCTAATTTGTTCAACAATTATTCATCCGTAGTCGAATACTTTTGCAATTTAACGTTTCATGTCCTCAAATTCAATATAATATTCTGTTGATTTTATCGTAAGAAATAAAACGGTTTCCTTCGATTTGAATTCGAAAAACTTGTTGGTAATTCGAATAAAACTTTGAAAACTATTAACTAGATATCCATTTAATGCAAAATAATGATTATTTATATGGAATTCTGTTTTTAGTAGAATGTAAAAGGATTAACCTGTTAAAAAAATAAGATATATGGAATTTTTCTATTACTCATAGGAAAAAAACTAATCGTAATAAATATAATAAAAAAAAATAGGAAATAGTAATAGTTGTAATCGCTTATTTTTTTATTGTTTTTTTATTTATTATGTACTTATTTGTATCTTGTTTCGTTTCTCGGTTATGGTACACACACAATCCTGGAGAGAAGAGATCAGGACAACCGAATACCCAGTCTGGCATTTCGAAAATAGAATTTGGACACCCAACATGGCTGTCAATAACTGAAAGCGAGAAACTGCGATATTCAATATGGTTCAAAAAGGGTTGGAACACTGGACGAACTGAGTAATCCAGATGTTTCCTTTCTAGAAGTGGAATGAGGATGTTGAACGTGAGTCCGGTGAGAATTCCAGTAATCATCGGGAATGAAAGGTTTCAAAGGTCGGCAGCAAATCAAGGTGGAGAGGCTGTACAAAAGAGTTGAGCACTGGACGAACTGAGTAATCCAGATGCTTTCTCCTGAAGACATAAATGGATGATGGAGAAACGTGAGTTTGTCAAGGATTCTAGAAGATTATCCAGGTCAATAACTCCCAAGCCGACTCAATGGTACCCAGAAGAGACACCAGATAATTACCGATGATGTTCCTGAAACTGCCCCGAAGGATGTTCCAGATGCTGTGATTCCGAATACTTGCAGTCCCAGAATGTGGTAGCGCTGGTAACGCCTACCGTAGCTGCCAGTCCCACCGATGAATGTTTGTCGACAGCCAGTACCCAGGGTGCCAAACGATGCAGTCCCGTTCTGTTTAGAGCTGTGTTACCAGATACGGAATACTGTAGAAATTCCAGAGCTGAAGAAACTTATCAACAAGACCAGATCCCGTCGCGGTGTGTGTACCACGTAATAGGATCCAGAAATATATATTTTTTGTAATTATTTCAGTATCATTAGAATAGGGCACTTGCTTTGTATAAAGGTTTCGTAGGTTCGTGTTTGTATTTTAAAGCTGGGGTCCAGCTTTTTTAGAAGGTGGGCATATGTCGTGATATCGAGCAATGCCATTTCAATTGTTTTGGTGCACTGATCTATTGTTTCTTATTATTAATTGATTAGGTCATGACCGCAGGTCATTATCAAGTGCGAGTTTGATGACTAGCAAATTGTACGACCGTGACTGTGCACACCACATAAAAACAAAACATATTTCCTTATATAAATACAAAAGGAATAGATTGAGGGGATAGTTAGTAATAGACTCCTATAGAGGAAAGAGCCCTAGTGCTCAGTTAGCCTCATAGGCTAGGCCCTTTTGGCCTTAGCTGTAAGTGTTGGTTTAGTTATGGTTTTAGGTAAGAGTTATTTGTTCCCTATTATATTATTGAATGTCCCTTAGTTTGCAATGTGTATATACTTCCCCCGTATCCCAGTTGTTATTCAATAAATATTTATGTTCTGTTACTACCCCTTGATTTACTATAGCTACCACCTGTAGCTACCCCCCAAGTCGCATTTTGTATAAGGGAAGCAACCCCTTATACGGCTCAGGATGCTACCCCAGTAGCCCTAGTCGCGATAATATCCTCAGATGTCCAGTGGCTTAGGTCTGGAGTGCGAGTAGGAAATTCAAATAGCCCATTGAAACAATGCCACTGATCTACGAACATCGCATTCAACAACCAACCAACGGTAGCAGAGGCTCCATCCACCTGATACCATAACTTGGAAAGGTATTGTCCAGAAACACACCTTATAAATTCACCGAAGTATATGCCACTATCTATCGGTATTCAAATTATCATCATGAAGAAATAAACATAAAATTCAGATATCCTTCATAGCACTAAAAACTTTAAAACTCCATGGATCCTAGAAGTTGGACTGGCGAACAAGCATTGGATTATCTGCTGCCCAAAAACCAAAAACGACTATTATTCCTATTATGTTATTCGTATTCCTATTCCTGTCAAATTGTGATTCATCTGTCCTTTATGATCTCAAGGTTCATGAACTCCTATATCTTGAAACCAATCGCAGAATTCGTCTCGTGCATGTCAGTTTTGTTGTTTCAGATTATGAACCTGATGATGCCACTTGGACGCCACTGGGACGACACTAATGTTTGATTAAAATCCAGTTCATTGACGACCATAAAATTTCAAGTGAATTTTCTGTATCTTACAATTATTTTTTTTATGACAGTCTGTGAAGTTTCTTAGAAGTCTTATCAGAATAATTTGATTTGGGAATCTTTCTGAGAAAACACGGCAATTTCTGTCGATAAACTGAATGCATCACCATAAATAATTAATGAATTCCGGAAATCTTCATAAGAATACTCCGATCGAGACATTTTGCATATGAATAAAGAACTACGAAATACACGTCTATTGAATCGCATCAAATTCTGACTAATTTGCTGTAACTTTCTTAGCTTGGTAGTGCTTTGAAAGATTTACATTTACAAATACAAATATTTTTCAATTCCATCTCTTGCCAGGGGTGTATTATAGATATTAGGGAACTCTTCATGAATTCGAAATATTTTTTCCGTAATATCCAAAAATGATGAAATAGTATGTGGTTTTCATTTGAAAAAATCGTGTTTCATCAGTTTTCTCGATAGCTGGAAATTTTCACCACCCTGTAAATCATTTTTGGAAATTCGATGGACGTGTTCATGACTTGATGCGTCATGTCTGATTTAGTGAAATTTCTCATTTGTAACTGTTACTGCCTATGAGTTATGATTTTTTCAGAATAGTGCTATAACTGTAAAAATTTTCAGAATAGAATTATTATTTCGGAAAAAAAAAATTGGGTATAATAGGCATTGACGCACAAAATGGGCCTAGACCTGGTAGAAAATTAAAACAAATTAGGAAATAAATAGTGTTTCATTTGAACTAAGGAAGTTGCCTTCCAATTCCGGTTAGACCAACTACCACAAAGTTTAAAGTGTTCATTTTGAGTGGTTCTCTATATATTCCTACCGAACGCTCGTCGTGAAAGATCCTGTATACTTACCCGAAGCGATTTCTGAAATGATTATTTGGACACGAATTCGAGGAGATCAGCTTAAGTCACCCTGTAACTGACGAGTGATGGAAATTATTCCAAAGTGGAAAGTCGTGAAATTTCCGCAACAGTATTTTCGTGTTTTTTTACCGACCCAGCTCCATCTGCATATTTTCTCCTTTTTTTAATACTCGAACACATGTTTTCACCTCCATTCTACCTAGGAAAATTTAATGAACCATTTTCCTGGAGTCGCATGCCGATGTAATTAAATGTTTTTCGTGCACCCTCGTTACACTAAATTTCATAAAAGTCTGTCATCTAGTGAGAGTGAAGTAGAATTTTCCGCAGAGAAAAGTACTATGTTGTAGAAATGGGTAATTAATGTGGAAGCTAATTTACACAGAACCGTGGGAAACATAAATTACATCATTTTACGGCTAACAGCCTGGAACAAATTAATGTCATAGAACGCGAGTTTTGGAAGTGGTCTAATGTAATCCCGTGAACCTTTCATCCTACCCCAGTCTCGCGCTCTTTCTGGCCCTGCAGTTATTCGGCCGAGATGAGAACAGGTAAGTTTGAGGAGACAGTAGATGTTGGATAACTAGTCAATTGTTATTAAATTTCGTACAAACTCCACGAAGTTTACTAAAGAATGATAAACGACTAAATCAAAAAATCCCAACAATGTCGATCTGCTCTCAGTTTCACAAAGTGGAATGTGAGGGAATTATCTCACCGAAAACATATACTTTCCTGGTCAGTATTCCGCGGAATATTGGATTATATTTGATAGATGTTTGTGCAATGTGTCTTTTCTCTTTCAGTCGCAGTGGTCGATAAACTGAAGCATCTGATTTGTTCCTAGTGCGTATTGTATCGGTCAATCAAAGATTTTCTCCAAGCGTCACAACCACCATGATAAGTATGTATTATAGGTTAGTAACTGAATGTTCTATTGGGGATGCAGTCAGTAGACGGCTACTAATAAATTAATCTCTTTGGTATAGCCTGTGCTTTCAAATTTCTTTATTTCATTTCCAAAGGCATCTGAAAAGATATTATGTAAAAAATACTCAAATATTTCATTATTCTACTTACATCATGAGGTTTAATTTTGGAGCAACTCAAGAGAATAAAGTGATGTCCAAAATGATATCAAAAACAGATGAATAGTAACAGATATATCAATTATCACTCTTATCACCCTACAAAAATGAAAATGAACTTGATTCAAAAATGAAAGTTTAAAAAACTGAAGAATATTCTAATCGAAAGTTCTTACCCAGTGCAATTGATGAACAAGATATTATTTAGTAGTGAAAGTCAAAATGGACTCATAGCCGGTTCACATCATGATGATCAAATGAACCTAACTACTAATGATACACATTCACAAAATCAAGTTGCCTAACAAATTCCACTTTACTATAACTCATTACCACACATCCATGAACTAACACTGTGGCTTGGTACAAGAAGTGACCAAGTCACTTTTCGCCAGTTTTGAGATTTTTGCCCAAAATTTATCATAAGAACATGAAGTTTTCGATGTAAAAAGTGTCTAAGTCACGGTCCTTCGGAAATCATGTTTAAAGAAAACAAGAAATACTTATATCGTTCCTTATAATCTTCAAAGTTTCTGCTAGATATATCTAAGTAGACATAAACATTTGGTCAACTACAGATGTTTATGCAAGAAATGCATAAGTGGACTTAGGTAGTACTGCCTTTCATTATATTTATGTGTAAACTGCATATTTCACGACATACGTACTTCTTGTTGAATGTTTCAAATATTTTCCATTAACATATGGCAACATCGAACAAAAAGTGCAGCACTGACATTCGTTTCTCGTTTTTCGTTTGTAGTGGCTATCAGTTTTGTGCGCAATAGTTCACGTCGTGCACGTTCCGGTAAAAATTATCAAGAAAATTTCACACCTCACTTTTAGAGAGAACCAAAACATTCGTTCTTGTTTAGATGCCATGGCAACCCAAAAAATTTCCGGAAATTTTTATCCTCCTGGTACCCTGGCCAAAATTAATAAGTGGAAATTTTTCTGTCAAATATTTGACATGGGATAGTTTATATTTTGCTTTGATGTACAAATTGAATTGTATTTTTCATTTGAAATGAGATAATATTTCATATTTATGTATTTATTAAATATTTCGAATGTGTCTGAATGTTTTCTTCACGATAACGCAGAATTTGCAAATTCTGAAATCAAATTTCAGAAACACTTTAATACACCAGTTGTCTACATGTAAATCAAAGGCCCCGTGGCGAGTCGGTAAAGTGTCCGCCTCGTGGTCGCGTGGTCACTGTTCTATTCCCAGTGGAGCAAAAACATTTTTACTTTTTTTTTTATTAAAAAAATCAAATTGAAATTTTGTTAAGTGTGTTTTACATATCTATATTTTCATGCATCTTTTTTGTACTATGCATATAAATAGTTCAGGTGAAACCATCGTTAGTTATTTCTTATGAATTGTTGGATGATTTTCATTTCTCGGTGTGAAATTTTCTTACCGAATCTCCCTCGTGCTTGAATTAATTGCCGTAAATTTATCTCGTACATGAATTTTCAAAAAATTCATGTACTTGAAAAATTTCCGGCAATAATTCAAGCACTTGGGAGATTACAAGTGAAACTTTTTAGTTTTATGTATTCCTTGTTGTTTTGAAGACTGTTTTGTGTAGTTTAGTGATATATTTGGTGAAATTCCTCATCACAGGCAAAATTCACAATCATCTATAATGTTTTCTCGTGGAAAACTTTTAGTTCAGATGTGTGTACAGGATTTCAATGAGGGTAAGTTTGACATAGGCACTTCCTAATTTGAATTAATATTCAATAATTTAATGACTAGGGTAAGTTTGACATGACATAAACACGTCAAGAAATAAACTGGCTAAATAATTTGTTGACAGACAGTTTTTCACTAACTTTCGTAATGTTCTTTGCAGATGGACTATTGGACAGATCTTCGGAAACTGTAACCAATACAACGAGCATCCAAAATATGAATAACGTTGATATCGATTCTTAGAAGGTATTATTTACTACAAAATAATAATCATAGCCTTTTTAATTTTATTGTATTTTTTTTAGGAGATAGTCCATTAAATGAATCTTCAGGAATCGTAACGAATACAAATACCACTGAAAATAGTAAGGTTGAAGACGATTCAATAGTGGAAATGCAACCTATGTTACAAGGTTAATACCGTTTTCTTCACTACTGAGTCCAAATAAACCAGATCTGGTCAAATATTTGAATAATCAAATCATTATTTTCATTTTCAGACATATCCAGAAGCTATGTTCCAATGGATAATACTTATAATATGGATGTTCCATCGACTTCTGCTAGCATTTTTTCACATAAATCAGAAACAGACTCAAAAGTAGAAAAAGAAAATCTACAGAATATCAGCATTAACGATGTCATGTTGGCGGAAGATAGCTCGGGAGATGAATATTAGCCTTCGCATACTGAGTCATCATCTTCTGATAATGAGAAAACGGCAGATGACTTTGATGAAGAAGGCACCATCAGATAGGATAGTAATAATCGAAGAAGCACTATTATATCAAATATTCGAAAGAAAAAAGGTATGGGAAGAACAAAATTGAAAGAGGAGAGTAAATCAACAAAGAGAAAACGTAATTCTTCAAGCTGGAAAAGAAATAATCTTCATGAATCCAAAACCAAGGGACAACCTTATTATTCAACAGCAAACAAGTTTGTCCCTGGAAAAAGTTTGAAACCTAGTTGTTCTTGTAAAAGAAAATGAGGTGAAAATTTTCCAGAAGATATCAGACTTAAAATTTTTCAAAATTTTTATGCCCTTGATTCAAAATCAATCAATCAAAATCAATTCATTGCTCAGAATTTTGAAGAAGTTGACAAAAAAGTTGAAAGACTCCGACAGCATAATCAGCCAAGTAAACGAGAATTTACGATTTTGTATTTTTGAAACAATAACGGAAAAAAAAATTCAAGTTTGTCGTACCATGTTCCTTGGCACACTAGATATTAAACCAGGAAAAGTGAAAGTATTAGCTAAAAAGAAAAGACTTTCTACGACTGGCATATGCCCTGATGATAAAAGAGGAAGACATGGCTTCCAACCAAAAATCACTAAGGAATCAATATTGATAATAGAAAACCATATAGAAAGTTTCCCTTCATACATTAGCCATTATTCAAGATAGCATACAGATAAAAAATACTTGTCACAGGACTCAACAATTTCAAAAATGTATTGACTATACGTGGATCACTGCGCCTCTCAAAATATTAAACCAGAACTAGAATCTTTTTACAGAAAAGTATTTGTTGAAGATTTCAACTTATCATTTCATAAGCCTTCAAATGATACCTGTGCAAAATGTGATAAATTTAAAATGTTGATTGGTTCCTCTACCGATTTGCACGAAAGAACAGTTCAAGAGGAAAATTACAACCAACATTTGGCAATGGCTGATCAGGCATACAACGAAAAGAAAAGCGACAAAGCACGAAGTCTCAATACTGAAAATATAGTATATTTATCATTTGACTTGGAAAAATGCTTGACAACACCCATGCTTCAAAACAACGTTTCTTTTTATAAGAGATTATTATGGACGTACAACCTCACCATATACAGTTCTATGAACAAAAGAAAATACGCAACATGTTACGTTTGGGATGAATCATTAGGTGGTAGAGGAGGACAGGAAATCGCATCCTGTTTGAGGCATTTCATTCTTTCCTTGCCAGAGAGTGTAACTGAAATTATTATGTTTAGTGACCGTTGTAGAGGGCAAACGAGGAATGTCTATTTTTCTGTTATGTTATCTCTTTTGATGGAAGATTTCAACAAAAATTCGAGAAGTATTGTAATAAACCATAAGTTTTTAGATCCAGGACATACCCATCAGGAAGCTGATACTGTACACGGAGCTATTGAGAAAGTAAAAAAGCATACTTCTGCCAAAATTGAAATACCCAGATATTGGGCAAATTTGATCAGAATGGTTCCAAGAAAACCTCCCATTGAAGTCGTAGAAATGCAGCAAAAGGATATCCTTGATTTCAAAACATGCTTGAAAAGTCATTATGTGCATCGTAAAATTAACACCGACAAGGAAACCATTAACTGGTTACAGATAAGATGGCTTCAATATCGCACTGACCTAATTTCACGGGTAGGGTATAAAAAGTCTTTTACTTCTGAACATTTCAAAATCATGGATTCATCCTCAAAGAAAAAGAATACTAGAGAAGCATATCCCACACGTCATCTTCTGTGGTAAGTCATATTCCGAGTGACAGTGAAGTAATACTAGCACCTATAAGTACATGTCGATTTCCTCTACCAGAAAAAAAAAGTAAAAGATCTCAAGGAGTTAATGCCTTACATATCTGAAGCTAGCAGATGCTTTTACGAATGTATTTTTTCCCAACCCAGTGTTTCAGTTGACGACGAATATCTACCCGATGAGCGTGTATATGAAGATGATGAGTAAATAATACGAAAAAGTATTCAAAATGGGTAATTCTCTATTTTATTTTGATAATTTCTCAATTAAAATAATTAACGAAAAGTGTTTTATTACCTAAGTCAATAATTTTCTGTTGCAGTAGGTATTTCAAGAACTGACTAAGTCGTATAAAAAAATAGTTAAATGGTACTTATTCAAAAATGAAAGTATTAACTGAATACTTAACAGTTGAAACACAAGAAGGATGCAATTTTTTCCCAATAAATACGTAAATAAGAGCACTTATAAAACAACTATGTTCTCGAGTGCATGAAATTGCCGCTCCTGGAAAGTTACAATTTTTGACTTAGTCATTTCTTGTACCAAGCAACAGCACTAAATTTTTACTAAAATTAAAACACATTTAGATAACAAAGAAAAATAAAATTTAATTTATGAAATACCTTGCACTGAATGAGACCTAACGTAAATAGGACAAACTTGCAGAAATATGATAGGTCGAATTACATCACATAAAAGCGATTGTAGGAGAGGTGTGAAATCTTGTGCATTGTCAGATCATGTAATCAATAAAAGTCTCTGCATGGACTTCAATAACACTAAGATATTAACAACTGAAAAAAATTATCATAAAAGAATATTTAGAGATGGTCGAAATTGGTAAAATAAAAAAGCAATGAATAAATTGGAATCAATCAGATTTACAACTATTTATTAAATATAAATAATACCTAAACTAAATTGATATTGAATTCATGAATATATACCATTCAGACACTAAATTAATACATAAAACGTTGAAAAGCTATTTTCACATCAATATTTTCATAAAAAATGTTCTCCCATCCTCATCCCTATCATTCTCTATATGTCAGAATGTAAATCATCAAGATTTCACCCTTCATTTTCAAAAAATAGAAATTTGATGTCAAGTTGAAAGATCATTCCTGACATCATTTTTTGACATCATTCTATTCTTTTGTTTATCTTTTTAATCGGAACGTTTTCGATGTTTTTACTAGAGTTGCTTCAAAATTAAAACTCATGATGTTGAATATTGATGAAATATTGAAATATTTAAGTATTTCCAATTTTTCACATAAAATCATTTTAGATGCCTTTGAAAATTAAATAAAGAATTTCGAAAGCTGAGGCAATACCAAAGAGTATAATTTATTAGTGGCCATCTTCTGACTGCATCCCAATAGAACATTCAGTTATTACTATTAGTCCAGTCGAGATAACTTCCTATACATTTTATGCATCCAAACATATGTATATTTTGAAACGGAGATCATATGGTGTATCGATAAAAAGCATATCCAATCCACTCAGAAGTAAAGTGAGGCTTTTCAATAAAAAAATACTCATAAGTTGTTCCTAAGCAGATTCACAAGTTGGTGAGTAAAATATTTCAATTTTCAGTATGGTTTTTAGAATAAATAAAGTGGTATTGAATTGGTACCACTGTGCCGCATGAACTCCAAAATAATTTTTTAGAAAAGTGGAAGATATGTCGTTCACATTAGAAGGGTGGAATTGAGATCTTCTGAATGGAGTAGCAAATCTTCCTTCTGATTTGGAATCAGTTACAAGAGATTTAGTTGATGATTAGGATAAAGTCGGAAAAGGAGTGATTGATGATGTGGAAGTCGTGGATGATATATTAGAATTGGATAATGTTATTGGTGAAGTTCTAGACGATGACACAGAAAGGAATATTTCACTGATTGCACTCACAATCGAACTAACTTCTGCAACATGTGGTCAGCTTGAGAAAATTGACAGTCCTTCATTTACTCAATTTACTCATGCTTCTGGAATAACCAACATGGTTCGTGAATTGTAGAACCAATCACCATACAATTGTTTTCATCTACTGATTGATGACCATCTAATGCAAAATTCTGGTTTTCAAACCAACCTATATTTTAACCAAATTATTAGACATCTGGAAAAAAATTCAAATAGACGAATACTGTTTCCGAATCTGCAAGAACTATTGGAGTTCTAGACCTGACCTTCATGATGCTAACATAAGCCATTTGCTCAATAAACTTTAGGAAAAGTTTGAAAAATTCCAATAAGTGTTTGGTTGTTGATGAATCTATAATAAAATTCAAGAGGAGAAGCTCTTTCAAACAATATGTGCGAGCGGATAAATCAGGCTATTTATATCGGTATGACATATTATAAATCGGCAAATCCGTAAACAAGGTAGAGAAAAGCTGGGTAGAGAATATTGTAAAATCATTGACACGAGGTCTTGAAGGAAAGAATAACTACTTGTTCATTGATAATTACTCCAATTCATATAAATTGCTAGTTGACTCAAGGAATCAACAGATTCACACAAGTGGAACTCTCAATTTCAATCGGAAAAATATTCTCAAAATTCCAGATGATAAAAATTTGACAAGAGGTAAATTTCACTGGGAGACAAGGAAGCGTTTTTATCAACTTTCAATGACAATTTCAACACATTTCGCACCTTTCAGGAGAAAATCCCAAATATACAGATTTCTTCTTCCATATGTCGATTACATAATTTGAATAAGGTGATTTCCCTCAAATTGGCGCACTTAGAAAGATTGTTTATAACGCGATTGTTCAAAAACTATATATCATACAGAAACCATCTTTCGCACAGTTGAACCACATGTTATTATTTATCAGTTTCCGCAATATTGTTCGTCCACCTACAGATTTATAAAAATTATGAATGTTTCAAAAGTGGTCTCTTTTTTGAGGTTTTCCGTATTTTCTCTGTGAAAAATGCACCGATCTTGGCGTTCAAAAACCATTTTGTAGGTTTTATGAATTTCTAAAAAAGTTCCATTGACTGTGAAACGATTCCTTGAATAATCTTTGACATATTTTCAAAAAACCAAAAAAGATGTAATTTTTTCACTATATCTTGTTTAAAATATTCCACCAAGCGATTTTGCTTGGGCGAGAACTGGGGTTTTCATTAATGAACTTTCTTAAAAAAATTAGTATAAGCCATTTGCGTCTTTCATTTTGTTGAAAAAAAAACCGCCATAGCTTGGTCTAATGAAATTTGCCACCATCACAGATTTCGGTAACGTTCTCGAATAAAAAATATACAATTTCGCAATTTCTCAGGCTTTTTATATTTGACAGAGTTTCCATAATCTGTAGTGGTAGCAAATTTGACATGTCTTCTGGAAAATTACTCCCTACTTTCCCAATCAATAAAAAAATGGCGTTATTTCCAGTATCAATTCAGGTTGCGAACAACATTTTTTAGTGTAAAAAAAACAAACTCATGTTGCCCAACGGCGGACGTGTCGACATTTCTTCTTCTTCCTCGACTATTTCTTTTCGTTTGCCACTGTTTCAGATTTTTTTGGCAGAGCTATATTAACAGAAGTATGAATTAATAATTCATTTCATCTGATGCCAAACTTGGAAATGGTCGCAAAATCAGTGAACGATAAAGGATGGTATTTTCTTTGTTTTCGTCATTATGCGACTCTTTTCTCCATTTCTTCTCTACATAATAACTAGAATTCTTCATAATTTACATTTTTAACATGTTGCCAACCTCGTAGGAGAACCCCTGATATTAATCTTGGAGCCCCGATTTTAATCTCAGGCGTTCGAGATTAAAGTCGGACCCCTGAGATTAAAGTCGGGGGTCCGAGATTGGAGTCGGACTACCGAGATTGAAGTCGGACCCCCGAGATTAAAGTCGGGCGTCCGAGATTAAAGTCGGAACCCCGACTTCAATATCGGGATTTCAGTCGAAAAGCGAATCAAAACATCTGTTCATGGTGGTAGTGATGGTCGAACTTTTGCTTGTCAACCATAAGACTCATGAGTGTTGATCGTAAGAGTGCAGCCGGTGGACGAAAAGAACAAATTTTGAACAAATAACAACAAATACCATATTATGTTTGTATTAGGAATCAGCACACGGAGTTTGTTGTTACCATTTCAAATCTCCCTGTATATATCTGGCTCTGGATCTCAGTCTGGAAGATAATAGTAACATTGATGTGTTCAGATAGTTTGTTGGGACTAATATTCTTTGACCGATGCGACGTTTTGAATTTTAATCATTTCATCTCCAGGGCCCTTCAATAATAAAGCAAAGAACGAATGTATGAAACGCTATAGAAGTAAACTTTTGAAATGAAAAGTATGATTTACAAACAGATATGATAATTAGATACACCAAATTCAACATTCAGCCGCTGCATCAATTGCCATTGAGTTGAGATAACGTCTGACCGCTGAACTTAACGGAAGTGATACAGCATAGGTCTGATTATTTGTCCCATGCAATAATAGATACATTATCGAGAAGATAAACATTTTATACTAAAAATTTAAACAAAATTACTCCTCTGGAAATGTAAAACAACCTACGATAACAAGTAAGCCTTTTTTATATCTAACAGAAAACAACTACTTCCCCGGCAAAAGCCACGCTGGACATTGAACTACATCTGATAGATATTGTCATAATGTATGTCTTTAAAGAAAAAATCTGAAAGTGAAAATTTGCAAAATAGGTTCTTTTCGCAATATCTATCAGATGTAGTTCAATATCCAGCGTGGCTTCAGCTAGGGACGTAGTTGTTTTTTGCTAGACAATATACATGAAAATAACTAAATTTTTATCCAAAGTTCTTTCCAGAGGAGTCATGTTCGTTTCAATTTTCATGAGAATGTTTCCCTTTTCACCATGAATACCTTTCAAGAGGTTATCTTGAAGGATGGAAAATAGCGACTGATGTCTTTCAGCCGCAGATGATTCCACATCTGATTTTATAAACATCCTCTCCATTTTTTCAATGAAATCACGATATCTTATCCTTTGAACCAATAGTGAACGAGAAAAAACATTGCAATTTGTGACTATAGCTTTATGAAGAGATTTCTTGGTAAAAATTATAGAATCTGAGAGCACTGAGTCGAATCCCGAGATTAATGTCGGGAGTCCGAGATTAAAGTCGGGCCTCCGAGATTGAAGTCGGACCCCCGAGATTGAAGTCGGGGGTCCGAGATCTACGCCTTCGTATAGTTCTGCTATTTTTTCTCCATTTTTGAATTTAAACTCTGAAATGACTGGCCTACGAGCATCAAACTACTCCAATCTGGCGCTGCCTAACCTAAGAGCGGAACATAAACAGAATTCCTGAGTGGTGCACTTACAGTTCATATCGACGTGCAGGATTGCGGCGAGAGGTGGCGTTCGCGGGTTGTTGGACGCCTGGCAGGTCAGTTCGGAATGGACGTCGCGGCGCCCCAGGCCTGCTATGCGTATCTCGCTGCGGACGTGTGTCGACCCGGCGGTCGGGAGAGCGACGCTCATATTGCTGACCGCTAAATCGTTGCGAAACCATGTTACCTTCGGCGGAGGTTTTGCTGAAACAAAAGCCTAGTTAGGAGCGCTGGATACGACAAAGCCCTGCGGCGCCCTAAAATACGGTCTATAGTACCGGTGCAATATGTTACAACTAGGATGCTGTGCTGCACAATAATTAAACGAGTTCTAAACTACAGGAAATTCACTCTAACATTAGTTAATAGCAAAAACATCCTACCAAAATATTTTCATTAAAGACTGCAGATTGAATTATAATACACTTCTCCAAGAAATTAACGCACCATCAAAATGTAGGCAAAAGTTTAAGATACATTTTCGTCAAAACTACCTCTCCGATTTGGACGTTTTTTTTTTAATGCCATGTTATTTTATTCTGAACATTGGTGTGACAACTGTATGCGCAAAACCTCTATTTTATAAATACCGGGAGTAGCAATTATAGCGTGTTTTTTTCATGAAATTTTTAAGGACCTGTAGAGTGTAACAGTTACATTATCAAGTTATAATTGAATTTACACTTTAGCCTTATCTTTTATCAACATTTTCTTCTTTTATTCACTTCATTATCTTCTCTATTACTCAAAAAACACCGTTTTATAGTATGACATGATTTTATTGAATTTAATCAGCATTATCAGCACGTTAGTAGCAGGGTATATCTGACATCTTTTAGTAGCAGGCTTTGGATAAACAAAGAGTACCAGTAATTGTCAAATACAAATGCATAGTATCATTGTTAGTCCTAACGTATTTTCTGCTCATTCTTTTATTAACGAATATGCAACGAGAAACACGAAATCTTACACGCGAAGAATGTGCTCAAACAGTAATATTGTTTGAGGAAGGTTGGAGTTACCGAAGAATTGGTGAACGTTTTCATGTTAGTCACACAAATGTTTCACGTGTCAAACAAAGACACAAAGAGACTGGGAGTCATGGTCGCAGGCCGAGACCAGGAAGGAATCGAATAATAACTCCGATCCAGGATCGATTTTTAATACTTTTAGCATTATAAGACAACGTTTTGTAACAGCTCGGACACTTCAAATTCAGCTTCGAAATACTAATGGTCGTCAGCGACTAAGGAAACATAATTTAAGACCTACAATTGCTGCTCGAGGTCCAGCTTTGACTACAGTTCATTTATTCAATTATTTACGAATGAGTCCCGATTTTGTTTGTACAAAAATGACAGGCGTATGCGTGTAAATCAACGCCCTAACGAACGGTATGCTCAGTGTAATTTCTCACATAACACATTATTCGGAGGCAAATATGTGATGGTATGGGGAGGCATTTCTTTGACTGGTCGCACGGAACTTGTGATAATCAAAGGAAGTCTTAAGAGCAAACACTACCTTGGTAAAACGGGAATCCGTTTTGAGACCACAGTTTTTGTTTGAGAATTTTTAAATTTTTTGCATTACCCAGTGTTCTTTTGTTAATTCCGGAACTTCAGTGATTTTTGGTTATGATAATTAAAAAAAAAATTAAATGAAATGATGAATTAAAAAAATTGATAGGTTCCAGAATTCTTATGAGACCACCGATCCCATACAAAAAATATCTCTTTAATGAAAATGAATTTTGCAAGAAACGGATTCTACGATCGGAAAATTTATATCTGATTGGCAGTGTAATCGAGAATGGACAGGTGCTGTGTTGCCAGTGTTCATCGAGTTCATTATCTTTACCCCCATTCTTGGTAAGTATCCCAACAAATCTTAGCTGGAAAGGATGAGGAAGAAAGTTGACTTTTTGGTGATGGTAGCTCTTAAGGTTCCGTCAAACCAAAGCGGGAACGGAAAATGGGAACCGTACGAATTGCTAAAAAAACAGTAAATGTAGCAAACCATATATATTTTTCTGCTTGTCTGCATTTCGGAATACGGATAACCAATCCGGTATGTATTTTTATATATCACACTATCGAATTTAGTCTCTCATTCATCCCGCTCCCGTCCCGCATTCCCGCGTTGGTTTGAGGAAACCTTTTCAGCTGCAAGGTACATATTGGAGATTTTGAAACCTCATGTAATGTCATTTGCGCCATATATAGGACAAGAAGGATTTTTGTTGATGCAAGATAATGTCAGGCCTCACGCCACCCGAGTTGTGACAAATTATCTAGAGGAAGTCGGTATCGCTACCATGGTATGAACAGCTCAGAGCCCAGATTTGAATCCCATAGAAAATCTCTAGGATATTCTTGGAATAAGATTAAAAGAGGAACGTAACTTGAATACTTTGGAAGACGTACGGCAGAGACTGATTGCAATTTGGGAAGACCTGGACAAAATGATATAAGGTCTCTTATTTTAAGTGTGGGCCGTCGTTGCAAAGAAGTTATTCGTGCCAGAGGTGGAAATACTTGCTACTGACACTATCTTTCAACTTTTTTCTTTTTATTTTGTGTAGTTTTTTCGTTGTTAGATAACGTTCTTCATTTTCTATAAAATCATGTTATGCTATAAAATGGTGTTTCTCGAGTAATAAGAAATATAATGAAGTGAATCAAGAAAGAAAATGTTGAACAAGATGAGGCTGAAGTGTTAGTTCAATTCTAACTTGATAATGTAACTGTTACACTGTATAGGGTGTTACAAATTTTATGAAAAATCACGCTATAATTGCTTCAACCGGTATTTATAAAATAGAGGTTTATATGCACAGTTTACACACCAGCATTCAGAAGAAAATAACTTGTCACTCAAAGAAAAACTCCAAATCGGACAAGAAGTTTTGACGAAAATGTATGTTAAACTGTTGCCAAATTTTTAGTGGTGCGATAATTTCTTGGGGAAGTGTACGAGGATGTATTGATATCTAGTTAGCCTAGACCAGTTCCCTGAATACACAAAATATTGCGTTACCTTAGCAACAAACAATAACTTATTAGAAGTGTCAGAATAAAGTTTGACGTCAAAAAAGTAAACCAGAGTTACGCAATAAATTAAAATAAAAAATATGTCCAGCGAAATTGTGAAAATCGAAAAATTCTAATATCGAGCCACCATCAAGTACCTCTATTTAAAAGGGTTAAGAGGTAAGCGATTTACGAAGATATGCTTAATACCCTTGGTGATCAATGTCCTTCGTATGCGACCGTGAAAAATTGGACTGCAAGCTTCAAAAGAGGTAAATTTTCCATTGAAGATGACGACCGATCAGGAAGGCCAGTTTCTCTGTCAGTCCCCGAAAATATCGATGCAGTACATGACATGATTTTAACAGACCGTCGAATTGAGCTGAAACGGATATCTGAAGCACTGAATATTTCATACGAACGCGTTCATCATATAGTTCACGTCAATTTTGACATGAGAAAAATTGCTGCAAAATGAATCCGCAAATGTTTGAATGTTGACCAAAAGCGTGCAAGGGTAGTAGCATCGCGTTCGATCTGTGCTCGATTTGAAAACGATGTAGACTTGTTAAACCGAATTGTTACTGTGGATGAGATTTGAGTCTATTTCTACTATCCAGAAACAAAGCAACAATCGATGGAGTGGCGACACTCCGGTTCTCTAAGACCTAAGAAGTTTCATGTCCAAAAATCTGCTGGAAAAGTTCTTGCTTCAGTTTTTTGGGATTGCCATGGAGTAATCTTGATTGATTTTTTGGATAAGGGTAGAACAAAAACTGGAGATTACTATTCGACATTACTGACCACTCTACGGGAAAAAATTAAAGAGAAAATACGCGGGAAGCTACAACGTCCCTGCACACAAATCTCATGTTGCCATGCAAAAAATTCGTGATTTAGGGTTTGAATTATGTTAAGTACACAGAATTATTTGAGTTATTATTTTTTCTATAAGCATATCAAATCACATCCGATTTCTGTTAATTGAATTTTCGTGCTTCGAAAGCACCTCACTCGGAAATTCTGCGCATGCGAATGGTCAGGAGACATTCCTGCAGTCAAGCCATGAGAAGTGACACGCTGACACGTTTTTGAATGGTACTGTTCGATAGTGCGCGCTTGAAAGTTTTCACGCTACTTATGCAATCCGCTTCGTTTCGTAACCCGCTTATAACGACCAAGAGGTTCCCGCCGGCCGGCTCCGCTTGACGCAACTCCAACAACCACATACAGAATCACACCAAAGGTGAGTGAAGGGCTTTCTCGAAATTTTGTTAAGAGTTTTATTTGATCTATGTGATGCGAATTCTGCCTATAGTTTTACCGTCCACGTAAAAAATAAACAAATTACTAGAACACCCCCTTATTCACCAGATTTGGCTCCGTCCGACTATCATCTCTTTCCTCAACTGAAAAAAAGTTTAAAAGGTCGTAAATTTTCTTCCAACGAAGAGGTAATGAAAGCTGTGGAGGTCTGGTTTGCAGAGCAAGAAGAAACATTTTTTTGAAAGGTCTAGAGACGTTGCAGGTTTGCTGTAATAAATGTATTCCAATTAAGAGGAGAATATATAGAGTAATAAAATATTTTGACATTGAAATTTTGTTTAGTTCTATAGTAGCCCAGGTAGCACATCATATCGGCTGAATCTTGGTTCCATATTGGGCCAATATAGATATATTGTAAATGAAAAATCAATATTGGTCCAATATGGGTGAATATTCAAAAAACAATATTATATTAATAATATTGGTGGAATATTGGTTGAACTAGTTTTGAATGTAGATTATCACACGAAATATTGGGTCAATATTGGTTGAATAACTTCTACCAATATCGATAATACAATATTGGTTATATATTGTTTTCCACTTCAGAATTAATATTGCAATCCAAATATTTCAGTCATATCGATTATAGGGGAAAAAACTATATTGTATTTTCAAGTTTGTTAGAATATTTGTTGAATATCATTTCCACTTTATTTGACAAATTGTAATAACTCATATTGAGTCAATATTGGTTAAACGATATTTACCAATATCAATAAAACAATATTGTCTTCACATCGTTTTTAACATCTAGAATAAATATCGCAATCCCAATATTCCCCTAATATCGATTCTGGGAATAAAAACTATATTGTATCTCCAAGTGTGATTACACATTGGTTGAATATCATTTCGCCAATATTCAACAAAACTTATTAATTAATATTGGGTCAATATTGGTTCAATAATATTTATCGATATCGTCAAAACAATATTGTCTTCATATTGTTTCCAACATCTAGATTGAGATGAAATTTGATTATTGGCCGAATATTCAATGAAACATATTGAAATTATATCATGTTCAAACTTGGATAAAAATCCGCTAGGTGGCTCTACATATAGAACGTCTTCTAAAACCTACGAAAGTATATTAAATACTTCTCTTAGCTTCTTTTCAAGACAGCTCACTCAGCGGTTATGGCGATCAAAAGGCAGACTCTGGTGTCACCTTCATCAATTAAAGGACATTTAATAATTTACCAAGGTATATTGACATCCACCAATATATTCAAATGATATTGTAACAATATCGATAAATATTGTACCGATATCGATAAATATTTTGAGGCCATTATTGCTTCAAGAATATTCCACCAAAACTATTTCTAAAATATTCAAACAATATTCGACCAATATCGCAAAATGTTCACATTTTACTTCTCGACAATATAACTTTTGAATATTGTGCCAATATTGTCAGAATATTGTATCAGCTATATTGTACCAGTATCGCCGAACATTTTGAGGTCAATATTAGTTCAAGAATATTTCGCCAATATTATTCAAATAATATTGGACCAATATCGCCGAATGTTCACATTTTTTTTCTCGCCAATATTGCATTTCAAATATTTCGCCAATATGTTCACAATATTGTATCAATATTTTACCAATATAGGTGTGCTACTTGGGAGGCTAAGAATTTCTCAATATATCCTCGTATATGCAACATATGGAATATTTATTGATTACCAGAGTTACAAAATAGCTATTTGTGTATCTACACTGCAAAATATCACGATAAAACTCCGTTTTACAGGGTGAGGCAGAATAAGACCGACAAACTCCGAATACGGATTCCTCACTTCATTTTGAGGTGAAACGTTCCTATCAAGGTAATGTCATTATATGCATTCCCAATAAGAAACAGGGTGTCAAAAATACGAACAAAATTTAGATTTCTTTTTTTTTCCTCCAAATCTCCTGAAGGATAAAATATCAAACTTGGTACCCTAATCAAGGTTCATCATGATAATTTGAAGTTATGATTTTTAATTTTCGTGAACGATTGGCGTAGTTACGTTGGTATGTGGTCATATCTCCCTTGATATTTTCTTTGGACAAGTGAATGGACAAGTAAGCGTTTGACATCAGTCAGGCTCATCGATACTCAATCTAAAAGTCATAAATTTCCATGTACCTAAAAGTGGAAGTTTCTGAGATCACTGAGAAAAACTGAAGATTTATCCTGGGTTCTAACACAATTTCTTCTGTAAAATAACCGCTTAACGCTAATTTCTTACATCATATTGGAATATTTGTCAATCTTCTGAACATTTTTTGATGTAGGGAGAATCTGAATAATATCATGGGTATGGCATGTTCATTTCATTGAAAATATGAACAGAATGTTCATAAATTCAGTAGTGGACTCATCTGCTACTGAAAGTTGAACTTTAGTAGTTATTTTCCATCGTACAAGATAACCTCTCTTGGAAGGGATTCATGTTGTAAAGAAAAATATTCTCATTTGAAAATTGAACCATTACATGACTCCTCTGGAAATCGAAAAACCCAAGATAGATTGAAGTAATTTTTTTTGTAATATCTAACAGAATACAAGTACTTCCCCTGCTAGAGCCACGCTGGACATTGAACTACATCTGATAGATATTTTGAAGGACCCTATATAACTTGAGAGAAAAAATCTAAGAGTGAAAATTTGCATTTTCATTCAAGATATTTGATTATTTATTAAATGTCCAGTTTCTGACATCTGATGGTCGCATGATGGAATGGAGTGATACGAAAATGTTGATAGGAGAATCATGCAAAGAAAAGAGGAAGTGGAAAGAAACGGCCTGTATTCTTTCATCGAACAACCCTTTTTCAACAAACTCTGTCGACCTGGACTGCCTGTTTGCCTCTTCTCAGGGAAGAAGTGAGAAATAACAATGGTGACTAATTGATATCGGACATCATGATATAGCCAATAGCAATTGTTACCAGGAATGATTTCTTAACAGATACCGTTTGACTTTGTTGAAAGCGATTCCATTATCTTTCAACCTGATAGAAATACAATTTTCAACGAGTTTCGATAACTGAGGCAGATATAGTCTCCGAATCTTCAATTTCATTCGAAACAACAGTCTTGTAAACTCAGTAACTCATCAGCATGAATTGATTAATTTGCCTTCTATACTTGTACTGATATCGTTGAATTTACATTTTTTTTTTTTCATTTTCAGAGTGTGGAAGGTTGAAACATTCAAAAGAGGACTTTTTCGTGAAAAAAATTCTAGCATGAAACCGACTCTCATCACATGATAGACCATTCGTAGTTATATCATGTTATACTTCTCAGAAGGCCCGTTTCAATGCAGTGTCTTCAAAGGAATCAGAAGCGTGGCTCAATGCACTACCAGTTTCTTCTTTGGGTAATCTTCTTGAAGATGAGAGATTCAGAATTTTTGTTGGACTTCGACTGGGTTCTTTCATTTGTGTTCCTCATAAATGTAAATGTGGTGCAGAAGTTGATGAATCTGGTGTTCATGGTTTGAGTTGCAAATTCAGCGCTGGTCGAAGATCTCGCCATGATGCAGTAAATGATTTGTTAAAGATACCTTTGATAACGGCTGAAATTCCAGCAATCTTAGAGCCATCAGGTGTTGGTCGCGATGACGGTAAACAACCGAATGGAATGTCATTGATTCCCTGGAAATTTGGTGAACCAGTCGTATGCGATTTCATTGGTATAGATACTTTAGCGGCGTCACACTTAAAGTCCACCTCAATTCGTCAGGGTGCTGCTGCAGAAATTGGAGAAAAAGTTGAGATTGAAAAATATCAATACTTGGGAAATTTTTATCTACTCCACCCTGTTGCAATCGAAACCTATGGAATATTTGGTGAGATATTGGTCGAAAAATTTTCCAGGTGACCAATGATAGCCGTTCCACCAGCTTTCTTCTTCAACGCATCAGTATTGCAATTCAAAGAGGCAATGCAGCTATGGTATTGGGAACAGTTCCTGTCGATCATCATTTGGAATAATCTTTCAACATACTACTGTCTATAAAGCACCTTTCTATACCCAAACAAATACCAAATAACATCAATCAGAGTTTCAGTTCAAGCGACTCAATATCCAGTCTTAGCTCTAATACCTCATCACACCGATCAAGTGACAGGGGCAATCAGCACATCATAGACTATTTCGAAGACGATAGCAGTGGCAAACGCAGCAAAAAATGATTCAGCTCCAACCTGCCCATAGGACATAGTACTGTAAAAATTCTAGGTTTTAAGGGGTTGAAAAATATTCGTAACACATGCTTCATGAACAGTATTTTATCCAGTGTTCATCGAACACAAGATGGTTATTGAAGTATTTGAAAAGAGACGCCCACACAACGGATATAACTAACATATCTAGGGAGGGAGCTTTAATCAAAGTATTTGTCCAGGTGATCGAGGAACTTTGGTCAGATGATTCCTCTGTTAGAATTGTTGATACAGTCTCATTGAAAAGTCAAATCGTAAGAATCGCTACTCGTTTCATCGGTTTTGCCCAGGAAGATGCTCAAAAGTTCTTATGATTCCTGTTAGAGGGTCTGCATGAAAACGTTATTAGAGTAACGGAAAAGCCCTTAATGAGAGAGACAGAAGAGGAATTGAGTGACAGTGAGAAGGCTCAAGAGTCATGGTCAAGATACTTAAGGACTGACAATTCCAAAATTGTGGCCAGTTAAAATCTACATTGGAATGTACTTATTGTTTCTATGGAAAGAAAAACTGTGGAAAATTGAAACAGGAACAAACTGGACGTTCCGATCATATAATTACTGACAGAGAAATCGTAGAAAAACCGGAAAGTTAAGCGTTTTTTTTTTTACTTTTCGAATTGTGAGGCTGGTATAGAGATAGAGAATTATGTTTACTTTATATGAGCACTTCATTAGCGCTGACGGTCCACTAGTTCAGGTAGCTGCGCTCGAACTGCTCGTCGTGATTGCCAAAGTGGTAGATAAAATCATCCTCAAAACGCTGCTGAATCTTGAGGGGATGCTGAAACTCATCCCAGACGTACAGTTCTGATTCCGCAGAGGTCATAACACGACCTCACAGGTTGTAAGGATTGTGCACGGGGTGAAGGAGGCCTTCAACCAAAAACTCAACACAGTCATGACTTTATTGGATATGGAAAAGGCCTTCGATACCATATGGATTTAAGGTCTGGTCAACAAGATGCTATAGGTGGGCATGCCTTTGAACTCAGTGAGATTGGTCGACTCGTATCTCACAGGTCGATCTTTTGCGGTTAAGGTAAACAGCAATCTCTCCGGGAGATACCCAGTCAAAGCAGGTGTTCCGCAGGGCTCGTGCATCTCTCCCCACTTATACTCACTATATACTCACGATTTTCCACGATCCAAGAGAGTGAATGCGGCGATATATGCGGATGACACCGCACTATACGCACATTCATTCTCCAGAGTGATCGCTGCACAGAAGATCCAGATTCGCCTGGATTGGGACATCGTGCCGTATATAGAGAGAAATAAGATCAAGGTCAACGTAGGGAAAACCGAGGTAGTCAACTTCACGAAGAGGCGATGCTTTCCGAAACTCCCTCTTCGTGGGATGAGGGTCCGGGACACCTACGTTAGAGAATCGAGTTCGGTGAAATACCTGAGAGTACAACTGGACAAGGGTTTGACATTTGCGCAACACATTACCCTGGCAATCCAGAGGGCGGGAGCTGCCGTTGGGCGAACCTAAACCCTGATAGCCAGAAACTCTAAGCTAAGCTTTGAAAACAAACTGCTGATATACAAGCAAATCATCAGACCCGCAATGTTATACGCTTGTCCAGTGTTCTGCAGCCTGAAACCCTCGCCCCTCGCGAGACTGGACAGGATGCAGAACAAAGTACTCCGTGTAGTCACAAACAGTGACAGATACATTCGCCTGGTTACTCTCCGGGAGATGAGCGGCGTCTGTCCCGACTTATATTAGAAAGTTATCATATAACTTTTATAAATATTTCTTACCCAAAAGCCCTTTGACGAGCAATCTCACTCGCATTAGGTAGTACGACAATGCCCCGCGCGAACACGGGGGTCTTTTATTATCAAGCTCTGGACATTTTCCAGAAGCGCTATGAAGAACCGGGCCGTAAAGGGCAGCCAAAACGATAAGTAAGACCAATATCTATCCACGGTATTTTGCAGTGAGCTTTTTCCGGGATGCTCAACCTACTAACCTCTGTAATGATCAAGACCATCCACTCTCTGTATAAAACACAAACAAAAGTCACGCATAAGCTCTGCAGGAGGCGTGAATTCTGCACATTATCAACCCATTCCTCGAGTATTTACGGACCTGCCCACTAAGACCGTGGGGGAGTCTCTCGCAAGGGGGGCCAGGATTCAACCAAGCGTTGGAACCGAATGTTGGCTGGCGACAGTCATCACCCGGTACACAACTGGCTGACCTTATTCCTTCCCCTTCCCAGAAAAAGAATGAAGAAAATAGATGTAACTATTTAAGGATGGAAATGTTAAAACATAGTTGAACATATTAAAAATTTTGAATCTTGAATCTTTAATCTATTTCAGGCAAAATTGTCGTTTGAGTTTTTTGTACGCTATTCTTCAGCTCTCCTCAATGCATCCTCAATTTCTCAAATACATTTTGAAATTAAAACTATATTACTAAAAAACGAATAATATTCTCATTTTGCCCTAGAATGCTGCGAAATATACGAAAAGTGCTTTTTCTTTAGTGGCGAAAGTCGTTGCCTACCGATGTTTTACCCTCAGAGGATTATTCTGTAACGCCTAACGATATCGTTAGTGAACGACAATCGTTATTTAACGATTTTTACGATTATGTAGCTGAAGATTGTCGTTATTGTACGATAAAATTCATCGTTTGTATATGACATCGGTGGAGGTGTCTTTATATTGTCGTTGGTGAACAAAAAACATGATATCATAAAAAAAATATGATTTCATTCATAGAAAATATTGTTAGGAATATTTGGGATCAAAGTTCAGTAAAGAAAAGGATAATCAGAAACAACCAGTTAGAAAAGAGATATTGCAAAGGTCGAATATTAGGATATTCTCAGTACTTATTACATGCATGAAAACTGGAAAATAACCTATCAAATGATTTTAAACAACATCGACTTAGAATACTGAGGATTACATGCAACTAGATATTATACAAAAGCGTAAAAAACATTTCCAAACCAGTTCAAAAATATCTTCAGAAAATAGATCATTGAAGTCATTACGTTCCAAATTATTGGTAATAACAATGTTCACAATTAGAAATCCTCAATGACTCTTTAGAAGTAGACGTAGACGTAGAAGTATTCCAGTCATTTGTGTCAGACCTTCTTCTCGTAAAAGGTAATCAAAACAGACATTCACGAATCAAAATAAATCGTGTGAAAATTGAAAGTTCTTTGATAAATTTTATGTCTTCTATTTATGACATGAACTTTTTTTAACAGTATGAAACCTACTGGATGAGGAGAAAAATATTGTTCGAATGACGGAAAAAATAAATGGGAATCGAAAAAATGGAGGAGGGTGGAACGGGGGTGACTTTTTTTGGGCTGAAAGTGATATTTCACGGTTTTTCTCGATTGGCAACGAAAGTTGACATTCTATCGGAAAAAGTTGGACAAAAGAGTCGTTGAAAATAAAAGGATCTACAACTTTTGTGTCAAATATTTTTCCACATTTCCTCAAATTTTCCGGAAAAATCAGATAAACCAATTTTTCAGTTTTTAATTTTTTTTTCGCTCAAAAATAATTTTTCACCAGTAAGGTTCGTCTTTTCAAGCTCGCCAGCCGCCATTTTTTCCGTTATAGTGTCTACTTTTTGATTATGTTATGAAAGAGTACTGAGGAAACTCAATTTTTTGAATTTTTGTTACAAAAATTTCTTTTTCAAAATTATTGAAATTAACAGTTGAAATCTTTCGAGGATATCAATTTCATGTTACTTCAATAGGTACAAAGAATAAACAAGCAGATTTGTTGAAAATAAAGAGATATACAAGTTTTGTTTCGAACATTTTTCCACATTACCTCAAACTTTCCGGGTAAACCGGATATGCCAATTTTTCAGTTTTAATTTTTTTTTGCTCAATGTTTTTTTCACGAAATTTGGGGAAAATATAACTCATTATGTTTTAAGTGAGCTTTTATTTTTTTGTAGCGATATACAGATTTTTCCTTTATTTTCGACAAATTCCAACTGAAAAGTTTCAACGGTCAAGTTCGTCTTTTCAAGCTCGCCAGCCACCATTTTTTCCATTGAATCGTCTACTTTCAGATTATGTAATGAAAGAGTAGCACTACTTTGGAATTTTTTTCCAGAAAACGCGAAGAATAAAAAAAAAACAGATTTTCAGAAATCTATTTTTTAACTTTTTGTTTCAAATATGTATTTTTTTAAATTATTGAAATTAACAAATAAAACTTTTCGAGGATATCAATTTCATGTTACCATATTAGGTACAAAGAATAAACAAACATAAATAAGGATTTGATTATTATAGAAGGGCGAAAGAAGGTGAACATTTGGAGGTAAAAATGATTGCTCATGATTTGCAGCAAAAATTAACCTTCTATAAAAAGAGTGAGGAAAAAAGTTGTTGGCAATAAAAATATCTACAACTTTTCCAAATACCCTCAAATTTTCCGGAAAAATCGGAAAAACCATTTTAATTTGGTTTTAATTTTATTATGTGTAAAAATTGTGTTTTTCTCGCAAAATCTAGTGGAAATATGCTTTTTTATGTTTTTTACAGAGCAATATTTATTTTTCTCGAACCTCTTTAAAGTACTCGGAAGGGGAGCGGCTCCTAGTTAGGCTGATGTCAAAACGAATTTTAAACGTCTAAAATATGAAAGAACGTAACAGGCAAGGACCAGGTGCAGAATGTTGTAGAGGATCCAACTTTGAGGAAAAAAAATTAAACACGAAAACACTCAAAATGGTGAATTATGGATGTAGTTTAGGGGTTGAAAATGTTTTTTTGCGATTTGCGGCGAAACGTAAACTCTCACCCGAAAATATTTGATAAAAAAGTTGTAGATTATGAAAAAATATGAAAGTTTTCTTTTCAAAACTTTTAGACATAACCTCAAATTGACCGTGAAAATGGCGAAAAAACCATGTTTCAGTTTTTTTTCTCGCGTAAAAATGATTTAATTAACATGAAAATTTGTAGGACTATGTCATTTTTGGTGTGGATTGCGCTTGGTTTTTTCGCAATTCAGAAAACGACTAGCTTTTGAGTTATGTACATTTTACGAAAAAAATACCCTTATCTTCCACGAACAATTGTCTTGGTGTTTTTTTTTTGTATTTCGAAGCTCTATAAGTGATAATTTCCATTATTGGAATGTCTTCTTTTGAATGGTCTATGTAACTTGGTGGTTTATTGATCTTTAAACCGCCTAAAGTTGAGGAAAACCGACAAGTCTCTCTGAATCATAATTCTCTCAATATTTTCAATAGTTGTAGAAAAGAATAGAACTGATATTAAAAAATTAATTTTGTAGTGTAATTATGTAGGTATTCAAATATTTTGTTATAAATAATTAAACATAAACTACTTTTTGTTACAAAAATAATGAAGAAATTCTAAATATTATTATAGTAATATGAGGGTGGCGCCTAAGGCGTATATGAGATACTAGTACTCTTTATGAGGTTAGAACGATAAAACAATATTATTTTCTTTCATTTTGTTGTGTGAGGATGTGATTGCAAATCTGGATATCGTTTTCAAATTTGAACAACTTTTCTAAATGAACTTTCCCAATAATGTCGAAAATAAGGGTAGCTTCATCTTCATCAAAATTTTCAATTTTTGTTCTTGCGTGTACACCGTTCAAAAATTCATAAATTTGATATCTCGAATCCAGGTTTTCCGCAAGGTAATTTTTATCAAGGAAAAAGGACCTCGCACGGTTCTTATGGAAAATATGTCCCAGTCGAATTAGCTGAAAATTTAGTATAATATAGCTTATGACGTCCTGATCAAATGCCTCCATGGGCACAACGAGATCTAATGGACAGTTTTTGAGATACAGGGTGTCAAACATGAAGAGGCAGCGTTGTTACTGGCCTTTAGAAAATAACAATGTGGCGATTATTTTATACAAACATTTATGGATAATAATTGCAATCTTAATATTGTCGACACGAGTTATAATGAAAAGTTCTAATACCCGTATACAGGGTTATTAATAATTACATACATTTTTTGTAATTCTTTGAACAAAATCAGTCAAATGCAGAAGCTCGTAGACTTGCAGAATATGTTTATATCATTTGATTTTGTTATTGGGTGATCTGAGGTTACTGAGGGTGATTCAATCGAATGTAGTAACACCGCGCCTAGTAACACCGTGCGCTTCATATTTTCATTTTCTGTACAGGGTATTGAATTAAGGCTGGACAACTGCAATACATTGATTCGTTATAAAATACACGGTGAATCATTAAATGTGAAGAACACCCTTATTATCAGATATAATTAAAGATATCAAAAAAGGGTTAAATCAAATGATTATAACATATTCACCTTCAAATTCAATATATTTAATTTGAATATGTATTCAGATTACACATACAGGAAATTACAAGACAAATAGAATTATACTCCCTGTACATTTATGCAGATTTGGAATTTTGGCAATTATCTAAAACAAATTCTTGAAGTTTAAAATGATAATATTGAAACTGTTACATCAGCTGAAAGGCTCGGGATTACAGAATTGGGACGAGTATTGCTACAAGAGTAAATGCTGTACAAGATGGAACAAATGACTAATTATTAGTGACTCACGCGGTACCGGTGATGAACATCTTCATTATCTGTAAAATATGGGGCTATATTTTCGAAAGGATTAAAGCATGTGCACGTCATTGAGATAGGCAAGGATATACAGGCCGTTTCTTTCATGTGGTAACATTGCTATATTCTAAACCGTAACAGATACGAAGACGATTAAATGGGAGAAAAGGTAACTATTGTGGAGAACAGTACAATGGTCAAAGAAAATTTACAGGGAGTCTCGCCCGTCCCGAGTTATACAGGGAAAACCAAAAATGCTGTTATTTGTTTTTTACGAATAGAACTGTTATTTCTGAAAATATAAAAAAAATTATAAGGAAAGTTTTAATGTATTTGAAATGTACTATAAAAATGTAACTATGAATCTTTGATTAAACGTTTCGTGTCAACACGGCCACCATCAACTTTTTTTTTTTCAAATACGGACCTGTCTATTTTAGTACAAATATTGATAAGCGATAAAATCACAATTCAGTGGTATATCACACTTGATGTTTGTATAACGTTTCATTTAAAATAACTAGCATCCTCAGTGACAACAATTTTTAATTACGGTTTAATTACGGAGAGTTAGGTTTTGTGGAATCCATAAACGACCTAACGACAGGACCGTAATTAAAAATTGTTGTAACTGATGATGTTAGTTATTTTAAATGAAACGTTATAAAAACATCAAGTGTGATGTACCACTGAATTGTGATTTTATCGCTTTATCAATATTTGTACTAAAACAGACAGGTCCGTATTTGAAAAGAAATGTTGATGGTGGCCGTGTTGACACGAAACGTTTAATCAAAGATTCATTGTTACATTTTTATAGTACATTTAAAATACATTAAATCTTTCCTTTTCCATTTTTTTATATTTTCAGAAATAACAATTCTATTCGTAAAAAACAAATAACAGCATTTTTAGTTTTCCCTGTATAACTCGGGAAGGGCGAGACTGCCTGTAAATTTTCTTCGACCATTGTACTGTTCTCCACAATAGTTACCTTTTCTCCCATTTAATCGTCTTCGTATCTGTTACAGTTTAGAATATAGCAATGTTACCACATGAAAAAAGAAACGGCCTGTATTTCAGAACCGTCCATTAGGTAATAATTATTGGATAACATAATAACCGATCATAAGATGAGAAATCTTGTCATTCTTACAAAGATATAGCAACAAATCTGACGAGAATATACCACGAGAGTAGTTTGAGCGATACTGAATTTGATTGTTTATACACGTATTATAAATGCTTAAACTCCCTAGATCGGATATTATTCCACTTGTAGATCTGGTGCACGGAAGTGCCGATACCTTCCACATTACGCTAATTTTGTATGCTTTTTGTGGTATGCAAACCATCAACATTTTCAATGTAGTAGTCTCCCACGTATCCATCTGACCAGAATCCGTATAAAATGAAACAAATAGACAAGAGCCACCGAATATTGACCATTTTTATTTAATTTTCTACTTTATGATTAATTTGTATCCACATGTTCCTAAAAAAATTCAAAAAATATAACCAAAAAAGAAAATTTTGCGTGACCCTCTATAATAGTAATCTCCGATCACCCAATATTAAAATCAAATGATATTTACCTATTTTGGAGTTCTACGAGCTTTTTCGTTTGATGTTTTTCAAAGAATTATATAAAAATTATATAATTATTAATTACCCTGTATACGGGTCTCAGAACTTTTCATTATATCTCGTGTTGACAATATTAAGATTGCAATCTTTATCCTCAACTGTCTGTAACAAAATAATCGCCACATTATTGATTATCTAAAGGCAAGTAACAACGCTGCCTCGTCATGCTTGACACCCTGTATCTCAAAAACTGTCCATTAGATCTCGTTGTGCCCATTAAGACATTTGATCAGGTCATCATAAACCACATTATACTGAATTTTCAGCCAATTCGACTGGGACCCATTTTCCATAAGAACCGTGCGGGGTCCTTTTTCTCACAAATGGATAACATAAAACTTCCTCATATGTTGCCAACTTTTTGAACCTCACTGAAGACAAAAAAGTGTGTGGTTAGTAGAAAACGTATCTGTTTTTATTTCAGTGGCAAGTGCCAATAGAAATTCTACCTATTGTGTTATTGTTTGAATTTTCTCTATAAGATGTACCATTTTTCATCATTTCATACTGCTGAGGGGCGCCTGAAAGTTGAATTTGTACACAATGTATAGTCTTAAAATTATTTCCATCTAAAACGATTTCAGAAGAAATGTGCACTTTATGTTTGAAAATTGTGAGAAGGGAAATGTATCCTCAATGTTTGGGAATATTTCCACATTATCAAATCACCTATAAATTTAAATCGGAACTCTTAAAAGTTTCTTACCACCAAACACATCACAGCGTAGCGTAAACGAAGCTCCCTCGGGAAAAGGTCCAACAACGGACGTTAATGGAGCCCCTAAATCGTCCGTAATGACCATTCTCTGAGGAGGCACTGAAAAAAAGAAAGAGAAATTATTTTCAACCAACTCTTTCATAATGAAAGTTTGTGATATTCTTGTTTAATTTTCTTTCATACATTTGGAATTACGCAATTTTTAAAGATGTCTTGTGGAAAAGTACGCTCAATTGAATATGGGATATATAGTTCTAGGACATTATACAGTTCTTGTCATCTCCTAAATACACAGTTGCATTTTGAATATCTGAAATGGAACTCGTCATTTTACCGGATCATATATTCGCAGAATGTGGTGGGAATACTGTCTCTTTAAATTCCTCTATCGGAGAAATTAATTCAATCATTATTCATTAAACATATGCAATATGAGAGCGTCCTGAAAAGTAATAGGCCTGGGCAAAAGATGGCGCCAACAATATCCAAACATTGTCGGTTATCCTTCAACTGTTTTCTCTCAAATTGAGTTTGAGCTGTTGTTTATTCACTAACATTCATATTCAATAGAATAATATAATACATACAATACGTTACAATGCTACAATAATACCATTCGCGGATGAAACATCATGTGGATGAGAGGATCTTGGAAACTCGTTTCAAGGACAAAGAAGACATTGACAAATGTTTGTAAAAATAGAAACAGGTAATTAAATTGAATCTCAAGTCAAAATGAAGGCAAAATACTGTTATAATTAACGAAATTAGGAAGACGATGAGCAATGAAACTGGGAGGGGAACGGGGGTATTTATTAATTTTCTTGCAAGTTAGTTAGGAGCGAAGAGAGTAAACTTACAGGACAGTTTAAAAAGCTCTAGTCAATCAGAATCTTGTAGCATCGACGCGTCATCGTGACGTACTTGGACCTGAGTACAGAGTCGAACTCAAACCAAAGAACAAAACTGTCACTTGTAACTCTCATATATCAAGAGTGCTAGTCCGTCACTGAGAGAATGGAGGCCATAACATGTCCAACTACGTCACAGATGTTATTTCATTTCTTTTTATTAGTTTCACCATTGTCTTATAGGGATTAAACTCTCCTAGTCAGATAACGTTTAATCTCTTTTGGGTAAGGAGTTTGCCTGGGTTTGCGTTGATGTAAAATTTATACTTTTGTTTGGAAACATTATTGTTGGTGATCTCTTTCAGTTCCTTGAGTATGAAGTTATACAGGTTTGGGGCAATAAAATCATAAGACTTCTGTTCGAGTGCTTTTTCTCTTGACGGGAACGACATAGTTTTGACATTATTGACTTCATACGAACCTGAGAATCCATATGGTTTTCATTTAATTTTGGTGGTAATGACTAATCATGTTCTCTGCAAACAGTTGTCCCACATTTAAGAAGCATGATTCTTTATAAAAGCTATATGTAGGATGAAGGTTTCCTCAAACCAACGCGGGAATGCGGGAGCGGGAACGAGATAAATGCGAGACTAAATGCTATAGTGGGACATCCAGATGTGATGATTCGTATTCCGAAATGCATACAAGCAACGAAAAATACATGATTTGCTATATGTACTGTTGTTCTAGCAAGAAACACGGTTCTAAAATTCCGTGTCCGCTCCCGCTCCCGCTACCGCGATCCCACTCTGGTTCCACGAAACCTTTAGTCAGTTTTTTTTTAAATAATATTATTAGAAATCTTTTCTTTTGTAGCATTTCTAGATAATCAATATGTGCATTTGATTTACATCCTCGGGCAAAAATTCCTTATCGGATATGGCTTTCTACTGGCGAGTAGAATAATATGTTCAGTTGTGTAGTTCAGTTAGTACTCTTATCGAAATAAGATATAGTTCAACTTTTTGATAATTACACCAAGCAATAGAGCATAAAATGAGTGAGTTTTTAACAAAAATACTAGTTGTAAACCGATTATGCCATCACATGAAAGACAGTCCGTAGTTACATTGTGGTACATACCGAGCGACTGGAGGAGAGCACGGGTAACCTTCATTCCCAAAGAAGGAAAGAAGGACCCAACCCTTCCAAAGTCATTCAGACCAATCTGTCTATCATCCTTCTTACTGAAGACAGTGGAGAAGACGAGATAACTACATCTGAACCGAGATACTGGAGAGGGTGAAATTGCACCCCGGGCAGCATGCATACAGGGCGGGCAGATCAACGGAAATCGCTCTGTACGTGCTTACCGAAAGCATCCAGAGATCTCTCGAGTATAAAGAAATGGCCATATGCGCTTTCTTAGACATAGAGGGGGCATTCGACAACACCTCTCACGAAGCAATAAATAGGGTCCTAACGAACAAGGGAGTAGACACAACCACATCCAGATGGACGTGCCAAATGCTGGCTACAAGAACTGCTGAAACGAAAGTGGGCGATACCAGCTTTCGGATCAGCACAAGCAGTGGATGCCCACAAAGAGGGGTACTATTACCTCTGATGTGGAGTCTCGTAGTAGACAAACTACTCGGAACACTTACCGGGAACGGAGTCACTTGCCTTGGATATGCTGACGACATAGTCATTATGGCCAAAGGCAAATCCGAAGGAACCTTCTGCGATCTCATAGAAAGGGAGCTAGAGACTACCAGAAGATGGTGCCTCTCTGTGGGATTGAGAATTAACTCATCAAAAACCACAATGGTAACATTCACTGGAAGAACAAAGATTCAGCACCTAAGGACTGTTCGCCTCGACGGATCAGATTTAGGATGGCAGCAAGAGGTGAAGTATCTAGGACTAACCCTAGACTCAAAACTACTCTGGAACAGACACGTAGAAAATATCGCTAACAAGGCAAAATCATCACTGATGGTGTGCAGGAACAGTGCAGGAAAAACATGGGGCTGTAACCAATCAATACGGTGATGGATGTACACCATGATAGTGAGACCTATGATCACCTACGGAGCAGTAGTGTGGCACGGTAGAACCGAACTCGCCACAACAAAGAAAATCCTGGAGAAAGTACAAAGACTAGCATGTCTTTGCATAACAGGAGCAATGAGGTCAACTCCAACAGCAGCAATAGAAGTCATTCTGGGCCTCACTCCTCTCCATCTCATGGTGAGGAGAACTGCTTGGGGAGCAGACCTGAGGTTGGCCAAAGTGTAATTAGAGTTTAAAAATCTATAATTCAGGTGAAAATAGCGGCAATGGAATAAGTTGGGTGAGGTAGGTATGGCAATTTCTGAAAAAATATATGTCTTTTCCGTGTTTATTAAAATAACATGTTTTTCAAAATCAGTAGCTATAATGACAATGTTTGGTTTACTTCGATTTTAGTTTGCTTGGATTTCGTGATAATATTGGCTGAAATTCAATAAAAGTGGAAAATATTAATATGTGTTTCTATAATTCAAACCACAGTTCATGATTTTTGCTAATAATAATAATTGTACTATACTGTTTGGAACCTTTGGTATAGTAATGACACATCGACACGAAGATTAAACTGAGGTTAATCTGAGATTAAACTTGGTTTAATCTTCCTTTTGAAGATAGATAGATATCAATAGGAAAGTTATTGGGTATAGCCCTCAAATTGTTGTGCAACCGTAGACACGTGCAACACTTGAGATGCGTTTCAATTTAACGTCTGTCGTCCGGTAACGGACGATGTATGACGTCATAGTTGTTTCGTCGGGCGATATCTGTCGGATTGAATTTTGAAACGCTCTCCTAAATCGTGAGGGAAATAGTTGACGGTCGGACGTTCCACTCAAGAATTTTGAAACGATGGAATGAAGTTGTCGGACAAGACGTTCTAATATCGAAACGCTTCATAAGAAAAGTTATACGTCGGACGCACGTCGGACGTAATATTGAAACGCACCTTTGGATGTTAAAAAAGAAACAAAAGAAGTCAACAACAGCAAGCAAACCACACATTTGTGGCTTCGGTTAGAAGACCTTGAGCTTTCAAAGCAACGACTAACGTCGCCAAGGAGGCAGCTATAGCTACCATCGTGACAATCCTACCCAGGAAAATATAAATCAGGATGGATTTATCGAGGTGCAATATATAAAAATATAAATAGAAAAGTTATTGGATATAGCCCTCAAATTGTTGTGCAACCGTAGACACGTGTTTCGAGCTTAAGCTCTAATCAGTACGGTAAAATCAAGTGCGAAGATGTGCAACACTTGGATGTAAAAATAAAAACACAGGAAGTCAACAACAGGAAGCAAACCACACATTTGTCGTTTCTGTTAGAAGACCTTGAACTTTCAAGGCAACAACTAACGTCGCGAAGGATGCAGCTATAGCTACCAGCGTGACAATCCTACCCAGGCAAATACAAATTAGGGTGGATTTATCGAGGTGCAATATATAAAAATATAAATAGAAAAGTTATTGGGTATAGCCATCAAATTGTTGTGCAACCGTAGACACGTGATTCGAGCTTAAGCTCTCATTAGTACGATAAAATCAAGTGCGAAGATGTGCAACACTTGGATATAAAAATAGAAACAAAGGAAGTCAACAACAGGAAGCAAACCACACATTTGTGGCTTCGGTTAGAAGACCTTGAGCTTTCAAAGCAACAACTAACGTCGTCAAGAAGGCAGCTAAAGCTACCAGCGTGATAATCCTGTTATAAATATTTTCTCCATATTATTTTTGGATGTGTTTACACATCCAAAAACAGAACACCACTTATTAGGACACATTTTGAAACATTAATACAAACGAAATCCAGCGAAACCCACATAAAAGCGCGCGGCATTATAATGCACTCCGCTCACACTATCAAAGTAATGACGTCAATCGCTGCTACCTTCGTGCAGGGTACGTTTTCTAGCCTCGGTGATTTCATTATTTTTGTTTTGAGTTTATTCAATCACATTTTCATCTTTGAGACTTTTTGTGTTGGTAATGTGTTTTTAGAATAACTGTCGAAATGCATTGTAATTAAAAATTAGTGGACACACCTATTGTACCTGACGGTATCATCAGCGAAACAGATGATGACCACATTTCTTCGTTGCGCGAATGAGTAATTTGATTAGGTAGTGAATGAAATGGGCCCTAACACCTTGTCTTACGGATCCCCTCATTTCATTGTTTCTTCTGAACTGATTTTATATGATATTTCCTCTCTTTGTTTCCTTTCGGTTAGATGATCATCGAGTACATTATGATTTCATTTCGGTAAAAAATTGTTTTAGCTTATCATATAACATGTTTTCTTTCTCGGTTCATGAATTATTTTTACTATAAATATCAAACTTTACGATGGAAATTTCAGATCACATCAGGCAATATTACCAGTGTTACCACGTCTCAACTCATGAAAGGCAACCCTCGTATCCTTATTAAATTCCAGGTTCGCAAACAACCTCATAGAGAAACGAGATTCGACTTATTTGTGCGTTGTTACTGAAAACAATTTCCAGTTGGAATAAAACATTCAAATTCTTCCAGGTTGTATGAATTTAAATCACGGAGAATATCTCCGTTCAGAAAATAATACAAGAAGTATATGGAGATCTGCTCCCAAGACAGTTTACTCTTGTTTGGGCCACGAGATAACTTTCTTGGGCAAATTCATCTTGTCCCTTGAGTTTTCTCGAGATTGTGACCTGCAGAGGATACCCCTTAGGGGAATTGAATGGACACTTTTTTCAATATGCCACTCAGTTAACCATTAATAGCAATTTCGATAAGGATTCGGAGTCGTTAGCATTCTTGTTATGAAATATGGAACATTCTTGTTTAAATGGCGAGTAATATTTATTTGGTATTGATATTGATATTGATGATGTGAGGTCACGAGTCTAACGTAGTATTTTTATTAAAAGATTTTATTCAACTCTGTGTGTGTTAGAGAGTACAAATTAAGTCGAAAAAATTGTCCCCCTAGCCCCGAAAGCTAGATAGAGAAAGCGTAGGGCTTTGGAAGTTTTCTTTACGGATTTGGACATCGAAAATTACATCGAAAAAAATTAGTCCCCTCTTTTTTCTCGAAAAGAGTTTGGAAACTCTCGAAATAAAAATCGAAAAAATCTGTCAAAATAGTGAAAAATATCTTACCGTCGAATATTATGGTTAAAAAAAAACCATTTCCCTGTTCCCTCTCGAAAGCTAGATAGAGAACGCAAAGGAATTCGAAAAATGTTTCAACAGTTTCGGACATGGAGAATAATAATGAAAAAAACTCGATCGGGGGGCTCGTCCCCCTTTCCTGCCACGAAAAGAATTAGGAAAATTCGCAAAGAAATCGAGAAAATCTGTAAATAATATACTTAAAAAAAAGCTTTCATTCAAATGCACTGAAAAGAAGAAAATAAATTTCATCATGAAATAAACTCCTCATTTTGTTACATTATAAAATTTTTGATAATATTTATTCATTTATTTATTTACAAATGGGAATACAAACGGGACTAACCCAAAAGAGTATTCACAGATGGATGATTTCTCAATACAAAATCTACATATAATTCTAAAGTAAATTTACGGGTTATTTCAACATTACTGACAGATATAGAAAATAACAAAAAAAATAATATTCATGAATTAAATGCATAAAATAATAATAATAATTTTATTGATTTCAAAGACCTACAAGGTATAAAACAAGTCAGAAATTTTAGTCACATTAGTAGGACAAACAAATATACATGAAATAGATATTAAATAGATAAAATAGTATGGGGAACAAAATAATACAAATATATATATAATATATTTATAAGTGAAAATATTTATTTATCTATTTCGTTTTAATTCCGAGAGTTCCAACCTTTGACAGCTGTTTCGTGCTCACACACTCATCAGAAAGGATTTATGGAGTTCTCAAAATCAAAACGAATCCACTCAAGAATTAGTACCGTGAAGGCAAGACAGATATAACAGAAAGTTACTTATGACATCTACAGTCACTAATTGAAACTTAATTTGACGCGAACCAAGGAATCCAAAGTAGAGGTTTGTCTACAAATTGACAGGCAGCCAACAATTCGTTGTTCTGACCAACCCAAGGTTCAATCAAGTTTCTAGTACGTTATATACAGTACGATTCAAATGTATGGAATAAATTCATTATTTCAGAATGTAAACATATTTTGAAAAATTCCTCGAACCCCACCCTGAATATATGGGGTTATCCGCATTCGAGTGAAAATTACTTTAGTGATATTCTTAAATGGAACATCCAGTGTATTCGTATTTCGTATTTGGTTAGGGATCGTCATTACAAATCCAGTAATACCAGGTTTGATGGGATTATGTCAAACGGCTGCGGAGATATGGGCAAAAAACTCATTGGGCATATGGAGAAGTTTTGTGCTCATATCTACGCAGCCGTTTGACATAATCCCATCAAACCTGGTATGACTGGATTTGTAATGACGATCCCTAACCAAATATGGAAAAATACACTGGGTGTCCCATTTAAAAATATCACTTAAGTAATTTTAACTCGAATGCGGATAACCCTATATATTTAGGGTGGGGTTCAAAAATTGGCCAATTGGAAAAAAAAACCAACGTGTTCGAGGAATTTTCCAATATATGTTTGTATTCAGAAATAATGAATTTATTCCATTCATTTGCATGGTACTGTATATGTAAAATAGTTAAAATAGAATGAGGAACAAAAGGAGCCCACTATGATGAAAGGAACTCTTCCTTTGTATAAAACAAATTGTTCAATAAATATTCCTTCAAAGCTTTTCGGAATTTGAAGTAGGATACTTCTTGTTTGATATTAGAGAGTAAGTGATACCTTAATCCCATTAGAAACGGGACCATTCTGGCATATATGCAAGTGATTTTGAGGTGCGTACAGATGATGGCTACACCTTGTTGGGTAATTGTGTATGTGTCATTATGACATGGAATGATATTTCTGCTTTTTTGTATGTAGCAAGAGATTTCCAGTATGTATATACAGGCTGCATGATTCTCTTTGATATTTCTTCAGCATTGCACGTATGTATTTCTTCTGGAGCACAAATAGTTTTTTTACTGAAGAAGACATGCCCCACAATAATATGCCATATGATAGTCGAGATTGTATTTCAGCAAAGTAAAATTTTTTTAGAACATGATGGTTAAGCATTCTGTGAAGGCATCTTATTTGATACAGCTTACAGTTCAGTTTTTGTTGTATTGCTTATATGTGGTTCCCAGTCAAGTGTGTCGTTCATAGTTATACCTAGAAATATCATATTGTGACAGTTCTCCAGAGTCATTTCCCCTAAATGTATTTCTATGTTTTCGACTGTTCTCTGTTTTGTGTGGTAAATCAAAAATTGGGTTTTGGTAGCGTTAATATACAAATTATTAATGGAAAACCATAGAATAATTTTTTCCATGAGGTTATTACATGCTTGTTGATGTAGATTAAGTGAGTCTTTTGATACCGGTCCTGTATAGAGAGATATAGTAATGAATGAATGAAAACGAATCTGGAAGCGTACTTATTCAATTGGAGTCTGTGGAGCAAGAAAGAGTTTTTTCAATATATAGGAATATTTTGACAATGAGTAAGAGAAAATATCAATATTAATAGAATGTGATAACGCATTATATGACATGTTGCATCTATGATTGGGGGGGAGATCAAAAAATAATTTTTTTTTGCGATTGTTCGTAACGGAAAAGATGCTGATGCCTAGTAGTATATGGAGGAGCATTAAGATAAATGTTACTAAGGATGACAGGCAAATCAACGAAACTTTTAATGATTTTGAAGAGGAAATTCACGTCTGATATTTTCCTTCTGTTCTCTAGTGTTGATATGTTTAGCTCATTTCGAACATAGATACGGTTGTTGGGAGTTGGATGGGAAACATCTTTTGTTGACATAATCGAAGAATATACCCTGAACACGTTCAGGTTTTTATGTAAATGTCGTATCCAGGGCTCCATATTAAGGAAGCATAACTCAAAACACTATTGACGTATGACATATAGAGAGTACGGAGAGTCTGTGCGTTTTTAAATTATCTACAAGTTCTCATAATGAGAACTAACATTTTGTGAGCATTTTTAGAAATGTAAAATATATGCTTATCAATAAGCATTTTAGAGTCGAATATCATTCTTAGGTCCTTTACTTCTTTGACAGTTTTCAAAGGTCGAGAAGATATTTGATATGAGGGATTTAGGATCAACACTCATCAAAGTTCAGGTATAGACTATTATTGCAGTAGACATGGAAGTTATTGATATCCTCTTGCATGAGTAAGATGTCGTCAGAATTAGAAATTAAGTGGTATATTTTTGGATCGTCCGCATACATCAATCAGTTGGCGAATCGCAAATATTGAGAGATATCATTAATATAAGTATTGAATAGGAGTGGACATAGTTGAGATCATTGAGGAACCCCAGAGGTGATTAGGTGATTAGGTGATATTTAGACATGTTGTTACCGATTGTTACCGCTTGACAACGATCGGTTAAATGAGATTCAAGCCAATTTAGTGGATTGTCATTTACCTCGACTCCAGCAAGCTTCCGTAGCAAAACTGAGTGACTGATTTTGTCAAATGCTTTGCTGGAGTCGGTGTGAATAGCATCAACTTGGTGCTATCGAAACCTGTTCATCCCATCTCATATGTTGGTCCAATATAACTCCCAAATATTTCAAGGAATATGTTTTTTTCTATTTTAGGACATATAAAGTTTTAGTGCTCACAGTTAGTTTTATGAATTTTCAGCATTTTGTTTGGTTGATCTTCAGAAGTATTTCAAAATCATTTTCAGAAATATGATTTTCTGCTAGGTTGAATTTGTTCTGCAGTTCACGAAGATGTTCACTTAGGTGTTTTTTGAAGGTTCTACAAGTTTTTTGATATGCAAAAACACCTTACTGAACATAGAAATTGCTTTATAAACCGAAAAACAAATTCAACCTCCACTGCCTATCTACTATCTAGCAAGAAAAGAGTTTCAGTTGATACGTCTATAAGAGTACTTCGACCACGCCACTGAAGATGACTGCCGCAGTTGCAGTTGAAACGTTTCGAGATTTAAACCAAAGAAGACCACGGCATAACCCGGAAACCAACCAAAACATTGACGCCAGCCGTGAAATCCTACATTCCTACACAAGAAAATCATATTTTTGAAATACTTCCTGTTGAAAGGAAAGAGGTGAAATTAAATCTGATAGAGAGTTTGTAAATTAATAAGAATAATTCTCATAATCCAATTAGTGATAAAATAGAACTCTCACTTCATTTGTTTTGCCGTAATACTAGGTAGACGTAATTGATAATTCATAACGGACAAACAATATTTGTTATCAGTTGAGGTATCGGAGGACAGATATAAAACTGCTCCCTAATTAATTAACAGTTATGGAATATAAAAGAATGACAAGGGAGCCAATGTATTGGCGAAACATATGTCACGATTTTGTAAATAAAAATTTCGTGAAAATCAACATTATACTTTTATTAAAAGGGTCAAAGTTCTGAAACTATTATATTTAATGTCTGGCGTCTTTAAAAAAATTCGGTAACTTTTTGACAAGATTAATTTGGGTGTACTACTCACTTACTCATTCCCCTGGACTGTCACTGTACTGAAGCTACAGTATAATTCAGCGTTTACTGTCCAGAGACACTACTAACTTTCATAGAAGTCAATAACTAATAAAAACTTGAACAAACTTTGCGTTTCTAGATTTTTGGTAAATTAAGTGAGAATCAATGTCTCTAGCTTTTATTGCTATTCTTCTGCCACAATTACAAAATTCACTAATTGTAGGTACATCAGAATGACGCCTTCTCAGTTGTGGCTGTTACCGAAGGCAAGTTGAAGTTTTACGAGTTGAAAAATAGGGTTGTTGATAAAATAAATTGTCCTAGTTGTTTGTTACTGGATGATTTAGAAAAAAATCGTGGTGAGTCACACTCAAAAATATCATTTCTCCGACAGTTATTCCAGGAACATTAATTGTACAGTTTTCGTTCAAACATTATAGAGAGTTTCATATTAATCTCGTATATTTCTTTACGCAAAATATGATATTATGGAATTAGATCGTGATGAATTATTTCACAGAAACTTTGAGAATCGTCATTACTCTGAGGTAATTCTTCTGGCATCTTGTCAGACAGAGGAATGAATAATGAGTAGATATTCAGAGGAATGGATTTACTATGACCTTGGTCTTTTTTGTAGTAATATTGGGAATTGTTCGAAGTTCAGGAAGACAACTCAATAAATCATGTTGCAACTGTAATTACTATAATGTACTATTTTTTGCCTATATTTCAAATAAACTACTTGCCAGATGAAGTGGGACAGCCAAAAAATTCCCTAATGTCGACTAGCTATAACTTGAACATTTCTTGGCCGATGTTGGATTTTCAACCAAAGTGGAAAGCGTCATCCTTGGTCTACGCGTCATTGGCGTCGGGTTTCTTTTCTTGCGATTTGTTCACTTTGTATAGGGTGAGAATTTAGAGCCGGAAACATTTCAAATTTTTTATTAATAATTTGGAAAATGTGAGGGACCCTACAATTTTTTTTAGATTTTGGGTGTATTGTTAGGCCGACACCTCGAGATATCTCTGAAATATTTTTGATAAATTACTTTGCTATGGAAATATCGCCATTCTATAAGATTCCGTTTTTATTTTAAGATGTTGCCATTTTCAGTTAAACAATAACAGCCAACATCTGAACTGCAACAAGGGATATTTCTACTGGAGGTAACAAACACCAGTGTTATCGTTTATGATTTTTGCTGTATAAAATTTTAAAGTGTACTTTTTGCCTTTATATGATGTTTGTTATCTTTTCCAAAGTTCTATAATTCAAAATAATAGTTATTTTATAGATCACCTGTATTTTCACTTGTTATACGAGTTTTGATTGTAAGTTTCAATTTTATATTGCTAAAACAAATAATTCAATGAAATTTTTGGATTTTGCTTCCTTTGATTAATTAGAACAAGGAATTCGATTCTGCAGTAAAAGTTGTATATGGAGTACGTGTAATCACAGAGCCTGGAGAAAATATAATCACTCCGTGCATGCATCAGACATCGAGTTAGTTTTATCATAACCAAATTCAGGACGGAGAGAAGAATACATTTTTCCGGGATCCTTCGCTTCATAAAATCTAAAGAAAAAGGAAAAACTACATTGTACTGTTTGTTATGTTCATATATTTCAATAAACGTTTCAATAACTTTGATATAAATTGAGATATTGGGCTTATTTTGTGTTGAAACTGCATATTTCATACTTTATTACACTTGTCCCAATCACTCTGGCATACGATGCATATGAGCATTACAAACACTGATTACATTTGCCCCAAGTGCTGGTGTAAGTGTAATTAGCGAACATAACTTATTATTGTGGCTAGTAGAAGAAAATAATTTACTTCAGTTATTTAATATTTAAACAGGTAGACTTCTGTAAAGAATCAAAAATGTATCTCTTTTAGGTCTCTTGATATTATAATTTAAAGTGTACGTAACTACCGTTTTTCTGATTACACTTACCCCACTTCACCCATTAATAATATAAAATTCAGTCGCCACGGTAATTGAAATTTTCTCTGGAGTTTTCATGATACAAATAACATAGTTACAAAATTTTTACCTACAAAAGTTTTTCTATCAGCAAATTATAAGAGCCCACCTCTGATAATGAACCAGCGAAGTCTCTCGAGTCATGTTCCACTGCAGCAAGAAAGACTCGCTCCTCGAAAATATATTCCCAATTTGACCTGCGGTGGTTTCAATGAGGCGAACAAGAATGAAAAAAGAAGCAAAAATCCACGTAGGTATGCACTTTACAATTACATCAGCATAGTCATTACTCGAATACCGAACAGTGTGAAGGGAAATATAAAGTAGAGTAATTTCGCTGGATTTGCATAAGGGATAGAAATAAAGTAGAAATAAATCTTGAAGAAATGGCTGGAGAACCGTAATGAGGTAACATTACACGCTTTATTCTGGAGGCACTATATTTACGTGTACATATATAAAAGAGTAATTGGATGTCTTTTCCAGCAAAATTATTTTTTCCGAGCGAGAAAAAGATGGAGAGTCATATTTTATGCAGACGTGGCCAAAAATTAGTTTGAATTCTCAAGTGTATCCTGCTGTTGAAGTTTAAGGGTATGTCGAGATGCTAATTGAACGAATGCCATACTTCACGTTTGAATGCTTGATGATGTGTCTCTCTCTTTCATGTACTTTTTTATACACGATGCTCATTTCCTTTTATCTAATATGTTGCTATCAATCTGATATTCGATAGAGATATCTTGAAATATTCCAGAAAAGGCTCAGAACATACAGAAACGTTCATTCCATTAAAATGACCAGAAAAACAGATTTCTGTTCTAGATCAAAACTTTTACTATTCAGTGTAGTGTACACAGAAAATAATCGGTACATGAATACAATGAAAAAGTAGTGATTCATTGAACAGTTTTATCAATATTGGTCCAATGAACCGAATCGTTATGTGAATGTAGTACTGGTTATTGATACTATGAATGAGGAATGAGGATGTTCATAATTAATCCATGTATTCATTGAATACATTCATTAATTGCATGATCAAGTACGTTGAATGGGTTCGTTATTTAAACGAACCTCATTTATTAAACGAATGAAAAGTATTCATTCGATTGATGATTCTTTTTCATGATTTTGATCATTTTTGGAATGAATGCTGTAGTATTGATATAATGACCTCGTTCATTGCAACAAGGGATATTTTACATCAATTCAGTGAATCGTGATCATTTAACTAATGAATTTTTGACGTTACTATAATAGAGTTTTCTTGAAAGTAATGAATTACATTCGTCGATTTAATCATTGGTGTACATTGAATTAATGAATTGTGTTTATTATTCGAATAAGTGGTATTCTTTCAACCAATGCATGTTAATCAATGCAATAAACGCTATTGATATTGATGATACAGTGAACAATAAAATGTAGGAAGATTAAAGTTTTAAACACCGCATTCCTAATGGAAGGCGCATTACCTAAAACTTGAAATGCATTGAGAAAATGTTCTGAATTACACCAGATGAAATATTGGCCTCTATGATTTATTATCAGGAGTATAAATTTCAGTTTTGAGAATTGATAGTGTTATTTAGTTGAGTTGATTTTTTTTCAATTATAGTGTGTGCTAAGCCCAAAATCACTATGTTTTGAATTTCTGATGAATTTATTCTAGATTTTAATGATATTTTTTCCTGAACAAGCAAAGTGTCCTGAACCTTTTGAAATGTATTTGAAATATGTTTTTTTTCCTGGAGAATAATTGATGCATCTTCCAGTTTTTCTATGATAGGTACATGTTTGTTCTAATGAAAAATTGTTCAATGCATTTGATACTTTAGTTGATAACGATGCATTAGATGGAAGAGTAAATAATGAGCCTATTATTATCAATATTGCTATTTATTACCGAAAACAACAAATCCAGCGTATCCACACATGTAGTGAATACTGAATAAAATTCATGAGAACATTAATTTATATCAAATCTAGAAAGTACAACACAGTAGAAAAAAGTACATTGAATACAAATCCTATTATTATTATTTCTTTAAAAACTACCTACTGGATTATAATAATTAGGAGTATGACCGTGGCAAAGTTAAAAAATAACAAAAAGATACGCAAAATACAAAACGGTATGATCCATCGATTATTCAAAGAAATCATTCAATCATCGAATGCTAGCTGAAGCGACCGGCACATAGGCGTCTTGGTTAACCGGTTAAGATACTATCTGAATTGCTGATGGTTGAACTGAAACATTTACTCTTAGTTACAAGGGGGGTTGACAAGTTACTAGATTACGGAATGATAAATGAAATTTTAATTTGTTTTTATTCACTACAAATAAAGATACGTCCATATAGCGGTGTTAAAATACCGACTGACTAAACTATTCTAACACTACCAATCAGAATTTCTACTGTGCAGAAAGTCTTTATACCCGGGAATATTCAATTCGGTACTGGATCAAAAGAATAGTCCGCGCGCACCACTAAGTTTATAGTCAAGGTAGCGGAGACGAAATGATGTTCGACGATTAAAAATTGGAATGTACTCACAGAGTATCTTGTACAGTCGATAGTATGTCACTCCTAGAACTCAGGATGCACCCAGCAGCATCCTCGTGATCAAAGTGCACACTCACAAAAATTTGAACTGAAATACTTCACAATACGACGAAGATCACCTGCTTTTATTTTAGGTTAGAAACACTCTTTGTCAGGTTTGTCTTCCGACTACCGACTACCCCACGTCCAGTGGTATTCGTTGTCCTCGTTTTTCTCCCCGCTACCCGTGTTGAGGTTCACCACACGTTACACACAGAGTCCCAGGGACCCTATGTTTGAGTTCGCGCGATAAATTTCGAACGTGATATTTACATCGCCAAAAATTCGCATGTGATACTCTTCTTGTTCGATACGCTATTCCTGAAATAAATGCGATAAAGAGTTGGTCGGTTTCGAAGGGTGTGAGGGAAGTCTTAGCTTGGGTCACGAATTCAACCAATAGCTCAAAGGTATTTCAATCACATGACGTGGCGCGTCACGTTGACAACTGTTCTGCTTATATTTCTTGTGTTGCTTTACTAACCAATCGATTAAAAATATCTGGTTGATTTTAAGCATTATTTACTTTATCAAGGCACATTGAAACATAATTTACTGAATGCTACGTGTATATTGGAAGCTGAGTCCAGCTGGTTTAGCTGCTACTTGCGAGGAATCCAAGACTTATTAAAACATTCATATAAGCATGTTTTATTATAGCATGTTTTATTATAAATCACATTCATATACCTACCTATTCAGACTGAAGGTAACCTACTTTTGTCTCAATATTTATAGCCGACTCTGTACTTCCCTCGTTTATATAGGGAGACACTAGTTGAATCAACTCACGAATTAATTCTTTTGATAAACGGAGCATTCTAACAAATTTTCTATCTCAAAGTTTCAATGCATTTATACGAGGGTAGAAGGGCCTTCGCTGTTCTGCTGCTCCCGCAGCATCGTCTACTACTTCTGCAATAGCGATCATTGCAATTTCATCACAATTTGCCATTTCATAATATCAAGAGTAAAATGTAAACAATGGATTATTATCGAGGTTAGGATTTAAGTCAATTATTCCGATCAATAATTCTTATCGCATGCTAAATATCCGCTCGTTGTTTTATGGTCGATAATTATCGCTGGTGATATTCTAACATACCATTTCTGGGGTATCCTTCGATAAAGTGCAAAAATCGCATGCGATATTGCATCGAGTGAACTCAAACATAGGGTCCCAGTATCCTAGCAACAACAGTCACATCGCGGCTCAGTATTTACCAAGCGAATAAACATAACTTGAAACTAATATTACGTAATATACAAGGTGGGCGCGCTACAGAACCTAAAACTGTTAAAAAAATTTTCAAGAAATGAAACCTCAATGATTTACGATATCGGTATATGTATATATCTATGTAATAAGAACTTACTTTCACTCATATCTGGTTTGCTTAGACTATGCAGCAATGTTTTCAGTCCTTTGGTTTTCACACTTTGAGAAAAGTTTTCTCACAAAAACTTCCCAATTATCCAGCAGCCCATTTGCAATGTCATATAAAACTTTGAAATCCATATTAATCATCGTAGACGATCCATCACATACAGTGGAAGTGAGATAAAACTGGGAGGGTGAATAAACTTTCAGTCTAACTCCAGAGTTAGACTGAAAGTTTGTTCACCCTCCCAGATCCATATCAATCTTCAAAAAAGAAAAATAAGTTAGCTGAAAGCCCTAGTTAGGTATAGGTTTACTTATAAATCACCAAATGAAATCCGGAGGGTCGTTGGTATGGAGGTCAGTTCTCAAATAAGTCAACTTTCCTCCTTCTAAAGATTTGTTGAGGTTTATACAGCTACAAGATTTCTAGCATATTATATCGAATTATTCTGAAATCTAATGTATTATCATATTTTAACAAGTCTTTCCTACTGCCTACAGCATTGGGTCTGGATCTGAAAAAACATGTAATAGTACCTAATATGTATATATCATAGTAATTTAAGATCTTACCTGATTTTATTTCGAAACTGCTGATTTTTCTTTTTCGTCCCTTCATCCGTTAATATGTTCTTCAAATTAGAGCACCTATCATATAATTTTTCTCATTCACTTGTTCGATAATACTCCTATAAGAAACATAAATGAATTTATTTATTATGGAATATTCTATCTTCATTCTTCTTATTATTTCATTCTTACCACTTTTCGGTAGGAAATCTTGCCAAAATCTCTCACGTCGATAGCTCTTTGACAAAGACATTCTAACCCTTTTATCTTCACAGCATTATGCTACAGTTTTCATTAACAATGTCCTCCGTTCAGTTTGAAATATTTCTAACTTTTTATAAAATTGTGGCTATTCATTAACTTCATCGGGGCTTGCTGATCTACTGTAACGTGAACTGGACGATGAACCAGCAGAAGATGATGTGACAAAAGATAAAGTTAGATTTGGCGAATATATTGATTCAATGGCAAAATTTTATTATAATTATTCAACTGCAAACCGATTGAGTGACGCCATTTCGTTAAATCTACTCAAATTTCTAAATATTTGAAAACAATTATAGTTAACAATATCTGAATGCTTTTATGCTTTTCATGAATCCTTTTGAAATGAAAACTGAGAATCAAATTTTGTCTACATTCGAAAGATAAAGAACAGTAATCTAAGGGTCTCTTGGTCGTCCTTTTTCACAACAAGCGACAAAATAACTCTACATTCACCGCCTCAACGAACACGTTTAATAATGGAATGAATTGATTCTTCATTCGATGATCTGTACATTCATATTATGAATTCATGTAAGCTCACTAACAATCGATTATTCCAAGAATCAATAGGAATATACGTATCCAAACATTTTTCATTGCGTCAGAGAATCCTGTACATTGAACCAACGAATATAAGCAAGAGTCAGTAAACAAAGAACTAATGAACGGTAATTAATACAATGAATCATATTCGTTAAAATGGTCATTGTAGTGCTTTGGAACAATGAATTGTGTTTGTTGATGTAATGAAAAATTCCACATTGTTTCAGTGTGCCATTTCCACCTCGATGAACTTTTCCATTGTCGCAACGAAACTATTTCATAGGTCTGAGCAACGATCATCATCAATGAACTTGTATTCAATAAATACCTATGTTTTTCAGTAAATCATAATTTATTGGCTCGATGAAAAATTTATTGTGCCAATGAACGGAGAGGTAATAAACGTTATTCGTTGATATAATTTACCACATTTTTTCAGTGTAGGATCTTTAAATGTTCGATAATTTATATTTTTCTCTATTTCTCTATTTCTCAAGTAGTTAACAGTTAATGATTGATAAATATTTGATGCGACAAGTGTAGTACAGTGTTGTCAAGTTGAATTGAGCTAACGAAGGTAGTATCACTGACTTGATACTAAAAAACAACAGTTTGTTGTAGCGGCAGAATAAGGGCGGATGAACAATACAAGTTTACCAACAGTTCAACTAAACTGAGTCCTATTGCTGAGGTACTAGAAATTTCAATGGCTAATCACTAGCAACTGAACCGAGCTTTGCTAAACTGATGGTGAACCTGCTTTTTACAACTCGCCCTAAGTGGTGCTGGAGAAAGAAAGATTTTTCAGTTTTCTAGTATTCGATGGAAAATACTTGAGTCAACAATTACAACTTCAATTTTCTGTAGAACAAGAGATCGAACTGAATCAAGAACAAGAAGGACAATAAGTCAGACGAAAAAGAATAACAACAGAAAAAAAATGTGTTTTGTATCGAAATCACAGTATGACATATGTTTGCAGATCAGGCTAATCTGTAACCATATTGTGTGAAATCCTGAAACCTTGCTAACCAATCTACATTCTAGTTTGATGGATATTCGCCTTATAGTCTGGTATGTATTTGACCAAAACTCTTTGTATCTTAATTGATTCCTTGGATCATGTATGTGTTCTGGGCATAATTCATTTCAATCATCTTTCCATATTGGGTCAACAACTTTGGTTTCCATCTTATAACTGTTTGAGTAGGATCTGAAATTCATAGGATTATATCTGCTGTATAGAGAAAAAGAGTTAGGTGGATATATTCACCTCTCATCTCAATGATTTTTTTGTAACATATTGTTCCTCAGCTTGTTATATAATGTTCATATTGTTATTATTTGTTTCGAAATTTGAGAGGTTATTTGTTATTTCATTTCTGACTGTAGCTCAACTCAATACTTGTACGAGTTGTTTCTGGCATCAATAATTCAGGAGTATGCGTATATTTGAGTTTGTCACTCTTGCGCTTCTGTGACGTCGTTCATTTGTTTGTTACTTTGAAAGCATTGGGTGGTATGATTAAAAAGAGTATTTGCTTGTACTTCAAGTAAGAGCTTTTACTTCGTAGTATTTTGTGGAGTATAATGTTTTACATGAAGTAAATTCTTCGATGGGAAGTGTTGACTTAGGTTAGAAGTATAAACTACTAGTAAACACTAGTTCGTGATTAACCTCAAATTGATTAAATTGTTGTTGTTTGTTCTATGGTACTTGATAATCATGAGTGAGAGTAGTGATAGTGTTGAACCAAGTGCCGAGGTTGCTGAAGATGTGGGAGTACACAATTTTTTGTGAAACTTCTCTCTTCTTAAAAACTACACCAAACACACCCAAATGGAGGAAATACTTGACAACATTAGTAATTACTGCAGTATTAACTTCTATATATCGAAGTAAATAAAGCAAAGTATAGAGTAATTGCTACTAGTATAAGATATAAGTGTTACTTCAAGAATTATGTGGAGTAAATGCTTTGATTTTTTGAAGTGAAAACTGCAACATGGAGTACAAAGTACAAAGTACAAGCAAATACACCTTTTAATCATACCACCCATTATTTGCAAGGAGGGTGACTTGTAATTGATTTTATTTTGATCCTGCTGTGTCTTCTGAATTTCACTGAAAATTATTCTTTCTGTTGTGAAATATTAGTTGCCAATAACAGGTTTTGAAAAGTCAGATGGACATAAATTTCATGTATTTGATCGCCTACGGTTTTTTACGAACCATCTTCATTTTATCTGTGAATGTCAAACAGTGCGTTCTTCACATCTCAGGATATTGGTAGTCTTGAAGGGCCAAATAGGGCCATACATTAGCAGTCTGAGAGGGTGAAGTTGTTGGATCATTCAGTTGAATCAAGATACCCATAGTTGTACTGCCGGTACGTGTCTACGAGTCTTTTCCATCAAGCTCAGGGTATTGGGAGTCTTGGACAGACAGGAAGGACCATCCATTAATAGTCTGGGCGGGCGAAGTCGTTGGATCTTCCAGTTGAACAAAGCTACCTGTATTTCACCATCTGTACCTTCTTGTGGGCAATGTCTGTTTCATCTACCTCAAGACACAGAAAGTTTTGAATGGGTAAGAGTAACCGTTTGCTAGTAGTTTTCGAGTTACCCGTCCCTAGATTGTTAGCAAGAGGACGGAGGGATCAGTACGTTGTTGATAGCTGCTGAAATGATAGTGTTAGAACTTCCAGTTGTACCAAGGCCATAGCTACTCTGAGCAAACAAGAGCAAGAGGTGCAGGAAACGCAGTTAGTCCAGCAAATACAGCATGTTGATATTCTGCAACAAATCTGTCACAGTCCACAGTTCCTTCAGAATGATATCACAGAAATAGTACGAAAAGTCGAAAGAGAAGTCCAGAAAGACAGAGGTGAAGTCAGTGGCGGAGTCCAGGGAGTCCACAGGAATGAACTCTCCAAGACAGATAAACGGGTGGCACGAGATGTGGACAAGAAATATGAGCGGGTGGTATAAAGATTACCAAATGAGTTGATAAAGGCGGGAAGATGCTACTAATAATACTCCTTTCACACAATGGCCCACATGGGCCGTGATGCTGGTAGAACGTTCGCCTTTGGAGCGAAGGGTCAAAGGTCGAGGGTTCAAAGCCTCGCATGGTCATTGGTCTCGTGCATGGTATCACACTTCAAAAGGTGAGGGCTGCGTCTTCCCTAGCTCACACAAATCTTTCGAAGACTTCCAAGGGTTGCGCGTAGGGGTGCAATCGGTTGACGGTAATAACAATTTTTTAACAATTAACAACACCCATCAGTGAACGTTAATTTTCACTGACATCTCCAAGGCCTACAAATGTGAAAATTTTGAATCCTCCAACATTTGATGGGCAATCTTCATGGGCTAGGTATCGTTATGAATTCGAAGCAGCAGCAAACGCAAACAGATGGTCTCAGGAAGAAATGGCAACTTCACTAGTCCTGTGTCTACGAGGCCAATCATCAGACATCTTGCAGAACATACGCGAGAGGAAAATTTTGCGGATTGGCAATGAAGAAATCTTCCTGGGCAGGTACGATGAATTTTTATTTTGAGAAAACGTTCCGAAAAACTTCGAAACCGTCATCAAGGCCGGACTGGAAGGAAAACCTTGCGATTCAAGTAGTGGAATTATTATAAATAAGGATAATATTAGTAAAAATAAATGTCTCAATTACCAATTGATAGAAATGAAGTTACATTTTGTTTATCCAGTAAGGTCAAGATTCAGTTTGCATGTAAAAAAGAATGTATAGAGTACAATTTTAAACATAAATTCAGCAGTTAACATACATCTGTTTTTCCATGTAACCCCAAAAAAGAAGTCAAAGACAGCAAATAGAATAATTTATTATTAAATTAAATTAATAAAGAAGGAATGAGAGTTTAGCGATAAGTTGGCCAAGGGAAGATATTTTAATCCGATTAACGCATTTATTGTTGAGAGAAATTGAAATAAAAAAGAACTCGTTTGAGTTTATGTAGTGATAAGTAACTGAAATCGTGAGGTAAGTTATTGAGATGGTTTACAATACAATAATAAAATGATCGTTTGAAAAACTCAGTATGGTGACGAGATACAGGTTTTTTAATCTCAAATTAAATTGTTTGGTATGACCATTAATTAAAATCTTTGAGGAGTATTCTTGTCTGAACACCTGCGAATCCACTTCATTTCCAAAAATAATTGCATAAGTCTTCGATGCATTTAGTTGTAAACAATGATTAAATGAAAATGTAAAAAGATAGTTATTAGCAATTACCGCTTGGTTAGCTGCTTACTAGGAAAAAGACATGTACTACAGAGTATAGTTAGCGTGGTAATGTTGTAGACATGAAAAGAAAATATCTAGAAAATTCGATATATAAATAGAGAAGAGCATAGGGCCCAATATTGATCCTTTGGGCACTCCGGTAGTCACAGATAAAAAACGTGTTACACTTTCTTGATATTTCACAGCTTGACTTCTCTTAGATAGATGAGATTTGAATAAATCTACAGCTTCAATATCCAAACCACTATATGATAAGATCGAGAAGAGTATAGATTATGTTTCAGAGTGTCAAATGCCTTCGAGTAGTCAAATAAGAACAACACAGTTAATTTACGCTTATCAAGAGCTGCCAAAATATCATCAGAGACTCTTAATAGTGCTGATATACAACTGTGGCCAGTTTTAAATCCAGACTGTAATGAAGGTATTATGTAATTTTAATTCAAATGACTCTGTAGTTGAATATTAATAGTTTTCTCTAGAATCTTTGATAAAGTTGGCAATACACTGATCGGTCGTAATTGTTGCAACATCTGTGGATTACCCCCTTTGGGCAAGGGAGTAACAAATGATTTTTTCCAATTTTGCGAGAACACAATTCAATAAACAATAATTAATTATATGAGCAATAAATGGTAACAGGAATGGTATACATAAATTTATAGTAAGAACATTGATACCATCTGGTCCAACAGCTTTACTTTTAATGTCTTTTATTAAATTGGGAATATCAATTTAAGATACTGGCTGAAACGTGATAGTTGTTTGTACCGATTTTTTTTATATTATGCTCATAGAAATGTTTCGTATCATAATCAGGAGTCAACAGCATTCAAGAAGAATTCATTGATTTCATTCACATTCCACTTTTTGATAAGTTCATATCATTATGATTATTCTTGCCAAGTTGGCATTCTAATTGCCCAATGTCTTGTGATCACAAAAGTGAAAATTTCTATTCTGGTTGACATACAGGAAACAAAGTTCTTCTGAAATAAAAATTATCAACTGGGCTACTGTGATCTTGTCACTAGAATAACTAATTGTAAAAACCAAACGAAAAGAGCACTTTGAATAAAAACCACTAACAACATCGATTGGAGAACAATAGACAAACTGATGGAATCCACGGAACGTCTACCTCTGGAAGAAAAAACCAAAGAGTTTCGTGATAGTCGTCGTAATATTTTCTCGATACAGACTTCAACGGGACGTTTCCATATAGTTAAACACCGCATCAACTCTGGCGATGCACCAATACGACAGGCTCCGAGGAGACTACCATTTTCCAAACAGAGAAAGGTGGGATACATGATCAACAACATGCTGGAGGATAACATAATTGAAGGATCCACAAGCCCGTGACCATTACTGGTAGTATTTATAATAATATAATAATAATATATGTTTATTCACAGAAATAGATACAAATATATTTATACATTAAAATTGTTGTAGAATTTGTCTGTAAATAAACTGTTCATTTCGACAGAAGCTGATTTGAGGGATCAGTTTGTACGTGGTACTCACAAAAGAGTTTGAACATGTTGAATCTAAAAACTAATTAAAGTAAGTCTAAAAAATAGTAAAAAAAATTCAATTATGCAATAATTGGTAGAATATATAAAATTTTAAAATTAGACGTAAAAATATAAATTTCAATATTATAAATAAAAAACTTTTTTTAAATCTATAGATTTGTTGTACATATTACAATCTAGCGGGAAAATATTTCAATTCGGGTAGCTAAATATCACATATCGGTAAGGAAGTATCATATATTGGGTGGTTCGTCAACATCAGTTTGGATTCAAAATGTTAAATATGTATTGATCATATTATGGTATACTTTACGGTCTTCTGACAACAACCATTCTTTAACTGTTTTCTTATATTGGGTAAGATTTCTTAAATTTTTCTTTGGGAAGGTAACTACATAGTTTTGTACTTAGGTAGTGACAGCTGTGCTGGCCAATAGCTTTATCACATTTGTCCAAGGTCGTTTTGAAATATTTATTCCTAGTATCATATCCGTGGTTAATTGACTGTATTGGGATCTTTCGTTTACGTATATTGATCAAAATTTTATATCATATATTCGACTGTTTTCATATAGTGCGTCACTGAGAGACCTGATATCTTTGTTAAAAATAATTCTCAAAATCCATTTTTGAACAACGTGTATTCTTTCTAAGTGGTTGTCTGTAACTCCGCCCCAACCTAACATACCATATGATAACAAGCTTTGTACAAATGCATAGCAAACAATTTTCAAATGGCAAATATCCAAATACTCTCTCAATATTTTAAATGTAGTCAATAGTCCTGTTCACTAAACTATTGATATGAATGTCCCATCGTAAATGCCTTTCGATAATTATTCCCAAATATTTGATGGATTCACAGTCTGGTATAGTTACTGTGTCACTTAAAATTAATGGTCCATGGTTGGGTAAACCAGTATCATATGAGGAGAAGGGAAGATATTTTGTTTTTCTCAACGTTATGTTCGAACCTTTTTTTTTATTTCCCTCATATCTTGTTCTGCTTCCTCTTTCAATAATTTCAATAATTTGTGACAAGAAAGGATATATCAAATAGATTTTACGTGGGTCATCGTCGACTGAATGATATAACGATTAAGAATATCTACCGATTGCCAAGACTCGATGACACACTAAATACATTATCCAGTTCAAAATTATTTTCAACATTGGATCTGAAAAGCGGATACTGGAAAGAGGAAGTTCATACCGACGACAAGGGGCAAAACAGCGTTCTTTACCGGACATGGGCTGTACCAATACAAAGTTCTTCCGTTTGGATTATGTAATGCTCCCACCAACTTTGAGAGACAGAACTATTGTTGCTAGTTTCGACTTGGAGAGTTTGACTGTTCTACTTGTAGGCCAATCAATAGAGCATTTTTTTCACAAAAATACTAGTAGAAAATTGACTGAGCCATCACATGGAAGACATCTCGTTGTTTTTTTTCTTCGGTATCTTGGCATCGACTGCTATGGTCATTAGCCACGTGTTCTGGACAGGCCTTGTCACTAACTGCATGCGCCAACTTAGGAGCAGCACTGTTAATTGGAACGCAACAGTGACTCGTGCAGTACTCACCCCAGTCCAGCCACGAGATTTGAATAATTTAATCGGTCAAATTAAATTTACATTGTCGTCCAGGAAAGTAATGCTTCTACTACTAGATACGCAATATACTATTTAAAAAAATTGCAAAATTTTCCGGTTTTTTCAGTTTTTCTCTATTGCTATTGATCCAACTGGGTTATAAAACATCCCATTTTCTTCGTATTTCAATTATCTACAATTCTTTTCATTGAAGCAACCAGATTGCTTCATTAGTTTATATACGCAAAACAATTTTTAAAAAAACACGTTTTTTGTTATTTAAATGTTTATAACAAATTAATAAACGACAGTTGCGAGTCGAAAACATATAAGAATATAACTACGGACTGTCCCCCATGTGATGGCACAGTCGGTTTTCTACTAGTAATTTTGTTAAAAACTTTATGCTCTATTGCTTGGTGTATTGGATGATGTTATGGTAATAGGAGATATATTTCACGATCACCTGAATAATTTGGAAAAAGTATATCTGAGGATTTTGCCGTCAAATTGTTCAAAAAATAACATGGGGAAATACTATAAAAAGCCGCACTATAGATGATGGAAGATACTTCAAAATTCTGATCGTCACTCATAGATCAAAGAAAATTCAAACAACAGTATCAAAATAAAGTTCCTGGGCATAGTCCATTTCTAATTTTCATGGTAATTTCAGAAAATATTAATGATGTGGAAGTAATTGGAAATTACGGTTCAACAATTTTTAACTACTGAAATACAGTTTTGAGTTGAATTGATATTTACCGCAATGAAAACAGTTCGTTAACCATAAGTTAGAAATTAAAAAACGCACATGCTGCAATAATTTAATAGGTGGATGATGGAAACAATATTCCATTCAATCATTTATTGTGATTGTCGATGAAATGATTCGAGTTGTGTAATGTCGATTTCCAGTGCTGTTTAGTTATGTTTTACGAAGTCGAGCAAATGCTGCATTCATTCATGGAAACTTGATGAAAACTATAAATTACTATTAATGAACCTTGTTGGAGTTGGCAAACAGTTGTATGGTATCAAGGCGAGGTGGCGATGATTTGTTACTGTTTCATTCATGAAAAACTACCTCGTCTTGTCTTGTTTTGACTCATTAGTGACAAACTTTAAATATTAGACCTGTTTCTGTTCCTGCTTTATGATTTTCAGTGATACAAGTTTTTCCACAAGTTTTCCTGGAACGCTCAGAAAATAACCTGCTAGAAGTGTGAACAGTGAATAGGAGCTGAAGGCACTCCTCCTGAACCTGGTTGGTGATCTGTACCAAGGACTGGTCTGGTAGCTAGGAGTACGGAATTCGTGGATGAGTCATTGCTTTCGTTTCATTTAATTACAATTTGTAGAAGCTAGACTCACTCATGATTCTCCGAACTCTAGGTTCGATCTATTCTAGATCACTCACTAGCCACGTTTAGATGGAAAGGCCTAGCCAAAGAGAAAATCTATTGCCTCAACAACCTTTCATTTGCTTTGTGAAATTTGATATTAGGTACTCTTTCAGTACTCTCTCTTTCTTCCCAGTCAGAAGATAAACTCAAAACAACCATTTGCTTGCGTTGCAAATTTGTTAACGAGGAACTTTCTCAGTACACTATCTTTCTCCTCAGTCTGGAGATATATCTTTGATTTAGACTTGTCTAGGAAATTTCTCGTTACAATTTATCTGAACACTTTATCATTTCGTTTTATCGTTGCACTTTATGTTTCTCCTCAGTCGGAGACATTCCATAATTATTTATCTTTATCGATAAGAAAGATCAATAATTTGATATCCTTTTGAGAGTCTGAATGACTGTTCAAATTTGAATATTTTATTCTTTAGTTTATGAAAACAATATTTTTATGATAATTATTTTTCTCACGCTCGCTTGAGATTGACCATCTCTAATTTTGTCTGAGAAGATTCTAAATTTAAACTTCATCGTAAATTCTTGTGCTTCACACAATTTTAATCTTTAACAGATTGTTTAACTCAGCAAATCTTCAACATAATATTTTTTTAGACAAATGTTATTTATATAAAAATATAAAATTTTACCATTTCTGTAACAAACTTCAATAGTTAATCTGTAAGTTGATTTTTCCCTGATTATTCTTATCGCATTTGTCAATCTGAAACAAGGTACTGGTTTGTTTTTATTTTTTTCACAGTGTAATCTCAGCATTCAAACATCTGAGCTTTAGGAAAGACTCCAATACACCAGATGAGCTACTACAAATTGTATCTGGCTAGCAGAGCAGCCGCTGTCTCTAGACACCCTACAAGGCTCCTACATCCAACGTTAAAGTAGAGCTCTGGAGTAAGTCTTCCTATACCATCCACAAACACTGATCATAAAAGTAAATAAACCAGACATTTGTAAGCGATTATTTTCCAAATTTGTAAACTCAAATCATTTGAATCAAAACATTTTTGTAGAAATTCAAACCTCAATTATATAAATAATTTTCTTTATTGTATCCAAATTTATAAACAAATTGTAAATAGAGTGTTTTCAGCTTTTTTTTGTTTTACTGTTGAGACTTACAAAGTACATCCTTTGACAAAATCCGTGTTTTTGGTATTTTCATAAACAAGAACCTGGTGCCCATATAATTACCTTGTATCTTTACTTTCTTTAATTTCGAATATCTAATTTTTGTCAAAGGATCTATCTATTAAACTGGCAGATAACGAAACCCACGACCTCCCGTACCAATCTGAGCAGCTCGCAGGCACTGCTGTATACAATGAGCAAGTAACTATTTAAAAGTGTTTTTGGTGTTACAGGTTCGTGAAATATGTACAGCTTGGCAAATATAGCTGTGCCTCTGAAATGCGCGAACGACAAACTACCAATTTTAAACGGACCAGACAAGACAACGGACAAGAAAGGGCATCGGCTGTTCTACTTCGTAACCAATATTTAGAGGCACGGCTACATTTGCCAAGCTGTACCATTTGTAAAGCGTTTATGAACTCTTCGAGACACTTACTGAAAGGACGTTTATAACACTTCTTACGTAAAATACTATTTCAAAATAGAATTGCTGAAATCAACAATGTGATTCAAATACAGGAATATTGAACGTTCCACAGCCTTAAAATGAAAATATGTTAATCAAAATCAATCCATAATGGGCCGCAATTGGTTTACTCTTCACAGAGAAGAAATGAAAAATAAGCAGAATGGTGATTGACATACCGCACATCTCCTTCACCAGGATAACAAATGTCACCCTAACGAAATTTTTGGCAGAGTTCTTTTGACTCTCGTCAAAAAAAAATGAGAGCTTGAAGAGATACTTATTTGACTCGATACATTTATGACAGAAAGGGTTTATCCAAGGTTTTTATAACAGAGCCGGATTTTGTCTACAAAACGTGAACGTAGTTTGAATAAAAATGTATTGTTTAGTTATTTTGAACTTATTGCTTCAGATAAGCAGAGGTACTGAAAAAATTGGATTATTTTTTCTAGACGTAGTTACCCAGACAATACAGAGTGGACTCAGAGAGGGTAGTGGTATTCACATTCATGTTTCAGATCACACCAGTGAATCGCAAAGTGACTTCCATTATTATCGCATAAACGTCTATTCGGTGCCCCGTTGGTCAGTTTGAGACATCAACATGTGATGCAAAATGTGACTCGAAATTAGCCCAATGTGACATTCCATTTCTACCTCGGAAAAGAATGCACATTGAGACCCTTTCGATGAAACAATGTGAAATTGAATGGACTGGTACTTATTTGAAAATGCGTTTCACTTTCTGATTCTCCTGTATGTCAAGAATAAAACAAAGCTCTTTATGTTTCAACATAAATAGAAATCATACCTCAATATTATTATTCCTACTGATGAATTACGGTTCTTATAGAATTGAATGCTAGAAAACAAATGCGTAAGTTGATTCCGTAGTATATACTTTTCACAAACAAAAACAAATTATCAAACTCTGAATAATGAAAAAAAAACAATATACAGAAATGTAGAAAAATCTTCAATTCAACTCCTCCAATCCTCTTGACAGCATTTTCTTCGTGGCGAAATAAGTACATATCCTGAAAATGCCAAATTCTGTAAATGATTTTACCTATCTTAGTTTTTTTATTTAACTATTGAAATAAAATGAAACAAACAGAACACTACAAACTATCAACCAAATACAAATTCTACTTGACTCTTGATTCGACAAACATTTGTGGCCATTTTGTGTCGTGATGGTGATGTCATGCTCAATTTTGTTAGCAACCTAATTTCTTCTATACCAACAAAATCGCAATGTTACCAAGATACATGTTAATGTGCTTTGCAATATTCTTCGCATTCTGTGCCTCAAAGCGACACTAACGAAAAGAAAATTTTGAACAAATCATAACATTTGGCATTACTAAGTGGTAACAGTGATGTCAAATGCAACTGTCTGGGTACTTATTGGGACAAATTGCCGCCGGGTACCATCTGCCGCAGCTTCATGTTGCAAGATTAATTTATATGGGAATGCTCAGTAATCTCGAAAAATATTCAAGAGTACTGTAGGGCTCGTGAACACTTTTCAGGATTACTAAGCACTATGGCTTTTGAGTTAAGAGCTTCAAAGTAACAAGCACGTGTCCATGAAAGTGCTTGGGAGCACAGTGCTTATAAGCACAAAAGTTCTAGTGCTTTCAGGAGCACTAAGCACTGTAATTTGGGACATCTCTGCTAAGCACTAACGGGTTAGAAGAAACTTGTGGAAATATACATAATTTCATAATGGAATTTATAGAATTAATCACTACTGAGAGAATGTTCCTACTTCTGAGTTCGCAATCAAGACAGAACTGGAAATAGAATTGTGTACCGAAGTGTGATAAAATCAATCAACTATCGTTACTTCTATTAGCACACAGCAATGTAACGCTTGTGAAGGGGGTCGACGATGGATTCCCGTTTCCGGAAACCCAGAACTCTTTTCTTAATGAAACTCTATTGATCTGCTTTGTGGCCGCTTCCTGTTTCACTTTATTATTTGCCTTATCCAATTGTTCTCCGAAGGACAATGGGGGTGTAGCGAGCAGGAAAGATTAGTGGGGTATAAATGTCAGAGTTTACTTCGAAAAGAGTGAGGTTTTGTTTATTCGTAGAAATTACTCGGATGGTTATTGGGAAGAGCTCTGTTGAGCATATTCCGTATGTTTTGTACCACTCAATGACACTAGCGACTCCTGAAATATATCAAGCTAATGGTATGAGTGAGACGGATATCTCTTCTGGTGAAATATCCTTTAGGCTGGACAAATGGCACTTCAGTGAAAGAGTTGCTTGTTTCTATTCACAACGTATCACGTCAAAGAGCTAACTTAGGTTGAATAGCAATAATAGGTCTTCATTTCTCATATAAGTTGACAGCGAAGTGGTCGATCTGTTAGAGCGTTTGGCGTCCACCCAGACGGTCCGGGTTCGATCCCCGGTCGTGTGTCACTGAGCTGAAGTGGTTCGGATTCCACTTTTTTTAAACTGTAGGTCCCGGATCTCCCTTGCTCGCACAAGCTCTGCTTTTGAGGGGTTTTCTCCGAAAACCTAGAAGTTTCGTAAAAACAAACAAAACAAAATATAGTTATGGCTAGCAATGGAAAAAAACGTGTTCTTTTATTTTCTGATTCCCATAAAAAGGAAAGTCATGTAATGCCCAGAGAACATCATGAGTACGGAGGAGAAGTAGGTAGGAATTGGTGCGTTTCATGAATTTCTGTAGACTGTATGCCTCAGGAAACACCTACCGAGGAAACACCTACTTTTGCCGTTTCTTGGCAGAAAGAGGCTCATGTCACCGAAGTGACAACGACAGGATGTGAACACTAATATGAAACAGAAAATAATTGCGAACCTTTTTGCGGTGTTTCAGAGAAGAGAGGTAGTTTGTAAGCAAACCATCACCGACGAGTGTGTGTTTAGGGGCTGTACTCCTTGTATAGGAACTGTTTTGGATCAGACTCATTTTATATCCAAATTTTCAAATATTAAATAACAGATCATGACCTAATCTCACTCATATTTGATATTAATGACAAACACACAACAAATTCTGAAATGGTAGAAAAATACATCAATTACAAAAAATTTAAATTTGATTTAGCCCTAGAAAACTGGGATTGTATATGTACCAGCAAAGTTATGACAGAAAACTTCATCTACACACATTATATTCATAAGAATAGACGAAGCGTAAAAATTGTTGAAAAACAGAACTAAAAATTGTTGAAAAACAGAACTCCCTCATGAAAATATGGGTCAATGAATTTTTGCTACAACAGATTGAGGAGAAATAAAATCATACCATTTGACACTAGAGTATCTCGAAAATAATGATATTAAAAGAAAGTACAGATTATGAAGGAATCAACCCAATGAGGAATTGAAAATAACCAAAAATAATTACTGCAAGATTTCAATTGAAAATATGGAAAAATCAAAAGCAGATATTAGAATCATTGAAAATGTAGATGGAATTCAAGTAGTAGACACTATATCATATTGCAAACTCATCCAATAACTATTATTATTTCGATCTCGGTGAAAAATCAGCAAACAAAATTTCAGATGTTCTATGCACCATGACGAGAGATTGGACAATTTGAAAAATACGTTATATCTAATTCCACCCGATACATCTGAAATTATTACAATCATGAAGAACTTTAAATTGAAGATATCTCCTGGGCATGACAATATTCGATTTGAAGTCTTGAAACAAGTAGCTAATGAAATTTCAACAGTTTTATCTCACATTGCTGACTTCGGCTTTCTGATTGGTTTTTTTCCACATCTTTCAAAACATGCCATATTCAAACCTGTTCAGAATTCATGAAATATACTTTCATTTTCAATTGGCAACTTTATGACTCACCTCGGTATATATTGAATCAATCCAATCTATATCTAGGTGTTAGGGAGTTTACGGCGATTCATCGGTTTGAAAATGAATCAGTGCCAATCTGTCAGTTCAGTAAAAAGACTCGTAAATGTTACAATCGCTCAAGAGAGCTTTTGAGAAGAGGCACTCACGCCGTTTGGAGTTTTCCACCTTACTCAACGCCGGTACAATTCCTGTAAGTCTTATTCGTTTATAATTCAATTTACTCAAAATTGCAACCTGACTTGACATCTCTCAACATTTTAATCCCGATCTACCTGGTGAACGTCCATTATTCGAAACAGCGATGAAATGAAAATTGAAAGTCTGAGACCCGTATCATTGATTTCAAACATTTCGAAGTTAACGGAACATCGACCAAAAGCGCGCCTACCCATTTCCTCAACAAATTTTTGACATTCTGTCTGAAAATTAGTTTGACTTTCGATAGAAAAATTCTGAAGAAGGTGTAATTCGTAGGCGCATCAACTATCTATGAGTCATTACCCACCATAAGTGTATTTTTAGATCTCTCAAGAGCTTCCGATACCGTGAGTCATCAAAAACTGCTGAACAAACTACATATTATTAATGGAATAAGAGGAAATGTGTATGATATTATAGAAAACTCAAGTCTAGTTCTGCAAATTGATGAATTATACAGGGCAATTCAAATTCGACCCCCACCATTGGGATCTCCTAAACTACAGAAGATACGTCGAAGCTTAAATTGGGGAAAAGTTGCTTATTCTGGTGCTTAACAAAATATTGTTCTGAAACTTGGAAAATTCCGAGTATTTCCGGAAATATGGGGAAAAAACTGAAAATCGGAATTTTCGTTTTTATTTTTTTCTATCGTTATTTGACAACATAGCTGAAAACCAGAAGTACATTTTCATTGATACTTTTTTCAGCTACACGTTTCCATGTTCAGATTTACTATCCGACGTTTCGTCTTCTGGCATTCATCATCAACTTTTTTTTCTGTTATGGGCGCCATAGAATAGAATAGAATAGAATAGAATAGAAATTTATTGACCATTTAAGATACAGGTAGTACATATGTCATGTCATAATATGTATTCAATAAATAATTAGGAAAATAATAAAATAAAATTACATTTACAAAATTGGTTAAAACAAACAGAATAAATCAACAGATAAAATTAAACATTCACAAACAGAAAAACATTGTTAAAATCTACTATCAAGTAGTACATTATATTGTAGTGATCAATGCCCTTTGAATTGTGTTGGTGCACTGATCTATTGTTTCTTGTTGTTGATTGATTGGGTCATGACCGCAGGTCATTAACAATTGCGGGTTTGATGACTAGCAAATTGTATGACCGTGACAGTGCACACCAAATAAAAATAAAACATTTCTATCTATATATAAATATAAGGTGATTGGAATCAAGGGAGATAGTTAGTAATCGACTCCTGTAGATGAGAGAGCCCTAGCGCTCTGTTAGCCTTATAGGCTAGGCCCTTTTGGCCTTAGCTGTAAGTGTTGGTTTAGTTATGGTTTTAGGTAAGAGTTATTTGTTCCCTATTATATTATTGAATGGACCTTATTTTGCAATGTGTTTATACTTTCCCCCCGTATCCCAGTTGTTATTTAATAAATATTTATGTTCTGTTACTACCCCTTGATTTAATATAGCTACCACCTGTAGCTACCCCCCAAGTCGCATTTTGTGTAAGGGAAGCAACCCCTTATACGGCTCAGGATGCTACCCTAGTAGCCCTAGTCGCGACATATGGTGGAGGCGCCTTGCTAGTCCCGGGGGGGTTGATTCTTCATAATTAACTCCGTCCCGTCCCTTTTCACTCCAGCCATAGTCCAAGGACTATAGTGGAGGCGCAGTGCTCGTCCCGGGGGGTTGATTCTTCATAATTAACCCCTTCCACCCCCATAATTACTCCACCCATAGTCCAGGACTGTGGTGGAGACGCCTTGCTCGTCCCGGAGGGTTATTTCTCCATAATTTACCCCATTCTGCCCCGTTTCACCCCAACCATAGCCCAAGGACTATGATGGATGGGCTTTGCTCGTCCTGGAGGGTGATTCGTCTCAATTAACCCTATTCAGAATGTTTCACGGTATCTTCCTCTCAGCCAGGAAAATATAAATGTGAACAAAGAAATGGGTGAATCTGGAGTATTTTTTTTGTCCATATAGAGCAAAGTTTCTTTCCCCCCTATTGTGTATTGCTAGTATAAGAGTTTACTTTTAGTGAATATTCAAAATGGGTTTGAGTTGTTGGGCCAACTTGTGTCTAATTTTAGTAACTTATTTTCTCATGTATAAAATGCATGATAGAGACTTTGCTTTGAGTTTACTAGTATTTTCCGTAACAGGAATGTTATATCGAATTGAGGAAAAGGTATGCAATTCGAAAAACTTCAATATGAGATGTTCAGTTAAATTTAATGGAAGGTTTTCAATATTCTTATTAACTTTTACTATAATGGAATTTTCATTCAGAGAAATTGTACCAAACCTTGGACATATATCCAGGAGGATATAAATGAACACTGTTGATCTTCGGTACAGAGGGAAATAATTATTTTGTTATTTTCATTAGATGATGATTATTTTTACATAGCAGGAACCGTCAACGACAGCAAGAAGGAAGGAAGAAAAACACTATGGCTATGAAAAGTATTGCAAGTATGAGAAAATAAGAGAATATAAGTGAAAGAATGCAAAGAAGCGAGATGACTGTTTGAATGAAAGGGAGAAAATAATGTCAAAAATATGAATAAATGTGAGAAAATGAATATCAAAAGTACCTTCAGGAGAAATATATGTCACTGAGTAAAAATGCGAGTTCTATTGAGAAAACTGTGGAGAAAAATGTAGATGAATGCCTGAATGAAAGGGTATGTTGAGAAATATTGAGTAAGAATGAAATATGGAAGCTGCATATTTGCCTGGAATTTTTTTGAGTCTTCCTTGAAAGTTTTGAGGAAGAGTTTGCCTCAATTGTTGTGCATTATGGTTTTGAGTGACAGTAGTTATATGAAAGGGTTGAAGGTATTTTTGAAACACACTTAATGTGAAGAATTTTTTTTTTTTACATGAAAATAGTCATATTTTTAAATAGAATTTTGAATTGCTTCACTTGTAAATGACATATTTTGATGTTTTTGATTTTTTTTTGAAAAATATGTTCTGCTTTGCATGCTCTTGGAATTATGCTCATGACGTCTTCGAAATATCTAGTGCAGTTGGTGTATGATCGACTTTTTAATGGAATATCGTGATAAGAGAATATTTATAGGGTAATAGGTTACCTATGTCTATAACGGAGTTAAAGAAGAATTGAATGACGGCCGGAAGAGGCTGTTGTGAAGGAGTTTGCAGGAGTGACGTGGGAGAAAATCCTCAAAGTGGGATTGAGCGTCTATCTGCAGTATCTTACTCTTGAAGTGTTGCCAAGAGTTTTGAGATTTTTTGGTAAATGGTATATAGTGATATACATGCTCTTGATGGGTTTCTAAGAGAATCATTGGTGAATGATGTTGTTTTTTCTCGATGTGTTGCCGAGAAAATAGGTGAATTGCGATAATGTGAGATGTCGATGTATGAGAGAAACAGTTACACGCAGAAAGGTTTTTGTATGAATGAGTCATGAGAAATTGTAAAGAGTGTGAATACGAAATTTAAAGTATTTATTCGAACTGCAAAACAGAACATTGAAGAGTTGAAAATTATGTTTGTCATAAAGGTGATCAAGAGGTCTAAATTGCTAATTTGAAATTTGTGATATAATGTGATTGACGATTTGTATGACTGTCCTAACCAAATTGATGGCATACCAGTGTTTCAATCAAGATGGTGATCAGGAGGCGTGAACTGATATCTAACATTCACAAATTGATAAATTGTAATTTGGCCATCCCCATTACCTCGAATGATATTTTTTTGAATCATATGAAAACAATTGCTCAATTACAAGAAGCGTAAACATTTGAAATTTTAGCGTAGATTGCAACAGTAAATAATGAAATGGGTCATAACAAACAATCGTGTTTTGATTATTATTCCCAAATTGATAAATTATAATTTGGCCATCTCGTTTCTCGAATGATATTATTTTTTTGTTGAATTCCTTAAAAACTCACATTGTTGGTATCTTTTATAAATATATTCGGAATTTTATTGAAAAATGCAATACTGAAAATACTTATTGAATGAAATGTAATGAACAATTGTGTTTTGAAAACAAAGTCGAGTAATACGTTTGCGATTCAGCGTTTTATATGGCCAGTAAATAGTCAATTGATTTGTCGTAAGAAACATTCGACGGTTTCCTTTTGCTATTAATGTGAAATATTTGTTGATAATTCGAAATGAACTATGTGAATAATTGATCGTGAGTGTTTTGAAAACAATAAACTGTTTGCTTACAAATTGTCTATTGATAGTTTTTGGCAATAAAGCGTTTTTATATGGCCCAAGTTTATGAAGATATTCATTCGATAAGAAATATTTGACAGGTCATTTTTATCTCAAGATGAAAAAAAAATTTTTGTCATTTAAAGTTTGAAAATTATTGGTTAGATAGAATATAATATTTTGTATTGAATTTTGTTTTGAGTATAATTGTTAGGGATAAACTGTTAGAAAAAAAAATTATTGAATTTTTCTATTAGCCATAGAAGCTGAAAAAAAACTAATCGTAATAAATATAATTATGAAAAAAAAATGGGAAATGGTAATAGTTGTAATCGTTTATTTCTTGATTGTTTATTTGATATGGTTAGGCATTTATTTGTATCTTGTTTTGTTTCTCGGTTATGGTACACACACAATCCTGGAAAGAAGAGATCAGGACAACCAAGTACCCAGACAACCAAGTACCTAGTCTGGCATTTCGAGAATAGAATTTGGACACCCAACGTGGCTGACAATAACTAAAAGCAAGAAGCTGCGATATTCAATATGGTTCAAAAAGGGTTGGAACACTGAGTAATCCAGATATTTCCTTCCCTAGAAGTGGAATGAGGATGTTAAACGTGAGTCCGGTGAGAATTCCAGTAATCATCGGAAATGAAAGGTTTCAAAGGTCGGCAGCAAATTAGGATGGAGAGGCTGTACAAAGGAGTGGAGCACTGGACGAACTGAGTAATCCAGGTGCTTCCTCCTGAATACATAAATGGAGGATGGAGAAACATGAGTTTGTCAAGGATTCTAGAAGATTATCCAGGTCGAAAACTTCCAAGCCGACTCAGCTTCCTGAACCAGTGGTGCCCAGAAGAGACACCAGACATTTGCCGTTGATACTCCTGAAACTGCCCCGGAGGATGTTCCAGATGCTGTGATTCCGAATACTTGCAGTCCCAGAATGTGGTAGCGCTGGTAACGCCTACCATAGCTGCCAGTCCCGCCACTGAATATGTGTCGATAGCCAGTATCCCAGGGTGCCAAACGACGTATAGTCCCGTTCCGTTCCGAGCTGTGTTACCGGATACGGAATACTGAAGAAATGCCAGAGCTGAAGAAACTTATGGTGTCAACAGGACCAGATCCCGTCGCGGTGTGTGTACCACGTAATAGGATCCAGAAAAATTTATTTTTTGTAATTATTTCAGTATTATTAGAATAGGGCACTTGCTTTGTATAAAGGTTTCGTAGGTTCGTGTTTACATTTTAAAGCTGGGTCCAGCTTTTTTAGAAGGTGGGCATATGTCGTGATCAATGCCCTTTGAATTGTGTTGGTGCACTGATCTATTGTTTCTTGTTGTTGATTGATTTGGTCATGACCGCAGGTCATTAACAATTGCGGGTTTGATGACTAGCAAATTGTATGACCGTGACAGTGCACACCAAATAAAAATAAAACATTTCTATCTATATATAAATATAAGGTGATTTGCGTCAAGGGAGATAGTTAGTAATAGACTCCTGTAGATGAGAGAGCCCTAGCGCTCTGTTAGCCTTATAGGCTAGGCCCTTTTGGCCTTAGCTGTAAGTGTTGGTTTAGTTATGGTTTTAGGTAAGAGTTATTTGTTCCCTATTATATTATTGAATGCCCCTTATTTTGCAATGTGTTTATACTTTCCCCCCGTATTCCAGTTGTTATTTAATAAATATTTATGTTCTGTTACTACCCCTTGATTTAATATAGCTACCACCTGTAGCTACCCCCCAAGTCGCATTTTGTGTAAGGGAAGCAACCCCTTATACGGCTCAGGATGCTATCCTAGTAGCCCTAGTCGCGACAATATGACAAGTCATAAAAAAGTTATAATAAAAAAGCGAGTATTATAATAATATCAATACTATACAAATGACATAAACTTTAAAAACATACATAGAAATTTCAACTCATAAAATTACACATTTCCAAACAGAAAAACACACTTAAAACCTATTAGACACATAACTGGGTAACACCCAAATAATCTGATATGCTGTAGAAACAATTAGTTACAAGAAGATTTTTCACAGCTGATTTGAATTTGAGTTTGCCAGGAATTTGCTTGATTTTTAGTGGGAGCTTATTGTATAACTTGATTGCATTATAAAGTGGTGATCTCTCATATGCCAGTGTTCGATGTGTAGGTACCATCAAAGTTTTGCTGTGGCGTGTGTTGTGTTGATGTGCAGTTGAGAGAGTGGGTAGATATTTAAGGTTTTGTCTTGCGTACATCAGACACTTGGGGATATATATATATATATATATATATATATATATATATATATATATATATATATAAGTTTCAACTAGTGACTGTAGATGTCATGAATAACTTCCTGTTATATATATATATATATATATATATATATATATATATATATATATATATATATATATATATATATATATATATATATACAGGGAGCACTTAGGAGTTCATTCTTAATCATAGTTGGTTTACAACTATCCATATACCCTATTTTAAAAATCAGTCTTTTTATTTTCTTTTGCATCACAAAAACTTTCTTAAAATTTGTGGCTCTACCCCAGCACAAAATGTTTTGTGATATGTGTGAGTAAGCCATAGTATATGGTCAGCATGCCAGCTGTATCAAGGCAAAACTTAATTTGAGAAATTGCGAAGTTAGAGACACTGTCTATGTGGTCATCCCAGGTGAGCTGACTATCTATATAAGACTCCAAAAACTTCACATTCTCAGATAATATGACATCTAGATCATTGCTTACCGTATTGGGAATAGGGCGCCTTAGATAGAAGTTCACTGTCATTGTTTTATCTACGTTGAGTACTAACGAATTACGTTGGCACCAGGATCCAAATTGATCAACAACTCTAAGTACTTCTGCTTTCAATTCATCATTATTATTGCTAGCGATTGTAATAATAGTATCGTCAGCATACATAGTTATGTGAGCCTTCATGTGCTCGGACAGGTCATTGACATAACTAGTGAAAAGAAGGGGTACCAGTACTGAACCCTGGGGAACTCCCAGTTTCACAGGATACTTTCTGGAATTGACGTCATCACATCTCACCATCATATGTCGTGATGTCATGTATGAGTGTATGCAGTTTCTCACATGCTGAGGAAAATTTAGTGCCTTCATTCAGCTTAGGAACTAATTTACTAGGATCTACGGTATCAAAAGATTTTGAAAGATCAAACAGAAGAGATACAATATAATTCCCCTCATCAATCTTTTGCAGAACGTGGTTGAGTAGATAGCAGGAAGCCGTTTCTGTAGATCTTTCTTTCCTAAACCCATGTTGACTATCACACAATAGGTTATTTTCTTCGAGGTAGGATGTAATACGATTTGCTATTATTTTTTCAAAAATTTTAGATAGCGATGTTAATAAAGATATTTGCCTATAATTTTTAATTTCCTGTTTACTACCTTTTTTATGTAACGGAATTATTAGAGACGTCTTAAATATATCTGGAAAACGTCCTTGAAAAAGAGATTGGTTCATCAAGTATACTAAAGGCATAATGATGAGATCCAGAATATTTGAAATAGTTTGAAGTGATAGTTCATCCAAGCCAGATGTATTTTTATTCTTTGTAGTCTTAATTGTTTCAATAACTTCTAAGTCAGTAATAGGATCTGTGTGGTACTCATGAATAATATTCATTCTATCTGATGTTGTACATGGCAAGGACAAATTCAAGCCAAAGTGGTTCATCAAAGCGTTGGTTGCAGCATTTGAGAAAATATCTGCAAAAGCATTTGAAATTTCAGTTGAACCCCTTAGTAATATACCATGATGCATAACAGTGAGATCTACCTCACATATTCTTACTTTATATCCCAGTTCTATATTCATTGTTTTTTATACAGAAAAATAGTGATTCTCATTCTGATTACATTGATGTATAATTTGTTATGATTTGCACTTCTGAAACCATAGATATTAAAAAAAAAACAACTTCATCTTAGATGGTCATGACTCCATCGAAAAATTTTGTTTAATAAACACTAGTTGTCAGAACTAATTAAACATCATAAGTTTGCACAAATACACCAGTCGAAATATCCTCATTGTCAAATGAAGAAAAACGAGATATGTTGAAACTTTATTATAAATTTGATAGGAATAGTACGAAAACAGCACAAATTTATTTTGAATTATATCCGGAAAGACAACAGCCGGATAAAACATTATTCGGAATTTTAGACAAACACTTGGCTGAGTACGGTGCGTTTCAAAAACCAAGAATGAAATATGGAAGCAGAATGGAACAAAATATTAGACGTAACTTATTAGCCGAGGTAAAATAATTGTTCATTCCATATTCGAAGAAGTATAATAATTTTTGGTACTTTTTTAGATACATGCATATCCTTCCAAATCAACACATCAAGTCTCGGCAGAAATGGATGTGCCACAGACAAGCGTTTGGAGGGAATTAAAAAAAAAAGTGGTTTGAAATGTTATAAGATACGTATTTCACAAAAATTACATCCAGGTGATCCTGAGAGAAGGATGGAATTTTGTAGCTGGCTCTCGAATAGTTCAGAGAAGTCAGACCACAAGTTCGGTTTCGTTTGAATGTGTGAGCTGGAATTTATGACGACCGAATACTTGGACCTCATTTCTTCTCTAATACGGGTAAACCTATCTTCGGTTCTTAAGAAACGAATTCGAAGAATATATGGATAAGTTTCCCCTTGTTAATTAAAACAGCTGCTGGTTTCAGCATGACGGGGCTCCTTCACACAATAAAAGAGCAGTTGGCGAATATTTACACCAAAGGTTTCCTAATAGGTGGTTAGGAAATTCTGGACCAGTTTTGGATACTTTCTTGTGAGGTACTTTAAAAAACAGAATCTATGGAGAGCAAGAATATGACACAGTAGATGAACTTAGAGGCAATATCATCACGCAATTTGGGTCTATCAGAAGATGGGATATTGTTAGGGCTGTTCTTAATTTGAGACGACGAGATCGGTTATGTATTCAGGAGGAAGGCCATCATTTCGAACAGTTGTTAATACTTTTTGTGCATTTTTTACAAGCTCATGATTTCATTCTTGTTTTTTGAAATGCACCGTACTCAACCAAGAGTTTGCCCAAAATTCCGAATAATGTTCTATCCGGCTGTTGTCTTTCCGGATATAATTCAAAATAAATTTGTGCTGTTTTCGTACTATTCTTATCAAATTTATAATAAAGTTTCAAGATATCTCGTTTTTCTTCATTTGAGAATGAGGACATTTCGACTGAAGTATTTGTGCAAACTTATGATGTTTAATGAGTTTTGACAACTAGTGTTTATTAAACAAAATTCTTCGATGGAGTCATGACCATCTCAGATGAAGTTGTTTTTTTTTTAATATCTGTGGTTTGAGAAGTGCAAATCATAACAAATTATACATCAATGAAATCAGAATGAGAATCACTAATTTTCTGTATAAGAAAACAATATGGCGCCCATAACAGAAAAAAAAGTTGATGATGAATGCCAGAAGACGAAACGTCGGATAGTAAATCTGAACATGAAAACGTGTAGCTGAAAAAAAGTACCAATGAAAATGTACTTTTGGTTTTGGGCTATGTTTTCAAATAACGATAGAAAAAAATAACGAAAATTCCGATTTTCAGTTTTTTCCCGATATTTCTGGAAATACTCGGAATTTTCCAAGTTTCAAAACAGTATTTTGTTGAGCACCAGAATACGCAACTTTGCCCCAATTTAAGCTTCGACGTATCTCCTGTAGTTTAGGAGATCCCAATGGTGGGGGTCGAATTTGAATTGCCCTGTATAGTAATCCAAAAACTGTAACTTATGGGGTATCTGAAGGGTCAGTACTGGGACCAGTATTTTTCGATTTGTATATGAATTGCTCACTTACCTGGATAGCATTAGTGAAGTCATCAATTCTGCAGATGACACCGTGATTGTATATGATTCGAATACTTGGAATGGAGTAATAAACAAAATTGAAACTAATTCCTCCAGATTTCTAAATGGCTACAGTTTAACAAACTCACGTTGAATTAAGAAAAAGAAACTCTTTATCGTTCTCATCTTATTCCACAGGAATACCAAATCTAGGAGATATCAATCTTATTCCACAGGAATACCAAATCTAGGAGATATCAATCTTGGTGAAAATTCAAATATTCCAGAAGCTGAATCAGTAATTTATAATCAGTATATAGATCGGTATTCGAGACGGGATCCTCTGATGAAATACAAAGAAAACAAACTGAGATGGATACTTCCGAAATTTAAATAGTTGAAAGATTTATGGAGATCAGTGGCAAGTATCTTATGGTATAATGGGCTGGAGTAGGATAAATGATTGTTTTTTTAGAAAAATATCCTAGCAAAATGGATTCTGAAGATAATTTTTTTTGAAAATGTAGACTTTCCGTCAAATTGTCTGTTCAAAAGGTCCCAAGTGCTTGATAGTAGACAACTTCTTCATTTATAAGATTTCCTTATTTTTAGAAAAGGTGAGATCATCTTAAAAAGACATGACCATACGCATACACCCTTGAAACTTACATTTAAATTGTGTACATCAGTGCGGTGTGTCAATTTCCTATGTAAATATTTTTGTATTTCATTTTGTATCATTTTTGTATAGAAGTTGGCGGCGTTAAGTTTTCGCATATTTCCAATGTTCAACCACCCAGTCTCAAGTTTCAGTGATATTCTCCGATTTTTTTTCATATCCATGTATGAATCTCAAACTGAAATTGTACACTCTTTGGATTTTTTTACAAACTGTCCTGTTAAACATGGACCATACGGATCGCAAAGAGTTATTTTCACTAGTCAAAACGTACCTGTCGACAAAGAATACACAATCTCAATATGTTTCTCGAATCTCAGAATCACTCCAAGACTTCTAGATTCAGTGACAACCTGAAGTAAGTTTCTATCCGTCATAATATTCACAAATTACAAAAAATTTCAATGGCTGAACGTGTTTCCAAATAGAATAAAGTTCGATTTTGAAGCAATAATGAGCAAATAGTGATTCCTAGCCTGGTCTACAAAGGATTGCTGATCGTTGTTGATGAAATCAATTGTATTTTCTACGACTCGAGAATCAAAACTGTGGTAGAAATGAGTGTCATTGGCGTATAGGTGTGCATTACAAAATCCACAGTAGGTAATTTATAATATTTTCTGAGTACATAGTTACAAAGGGCCCAATATTGATCTTCGTGGCACTGCTGACGTCAGATTCAACTAATCAGGGCACGTTCAGCGAACCCTTCATTGTCCATGTTTCAGATTATTTCTCATCAACGAGACGTTATTGTTGGATAACCCTATATAGTATAGGATTGCCAAAAGCAGATCATGAATTATTTGTGTCGGAAGTTCGACTGAAATCCAGTAATACCAGTATTGTATAAAAACCTCTATCTTTGGCACTGAAAATGTAATTTTTAATGTGCAACTATACCCTTGGGATAGTTTCTCAGTTATTTCACTATTGCTATTCAAATTTTTTTGATGAGTTCGGGAATATGATTTCAAATAAATCGACAAAGTCGAAGAACCCTCTCTCTTCAAATATTTCCAGCGAGTGAAAAATATGAGGCAAATATCTGACAGAAAACAACTTTTTCTCATACTAAGATGAATACTGAACTACATCTGGCAGTTATTTGTGCAACGTTCCTACATGGGCCGTCGTGGTCGGCTGGTAGAGCGTTCGCTTCTCAAACGTAGTGTCATGGATTCTATTCCGTGGTTCATACAATAAAAGGTAAGGTCTGCGTATTTCCTGGTTCGCACAAGTCTATCGAAGACTTCTGAGGGTTACAGGTAGGAGTGCAACAGGTTGATGGACATAACAATTGAACAACAACAATAAAAAAATTCAGAGGACTCAATTGCTAGTGCTCATTGTAATTAAACAGAAAATTATCCTACATTTGGCTGGGGATGTCCACCAGCAGTCATGTTTTGAGGTTTTTGCCTCTCGTCAGTGAAATGTTATATACGACAACGAATAATAATCAATATTTCCTCACAAATGAACCAACGCCACCTACACGAAAAATTAGGACGTGGATCCAAACCGCCAAACCATATTTTTTTGCTGTCCATGTTCGAAAGACGCCTTCAGGGGAGCTGGTGGAAGAGAGAGATATATTTTTTCTAAATTCAGTAATTCCACGTTTCGGTGAATTTCACTATTTTTATAGATTTTATCAATTTCATTTTGCTAGTTTTCACAACTGTTTTCGAAAAGAAAACCATTGAAAAAGTTTCAATTCTCTGTCACTTCAGTGGGAATTTTCGAGAAGGAGATGGGTCGGAGACCACCAGACCTACACTTTCTCCACGTCGTAATATTCGACGTCCGAAACAGTATGAAATTTTTCTGAATTTCTACGCGTTCTCTATTGACCTGCAGGGGAGCAGAGGTCTAAATTTCCCGAATATCATTTTATTGTCTTCGATTCATGTTACGTTTTCAAAATTTCAGCTCATCAGGATGAGAAAGAAGTGCTTGAAAAATGGAGTAACAGTTTTGAACCAGAAAGCCAGACATGAAAACAAAACAAGTTTAATGAAAGATTGTAAAAACATAAATTTTCTTCATATTCATTTAAGAAAAAAACTTTTTCTGAAATTGAACTAAATATCTTTCATGCATACCCAACTAGGCATAACTGAACACAGGTGTGAGGAAAATGTTGAAAAACGTTTCTACAAACACCAACAAGGAAGTACGAATTGATAATAAAAAATCAACTGTCTTCTCTTATAACAATCTGAGAGCGTATTCTCTACGGTACTGACCTTTTTCGTCGTCTGACACTTGGCGTATTCTGTTTTCGAAGTCTTCGATATTTGAAAGGGTTCTAACGTGAGCACATTCTTTCAGATAAGGCTAGAGAGTGGAACAAAATCTAGCGATCTAGCAGGCCATTTAAACCATGTATTACTCGACGTAGTTATGATTAAAATGTGGAATGTTTCATATGGTTAAACTCAATAGGACAACTTCTATCATAATTTGCAATAAGAAATATGAAATCTCATGTGGGAGGAAAAAAAGTAGGAATGTGAAAATGTGGATAATTGGTATCAGTCATTCAATTGCTTTCAATAAACCATTGAAATATGTATGAAGTACGTTGTGTTTTTTCTTCATTCAAGAAAGTTACCCTGAATCATCCAGTATAGCTATCGATCGATTTTAACGGAATGTCAAAAAACCTTGTGTACAAAACATCACAAATTGAAATTTTTTTGCACACGATGTGTACTGGCGAAGCTCGTGCTCGAATATCCAAGTCTAGTGCAAAAAACACGCTCATATTGCAACATGTTATATAAATAGCTATTCAGAACCCTTATATCAAACGTCACTTTCACCATAAAACACAGTGTATTTACTTCACTCCTACAACTATTCAGAAACAGATACGGAATGCGATAGAAGAAATGTTAAGTTCAACAAGCGGTGGCCGTAAATAACTTCACACAACGTGAACACTTTATAAAGTAATGAATTCTGCTTCAAACTTTCTTGACGTGTTGTGTCGGAAGAAATCAAAAGTTTGAATAATATATAACGTTTGATATGGCAATTATAATAAAACGTGTATGATGAAACCACTTGGCTCATTGCCTCGAAGTTTGATACAGGTGTTGTTCCATTATGAAATGAGATAAATGAAGATGGCATTGGAAAGGATATTCCCAGAAGATGTAAGTAATTGAATTCAATTTGCTGATTTACACAGAGTCCCTTCTGACTGAGTGGGTACAGGAAACGGATACTCCTCGCAAAGGAAATGTGATTGACATAGCTATTTGTATGACAAGGGAGGAAAGTGCTACTTTTCCTCCCGATGTTGAAGTTTACTGCCCGACACGTAGCGGAGGGCAGTAATCATTCAAGGGAGGAAAGCGCACTTTACTCGCATGTTATACATTTGATTTTTCCGCCTCCCTCAACTAACAAGTAATTTTGAAATAATTCATTTATGAAACCAACAAAAAAAAATTTATTGAAGAACTGAAACTAAGAAGCAGATACAGTATAACTTATAGGCACGTTATTTTCATTCTCTCATTCTACATATTTTTAAATTGTGGTAGAGTAATTATTTATACTTATTTTGAACGTGCAGTTTTGAGCAGTGGCTATTTGAATACCACTAGAAGTGAGAGCTAGAGCCGACGCAGTTTTCGTGATATTTTCATTAACAACGTTATTATACAGCTAGTATCCCCCGGAAGTATTCGTTCTTTGCTGAACAATTAATTTCATTAACTTCAGTGACTCCCATAATTTGATTCGAAATTTTTCGCATTTTTGCAAGAGATTGCTGCACATACCCTTCAGCGATATTCGTAAACTTACAACCTCCGTGTTCCGTCAAAGTAAGAATGTCTCCTTCAGAATTTGCAAGTAAACTTGCCAAGGTTCTTCTGAAACTATATTTGGTATAATTTATGGCATTTGGCAGTTTTAAAAATTCTGCAATTTTTTTTGGAATTTTAGCAATAGTATTTTTTCCAACTATCTGGTTGATGAACAGTGAAAGGTGCACCAACTCGTTGCGCAATCGGGCCTCACAGGAAAATTCTGCGGAATCATGAACATAGCGTATTGTAGTAGCTCTATTATAATATTAGGCCAATCAACAGGGCTATCAACCTCAACTTAAATTGCTCCGCCAATAATTTTTTTTTTGTAGAACACCGTGTGCACATAACTTCTGAGAAAAATGATCACCTTCAGGGGGGGTGGAACCCTAAAAAACGTTGAAATTAATTTTTGAGGTGATTTCGAAATAACACAATTTTTTTTATTTAAATCAAAGAAATAACTTGATATTCAAAAAGAGCATAAATTTGTACAAAAAAAACTGTCCCTACCGAAATTTTGAGAAATCGCACGGTATTCTTGAAGAAAATTGTTGAAGTTATATGATTTCTCAATGGGGCAGGTATTGCGCCGGCTCCCGTCATCGTGCATTTTTTCAACCAGCGCGTGAAGTGAAGTTCTATAACTCCTCACATAAATGTTCAATTCGGATGAATCTTACGTCATTTTGAAGATAAAGATTGCAGCTTTGTATTCTGATATTATTTTTATTTACACGCGCAGTTGCCAGCTGCAAAATTGCAATTGAAAATCTTATAATATTAAAGTTCCTGACTTCGTGAAATAATGCTTGTGATTACTGAAATAATGTCTTATCACTTGTAGCAAGTAAAATGAACAGTTGAGGACTACTTCACTGTTAAATTGCATAACGTTTAACCGGTTCAAATAATGTTGGTTTTAAGTACGAGTGTTTTCAATTCTTCGCATATTTTAGGTTACAAAATCTTGAGGGAGTTTATAAATTCAAATGCTAATAATTCAGAGATAAAAGCACGTATCAACATGAATATTGAAAATATTGAAAATATTCATACAAATTTGGTTACTTGTACAAATTTTAAATGCAATCCAGTAAATCTTTAAAGTACTTAAAATAGAGGTTACTCGGCATTTGATCGCATTATTGTTCTATGGAAAGAAAAATAAAATCAGTCCTTGATGGAGTATGGGGAATCGAGACCGAGGAAGACAGTGCACCAAATGAAACTGACCCGAAGTGTACCTGCTTTAAACTCATTGAGATTCTATAACCTGAAAAATATCGGCTTGGGACCTTGTCAATGCGGCAGCTAGCACGCCGCTGTATAGTATACAGCGGCGCGGTTCTGTTAGTGCGCAGTGGCAGCAATCAACGTTGCTCTATGTAAACGTCAGAAAATATAAAAGTTCCTGTACAGAAAACACTGGATACTGGGATAACATCGATAGTCGGAGACGAGGAAACATCTCTTAGTGCTTTGTCACTATTATTAATTGAAAATGGTGAGTTTATTTCTTAAATATTTGTTTCATGTTCAACTCAGCTCTGTTTCAAAATATTGCAATGTCAGATATGACTGACATTTCGAAAGGTCTACCTAGGAATTCAGGAGAAAATGCCAGTTTGTTATTAACATTTTATCGAATGGAACTTGCATAAATGCTTGGGATTGTATACGCTCATTCAAAAATTTACCTGCAGAATATTATAAATGTTCGCCTAGTTGACCAAGTTTTTTCTATTCAACGGAAAGTGCCCAGTGTTAGAGTTGTTTCAGAACTTGGCCATGATGTTACTCAAAATTTTCAAAATTTTAAAGGTCCAAGTGGGAATTTAGGGGAAACTACCAATTTGATATTGACATTTTTGTGAATCAAACTTGCTCAACACTCCCATAAGTGTACCCGCTTTGATTTTTATGTGCTATATGTACCAATGATTGTAATAAATGTACCAAAGATATCTGTAGAAACTTGGCAGTGATTGTTCCGGATTGTGAAGATGAAGACGAGGAACCTGGAGATGAATTAGATGATGAGTTGTATGAGTGAATAAATATATTTTCCTATAGATTTCTTGATGGTGATTACTTCTGGATTCATTTTTCCATACCCTTTCTCGATATCATTGAAAAACACTATCATATTTCGGTACCTCCGGTCCGCTTTCGATTTATACAATAAGTTGATCTTCTATCGAATTTGCGAATAATTCTCATAACAATACTTCTAAATATGTCGGGGCGTGGCGCAGTGGTTAGAGCGTCCGACTTTGGGTCGAAAGGTCCGGAGTTCGAGCCCCAGTTGCGGCTGGGATTTTTTAATTTAATTTGACCGATTGAATTATTCAAATCTCGTGGCTGAACTGGGGTGAGTCCTGCACGATTCACTGTTGCGTTCCAATTAACAGTGGCGCATGGAGTTAGTAACAAGGCCTATCCAGAACACGTGGCTAATGACCATAGCAGTCGATGCCAAGACACCAAAGAAAAAAAATAATAATTTTTAGTTTTTTCAAATAATCTCCCCCTTCCCTCTCACCCCAATGTTTCCGCGATGCGGGGGATATGCCCCGAATGTGGGGGCGGGAAAATCGTTTCTAATAATTTATACCTATTATTTTTACAAATTTTCGCTCAGTTTCATTACTCAGGACTGACAATTTTACATATTTATAGAAAATACCTCAAAAAACACGATTTCGGGAAGGGTTTGATGCCCCGGGAGAGAGTTTAATGATTGAAAATAATTCTCCCCCATTATTAATACCAATTTTCACTCATATTTATTGCCCAGAGCTGAAATGTCAAGAAAAAACCTTCCAGAAAAAATTTTATTCGATTTTGGGGGGTTGCACCCCCACAGGGGGTGATAACTTCATTGCTAATTATTCAACCCTCCGTGACGACCGAATTACAGAAAAGAAATAGGCGGAGCAATTTGAGTTGAACTTTTATGAGAAAAATTGCTCTGTTTATTGGCCTATATTGGCAGATTATTTTATTTTCTTAATATATTTACTTCTTGAAAATATCTTACCTTCATCAATAAATAATTGACATCGGGGCATCTATTAAAAGTTTATTTACTTTCTCTCCTGATGAGGTTTTTGCCTTATTAAGTTCATATCCCTGGTTTTGTCTTTTCAAGAAAGCAATTAATTTTGGGTATTCAATATTTACATTTTCTTTCATTTGGAGCATGGTATCTAGCATCAAATACTTGGACCACAATGTAGAGGTGTAACTGAATGAGATGCGCCGACTGGCGACAGTGGAGTCGGGGTGGGTTTCTAAAAATGATCTTCTTGTCAAAATGTTGGTCACCAAGTGATTCAAACGAATCACACCTCAGAAACAAGACCCAAAGTCATAAGTAAAATCACTAAAACAACTAAGAGTTGCAGAATAGTTCAGATTTCAAATCAGACAACTGTACATTCACCTAGTCTTATTAATGGCGAACTGCAGTCTTTTAATAAAGCTTTACCACTCTGATGATGTTGATGATGATGATAGATGATGATGATGTTGATAGATTTGAAAAAAATTGCCAGTCTTCAAAGAAAAAGACAGTGGGCCTTATTTACCACCGGGCCTTTTCTACCACCGGGCCTTTTCTACCACCGGGCCTTATTCCCTAACACTACCTTAATCAAAATTCCATTTCCACATTTAATTCCTATGAGTAAGGCATACAAAACTCAACAAATCTCTTTCGAATGTCACGCAAAAGAACGAGAACCCATTTAGTACACTGTTAAAATTTTATTCGGGTGAACCAGAATAAATATACCAAAACGATAAAAAATTATGATTTTGAAAATAAAATTGTAATATGACTGAAAATTCGTTACAGAGGCTTTCAATATATTTACTAATAGCAAAAAATACCCCAAAACAACATTGTCTGAGTAAGCATTTCTTCGGTGTATTGCTTGTAATGTAAATACTGTTTTTCGTATATTTCTTTAGATTTTTGGGGTAATTATTAATATCTTATTAATATGTTCAAATTCGCTTGAATCACTCATTTTTTAAATACTATTTTATATTTTGTAGATATGTTATAGCGTAACACACTTTGGAACTGTTAATCTGTCAATCGACCATAGCATGCTATAATATTTCTGTCCTAAATTCGAAAACCAGAGTTTTTCAAGTGTTCCCCTTTGCTCTCCTCTGTGACCCGGCCCTGCTAAAAACTCATTCCACCTTGATTTTAGCTATCTAAGAGCCAAAATGAAACTGATGAACTAAAAAGTGAGAACATAGGAGACCGGATAATTTTTGACCTCGGACATTTTCGGAAGGAAAATTTTCAAATTTTTTTTCCCGCCCCGGCCCCAACCAAATTTCCTTTCGCTTTGTCAGAGGATAACTGATCACTTTTTAAACAACATGTCACAACGGAAGGAATATAGAAAATGGCTAAAATGTATCAAAATATTTTCCCTTGTTTCTCGGCTGGGCCCTACTCAAAATCAAAAATATTTAGGTTTTGGTATCTTCGAGATGAGTACTTCTATTCCTGAGCTCGGAAAGAGTATAGCTGTTCGGCGCATTTTTTCACTGGCGGCTCCCTAACTATGAGGATTTTTGGTAGTCAATCGCAGAATGTATCGCTCTATAATCAATATAAGCAAAGTTTCCTTGTTAAGTACATCAGTTTACAAATAAAATTCGAAAAACTGATAAGAGTGTGAATGCTTCCATGTTATTTTTTTTCTATATCTCAGCACGCACATTTTTTTGTGACACGCAAACTTGTTTTCTCACCACTTACATCGGCCCTAACAACATGCCAAGAAATCAGAACAACCGAACCTTTTGCTCAAGTAAAGTATAAATCAACTGACCCTGTGTCACCCTACTCGAACAGTTCCTTATTCAATCACCCTCTCACAAAGATCCGGGAAGCTTCCTGTTTCCAGGATAGAAAATCCATGATAGCAAATGCGTTGCCATCGACCAGAAACTTTTCTGGCTACCGAAAGCAGCTCGACGTTTATTTGATAATCGATTGATGAAAGAATTCGACAATGAATGAACGATCCACTAATTCGTGAAGAGATTATTACATAATGCGTAGTCTCCCACTGTTAATTTTTGAATAGTTTGACTTGCAAACATGGGAAAAAACATTTTGATTGGTATCACCTCTACTACATTTTGAAATAAAAGACATTGTGATTGCCCAATAGAGGGCGCGGAGAAGCAAATCATTTTGAACATTTCAGATTGCAAGTCAAAAGTCACAATTTTCTTTTCAACCATATAATGTTTCCAATAGTACAACAGAGTTCGACTGTTCGAGTTCTATGAGTGCCAGGAAAATAATTCGAACGCCATAGTGAAATAGAAAAAGAAGGTAGTATTGTCGAATATACAGGACGAACCGATAAAAATCTACAGGATCGAGTGATTCTTTCAATAGAAGGCCATGTTCATAAGTGCATCTTCTCAAGCATTTTAGTGACCTCTTTCCACTCGATCTGTTATTAAACGAAGTAGTCGTGGTGATTGAGCGTTTGCCTGTCACCCAGACGATCCACGTTCGATTCCACCGTCTGTCACAGAGCTAAAGTGGTTGGGAATCCACTTCTAGGTGAACAGTATGTCCTTGCTAGTACAATCTCTGTTTGTAGGGGGATTCTTCCGAAAACCTATGATATTCATAAACAAAAATTTTATTTTATTTTTGACTATCTTCCAACCATTTGAATGTTATCATTATTTTTTTGTTTGAATAATGCTATCTCAGATGCATAACGAAAAAATCTCTGTCGTCCCGATTGTGGAATTCAAGATGAGATAGTTATAATGATATTTGATATATAAATGTGTAATATTTTTTGTCCATTCTCATGCTCCTAAATTATACAGGGGGGATGAAATAAATTTTTCATTTCGAAACTTTCTGATTTGGATTTTCAAATGGGACAAGAATACTTTTTATAGGTATATCCCAATGTCTTCTTGTAGCCGTTTCCGATTGACTGAATTGTGAAAAGTTACAGTTGCTCCATTAAAATGCTATGAGTTTTTCTATGACTTCGTTTTGTGATTTCTTTTCGCAATTAGGAGTATTTCACAATTACATCATTTTGTTTTGCAATAATGTGCTATTGAATTGAACGTACATTTATCGCAGTAATCCTTCGTCAGTTATCATTTGTGACAATTTTGGAGTTAGTTAAAATGCATTTCAACTAAGAAGAACTTGTAGATGTGATTTTTGCTTCAGAGTATCTGAAATAACTCGTGTCAATGGCGTGCTAGATCCCTCTATCTCAGAAAGAAATTGTGTATGGTGACTTACAAAACATGAAGTGAAGAATAATAAATGCTTTCAGAAGTATAACACCTGTAGCTCTAAGAGCAGTAGAAAACTCATTTCTAAGGCGAAAGAAATGTATGTCAGCCATAATGGGCGACATATCGAGCCCTTATCATAGTTCGATCATTTTGATTTTCATGTTTCTGTCACTGGAATTCGCATTTTTTAAGTTTTTTTAGTTTTTCTTATGTGAATTGATTTTGATTGCTAATGAATTTTCTTTCAATCAATTGAACTTGAAATAAGTTGTTTCCGGAACTGAAAGAATTGCACTTATGACATGTTTTTATGGTACAAAAGAATGCGTCAGATAAAAGGAACAACTAACATTTTTCAAATTTCATTAAATTGAATACTGATAGAAATTAACCATAACCAAATCCAAAGCACAGTATTGAAAAATCATTTGTACATATCGTGTATAATTTGAAGATATATCACACATATGTCTATCAAACATCATTCATAATAATCTCCTCAACTCCATAATGGTAACGATAGTGATTTTTTGGTATGCATCCGCATTAGGCATTATTTGGACAAACAAAAATCAAAATATTTATGTGGTCGAGAAATAGTCAATAATAGTGAACGGTTGGATGGATGCTACAAAAATTCTTGAAAAAATGTACCATTTAAAAAAAGCATTAAATTTTCTTGATTCGCTCTATACAGTGTGTCCATAAAGTAACCCCCCCTGTTAACTTTTGAACGGATTGGAATTTTCGCATGAAATTTTTTTTTGAAGGAAGCTACTTTCTGACAACAAAAAAGAATGTCAAACTTTCAAAATGGCGGCCCGACGCCATTTTTAAATGGCATGGGGGGTTGAGTGATACCTCATTCGAAACGTCTTACAATTCTCTATACGTCCCCAAAATTTCAAACAAAAATATACATCCAGAACAAAATGGTGGTACATAATGTTAGAGCTCTGCCATATGAGGACATTTTGGATTGCTATTAATGAGCGCTATAGTAAAATCATCAAATCTTTTTTGGTATCGTCAAACGGAAGTTTTTTGCTGCAAATTATGAAAAAGTGCCATCTTCGAATGAAATTTATTGAGAAGGCAGGTGATTGTTTTATTGAATTTCAGCAAATTTAAGAAAACCATCCAGAATAAAGAACAATGTTTATTTAACATAAATATCTGAAAAATTGAGAAAGAAAATCAAAATAAATGTTCGAAATGTTTTCCATTGACTTCCTGGCACATGAAGAGACGATTCTGAAATTCGCTTCTTACATTTCCAAACATTTCTGGTGTAAGATTCCTGCATACGTCTCTTATGCGTTCCTCCAATTCATTTATCGTTCCTGGAGCAGTTCTGTACACTTGAGATTTGAGATATCCCCACAAGAAGAAATTCAAAGGGGTCAAATCAGGAGAGCGAGCTGGCCATTCAATAGGACCCCTCCTACCGATCCATCTTTCCGGAAAATTTTCATTTAAAAAGTTGGTTACTGGCCTGAAATAATGAGGAGGTGCTCCGTCTTGTTGAAAATGAATATTTTCTATATTATTTCCAGCTACCTGAATTATTTCTGGAAAGAGGTTTTCTTGTAGCATCCTCAAAAATCGAACTCCGTTCAAATTTTCTCTCAAGAAATATGGATAGGGTTGCCCAGTATGCCAGCCCAAACATTAACTTTTTGGATGTACTGAGTATGTGTTTCCTTGAACTCATGACGATTTTCAGTGCTCCAATTGCTGTGATCATGTCTATTCACATGTCCATTCAAGAAAAACGTGCTCTCATCACTGAAACAAATGTTTCTCACGTGCATTCTATTTTGACGAAGTTTCTCAGTCATCAGATCACATAACTGAATTCATCAGGATCGTCTTCAGAAAGTTCGTGAACCAGTTTCATTTTATAGGGATGTAATTTTTTTTTTAGTATTTTATGTATTGTCGAACGTGGCATATCATTTTCATCCACTAATTCAGTTGTGGATTGTTGAGGGTTTTCTTGAAGATCCACCAAGATATCAATCAGCTTGGTTGGAGAGACAGATGGTCGCAGTTTTCTTCATATTACTCAGATTAAATATTTTCTGTCAATGGGATTGCCTGGATACATCTCACTGAATAATCGCACAGCTGCTTGAGCATTCGCTTGAGACTGGTAGTTAACTTTAACAGCAAAAACTTTTTCCTCTACTGTACGCATCGCTCTCCTTAATATTAAAAACCGGTGAAGTGCAAGAATGAGTTAACAACTATGAGTTGTGATAAGGAAATTTCTTATTTATACCTTTACACAGGTACCATATTATAATGACTAATTGATGGATTGTTCTAATTTGAGGAATTACTTTTATTTAAGGGATGTTATTAAAACTGATTGCCCCGGTTACCTGGGTCGATATTAATATCATTCATTTTGCTTGATCATCTGTTTGTTGATAATAAATCAATTACATAATTCTTTTGTAAAGGGGTACCTAGATTTGATGATTTTTCCAAAACTAAAGTATCCGAAGGATCCTCATAGCAGAGCACTAACATTATGTACCGCTATTTTGTTTTGGACGAATATTTTTGTTTAAAATTTTGTTGTCGTGTAGAGAATTGGAATGCAATTCAAACGATGTATCACTCGACTCCCATAGCCTTAAAAAAAATTAAATGGCCATCCGATGACATTTTTTAAAAAAATATTTTTTTTGTTGAACCAAAAAAAAATTCAAAACAGAATTCCAATCCGTTCAAATGTTAACATGGGTGGGGTTACCGCCATTTTGTTTTGGAAGTATATTTTTGTTTGAAATTTTGGTGACGTAAAGAGCATTGTAGGACGTTTCGTATAAGGTATCACTCGACCCCCCATGCCATTTGAAAAATTCTTTCAAAGTGGTGTCGGGCCGCCATTTTGAAAGATAGACAATTTTTTATCGTCAGAAAGTAGCTTATGAACTGCCATTCTTCCAAAAAAAATTTCATGCGAAAATTCCATTCCGTTAACAGGGAGGGGGGGTTACTTTATGAACACACTGTATATTCAGCAATGATTTTTGGTTGTAGACTCTATTGACTAGTTCACTTTGATTACTGAATTGATCATCTTGTATCATTGGAACAATTGATAAACATATTAGTTGTGCATTATATAGGTTCATTTAGTAGTCATTTTCTTATTGAAAAATATTCATCGAAAAAATTTTGCTTACATTATCAATATTCAGCAAGGACGAAGTTGTTTGAATTAGTCATGTTTTGTTTATTTCTTGCTGTAACTGAGTGTTGGATATTAATTCGTTTGTCAAATGAATAACTTTTGTCAACGCCGAACTTCTAAAATCATGGAAATAAGTAAAACTATTAATATACTACTATGCTATTAATATAAGGGCCAGGTAGCCGAGTGGTCAGAGTGCCAACGTTCCAATCACTTTTGATGTAAGCGAAGGTTCAAACCCTAGCGACTGCATACATTTTTCTGATGGCTCGAGGAAGTGCTAGGAATCACACGTAAAAAGGTAACATCTCGTTAACCCTAGGCTCGCACAAGTTTCGACTTCTACCGGCTGCTGTTCGTAAGGGGACGACAGCTGGTAAACGAAAAAAAATACTGTTTTGAACCAAAACAAACAAACAACAAAACCTATTGGAATTTCATTATCGATGGCCACTCGACTGTACTAAAACAACGAACACATTTTACCTAAACCAATCCATTGTTTTTTGTTACCAATTCATAATGATTCTGAAGACGACGTGTCTTTAAAGGAAAGCCATCCTCCATTGTGTGCGAACATATTTCCAGTCTACTATTGTTCAGGTATTTTACATACTCTAACCTCGTTTTAAAGTTGCTCAAATTCAGTAAATAAAGAGAAGTTCGGAATATAAGCGAACAATTTACAAGTTTGATAATGCAAATTTGAATGAATATAGAAAGGACGGAGTTCATCAAAAATTTGTATAGAGTTGATTGGAATCTTGAGGACGAGAAAGTGTATTAATTAATGAGAGTCAAGTATAGTTGTAACAATATGGTAATTTGAAAAGTTGTATGAAACAGTGAAGTTACTCTTTGTCTGCAACTATGAAATAGACATCACCATTCGTTTGAAATTTCACAGTATATACATAAATTTTAGATGTGATACACTCATTTCCAGTTGCTGGAATTATCCAGTTTCTGTGAAACAGTCGAAAACTATTCTTTCAGATATGACTAGACTTTTGTATAGATTTTATGACAAATATCCGACATATATCAATATCCCCTGACGTGTTATAGATAGAAGCCATACAATTCACACAGAACAAAAGTGTAATAATTTGTCAAAGGATTGTTCACGACTGTTCACTGCCTCTGGATCATTTGTGCTTCTGTATACGAGTATATTACATATTCCATCCCATATCTCGAAATATCCTACTGGATTTGATTGCTTTCTAATCCGTCGCCACGATGGATCATGTAATCAAATTGCAGTATTTACTCAGTAGGCGATGTCATGCTACGAAAACCCTGCGAGTATACGACCGTGATTACCTAGGCACTATTAATATCAATCAAGTTGGCTTCTTGTTTCATGCCTTGGAGACTATTTATTAATATTTATTATTTGGATCAAGAATTTGCGATACTCCGTAACGTATTGTCAAGAAGGGCGCTTGGTCGATCTCAAATCAGTTCAACATTACAAAATAGTATATTATGCAATTAGCACAAAATAATGCCCATTTTGCACAAGTATGAAATTTGCAGCACTAGCCGAAGGCAAAATGGCCATTTTGTTGAGAGATGCATACTATACTTCGTCTACAAAACTTTCTCGCAAAACGATTTTGTCTTTTGATCTACCTTCCATTCCAAAAAAGGTTATAAGCACGTTGATATATACTCTTCGACGTTTCCGGTAATAAATTCAGTGTTGTTACCTTCGCTGACTCTATTATGTTCGGAGGTGTCAAATCTAAGTCGATGAAACTATCAGTTTCCATTTTGATCAATAGTTTTTATAAAAAACAACTATGAAATTACTTGTTACCTACTAAAACTTTGACAGAAACGATCTGCTGACATTTCATCAATTTGTCGCTGGTCGTCATAATTTGACAAGCCGTAGTCGTCGTGATTTTAGAGTGTTAGTTAGACCTAACACGAAATATTCCATTTCGCATTTGTTACTTAGCAACTTGCCTAGCAACCGATGCAAAAATGAAATTCTGTACAAAATGTGCTTTTTTATGATTGAAGTTACGGTTATAAAATGAACATTTATCGAGATTGTCGTAGAAAAACCAACTTTTCCTCCAAGATCCAAATTACAAACAATTCATGAGTAATTCACGAACCGAAACAAAACATTATAGCAGGGTCGCGAATTTATAAACAATTGAGCTCATTGATAATTAGCCTTCTATGGAATGTTGTTGGCGCGACAATGACACTTCTTGCACGTTACGATAACAAAACAATACCAAAAATTGAACAAAAATACGAACACAAGATTATCTGGGGTGATACCACAAGAGCTCAGATTTAGCCGGATATTTTTTGTGGTTTTTTTAGAATACCTACTTTTACTATACTTACAAAATCACGAGAGCGTAGCTCGAGTTATTTTGTCAGAACAGATCGAGTTAAATTACCTACATGAAAGTAAGTATGAGAATACCACCGGAAAAAAGAAGAAGATCCTGCTAGATCTGAGCTCGCATGGTATTTGGTAAAAGACAATCCCATGAATATCAATTCAATTGAACTTTATTTAATTAAACTGTTAGAACAACATTTGGAAGAATAATGTTTAGAAAGAACAATACTTACTGGAATATTATTCGCTGTTTAATTCTGTTTTGACATTTACAATTGTCAAACTGACGCGCAACGCTTGATAAACGAACAGTTAATGCTAACGTTGCTACGGTAACGTAATTTATCCGATATTTTCATCCACTTGCATTTCTCTTCCTTCCTATTTAGCCGATAGCAACTTACGATTTTTGTATTCACAAATGGGAATTATTATACATGAGTGGGATTGTCGGGAATCAGTCATGGACGAAGATTTGAAAATCTGACAAATTCCGCTAGGCAGCTTCAAACTTAATCACTAGATAGCCGGGTTCCTTCCTATATCAGGTACGATCACAGTGATTATTTCACTTATGCTAAAATAGCGTGTTATGATTGGTTGAAATTTTTGTGTTGATAAATGAAAACATCATGTTTTCGATTTTGTAGATCGGCTCTTGATTGGCTACTGGATATGTATATAATGTGTTTTCGATTTTGTAGTTCGGTTCCTGATTGGTTCACAAACTTACCACTAGCAAGCTGCTATAATGACACAACACCAAACTTTGACCAAAAGTAAATGAGCACTCACTATTAATTCATATCAACTTCACAATTTTCGACAACTTTTGCATACTCGTTAATTAATCAAATCACTCGCGCAAGCGCTCGTGTGGTTGCCAAGCAACATAATTTGATTCTCAAATTCAAAGGAATTGCTATTTCGATAATCACCGGTACACTTGTGGTATTACCTACGATAACATTATAGAATATATACCAAACAATAAGCATTGACGTTGAGCTGAAAATAATTCACCATCAAGTGGGTGTTGGTAGTTTGGTTCCTGTCAGGTAGTAAATCGAACACTTATTTGAGATGCTTGATAATAATATTTTATTTAGTTTCCGATCCCAATTTTCGGCTCCCCTTTTCGGACACCGACCACTGCGATGGCCCAAATTCCCACGCACTCAATTATCTACGTATGGTTAGTCCGTTCTGGTTAGATCATACTTCGTGAAAATGCATTTTTACAAAGAAAAATGATGCAAAATCTACCTACGTAATCAATATCCACGAAAAGAGAACAAAAATTGAATCAAACAAAATATATTTCAGTCAAACAAAATACATTTCAGTCAAACAAAGTTGTTTCAAAATGGCAATATTTCAAAGGAAACGGGGGTTTATTTGACTTCCAATGCAAATATTTGTTTGTTACAAAGAAAAAATTGGATAAAGTCGGGTGTTGAATTTCTTTCAGCTTATTCTTTTGGTTTGTTTGACGCAAAAATTACAATGCTTCAAAATTGTTGCTTTTTATTTATTTCATCTGGAAATATATAGTAGACTGAAAAAATTGTGTTCTTTGTAATCGTGTGAATGATTTGGTGTAATCAGAATTGATAGAATTGGTTCAAGAATAAGAAACATTGGACTACAGAGTCACTCAAATGAAAAAAATATTTATTTGAGTTAAAGAAACATAAACTTTGGTTCAAAGCCATAACCAATAATGTGGCATAAAAATTTATTGTTTTGTTTATTGAATTCAGTGTTGTTCTTTGAAACCAAATAAATAATAAGGTGAATTCAGAATTGATAGAACCAGTTTAAGTATAGGAAATACTTGAGGGAAAAAAATATTGTTTTTAATTAAGAAAATATATTGTTTGGTCTGAAGACGCGTCCGTTTATATTTTTTTGAAATTTATATTATTCAGGGCTACCCCTAAACATTGGAAATATTTCAGAAAAATTGATTTTTAGTAAAAATACCACTAGAAGTTACTTTTTATTTTTTTCGTGAATACCCCTTCCTGTGTTATTTGCCCCTGAATAGTGCAAATAAAGCAAATTGTTGATGAAAACTTCCAAGCAATTCCATCAATTCTATGGAATAATTTGAAAGGTATTATCATAAAAAGCTTTGATGACTCATTTTCTAGCAGAAAATAACTCCGAAAGGGAAAAATTGAAGAGAACTCCAGCGTTATTTTCACTAATAACACATGTTCCTGAACTATAGCCAGATATTTGTGGCGTTATAAAATCCTGTAGAATGAACAATTCATAAAAAATAAATTGATACTGATCAGAATTATCAATATTTCACTTGAAACTGGAATAGGGTTAAATACAATATATTGATATATCGCTATTTAGAGGACACTAACGTACTTACTCTAAGATAATGTCATACATTTTCAGAACTTTTAGAAAAAATGAAAAACTAAAAAATTTACTTTTTAGAAAACATTCACTGTCTATTTAAGTTTCTCAAATTAACAGATAATTCTTGGGGACGTGTAATCTATTTAAAATTTTGTTGAAGTAGTTACAAGAGAGTTAGTTACAGGCATTTTTTTTAAAATTATTTTTCAATAACCAATCACCTCTTTAGCCTAAGTGCTTCCTATCTCTTGTATGGAAATATGAAGTTGAACATTTTTTAAATAGTATTCAAATTTGGCATCAAACAGTATACACTCCAGTTGTTATATAAAAAAAAAAATATGTGAAATAACAATACCGAAGTAACCTCTCCAAATATTTCCTTGAAGTAAACATCTTACAGAAACAACTTCCTGGCTAATACCACAAGGGATATTGAACTGCATCAGACAGAAATATTCGCAACGTTCCTCGAAGAAAACCCAACTGCAGTGGATTATTATACAGGGTGTCCGGTAAACTTTGTACAATATTGAAACTGGTGATGGACCAGGTCATGACTGTTCAGAATATCGGAATTTCACCTCAGTAAAAATATCACCGTTTTCGAGAAAATAGGCATTTTAAGAACTTCTGGAAAATCGCTACCCAACCTTGAATTTTTGAGTGCCATGTATACAAATTGGGACGAATCCAAATATCTTTGCTGCTGAAGATTACTGATGAGTGATGCTTCTAGACGTACAGAACAGTTTTTCAGAAAGTGAAAACATTTTTCAAGAAATGAGGGTAAAATGACAGATTTGAGTTTCATCAATTTAAAAAAAAAAATGGACATTATTATCTGAAAGAAACATAACCAATTGGAAGTGGACATTCATTTCAAAACAATGCTCATTTTGTCCAGACTCTACCATGGTATAAAACAAACTATAATTATTTTTGGAAGAAGTGATTTCCATTGAATTTGGCGTGGTTTTAATCTAGGCTTCTATCAACTTTTATTCAAGAAAAAAGAGGAAACTACCCAACACCAAAACTACGTCGCAATCACGCTCGACGCGCGTTTCGCCAACAAAGGAGCTAAAAGTAAGCTTTTAAGATTTTAAAATTGTGACGTAGCTTTGGTGTTTTGGTATTTTAATTTTTCTTGAATTATATTTACACCAAAGGTTCCAAAATATTCATTTATTTGATCAACTTTCATACTTACGCCCAAAAATTATTTTAATTAGATTTTATGAAGATGAAATGTGGAAATAATTATTAATAATAAGGAATAGACTGCTTGGTAGCATTAAATAGTTTGTCAATATAATTAACTTTTCGTGTAAATAGGCCTAATAAAATTATCGAAATGTAATGTCGATTATCCGACATGGCACCGATTAATACGACTTCTTGTGATAAATGTCGCAATTGTCCAACATCCAGATTCCAACGAAGTTTCAGAGACCAACAGATATACAGGGTGTAACCAACTAAGTGCAAACTTTTTTAAGAGATGAGTCCTTGTCGAAAATTGAAAACTTTTGTTTGAACAACTTCTATCGTAGTTTTTTGAAATTATTCCGCTTGTTTCATTGAGTGGTATTTGTTTCTTTGTCATACCGTACATACGTTATACTCCCCGAGAATTTGCGCATGTGCACAACATTTATGGTGAATGTGGAGGTAGTGCTACTGCTGCAGCAGCGCTTTATGCAGAACTATTTCCGATTGCACAATGCCGCTCATAGAATTGCTGATTTGGGGGCTATAACCAATAATGCATTTGAAAATGTTCTTCTTGAAAATATGTCGTCTCTGCGTACGAGTGGATGGAAAATAACATTTTTGTAATATTATTCAGTGCGATGTTGAATAATCGTTATTGTGGTTTATAGGGTATGTTGATTAAAAAGAAACGTTGAATTAGTATTTACTTCATTACATCTCAGTGAATGCCTCTAAGCAGTTGATTCGTTATTACTCATAATCATTTAATCATTTCATCTTGATTGGATAAAAATAAAACACATTACTGACAAAGTATAATGGAGTTGATTTTAGCTCAGAATAACATCACACTCTAATATTATCGAAATTTTACTCCTTCCAAAAATAATGATCGTATGTTCTATACCATGGTAAAGACTGGACAAAATGGGCATTCTTTTGTAATGAACATCCAGTTCCACTTGGTTATGTTTTTTTAAACAATAATGTCAAACTGTTGTTAAAAAAATTGGTGTAACTCAAATCTGTCATTTTACCCTCATTTCTTCAAAAATTGTATTGTTTTCTGAAAAAACGTTTCGTACGTCTGAAAGCATCACTCATCAGTAATCTTCAGCAGCAAAGGTATTCAAATTCGTCCCAATTTGTATACATGGCATTAAAAAATTCAAGGTGAGGTAGTGATTTTCCAGAAATTAAAAAAATGCCAATTATCTCGAAAACAGTGAGATTTTTACTAAGGTAAAATTCCGATATTCTGAACAGTCATGATCTGGTCAATCACCAGTTTCAATATTGAACAAGGTTTACCGGACACCCTATATTGTTCTGAATTTGGTAGGGGATTACCACCTGCAGACATTTTTCGAGGCTCTTGCCTTGCATCAGTGAGGTCAGACAACATTAGAGTCGTATTGTCCCTGCCTAATGAATAATAATCTCCTCTACAATATTTTTTTCTTTACAAATGAAGCCGCGACTTCATTTGAGAAAAAAAAATTAATAAACAGGAGATTATCATTCTTTGTGCTGAGACAGAGGACATCTTCAGTGTAAACCTGTGGTAGATGTCCATTGTATCTCGAAGTGGGGTGGTGTGGATTTACGATGCAGCAAAACTCAAAGTTAGAGATAGTTGTCGCTGATGCATAACTTTTAAGGTTGAGATTAAAATTGTGGAGATGACTGAGTTTTTCTGCATCGTACATCTTCAGTGTTGTCTGACCTACCCTAGCACTGACAAGAAGCAATAACATCGAAATATGTCCGCAGCCAAATGAAGGATAATTTACTGTTTAAATACAATAAACACTTGCAGTTAGGTACTTTTGGAGGAATATTGCACAATTATGTCAGATGTAGTTAAATGGCCATTGTGGTATGAGCCAGGGAAGTAGGTTGCCACATATTTTGCACTTTATGTAAATATTTGGAGAGAATGATACCTTTTGGAACAATACTATTACTACTTATGGTGTTTATTGGATGATGCCTTTCACTAATTTTTTAAAAGTTGTTTTACCTTACAAGAAATCTAAAGCACACAGTGTGCAGAGGTGATATTACATATAATCTTCAAGTTGAGTCTAAATGTCGCACAAACTTCACTATCTTAAATATTCTTAAAAATTAATACTTCGCGCACTCTCGTAAAAAAAGTTTTTTTCCGCAAACGTCAAGAAAAGTAGACATTATTAACGTCAATTCATGATGTTGAAGTATGATTTCACTGACGCCACTTTTTTGTACGCTGACGGCCGTACAAAAAAGTAGATTTTTTAACAGGGAAAATAATTATTAGTTGAACTTTTAAACTTTATTAACGATAATATACAACAAACGAAATTTTGATGCTCAAGTACTTACCAAAAATGCACAGTACAATTGTTGCTTTAAATCACTTACAATATTTCTGACATTATAAAATATTATTGAACTGTCAAATTTGTTTTTGACTTGGCAATCACAAAACCAGTAACCACGGAAATGTAGTGCGCAGTTTTATAATTATTATTCTCTGAATTTATCAACTTCGTTGCAATCGTTTTGAATTTTTATTCAAATATTAATTAGTTCTATAGTCTGGATGCCGTTTGCGGAAAAAATAGCATGTTTCATTCGGAGCAAGAGCACTTTTTGTGGCTCGTCTGAAATTGTCGGCCTCACTAACGTTCGGCCATCAAACATTCAGACTCGCCACAAAAAGTTATACTTTTACTCCTAATAAAACAATATACTATTATAAACATTTTTGAATGGAATCTAATACAATAATATTTTCACTTTAAGCACGTATTATTGTCAGCCGATCATTTATTTTCGTTCGTTCGTTTGAACCAAGGCAAATCTTCAGAACTCGGGAAGTATTACCAGAGGTATACAGCATTTGGGAAAAAAAGAAAACCAAATGATATCAAAACTAGATTCTGCCGTTTTAACGAGACTTCATGTGTTTGAAATATTGTATACTCATGAAGTTCCATAGATGACTAGACTGAGTTCATTCATCATGCTGTCACGAAAACTGTGTTACTGTGTACAGCAACACAGTTTGAGCGACTGGCAAGGTGAAAGTATTTTGAAAATTCTGCATTTTGAATGTATATTCGATCAGACAATTTCACGAATACATTGAATTATTATGCGTATTATGCGTATTGCAGGTACGGTTCATCATGTGTCATTAATGTCAGTTGAAGAGTTGAACTGTCAAACTGAAGTTTCTCTATTCACAAAAACGAAACACCGATTTGAAAATACCACGAGCTGGAGACAGTGTTTTCGAAAAGTCCTTTTCTCATTGGTTTGAATTCAAAATATGGCATTTGGTTGTTTTATATAATATGAGGGAAATTGTCAGTATAACTGACTCATTTTTTGATACGTATTGCAATGTAAATTGTTTCTTGGATCGATGAAGTGAGTAACCTGGAAGGGTTGTTATACGGCTGAGAAAGAAACGTGCTGTTATGCGAAACCATTTTCATAATCGATACACTTAAAGAGTGGGCTATATAAGAATCTTCTAATAGGAGCACGCGTTTTCGAAGATATACCCTGGCAGATGTGATTTATACATATTTGTAAATGATAATGCCATCCACTCCAATAAAATATGGGAACCTGATATTGGAATTGAATATGCCCTATTTCATAAAGAATTATGGATGAAAGAAAAGAGGCAGGAATAATATAACTATAAAAAACGAAGTCACAAGGAAATGATTGGAAAATATGGTTTTACAAACGATAAAGACATTAGCAACAATTTTATGGGAAATATGCCATTGATATTGGTGAAAAAAATTCTTGAAATATGAAGTGGACCAGCGTTTTTATTGAAAATTATCAAAAAATATTGATAATAAGAAAACGAATAGATATAAAATAGTTGTTGATAACCACACCATTTATGGGCCTTGGTGATCGTACTAATAGAGCAATCGCCACTCAAGCGTAGGGTCCAGAGTTCATATCCCTGCATGGTCATCGGTCTCGTGCATTGCATCGCACGTTGAAAGGTAAGGGCTGCGTCTTCCCTAGCTCACACAAGTCTTTCGAAGACTTCTGAGAGTTGCGCGTAGGGGTGCGATAACTGTTTCAACAATTTAACAACAACAACAACAACAACAACAACAACAACAACAACTACAGTTTTTAACAATTCATAGTAGAACTACTTTCAGAAGAGCATCCTGCTACCAAATTTCATGAATTATCATTTCAATTCCTAAAAACTGGAAGTTCTTTAGTGAAGTTGGTTTCAAAAGGCAAAGGAAAAATTACCTCATGAATGAACATATAAACTAACTAGCATGTTTTGGTAAATGAAGGGTTATGATTTGGATTATGATAAAAGAAATGAATGTATGACCCGATTTTTCTGAGAAGTAGTTTTCAACCCTATATAGGGAAAATTGACATTATGCAAATGTTATGCATTTTTATTCCAAATCGCATTAACATCTGACAAAATGGAAGACAATTTGGTTAAGACACACTACTTGAATCCTATTTTCGAACATTTTGGGCATCGCAAAAATCATCGCAAAAATTCGTCTCCTATGTTCTCGATTTTGTGTTTCTCCACTTTGTTATGGTTTCTACATCGGGAAAAATCGAGTGGAAAACTTTTTTAGTAGTGCCCGGGCTCAGGGTTGACAAAATAAACAAATCGAATAACTCGCGGGAGCGGCTAATTTGAAAAATCGCATACAGCACTTGGGTACATTCTTAAGCTTCCAAATTTTGCGTGGAGCTTCTTTAGTGGCCAGAAATTGAATTTACAAAGAAAAGACTCATTGGCTAACATTTCTCTCCTTCCCAACTCTGTCATACATACTACCAGAAATTATTGTGAATTTCATCAAACATTTTTAGCGGAGATGAATGAAAAATTTTCAAGCGAAGCAAATTACCAGGAATAAACAGAGCAATTAGAAGAAATTCGAAGGGTTGGGAAGGGGTAAAAATGACCAAAAAGTACTTCTTTGAAAATTAAGATTTCTAGCTCCTTAAGAAGCTCCATGCAGAATTTGAAGGTTTTAGATTGAGCTCAAGTGCAGTTTTCAATTTTTCAACTTGGCCGCTCCCGCGAGTTTTTCAATTTGTTTATCTGGTCAACCCTGAGGCCGAGCCCTACTGAAAAAGTCTTCAACTAAGATTTTGCCGATGTGCAGACCATAACAAAGTGCAGGAACACAAAAGTAAACATTAGGATACGTTGAATTTTTGCGATGATCGATTTTGGTGCCCAAAATTTTTAAAAATTGGTTTCGAGTAGTGCTCGTGTACTAGTCACTATCTAAACCAAATTATCATGACGGAAGACATCGAAATTGTCGAAAAAATCGATGGACATTTTTCCTTCGCACTGGAGAGGGCCCTGCCGATTTTGAGAATATTTGGAATATCGGGTTTTCGAGGGATGGACTTTCATCTCACTAAACGGAAGATGCATAGCTTCTTATCGTGGTTTCATACCCGTGGCACTCTAACTATAGAAGGTACGATCAACATTTGGTGTGATCATTATATACATTTTGTAATGAAAATTTTATTATCTGTATCAAAATCAGTTTCTCTTGACAGATATCAATGTATACAGCTACAAATTCATTAATATGGCTTCTTGTGAATAGTTTGCCTATACAGATTCAGAATTACTTCTCGCAACATTTAGAATCAATTTAAATAATGTTTCATTATTGACATTCCTTGTTGCATTTTCACTTATTCATTTTATAAAAATTAAAAAGAAATGGTTAAAACTATTTTATATGGTAGTGAAGAGCGTAAGGAGTTTTTAAATAATCCAAAATTTTCCTATTTTCTTTTTAGTATTAGGAACAAAGTTCATGAAAATATATTATCGTAGACCGAATTTCTTAATGAAACGGTGCCAATTTTGAATTTGTTGCTGTTGTATAAGCGTATTGGAAACATTTCAAAATTACAATCATTGCATAAACCTTTTTCCAATAATGTTTTCCAACTATAATTTAATATAAAAGTGCTTGTTCGGAAACTTAAGAAAATTGTGATTTTCGAGTACCTAATGGTTTGATTTCGAAAAAAATATTTTTCTCTGTGGTTCACCATCAGGGTGGATCTAATCCAAACAATTTTATGCCTTCAAAACTGCAGATTCTGTCCGAAATTGTACAAATATATAACCCGTTAGGTCTTGTTATAGTCCTGTAATTATACGAGCAAAAATATTTATACAGAGTTTGTGGTCTTTGAAACATTCTTGGGACGATCCATTGCTCCAACATTCATACGATCAGTGTAATGTTATCAGAAACCATATTGCCAACATTGAAGTAATAGGAATCCCAAGAATTCCAGTTCAAAAAAACTCCAATATTAAAAATAAACATTGCTTCTACTCATGCTTACACATATTGTGGTTATGTCAGAACTGTAGACTTGCACGGAGACAAGCGAATTCGCAACTGAAACCTTAACCAATACTGGTTTCGAGTTTGGTGTAGCTCTTTCGGGAGCACAGTTGGCCATCCAAGTTTCTTAAACGTTCAAAATTGAAGTAGATATATCTTCTACTGGTCAGATTCTCAAGTTGTTTTGCATTGGCTCAAAACTGCATCCAGCATACTGGAAGTCTTCGAAGCAAACAGAGTTTTAGAAATCTAAACATTGACCAACATTGGTAATTGGAATTATGTGAGATCAAAATATTATCCCTCTTATATTGCGTCTAGAGGTAGAAAATTGCAATTTTGTGATATTTGGTTGAATGGTCCTACATTTTCGTACGATACCGACCCATCAGAATGGTTTTATTTATTTAGAGCAAATTTCTTTCATTAAAATAATTTTAATCAATGAATCTTCTGAAGATTATTCCAAACTTTAAAAAAAATATTGGGCTAGATCAAAAATCTAAATTATTTTATTTGAACCCCTTTCCTGGTGATTCTGGACCCATTTGAGTTGGAGTTGGACTAAAATATTCTCATCTATCAATAGATGAAGAACAGCCAATACACTTGCCAAAAGATCATCTATTAACTGTGTTAATTTTCCATCGTTATCATGATCATTCACATCCTGGGCCACAGTTACTACTGAATCCAACTGCTTTGAATCTAGAGCAGTATGGAACTGTAGAGACACCTTAAACCGACTAGTGCAACGCAACAACGTTATCCTAGTCTGGATACTAGGTCACACAGGCCTAGAAGGAAACGAAATAGCGGACGCACTAGCAAAATGGGGATGGGGCGAAATAACGTTCACTGGACCAGAACCGGTTGTCAGTTCAGCATATATTATAACACTGCCGAGAATGTCATAACAGCTATGGCAGACAATAAAAGACTCGAGTCCACCGGGCCAAGCCCATTCCAAAGCATTTATTGCTTGTAGAAGGTGAAAACAGAACTCTGAAAAACTACTAAAACTCAGTAGAGCGCATCTCAGAGTAATATTAGATTTGCTTACTGGCCACTGCAAACTAAACATCTCATGCATAAAATCGGACTAGCATAAGATGCAGGGTGCCGCCTTTGCAAGGAGGATGATGAAACGGCTGAACATTCTATGTTCATGCCCTGCAGCGGCCAGAACCAGATTCTCAATATTTGGCGATACGACAGTAAGGCCAGAAAACCTGGAAAATTGTTCTCCCAATACATTCTTAAATTTTGTTGATAGATTTGATATACTTGGAGAAATATAACCATAGGGTGAGTCACAATAAGCCATTGGCCACATTGGAGGGCCCAATACGGGCCCACTCACGTTCAAACCTAACCTAACCTACTAATGAGCCTTATAGAAACGCGATATTGGACCATAAAACGAATAGTTAAGAAGTGTGTAACATGTTTCCGACGTAGGCCTCCTAAAAATTGCAATTAGTACCAAAACAAATTTTTGTTATTAGATAATGCCTAGTTGATACCCAACGTCTAATCCTGACCCTGTGATTCATAACTACAAAAAATATGTGAGAGTTCGGCCCGAAGCCAATTTGGTTCGGATACCTTTTCAAAAATTCATCACGTATAACGCAGAAGTTACATATCTAGTACTTACCGATGACGGTGAGATTCACCCTGCTGTTCTTCGTCTGCGCTATTTTGAAGTCGACTCGACACCGATAAACGCCCTGGTCGGAATCTCTAATGTGATCCACCCCTAATTCCGCGGGATGTTTCTCGGGCATGAAATAAGCTCTGTTGGCGAACATGTTTTCGTCCGACCATCGTTCGGCCTGGCTGAAATCCCGCTCCCGGCCGTCGACACTGAAAAATCGAAGTACCAATAAATAAAAGAGGTGAATTTTGATTAACATCGTGTTTTTTGTGCAGTGGACTTGATGGAAGGCTGGAATTACTCCGCGCCATTCGATGTTTACAAACAAAAAGTAATCTGGGCCGGAACCCACTGGGGAGAACGCGAAATGTGTGTGTGTGTGTGTGTACAGAGCGCAACATTATTTTGATAAGAGTTTGCGTCGGTTTTTCCCAGTATACAATGCTCGAATATGATGGTTCGGCTACCAACACAAAAACTGACATCACTTCTGAGGGAGTGCCACTAGGAATCTTCTCTATCTCTCGTTAATACAATAACAAAGTTTTCCTTAGTATGGCTATCGAGGGTGAAATTAGTTTAAATTATTCACATAACTGAAATGACGTTCTGTGTACGAATTTGAACCGTGTAACGTTATTTTTGTTACACTTTTGACTATTCAAAGTATTTCTCAAATTTTGATCATATCGATAACTGGATTCGGTCATTATCTACTTTCTGCACACGAATTTTTTTTTTGGTAATTTACAAATGCAATGCCTAATTTAAAATAGGACAATTTGTTGCTATTCATAGATTACGTCTACGAGGGGGTCTCAATTGGACTATTTCTCAACTAAAAACAAATATTTTGCCTACCTAAACTCTCCGTGGTTCGTTTGCGCAGCACTATATTATTATTATTAGTTCTTAATCATTAAGTGAATACTTTTATGATTCAGTTTTTGATAAATGTTTATCAATTATCATACTTATTATCACCAATAAATTAATCGAGAGTCTTGGCTTAACAAATTGGTTGATTTTGTATCTAAATCACATTTTTTATTAATTCAACTATATTTTTGATAATTTTTTCTCAACGTGCTCTCAACTAGTGTCGAGTTATGAACATCTACTCGCCACATGAAATCCTTCTGATGTTGATACAAAAATGAGCAGTTGCACTAAAAAACGCATGGTTCGTTTGCGAACCACTGGTAAGAGCACCATACAAATTTTTAATCCAATTGGAGAATGACGAATAAACAAGTAGAGAGAAGTTGACAATGGTTATATGAAATTCGTAGTAGTTGTTGTTTTGCCTCAGTCTGCATAAATGTTATAGACCACAAGCCCAGGCAAATATTAAGGGGGTGATTTTATACACCACGAGTCATATATAATGTTGAAGTACTGGTCGAGAAAAAAACTGTAGGCACTATACCGTCAATTTTCCGCGGTACAGGTGAGTGCAAAGGTGAGTTGAAATGTCGTAAAAAAGGGGGTACTTTTTGATTACATTATACATGCGACGGCACTATTCTCGTTAAAGAGGCAATGAAAAAAGAATGCTCAAAAACCCAGTGCCGTCAAAAAATAGCGGTACTGGAAGTCAGAAATTTTTTTGAATTCGGTGATTCAACCCCTCCTCCCCAGTTAATCGAATGCTAGATGGCGTAGATTCAGTTAACTTTGCCTTTCTCTAAAGAACTGTAATACATCTAAGCCTTCAGAAAAAGATCATACATGGGGTCAGAAATCGCGAATCAAAACCCGATTTTTACCCCTTGTGGGGGTGGTAATTTTATACAACCTGACATTGAGATGTTTCAAAGATAACATATTTCACTATTCCGTCAATTTTATATGGTACAATGAAAATTTTCTTTTTCACATCGAAATCAAATTATTCTGACAATTCAACTACTTTCTAATAATTTTGGGGACATTTGGTATCAACAGGATGGTTGTTGTTCCAGTCACAATGTACGACCAGTGACACAATTTCTTCAAAATACTTTTTCTGATCGCTCAATATCTACACGTGGTACGATCATGTGGCCTCCCAGATCACCAGATTTGAATGATTTCTATCTTTGGGGATATCTGAAAGAATCCGCATATCTACATGCATTTCAGAGAACAACAAATCTTGATGAGTTAAGGGGCAAAATTATCCAACTTTGTGCCAACATTACGCCAAATCTACTCCGTGATATGAAATTATCTGTATTCAATTGGCAGAAACGAGAAAAACATCTAAAATTTAAAAAAAAAATCACAAATTTACGCCATCATTGGCACCCTTTGGCCACGTGCAACCCGTATGCCTACAATTTTTTCGGTGCTATTGTCTATCAACATGCCGTTGATGTACATGGGAGGGGCGATAAAATCATCCCAAACACATATATTTTTTAATACCTGAGCGCCAAATATTTTGTAAGAGTATTCTCACTTTTATACTGATAGGAGACAGTAATCAAAGAGGGTCGTACACAGACATGGCCGTTTTTATTACTTGACGTTTAGTGGGAATTTTTAAACCTGTGATGATTTCGTCGGAGACTTTATGAAACTTCAAATTGAAGTGAAAACAATCCTTCGTTGAGATCCAAATCATTCCGAGAACTTTTCAATCCTTTGTTTGCAAATTAATTTCTGTACTCAATATGATATGATATGCTAATAGATGGTTTGGTATTCTTTGATGGCATCTACCTCGTTGTCAGCGCCTTCCAAGTAATCATCAACGTAATGATTATCTTTGATGGCTCTTACTGCTCGAGGGTAGGTAATTAGAATATAAATATGCATTGAAATTTTTTGCAAATTGCTCCAAAAAAGGAAATGAAGATGTTCCAAAAAGCATAGCGACCATCCAGTATATTTTTGGAGGAATGGATTTATCTAAATCCCGCCAAATGAATCATTGAGCATAGGTATCTTCATCAGCTATTCTGACTCTGTTGAACATTTCGCGGATATCACCTACGAATGCAAATCTGTGTGTTCTAAATTTCAATAATATGCCAAAAATGGAATTGAGCCAGTCAGGTCCTGTGAGCAGAAAATCATTTAAAGAAGTTCTGTGCGAATTAGCTGCTGCATCGAACACAACTCTCACCTTTCCAGGTTTGTTGGGATTCTGTACTGGAAAGTGGGGCAGAAACTAAATTTTTTCAGCTGTTTCGAGTTGTATTTGAGTTACTGGAATAGCATATTTTTTATCCAACAATTTTTGTATTTCAGCTTTGTAAACTTGAGCGAAACTTTTATCCTTCGACAAACTATTTTCAAGGCAGAACAACCTTTGCATTGCCAACTTTTTTGATTCTGGAAGCTTATCAGATACCCCAATTTTCCAAGGAAGTTTGATTTGAAACTGACCATTCAGAAATTTGATGGAATCTTTTGCAATAGAAAGTGCCATTTCGTCATTTGATGATTTTTGTTTGTCTTGTTTCACAATTGCTACACCGAAATTTTCCAAAGTCATGTAACTTTTGACTAAATCATGTAAATTTTCGTCCATTTCTTGACAACAAATGAATAATGATTCAATACCACTCATTATTTCTCGGGATTCACTGATTGGTCCATGAAGTGTCCAACCAATTTTTTTTTTGATAGAATAGGAGTGTTGGGATGTGGTTGAATGACTTGTCTTGAAACAATGAGGTGTGCATTATTTTGCCCTATCAACAAACTTGGCTTTTCTTTGATTTCTAAGTCAGAGGCTACTTGTTGAACGAATGGAAATTTTTTAGACAATTTTTGAAAGTTGTATACCTGATATGGTAATTCTAGATTTTCAACAGTTCGAATGTTCGTCAATTTATAAAATTGGGAAGATCTTTTCTCTGCAATATCTGCCTGAACAATTTGGGACTGATTATCGTAGCGAAATAATCCACCTGTCCATTTACAACATAATGGTTTATTTGGATCTGTCAATCCGAGTTCCAAAGCTTTTGCAGAATCTAACAAAGTCGCGGTACTCAAGTAATGCAACTAAATACCATTTGGACCACTAATCTTCACAGGTACGACTTTCAATAGAATTTCGTTATTTACATCATTTGTAGTCATCGTTACTTCGTTAGAGTTTGTATTTTCATAATTTTTGTGTAAGAGAATATGGTGGAATTTTGAACAATTATTGATACCACAACTTTCACGTGTTTTGCATTTGCCATAATGAAATTTCAGACAACAGAAACAAACGTTCAATTTTTTAACCATTTTCCATCGTTGTCGAACATCGGCATTCTGAAACATTTTTCCAGTGAATGCTCATTTTGGTTGCAAATTCAACACATTTTCGGTGGCTTGTTTATTTGTTTATGTTCACGTTCGTTTGTGACTAACAACCAAGTTGTTACAGCTCACAGTTGGATTATTATTTTTTGAAGTAAATGATAGTCTCGACACAACTTCAAACATTTGTTGAATCCATTTCGAGAAATCCTTGATTCTTCCTGATTTTTAATTTTATTTTTTATCAAATTGAGTAAGTAAATGAGTTAGGACTTTCGTGACAAAACTAGATAATGTTTGTCTAACATCCAAGTAATTTTGATTTCCTTCAAGAACGGCAGAAATATTACGCACAGTATTGCTGAAATCTATGAATGATTCGAGACTTCCAACTGGTGTTATTTCAGAAATTTGTGATAACAGTTCGTCTAATATTACCTCTCGACGACCGTACTTCTTTTCGAGAATATCCAAAATCTCATCTGGATTTTGTGCTGTAAAAGGAGCACCTCAACTGTTTTTCTGGCTTCACCAATCTAACATTTATTGAGCCTTAGTACATTCTCTCGAGGAGAAAAAGAACAAGTATCGTCCGATAATTTATACTGTGAGTAAAGAATTTGCCATTTTAAACATGAGGAACTATCGAATGTCACTAATTGATTACCTATTGTTTGTCTAGCTAACATTTTATTGATAGATTTGGTCAAATCCTCCAAATTATTATGAGATGAAGCTGTTTGGTTTAATTGAGAAAAATGGATTTTACCTGTATCTTCCGCCCATTTCTTGGTATAGGAATGTTTTGACATCTCACCAAATTCTGCATCTTTGCTTGATAGATCTGCTTCTTTCTCAGCGATCTCTTCGTCGTTCCATTTGGAGAAGCTCTTCATAGTTTGAAATGTTCTTTTCCTTATTCTTTAGACGAACTTCTTGGAGATGTAGAAGTTGCTGACATTTTTTCAGTTTCAATTCCTTGTTTGAGATATGTTGAGCAGGGGTATTTTCATCTAGATTCATTTCATCAAGTTCGCTGCATATTATCACATGCTCCTCTTTTTTCTGCAGAATATCATCTTGAATGTGACATATTTCGTCCTGGAGTTCTATTATTTTCGATTTGAGATCACACGTTCTTGCTCTTGAAGTGGAGGATAATGTAGATCTCGGACTAGCTGCTGAACTTCGTGTGTTTCTTGACGTCTGAGGTACTTCTTTTGTATTGCTGTGCTCATTGAGGCATTTTCTTACGGCTTTCAACAAATTACATGTTACATGAATTACAGTTACATGAATTTCAGCATTGGCATCATCTGAATATGTTTCTCCAAAGATATTACACAGTTGTTGAAGAACTAAAATACTGAGAGATTTGCTGACTATTTCAGAGTGCTTTCTGTATTCTGGACTATTTTTCGGAAAACTGCTTTTCCTTTGAAATAATATCCATATAAGGCGAAATGAAGGTTTTCCAGCATGTATTTCTCGCTGATATTTTTCAATTTCTCTTCCACCCCTGGTATATCTCGTAGCATATTCGTTGGTGTTATAACTTCTTACTTTTTTATAGTGAAATACTGTATGAACACGTGCTGAGGTTTTTTTAGCTTGAAGGACCACAATTTGTCGTAAAATACATCGTTTTTGGTGAAATTACAATACAATATTTAAAGATACTGACAGCAAGTAAAATTATTTATTTTTCTCTCATACATCACATCACTTTTTCGCGACAACGTCAAAATATATAAAAACATACAAAGTGATATGAAAATAAAATATAAATTCTTGCTTTATGCAACATTCTCCCCCCCCCCGGTGTTGACTCATTCATTGTTAACACAGACGTCCAGACGATGCAACTTCCTAACGGGTCGCTTGAAGATACCACTTGAAGTCGGCAATCCTCACGATGCCATCAGCGCCTTCGTAGATCTTCTCGACTGCTCCCATCGGCCAAGCTCCTCGAGACATATTGCTATCGTTGATCACCACCAGTTCACCAATTTGTAAATTGGGTTCATCCTTGTTCCATTTTTGACGATTAATCAGGGTGGGAATATATTCACTGAGCCACCGTTTCCAGAATATATCTGCCAAGTATTGTGATAATCTCCATTGTTTTTTCAAAATCAAATCTCTCTCAGTTAATACCCCAGGTGCAATTACTGTGGAAGACTGACCTATGAGGATGTCATTAGGGTAAATGCTCACTAAATCTTGGGAATCTTCAGAAACATGTGTCAGCGGTCGACTATTGACAATACAAAGAAAAAAAAGTATTAAATGCTTCTGAGAGTAAAACCGGCTAGTAAAACTCCTTTGGAAATATTTAACATGTTTTTCAATGATGAAGCTAATTTGATGGTAGAATTTTCGGTGAAGCAAGCGCGTGATAACAACACACCAACATAATTTCGATTCACTAAAAAAGACCTGTTGAATTTCCTCGGAATATAACTCATATCTGTCATTCCTTGCCGCAAATATCATTGAGCGGTATTAATAAAAGTCAGTATTTACTTATAAGTACTTACTTATAAGTATGAGCATCAACACTAAGTAAATACTGAATTGTATATTAAAAAATAAATGCTGATACTTAAAAGTATCTACTGATTATTCTTAAGCATTTTCTTACATCGAAACAATTCAAAATACGCACGATAACACTTGTTCAAATCAGTTTACACTTGAGATTAATACATACCTCAAAGAATTCTCTCTCCTACATTTATTTATCGACCACTGTGTCGTTCGTTTCGACAGAAAGGGAAAAAAGAATGAGAGTTTCACAAACTAAAGAGTCGAATTTAACATTTGTGGCCAAATGTATGCGGGATAATCCTATAATTGTTAAATAAAGGGAAAACTCCTGCAATAAATAACAAAAACAAAACGTCTTAGCCACGCTTAAACACTATTATGAAAGTAAGGTATCATTCCTCATTATAAAATGTTGTAAGTTGACTATGAAAAAGTTGTAGATAATTTTGGAAAACCTACCGATTCCAAAAAATTATTTAAAAAAATCAATTACCTGAAGGCGGTAGTAAAAAAATCCTGATGCTAATATAATGGGGAATGAAAAGAAAAAGCTATATTATGTAAGTTATGTTGATGGGCGTAAATAATTGTAGCTAAACGGTTGCGTATGACTTAAAGTTCACGTAGTCCAACAGGTTCTTCATCTTCGATATTGTCATGGCTAAATGTAAGCCTTTTTCAATTTCAAACACTTCTTCATCTTTTAAATAATTTCCAATACTGTCAAAAATATATGGAACATCCTGTACATTAAAATATTTTATTACCATTCAATACGTGGGTAACCTATTCACCTTTTACAATTCAGTACGTGAGCGAAGATATTTTATTTTGAAACATAACTTGTCCTCAACAGAACATAAACAAGAGTTTTCAAAAAGGCCACTGATAGTTCGATCTGGTAGTCGAGTTTAGAGTTCTGCCGTGCCCGCAGCTAGTGAGGGCTGTGGGGGGAGTTTGGAAGAATAAAGATTAGTTTCATGGAAAATGTTTCTAAATTGTAAATGCCCATATGTATTGTAAGTACACATCTTTTTGAAAATAATTTATTTGATCAATAACTAGTCTAGGAGAGATTCATTAATTCTTTGATTCATTGATTCGTTAATTCAATAATTCCTTCATTCACTTCAATTATCTTAATCTCATATATATTTGTACATAATAAAATAAATGTTTTTATATTTTTCGAAAGTGTTGTAAATCTATAAATGATCAGTATCTACCTAGTTAGTCGTGAATAAACCCCAATTCACGACAATATTATGAAATTGTATTTTGTAATAAATGGAATCGTTGCTTTAACTGTTTGAAGCATCTTCCGAAAATAACACATTCATTTTTCAAAAGTCAGTTACTGAATTGTCAAATGTTCTGAATACTCCACAGTTATGACTGTTTCTCTAAATTCTGCTATCATGTACAGAACCTGGCCATTCTGTACTAACACTTGTAAATAACACATCAGCGTTACATTTATTCCCAGATGACACATGGACATCAAATGGATATCCACTGGACATCCGTTATGGATATGCTGGACGTACTATGGACGTCCAGAAAATATCCAAAAGATATACTATGGACGTCGAATGGACGTTCGGAGAGTACCAACCTGTACATCCATGAAATATCCTCCAAGGATATCCATAAGATATCCCTGAACTATATCCATAGATATCCATAAAACATATCTTATGGATAATCTCTACGGATATATTATGGATATCCATGAAGGATATCATATGGACATCCATGAAGAATATCTCATGGACATCGTGAAGGGATATCCCATGGATAAAGTTCAGGGATATCTGATGGATATCCTTGAAGGATATCTTATGGATGTACAGGTTGGTACCCTCCGAACATCCATTGGACTTCCATAGCATATCCTTTGGATATTTCTTGGACATCCATAGTACATCCTGCATATCCATAACAGATTTCCAGTGGACATCCATTATGGATATGCAAGATATACTAGGGATATTCAGTTTATATCCAAAGGATATACTCTGGACGTCCACTGGGTGTTCGAAAGGTACCAACCTGTGATAACCAACCATATCCAAGATATTTTTATTGTACATCCTCAAGATATTCCTGAAGTATATCTATGATATATCCAAGATGTCCATCGGATAATTATAATTTTTCCTCATAAGTTCACTGAAATAAAAATGTGCATTTTATGAAATTTATAATGTAATAACACAAACAATGTCTCCATCGAATTGAAAAAAAAGTAGATAAAAATATATTTGGAATAAGTAAAGAAAATAATTGACAAAGTATATAGTATTCAATGAAAACAAAATATAAAGGGAACAGATAATAGAATACAAAAAAAAATCGTTTGGAAAAAACTTTAAAAATAAAGTCATGAAAAGAGTAGAACATTAATAATGTCTTGGGTTTATCCTCATTCTGCAGCATTTCATTTTACTTCAAGGTTGACAAATTCCTTTCTTTGGCTCTTCTCTGCCAAGTTATTATAGCTTCTTTGGTAGTTTTCCTATTATCTGCTAAGTTACTATGACGTAAAAGGTTAGATGGAACAGGCGTCATCTGAGTAAGCAGAACTTGGAGATTCTTCAGCTAATCGCTCCAATTCCATACTGGTTTTTTACTAAATTTGATTTGAGATCAATTATTATCCAATTATTATTCCTAACTCTACATAGGCATGATTGTTTTGAATGCATCTGATTGAAATACACAATCACTTACCTATTTCTTCAAGGTGTACCTTTACAAATGATGAAATGTTATTGAATTTGTCATACAATTGAGTATTAAAAATGCCTAACACAATAGCATCAGCTCAACAACACACCTGGTTTCTAGTTCCTTTTTCAAAAAAGTTGACGTTTATGCGACTATATTACATAGTCTTCGTTATCAAAACTTGCATAAACTTTTTAATTTGGTTTGGAAATGATAAGATCTCTTTGACAGTCTAATGAAATCTGACAAGAGAGTTTTTCACGATGACATTTGCTATTTTGATACATAGGGTGTCTGGTATCAATCGCAATACTATTAGTACAATTCTTCTGGACTTCCATTGTCTAGAAACAAAGAAAATTAATTATTTGCATGTGTTTGAGTCACGACGTTTCAACAGTTAACATCTACTGTCGTTATCAAGTGTGTGAATGCAAAATAGGTCAAAAAAGTCTTCGGAGTAGTAATCATAGCAACACCTTCATTCCTGAGAAACTTAAATTTTTTAAATATTTAAATTTGTTTCACATGAAAACACCCCGTACCAACCTTGATTTTTGAATGGAATAGAAAAATGCGCATAATCAATAGAACTTCTAAGAATCGACAGTTCTGTTTGAGAAATTAGGGAAATATATCGAGGAGTTTTCATGAGAAGAGAGACAAATTTAGATTTCGACGAACTGGAGTTTTATCGATAACAAAGTGGATTATTAGTATAATGAATGAAGCAGGTCCCTAATATGTGTGTTGATACGTATCCAACAAATAATAGAAAGCATTGAATATACATTTATGATTGCTTTGGATATCTTATGGCCATCCATAGGATATTTTCCGAAGGATATCCATTTCAAATCCATCGACGGATATCTTATAGATATCTATTTCGAATCCAGTAGAAAAACGATTAGTGAGATGTTTACAAATAATTATTCACTCCATATGTGAATTAATTATGCAATTCAAACTTATCGATATTTGCTTTGGATATCTTATGGCCATCCATAGGACATATTATGAAGGATATCTTATGGATATCTTATTCAAATCTAGTAGGAAAACGAAAGAAAAGAGTGTTCTTTAAATGCTTCAATTCGTGTACGAGTTTGGAAGAAACTCAGAAATTAATAATATTGAAATCTGTCTTGCAATTCAATCACATCCACAATTACTGTGGATATCTCATGGATATATCCATTTCAAATCGTTTGTAAACGAAAGATAAGAGAATTCTTCAAATGCTTCAATTCGTGTTCGAATATGAAAGAAACTCAGAAATTAATAATATCGAAATCTGTCTTGCAATTCAATAACATCCATAATTACTGTGGAAATCTTATGGCTATCCATAGGACATCTTCTGAAGGATATCCATTTCCAAACCGTCAACGGGTATCTTATGGATATCCTTTTCAAATCCAGTCGATGCCAGGGTACTTAAGACCCACCCGCTATCAGTGCCCAAAAAATGTGTCGTTAACCACGCCACACTTTCGGGGTTAAAACGAAACGATGTCACTTTATTTTGACAAAGACGATGTTCTCGTCTGTTTTTATAAACTTTTGGAGCTCGTTGCACGACAAACATTTTTTAAACAAATGGGAATTCACCTTCAGCAAGCACTATCAGCATACTGATAAGCAGACTTACAAATTGAAAAGAACATACTTAATTTAATCAGTATAACCTATTGTTTATTAATATAGATTTAAGTAACAACTGGTCAGCATAAATCTCTACTGATTTTTTTTAATATTGGTCCAATAACAAAGATAAAGGTTCAACTATAGTTAAAAATTGCAATTATAGAGTTAGGGGTAAAAAATGGTTGTGGCCCATTTTTGCAATTCTTTGGAAAGCATAGTGGTGAATACTTGGAATTTTTTTTATAGTAAGTGAGAATAAAATATCCCAACTCGGATACAAGTCGTTTACTGCATTGCGGCTTTTACAAACAGATAGAGTTCATATACAGAGAAATGTTTCCTAACCAATAAATGAAGTGAGATGAATTGTTTTTGTTTTTTTTTGTTGTTTTTTATTGTTGTTTTTTCCGTTAACCAGCTGTCGTCCCCTTACAAAAGGCAGCCCTCAGATGTCGAAGCTTTGCGAGCTAAGGATTACCGAGGTCTTACCTTTTTACGTGCGATTCCTAGCACTTTCAAGGGCCATCAGAAAAAGTTTTGCAGTCGCTATGTCGCTATGTATATAATCATAACATAGCACATACAAATAAAGCCCAAAGGAGATGTAGAGTGTGTAGAAATCATACATTGAATATTTGTTAGAAACGTAATATTCATTTACACATTTCTTGTTTCACAGATTATTATCAAAAATAATTATAGTGTTATATCGATGGTACCAGCGGTTTCGTTCATGTCCCAGTCCAAAAATAGAAATATTTAGGTTTTTTAATTTATTTACTATTTCATTTTTATACTATAAGTACAATCGTTATAGTTCATGTTATTTTGAAAATATTTTCATCAGTGTTCTGATGACTAGACATTTGATTTCAGTCACTCTTCATCTTCATTTCTACCTCGGTAGGAAACGGGCTACTATCATATAAATCCGTTTTACATTTAACGTCACAATTTTTGGTTTCGTGAATTTTTTTTACGTATTTATGCGTTAGTATGCGAGTCAGAAATTTATTCACCAAATTTGTTTGGGATTATTAAACATAATTTGCTTTTGGTGTGTAAGATAAGTATATAGAGCTTGATTACTGATATTTCGGAAGTCCATCATCTTAATGGTTGAAAGATTTTTATCTCTTTCAAATTTTTCACAACTTTTCAATTGCTTGAATCCGCAATCGTCTTCTTGTGAATAATGACAAAATCAGATGCTACGCGACCTTTTATAGGTCTATAATTGAAGTGTAATTACGTGTGGTCTTGTGGCGCGCGTGGTTTCGCGCTTTTTCTCCCTCCAAAACGGTCCATGAGCGGTTTCCGTACGTTTTTAATCTCCACGCTTGGTTGACTGAAGGCACTATTGGCTTCTATATAGGTGGTTTCCATCATTTTCCGTTTGAACCAATGTTCCTCTCTTTGAAGGACACTAGCTTCGTCCCAAAGAATTCGGTGGTGTTTTGTTCAGGCGTGGTCAACAATTCCCGATTTTGATGTTTCCCTTCGTTGAGTACACTTTTTGTGTTCGGCTATTCTTACTGATAATGGCCTCTTGGTATCTCCGATATATCCGATATAGGAATCTCCACATTTATATGGGACTTTGTAAATACAGTTTTTGCTGGATTCTGTTGTGTTCTCTGGTTTCGTCTTGGTGAGGAAGCTTCGTAAGGTGCTGCCGGATTGAAAGCAACTCTTGATGTTGTATTTATTTCCGATCCTTCTGATCTTCTTGGAGATACCCCTGATATAGGGAAGAATGAGAACAAGGTTTTGTGTTCTTTCTTCGGTTGTCTTGTGACTTTTCGAGTATCCGTATCGGTTTCGGCGTAGGTCCTTTTTGATGTGGTTAATTTCCGCCTCCAATGACTCCTGGTTGTTGCAAATAGACATTGCTCTCTCCACCAACGTTCTTACGATTGCCCTCTTTGTGGAGTTTGGGTGATTAGAGCCGTAGTTAAGGTACTGTCCTATGTGTGTCTTCTTCCTGTAAACAGAGGTGAGGATTCCAGTGTCTGTTCTTTCAGCTTTCACATCGAGAAACGATAGGGTGCTATTAGTTTCCTTTTCCATTGTGAATTTGATTGAATCCCTCATGTTATTCATTCTGGCGAAGAATTCCCCAAGGTGTTCATCTCCATGGTTCCAAGGTGTCTTCTACGTATTTTAGCCATAGTTTTGGTTTGTATTTTGCTTCTCTGATAGCCAATTCCTCGAACCTCTCCATGTATATTTTGGCGATTACTGGAGAGAGAGAAGATCCCATCGGCAGTCCATCAACTTGGCTCTTTTCTTGAAAGTATGAGTTGTGTAGGCAGCACTGAGTAGTTCCAATATCGCTTATATATAGAGCTCATTGCAGACTAGGATTATTTCAAACTACTACCTAAATATTATATTATATATAACAGAGACATTTATTAATTTTAGTGAATGTTTGCTTGTGTATCCTCCGTTGAGGTAAAAAGGAATTTCAGCAACATCTAGACGATTTGGTTAAAAACCGTCGTTTGTGTTGAAATTTAGGAAATAACGTAGTAATAAAATGTGATTTTCTACGACAGTGCGTAAACTAAGCTTTTACGCACTGCTGACAATGCGTTGGTTGGTTAAGAGCTGACGAGGGAGATACCGGGTTTACCTTGAGGTTTCCCTTAACACTGAGACCAGCTGGGGTCTATTGTATTGTTCTGTCGTCAGTGGTTTCTTGTTAAATGGGCCTGTGTTTTTCACCAGGTTCAGTAGTCTATTTACTAGGTGTCCTAGGCTGACAGTGTGTAAAGTGGTACTTTTTCGCACAAGTGCGTAAAAAAATCACCTTTGCGTAAAATCATCAACTGTGCGTAAAGTAATTTTTCACCCACTGTTCATACATTTATCTAATTCAGTTTCGAAAAATCATGTATTACATGACGTTTGTGAAGTTTTTTCAAAACTGTCACTTTAGACAAGTGAATAAGAGTTATGTAATATTCATTACGCAACTAGTTGTGTAATGATAGAACCAGAAACTACTAACTTTTCAGTAATGCAATCAATGTGGTGTAAGTTTGGATATTAACATCTTTCTTAAATTTTAGTTCACTCTTCAACATGGAATATGTCGTCCACATCGTCGAAGCTTTCATAGCTTTCATAGCTTCGAAATATGTCAACATTACTTTTTCAGTTATAACTGTAACTTTCTTCATTTGGCACCATTCTTCAAAGTTTTGGTAAGCTGCGTCATATCTAGCTTCTGATTTTTGAGGTATCAATTCATTTAGGGCCAGTTTCACAGGTTCCAGTTAGGGTCCAGATATATTAACTAATGGTTAGAATGTGAACCTGTCAAAGCCATTGAAGGAATGTCATTTAACGTCTAAGCTTTCAGTTAATTATGTGACGGTTAACTGGGACCTTTGAAACTGGCCCTGAATGCCGATTCTTCTACATCAGACGCTATTTCGTTGGAACAACTACTCATTTTTTAAATAAGTCTGTTACGTTTGACATATGTCTGACACGTTTGACATTGCTTATTAAATATTCATTCTGACAAGCGCCAACGCCAGTGTCCCAATTCACGAGAAAACCATTATATTATATTCATGAAATGATATCATTAGATAAAATTTTGTACGAAATACGTTATGAAAGGACTTATTTGTTCGACTCGCGTAATTTGCAAAATTCGCTTCGCTCGTTTTGGCAAATATTACACTCATCGAACAATATGGGTCTTTTCATAACTAATTACGTAAATGACTATTATGCATTTTTGAATAATACAGTATTTTGCTTCAAATATAGCTCGGAAGTATTTATTTGATAATACGACGACAATTCATATCATTAAACATTCAAATTATTGATATTATTGCTACAATTTGGCAATATAATAACTGTCGAAGAAAAAACTTCGTATGAAACACTTTCGTAAAGGGCTTTTTGGTACTCGCGTGTTTGTTGAACTCGGCTGCGCCTCATTCAACAAACTTCACGGTCATACAAAGTCCTAATTAACGAACTTGTATCATAAATAGCTGTTATGTGAACAATGAATTTTCAAGTACATAAAGTATGTAGTAAATTTTTAATGAAGGATTTTCACTCATCAACTTATTATACAGGGTGTTTCTTAAGTACGTGTAAAAAATTTAGGATCGTATCGCTGACATCAAAATGAGAAGGAAAGTTCCTATAAACACACAAGTTATTCGTTTCTGAGATACAGAGTGTCAAAGTTGAATTCTTAATTTAATTTTTTGTCAATAATTTCAAAATAATTTCGATATTTGGGTAAAGTTTGGTATCTGGGAATATTTGTCATTCAGTTTGTGTAAAAAATATATACTTGGTAGAGGTCATTGCGGGGTATTGTTTTCGAGTTATTAATATTTGAAATAATCGATGCAAGTGATTTTGAATGACAAGATTTTTTAATTCAAAATAATTAGAAATAAGTTTGTTCGCAATTAACACAAAATTTTATTTTGTCATTGTAAAATCACCCCAGATACCAAACTTTACTCGAATATCGCAAATATTTTGGCATTGAGTCACAAAAAACAAATATAATAATTAAATTTCATTGAAAATGTGTACAGGATGTTCATTAAGTCAGTTGTGGAATCATCTGCGACTGAAAATTGGAATTTAGTAGCTATTTTCCATTGTACGAATGGAATGAGCGATTTTCTGTGAGTTATACTTCTGAATAACATTCTCCCTTATCTCATTCATAGATGAGTATCTCCAATGGAAACTGGACATTTAATAAATAATCAACTATCTGAATGAAAATGCAAATTTTCACTTTCAGATTTATATAGGGTGTTTCTCAATATCTATCAGATGTAGTTCAATGTCCAGCGTGGCTTTAGCCGGGGAAGTAGTTGTTTTCTATTAGATATTACAAAAAAGTAACTTCAATTTTATCGTAGGGTTTTTCCATCTCCAGAGGAGTCATGCATTGATTCAATTTTCAATTGAGAATGTTTCTCTTTAAAAAATAATAATTAAACTTTGACACTCTGTATGTTAGAAACGAATAACTTGAGGACATGTGTTTATAGGATCTTTTTTCTCATTTCGACGTCAGCAACATGCTCTTAAAGTTTCTACACGTACTTAAGAAACGCCCTTTATAATAAATTCTATATAATCTGAAGTTGAATATAATTGTATTTTATTTATCAACATCAGAAATTTTCAGTGTAATTCCATGGAAAAATACAGGCTTTCAATTTCATGTTCCACTAACTTTTTTTCCGAACACTTTTGCCGTGCAGAAAGCTTGAGACTTTATATGCCCATAAACGTACTGTGAAAATAATTTTTTGAAAAAATTACAGTTTTCAACAGCTTGAAAATAAAAGGATGTCGGTGATAAGAAAATGGATACGAACTCGCTCTGGTCAATTTCTTTCAAATTCAAGTTTTCCAATGAAGATGTTTGTCCTAAGAGAAATAAGTGAAAATTCAAAAATGGAACACATTTTACTATATTCATTTTCCGCACTGGTAACAAGTCCATATACCACCTGCATATTCAGATTTATTGAATAATAAATGAGAGAATGTTTCTAAAAATCACCATTATCAGTAGCTTGCTGAATACTGTGAATAATATGTAATTCATATTAATGAATGCAAATATTCATTCGTGCATTCATGTATTCCACCAATTCAGCAAACTACTGGAAGCCAATTCCAGTAATATAATATTTCAATACAATATAAACAATTCAATAATTTCAAAATAAACACGTTAATCAATAAATGGCATAAAAAGCGAACTTCATTCAACTTTCGACGCCATCAGCAATATGGATTTGTATGGAATCGACAGAAAAGTATTGCTATTTTCCAGTAGGATAATTTTACAGTGTTTTGCTCACAAGGTTGAGGACGCAATACGAGAATAAATTGTTTTATTTTTCACAATAACTTTTGATACTACGTTCAGATCATGAACGCCTGAAACAGTAAATATTAAACCTCATCGTTTACAACGTTCAAAGTAACATTCTGTAGTTTGGCAACCTAGGAAACGAAAGTTACAGATCACGAAAATCATTAAAAATGAAATAATTCAAGTTGTCTCAGATGTTAAGCATCTGGGATTCCTTCCTGTTATTGATTTGAACTACAATGGTCATTGTGATTAAACTTCTATAAATATTTCGAAAAAGCTATTTTTCTTTCTTTAGAATCTCTCAACACCTATCAACCGGGTCTGAAATAACTGTGTTTAATCCAATCGTTCAGCTACATTTCGACTATTGCTCTTCCATTGTATATCTTGGTCTCAATAAATTGAATATGCTTCAGAGGCTTCAAAATCGTGCAATGAGAATAACACCGAAAAGAGATCGCCTCACTCCTATAGCATCGATGTTAATAACTCACAGTTGGTGTTTAGTATAAAACAGTCATATTTCACTATGATATTTATCTGATCTTTGCACCTGATTACTTTCAGAGGTACATACGATATAATAAGAATATTCATAATTATAACAAACGTGGCAAAAATGATATCTATATTTCTAGTACTTATTTCTATCGTAATACCATGAATTCAGTATTTTTCAAGGGTCTGTTGAGTTATCTAGCTCTCTGATTTAGTTCGAAACCAAATTGAAAGGAATACATCCAAAAAACCAATTTTCTTTGAAAACCGATATCAAAGAAAACAATGATTTATTATTCTGCAACTATACTTCATTCTTGGTTTTTGAAACGCACCGTACTCAGCCAAGTGTTTGTCCAGAATTCCGAATAATGTTTAATCCGGCTGTTATCTTTCCGGATATAATTTAATAAAAAAATTTAATAAAAATATAAATATGTGCTGTTTTCGTACTATTCCTTTCAAATTTATAGTAAAGTTTCAACATATCTCGTTTATCTTCATTTGAAAATGAGGACATTTCGACTGAATTATTCATTATTTATGATGTTTGATGAGTTCTGACAACTAGTGTTTATAAAACAAAATTATTCGATGGAGTCATGACTATCTCAGATGAAGTTGTTTTTTAAATATTTGTGGTTTGAGAATTAAATGAGAATAAGAAGCACTATTTTGCTGTGTAAAGAAAACAATATGACGCCCGTAACAGAAAAAATTAAATGATGATTGCCAGAAGACGAAACGTCGGATAGTAAATCTGAACATGACGAAGGGTAGCTGAAAGAAAGTTTCAACGGAAGTGTGATTTTGGGTTTGAGATATGTTGTCAAATAACGATGAAAACGAATATAAATACTTGGAATTTTCCATGTTTCAAATCAGTATTTTATTGAGCACCAAAATACGCAACTTTGTCCTGATTTAAGCTTCGACGTATCTGCTGTAGTTTAGGAGATGCCAATGGTGGGGGTCGAATTTGAATTACCCTGTATATCACCTGTGAATTTGTTGCTGTTTCAATTACGTATTTTTTTGTATATTTGTTAATATGTTTGCCTCAATCTTATTTCTCATTGTTATTAGGTACACTTACTATTCAATATGCCTGTTTCATATTTTTGTTTATTGTGATCCTACAAATTTTTATCCTTTAGATATTAATTCAATATGTCACCTTCCTGAAATTTTCAACTCAATGATAATAAAGTGAGCATTTGATTCCGTTCTCCTGGTTTATATTTACATATCTGTTTATTGTTATACTACCACTTTTTATTTTACCTATATTTGTTTTTGACATGTTGCTTACTTTATTTATCCTTTAAAATTATATTATTTTATTCCTTTTGTTTCCAGTACATTCACATTTCTGTATATTCTTTGTATATGTATAATAATATGGTTCCTAATTCAAATAAAGATCTGTCTATCTATCGAAGAAGCACACACTGTCAGATCTGACCCAGTCGTCAATGGTAAGCTTGAGGAGAGTTTTAGGAGCTGCGTTGGAGTGAAACACAATAGGAGCATATTGGAGTTCCGATTTTTCCTAGAAATATACAGGGCCACACGTGGTCGATGTTAAGTTAAACGTATCGATAAAAAATATTTTCAGTGTTGCGACATGTTGAATATTTTATCCTCTGAAGTTTTCAGTTTTTGTCGTGCCATCAAATGGTGACATCCGATTGAAATCTGACTCGTTACTTCACGCACAGTTGTTGATTTTACGCAAAATTGATTTTTTCTACTACCGCTTACCAAAGTAGCCTTTGACGCTTTCAGATCTCAACGCAAAGTTGACGTTTTCCGAGGAATGTCATTTTGTGAAAGCTTTTGCTCTAGAGCGAGAATATTGAAAAAACACTCGATCTCTCTAGCTTTTGATAGAAACGAACCAATTCATGCATGATGGAACGTGAACACAAGAAATTCAAAGCATTCTAAGGAACTGCGGTGCTTCCTACTAAAACTAGATAGAAAACCCAGTTTAGTAGGAAGCACCGCAGTTCCTTAGAATGCTTTGAATTTCTTGTGTTCACGTTCCATCATGCATGAATTGGTTCGTTTCTATCAAAAGCTAGAGAGATCGAGTGTTTTTTCAATATTCTCGCTCTAGAGCAAAAGCTTTCACAAAATGACATTCCTCGGAAAACGTCAACTTTGCGTTGAGATCTGAAAGCGTCAAAGGCTACTTTGGTAAGCGGTAGTAGAAAAAATCAATTTTGCGTAAAATCAACAACTGTGCGTGAAGTAACGAGTCAGATTTCAATCGGATGTCACCATTTGATGGCACGACAAAAACTGAAAACTTCAGAGGATAAAATATTCAACATGTCGCAACACTGAAAATATTTTTTATCGATACGTTTAACTTAACATCGACCACGTGTGGCCCTGTATATTTCTAGGAAAAATCGGAACTCCAATATGCTCCTATTGTGTTTCACTCCAACGCAGCTCCTAAAACTCTCCTCAAGCTTACCATTGACGACTGGGTCAGATCTGACAGTGTGTGCTTCTTCGATAGATAGACAGATCTTTATTTGAATTAGGAACCATATTATTATACATATACAAAGAATATACAGAAATGTGAATGTACTGGAAACAAAAGGAATAAAATAATATAATTTTAAAGGATAAATAAAGTAAGCAACATGTCAAAAACAAATATAGGTAAAATAAAAAGTGGTAGTATAACAATAAACAGATATGTAAATATAAAACAGGAGAACGGAATCAAATGCTCACTTTATTATCATTGAGTTGAAAATTTCAGGTAGGTGACATATTGAATTCATATCTAAAGGATAAAAATTTGTAGGATCACAATAAACAAAAATATGAAACAGGCATATTGAATAGTAAGTGTACCTAATAACAATGAGAAATAAGATTGAGGCAAACATATTAACAAATATACAAAAAAATACGTAATTGAAACAGCAAGGATTACAAATTCACAGGTGATATACAGGGTAATTCAAATTCGACCCCCACCATTGGCATCTCCTGAACTACAGCAGATACGTCGAAGCTTAAATCAGGACAAAGTTGCGTATTTTGGTGCTCAATAAAATACTGATTTGAAACATGGAAAATTCCAAGTATTTATATTCGTTTTCATCGTTATTTGACAACATATCTCAAACCCAAAATCACACTTCCGTTGAAACTTTCTTTCAGCTACCCTTCGTCATGTTCAGATTTACTATCCGACGTTTCGTCTTCTGGCAATCATCATTTAATTTTTTCTGTTACGGGCGTCATATTGTTTTCTTTACACAGCAAAATAGTGCTTCTTATTCTCATTTAATTCTCAAACCACAAATATTTAAAAAACAACTTCATCTGAGATAGTCATGACTCCATCGAATAATTTTGTTTTATAAACACTAGTTGTCAGAACTCATCAAACATCATAAATAATGAATAATTCAGTCGAAATGTCCTCATTTTCAAATGAAGATAAACGAGATATGTTGAAACTTTACTATAAATTTGAAAGGAATAGTACGAAAACAGCACATATTTATATTTTTATTAAATTTTTTTATTAAATTATATCCGGAAAGATAACAGCCGGATTAAACATTATTCGGAATTCTGGACAAACACTTGGCTGAGTACGGTGCGTTTCAAAAACCAAGAATGAAGTATAGTTGCAGAATAATAAATCATTGTTTTCTTTGATATCGGTTTTCAAAGAAAATTGGTTTTTTGGATGTATTCCTTTCAATTTGGTTTCGAACTAAATCAGAGAGCTAGATAACTCAACAGACCCTTGAAAAATACTGAATTCATGGTATTACGATAGAAATAAGTACTAGAAATATAGATATCATTTTTGCCACGTTTGTTATAATTATGAATATTCTTATTATATCGTATGTACCTCTGAAAGTAATCAGGTGCAAAGATCAGATAAATATCATAGTGAAATATGACTGTTTTATACTAAACACCAACTGTGAGTTATTAACATCGATGCTATAGGAGTGAGGCGATCTCTTTTCGGTGTTATTCTCATTGCACGATTTTGAAGCCTCTGAAGCATATTCAATTTATTGAGACCAAGATATACAATGGAAGAGCAATAGTCGAAATGTAGCTGAACGATTGGATTAAACACAGTTATTTCAGACCCGGTTGATAGGTGTTGAGAGATTCTAAAGAAAGAAAAATAGCTTTTTCGAAATATTTATAGAAGTTTAATCACAATGACCATTGTAGTTCAAATCAATAACAGGAAGGAATCCCAGATGCTTAACATCTGAGACAACTTGAATTATTTCATTTTTAATGATTTTCGTGATCTGTAACTTTCGTTTCCTAGGTTGCCAAACTACAGAATGTTACTTTGAACGTTGTAAACGATGAGGTTTAATATTTACTGTTTCAGGCGTTCATGATCTGAACGTAGTATCAAAAGTTATTGTGAAAAATAAAACAATTTATTCTCGTATTGCGTCCTCAACCTTGTGAGCAAAACACTGTAAAATTATCCTACTGGAAAATAGCAATACTTTTCTGTCGATTCCATACAAATCCATATTGCTGATGGCGTCGAAAGTTGAATGAAGTTCGCATTTTATGCCATTTATTGATTAACGTGTTTATTTTGAAATTATTGAATTGTTTATATTGTATTGAAATATTATATTACTGGAATTGGCTTCCAGTAGTTTGCTGAATTGGTGGAATACATGAATGCACGAATGAATATTTGCATTCATTAATATGAATTACATATTATTCACAGTATTCAGCAAGCTACTGATAATGGTGATTTTTAGAAACATTCTCTCATTTATTATTCAATAAATCTGAATATGCAGGTGGTATATGGACTTGTTACCAGTGCGGAAAATGAATATAGTAAAATGTGTTCCATTTTTGAATTTTCACTTATTTCTCTTAGGACAAACATCTTCATTGGAAAACTTGAATTTGAAAGAAATTGACCAGAGCGAGTTCGTATCCATTTTCTTATCACCGACATCCTTTTATTTTCAAGCTGTTGAAAACTGTAATTTTTTCAAAAAATTATTTTCACAGTACGTTTATGGGCATATAAAGTCTCATGCTTTCTGCACGGCAAAAGTGTTCGGAAAAAAAGTTAGTGGAACATGAAATTGAAAGCCTGTATTTTTCCATGGAATTACACTGAAAATTTCTGATGTTGATAAATAAAATACAATTATATTCAACTTCAGATTATATAGAATTTATTATAAAGGGCGTTTCTTAAGTACGTGTAGAAACTTTAAGAGCATGTTGCTGACGTCGAAATGAGAAAAAAGATCCTATAAACACATGTCCTCAAGTTATTCGTTTCTAACATACAGAGTGTCAAAGTTTAATTATTATTTTTTAAAGAGAAACATTCTCAATTGAAAATTGAATCAATGCATGACTCCTCTGGAGATGGAAAAACCCTACGATAAAATTGAAGTTACTTTTTTGTAATATCTAATAGAAAACAACTACTTCCCCGGCTAAAGCCACGCTGGACATTGAACTACATCTGATAGATATTGAGAAACACCCTATATAAATCTGAAAGTGAAAATTTGCATTTTCATTCAGATAGTTGATTATTTATTAAATGTCCAGTTTCCATTAGAGATACTCATCTATGAATGAGATAAGGGAGAATGTTATTCAGAAGTATAACTCACAGAAAATCGCTCATTCCATTCGTACAATGGAAAATAGCTACTAAATTCCAATTTTCAGTCGCAGATGATTCCACAACTGACTTAATGAACATCCTGTACACATTTTCAATGAAATTTAATTATTATATTTGTTTTTTGTGACTCAATGCCAAAATATTTGCGATATTCGAGTAAAGTTTGGTATCTGGGGTGATTTTACAATGACAAAATAAAATTTTGTGTTAATTGCGAACAAACTTATTTCTAATTATTTTGAATTAAAAAATCTTGTCATTCAAAATCACTTGCATCGATTATTTCAAATATTAATAACTCGAAAACAATACCCCGCAATGACCTCTACCAAGTATATATTTTTTACACAAACTGAATGACAAATATTCCCAGATACCAAACTTTACCCAAATATCGAAATTATTTTGAAATTATTGACAAAAAATTAAATTAAGAATTCAACTTTGACACTCTGTATCTCAGAAACGAATAACTTGTGTGTTTATAGGAACTTTCCTTCTCATTTTGATGTCAGCGATACGATCCTAAATTTTTTACACGTACTTAAGAAACACCCTGTATAATAAGTTGATGAGTGAAAATCCTTCATTAAAAATTTACTACATACTTTATGTACTTGAAAATTCATTGTTCACATAACAGCTATTCATGATACAAGTTCGTTAATTAGGACTTTGTATGACCGTGAAGTTTGTTGAATGAGGCGCAGCCGAGTTCAACAAACACGCGAGTACCAAAAAGCCCTTTACGAAAGTGTTTCATACGAAGTTTTTTCTTCGACAGTTATTATATTGCCAAATTGTAGCAATAATATCAATAATTTGAATGTTTAATGATATGAATTGTCGTCGTATTATCAAATAAATACTTCCGAGCTATATTTGAAGCAAAATACTGTATTATTCAAAAATGCATAATAGTCATTTACGTAATTAGTTATGAAAAGACCCATATTGTTCGATGAGTGTAATATTTGCCAAAACGAGCGAAGCGAATTTTGCAAATTACGCGAGTCGAACAAATAAGTCCTTTCATAACGTATTTCGTACAAAATTTTATCTAATGATATCATTTCATGAATATAATATAATGGTTTTCTCGTGAATTGGGACACTGGCGTTGGCGCTTGTCAGAATGAATATTTAATAAGCAATGTCAAACGTGTCAGACATATGTCAAACGTAACAGACTTATTTAAAAAATGAGTAGTTGTTCCAACGAAATAGCGTCTGATGTAGAAGAATCGGCATTCAGGGCCAGTTTCAAAGGTCCCAGTTAACCGTCACATAATTAACTGAAAGCTTAGACGTTAAATGACATTCCTTCAATGGCTTTGACAGGTTCACATTCTAACCATTAGTACTTCATCGAATTATCTAGAGGTTCAACTGAAAAACTAACTGTTATTAATGAATTTTTTGTACTCACCAAATCGACATGTTTGACGCCTGCGCATTTTATTAGCTACCACTATCGAGGATTTTCGTAAAGGAAAAAGTTGGGCGTCTCGGCAAAATGAAGCTACTCAGGAAGATTCAGCCTGTTATTAATCATTTTTGAAAATAGGCGTGGGATCCCAGTCAGCATGAGTTTGAAAGAAATAGGATGGGATACCATCTAGTCCAATTGCAGGTTTTGGTTTCAAAGATCTGATGGCATCTAAGATGTCTGAAATGTTAATATTATTTATTGAAAGAGTGTCCAAGCCATATATAGTCTCTATACTCAACATCTCTTTTTGAAAAAAAAAATTTGCATGAACATTTGATATGTCCTCATCGGTCTCAAAGATTTTGCCTTTTATTTTTCAAATTATGCCAAAAATATTTTGGATTGCAAGTTATGTTGTCTTCAATATCCCGGATATGATTTGCGTGGCACCTAATAATCAGAATTTTTGTTTCCCTTCTCAGCTCTCGGAATTTTTTAAAGTGATCATTATTTTCCTCTGATTTCTCAGCAAAACGGTATTTGAGTTCAATTAATTGAATCATATTATTATGCTCTCAATAGGCGAAACTTTTTTTTAATTGTTTTGTTAATTTTCCGAATGTTCTCCAGATATCACTTTCAATTTTGGTATATGTGTACAGGATACATTGCGTCATTTGGGACATTTCTGTAAAAAATATTACTCAGTGCTAAATAGAATAAAGTACTAGATTAAAGTACGCCTGTTCGCTCTCAGTTGTGACCCATTACTAATGAAGTAATTTTGTGATCATAAAAATTTCATCTTGTTCATTTGTTGTAAATTGATATACGTTTCATTGATCCTGATGATAAATGGTTTTGCTACAAATCAATTATATTGAACATGAATAATAAAAATTTCATTGAAACTTCATTTGAATTGTTATTTCCTTCATTCCTTCCGTTTTGATAGTTATCAAATCTAATTTTACTGATCACGCAAACGTTTTCTCATTGATGAACTAATTGCTCAATTTCCATGATGACATATTGCATGACATTTCAAACCCACCCAATACAACATGTGGCAATATTGAATCAAATCAGGATATACTTTTTCTACGACAGTTCATAAACTATGGTTTTAAGCAATGGTCACAGTGCGTAAAGCGTTAATCTTTGGAGAGCGGCAATGACACTTTATGCTCGAAATACACACTTGATTTTTTCTACAAACGCAGCTCTTAGACATAAAAACGTTAGACACTTCATTCAACATAGGCACATGATATGAGAAAATTTACATTAAATAGTAATCCCAAATGTATAAGCTATCCAAATGTCCAATAATTTACATCTCTAACAAAAGGAAATAAGGAAAAAACTTGCCCCAAAAAAAATACCGAAGCCCGAGATCAAACTCACGATAAGATAGATCGTATGATTCAATTAATTGAACTCAAATACCGTTTTGCTGAGAAATCAGAGGAAAATAATGATCACTTTCAAAAATTCCGAGAGCTGAGAAGGGAAACAAAAATTCTGATTATTAGGTGCCACGCAAATCATATCCGGGATATTGAAGACAACATAACTTGCAATCCAAAATATTTTTGGGATAATTTGAAAAATAAAAGGCAAAATCTTTGAGACCGATGAGGACATATCAAATGTTCATGCAAATTTTTTTTTTCAAAAAGAGATGTTGAGTATAGAGACTATATATGGCTTGGACACTCTTTCAATAAATAATATTAACATTTCATACATCTTAGATGCCATCAGATCTTTGAAACCAAAACCTGCAATTGGACTAGATGGTATCCCATCCTATTTCTTTCAAACTCATGCTGACTGGGATCGCACGCCTATTTTCAAAAATGATTAATAACAGGCTGAATCTTCCTGAGTAGCTTCATTTTGCCGAGACGCCCAACTTTTTCCTTTACGAAAATCCTCGATAGTGGTAGCTAATAAAATGCGCAGGCGTCAAACATGTCGATTTGGTGAGTACAAAAAATTCTTTAATAACAGTTAGTTTTTCAGTTGAACCTCTAGATAATTCGATGAAGTACTCGAAATAATTTTTGTCCTACAAAATGGATGGAAGGACTGAAGAGTCCCCCACTCCCAACATGTACCAATGACGTGGTCATAAAAATTCATTAATAACCAGCGGATTTTCTTACCGTTGCTTGGTTAATATTTGTATAATTGAATGGTCATATTGTCCTACAAATTGAATGGTAGGTGTTTCCAGTCCTACGCTCCGAAATTGTCAATTCCATGTTAAAAAAAATCATTAATAACAGGCTGAATCTTCCTAAGTAGCTTCATTTTTCCGAGACGCCCAACTTTTTCCTCTACGAAAATTCTCGATAGTTATAGCTAATAAAATGCGCAGGCGTCAATCATGTCAATTTGGTGAGTGCAAAAAATGTATTAATAACAGTTAGTATTCCAGTTGAACCTTGAGATAATTCGATGAAGTACTCGAAAAAACTTTTGTCCTACAAAATGGATGGTACGACTGAAGAGTCCCCCACTTCCAACATGTACCAATGAGGTGGCCATCAAAATTCATTAATAACCCAGCGGATTTTTTTACCGTTGCTTGGTAATTATTTGTATAATTGAATGGTCATATTGTCCTACAAATTGAAAGGTAGGTGTTCCCAGTCCTACGCTCCGAAATTGTCAATTCCACGAAAATTCTTGATATTAGTAGCTAATGAACTGCGTAGGCGAAAGTCATGTTGATTTGGTGAGCGCAAAAATTGCATGGCTAACTGTTAGTTTTACCCAAATCCGAAGCTCTTGGCTCATGGCGAAACAAACCAATTGAATTGAATTCATTTCAAGGCAGTAAAATCAATCTATTTGATCGAAAGCCACGGGCTTAACTAGCCTACAGATATTTCGACCATACCTTTTGAAATAAGAAATGATCAAAATATTTTGTGAGTAGGCACATTTATCCTTATTTTTGATATGATACTTTTTTGATCTTGCCATCCTCATTACGTTGTCCAGTTCACAGATCGATCCTATGGCCAGTTTTCGAGCTACAGAATGTCAAAAATTCCTTTACTGCTATTTTGCGAATTATGAATCGATTTGATTTTTTTGCTTTAATTCGAAATCGATTTTTTTTTAGAAATAAACACATTAAACCTAATTTGTAGCTCGTAAGTCCCTCCATTCGAATAATAAATTATATTTCACAAAGGTTGTTGTATTAAAAAGCATGACAAAACTCTGTTCAAAGAAATAGAAGAATATCAATACCATTAACATTTTTATTTCACAAATTCTTTGAAAAAAAATGGGTCTTCATCAATTTCATGAGCATTCATATTGTGATTGCTAGTTCAACAGTATATAGTTTTCCATGTACACAGTGACAATTTGAATGCTTAAAAAGGCTATATCTCAGGAACAAAATGAAATAATTATTACGAACTGTACATATCTGTTACTAGGATATGAGAATTAAAGTGAAATTATACTCATGAAATAACCCTCCCATCAACTTCCCTTATTTCCAGCAATTCCCAAACAGTTTCCTTTTTCATGTATTATGAAACACAACATACCAAAAATCCAGCCATTTTCACAGTTAGACTTTTTTTCATTAAATGTGTGCGGGGTCCTTTGATGATAGTTGCATAAATTGTTGTTTGAAATTCATTTTTCCGTCAACCATATGTCGTTCCCTTACGAACGACAGCCCTCAAAAGACGAAACTTGTGAGAGCCAAGGATTAACGAATTCTTACTTTTTACGTGCTATTCCACTTTCTCGGCCATAAGAGAAATATAAGCAGTCGCTAGGCTTCGAACCCACGACCGGCGACCGGAGTGGATGAAAGATCGTTACTTTAACTACTTGGCCATTCGACCCCCTTTTTGAGGCGTCATCCTGTTTTACCGTAGAACTGAATTTCACAATTAGTCTGACCTCTTTGAAAGTTTTCAATTATACATTTCAGCTCTTCAGACGACGATGTGGTGTTGCAGGTTTTTCCGGGTTTCCCGCATCTGTTGAAGCGCATGCGACATCATTTAAGCCGCCCTGGAGGGCAAATTGATTATTTCAATGTTCTTACTTTGTTATTGTTGTTTTCATTATGTTTATAAAAATTATGAAAGCTAAACAAAATTTCTCACTTATTTCATAAACTTTTCACGTAAATCATGATATATTTGAATCGAACGAACATTTATACATTGAAAGTAACATTACTTCGCGAATTAAAGTATATTAAATTAGCTAAACCACAATTTCAAAATAATTCGTTATTTTGGATAATTTTTGTAGGACTAGCGATACATACCCGTTTTTTTGTAGGACACTGTATTATTCAGGTGAAGAATACACTAACCTTTCATGTGTTATCATTGTCCTACCGTTATTAATATTTTTTTTCCATGGCTACTTAGGAAGATTCAGCCTGTTATTAATGATTTTTTTTTACCATGGAATTGACAATTTCGGAGCGTAGGACTGGGAACACCTACCATTCAATTTGTAGGACAATATGACCATTCAATTATACAAATACTAACCAAGCAACGGCAAAAAAATCCCGCTGGTTATTAATGAATTTTTATGACCACGTCATTGGTACATGTTGGGAGTGGGGGAGTCTTCAGTCCTACCTTCCAATTTGTGGGATAAAAATTATTTCGAGTACTTCATCGAATTATCTCGAGGTTCAACTGAAAAACTAACTGTTATTAATGAATTTTTTGCACTCACCAAATCGACACGATTGACGCATGCGCACTTTATTAGCTGCCACTATCGAGAATTTTCGTGGAGGAAAAAGTTTGGCGTCCCGGCAAAATGAAGCTACTCAGGAAGATTCAGCCTGTTATATATCATTTTTGAAAATAGGCTTGGGATCCCGGTCTAATATACTGGCACTGCCATTACAGATAATCTTCAATAAATCTTTAAAAACCAATACATTCCCTGATCAATTCCAAATTAGGTGAATTACTGCTATTCATAAATCTGAAATAACAAACTATACTTACACCTATTACAATTCTCCCATCATCATCAAAAATGCTCGAAAGAATTATTCATAAAAAATATACCTTCACCTAACCCCAGTAATCGTGGAGGAACAACATGGCTTCGTCAGTAAGAGGTCAACCACTACAAACCTATGTGTTTTAACTGATTATTTAGGAAAATAAATGAATAACGCCCAGATCGATACCATTTACACCGACCTAGCAAAGATTTATTAAATAAATTAACATCACTTTCTTTTGATAAAAACATGACAAACTTTATAGAATCATATCTTACGGATCATCCAAATACTGTGAAATTCAACAACAGTAAATCAAACTGCTCTGACAGTTCTTCTGGATTACCCCAAGGCTCGATCCTAGGACCGTTACTTTCCACTCTGTTCATTAATGACATAAATAATTACATCAAATATGCCAAATTCTTGCTTTATGCAAATGACTTGAAAGCATATCTCAAAATAGAATCTTTGGATGATATAAGAAAACTTCAGTCAGTTATTAATGCCATTCTGAAATTCTGTGAGGTTGATGATTGTTAAAATTGTTCATTTTTGTTAAAATTGTTTTTTCCGTTAACCAGCTGTCATCCCCTTACGAACGGCAGCCCTCAGAAGTCGAAACTTGTGCGAGCTAAGGATTAACGAGGTCTTACCTTTTTACGTGCGATTCCTAGCCAACAGAATAAGTTCTGCAGTCGCTAGGGTTTGAACCTTTGACTGGCAGCCAAAAGTGATTGAAACAATGTCGCTTCAACCACTCGGCTACCTGGCCCTGATCTTTCGCTTAATGAATCGAAATGCAAAATAGTGTCCTATACTAGAAAAAATTAAAATTTACAGGGCAATTACACTATCAATGGTACCAAACTAGAAACTATTGATGAAATCAAAAACTTGGGTGTGAATTCCACAAAAAATGTCTCATTGAATGAATATATCACTAGGCTTAGTTCAGAATCATATGGAAAACTTGGTTTCATATTGAGATCTTGCAAGGATTTTGGGAACTCAACATGTATTATGCTTTTCAACTCATTCATCAGATCCAAATTAGAGTACTGCTGCATTATTTGGAACCCTAAAACAGAAAAATTTGGTGAAAAGATTCAGAAAAAGTTTTTGATATCATTGCATTTTAGAAGTTATGGAACATATCCCATGCTGATATCTTATAAAAGCCAAAGAACTGACTTCGACCTAACATTATTAAAAAAATGTCATTAAAAGAATAAAATTTTGTTCATATTATATTTGTTGTGTTACATGGCCTCATCAATGTACCTGAAATATTATCACTCCTTAGTTTGAATGTACCTTACATAAGACTGAGAACTAGAAATGTCATGTTCAAGACTGTTAACAAGAATTCCCCTGAGTAAGAACAAAGAAAAATTCAATTATCTGCAATTTTTAATCACGACGTTTCAACTGTTAAAATCTATATGTCAGTCGTTATAATCTAATTACATGAAGTAATGTGAAAAATATATCTCAAAAACTAATTAATGTAAAATGTATGAAAAATGTAACAGATAGAAATATCACAACACAACATAACAGGGTCAACTGATCTAATAATGAATGGCGATGAAATATCAAGAATAATATAAGTTAAAATAAGTACAAAACAAATACAGTTGTTAGTATTGAACATTCACTTTTATAGATTAATGAGGTTCTTGAGATATTTAGTAGGTCTATTTCAGAGATTTTGAGGAAATCATTAACAGCAACTAAACAGTTATCAATAGGGGAATTCTTCGTTTGTTTGAAAGTGGTTGACAATGTTTCACTTTGAGTTAGGTTATTCTGGACTTTCATTGTATAAAAAAGAACGAAGAAAAATTCAAATTTCTGCAATTTTTAATCACGACGTTTCAACTGTTAAAATCTACAGTCGTTATCAAGTATATAAATGCGACCATCTCAAGGATATATGCTATGGATAATTTTGTGTCATTAGCCTAGGGGTTATTTTACGGTGTTCAGGTAAGCTTGTTAATTACAGTGCCGGGCCCCACTGGTACTGAATCTTATCGCATTTTCAATTGATCCATTCCACTAATTCAGGGTTTCCACACATTACGGATTTCTATGCTAGCTTGACTGAAGACTTTGTTGTAATATATACACTCTCTTTAAACTTGCTTCAGTCCATCTTATGTTGTGTTGGGTCGTCCAGACATGATCCGCTATCCCTGACTTTGATGTTTCTTCTCATTGAGTGTTTGTCTTGTGTTCAGTGAGTCTAACGCTGAGTGGTCTCTTAGTTTCTCCAAGATAGCTTCACCGCATTCACAAGGGATGCGGTAGATACAGTTGTTGGAGTCAATGTCAGCGTTATGTGGTCTCGTCTTTGTGAGGTGGCTGCGAATAGTGTTGCCTGACTTGAAACATGTCCGTATTTCGTATTTCGACCCAATTTGCCTTATTCTTTCCGGTAGACCTCTAACATACGGAACGCACAGGGTGGCGTGTCCGTTCGTCTGGTTTCTGGTTTCTGGTTCTTATCTCCCCTGCAGGACCATAAAGCCCAGTACTGGTAGGTTCGGCCTGTTCTTCCTTGTTTCTCATGGAGAGGAAGAACTTGACGTCTTTCTGGAACATCTGAATAACATCAAAAAAACCATAAACTTCACGATGGAAAAAGAGACCCAAGACGGTTTACCTTTCCTAGACGTGAAAGTTCAAAAGTACAATGATAAGTGCCAAACATCAGTGTACAGAAAGCCGACTCACACTGGACAATACCTGAACTTCGACTCGAACCATCATGGTGCTACAAAGAGAGGGGTTTTTTGATCGCTGGTGGACCGTGCCTACAACCTGTGTAACACAGATAAAAGTCTTACCATCGAATTGAACAAAATCAAGAAAGATATGCGACGAAATGGGTTCCCAAAAAAACATATTGAAGAGGTTCTAGCCCGCAGGGGAGATGAGAACCAGAAACCAGACGATCCGACACAAGCCACCCTGTGCGTTCCGTATGTTAGAGGTCTGTCGGAGAGAATAAGGCGAAAACACTACTCGCAGCCATCTCACAAAGACGAGACCACGTAACGCTGACATTGCCTCCAAAAACTGCATCTACCGCATCCTTTGTGAATGCGGTAAAGCTTATCTTGGAGAAACTAAGAGACCACTTAGCGTAAGACTCGCTGAACACAACAGAAACACTCAACGAGGAGAAACATCAAAGTCAGGGATAGCGGATCATGTCTGAACGACCCAACACAACATAAGATGGACTGAAGCCGAAGTCATCCATAAAGAAGAGGACTGGTATAGAAGGAAGTTTAAAGAGAGTGCATATATTATGAACAACAAAGTATTTAGTCAAGCTAGCATAGAAATCCGTAATGTGTGAAAACCCTTAATTAGTGGCATGGATCAATTGAAATTTCGATAAGAATTAACAATGCTGTACCGGAGGGGCCGGCACTATAATTAACAAGCTTACCTGAACACCAGCAAATTACCCCTAGGCTAATGACAGAAAATTATCCATAGCATATATAAGAAGTATCTTTGAGATTGTCGCATTTATACGCTTGATAACGACTGTTGAAACGTCGTGATTAAAAATTGCAGAGAATTTAATTTTTCTTTGTTCTTTTTTAGACAATGAAAGTCCAGAATGACCTTACTCAAAGTGAAACAATGTCAACCACTTTCAAACAAACGAAAAATTCCCCTATTGATAACTGTTTAGTTGCTGTTAATGATTTCCCCAAAATCTCTGAAACAGACCTACTAAATATCTCATTAATCTATGAAAGTGAATGTTGAATATTAACAACTGTATTTGTTTTGTACTTATTTCAACTCATATTATTCTTGATATTTCATCGCAATTCTATATTAGATTAGTTGACCCTGTTATGTTGTGTTGTGATATTTCTATCTGTCATATTTTTTATACATTTTACAATAATTAGTTTTTGAGATATATTTCTCTCCACTGCTTCATGTAATTAGATTATGTCTGTTTGTAACCAGTATAAATAAATAAATAAATATGTTTATAGTACACAAGAAATCACAGCCTAAACGATTAGTTCGTTATCAAAGAAAACACTCCACATTAATTTTGAAACATCTCACACCCTATTTCAAATAATCAGCGAATCTGTACGTTTCGAATCACGCCATTCATATCATAAACGCTTCACCGCCACACATAGCTCCTGAAACTTGCCTGAAATCATTAAACTTCTGACAACACAATCAGACACGTGTGTAAGTAAAGCTTTGAGATCTTCATCCGAACGACAAGGTTCTATTACTGAGGAAATAATTTAAAATAGACCGTAGCTACTTGGTATCCAATTTCAAATCACCTACGGTTATGTATTAACCTCTCTTTGAGTTTCGCTACAGAATTTGTTACAGAACATATTGAACTGACGGTGTTTCGAGCACAGGAAGTTCAAAAATATAGTCGGTAAATGCTGTAGTCAACGATTTTTAAATGTGTGTTATTGTATTTGTGCGCGGTTTTACTTTGTTGTGAACATCCCTATTGTCCACACGTGAAAGTGATTATAGCCATTAAGGGAGCAATGAGAGTCAGCCCAGCTTAAGAATTGCCACATATGTTACCTCGTGGCTAATCCCTGTTGGAAAAACTATCCATGACGGGTGTTGGTGTCAAAATCTTTGTGTGTTGCTTCTGTCGGTCTTTTCTTATGGGCCTTTCAGGAGTTATTTTGATGTGTAACGGAAGCAGATCTTTGATATTTGAATTTAATATTCCATCAGTTGACGTTGGCAGCATTGTTGCAGATCATGTCGATGGCATGGACCTATTGCTGCAAGTAATGTTGATTGCATTGGATCTGTAGCTGCGGCTAATGTTGATGGCATATAATCTATCGTTGCAGATGATGTAGATGGGCATGATCTATTTCTGCAGATGTTTTCTATGGCATTGGATCTACAGCTGCAGAAGAAATCGACGGTAATGAATGTATTGCTGCAGACGATATAGATGGTTTTGGATCTGTTGTACCCTTCGTAGATAGAATAACAATTGAGAAATCTTGAATTAAATTGTTTTAAAATTGTTTTAAAATTGTTTTTTCCGTTAACCAGCTGTCATCCCCTTACGAACGGCAGTCCTCAAAAGTCGAAACTTGTGCGAGCCAAGGATTAACGAGGTCTTACCTTTTAACGTGCGATTCCTAGCACGATCCGAGGAGAATATCGAAAGGAGGTCCGTTGTCACCCATCCAAACCCTGGCCTCGCTTACCGTGGCTTGGCTTCGGATATCGGTGAACCGGCGCTCTCCGTTCGAGCTATACATCTGATTGGGTAAAGACTGTCAAGACAGCTGCGATAAAATATTCGGTAAAACTATCAGGATTATATGGGATAATACCTGTTGCCTGGAATGCTGATTCGCATTTTAGATGCTACAGTGGAATAAGCTCTATTCGAAATAGCCTTCACGTCATATGTAGTTATCATTTCTGCTAGATGATTTTTTCAAACTGAATCACAATATTTTTTGTATGTATCTTTTATCGATCCAAAAAATGTGAGATCTGAAGGTCGCATCCTGTGAAATTTATCTGTCTCTCCCAAGCTGAAGATTCATACTCTTCCTCAGAAAGATAAACATTGGTTTGGGATCAGCAGTGCTCACAGCACATATGAGTGTAATGTGTTTTCCTCTTTCTTAACTGTTTATGGATCAAACTCATTTCATGTCTTTGGAAGCTAATATCTTACCAGGATCTTTACCGTAGAATTATCTGTCTCATCGCAGTTGAAAATATTTTTAGGATTAAATTTATATTTGTTCATTAGAACTCCCAATAGTCTATAGACCAGTTGGATTCTTCTTCATTGACGACCGTTATTCTGTCAGCGCTGGTAGCTTCAGGTTTCCGAACAGAGATGCCATTTCTTTCAAAAAGCTATCTTGCCAGTAGTGCTCAGACATTTTTGTATTCTAGACAAAATTATGTGAAATTTGATGCTCTTCTTCATATAGGTATGCTGCCTTTCTTATATCAAGTACTTTCTCCGGTCTACCATATTCTACATCTGCGGTAAATGCAGGAAGTTCACCAAGGCGTTATTCCTATTAATCTTTCTTCTTGAACCGCTTTTGGAGACTCGAAAAAGGTATATTCATGGCTTCAGCAGCATTCCTCATAGAGTGGACTTGACTCATGTGGTCTTCAGCTTTTGATAATGTAACAATTACTATTTAATTATATCACCAGCTCTCATTGTCCACATTGTAGTGACTCTCATCAACCGATAAAGGTTCACCAATGTGTGAAGAATAAAAATATAATTAGTTATTAAATCGCCACAAATCTTTTCTCAATCGATAATTTAAGCTTTTAGACTCACAATAAACTACTCTGAGTACTTTTTCATATTTTGTTTTTTTGTTTAGGTACTTTCGTCTGGTTGTAAGAACGCTGACCACCATTGCCTACTTTTTCTCCCTACCCTAATAAATTTCTTCTGTTCATAATATACTTTCTATTCAAAAGAATGGTTTAAGAAAACAGATGGATCAAGAACAATTGGAGCAAGAGGAATGCGAAGTCTACCAATTACAACATGTTGAACTCAAGGAACGAATAAGTCGATGTCAACAATAGTTCCAGAATGAAATCACCGAAATAATGCATGAATTTAAGGTAGGCAAGATCAGAAATTAATTCCATCAAGGTGGGATAAAATCTAGAGAATCAGAAGAATGGTAAAAATCATTGTGAATCAAATTTCCATGAGCTATGAATGGGTGGCATACAATATTTGATGGACAATATTCGTGGGCCATATATCGACATCAATTCGAAATGCCAATAGCTGGTCCCACCAGGAAATTATCACTTCAATCGTCTTATGTAGACGAGGTCAAGCGTAGACATCCTGCAGAACTGAAATATACAGGGTGGCCCACGAAGTTTAGGACAGGGAATATCTCGGAACTCGAAAGTAGTGGAGAATTGTAATTTTGGGGATCTAAATAAAAGCAATTGGTGCAGCTTTTTTTTGATATAATGGTACCCAGTGAACTTTTTGTTTTCGGTCACGTGACATCAGATTCAAAATTATTAATGGAACACCCTGTATATTTTGGCATTTTTATGTTCCTCCCGCTGGAGAAATTTCAACAAACTATCACACTTGTGGTCTGAAACGATCAATTAAAAAAATACAGGTACTTCAATATCCTCTGTCCCACGACGTCTGAAACGAGCAATTGCCAAATTATTTAGGTTTAGGGTCACCCTGTGTATTTGGGCAGTCCTGTAATTCATGTGATGATCAAAACAAGGCAAAATTAAATTAATCATCCATATTTTATTAAAAATCGTCGTGGGACAAAGGATATTGAAGTACCTGTATTTCTTCAATTAATCGTTTCACACCTCAAGTGTGACAGTTCGTTGAAATTGTTTCATCGGGAGGAACATAAAAATGCCAAAATATACAGGGTGTCCCATTAAAGATTTTGAATCAGATGTCACGTGACCAAAAACAAAACGCCCATTGAGTAACACAGTATCAAAAAAATCTGCAACAATTACTTTAATTCAGAATCCCAAAATTACAAATCTCCACTACTTTCGAGTTCCGAGTTATTCCCTGTCTAAAACTTCGTGGGACACCCTGTAACTACCAAAAGTTCAACAAAACCCAGCAAAAAAATGAAACCAATGCAGGAAAACTGATTGATTATGCCTATTCATAAGCACCGAAGAAGTTAATTTCTGCATTGTTATCTCCGCCGAAGTAATTGAGACTTATCTTGTAAGAATCGAGTATGTTCAAAGTTGGGCAAGTCCTAGGGACAAGATTAAGTTAGTAGTTTCCTAGGGCTGTATACTGACTATCGAATATTCGTTCAGGATTTTGGAAGAATCTCCTAGCCACTCTGTTTTTTGACAGAATTTCACAGTACTTCAATAACACTCTTCTACTATACTTCAATAACACTCTCCTTGTAATTTTTTTGATTTTTCAAAAAAAAAACAAACAAGAAACTAATTTTATTGCTTCATAATATTATATAGATTTAGATTCTTTGAAGTTATCATATCTTTTTGTATAACACCTAATTTTGATCAATAATATTCACCCATTCTGAGCTAATATCAATACAATATAGAGTTAAAACCAAAAAACATATTTATTCTTCTTTGTGAAATATGAACATTCAGTGGATGAGATGTGTCGCTGATATTTTCCAAGGAACCGTACACAGCCCCATTATGAGAATAACATATTGAATTTGCAGTCCGTCTCTGTCTAGTTATTTACTTCAGCTAGCCAGAACCGTTTTGTTGCACTATCAATTTCAGAGAAATGCCGACTGTTTCTTAAAACTTCTTATTACAGACTTTACAGATTTAAACTCTATGCGATGCGCTTCGTATTCCCTATGACGAGGATTGTTCCATTATTATTTTTGATATCATCAGACACGACTTTTGATGAAAAAGCCAATAAAGCATTTCATGAAATTTTTCCTTGGTTATCCTACAGCTCTTTATATTTGAGCAGTGCCAATACGCTGTACATGAGATTTCAGAATAGAAAAAGGTCGAGTGAAAATATAATAACTTTTCAAGTTGAATATTAGTTGATGGGGGTGTGCATCAGGGGTTGGTTGTATAACTTGAAATTCTGTTTGTTTGAAAGTGGTTGACAATGTTTCACTTTGAGTATGGTTATTCTGGACTTTCATTGTCTAAAGAACAAAGAAAATTCAATTATCTGCAATTTTATTCACGACGTTTCAGTTTTTTTCAAGTGTATGAGTGCGACACTATCAAGGATACTTCTTCTATATATTTATTATATGGCTAATTTTGTGTCATTAGCCTAGGGGTAATTTGCCTGTGTTCAGGTAAGCTTGTTGATTACAGTGCCGGGCCCCACCAGTACAGAAATGTTGAATCTTATAGCAATTTCAATTGATCCATGCTACTAATTGAGGGTTTCCACACATTACGGATTTCTATGATAGCTTGACTAAAGACTTTGCTGTTCATAATATATGCACTCTCTTCAAACTTCCTTCTATACCAGCCCTCTTCTTCATGGATGACTTCGGCTTCAGTCCACTCAATATTAGCCGCCACGTCGTATGGAGTTATCTGTTCTACTAGATGTTTTTTTTAATGAATCACAATCTTTTTTTCTCGCTGAACACAAGAGAAACACTCAACGAGAAGAAACATTGAAGTCAGGGATAGAGGATCAGTCTGGACGACCCAACACAATATTAAGTGGACTGAATCCATAAAGAAGAAGGCTGGTATAGGAGGAAGCTTAAAGAACAACAAAGTCTTCAGTAAAGCTAGCATAGAAATCCGTTATGTGTGGAAACCCTTCATTAGTGGCATGGATCAATTGAAATTTGCACATTCGCGATTTTGGCGTGGGACTGACGATATGATCTATTGCTGCAGATGATGAATATGGCACGATCTATTGCTGCAGATGAAATCAACGGTATTGGATGTATTGCTGCAGATGATATAGATGGTATCATACGTAGATAGAATAACAATTGAGGAATCTTGAATTGCTACATCTGTTTGGGCCAAGACTTCAGCTGTGATAAAATCTCCTTTGGTTATACGACCAGGATTATATGGGAAAATACCTGTTGACCGGAATCCTGATTCGCATTTGTTAATAGATGCTAAAGTGGAATAAGCTTTGCTCAATATAGCCGCCACGTCGTATGGAGTTATCTGTTCTACTAGATGATTTTTTTTAATGAATCACAATCTTTTTTTCTCGCTGAACACAAGAGAAACACTCAACGAGAAGAAACATCAAAGTCAGGGATAGAGGATCATGTCTGGACGACCCAACACAATACTAAGTGGACTGAATCCATGAAGAATAAGGCTGGTATAGGAGGAAGCTTAAAGAGAGTGCATATATTATTAACAACAAAGTCTTCAGTAAAGCCAGCATAGAAATCCGTTATGTGTGGAAACCGTTCATTAGTGGCATGGATCAATTGAAATTTGCACATTCGCGATTTTGGCGTGGGACTGACGATATGATCTATTGCTGCAGATGATGAATATGGCACGATCTATTGCTGCAGATGAAATCGACAGTATTGGATGTATTGCTGCAGATGATATAGATGGTATCATACGTAGATAGAATAACAATTGAGGAGTCTTGAATTACTACATCTGTTTGGGCCAACATTTCAGCTGTGAAAAAATCTTCTTTGGTTATACTACCAGGATTATATGGGAAAATACCTGTTGACCGGAATCCTGATTCGCATTTGTTTATAGAGGCTACAGTGGAATAAGCTCTGCTCAATATAGCCGCCACGTCGTATGGAGTTATTTGTTCTACAAGATGATTTTTTTTAATGAATCACAATTTTTTTTTTCTTGCTGAACACAAGAGAAACACTCAACGAGAAGAAACATCGAAGTCAGGGATAGAGGATCATATCTGGACGACCCAACACAATATTAAGTGGACTGAATCCATAAAGAAGAAGACTGGTAAAGGAGTAAGCTTAAAGAGAGTGCATATATTATGAACAACACAGTCTTCAGTAAAGCTAGCATAGAAATCCGTAATGTGTGGAAACCCTTTATTAGTGGCATGGATCAATTGAAATTGCGATAAGAATTAACAATGCTGTATTGGAGGGGCCTGGCACTGTGATTAACAAGCTTACCTGAACACCGGCAAATTATCCCTAGGCTAATGACACAAAATTAGCCATATCAAATATAGAAGAAGTATCCTTGAGAGTGTCGCATTCATACACTTGATAACGACTGTTGATTTAAACAGTTGAAACGTCGTGAATAATTGCAGAGAATAGAATTTTCTTTGTTCTTATTTAGACAATGAAAGTCCAGAATAACCTTACTAGAAAGTCTGTGCTCTAAAGTAATGAATCAGATCATTGGCAAATTTAACTACTAATTTCAGCTGAAACTTTTTCGAATAATGATCGAATGTTTTCATAATAATTGAAATTTCAATCAATATCTTCTGAAATCGTAAAAATTTCCTGGAAAGTCAAACCTTGTGTGACATTAATGAAACCAACATCCTATTACACTAGGTTCAATCCGTCATGTAGTCGAATAATATTTGTATTATTGTTTTCAGCAAACAGCCACAAAAGTCGTGTTCATCTCTAAAATAAGTTTGAAGGAATTACTTGTTTGTGAAATTCATGATCACTTTATATAATATTCATAATTTTGTTTATCTATCGTATAAGTAGTTTTAATTATATTGTTACGACTCTAGAAATTTATGGGAGCCATAGTGAAATTTTCTAGAAATCCGTTAGTCTGATCAGCAAATTAAAAAACGTGAAAAATGGAAATAAAGCTCCTAAATATATGTCCGATAGCTCATTGGTTTCGCAATGACCATACTAGAAGAATGAGTTTCAATGATTTAACCGCGAGTGAAAAACTGCGATAGTTATTAACAAAATAAGATTTTAAAAAAGTGTTTTGTTTTCTGTTAATAACTCAAACTTTAAAAAGTTCCATAAGAAAGAGGAAATTTTCAATAAAAATGTCTACACTCCGGGAACTTTATTTTCATTATTTATAAGTTTAATTCAACGCTGAATATAGAGCTCCGCGAGTCCGTTATAGTACGGGCGCACCGCTGCAAAAGACAGTATATCACAGAAAATAGTTTTTCTATAGCATTGAATGGTAATTTAAAATTTGAATTAATCATAATACAATGTGGACAATTGAAAAAATAAATCACCATCGAAATAAAATGTGTAAGTCTATCATTAAAAAATTTATACCATTGTTAATTAACAAATTTTTTCTAGTTTCGGTTTCCATAAATAACGACGTAAAAAATTAAGTAATTGACCTATAAATCGTTGGCTTCCTGGTGCCATTCTTAAATACCTACTTAACAAGATCACACGATAAAAAAATCATGAAGTTCATTATTTTGTTTATCATAATTTTTTATAACTAAAGAAAAATTAAATATGCAAAATATATTGTAAAATATTTTTATTTGGCGAATGTTTTATCATTGCTGTTTTTACATCTAACAATGGTAGTATGTAATTGAAAAGTGTTACAACTCTTTGGCGTCATTTATTTATAATGATATGAGTTATTTTAAAAAAACATTTTTTTTTCATTATACCTACCTGAAAACACTATATTTACATGCTTATTTAGCATACCAAAAATGGCTGGTGACACTATAGCTGCATATTTACATGTCAAAATTAAATGATATGTTTGTTGTTGACAGTTTTCTAGAAATAGCCAATTGTTTGAATATTTCCCTAGCAACATGGTAAACATGGCTTGTTTTGTGGCAATTTCTGGATATTTTTGTACCATAAAGATATTTCAATTATTAATACATGTTTTTGTTCCTTCATCATTAAAAGTAAATGTTTCTTAACAATCTGTATGGTTTTCCGGAAGACATAATGAAAAATATCGTTCATTACTTGTCCATAACTGCTTTTTTCGTGTTCGGCTTCGCCTCCCACGGTAACATGTCGCGCACGCACGGAAAAAGCCTATTTTCTGAACTCCTAATGAAATATGAAGGGTCCAGTGGAAAAACGATGAGGTTCCACTTTTTAAAAAGTCGAGTAAAGCGAAATCTAATGTGGGAGTTTCATCGTTTTTCCATTGTGCTGCCTACTATCGACTGCAGTATTTTATGTAATCTCATTTTTTGTCCTCTATAAGGTTTGGTATGTTGATACTTCATGCAACAAGCTAACATATGCCTCTAAAATGTCGATTACGGAAAAAAAATGGAACCTCATCGTTTTTCCACTGGACCCTTCATATACTATTATTTCTACACGCATCGGCAAATTTAAAGGAACGGAGATGAATTGTTTTATTTTTCCTCATAATTATTTTTTGCGACACATTTGAAAACAATCATTCAACTTGGAAATTCAACGGATACTTTAGTTGATTTCAATTTGTTTTGCAAAGCTTCATGCGCCTTTGGAGCCTGTCTAGAAACTTAAGACTAAAAATTAAAACCTCAGTTGTATACTTATTGTCGTCTTAAACATTTAATGGTAACGCAAAATCACAAGGAACATTTTTTCAATAACGTGTGTTTCCTACACGAGCCCTTATAAATGCAACCATTTGTCTCAACTGGGGAAAGACGTATCACATGATCTTGCAGAATATCCATTATGTACCTATCTGCCATTAAAGCACCGCCATCAATAACCACTAACTCTGTGCGTGCCCCTAAACATATGCCACTCCACACCATAATTGAGCCTCCACCGAAAGAGACAGTAGGAGTAAAATTAAATTGTTCGTTTTGTTCTCCTGAACGACGATAGAACCTTTTCCTCCCATCATTTTTATTTCACACAGAAACGGCTCTCATCCGTGAAAAAACATTGCCCCAGAGATCATTATGGTATTCTCGAGCAAAAGCTAGTCGCTCTACTCGATGACGCCTCTGGAGTTGTGGTCCTTTCTTTGACCTACACGCCTTCAAACCAACTTCTTTGAGTCTTCTCCTCACTGTGCGCTCACTTATGGTGGTTCCACGAACTTCTTCCAATTCGTTTCTTGTTTGAACTGCGGTTCGACGCCTATTGCGGAGTGTTTGCAATGTGATAAATCGGTCATCTAAGGCCGTGGTTGAGCGTTTTCTGCCTTGATCTCGTCTCCTCACACACTCTCCAGTTTGCATCCATCGCATAACACTACGAAAACCAACTAAACTCAAACAATTACTCACGAAAAAACTAGGAAATTCTACTTGGAGAAAATACGCGTTTCAAATGTAATGTAACAATCGACAGATATTTCCGCTTTGATTTGACTAACTTGATAAAAATGTGCAAAATAAGTGACAATTGTGTAAAAAGGGCATGGCTTTTGGACCTAGGCAGCACGAAAACAAAATAAAGCAATATTGCTGCCGGGAAACACATCAAACTAGCCTATTCAATGTATTTTTGCGCTATTTTGTAGACAATTTCCATCAAAGCCGTTTTCCGACAGCTATCTTATTTTCTGTTGAAACACAAAAAACCATTTTTCTTCGACTTGATGTAATTTTTTTCTTTAGTTCCCCCCTCCTTTTTTTGGTAAACAATTTTTTTCTCAGTTTACAAAATGTCAGGTAGTTACGTGACTAGTTTTAATTTGTTAAATTAATCCATCCTTCAGTTTTGGCTCAAATTTGTCTGTGGTTACTGGACCAGTTGGATTATACGATTATTTTTTAGTGGAATAAAATATGCAAAAGAAAAATATCGAAGTTTACAAGGATGTATTGATATCTAGTCAGCCTAGACCAGTTCCCTGTATAAACAAAATATTGCGTTACCATAGCAACGAACAATAACGTATTAAAGGTGTCAGTGTAAAGTTTGACGTCAAAAAAGTGAACTAGAGTTAGGTACGCAATAAATTAAAAGAAAAAATATGTCAAAGCTTCAAGCTTCAAAAGAGGTAAATTTTCCATTGAAGATGATGACCGATCGGGAAGGCCACTTTCTGTTTCAGTCCCCGAAAATATCGATGCAGTTCATGACATGATTTTAACAGACCGTCGAATTGGGCTAAAACGGATATCTGAAGCACTGAATATTTCATACTAACGCGTTCATCATATAGTTCACGTCAATTTGGACATGAGATAAATTGCTGCAAAATGGATCCCCAAATGTTTGAATGTTGACCAAAAGCGTGCAAGGGTAGTAGCATCGCGTTCGATCTGTGCTCAATTTGAAAAAGATGTAGACTTCTTAAACCGAATTGTTACTATGGATGAGACTTGGGTACATTTCTACGATCCAGAAACACAGCAACAATCGATGGAATGGCGACACTCCGGTTCTCCAAGACCTAAGAAGTTTCGTGTCCAAAAATCTGCTGGAAAAGTTCTTGCTTCAGTTTGTTGGAATTGCCATGGAGTAATCATGATTGATTTTTGGATAAGGGTAGAACAATAACTTGAGTTTTACTATTCGACATTACTGACCACTCTACGGGAAAAAATTGAAGAGAAAAGACGCGGAAAGCTATCCAGAGGTGTATTGTTTTTGCAGGACAGCGCCACTGCACACAAATCTCATGTTGCCATGCAAAAAATTCGTGATTTAGGGTTTGAATTACTAGAACACCCCCCTTATTCACCAGATTTCTTTCCTCAACTGAAAAAAAAATGATAATAATAAAAGCTGTGGAGGTCTGGTTTGCAAAGCAAGAAGAAACATTTTTTTGAAAGGTCTAGAGACGTTGCAGGGTCGCTGTAATAAGTGTATCCAATTAAGAGGAGAATATGTTGAGTAATAAAAAATTTTGACATTGAAATTTTGTTTGGTTCTACAGTAGGCTAAGAATTTTTCAATTTATCCTCGTACAAGATAGTTAGTAAACTAACTCAATGATTATGCAATGAAGTTCAAGAAGATTGCCTATTGAAATAAATACGCCGTTCTAATGAAGCATCAGAAATTGATAATTCATTCAAAAACACAAGTACTTCGCGGAAATTATTACGTTAACGATTATGTTGCTCTACTTCAGGAAGTTCTGAACTACTCATTATCATTATTGAAACATTAATGCTTGTAAACGAGTATTTCTGTTTTAGGCCAATCAATGGAGCATTGTTTCTTAACAAAATTACTAGTAGAAAACCGACTGTGCCATCACATGGAAGACAGTCCGCAGTTATAATCTGATATGTTTTCGACTCGCAACTGTCATTTATTAATTTGTTTACATTCAAATGACAAAAATTGTGTTTTTTGAAATTATTTTCCTTATAAAATGAAAATTAATAGAGCAATCTTGTTGCTCCAATGCGAAGAATTGTAGATAATTGAAATACGAACAAAATTAAATGTTTTACGACCCTATCGAATTATTGATAAAAGAGAAAAACCAGAAAAACCGGATAATTTGACGATTTAAAAAAAAAATTAATAACTCCGCCATTTTTCAAGGAATTGAGTTTGCCCTTCTCATGGAAGAATTGAATCATGTGTTCTTTGTTTGTGCACAAAACAGGCTCTGACAGATCATTAGTTTTAGCACAATTGCAGTTTGATTTTTTTGCACTATCTTGCAGCGTGCCTGAATGCTCTAGTGGTATAGTCTGATTTCAATTTCTAAACCAGATTTTGAAAGTAGAAGTTAAATACCAAAAACGTGTATTCTCATGTTGCGCTAAAATTCTGCGAAATGGGTGAAAAATGCTTGCAAACATAACTGAAAACGACTGAGCTGGTGGAACCGGTCAAGTGGTAGGAGAGAGCGGGAGATGAGGGAAAGCTTATATCACGTAACACGTTCATTAGAAGAATTCCACTCATCTCCCGGTCTCTAACGCGGGGTGGGCCGTTTTCACTCAGGTTTGCATGCATTTTTCACTGATTTCGTACTATTTTAGCGCAAAATGAAAATGAACATTTGGAAGTACTATATATTTACTTTCATAATCGTTTAAAAAAATCCAAATCCAATCCTACTTCTCGAAAAATGGCGGAGAAAATTTTCCGGTTTTTCTCCGTTGTTAATGATCCGATGGGGTCGTAAAATATCCCATTTTGTTCGTATTTCAATTATCAACAATCCTTTTCGTTGGAGCAACCAGATTGCTCTATTAGCATTCATTTTATAAGAAAAACAATTAAAAAACACGTTTTTTATTACTTAAATGTTTATAACAGATTAATACATGACCGTTGCGACTCAAAAACAGAACAGAAAAACAGAATATAACTAAATGATGGCATGTGATGGCATAGTCGGTTTCGTACTAGTATTTTTGTTAAAAACTCTCTCACTTTATGCTCTATGGCTTGGTGTATTCATAGATGATGCGCAAACAACATATTATTGTGACAGAAGCTAGAGGGTGGGACTGCTTTGTTATCTTCATTCTTAGATCCTACCATGTCTTATTGCTCAGATGAAAACAAGTATCGAAGATTTTCAGACAACTGAAAAAACAGTTGATTAATGACCAGCGGAAGTTATGTGAAAGAACTGTGAGGATAAACAGCATATCTTTAGGAGTTCGAGGGCGATGAAAATTCCTAAGGGACTACAAGTTTTCTAAAAACAAAATCAAAGATCTTTGCACATCGAAGGAGACCGTAAGAAGATTCCTACAATTCCAGTTTCATGAAACCGTGATGAGCAAGCAGATTTTAAGCAACATAATAATTCCACCGATGGATGGGGAACAGATGGCTCCAGTGCTGTCTGTGTTGACCTACCCTTGCACTGATGAGAGGCAACAACCTCGAAACTAGTCTGAAGGTCCTGTCCAAATCAAAACATAATTCTGCTGGTTGGTAACAGAGGGCACTTGCAATTGCGTCCCATGATATTTTGAGGAACGTTGCACAAGTATCTGTTAGATTTAATTCAATACCCTCTGTGGTCTTAGCCAGAGGAGTAGTTGTTTTCTGACAGGTACTTGCCATAATAAGCCTACGTAGTAGGTGAATCAGTCGGCAACGACTGTTCATTACTAAAGGATCTCCCAAAGAACTCTGTTTTCTTCATAATTATTCCAATTTGTAAATCAATGAAGGGTGACCTACCAAAACAGCACAGTGATGGGAAAAGGAAAAATATCCATCAAAATAATAATAGTAATATTTTCATTCAGAATCTTTCTTCTTGAAATTAAGGACCTGGGTCGATATTATTATTTGTTTCAACCATTTTTATTTAAACATTCCGACTCTTTGAAAAGTAGGGGTTGTTTAGTCCTGGCCCATTTTAGATCTTTGCAATTTTCCTGTTATTGGTACGAGACTGGAATTTTACTGAGAGTTTATTGTACATTTTAAATAAAACACGACATTTTCATTAACATTTTCTGAAAAATAAAAAATTTGTAAACATTATTATATGGCAGACAATGAAGAAATATATGTATATTTTTACATTCACTGTTAAGTTTTAACTCAAAATAGTTATTCACCGTCTCAATATTTTTTACGGAATACTCTTCAACAAAGACACCAGTGGAATAGTCAGACACTGGACGATAGTAGATTATAAATGACCCCAAGATTGAGCCTCAAAAATATCTAAAAACACATCGTCAAAGAGAGAAAGGGAACATTGAAAGCTTTTATGTTTCAGAAAGTGGAGTAAGTAAGGACTATTATAGTAAAGAAAACTCTTGATGATCCAAAAGCTGTGGCAAAATGACAGAGCAATATATCTCTCATCAGTGTTCATAAATCCAAGAAACCAACGAGTTTCCAGGAAATGGAACAGCTGACAAACGTGTCAGGTAGATAATAGCTCCATTAACGCGCCTAAAAGAAATCCACTTGAGATCATTTTAACTCCTATTGAGCCTTTGATTCTTCCATCAGGAAGTCGCCACAACAACAATAGAGTAACAGGCAATATATAGTTGAAATTTCAACAACTTGGGGTTGTTTGTTGTATCTGGACATTGTTTTACTGTTAATTTAAGGGCACGCAATGGTTGAAGTGACAAGAAAAAACTACTTACTGAAATATGTTTTGTTATGATATTGAATTTTACAATTGTAAATTGGTGAAACTTTGGAAAATTGATAGTTATAAAAAAAAACTGCTATGAAGTATTTATTTTTTTAAACATTTTCATTTTTACAACTTTTACTATTTCAACTCAGCTCAGATGATCGGAAGTGTCTCATATGTGGTTTGATAAATCTTTGATGTGTTTCGGTTAGTTTCGTCCAATACTGTATTACTTTTCGAAGTTGGAAGTCAAAAATCATAAGTGACATTAAACTTCATTCATCGAAAAAATATACAGAATTGTTTATGAAACATGTTGTACTTTGGATACATGAAATATCAATTTATGCGATGACAAAAGGGAATAATTTTTTAGAGACATTTTGAAACATGAAAATAAAAAATATGTGATATTTAAATTAGAAAATGATAGATAATAGGCTGTAAATAGTAAAATAGAAGTAATTTGTGTGGACAGTTATATTTGTTTGAAATCAAGAAAAGGATTGGCGAAAAACAGAAATAATAAAATGAGGATAGTTTCCCAGGTGATGGATAAAAAAGGAGATTTTTTTGATTTGAAGAAAAAATGTTTTTGAAATTTTGATGAAAGAAAATCAGTTTCTTTTTAAAAACATATTAAAATTGAAAAAGCAAATACTGAGTCAAAAACAAAGGTTGCAGAGTAAATATTGCGAAGAAAAGCAAGAAAATATTTTCAAGATTGATAGATTGCCATTCACCTACATGAAAATAAATTCGGTAGCTGATTTGAGAAGCCAAACCAGATGAGTTCCTAACAATACACTTATATCAAGGTAAATAAGGTAGCCGATTTGAGAAGCCAATGGAGCTGAGTTCCGTCTACCCACCACATAAGGTATTACCCGTTTTTTATTAACTTACACTGTGTGTGTTGTGCACAAACAATATTTTCCAAGCAGGCAAGCACTGATCGCAAATACCAAATACCCTCCAGAACTTTATTTTGCTGCATGATCCGTTCATTGTGGTTAGTTTTTACAATCTACGGCCATAGACAATTATTTACGTCAGAACATTATCCCCTGCCATCCGAGTTTACGTTCTATGACCAGTAACCATAGAACTGAGTGCGTTTCTTTGGTTTGATTTGTTATTACACAGGAGCGTTCATTTGCGCAATGCAGTAGACTTGTTAATTTCGAATTGTGGGAATATTATCATTTGAAATTTTGAATAACTGTTATATTGTGATAACAAATTTATGTTTTAAGGTAGTTATCTCCCAGGTTAGAATAATAATAGGAAGTTCTGAAATATTTTCATGTTTTGAAAAATCAGTTATGATTCATTGGTTTTATCTTCAAATTAAAGTTATTCTATAAAAAAAAATTAATTGTTCAATTTCATAAATTGGTAATTTCATTGCCCAATTTTACAAATCGATAATTTCATTTCCCATTGGAACCCACTTATGAGAGAGAGAGATGTTTCTGCTCCAGGAACAACAGACCGACTGAGCTGAAAAGAAATAAAAGGTAACAAAGGAAGGTATAAATAGCCAGGGAATATTCTGTCAATACAATAATTTTTCCGCAACTATAAAAAAAAATCATACCACAATACTTTTACAAATCATAAAAATTTATTGGATAACAAATTTCTATGATATCACATGCCATTAGAAATTCACTGTATGTAAGTGGATGGAGGAAAAAATGTACTTAAAAATCTTCTTGAAAACCATCATTTATTCATGAGCGATTAAACTAAATAAAAAATGTGTGTACAAATAATACAGAACATTTGAAATTTTTTACATTATCTCAAAATTTCGAGGCTTTATTTCAAGTTTAATGATAGTTCACTCCTCAAGCTGTTAATAAAATATTCAAATCTTTGAATTTTCTAGGTTCTTCATTCAACAAATACTATTTATTATTTACTTCTTGATTCTCCTGTTTATAAATGGGTGCTTGCTTTTTGATTATAGGCCAATAAACAGAACAATTTTTCTCATGAAAGTTCAACTTAAATTGCTCCGCCGATTTCTTTTTTGCAATTCGGTCGTCACGAAGGGTTGAATAATTAGCAATGAAGTTATCACCTCATGGGGGGGTGCAACCCCCCAAAATAGTAAAAAAAAAATTCTGGAAGGTATTTTCTTGACATTTCACTTCTGGGCAATAAATACGAGTGAAAATCGGTATTAATAATGGGGGCGAATTATTTTCAACAAATAAACCCCATCCCGGGGCATCAACCCCTTCCCGAAATCGTGTTTTTTGGGGGTATTTTCTATGAATATTTAAAATTTTCAGTCCCGAGTAATGAAACTGAGCGAAAATTTGTAAAAATAATAGGTATAAATTATTAGAATCGATTTTCTCGCCCCCGCATTCTGGGCATAGCCCCGGCATCGCGGAAACATTGGGGTGAGAGGGATGGGGTAGAACATTTGAACTCTTACTCTTAGATATGAATGTGGGTGAATAATCGTTGAGAACTGTCGTTATTGAGATTTAGAAGTATTGTGAAAATTATTCGCAAATTCGAGAGAAGATCAACTTATTGTATAAATCATTCGCGGACCGGAGGTAAAGAAATATGAAAGTGTTTTTCAATAACATCGAGAAAGGATATGGAGAAATGAATCCACAAGTGATCACCATCAAGAAATGTATAGGAAAATATATTTATTCACTCATACAACTCATCATCTACTTCATCTTCAGTCTCCTCGTCTTCATTTTCACAATCCGGAACAATCACTGCCAAGTTTCTACAGATATCTGACATTGCGATAATTTGAAACAGATCTGAGTTAAACATGAAACAAATATTTCAAAAATAAACTCACCATTTTCAATTAATAACAGTGACAAAACACTAAGAGATGTTTCCTCGTCTCCGACTATCGATGTTATCCCAGTATCCAGTGTTTTCTGCACAGGAACTTTTATATTATCTGACGTTCACATAGAGCAATGTTGACTGCTGCACACTGCACACCGACAGAACCGCACCGCTGTTTACTATACAACGGCGCGCTAGCTGCCGCATTGACAAGGTGCCAAGCCAATATTTTTCAGGTCTGAGAATCTCAATGAGTTTCAAGCAGGTACACTTCGGGACAGTTTCCATTGGTGCACTGTCTTCTTCGGTCTCGAATCCCCATATTCCATCAAGTACTGATTTTATATTTTTTTGAACAATAATGCGATCAAATGCCGAGTAATCTCTATTTCAAGTACTTAAAAGATTGATTAAATTGCATTTAAAATTTGTACAAATAAACAAATTCGTAAGAATATTTTCAAAAAGAGCAGGGTTTATTCTGCAAATTGGCTTTTCATTCATGTTGATACGTGCCTTTATCTCTGAGTTATTAGCATTTGAATTTATAAACTCCCTCAAGATTTTGTAACCTAAGATATGCGAAGAATTGTAAACACTCGTATTAAAAACCAACATTATTTGGACCGGTTAATCGTTATGCAATTTCACAATGAAGTATTCCTCAACTGTTCATTTTACTTGCTACAAGTGATAAAACATTATTTCAGTAATCACAAGCATTATTTCACGAATTCAGGAACTTTAATATTATAAGATTTCCAATTGCAATTTTGCAGCTTGCAACTGCGCCTATAAATATATACAATATTAGATTGAAGAGCTGCGATCTTTATCTTCAAAATGACGTAAGATTTGTCCGAATTTAGCATCTATGTGAGGAATTATTGAACTTTACTTCACGCGCTGGTTGAAAAAATAGACGTTAGCGGGAGCCGGCGCAACACCTGCCTCATTGCGAAAGCATATAACTTCAACAATTTTTTTCAAGAATACCGTGCGATTTCTCAAAATAGTGGTAGTGACAGTTTTTTTTGTAAACATTTGTGCTCTTTCTGAATATCAAGTAATTTTTTTGGTTTAAAGTAAATTTATAGAGATATTTCGAAATTACCTCAAAAATTTGTTTCAACGCTTTTTTTGGTGGGGTTCCATCCCCCCTGGAGGTAATAATTTTTCTCAGAAGTAATGCGCACACTGTGATCTACAATTTTAAAAAATTATTGGCGGAGCAATTTAAGTTGAGGTTGATAGCCCTGTTGATTGGCCTATTAGTGTTTTACGTTTTTTCTTCATTGTGTACCTTCTAGAATTTTTTTTCTATGGTATTATATCTATGGTAATTAATGGATGTGCCAGGTGCCCAGAGTATGGATCGATATCATTCTAGCCTACAATTGGTGGGAGAGGGGCAGGGGATACCATTTCATGAATTTTTTGAATAGCCATCGATTCTTAAAGTGTGAAAAATATCAGGTAGTGGTATGCTTTCATTTGCTACACCTTGCTAACTAGGTCCCTTGCATATATCCCACTTCATTGAACAAATAGGTACAAACCTACTGGTCATGCTACGAAAATAATTTTTCAATTGATGTTTCTCAATATTTTTACCGATTTTTCCGATTCAATTTTTGCGAGTTCTCGCACTTTATTCCGAAAAGGAAGGGGACATGAGACACTCGACGAACATTTTTTTATGCATAATTTAACATGCCTGAAACCTTCGTAATTTTTCTGGAATTCTCACGCGTTCTCTATTTAGCATTCTGAAGGTGAGGGGAGTTAATTTTTTCAAATTTATTTTATTGTCATACATTTCTGATACGTGAGCAAAATTTAGATTAGTGGCATGCTTATGTTTGCTACGCTTGCCATCTAGCTGCTCAGAACGTACCCCCACTTTAATATATACATGAATGATGAGCTGAGTCAATATCTACCTGAAGCATTTTTCTGAAAATTTGTTTTCCAATGAGCTTGTTTCATTAAATATATTCTCAGTTGTCTACAACTTTAGGTTATACCATAAATGGACCACAACTTTGTTTTATTTAATGGAACACCCTGGTTTTCATTGCATTTTAAGAATCACGATGCGTGTTCGGTTTTTAAATTAAATTGAAAATCTTGACAGGTGCAGCCTTTCACACAAAAAAAATATTTTTGGAAACAAAAAGAGTTAGGTAAAAAATTGCCAGAATTTGCCTAAATGAGACTTAAAGCCTCCCAAATCTTTAGACAGTTCTGAAAAAAGTATACAGAAATAGGCGTCGAATTCGGCTACACAGTTTTCGATATACCTACTATGCCGAATTCGGCGCCAATTTCTGAGCACCCCGGTTATTTTTTTTTGAAAAGTTTCCAAAAAACAACTGAAAATCGGAGTCCTTCAAACATATGATATGTCAAATAAAGTTATATTGAAATTCATCATTGATTCCAAAAATGCAATAAAATGCAGTGTTCCATTAAAAAAAGTCGTATACAACTGAAATAACTGTAACTCAAATGAGCTCCTAGAAAAACTCCCGTATACGAAAGGCCCGGTATAGTTTCTTACATACATGTCGACTCAACTCACCGTGTTCATAAATACAGATCAAATAACATGAATTATTCGATATTCCGATGTTTTCACGGATATTTTCTCGAATAATCGCGAAATTTTTCGAAATGGATGGGGTTCATTTTACCGACCGATATGTTTTTTTTGTTGCAATTTTTCTCGTCCGAAACCGTAAGAAATTTTTCGGAAAATCTACGAGATGTCTCTAGCCTTCGGAGAGGCAGGGTAGTCAAGTTTCAAAAATTATTTTACGATCTGATTTTCTTACTATATTTTTGGTTTATATCACGAGTTTTCCAATTCTTTTTTCTAGTAGGACCGACCAAAAAGTTTTTTCTCTCCAATTTTATCTGGAATATCTACTTGATTTATTTTTATACCAACTTTTCAATTAAAAATTTATTGGAGTTTCCATCAATAATTCAATGCATTTCAATCGCATGTTGAATGTAGGTTCGCGTTGAGAAGCCAGTAGCTTATAACAATTCAACAACGCGTTTTTCGCCTCGTTTGTACTTTTTACGGACATAACCCTAATTCGATCATTTCATAATCATAACATCGCAATATATAAAACCACAAAAATGCATTGGTTTTGATAAAGTATGATGAAGATATTTCCGACTGTTCCGACTTTTGGGGCAGTTAGAAAACACTGTTGCCACTTCGACAGCTTCAACTCAACCAATCCTGTGTGACTCATCCACTGACATCACAACTTCGTGCTTTTTCAATTTAGAGATATTCAAAAGTGATTTCAATATAGATTCATTCAATAGAATAGATTCAATGAAATAATATGTTATTCTGGAAAATTTGTGATTGAAATTACATTTTAAACTTGTTTGTCCCTCTGATTATGTTGCTGAAACAGGACAGATTCGATGATATAGGAGTTGCTCACTGTGGTGTTCGATTTGTCTCACTAGGTAAAGAACAAGAGTTCATTTTTATTGGAACGCTATACCAGGTGTCCGAGGAAAGTAGCTCGCCGCTATAACTTTTTTTGTTTTTGCAGATTATGGAATGAAATTTGGAGGATCGGTATAAGACACAAAACTACATCTTTTCACAAGTTACTCAAGTTCATGCAACTTCCGGTGTCACCAGAAGTGACATAAACTTTCGATTTTCAAATGAGATACCCGGTAAATTGTCACTTCTCTTTTCTGCATATGACATACTGAATACAACCATGTGTTACTTTTCATTTTCTGTAGTCAAATTTTATTTTTATTTTTAAGTTCAATTTTTATTCTATAGGGCTGTATGGATAAATATCTTCAAGTCAATAATTTCAGTCCTAAAATTTTGAGAATAAAACAACTTTACTATTTTTGATCAAAATAAATCTGCTATGCAAAGTTTTATTTTGAAAATTTCTATTACTAATATTTTTCAAATGGCAACTGGTGGCACGTTGGGTTAGGAAAAAGAGCATTTGATCACGATTCATTTGATACTGCACATTATTAGGTTTTAAACAAAATTCCTTTGGAAATTTTCAAAAGAAAACAGATTTAACCAACACAACTGATAAAACAATATCAATAATTCAAAAGCTGGTAAAATGTCTTCTTATATAAACATTGTTATTAACATAATAAGTACACAATAAATACCTAATTTACTTTTGCAGAAGCAAGGTAAAATAAGAAGTCGATGTCATTTAATGATGTTGTTTTATCAATTGTGTTTGTCACAGGTTACTCGATGCATTCAAATCCTATTTTAATAATAAAAATGCTTTATTTTAGAAACAGCTAACCTAACTAACCCAACCTAACCCGACGAACCACTATATTGCCATTGGAAAAAAATTCGTAATTTAAATTTTCAAATCAAATTTAACAAACAGTGAAGTTGTATTTTTCCCAAAATTATAGAGTTGCAGTTAGTGATTTGAACATATCCATGGCATTCTAGATTGAAAACTATAATTCAAAATTAAGAGATTGGCTCCAAAAAGTGGCAAATGATACATGATTGTATTCAGAATATCATGTGGAGACAAAAGAGGTGAAAATATACTGGGTGTTGTCTTCAAAAATCGAAAGTTTAGGTCACAAGTTGCATGAACTTGAGTTATTCGTCAAAAAACGCGGTTTTATGTCCGAATTTCATTCCATTATTATCAAAAACAAAAAAGTAATAGGGGCGAGCCACCTTCTGCGGGCACCTTATAATTTCTAGAACTTGTTATTTTCATAAAAAATATAGCTATGTATCTTTCAATGAATTACCCATTATAATTATAACAGTAAAAATCTTTTTTGTGGTGATCTGCTCAAAGTCCTCTTCTCATTTCATGAAAAAACCTGTATAGCTGAAACAAAATCGCACACAGCCAACTATGCATATAAAACATGAGTCCTCAAATTGGGAATATTCAATATGAAACCTTCGTCCAGGGACAAAGGCAGGTGAAACGAAATCCCCTCTCTGTTTTAGAACTTGTGCCTTGGAAAACTTGCTGGTATTTTGATAATGCGGCCCAAATCAATATGTTTGAAGGCAGAGCTCGACATCATCAATTACCTATTCAGTTAGATCTCTAAACGCAAAACTCCCGAATAAAGCAACAAAAAACTCTCTAATCATATTGGAGGGAGAAACTCTTGAAATGTGGACAATTCTGGAATTTCTAGCAGTGTCACTAGTGATTGTAAAATTATTTGAAGACATTTCTCAGTTACTATTTCCAAGCGATGATTTTCATGCTATAGAGAATTTTTTTTTTTTTAAGGAATAATGATGATAGTGCTGCGGCTCCTTAATTTTTGCATACAGGGCATCCCATACGACACGATCTCTGGACGCCAGACGAATGATTTTTTGGAAATCGGTCCACTTTACTATATCGATCAGAGCTAGAAGAAATAATTCTTTACGATTCTACAGGTTAGGTCAAAAGTGAGTGACATAACAAAGATGTGTTTTTATAAATAGAATATTCTGATTCAATTTTGAAAGTGTTGCCAAAAATTGATATGATTTCATAAGGTACTATGTAACCAACTTTAACCTTTCTCCAGTAATTAATTTTTTTGGAATAATGCAATTTTTTACTTCAAAATTTGGGAATGCATCGAAGACAAATTGTGCTATTGATATCAATACAACCCACTCCCATATATATGTGGAAACGAATATGCCACCGTATCAATTCAAGCCACACTGGAGCATCAATAATTATTTTTTTCATAGTTTGTAGTTTTTTTCTTTTTATATTTCAATAAGGTTATTAGAATTATGTTACAACTTGAAATTCTATCAGGCTCATGTTACACCGAAGGTATATTAGTAGGCTATCAATCTCAACTTAAATTGCTCCGCCCATATATATTTTTTTTAAATTGTAGAACACAGTATGCACATTACTTCTGAGAAAAATTATCACCTCCAGGGGGTGTGAAACCCCCCAAAAAACGCATTGAAATTAATTTTTGAGGTAATTTCGAAATATCTCAAAAAAATCATTTTAAATCAAAAAATTAACCTGATAGTCAGAAAGGGCACAAATTTTTACAAAAAAAGTCTCCCCACCAAAATTTTGAGATATCGCAAATGAAGAAAATTGTTGAAGTTATATGCTTTCGCAATGGGGCAGGTGTTGCGCCGGCTCCAGCCAACGTGCATTTTTTCAACCAGCGCGTGAAGTAAAATTCTATAACTCCTGACATAAATGTTTAATTCGGATAAATCTCACGTTATTTTGAAGATAAAGATCGCAGCAGAAAATCTTATAATATTAAAGTTCCTGACTAAGTGAAATAATGCTTGTGATTACTGAAATAATGTCTTATCACTTGTAGCAAGAAAAATGAACCGTTGAGGAATACTTCATTGTCAAATTGTATAACTTTTAACCGGTCCAAATAATGTTGGTTTTAAATACGAGTGTTTTCAATTCTTCGCATATTTTAGGTTGCAAAATCTTGGGGGAGTTTAAATATTCAAATGCTAATAACTCAGATATAAAAGCACGTATCAACATGAATGAAAAGCGAGTTTGCAGAAAAAAAAAACCTGCTCTTATTGAAAATATTCATACAAATTTGGTTACTTGTACAAATTTTAAATGCCATCCAGTCAATCTTTTAAGTATTTAAAATAGAGGTTACTCGGCATTTGATCGCATTATTGTTCTATGGAAAAAAACTAAAATCAGTCCTTGACGGAATATGGGAACTCAAGACCGAGGAAGACACTCCACCAAAAGAAACTGTCCCTAAGTGTACCTGAATAAACTCATTGAGATTCTAAAACCTGAAAAATATCGGCTTGGGACCTTGTCAATGCGGCAGATAGCACACCGCTGTGTAGTATACAGCGGCGCGGTTCTGTCGGTGCGCAGTGGGCAGCACTCAACATTGCTCTATGTAAACGTCAGATAATATAAAAGTTCTTGTGCAGAAAACACTGGATACTGGGATAACATCGATAGTCCTAGACGAGGAAACATCTCTTAGTGCTTTGTCACTGTTATTATTTGAAAATGGTGAGTTTATTTTTGAAATATTTGTTTCATGTTCAACTCAGCTCTGTTTCAAAATATCGCAATGTCAGATATGACTTACATTTCCAAAATTCCAAAGGTCCACCTAGGAAATCAGGAGAAAATGGTTTTTCGTAACTGCACGACCGGCTGCATCAGATACTCCTGCACGTGCAAAAAAAGTGGTCTAAAATGTACCAATGTTTGTAATAAATGTACCACAGATATCTGTAGAAACTTGGCAGTGATTGCTCCGGATTGTGAAGATGAAGACGAGGAGACTGAAGATGAAGTAGATGATGAGTTGTATGAGTGAATAAATATATTTTCCTATACATTTGTTTATGGAGATTACTTGTGGATTCATTTCTCCATACCTTCTCTCGATATCATTGAAAAACACTCTTATATTTCGTTACCTCCGGTCCGCGTTTGATTTATACAATGAGTTGATCTTCTCTCGAATTTGCGAATAATTTTCATAACAATACTTCTAAATCTCAATAACGACAGTTCTCAACGATTATTTACCCACATTTATATCTAAGAGTAGTAGTTTGAGAATTTTTCAAATATTCTCCCTCTTCCCTCTCACCCCAATGTTTCTGCGATGTGGGGGATATGCCCCGAATGCGGGGGCGGGAAAATCGTTTCTAATAATTTATACCTATTATTTTCACAAATTTTCGCTTAGTTTCATTACTCAGGACTGACAATTTTACATATTCATAGAAAATACACCAAAAAACACGATTTCGGGAAGGGGTTGATGCCCCGGGAGGGGGTTTAATTGTTGAAAATAATTCGCCCCCATTGTTAATACCGATTTTCACTCATATTTATTGCCCAGAGCTGAAATGTCAAGAAAATACCTTCCAGAAAAAAGTTTTTACGATTTTGGGGGGGTTGCACCCCCCCAGGGCGTCATAACTTTATTCCTAATTATTCAATCTTCCCTGACGAACGAATTGCAGAAAAGAAATCGGCGGAGCAATTTATGTTGATCTTTTATGAGAAAAATTGCTCTGTTTATTGGCCTATAGATCAATAACTGCACGCTACTCGACCACGATAACAATTGCATTACTTGCATTACTTGTCAGCTTTATTTTCCTAGACTGCTACTGCAGTATATTTTAGACAAAACTTCTAGTACATATCAAGTTTGTTTGGCACCCGCATATATCCAAGATACATTGGGTCGTGACAGAATACATACGTCGAATTTATTTTTGAGACTCATTTATTTCTAAAGTGACTAATAAGTGCACGATTTTACTCCCGATTTATACAAACAAGAAGCAATACTTTGTGGATATGTTACGACAAACACCCAACGAATACTCATAACCAAGGGTTAGATGAAGAACCAATAAGCGGTACTTATTGCACTTGCAAAGTAGGTGCAAGAACTGTTGGAGTATGTGCTCACGTTGCTAGCATCATATGGTTGGTTTTTACGTTATGCAATAAGGTGCGAATAAATATTGTATACCCTGATAATTGTTCATTAATTATTATTTCAAATTCCGTAGAAAGAGAAATCGAAATGTTTATAATATTTAATTGTAAACTATCAACTACAATCGAATAGCTATTTCATTATTTTTATTCGTTGATGCCACCCCTCAAATGTTTGATGAACCACCAAAACCTGCGGGCTTCTACTGGAGGGTATACTCTAGCAAATGAGCATGTTTCCGCAACAATATAAAAAATATTGTTGTGTTACTTCAAGATTTCTTTCATTTATTCTATAGATAATATAAAACGAAATGCTATTAGTGAATATCATGAATAATAAGAATTACATAATATTCAGATGTTCCGACGCTGGACCGTAGGAAGAAAAAATATTAGAATATTCCAGATTGGTAGTATTTTCAGTAGAACAGAAAGAGATAGAAATGTTACAGTTGATGCCTTTGAAGCTTATTACTTGAGAAGAAATAAGGTAAATTGTCTATTGAAGCCTGTATATCAACGAATTTAGTTGCCATCGTGCCAGCGTAGATATAAATCTAATATACGTCAGGTGTAAAATACTCAAATTATCAAATTCTGTCGATAACTAGAAACCCCCTTATATTTTCCCTCACTCTGTATTTCAACTGATGAAATTCCTATCGTAGTCGCGTAAATGCATTTATTAGTCTCATTTACCTTAGGTATACCATACTAACATTTCAGCAAATGCTACGATACGAAGAGACCCCCTTCTATTTCCTATTACACTCTGTATATCAACTAATGCAATGGTTATCGTGGTCACGTAGCATGCAATTATCAATCTAATATACCTTCGGTGTAACATACTAAAATTTCAGCAAATTCTATCGATACCTAGAAACCCTGTTATATTTTCTATTGCATATTGTATATCAATTAATGCAATTACTAGTATGGTCGTGAATAATGAATTTATCAATCTCATTATCCTTGGGTATAACATACTAAGATTTGAGCAAATTCTATCGATACCCAGAACCCCCTTCCATTTTCTATTATCCTCTGTATATTAACTAATGCAATTGTTATCGCGGTCGCGTAGCATGCAATCACTAATCTGATATACCTTCGTCGTAACGTACTAAAATTTCAGCAAATTCTATCGATACCTAGAATCCCCCTTATTTGAATTTCCATCAAGTAACGACCACGTCAATCCAAAATACTAAATACCATAGTTATCACGGTTATGGATAAAAGTACGCTTTCAAACATCATTTCCAGATTTTATATTTCATTTAGGTCATAAATTCGTAGTAAGACGCACCCCCAGCCTAGCCACGAGATTTCCTTGATTTAATCTGTTGAATTAATTTGAAAAATCCCTGCTCCAACTAGGACTCGAACCTCCGGACCTCAGGCTTAGAGTCGGACACTCTTACCACTGCGCCACGCCCCGACATTACATTTCAAATTTGAATAAAAGCTTATTTTGAAACACAGCTTTCATGTATTGTTATTTTGGGCAGAAAAACAGAATATTCAATTATTCTTCAAGCCATATTGAGGATTTCTATAACCAATCTCAACAATTTTTCAGAAATTGGCTTTTCTGAATAGCAGTTCTCATTTCGATGCATTCTTTAAATCAAGATATCTTTGACGCAGAATTCATCTGACTTGTTGACAGTTTCCTCATTGACACTTGTTTTCTTTAAAATTATTCAAAGTATCTCCTGAATAAATATCGTTGAAAATGAAAACTTATCCAATTTGAAAACGGATAGATAGGGTTTTAGAGATTGGGGAGTGTGAAGAAAATTGCCTTTTGGCGTCGAGGTTGCATGCCCTATCCGGACTGGGATCATCCAAACAAATTTGCATTCAAATTTCCGAGGAGTAGAATTATAGCTAATGGAAAGGCAAATAGACCAAAACCTTTCACTGTAAATGAAGTGAATGAATTTCTTATTATGAGATTTCTCATAGAAAACCCTCATACGAGTCAACGAAAGATCGACAAAGATACAGAGATAAGCAGGCGGAGCATTCACTATAGGGGAATGAAAAAATACGAATTCCACCAGGATATGCACCAAGAATTACATGAAGTAGATATCCATCGTCGACTCGACTTTTGTTTATGGGTTCTAGACAGGTTAAGTGGGGATGAACATTTTTCAATTCAAATTTATTGTCCGATACGTCTACATGTCATAACAATGGCTCAGGAAATAGTCACAACTTCTATTATTAGAGTGAATCTGCACTCGACAACCAACACATTGAGATAAATGCTCACACGTTCGAAACCAAAAAACACCGAAATCATGTTTACAATAAACCTCATTCGAGAGGTGGAAGATATACAAGTTGTTGTTGAACACATTTTTGGGCGCTTTTGTTGGCACTACGTGTTCATAGATAGAAAAGATTTCTTCAATCAAATATATACATACTCTTGAATAGAATAATCTGAATCTGAAAAGAACAATTATTTCTTATTAATGAATATACTCCCATTTCAAACTGATTGAGATGTTGCTTCTTTACATAAATTCTTTTGAAATGAATTTGCTTGCAGTGAAAACATTCTACTCTTCATCTTAGAAAACACTTACATTACTTTATTGTGAAACAAAATCGTCTTGACACAAGAACATAATTCATTGGTAGGTATCACAACCCGTACTACGTGACACATTCAACCAATGAGCAATCAAAGCAGGTAGCGACACCGCGACCTCTGAATACGACTTCCATTTTTACCAATTCATCCAGTTTTACCATTTGGGTTGGAGGTTATGAGGCTCTGCGTACCTATATAAATGTTAGTTTTGTGCCTAGAGGAAACTGTTTCTATTAGGCTATCCAGAAAAGGTTATCATGGCTCTGTAAAAATGGCCGACTGTAGGCACACAAGAATGGTATTTGTGTTTGGCACTAGCTTCCACTGCTACTAGTTCTGTTTAGTTGTGATTTGAAATGTTATTATAGCTGTTTTAAATAAAAGTTATTTATTTAATATCATGAGAACGACAAAACAAAGACATTGCATCGAGAAAAACAGATAAAAGTAAAGTGATAAAGTGCATGGTCCTTTTACCTTCACTCTTTACGAAATGGACACCTCTCTAGATCTTTTCCCACCAGTAACGGCATTCGACATCATTACATATCTGCTGTTGACTCATAGTGTTTATAAAAAATAGCGAATGAGGGCCTACAAAAGTTTGAGAGGCTATAAATATTTTGAAGCTAGATTTGTCCATGATTACGAAGCAAGAAAAATTGATAAACATACTGTTGTTGTTGCCAAGGTACTGACTTTTCGTAATTTGTAAACTGTTCATTAATGTTTTCAAATAATTTTGAGGTGAGGCATTAATAGCAAATTAATATTCCTTTCTTAGCCAGGGGAGTAGTTGTTTTCTTACAGTTAATTGCCATAATAAGCCTACGTAGTAGGTGTATATGGGAGTAAAGAGTTCATAATCGCTCGGCAACGACAGTTCGTTACTAAAGGTTCTCTCAAAGAACTCTGTTTTCTTCGAATAAATCTCGAAACAACCTCGAAACTAGTCTGCAGGTGGTTACCCTGTCCAAATCAAAACATAATTCTGCTGGTTGGTCTCAGAGGGCACTTGCAACTGCGTCCTCTGATGCTTTGAGGAACGTTGCACAAGTATCTGTTAGATTTAATTCAATACCCGTCGTGGTCTTAGCCAGGCGATAAGTTGTTTTCTGATAGGTATTTGCCATAATAAGTCTACGTAGTAGGTGTATATGGGAGAAGAGGGTTCATCATCGATCGGCAACGACTGTTCGTGACTAAACGATCCACCAAAGAACTCTGTTTTCTTCGAATAAATCTCTTAACCTAGAGATTCAGAGTGTTCTCCCTCTGCTCGCTAGAAACCGCTTCATCGCGTGAACCAGAGTTAACCAAACCAGCGGAGTGTGTGATGATTTGGACGGGGAACAGATGGCTTCAGTGCTGTTTGTGTTGACCCACCCTTGCACTGGTGAGAGGCAACAACCTCGAAACTAGTCTGCAGGTGGTCACCCTGTCCAAATCAAAACATAATTCTGCTGGTTGGTCTCACAGGGCACTTGCAACTGCGTCCTCTGATGCTTTGAGGAACGTTGCACAAGTATCTGTTAGATTTAATTCAATACCCGTCGTGGTCATAGCCAGGGGAGTAGTTGTTTTCTGACAAGTATTTGCCATAATAAGCCTACGTAGTAGGTGTATGTGGAAGTAAAGGATTCATCATCAGTCGGCAACGATTGTTCGTTACTAAACGATCTCCTAAAGAACTCTGTTTTCTTCGAATATTCCTTTGCTGTGAATATGGATTATTTGATAAATTGATGGCTCTCCTGATGCGACGATGTCTTGTGACTGCTATGGAAGTGTGGAGGTAAAATGTCTATATTCGTTAAGGAATATTGAAGTGGGGCAGTATTTAGATACGCAAACCTCACCTTCCATATGTGATGGAATTGAAATTACCCTTAAACGTGACTATGTTTATTATTAGGAAATTCATTTACAAATGGAAGTAACTAAATAAAAATACTGCGATTTTGTGATTGGATATTTTTACGAGTGAATTTTCCCAGATGAAAACTTCTGGGTAGTTAATTTCCCAAAAGGGTACAAATTTCATAAAGAAGTTGTGCTTCCTGAACCTCACAAAAGGAAGACATTCAGAGCAAATATGGTGTCTTTGTGATAAGATAGATGATGGCCGTGTTATGCTGCAGCGTGAAAAGATATCTGTGAAATTCAGTGGTTTCTTTTGGACTGTATAGGATTATCCGATGTACCAAAAAACTCCTGGATTTGTTCTCAATGCGTGATGTTATAATAGTTTGTTCAGCACTATTATTTGTCATACTTGATTGCCTACGCATTTGTTTCGCTTTTATTCATTAATCTTAATTCGATTGGTCGTTATTTTTCAGATTTCACACGGAGTGTCAGATATTGCACAATTTTTTTTCACTTGTTACATATTTTTACATACAAATTATTGTTATTTTATAAATTTTGTAACATGAAATTATGTATGTATATTCGACTTTCCTACTTAATAAATATATATCTATCTATTGTCTTTGATTTAATATACCACTTCATCAAAATATAGCTCCTTAGGAATTTTGAACAACTTCACTGAGTCACGATCTCCACGGCTTCCAGAATTTACAACATATCACGTTGTATAGGCATGTTTTCTTTTTGGTTTCATTCAAAAATTTCACTCCAATAGATGAAAAATGACAGTAATCAGTCGCATCCAAACAATAACAAATACTATGTGTGCCTTCAGGAGGCCATTTTTATTTTACTATGACAGCATCTTGGATAGCATAATGCAATAAAAATGCAGCATCGAAAATTGAATTTGGCTCATTATGGGCCAGTTGTGAAAATTAGTGAAATATATTTTGGTCTTCTACAGTTCTGTGTCTAATAGCGAGTGGCGTTGTTTATGTATTCAATAAAACTGCAATATGCGTCACTACTAACTGGTTTTATTGAGAATACAGTTATTAAACTCAAAACTGTTTTCATATAAAACCATTATTTATACCTAAATTGTTCGTAGTTGTGAATCTATGCTTTGTTCAATCTATTCAATGTTGCCCAAATGAAAATGGCTTCCATTCTGTATTTTATAACCAAGTGCAAAGTGCGGATTGAAACTCAACCTCCAAGTTGATAGAAGAATGGTATTCATTTTTGAAATTGCAATATTCTTGTCTCAACCTACTCACATGATCCAACAAAACAAGTGCCCATTATTGAAGCTGAAATATTCTTTCCTCAATCAACTTATGAAGCAAGTGTTCACTTGTTTCAAAATATTTTCCTGTAAGTGGCCAAGAGGAGTCCATCAAAAAATCAAACTAATATTTGGTTGGACCTATTCAAGAATACAATCTCTTTGAATCAACGCAATTATGCTTTTTCCTTTTTATCAGTGTTGCATTCAACGCAGTTCGGCCATTAATTCTATTAATTATGGTTGCAATATAATGTTTCATCTACATTATCATGTTCTGTTTTGTTTACCACAGTTTTCAGGAAAACTCAAAACTGAAAATCTAGTTGTGTCATGTCTAGTGAACGGAGGGGCCACTTAACAGGACTGTTCGTAGAAATACATATGTTTTTAAAACAGCGTCGCAACATTATCTGTACGCCACTGAAATTATGTGCTGGTGCTCCATCTCGCTGAAAATAGATCATCCGACTAGCCTCCAGAAAATATTCTCAAAGTTTCACTGCACAAGAAATAGTCCAACAATTCCTCATTACAGTGTGAAATTGCTTCTGAAGAGTATGTTTTCCAATTCTTCCGACCTCCCTGTTGATCTTAGAAGAGTGAAATAGATTTTTGTCGACCAAAATGTATTGGAGGCCTAGCGAAAGAGATTTTCACGCATCAATGTAATGAGCGATTTTCTGTGAGTGATACTTCTGAATAACATTCTCCCGTATCTCATTCATAGATAAGAGTCTCCAATGGAAACTGGACATTCAATAAATAATCAACTATCTGAATGAAAATGCAAATTTTCACTTTAAGATTTTTTCTCTCAATAGGGTCTTTCTCAAAATCTATCAGATGTAGTTCAATGTCCAGCGTGGCTTTTGCCGGGGAAGTAATTGTTTTCTGTTAGATATTACAAAAAGTAACTTCAATTTTATCGTAGGGTTTTTCCATTTCCAGAGGAGTCATGTATTGATTCAATTTTCAATTGAAAATGTTTCTCTTTAAAATATGAGAACCAATTCTCACATATAATGGTGATCATTTATGTTATGTAATGAAGTGGTACAAAAATATCAATGAGGAAGTAAAATCAAAAAAGAAATAGTTGAAAGTAGTCCTACCCCACCTAATTACCCTTCTCATTGGTCAAGTAAGAAATAAGAGATTGCTAATTTATTATTATTATATTATTAACTTTTTCTCGAATTTTTCTAAAAATATATCACTATCTCCAAACCTGTTAGAAACAGAGGTCTTAGCAAGCATTGATAACGAAAGAAGATAAAAGCTAGTTCATATGAACTATTTTTTTTTTTTCAGAATTCGATACATTACTGGGTGACAAACTTTTATAATTTTCTTCAAAACTACAGTCGTTCGAACGTAGACTCTGGGGCATATTGATTCATTTGCACTTCTAGATTTCCTTGAATTATTTTTTTTTTATTTTCAGACTGTGGGAGGTTAAAATACCAAGAAGACCATGTCAAGAAATGAATTTCTTCCACAAAATCGAATTTATTGAAATTGCTGTCATAAAATGTTTAAATAAATAGGAATTTTGATCAAGAGTGAAGTATCCTTATTTTTGATAATATCAAAAAAGTTTATTCATAAAAGTTGTCAACAATTAAAAACAAATTCTAGATTTGTGAACGCAGTCCCCTAAGCAACAAACCTTTCCATCCATATCTTTAAATTTGGCCAAATTACCAATAATACTAGTAGCTGAAGTGAATGTTAGGGATCTCTCTACCATCACTTCAATAAAATTTTTATGCAGAATTTGGTGTCATTCATTACTTGGACAAGATTATCGACGTTTGTTGAAAATGGTTGTGATTTGTTTAGAGTTTTTGGTGCAAATTTAACATTTCACTCTGTCCATAATAGTTACCATTGTGGTTCATCTGGAGAAAATGAGTGAAAGAAATCAACTACAAATCCGCAAGTTTAAAATCGCTTCATTCAATGTGTTAACTCAGAGGAAAGTAATAGTAAAAATTTGTTGCTTAGAGAGCTGTTTTGTCTATAAGAACTTCTTCGAAATCATAAAAAATAAGGAGACCATAATCTTAATCAAAATTACAATTTTTTCTGCATCCCGTTATTCCCCTTTGAGAATTTAGAAATCTTATGCCTTCAAGGAAAGTTTTTCACATTGCACGAACTTTTTTCAAGAATAATATTTTCTGTGGAATTGGTATTAAAGAAGTTTCCCATATGATGAAAACTTTTTGACATTGTATACGCAATGATTTCGTACATTTCATAGATAATCAGTTGCATAATTTTAGTCATACAAAAAAAAACTGTATTCATTTACAGCTGGAAATATCGTATTACATCCCTAGCTTCATTTATTCCGAGGAAGTAATCTGATATCAACGCTTGACCTGAGGTAACCCAACGACCTATATAAACCCACGGAGCTTTAAAATACTGGAAGCGTGTTCAGAAGATATGATATTGGTGACATATGGCTCGACGAAGTGTCCCGTATTCCGACTGAATTATCTCGTATACTAGGTAGTTATGGTTAATTTGTTAAAACTCACAGGATAACCAGAACTTTCCGGAGGTTAGAATTGTGCATTTTTGAGCAAGTAGTTGTTTCATCTTAAAGGGACTATTAACATAAACGTGACATACTGGACGGCTGAGATTTATTATTGATACTTATCGCGTGTCAACCTTCAAGAACACACTGAAGGTTTTCATCTATCTAACATAGGTTTGGGCAACTCAATATAAATTTTTCATCTAGATTTTTAGTTTTTCTATTAACTACCATTGGATTTGTCTAGAGGAGCCATGGAAAGCATCAGAGGTGTTATTCTGGTTAGTGAGGAGTTCTGTATAGAATGTCTCTGCACTGTATTCCAAAGTTCGATTATTTAGTTGTAGAACATGTCCAAAAGTTTTTCCTGGCCAATGACGAATATAAGTCATACGAGTAAATATATATACTCTGCATACATATGACTCCAAAATTCCATCAGATTTTTTTTAAATCTTTGAAAATTTGTTTACCAACATATCTGTGCATGTAAACCTAATTGTAGCTGGTTATCTCAATATTAATTTTGTATACAGTGCGGCTTTTTTTAGTCCCCCCGCTGTTAACTTTTGAATGATTCAACATACAAACATGAAAAAAAAATCGTTTGGAGGGTTTCAATGATACTACATTTTGAAACAAAAAATATAGTGATTGCTCGACAAGGGGCGCGGGGGGTACATCAACTCAAAATTTTTAAATGACATGGGGGGTCAAGTGTCACATCGTTGAAAAGAGAATTCAATTTTCTTCACAACCATCTGAATATTTTTGAAGTTTGTTGAGAATTTTTCTTCCAATTTCGATTTTTATGCCTTTCGAAATTTTCGAATTGATGTGCCCCCAGCGCCATCTGTCGAGGAATTGCAATGGTTCTTCTTTCAAAAAGTAGTATCGGTAATACCCTTCGAAATATTTTTGGTTTCATTATTCCACAACAAACCGTTCAAATTTATCGAGGTATGTGTAGTTTTCAGATCCGCTTTTATATTTGATATTTCGAATTTTAATTTCAAAAAAATATCAACAAATTAAAAAAAAAAATAGATGGTTGCAAAGAGAATTGAATTCTCTTTTCAACGATGTGACACTTGACCCCCCATGCAATTTAAAAATTTTGAGATGAAATGCCCTCCCCCGCGCCCCTGTCGAGCAATCACCATATTCTTTATATCGAAAATTATTATCGGTGAAACCATCCAAATGGTTTTTTTTTCAAATCTGTACGTCGTACCGTTCAAAAGTTAACAGGGGGGGGGGGCTAAAAAAAAGCCGCACTGTATAAAGAATCAACAAATAATCAGAGGTTGTTTAATCTACCCTAATCGTTTAATTTAACTATACCAGAATTACCAAAAATTCATCAACTACCACCCTACCACCCCCGTTGGGCACTATGTGCTAGTTTTTTGCATTAAAATTCGACTACAGTGGCCAGAGGGAAGTAATGAATGGCAAGAAAAACATTTCTCACAAAATTCCACATAAAACTGTGGGTATTGATAATTTGGCATCAGACAGGATGATTATTGTATTTCGTGACTATATTTGTTAAAATTAAATTTTCTTGAACTAATACATATGTTTTATCGTGTTACGTCATGTCTGTCTAGAATACCTGATTATTATTATAATGGATGTAATATGTTTAATCACCTTCCAATGAATATTAAAAGTATCACATCACTTTTTCGTTTCAGAAAAGATATGAAAAGATTGTTATCATAGAGAGTATATTATAGTCTGCAAGAGTTTTATGAAGATAGTTTTTAAAAGTCATCATTTTGGATCATGAATCGAGCTTAGTTAGAGTTTTAACATTTTTATGTCATTCACACTTCGATTAACATTTTTTTTATGATTTCATGTGCATACTCCTCATCTGATGAAGAAATGGTGATCGGGCTGAAATGGCAATGGCAATGTTTAATTGTTGTATTGTTCTATTTCCTCATTCAACAAGGACCATATGGTGGTTTTTTCCAGGTTTTTCCCTACAGTTGAAAAAGCAAATGCACCCCATTTTTCTTTTTCATTTGTTAAGTCGCCCCGGAGCGCATATAGTGGTGGTGTTCCCTCTCATCAGGAATGATGTGCCGATGGTAGGGGGTATCACCATTATACTTTTTAAGTATTAATTTAATTTCCATAAATTTTTCAACATCATCTTCAATACAATAAGTTTATCTTCCGACAATAATGCATATTTTGACTTTGACTTTGACCTTGATTGTATCGAATAATTCACTATTCTTTTAATTTTTTGACTTAACTCAGCTGTTATAGATGTAAATGTTATAGATGGTAACTCACTATTATTCGTAGTAATAAGTAGTATAAATTATCATGAAATATTACGAATAATCTAAGTTATTCAAAATGATGACCTTTGAGAAGCAAAGAAACATTAGCCAATGGTAGGTTTGTTTTTTTTTTCTCCTAAACCACTTCTGCTCGTAAGTATTCGTAGAAATTTGAGAAAAACTAGCGTCATTCAGACTAGAGTCTATGTCAAGAAATATACAGGCGATCTGATGAAAATCCTCAAGGTCGAGTGCTTTTTTCCAAACTGGAATACCAAGCATCCCACAAATTTTTTTTTAGGCATTTTAATGACCTCCATCTACCCCTCCAATATTATTGAATCTGTCACAACCACTGTAAGTTATGATTTGTTTTGTCGAAATAATGTCAACTGCAGATTAATCACTTTTTCAAGATTATGGAATTAGGAAAGAAATAATAAGATTGCTATGTGTAATATTTTCGATCATTCCCCTACCCTTAAATTATACAGAGCGGTTAAAAATAATTTTTCATTTCTCGGTACTTCTTGAATTGAATTTAATCGTATTTTCAAAAGAAACGTCCAAGCTGCCAAACTTATCATTCATATATTATTTAATTCGGTTTTTAAACTATTGGTGTATATTTTTACCTTTATACCAAGTTGTGAAATTTTTGATTGTATTTTTTTTTAAATGTTCTGTTCTTTTATTTCCGATGGAACAAAATTAACTGCCATAAATATGCATGAGCATATGATATATGTAGTCAAAATACTGTTTATCTTTTCATGGTGCGCTATTAATTGAACAAACAATAAAAAGTAAGTTGTTAATACGATTTTTGTTTTTGACGGGTCCGAAAGAAATAGTGTCGGTGGCCTACTAGATAATTATTATTTACCCTCCTTGCTATGGAAAGTGATATTGATTGTTTATGGCCTTGCTAGAGGCGAAACCATAGTTACACAAGATTTCTAAAATATTATGTAAAGTAGCTTATGAGTATATATTGCTTTCAAAAATTATTTTGTTTGTAAGCATCGATGGTTCAGTGGTAGAATGCTCGCCTGCCACAACATGACAGCAATCAGAGCCCACCACAACATCCGTTGAAAACACGGTGGGTTCATTTACCAGGCATTGGATCTTTTCCAAGATAGACCAGAGGATCAGTATCCATGATACAATGTAAACCCGGTTTTTTCGTCTCTTTTCCGGGAATTCAAGAAAAACCCATTAGAAATCACTAAAATCACTTCAGTCGCGAACTTAAATATCCACTCCACATTCCATAATTACACATAATGCACTTCTTGCTAACATCACCGATAAATACACCATTTGACAAACGTATACAGCTCTTGTACATGTGGAATGGATAGTTTCGAATCATTTCAGACAACTTTATCCTATCGATCCCCATACTTTGATAGAAATGTTTGACGTTAGGGATGTTACATTTCGTATGAATGAAGTATATACCGTTCCTTGAGGCAGCTTGCATAATTTAATTTTCAGCAAGGATTGACGACAGTAAAAGAAAAGAAGAACCCAAAATAATGACGATAACGATGTGTGTCTTTAAAATATTTCACCAGACATTCCTTAATGTAGTCGGAGTTGAACATGCTTTCATAAATCATCTCAAAAATTAAGTAAGTCAATTTGTTTGTAGATTTAATATATACAAGAGCAATGTTTTAAATCCCTACTCTCAATATTCTGGCTACGAGGAATATTTTGGATCCAAATCTTGATACATGTTTCGGTATAGAAGGAATGATCATTAACAGCCTAGAACTCTAGATTTGGGTCACAAATATTACATAAAACATAGGAGGGTCATACCAATGCAGATTTACACGAGGAAAATCAACCACAGCCGCAATTTGTGCATTAAAGTAAGTTATGGAAAGATCATATGACCATCCGATAGACCTCAGATCACTCTCTGTTGATTTCATACAAGCCTATGACTCAATGAAAGATGAAGAAGTGAAAAATCCAACAAAAACTGAGGAAACCTATATTACTGACGATGAAAACATCTTCAGATCACAATAGGAACACAAAGAGATGAAACAGACTCTTTCACGCATTTGCCAAATGAACCAATCAGAATTGCCATTCATCCGCCTTGCTTTTAGAATCATTTGTGCTGTTGCATGTAGCTCTCCAGTGTACACGCTACTATTTCCTGGTAATATGTGGAATTCACTGCCCTGGTACTAATCACTGCTGTTCCTACGCCTTCTTCAGATGTTGATGCGTCGGGTTGTAGTTGAAGTACTTGGATAATTTCACTCGCCTCTTTTCCTGAAATATTACTCCGATAATACGCAGTTCCTTTCTTTCGTCCTTAAGGAGTCGTGGTGTTACCAAGCAATTTGATCTCTATGATTTCTGACAGAATTACTATCGATAGTATTAAGAGCACTCGTGGTATTACCCCCGATAACGCAGTTCCTAGCTTTCGAGCCGGTAATACCACTTTGTCTTGGCAACCACGTATACAAACTACGACGGAGAACTTAATATCATCTTGCTACTAATATGAATGTCAGTCTGACAGACTTCATATCTATCGGGCATTATATACAGTAGAAACCAGGCAAGTGCGAACATAGACCCAACGTGGGCGAATTTACTCATGCCCATTTAAACAAACGCACACGTCAAAATGTCATAAGATTTTGACATATTCAAACGTTTTCATTCGAATTACTTTGTTGTTTTTGGGTCATTAATTGTGAAATGGATATCTATAATGTGTCAGAAAAAGTTAAGATTGTTGAATGGTATTATGGAGGTAACTCAATTCGTGAAATAAGAAACCGATTCATCAATGAGTTTAACAACAGACCTACTCCAACTATTTCAACAATTCATCGTGTAATAAACAACTTTCAAAAATTTGGTTGCGTTTTCCCTAGAAAACATCAAGTACCAGTTGATGGCGATGAAAGGGAAATGAAGGAAATAGTAGTGTTGGCAACAATCAACGAGAATCCCGATAAAACAGCTGAAGCTGTTGCGAATGAAGTGAACATTAGTGCAACTTCATTGAGACGAATTCTAAAAAAACATGGATACAAATCGTACAAAGTTAAGAAAACTCATACTATTTATCCGAATGATTATTTCAAGCGGATGCAATTCTGTGAAACGATGATGGAAATGGCAAATGCTGATGAAAATTTCATTGAAAATATTGTTTTCACGAATGAGTCAACCTTTCCTTTACAAGGACGTCATAATCCTTCTCGTGTGCGATATCGGTCCCGAGAAAATTTGCATCGGTTTTACGAATTACGAACTCAGTATCCACAGAAGTTGAATATTTGGGGTGGCATGCTGGGTGGAAATATGATTGGCCCATTTGTCATAGAAGGTGCATTGAATTGACCCAAATATCTCGATCTTTTGCAACTGCGAATCGTGCCAGAAATAAGAAGAATAGCAGGTCAAAATTTCCATAGGATTTGGTTTCAGCAAGATGGATGTTCAGCTCATAATTCTCAAGTGGTTCAACAATATTTAAATACCATTTTTCCAAATCGGCTAATCACCGGAAGAGGAACAATCTTATGGCCAGCTCGATCGCCCGATTTAGCCCCAAATGATTTTTTCCTTTGGGGGCACGTGAAATCTCTAATTTATGGCTTTCAAGAGGGTAGGGCTGATAACTTACAAGATCTGTTGAAAAAAATTGAAAATTCTTTCAGAAGTATTACCCCAAATGTGCTTAGAAACGTCAGGAGTCGATTTTATGATAATTTATGTTATTGTTTAGCACAGGAAGGGAATTTATTTGAACATCTACGTTGAAAGAATAGAATACACAGTTGACTATTTTTCATTGAGTTACCTGCGTTTGTTTTGTCATATTTATTTTATTTTGAATAAAAATGTTTTTGTATTTTGCGTCATTATGAAACCCAAAGGCGTATCGAAACAGCCTCTATTTCTAAAAGATTTTTTTCTAGTTTCGAGGAGGAACTTTCAGACGAAAGACAATGCGCATGCGCCTGCGCAGCATGTTGTGCGTTTCATCTGATTTGAATTTTTCTGCAAAAATGTTCTTATTAGTGCCATATCAGTAACTTTGTTTCATGTTTTCATTTGTGACATCATATGCGCATATGCTGGTCGTTGTGGATTTTGTCTAAGTTGAAATAATTGGAGGGAGAATATTATTCAAACAATAAACAAGCGTCTACCTATAAAGGTTCAAACATTTTTTCACGTGCTTGCGCAAATTATACAGAGAGATTTTTATGCAAAAGTGCCTATTGTTTTTCACTTGGTCCTCCGTTTGAACTTGGGCCCCCATTCAATCCTAAACTGAGAAAGCTAACCGTTCACCACATACGGCACTAAGGACTTTTTTCCAAAAAAATCTTTATGTATGAGCCTTTCTACCGTCAATATTTCAAATTAGATGCAACGCGCAACATACTGCGCATGTGCATAGGATGGAATACTTTATGGAATTTAACCTTTCATACCTAAAATTAAGTTAGCCCAAGTTCAAACGGAGGCCCAAGTAAAAAACAATAGGTACTTTTGCAAAAAAAAACTGTGTATGATTTGCGCAAGAACACGAAAATATGTCTGAAACTTTATAGGTAGACGCTTGTTTATTGTTGAACAATATTCTTCCGCTAATATATTTCAAATTAGACACAATCCACAACAAGCAGCATAAATATGCGCATATGATGTCGCTTTGCGCATCGTACTCCAAAGAACGCATGCCTAAAGCAAAGTTACTGATAGGTACTAATACGGTTCGAACAAATCTAATGATTTTCAATAATTGAAATAAGTGGAGCACCCAGAATTAGCCCATTTCACTACGCACTTTGTTTGATTCACGCCATGTTCCCAGCATTATTCAGAAGTCACTTCAATGTCAAAGCTAGAGAAGAACGGGCATGAGTCAATTCCGCTACGTTCGGCCTATGTTCGCACTCGCCTGGTTTCTACTGTATAACTATTGAAGAATTCACGACAATGGAACTCTTTTACTTAGTTGGTTCGTTAAATTATCTCAATATATACTACTCGTGCTCACAATACTATCGATAATTCTGTCAGAATTCTTAAACTCGATCGAATTGCTTTGAGGTAACACCACTCGACCTGAAGGACTCGTGGTGTTACCAAACAATTTGATCTCGATGATTTCTGACGGAATTACTATCGATAGTATTGTGAGCACTCGTGGTATTAACCGCGAAAGATCAGTTTGAACGATTTCTGTATGAGCTTGGTAGGAGTATCATTTTTTTCGGAAATTTCAGGAGTTCTGTGTTGCAGGAGGGTATAGCTATTGTCTAGGGAGGAGAAATATCCGTATTTATAGGAAATTTGTTGTCTCGGGATTTTGATGGATTTTAGTGGATGGTTAGGAAATATGCGTTTATGGTTAATTTGATTGGACGAGGTTCTTGCAGCGTATGTGAGGTGGAGATATTGCCTTCTTACTTCTTTAAGAGGTTCTCCTGATTCGGTATAGAAGCTTTCAACTGGACTAGTTCGATATGCGCCAAGAGCAGTTCTGATACCAGCATGATGAATACTGTCGAGTTGTTTCAGTATTGTTTTCTGAGCACTAGAGTACACCACGGATCCATAGTCTAGTTGTGATCTTATTGTTTTTCGGTATAATCGCGTAAGTGTTGTGTAATCAGCACCCCAGGAGTTACTCGATAATATTTTCATCAGGTTGAGACCATTTTGACGTTTCAAGTTTTTAACATGATGTTCCCACTGGAGTTTCGTATCGAAGGTGAGACTAAATAAATTGTCTCTATGAAATTGAAATAGTTTAATTTTCTTTATTATTCTATTGTTGCATAATGTTCCATATATGGCACACATTTTTTCTATAAAAACCAAATCGTTTTAACAAAAAGATTTTTTCAATACTTTTAAATTAAAATATGGTTCGAAGTTTCAAACCAGTAGTGTTTTAACATGTGGTAGAAGTCCGTTGTATCTCGAAGTGGAGTGGTGTGGATTTACGATGCAGAATAACTCAAAGTCATCTCCAATATTTTAATCTCAACCTCAAAAGTTATGCATCATATGGAACAGCGACAACTATCTGTCAGTTGAGCGGTATTATTTAGAGTAGATAGAATATGTTTCGAACCTAAATAGGTTCATCTTCAGCTCATTTAAATTCTACAATAAAGGAAGAAATTATCACTAAAGGTAATCTAGTACAATATACTAGGTATTACTCACATGGAGAAGAAAAATTGGTATATTGAATTATATGTAGAAAGAGTAAAAAAGATTAAAAAAGTGTATGTGTCACCACACTGTACCAATAAAGGTTTACATAGTGGACAACATAATTGTTTTAATTTAATTTGACATTAAGGAGGAAGTGGAGGCTTAGAGCCTATATGCCTCTTCACATGTTGAAGCCTTTATTTCTTCCTCTTTTTGTAAAAAAAGACATATAGGCTCTAAGCCTCCACTTCCTCCTTAATGTCAAATTAAATTTAAACAAGTATGTTGTCCACTATGTAAACCTTTATTGGTACAATGTGGTAACAATTTTTTCTGCTCCTTGTAAGTAATACCTACTATAATGTACTAGATTACCTTTAGTGATAATTTCAAATTTTATTGTAGAATTTAAATCAGCAGAAGATGAACCTATGTAGGTTCGAAAGATGTACTACCTACTCTAAATAATACCGCTCAACTGACAGATAGTTGTCGCTGTTCCACCTGATGCATTACTTTTAAAGTTGAGATTGAAATTGTGGAGATGACTTTGAGTTTTTCTGCATCGTAAAAACAGTAGTGTTTTCATGAAAAAAATAATCATGCGGTAAGGGGTTAAGACAACCTATCTCAGGCCCACTGTATTCTATACTAGGACCAAAATGTATGTTCAGTGACGTTCTCTACTTCCTAAAGTCAATAAAAATTGTTAAGAAACTAGTCCTATCACAAAACAAATAGTGTTAATAATTATCTAATACACTGTATCAATACTGCTCGCTTATAAACATTTTGGTTGATGGGATTTATTTCAAAGAAAAAAAGAAAAAGAAACGACCTAATGCCGACAACTTGTAACCAATTTATTTTGGATTGTTCTCATTAGTGTTCCTGTAATTGGCCGAATACTGAACTATAATAAACCACCCTGCTCATAGGTAGACATTTCTACTATCACATACTTCAATAAACAAGACTTTATATTCGAACAATTATTCGACCTTTTTCCTGAACTTTCGTTAATAGGGAAAATATTTACTTTCCTCACGTAGATATCTTAGGAAAACAATCTACAGCCGAATTGCTTTTTCACGTTTGAAATAAATTCGATGATCAAACACGAAAGTTGAGTTACCACAAACCGACTCGAATACGTTGAACAAACTTTCCATGTGGATGAATATATGAGGTCTGCTACAGTATTCTTGGAGGGTTTTATTATCGAACATAACGCATATCAGCGCTTCACGGGTATCTGAAGTATTGAAAGCTTTCAGGTAATGAATTTCAAATGGGAACGATTCTTGAAACAGCAAGAGATATTTGGTTGATGAATTGAGGCGAATTAGTAACCACTTTTGAAGAAAAACCGTTCAAATTCAAATGACCTCACACAAGTCAAATGGGAAATTGGCTTTCGGTAAATTTAATCTATAGTGAAGTTGGATCGGCCATATGAATAATCGATGTATAGTTGATTTGGGTTTTATTTCGAATAAATATCTTCACAATGGCATTTGAAAAATTGGAAAAGTCAACTTTAACACCCTGTATAATCTAAACCCATGAATTTCGAGCTTTGGCGCTATAGAGACATTTGGTCAGCATCTCGAGTTTTACAATTCATGAAAAAATTTGAGCAAATTCATCGAAAGCCAATTTCCCATTGAAACGGTGAGAGGTCCTGTATTGAATATTTTTTGTGGTGGCCGGTAGCTCAGCGGTCGAACTGTCGGCCATTGAAACTTCTGCTAGCATTGGCCAGTATCAATCCTGGTGAGCGAGTGAAATTTTCTCAAGTTCATCGGTTTTGATAGGCGACCACATGCGATCCGGGATGGTACTGGTCTATAATCCTGAGATTATTATTTGTGTCTAGGCTCTTGTGAAACCCATGTAGCACATAATATTGACTGAATTTCCGTTTCATATTGGGCCAATATAGATAAATTGTAAATGAAAAACTAATATTGATCCAATATGAGTTAATATTAAAAAAACAATATTATACTAACAATATTGGTGAATATTGGTTCAATCTATTCTGAAAGTAGATTGTTACGTAAAATATTGGGACATATTGGGACAATATTGGTTGAATAATTTTTACCAATATCCATAATACATAATTGTTTGCGTATTCTTTTCATCATCCAAAATCAACATCGCAATCGCAATATTCCACTCATCCCGATTCTAGGGCTAAAAAACTATATTGTATAACCTAGTCTTATAGCACATTGGTTGACTATTATTTCAACTATATGCACTAATTAGTATTAACTCATTATTGTCTTCATATTGTTTTCAACATCAACAATAAATAATGCAATCCCAATATTGCTCTCATATTGATCATATTTTTAAAATGTTCGAACAATATTTGACCGATATCGCAAAATGTTCACATTTTATTTCTCGAAATCATAACTTTTGATAATTTTGCCAATATTGTACCAGCGATATTGTATCAATATTGCCGAATATTTTGATGACAATATTGCTTCGAAAATATCTCGCCATTATTATTCAAGTAATATTGGACCAATATCTCCGAATGTTCACATTTATTTTCTCGCCAATATTGTATTTCAAATATTTTGCCAGTATGTTCACAATATTGTACCAATGTTGATTTTATTGAATATATGAACAGGATGTTCATAAAGTCAGTTGTGGAATCATCTGCGACTGAAAGTTGGAATTTAGTAGCTGTTTTCCATCGTACAAGATAACCTCTCTTGGAAGGGATTCATGTTGTAAAAAGAAACATTCTCAATTGAAAATTGAATCAATACATGACTCCTCTGGAAATGGAAAAAAGAGTAACTTCAATTTTATCGTAGGTTTTTTTCCAATTCTAAAGGGGTCATGTATTAGTTCTATTTTCAATTGAGTATGTTTCTCTTCACAACATGAATCCCTTCCAAGAGAGGTTATCTAGTACGATAGAAAATAGCGACTAAATTCCAACTTTCAGTCGCAGATGATTCCACAACTGACTTTATGAACATCCTGTTCATATTTTCAATAAAATCAACATGCCATACCCAAGACAGGTTTTATGTCAGAAAAATATTTTCAAAGTTTGACCGCACAGGAAATAAACCAATAATTCTTCCTTACAGTGTGAATTTGCTTCTGAAGAGTATGTTTTCCAATTCTTCCGACCTCCCTGAAGAGTGAAATAGATTTTTGTCGACCAAAATGTATTGGAGGCTTAACGAAAGAGATGCAATTCACGCATCAATGAAATGAGCGATTTTCTGTGAGTGATACTTCTGAATTACACTCTCTCTCATTTCATTTATAGATAAGAAACTGGAAACTGGACATTTAATAAATAATCAACTATCTGAATGAAAATGCAAATTTTTTCCTCACATTCACACATTTTAGAATAAAATCAAGCATACTACAAATCACACATATTTCTTGCATCTGAGGTTCTGGAATAATGTCAACATGAGAGATTTGATTTTGATTTCTTCCATTAGACTTGAAAAGAATTTCTCTTTGAAGGGTGAAATTTATTCAACTAGTGTTACGACAGATATATTGAGGTTAGTCTTTGAATCTTTGAAATATATTTCAAATCTCAGATTATGTGATTTTTCCACCTTTTCTTTTTTTGATACGGCTCATTACTTTGTATAGAATATACTTTCTCATCAGTTCATTCATTTTGATAATTATTATCAACTACGACCAACATTCAGAACCTATAAAAAAAATTTTATTTTCGTCAACTTTGAAACTCTCAGAAGTCTTAGAGATACTTGTGCGAACTAGGGAATATATTAATAACAAGTATGTATTGATCACTCGCACGTTTTTCAGTTTACTCTCACCAATTGGATTCGAATTTAATCCAACAAAATAGGATATTTTAGTGTAATTCAAATTTGGCGCCTCCAATTTCAGGATAGCCACCTTAATTTCCCTCCAATGACAAAACAAGATGCCCGACAAAATCGATGACATTTCACAACCCCCCTGTCAAGGAACCCTGGATCCAGTCATTATGTTGACTTTTGACATTTCACCACTTCCATTTAGTTTTATGATAGCCATAGAAAAGATCGTTTGAATGTTTTAAGGATCTCATAAAAGTTTAGCCACTATTCTATTTATTTATTACCGTTTAGATGGAGCATTTGGGTGAAGATAGGTTTATGCTTTGATATTATAGCGGTTCTTGGGTGTACATTTCAAAACATTAATGAAACCTAATTGCAAGTTTTATCAAAGAACTATGGCATGGGCTTGAGGAGTGATTTTAAGTTTCTTTGTGGATTATTTAAAGAATTCGTGTGCGTGTATACACCATTGTAAAACCTTCATGAAAACAGATATACTTAAATGCTAAATGGTTTCATCTTATACAGGGTGTTTCATAATAAATGCGCAGGACTTTCGGATGTGATAGCTCATTCAAAAATATGAAAAAAAAGTTTCCATTAACTTACCCTCTAAAATTCAACATTTTCGAGATACAGGCTGTTGAAATTAAAAAAAAATTATAGTTTTTTGCGTATATCTCTGTAACCGTTTATCGCACAAAAAATAGATTTTGAAGGCATTTTCTACTCATAATAAGCTATGTTTTGTGCAGATTTTATTTTTTAAAATTCATAATTGGTGAAGATTTTGAAGGGGTAGTGGGTGTTTTTTTCTCCAACTTCTACGCCACTGGAAAAAGTATAATTTTGAGCCGCCTACTTGAACCGCCAAAATTTTCTTCACAAAAAAGTTACTCTTGGTCATAAGCTCTAAAGTTGACCGTTTTCAAGAAAAATCAACTTTCATGTTGAAAAACATGGTAAATTTTTTTAAATAATTTTTTTTCCTAATTGAACAAAATTTATTTAATCGTTATAACAAGTAACAAAACCAAACGTTGAATTCTTAATTGAAAAATAAAAAAAAACAATAACAATCATACTCAGTTGAATTGTTGGAAATGTCCGCCGTTAGCTTCAATGCACGCGCATTTTTTAGAGGAAAAAACATCATTTAAAAACATGAAAGTTGATTTTTCTTGCAAACTGTCAATTTTAGAGCTTATGACCAAAAATACCTTTTTTGTGTAGAAAACATTGGCGGTTCATTATAGGAGGCTCAAAACTGTACTTTTTTCAGTGGCGTAGAAATTGGATAAAAAAACACCCACTACCCCTTCAAAATTTTCACCAATTATGGATTTAAAAAAATTAAAAATCTGCAGAAAACATAGCTTATTATGCGTAGATAATGCATACGAAATCTGTTTTCTGTGCGATAAACGGTTCCAGAGATATTCGCAAAAAACAATTATTTTTTTTAATTTCAACACCCTGAATCTCGAAAATGGTGCATTTTAGAGGGTAAGTTAATAGAAACTTTTTTTTCATATTTTTGGACGAGAAATCACATCCTGAAGTCCTGCGCATTTATTATGAAACACTCTGTATATCTAACAAACCTCACAATTCCTTGTTACAAAGAATTATATGACATCAACAACTGTGAAAATATCAAAGAAAAATACTTCAGATTCAACTTCAACTTCAAAAGAAATGACGGTGGTTGTCGCATTCAATATGAAACACCCTGTATAGGCCAATCAACAGGACTATGATAATTTATTTTTAAATTGTAGAACACAGTGTGCACATTACTTCTCTGAAAATTATCACCTTCAGGGGGGTGGAACCCCCCCAAAAAACGCGTTGAAATTAATTTTTGAGGTAATTTCGAAATATCTCAAAAAAATTACTTTAAATTTAAAAGATAACTTGATATTCAGAAGGAGCACAAATTTTTACAAAAAAACTCTACCTACCAAAAATTTTGAGACATCGCACGGTAATCTTGAAAAAAATTGTTGAAGTTATATGGTTTCGCAATGGGGCAGGTGTTGCGCCAGCTTCCTCCAACGTGCATTTTTTCAACCAGCGCGTGGAGTAAAGTTCTATAACTCCTCACATAAATGTTTAATTCGGATAAATCTTACGTCATTTTGAAGATAAAGATCGCAGCTTTGTATTCTGATATTATTTATATTTAAACGCGCAGTTGCCAGCTGCAAAATTGCAATTAAAAATCTCATAATATTAAAGTTCCTGAATTCGTGAAATAATGCTTGTGATTACTGAAATAATGTCATATCACTTGTAGCAAGTAAAATGAACAGTTGAGAAATACTTCATTGTCAAATTGCATAACGTTTAACCGGTCCAAATAATGTTGGTTTTAAATACGAGTGTTTTCAATTCTTCGCATATTTTAGGATACAAAATCTTGAGGGAGTTTATAAATTCAAATGCTGATAACTCGGAGATAAAAGCACGTATCAATATTAATGAAAAGCCAGTTTGCACAAAAAAACCTGCTCTTATTGAGAATATTCATACAAATTTGTTTACTTGTACAAATATTAAATGCAATCCAGTCAAATTTTTAAGTACTTAAAATAGAGGTTACTCGGCATTTGGTCGCGTTATTGTTCTATGGAAAGAAAAATAAAATCAGTCCTAGATGGAATATGGAGATTCGAGTCCGAGGAAGACAGTGCACCAAAGGAAACTGTCCTGAAGTGAACTTGCTTTAAACTCATTGAGATTCTAAAACCTGAAAAATATCGGCTTGGGACCTTGTCAACGCGGCAGCTAGGGCGCCGCTGTTTCAACGCGGTAGCTAGCGCGCTGCTGTTAGTATACAGCGGCGCGGTTCTGTCGGTGCGCAGTGGGTAGCAGTCAACGTTGCTCTATGTAAACGTCAGATAATATAAAAGTTCCTGTGCAGAAAACAGTGGATACTGGGGTAAAATCGGGGACGAGGAAACATCTCTTAGTGCTTTGTCACTGTAATTAATTGAAAATGGCGAGTTTTAATTTCGAAATATTTGTTTCATGTTCAACTCAGCTCTGTTTCAAAATATCGAAATGTCAGATATGACTTACATTTCCAAAATTCCAAAGGTCTACCTAGGAATTCAGGAGAAAATACCAGTTTGTTATTAACATTTTGTTGAATGGAACTTGCTTAAAATGAATAATTGCTTAGGATTTTTTACGCTCATTCAAAAATTTACCTGCAGAATATAAATGTTTGCCTAGTTGACCAAGTTTTTTCTATTCAATGGAAAGTGCCCAGTGTTATGGTGGATTTATGCAGCAGTCATAAGTCATAAGTTTTAAGTCATAATAAAGAATATTCGTCAGTGATTGGTTGAAATAAACGGACCAACCAATCATTGACGAATATTCTTCCTTATGACTTAAAACTTATGACTTATGACTGCTGCATAAACCCACCATTAGTGTTGTCTCAGAACTTGGCCATGATGTTACTCGAAATTTTCAAATTTTCAAAGGTCCAAGAAGGGGAAACTACCAATTTGATATTGACATTTTTGTGAATCAAACTTGCTCAACACTCCTATAAGTGAACCCGCTTTGATTTTTATGTGCTATATCACAAAATTCACCACAATGTTTCCGCGATGCATGGGATGTGCCCCGAATGCGGGGGCGGGAAAATCGTTTCTAATAATTTATACATATTATTTTTAAAAAATTTTCGCTCAGTTTCATTACTCAGGACTGACAATTTCACATATTCATAGGAAATACCCCCAAAAACACGATTTCGGGAAGGGGTTGATGCCCTCGGGGGAGGTTTAATTGTTGAAAATAATTCGCCCCCATTAATAATATCGATTTTCACTCATATTTATTGCCCAGAGCTGAAATGTCAAGAAAATACCTTCCAGAAAAATGTTTTTACGATTTTGGCGGGGTTGCACCCACCCAGGGGGTGATAACTTTATTGATAATTATTCAACCCTCCGTGAAGACCGAATTGCAAAAAAGAAATCGGCGGAGCAATTTAAGTTGAACTTTTATGAGAAAAATTGCTCTGTTTATTGGCCTAATAGCATTTAGGAGTGTTTTGAAACCGATTCATGAATAAATTGGTTTTCGGAGCATATTAGGAATAAATTACGAGCTGCACAAAGCAAGTTAACCATCAGCTGACCTTCCTAATACTTTCACAAAACTAGTAAAAATCCAAATAACATTTAAATTGGATAGCCTATTTGCTGTCACAACAAAGATTTTTCAAATGTAGAGAAACATGTTTTCGTCTTTCTGTGCCTGTGATCTTCATAATTAGCTGAGTCAAGTCTCTCGTCTGACCAATATGGTTAGACTTGACGACCTTGAAACTATTTGAAATTACAGTTATAAAAGGGTTATGTTTACTATGTTCACTGGTTAATAATCACAATAATCAATTATTATCAAATGATATTACCGCTATACCACAGAACTCACACACACGTTCGTGTGTAGCGTTAGTGTTTGCTCATTGTAGTTTTAGTTATTCGAGATTTGAGTACCCATCTAATGGCAATTCCTAATCTTGGTGGCAATCTAATGACAATAATACTATTGTATGCACAAGAAGAAGGGATTAAAATCGGTATTCCTGTTCTACTTACACCTTTCTATATGAAGTTGGTAATTATAGTAGTTAGACAGAAATAATCAAGAAACACGGGATTATTATAGTAATTACCGTTCCAGCTGAGAAATCGGTTAAGGTTATTTCTAGACTGCTGAAGTTACTGTAGGTACTGATCTAATGATTCTAATGGATAATGAATATACCTACTTTCAGTTCATACTGTTAACAAACCCTTCTCAGCTGTTTCAATTTCATGATTACGATAAGTAAACGTAAAATGAAATGCCCTTTTAGTTTTATTTTGTTTAAATTTTGGTGAAATTATCATCTGCCATAATTTATTTCGAATTTTTTTAGGTTATAATTTCAAGTAACAATCATTTCTTCCTACTTTACCTGACCGTGACCACTCCGTAAACGTCGAGGGCACGTTTGATATGTGACCAATATTTTCAATCACCTGATCGGTCCGACTCATCGTCATACTTCATACTGAACGCGCGTGCCTTATGCGACCGGTGACTTGACACAGCCTTACTCTTTTTGTTTAATATTTCTACTTCGAATGGATCATTTTGAGGTGTGTGTTGTGAATCTAATAGCACTGTCAAGGTATTTAACCATAATTTTATTTTCCCTTTTTTTGTGTAATTGGACTCCGTCAACGACTAAATTCACTAAATTCTTGCAACGTTTTCAAGCATCTGTTCTTTCCAAATATCATGACATAAGATTCAGAAGCACTAACAGTCAGATAATATTTATTATTAAAGAATTCAAATACTGATTCGTTTGTTTAGTTATGTGATTGAGGGAGTAATCTTCCAATTCTAAAGTGTAATTCTGTATCGTAATTATAACAATGCAATAATTGTAATGTAAGGACCTAGATAATTGAGAGGTGAATAGAACGAAGAGAAGGGGGCCTAAAATTAATCCCTAAGGTACGCCATTTTTTATATCAAATGAATTCGTCTCTTCGTTATTAAGTCGAGCAATACTAAGAGGCAGAATTTGTTATGGTCAATAGAGATAGGCAAATCATCCATAACTTTCAAAAAGGCGGTTGTGTAGCTATGGCCAGCTCTAAATCCTGACTGACAAGATAGCAATATATCGAATTCATTTAGTTAATTCCGCATTTATGAATTCAATATATTTTCACGAACTTTCAAAATTGATCACAAAATACTTATTGGATGAAAGTCACCCATATTCTCTGGACTGGCGATTTTTTCTAGAGGTAGGACTTCCGATTATTTTCGACTCGATGGATAAACATTTTCTTGAATACAATGATTGAAGAAAAACGATTTGTGTGGTAGTGTCAACGGGTAATTTATTTAATTTCATAGGTTACCCAACAGGACGAGCCCAATAACAGGATAACACACGATAACAATAAAAAATAACAATTGTGTAATCATGAAATAGCAAGAAAAAAAAAACTTAATCTAATTTACAGATCTAAAGTAAAAATTATAAATTGGACTAGGTGAGCATAATGTAAGTGATTAAGAACGTTTTCAGTTTCTTTTTGAAACAGTTAACACCAAGCTTAAAAATGTCCAGATCTTCAGAGATCATGGTGTTGACTGTTACCGTACATCTAATCATTGGAGAATTACCAAAATAATTTGTGGAAAAATAAGGAGTGAAAAATAGTTGTCTATGACGAATGTTATATGTAGAACAGTTTAGGGTAAAAGGTGTTGAGCATTCATTGGAATCTATGAGATTATTAAATATTTTGTAGACGAAATATATATCATTGAAATCACGCCTAAGAGATAGGCTAACTAGGTTACAGAAAATTAGGTTACTTTCATATGGAAAGTAGTGCATATACCTGAAGAATCTATAATTCATAATATTGATTATCTTCTTTTGCACAAACTCTAGTCTCTTTATGTATTTTTGATATGACGGGTTCTAAACTACACTACAGTATTCAAGGATAGGATTTATCAAAGCGATAAACATAATCAGTAACGAGGAAGAATTCTTGAAGTCCCTAGTACTTCTCGATATGAATCCTAAAGTTCTTAGGGACTTTCTGACAATTTCGTCGATATGACTGTCAAGGTCAGTTTGGTATCCAAGGTAACACCTAAGTCAACTATCTCATCTGAAAAAGACAGTTTATCATTGTCAATACTGAGCGAAGAGATGTGTGGATTCGGGCTACGTGTAAATATGATTTGACTACATTTCTTAGTATTTGGTGAAAATTTATATATTTTACAGTAATCGGAGAAGCGATCGAGGTCCTCCTGTATTTCAGTATAATCCGAGAGAGAATTTATAGGACAGAAAATTTTCATATCATCGGCATATAATGAGATATTGCAGTGATGGACAACTCCCGACATCACTTACATAAATACTAGTGGCCCTAGATGGGAGCCCTGAGGTACACCTGAGGTAGCTGGCAACATGTCAGACTTTGTATTATTCAGTGCTATAAACTGAAATCTGTCCTGAACATATGAGGTGAGAAGTCCCAACAGGTAACCATGCACACCGAAATTTCTCAACCTTATTAATAAGGTAGGATGGTGAACCTTATCAAAAGCCTTTGAAAAATCGGTGTACACCGCACAAGTTGAGATTTCCTTTTCCATATAGCTATAAATATCTTGTACATAGGGAACCAAGTTTGTTAGTGCAGAGCGCTTTTTGTAAAATCCGTGTTGAGTAGTGGTGAAAGAATTTTCTACCATAAAAAACATTGTCTTACAAATTAAGAATTAGAATAATTTACCAAATAAACTTAGCAATGATATCGGTCTGTAATTTGTAGCATCGTTGATGTCACCCGATTTGTGTATCGGTAATACTTGAGCTATTTTCCAAACTTTGGGTTATGTACCTTCACGCAGACATTTATTGTACAGTATGTGAAGAGGTTCAACCAGACTTTCCTTACATGATTTCAAAAATACTGCAGAGAATCCATCAGGGCCACTTCCCTTATTATTATCTAACTGTGACAATGCAGCAAGAATCTCTTTCCTAGTGATTTGTTCTATATCAAAATTATTAGATGTGCTTGATAGTTCCAGAAGGGATGGGGTTGAGTTGGACTCGTATACACTCCCAAAATACTCACCAAATATTTCACAAATAGTGGCACAATCAGTACCATGCTTATCATTGAAGTTTATGTGTCGAGGAAAGGAGCGACATTTCTTTTTATTTGACAAAAATGACCAAAATACCTTGGAGTTTGACTTTAAATTACTTTCAGATATAGCAACGTACTTACATAAAATCTATTATTAATGCATGTTTTAATATTTTTCCTTAATGTAGAAAATTGTTGATAATCAACTTGATTTCTATACCTAATCCACTTATTATGAGCCTTATCTTTAGCACAAATCATTCTGATAGTTCTCTTAACAAACCAGTGAGGATATGAGCCTTTTGTAATAATTTTGTTAGGGACGCACTCCTCGACAATATCATTCAAAACATTGTAGAACTTTTGAACGCTCACTTCAAATGTAATAACAGTTTTATACTTATCTAGTCAATAATTTAATAACATTTTAATACTTATCTAGTCAAGTTTAACAGCATTCGACTTGATACCTATAACGGTAATGTAAATTTCTACCTAATTGTCAAAAAAAAATTACAATTTCCGTCAACCACTTGCACCCCTACGCGCAACCCTCAGAAGTCTTCGAGAGCTAGGGAAGATGCAGCCCTCAGCTTTTTCTATTCGAATTGCAACTTTTGTAGTATGATCGCTTAATGTCATTTCTTTTGAAGTTGAAGTTGAATCTGAAGTATTTTTCTTTGATATTTTCACAGTTGTTGACGTCATATAATTCTTTGTTTGTAACAAGGAATTGTGAGGTTTGTTAGATATATTTCAGTGATTTAATTGACAGTCAATTGTTTGGTGTGACGCTTTCAAACTTTAATTTTTAATTCAGTTATAGATTACATTCTTGCTACTCTCTTATTCTTTCTGAGAGTGGCAACGTCAAAAATTCAACAAGTTTCTGCAGAAATGGCTCTTGAACTTGTAAGTTGATGAGAATGATCTAGTAGAATGGATAAATTCGTCGCAGAGACGCCATACGGAGTCGTTTACTAAAAAGAAGTATTTCACCTAGTTGTAGGTCTGTAAAGTTCATTTCAAGGGTTATACTGAAATAATTCAATAGTCCTGGTTAGTAACAAGAGGAGAGATAGAGAGAGAGGGGCTACATATTTTTTTGGCAAGTAGCTTTGCAGAGATGGTAACCCTGACGGAACCCTATAATTTCGACGCATCATTAAAATGACTGAGCTCACGGAAAAAATCTACGGCGATATTTACAATAATTTCTGTTACTATTCTTTCTTATTAGTAGTTTACCACTTACAATCCAAGTCTTTCGAGTTACCACTAAATTTTGTTATTTTGATCATAATTCCTCAAAGAAACCAGTATGTTCTCTAGAATTTCATCAGTGCAAACATTTCATTTACAGTTACCCACTTTACATCTTCTTGGGGATTCTTATCTCTATAACTCTCACAACATTCTTTTTCTTGAATCTTCTTTCAGATCATCTCATAGTACTTTCTATTATAAACATTGAATTTAGTTGAAAAAACAACAAATCAGTGAAATTTTCCTTGTTGGAACTTGTATATCAGTGGTTTTCTGGCAAGCCTTCAGTTATTATACATTCTACATGCAAATACTTTTTGTTTTCTCTCTATCTGTAATAGACTGTCAACATAACAAGTAGGTATATCTCTCACCTGTATATAGGTGTCCCAAAGTCTTCTCTATACCACAACACTAACAACACTTGATCACCAGGTTCTATAGTCGATATATCACATGGTAGGTAAACTGGATCTCCAGCCACAGCTTCTATATTGACGACGGTAACTGAAAGAAAAAAAAAGTGTTAATTTATTCCGATATTCTTGAACTGTACGTAACATAGATGTTATATAAACAGACTTCAATAAATAGGAAAGTTAATCGGAATAGTTGGACAACCTACAGAATTTGAAGGAGAGACGAAAGGAGACATTTTCAGTGGATTGATAAAAAAGTCACATGAGAAGAAATTTCAACTTTTTTCTGTTGCGAAATATATTCTGAAACACTATTGAAATAGTTAAACAACGTTTGAACTTAGTTTACCTAATCCTAAATGGGTACATTGAATATATTACAAAAAATATTCCCAAACAGAGTAAATGCGAAAGTTCGATGATTCTGCAGGAAAGTACAAATAAATGATTTGAATAAAATCGACATAGTCAAAGTACCCTTTTCTCCAAATATGAGGCAAAAATCTGTCAGGAAACAATTGCTTCCCTAGCTGATGCCACGACGGATATTTAACTACATCTGACAGATATTTGTAAAACGTTCTTCCAAGAAGACTCATTTGCAAGTGCTCATTGTAAACAAACAGAAGATTATTCTAAATTTGGCTGGGGATGACCACCTGCAGACATGTTTCGAAGTTCTTGCCCCTTATCAGTGCAAGGGTAGGTCCGACAACTTCGAGTTGTTTTGTCCCTGCCGAATAAATAATAATCTAATGTTTATTTGATAGTTCCCTACGGATGAAGCAGCGACTTACAGTGAAGTGAAATACAAATATATGTCAGATGTAGTCAATATCCGTCGTGGCATGAGCCAGGGAAGTAGTTGTTTTTATATAAGATATTTGCCTCTAATGTTCCACTTTGTGAAAATCTTTGGAGAGAAGAGTACTTCGACTTTGCTGGTTTTATTCATATCATTTATTTGTACTTTCAAGCAAAACTTCCAAAATTTTTCGAATTTTTCGAATTTTCGCATTTACACTTCCTGGAGTCTTTGCTTTCTCGAGGAGTGCTTGTTGATTTTTCTGGCGGGTGGCGCTGCGACTGACTTCATTGTAAGTCGCTGCTTCATCCGTAGAGAATTATTAAATAAATAATAGATTGTAATTCATTCGGCAGGGACAAGACAGTTTACTAAGCTTACTGAGCTTTTAGCTCATGAAGACGCTAACTTTGTTGGCGAAACTCACGACGAGTGTGTTTGTGATAAGCTGTCTTTCAATGAACTCCTGCTGGATTCTAGTGTTAGTTCGGGTGACGTTATACCTCATCGTAATTTTCCTGGATGTGAACATCGAGGTATCACTATAACCCTTTATTCAAAAGGTCGACGAATAATGATAGAAATATTTTTGGAAGATTGGAATTCGGAAGAAAAATTCCAGGAAAATGTACAAAATAACTTTTGGGGCCCGTTGTTCAGTCATAGATATTCTGCAGTTTTATGTGAATCTTTGTTTATCAAGTTGTTCACTGCATAGTTAGAACTTGAAGCCTGGTAATTTTATGATTATTGAAATGGAATGATTATTCTGAATAGCACAAACATCGTCCATAGGTAGATATTAGAATATCTATGGACGATGGCACAGACCAAGTACGTTTATGTTTCTATTTAACCTAGAACCTACAGGATATAATTTATCATTCCAAATTATTTTTAATTTTATTTTTGCGTATGGCGATAATCTGTTTTGTTATTTGAAGATTAATAATTGGATTTTTCGGTATCTCAGTTCAAAAAATTATTTTCTATTATATCATTAGAAAGGAATGGTTATGCTGAATAGTACAGGCAAGAAAAAGTTGTATGTTCCTATTTAAGTTATGGACCTACAGAGTATTGTTTTTTTCCCAATTTTTCCAATAATTTTTTTGGCGGCTTTTTATAACGCCGACGAATGAAAATAAAATATCACAGTAGTAGCAACTGTTATCAAGTGACGTATGGTTTCCATAGCCAACTTTTCAATTTTTGGCTTTCATTTTGCTTCCACGGCCTACTCGGTGAATTTCAATAATAATTTTTTTCTGATCTAGTTTATGGTTAGATACCAACTTGTGATATGTCATTAGAAAGGGAATTGAATGCTGAATAAAGCGAAAAGAAAAAAAATAGGGTTTTTATTTAAAATAAGAAAGTTGATGTTACTTCCGGTCAGACCGGAAGTTAACTTCGACATGTCAATATGCTCAAATTCTAGCTCTTATGTCATTATATCGACGCTCCAAATTTCACAAACCTACTTCATACAATAACTGAGATATTCCGTAGGCAATACTTCCGTAGCCACCCGGTATAATGAAGACACTATTTTCGTTTTTTTTTGCGTTTATTGTTCGATTAGAGTAATGTAACTATCTGTCTTATACTGTAATATTAATCATGTTTTGGACTGTTTTTGTTGGAATATTCAATATCCATTTTTTCAAATATTTTATAAAAATATGTTGGTTGGGTTTATTTCTAATATGTTCAGGAATTTGGATATATATACATGTTGTGATATAAAGTCGAACGATTGTTGCCCAATTTTTTTACTTGTTTTCATTGTTTCTGTTTTTTTATCTCTCTTGTAACGTGTGTTAAAGTCGTGATCAATCATTGTAAGTTCATTTCTTTTTTTATATTGTAGAGTGAGAATTTTTGTGCAGTATATTTGATTTATATCCATAAACTTGCTCTCGATGAATAGCATATATGTAGAAAAAGTACGATTTTAATTGAACATGATTTTTATAAATATGTTTTGTACTACTTCTACCTTTTTTATCAAATTTGTATATGCTCCACCCCACCCAACTATTCCGTATTGTAGTAGAGTATACTAAGGAGTAATACATAGTTCGCATCTGTGGAATGTTGAGAATCTTTTTCAATTGTTTAAATTTGAATAGTATGATTCCGAGCTTCTTCACGAGTGATGAAATGTGAAAATTCCATTTCATGAATCTGTCTATTACAACTTCAATATATCTTGTGTTGTCTACCTCTCTTATTTCACAGTTTGTTGTCTCTGTCTTGTACTACAATGAACTAGTTACCTTAAACTAGTTATGGTACTTTTATTGAAACTAAATGCAATATAATTGGTTTTTTAAAAATTTATTGTTAATGACATTTCATCAAACCATGCTTTTATTTTCAGTAAGTAAGTGAGTAAGATCAATGAATAAACATTATTATTAGTGTTTGTTTGAATGTTTTAGACGATGTAGTAACTTGATTACTTATATTTCGGACGTCCATCATCTTAATGGTTGAAAGATTTCTATCTCTTTCAACCATTAAGATGATGGACGTCCGAAATATAAGTATTCATTATTATTAGTGATAATAATAAAACAATAATGAATACATTTCAAATTACTTGGAGATTTGGTTGACTCCGGTAAAAGATATCGAATCAAAGGTGAATAAATTTTAATATACTTCAACAAGTATTTATGGCTAAGGAAATTATATATTTACCCCCGAAAAACTACACAGAAATGAGCGACCTTGAAAGAAGCAAAACGTTCATACAATCCAAACCATCTACTTACCCCAGCTTAAATACGTAGCCCTGAAACCTATTAAGTAAACCCTAAGTTAGGTGAAACTTGACAAACTCAACGTACACGATGAATACAGAAATCTCGTGTTCACTCTTCGAATGGATTAAGGTTTCATTGGGCGTATCGGATTTAATAATTCCTCCGGAATATCGCAGTTTCGAGCTAATTTTCTCTCATCACTACCGGATTCGAATGCGGAATGTTCCGTCTAGGTTGTTTCGAAGTAGCGCAGCGAGTTGAATCATTTTGGAAATTGAGTTCGTTATTCTGCGACGGAAATAAAAGGGGGACACGAGAGAGGTGTAAAGAGAATAATTGTGAGCAGTACTTGTGACATTACTTGACAGCAAGCTATCGAAAGAATAATGAAGGTATGATTCATTTGGCCGTTTCATTCATATGGGCGCGAAAGAGATTACCTGTTTCAAGTACTCTGTTGCAGAATCTGAACCACTGTTGCTTGTTGCTGATGGTATCCTGGAATAAAATCAGAACTGTGCCAACCACTGACAAAAAGTGCTTGAGAACTGAGCACCATTAAAAGTTAAATGCTCGCGAGCAATGAGAACTGTCAGAAAGTGCTTGAAAGTTTCAAGTAGATACTAACAATTTTTGAATTCATACAGGCCGTTTCTTTTATCATGTGGTAACATTGCTATATTCTAAACCGTAATAGATTCAAAGACGATTAAATAGGGAAGAAGGTAACTATTGTGGTGAGCAGTTAGTTCGTCAAAGAAAATTCACAGGGACTCCCGCCCTTCCCGAGCTACACAGGGAAAACTAAAAATTCTGTTTTTGTTTCTTTACGAATAGAATTGCTATGTCAGAAAATATAAAAAAATTTAAAAAAGGTTTATTGTATTTAAAATGTACTATAACAATGCAACAATAAATCTTTAACTAAACTTTTCGTGTCAACACGACCACCAACAACTTTTTTCCTCCAGTACGGACCTATCTTTTTTATTACAAATATTGATGAAGCAATAAAATCACAATTCAGTGGTATATCTCACTCGATATTTTATTAGTGTTTTAGATGAAATAACTAGCATCCTCAGTGACAACAATTTTTAATTACGGTCCTGTCGTTAGTTCGTTTATGAATTCCACAAAACCTAACGCTTCGATATAAATTATCAGAGACTTTTTGAATAAATGTATCTATGAAAATTGTATTCACACTATAAACATGCACAGAAGGTATCTGTAGTTTCAGAGAAGAACGAAAGCAATTTACCCCAGAAAAAACTCAAGAGTAGAAGAAATGAAACAAACAGAAAAATAATTTATTTTATAATGAAATAAAACCAATACAGAAAATAAATTCTACATGTCAAATTAAATAAAATGCTCGTATTAACGACATCTTTGCTGAATGCATAAACGTTTCTGTGGCAATTTTCTAGCATGATGGGTAATGCTATTACATGCAACTCTTATTTATTATTCGAGATGGTCGATATCTGTGCTAGGTGTCGAAAAAACTTCCTTCCTGTATCCCCAGACCAATAAATCTAAAGGAGTTAGGTCTGGGGATCGAGATGGCCAGGCAATTGGTCCATTGTTTCCAATCCAGCTTGTTGGGAATAATGCTGCATTATGGGGAGGGGTACCGTCTTGTTGAAAATATTGTATAATACGGAGGATATTCAATGGCAATTCTAAGTAGCCATCAAACTGATTGGATAAAAAATGTAAATATATTCCACCATTCAAATGCTCACCGTCAAAGAAAGGACCTAGTATGTTTGTTCCCATAGTTCCAAACCAAAAATTTTTTCCGAACCTTTCCTGGAAATTGATTTCTTTATGTAATTGTTCATTTGTAATATTCCACCTACAATGGATGTTTCTGTTAAACCAACCGTTGATGAATTTGGATTCGTCCGTCCATATTATTTTTTTACAAATATTTCCAAATTCTCTATTTCTACGACTTAACCACTTCGCAAATCGTACTCTCCTTCCGTAATTTCTTTCATTAAGGTGATGAACTTTGCGTATCATGTAGCATTTCTACGAGGAAATATTGGAAAATTAGCGTACTATAGAACTATAGTACTATAGAACCAAACAGAATTTCAATGTCAAAATATTTTATTACTCAACATATTCTTCTCTTAATTGGATACATTCATTACAGCGAACCTGCAACGTCTCTAGACCTTTCAACCAAAATGTTTCTTCATGCTCTGCAAACCAGACCTCCACAGCTTTTATTACCTCCTCGTTGGAAGAAAATTTACGACCTTTCAAACTTTTTTTCAGTTGAGGAGAGAGATGTTTGTCAGACGGAGCCAAATCTGGTGAATAAGGGGGGTGTTCTTGTAATTTAAACCCTAAATCACGAATTTTTTGCATGGCAACATGAGATTTGTATGCAGGGTCGTTGTCCTGCAAAAACAAAACACCTTTGGATAGCTTTCCGCGTCTTTTCTCTTCAATTCTTTCCCGTAGAGTGGTCAGTAATGTCGAATAGTAATCTCCAGTTATTGTTTTACCCTTATCCAAAAAATCAATCATGATTACTCCATGGCAATCCCAAAAAACTGAAGCAAGAACTTTTCCAGCAGATTTTTGGACACAAAACTTCTTAGGTCTTGGAGAACGCGGAGTGCCGCTATTCCATCGATTGTTGCTTTGTTTCTGGATCGTAGAAATACACCCAAGTCTCATCCATAGTAACAATTCGGTTGAAGAAGTCTACATCGTTTTCAAATCGAGCACAGATCGAACGCGATGCTACTACCCTTGCACGCTTTTGATCAACATTCAAACATTTGGGGATCCATTTTGCAGCAATTTTTCTCATGTCCAAATTGACGTGAACTACTTATATGATGAACGCGTTCTTATGAAATATTCAGTGATTCAGATATCCGTTTCAGCCCAATTCGATGGTCTGTCAAAATCATGTCATGAACTGCATCGATATTTTCGGGGCTGACACAGAAACTGGCCTTCCCGAACGGTCATCATCTTCAATGGAAAATTTACCTCTTTTGAAGCTGGCAGTCCAATTTTTCACGGTCGCATACGAAGGACATTGATCACCAAGGTTATTAAGCATATCTTCGTAAATCTGCTTACCTCCTAATCCTTTTAAATACAGGTACTTGATGATGGCTCGATACTCCAAATTTTTTATTTTCACAATTTCGGTTGACATATTTTTTTTTAAAATTTATTGCGTAACTCTGTTTTACTTTTTTGACTTCAAACTTTACACTGACACTTCTGATAAGTTATTGTTGGTTGCTATTGTAACGCAATATTTTGTTTATACAGGGAACTGGTCTAGGCTAACTAGATATAAATACATCCTCGTATTTGTTCTTTTTAAAAATATTCCGGTAGATTTTACAGAAATCCCTAGTTCGTGGGAAATTTCTCTTAAAGATCAATCTTGATTAGAAATATTTTTATAACTGACCAAAAACTAATATTTTTGTTACTTCCAGGATTGAGAATTATAAAAATATTAAGTATAAAAATTGATTCAGGAGAAATCAGCCTTGAAACAAGAAATGATGTAACACAAAAATTTCCATAAAGGAAAATTACGAATGTTCGTTGTGTTGGGGCCTCTTCTTATCGAAATTATTTGATAATGTCTGAAGGATGTCAATAAGTGAATGAGTTTTGTAGAAATCAAAACAATTTACAAAAGAACTAACGACAGGACCGTAATTAAAAATTGTCACTCATTATGCTTGTTATTTTAAATGAAACGTTATGAAAATATCAAGTGTGATATACTTCTGAATTGTGATTTTATCGCTTTATCAATATTTGTAATGAAAAAGACAGGTCCGTATTTGAAAAAAAAGTTGGTGGCCGTGTTGACACGAAACGTTAAACAAAAAAGATTCATCGTTACATCGTTACAGTACATTTTGAATACAATAAAATATTTTTTTTTTTGTATTTTGTGAAATATCAATTCTATTCGTAAAAAACCGAAATCAGCATTTTTAGTTTTCCCTTATAACTCGGGAAGGGCGAGAGTACCTGTGAATTATCTTTTACCAACTTACTGCTCACCACAATAGTTACCTTTTTCCGTATTTAATCGTCTTTGTATCTATTACGATTTAGAATATAGCGTTACCACATCTTGAAAGAAACGACTTGTATAATCCGTACACTCCCGAAAGCAAGTAAGAAGATTTAATTGAGTGTTATCTAGCAGATGTGGCTCTAAGTGACATCAAAAACTTCATACATTTCTATAGAATTTTTCAGGATCTATTCTGTCATTTTCAGGACGATTTTGTTCTCTGGGAGTGAAATAAAAATTCAGCTCCAACCAAAAACAGAAGCAAAAAATTTTAAAGAAATATTCATTTAGTTTTATCAGGAAATCCTAAAACACAACTAAATCGCATAGGCGATAAAATCTTTACATATCAATCTTCTTCCACTGCATCATCTATAGAAATGATAAAGAAATGAATTGAGATTTTTCCAATTCAATTATTGAAATTTCAGCAATAAAAGGTGTATTACATAATTTAGAAACAAATCATCGATTATATAAAATTCAGAATCAAAATAAAAAACATATACAGTGGAAACGCTCCATTATATTACGAGTTGATTATTTTCGGAGGAAAAGCTCGGACTGGTCGAATTTGTATTTTAGTTTTGCACATTTAGAAATTTTTTTTCCCTATCACCTTTCAAGATATGACGTCATCGATATTTTTTTTCAAATTGAAATGGTATATTTTTATGTCAAAAATTGAATGCCCATATTTTTCTGAGTTCAACCTTACCACATACGTCATATCTTACAGTTCGAATCACAGTATACTGAATATAAAGAAAACCAGTGTGACATATGCAATGGTAACTAAGAACTTATTGTCTGGTTGCTAAGGGCATTCATATGTTTGCTTAGCCTACTATTCAAGTGTAGCAATATACTTGTACTATCTACTGAGTAGTTTTTAGGTTTACGTTGCAAAATGAATAATGAAATGACTGTTGAGAAATATGAACACTGGTTTCCTTTATACTCAGAATACTGTAATTCGAAGTGTAAGATATGACGTTTGTGGTATGGTTGAACTCAGAAAAATATGAGCATTCAATTTTTGACATAAAAATATACCCTTTCAATCAAAAAAAAATATCGATGACGTCATATCTTGAAATGTGGTAGTGGAAAAAATATTTTTTTCTAAAAAATGTTGGAAAACTAAAATACAAAATCGACCTGTCCGAGCTTTTCCTCCGAAAATAATCAACTCGTAAGATAATAGAGCGTTTCCACACTTTATGAACGCACTGTATAATGAATTCAAGATGAAAATATGAAAAGAAGATTTGGTATTTCAGTTGAAGGAACTGGAACTGGAACTGGAAAAACCCATAGTTCAGATCATAAATTCATTCATAGAAAGAAACATATGATCCTTAGAAGATAAGATAATTTGGATTTGGGAGTGGTGTCAATATTTTTGTTGTTGGTCAAGGACGCCCACACCTTTTTTCTTCAAGATAAAACTCTTCACGGAAGGTGAGTTTTCCAAAATTTTTTTATCGTTTTCATGCTAGCGACTGTTTAAAACAGTTATTTACAGAAAAATATTCATAGAGTTGTTGTACCCGGAGGAATTTAACCCTGGGAATTGTTACAGTTCTTGCCTGGTTGGGTATCTCCCAAGCTTTGGTTTGGCCCCACGTCTTTCTGTTGAGGATATTTACGGTACTATGGCTCCAGTATAGCTCATTTGCCCTAAGTGTAGAATGCCTGGTTTCGCCTGATGAAGCCGGATGAAGCCTTCTTCATTGACACTCTTCGAAGACTCTCTTTCCTCATCACACCAGTCCTGGATGGCCTAGGATCTAGTCCAAAATCTTTACGTTGGTATAACTAGAGAAACAGGTTTCACTTACAATTTTTTAAATAGGATGAAATCATACCATCTTACTTTTAATTAATAATCCTTATTCAATATTGATATCCTCCAGTTGAAGCTTCAACGACGATATATAAACCAGCACATAGTACTATGCGCTGGAAAAATTTCCTAATGAAATCCTTCACGTAATAAATTCAACCCATATTCAACAGATATCGAATATTGAATATTATTACAATAACAGTCTTATTTTTAGAAACTGTTACTCTGACCAGTGAAGATTAAGTCATATTAATTGTTTGAGTGTTTATTTATTTTTCATTTATTCATTGATTAACACTCTTCAACTTGACAACATCGTATGGTGAAGTCTCTTATAGTTTTTTTGGGTATAACATCTAAATTGTCATTATTCGATTGCTCAACTTTCCAAGTAAGAACTTTTTGACATAGACATATTAATAGTTACTGTGGCGTCCCCTCTCATTTTTGTGACCATTCTGTTACTAATCAATGATATAATTCTGTTATAAAATATAAACGAACCCATAGTGCCTACTGACGAAGAGCTGCCGTCGGCATTGCTTTTTTTATTTATTTTTTTAGAAAATAGTGTTGCAAGGTTTACATTCATGATTTGAGTGCAATTCTCGAAAAGAAATATAGATCATTACGAATTTTTTCTTCTAAGTATTTAAAATGATCTTCAAATAATGAGGTATAGTCTAACTGACAGCCCAAATACTTCAATTCTCTCATTATTCATCAAATTCAAATCATCAAAGTTCAAGGACTTGCAAGGCGTTCTCATTGTACCCTTGGTTTTCGAAATGTTCAATTTGAGTTTGTTGGGTTTAAGATAATATAATCAATTGCTCTGTTCATATTTGTATTACTGCAGGCCAGTAAGATGTCAGCAAGAGGTTCATCTAAAATTGGGGAAATATTACGAAATGTTCACAATTTTTCTCTTGCCATTATTAGGTAAGTTGACGAAATTTCATATTATTGAACCAATACTATCCCAATATGTTTGCTACATTGATCACAATAGATTATTCTCAAAATTGTATGATGTTGTTTATTCGATGTTCTGACAACAAGTTACACTCGAAAACTTTTTCTGTGTCAGGAAATTCTAGATCAGGAGTTTTAAGAAAATTGACCTCTGTTGCGTTCGATCATCCCTGTTCCTCCTTCATGGAGGGAAACCATATACCATTCACACATTTACGATGACTCACCTTATAGGAGTTTCGAGGAAGCAATAGCATCGAATTTGTTACGTGGTGCAGATTTTCCAAAGTCCCTGATGATGCCATTTAATGAGTGAGTGTGCTTTTATTAGCTCGGCTCAGTTTACCTGCTTTGAACGTGTCGGTATTTGATAAAAACCCCATAAACATCGAGGGGTTGTTGAACGGGCACCGAATACTAAGTGATGCCGTCGAATCCATCACGCCACCTTCTACGGGAGCAAATTAAATTAGCCAGCGAACGCGTAGTGTCATATATCGCTTGCCAATTTCCTGCTATTCGCTCTCTTCCCGGACGAACTCGTTTATAACAACGTAATGTACTTCGTACTTGTGTTGGGACTGAATTTATACTTATTATATTCAAGTTGTTCCGGAATATTCTACTAGCTACGAAACTGCCTTCTTCAATCGAATCTCAACGACAAAAGGGTTTACAGTGTGATGAACTCCAGAGAAACAATATTGATAATTGAAAGATGATTATGTATTGTGGTATAATAAATAAATTTCCTGATGAAATATGAATTAATTTCATAATTTCGTGTTGATAAACAGGTTGTGGCGAAAGAAAAGGCACATGAAGAAACATATCAATATAACCAAGAGTGCTCATGAATGAATTAGGCACGCAAGCTCCATTACTTTTTTTTATTCAAGCTATCAACGAAATTTCTAAATAAGATACAGACAGTAATGTTTTCCCCGATCAATCGTGGATACAATACACCAGACTTTTCTAGACTCATCTGCAAGAGTTTTTGACTCAATTATGTCAATTTATGTATCAAAATAACACCATGCAAACATACATGCACTGTGAATTTCATGATTTCACAGACATTCGAGTCACCTTAAACAACTCTATTCCAGTCAATTTCATAAACTTTAGCGCATCTCATGAGACAAAGGATATTTCGGAGTCAACGTTGCATCGCCTACTACGAATTTTTGGAAGTGAGAAATTCAATAACTCGAATTTTTCAAATGGATCACTCTGTATTTCATTGCATCAGTTCATGGCATTTTCACGAGCTTTTTGCCGACATAAAGTTCATGAAATTTGTTGCAAAATAAGAAATATTGATATTTTTCCAAAAAAAAAAAAAAAAAAAATAAGTGGAGACGATTATGTCACAGATTTTCAAAAATGACACAATTTTTTTTTATAAATTGATTTGTGGATCTTGTTCCAAAGTATATGTAGGCCAGACTGGTAGACCGCGTACTAGAACACCGTATGAATTATGTAGAGAATAAAACACATTCAACATATGCCAATCATATTTTGGAAGAAGACCATGACTTTGATGATAACTTTGAAATCCTTCATGTTGAAAATTAGGGTATTAGACTTAATTATTTAGAATTCTTGGAAATTAATACATTGAAAAATTCGAATTGTTTACTGAATGATCAATTGAACCTTAATAATTCCCCTTTGTTAAACTTTTTCAATTGATAAGTAGTAGCTATGTTTTGAGATTTACAGGTACCTACTTATCAATTTTTATTTTCACCATAGGTAGGTCCTAATTAGAAGGGTATTCAAGTAATGTTCAACGTGGAATAATTCAATGTATTACATTCGCTTGTAAAAGATACAGTGTATCGAAACATGTCGCGTAGACAATCATCTGTGGATATCAATCGTGTATACCCTAGTGTCATTTCATTTATCTATTGAATTGTATGATTTTCGCTATTTGCTATTATAACAAATACAGAAAAATAAATTGTTTAAGTTTGAATCTTCAATACTTACACAAAACTTTTATGCCTTCTGGCAAGCTTTTTCTAATTCATTACTTAAATCCATTTTTAAAATGTTTGAATTTGGTACTTGCAATTGTGATATATTAGTTAACTAGCGTATGTAAAAGTTATGTTTGTAAATGATCAACTTTTCAAATTAGAAAGGCCATAACTCAGAAAGTATTGGAGATCTCCTCGAATTTGAGCGGATTCACGCACAGGATATAAAACTACTTCAGTAACACAACTTTTTATCACTAAACTAAACACTAAACCATAATGAATTGAACTTGCCAAAAATTTGTGAATATCGTCTACTAATGAAGTGGGCGAGCTGATAGAAATCATTTATTAGCAAGCAGAATGTGCCATCAAAAATTCTACCATGGGTTAAAACTTGCTGGTATAGAAAAGAAATGGTTCGTGGTCGAATCAGTGAGGAAAATGAGTGGCAAGTTTTATCAAAGCTATTTGCAGTGCAATTCGTTAAGGACAATACCACCTTATTCGATAACTCCAAACGAACCCACTACTGTTCCACTCAGAATGAGACAGATTTAACTTATGACACTACAAAATTTCCATTTATTCATAGAAATGTACCATATAACTTTATGAAAATGTAGAATGAACTGCCTCCCGCAGTGAAAACTCTTCCTGAATTAGTATTAAAATAAAAACTAAAGACAGTCCTTACTCAACTGATGAGAGATACTATATCTTTATAAAAATATAGTACATTTTGGTACTATTTGATATATGCCCTCATCCTTTAAATGTTAAGAAAACATTTTAAGAATATCATAGTAACAATTTTATACACTGACTATTTATTATTCATTGAAAATGTTCGATTCTGGTTCTTTCTGTTTCTCCCCTTTTATATGTAAGTATTGACATGTTCTACCCCACGTGGGTATTTACTGTCGAACCGAAAAAGAGATCTGTCTATCTATTTTGAGTTCATATATTTCAACTTCTAATATCCACAGTCGCTCCAGGTGAGTACTGACAATTTTCTAGAAGTTTAAATACTCTTACTTACTACTTACTCGTTCATAGCATCATACGTCAAAAGGTAAGGGCTGCGTCTTCCCTAGGTCGCACAAGTCTCACGAAGACTTCTGAGGCTTGTGAGTAGGGGAGCAACAGGTTGAATGAAAATCCAATTCAGCAAATAACAATTAACTACTCAATGTGTTATGTTATGCTTTATTACTATTTTAGAATACAATTTTGTTTTCGGTATTTGCTTCCACCTCACAAGGGACTTGGACACTCCAGAACCAGTGTTCTTTTTCTTTATGTGAATCTGAAAAACGATCCATTGATTTTGAAACAAAAGTAGTAAAAAAAAACAGTTGATACAATATTTGATCAAAGTTTCTGAAATATTGCACCAGTATGCACTATTTCGAAAAGTTGGATAAAATATTGTACAAGGAAACTCGGACAGACGTTATTCAGTAGTCATATGGAATAGAAGTTCATTGTCGCTACTGAAATTCCTATTGTACAATATGTTGCTCAAGGCTAGACTTTCAATTCACTTTTTCAATAGCCCTTCTGGTAAGCATTGCAAATATTCCACTCTATATTTCACTTTATATCGAAGTTAGCGTTGGTCGTTGTCGTAAAAATGGCGTTGTATCTCACCCAGACATCGTATCAGTTATATTGTGGCCTTTGTAAACATATTTTGTTTTGTGCTGAACAAATGTAAACAACTAATATTTACATTCTTTTGGAAGATATTTCGGGTCATGAAATTGAGTTTGATGATAGGTTAAGTTATTGATAAAATAAAAAATTTGACGTTTCAACCCCCGCACTTACTGTTATAAAACGAACTAGTTTGCATGGAGAATCGGAACGTAGAAATCATAGTTTTTGTATTGAGACCTCCTTAACAATTTACCGATTGGATTGATATTTTTGTTTTCCTCTCATTCACCAAACACTTTCTCGAACGGATTTCACTTCATTTAATTTTCAACGGTAGAGTGGAAAATGGTTGTATACTTTCCGACAGATTGTTGCCTCCATTTGCCAGTTTCAGTTTATTGTCCATAGACGTTAGTCTCTTCCACATATTTTCACACGTTGCTGTGCTAAATTCTGAAGCTGTTATAGACCGGTAGCCAGCGAACGTTTATAGTTAGTAATTTGCAATATTTCCTATGCTTAACTCTGCATTCTACGTAGCATAATGAATCATCTTTGCGCACTGCGGCAGCCTTCCACTCACATAAAATGATAACAAAAAAAAGTGCACACTACATATACACTGTGTTCCTCTATCTGCAGCCACACCCTCTTATTTCATTGAGAATGAAATGATATTTTTTTCAAATTATAGTACTCAGGAATACCTTTATGTTTATAAAATAATTTGTGTACCGAATTGACATCAAATTCTGTTTCAGAAAACCCTCAAATCCTTAGATCCCAATACTTGAATCATTTGATATACAGGGTGTCATTTATAGCTGGCAATCTGATTAACTCTTTTTCGACGGTAATGTTTGCTTTAATCTTCAAAATTTCTTCTTTTTTTACAAAATAACCAAATGTTAGTTTTCCATGGCAAAATGTGACTTCTCCAATAGTGAAAAATCTTATATTGGAAAATTAACCCTAACTTACCAGAAATCAATGCTGAATTATTGAAATATACAGCTGGCAATGTCAACAACTCTTATTCATCCCTAATGCTCGGTTGATTTTAAAATGTTTTATTTTTTCACAAAGTGCCCAGAAATGTTCCATTATCACTGTAGAAAGAAACCAAGAATCACTTTCTCATGGCTGACTGTGAACAGAATTTGATGTTGATTTTTTGATAGAAAAATCCCTAATATGTTTTCTCCACTTTTTCACGTTTAAATTGGTCATAGTTCGCAGTGAGAAATAGATATACGAATGTTCGACCAACGTGAAGGTAGGCATTCTTGAGCACAATAATTTGAAAAAAATAAATGAATTCGAATTATTTTATTTTCATTGAAATATGAGGGCGTGGTTGCTCAAAGTGGGACACACTGTATGAGCTGAGAAGATGTCGACTTATATTTGTTGTAGAAACTAACCAAAAACATAATCAACTGACCTAAGAGTTTGGGGTGATGCGTCAGCTTTTCATGTAAACAAATGCAAAAAATGCGCTAAGTCAACTGATACCACAAAGGCTGCAATCTGGTAAAATAACAGCTAAGGCCAACCGCCCACGGTGCGACTGTTTTGAGACAAGGGTTGCAAATTGGTTGAACTTGCAACCAGTTTACAACTCATATGAAACTTCTGCACGCACACGGATACGACTACTATGTAACAGTTTCAATTGGTTGGCAAAGCAGTGCATAAGATTTTACATTGACTGACTCAGGTGAGGAAGACATGATTGATTATTATCGATACCGTAGACAACGCAGGACATAAAGGGCGTACTTCATCCATGCATGGGAAAAATCTGAATCCTAGACTGTTTGAAGCAGCACAGGGACTGACTGAAACAAATAGAAAGTTTATAGCTTTTTGTCGAATGGAATTGATGACAAGGATGGTTAGAAAAATTTTTAATTCATTTCTTGATCAGCTACTTTTGGAACAAACCAAATAACCCATATAAACCACTTGGTAAACTCCTTGAACGCGGGCAACTTCAAACTGCAACGCAACTGCGACTGCGGCAAATGGTCGCTTACAATCGATTTACGACTGATTGCAAACTAGTTTTATTTGAATCGACTCGTGTTCAGCTTCACACTACTACACGTTGCCGAGGTTACAAAAGAGTTACAAGATCAACTGATTTGCAACCTTTGTCTCAAAACAATCGCACCGTGGGCGGTGGGCCTTAGTCACTCGAAATAAAATAGTCTGCTGAATTTTGTGCCAAAGATAAGTACTCAACTGACGAGTTGAAGGCGCGACATGAGTAGCGAAACATGTCGAGAGTTCAATATATAGGGTGTTTCCTAACTACGGTTCTCAACTGCAGGAGGTGATTCATTAGGTTATTTAAAAAAAAAGGTTTCTATGAACACATGTAAGGAGTAGCTTTGTTTCTGAGATACAGGTCGTTGAAATTTGACAAAAAACGTTAACTATGAAATATCATTAATATAACAGATTTGTTTGAAATTTGTTACATTCATTTGAACTTATAAGGCGCTCATTTTGCCATAACTAGATTGAAATTATTAGGGTCAGTGGAGTCTCCGTCCTGCTCCCGATTTTTTTTTACTAATCCAAAAATTTGGTGCATGTCAGCCAATTTAGTGCTGGTAAAATTATTTATGATGAATTCTCTGCTAATTGTCAACTTTTAATTTCACTGCTAGGACTGTAGCGTAGAACTGGACAACTTGAGCTGGTAACTGAATAGTAGTTTTGTTAACTCTTATAGGAGTCTAAGTACAAAGACACCTTACCTGAATTCAATTGCCATTATTCATTATCGTATGCAGGTACGCCTATCAAGGATTGGGCTATTAAATTATTAAGGATGGTGAACAACAACAACCAATAACCCAAAACAAAAACTGTTTTAATTGTAATGAAAGATGTGTAGAAAAATCCCTACTATCAATGTCAGCTTGTCACCAATGCAGGTGTTCATTACATGCAATAGAGTTGCATAATTTTTTTTCTCCAAACGAATCCAGATATGATAAAAATACAAGGGACCAAAAATTGTATTTTCAGTTGCTCAATCTGAAAAAAATAAAAATCTACGGAAAAAAGTCAGTGTTTTACTTTTTTTTACAATATTGTTGGATATGGTGCCCACTGAGATGCCATTAGCCCCAATAATTTCAATCTTGTTAAGGCTCAATGAGCGCCTTATTAGTTCAAATGAATTTACCAAATTCAACAAAATCTGTTGTAGAATATTCATGATATATTATAATTACCATTTTTTTTTTAAATTTCAATGCCCTGTTACTCAGCAATTCTGGACATAAATTCAATGGAACTCTCATTTTTGATATGATCTAACGAATTCAATAAGGAAGCGTAGTTAGGAAACACCCTGTATATTCTGTGGAAATCTTATTGTGATAATGAAAAATCGATTATATAAAACCAGTCTTTCGCATTAACATAAACAATTCGTCGGTAAGTCTCTAACATAGAAAAACTATTGCCCCTACGACCGTTGAATCATATATGTTATACTTTTGGCGAAGTTTTCTACAAGGACTACGTTGCAGTGCTCTTTAAATACCATGGCTGAATTAATTTTTTGATTCAATTCGATGTCAATTCATTATCGATATTATGGTTCTTGGTAATCATCAGCGAAGGCTAGTTCTCCCAATTGAACCAAAAAACGACTTCAGCATTTGTTGGGAATTCCTTACATAAACACTTAGTATGAATCCAGCGCCATCTCTAGGTTCCAGAGAGCACTCCTACTCTAGCATCTACTTCCTCCGGAGTGAATTTTTTTCATTATTACGTTAATAGTCTTTCGCCAAGTAGCATTAATTTCTCATGAAAATCTTATCGTGTTCAACTCAATGTCATCATATACAACGAATTTCCATTAGATAACAGCCAAGTCAATCCGAAATTTACCTTCAAGATCAGTGAGGTTTTAGTATTTTCTTCGTTGAATTTTTCATGCCAATGAAACAACAAATTGTAGAAGTGATTCAATGAAATCGATGAATTCGATGTTGGACATACCAAAAAACTTTCATTACTTTTTTGTAGCCTCTGGTGAAGTTACGCATGAAAACTGAAAAATTGCAAGCGAATGTGGCATCAATCTGAGGCCGGTTTTAAAGGTTCCAGTAACACTTTGGTTGTACTAACCAATGACTAATATTCTGGATTGTATGTTCACATTCTAAGCTATTGGTGAGTCTAACTGGAACCTATGATACTGGCCTTAACTGACACAGGCTGGATGAAATCGGAGGACTTATATGAATATATCGGTTTCGCCTTTTACCCAGCTTCGAAGAAAATGTATATAAAATGTATATAAAATGTCCAGTGATCTGTCGATGAGCATGAAACCCAATCAGATCGCAAGCTCAGAGAGTTATGCCATACCCTTCAATTTGTAAATATTGCATTGTACTCAAATGTTATACTATAATTTTACATCCAGCAGATCTGTAGGCTTTCCGTTTTTATTTCATAGGTTTCAAAGCATACGAAATATATCATTAAAATCCTGATTTAATCGATTGTTCAGAGTGTATAAGACTGAAAACATACCAAAAGCAGAAACATACGATATAACCCAAGTAGCACACCTATCTTGGTAAAATATTGGTAAAATATTGTAAACACATTGGCGAAATATTTGAAATGCAATATTGGCGAAAAAAAAATGTGAACATTCGGCGATATTGGTCCAATATTACTAGAACAATATTGGCGAAATATTCTCGGAGCAATATTGGCTTCAAAATATTCGGCGATATTGGTACAATATCACTGGTACAATATTGGCACAATATTCAAACGTTATATTGCCGAGAAGTAAAATGTGAATATTTTGCGAGGTTGGTCGAATATTGTTTGGACATTCCAAAAATATTATTGGTGAAAAATTCTTGAAGCAATAAAACATTTATCGATATTGGTTCAATATCATTTGGATATATTGGTGGAAGTGAATATACCTAGGTAAATTATCAAATGTCTTTCAGTTGATCAAGGTGACACCAGAGTCTGCCTTTTGATCGCCATAACCACTGGGTAAGCCGTCTTGAAAACAAGTTATAGAGAGTATTTAGTATATATTTGTAGGTTTTAGAAGACGTTCTATATGTAGATCCATCTAGCGGATGTTTATCTAGGTTTTATCATGATTTAATTTTAATGTTTCATTGAATATTCGGTCAATATTCAAAATTCATCTCAATTTAGATGTAGGAAACTATATGGAGACAATATTGTTTTAATGAGATCGGTAAATATTATTGAACCTATATTGACCCAATGTTAAATAATAAGATTTCTTGAATATTGGAGAAATGATATTCAACCAATGTGTGATCACACTTGGATATACAATATAGTTTTTATTCCTAGAATCGATATGAAGGAAATATTGGGATTGCAATATTTATTTTAGATGTTGAAAACAATGTGAAGACAATATTGTTTTATCGATATTGGTAAATATCATTGAACCAATATTGACCCAATATGAGTTATTACAGTTTGTTAAATAAAGTTGAAATGATATTCAACCAATATGCAGTCAATCTTGGAAATACAATATAGTTTTTTATCCCTAGAATCGATATGACTGGAATATTGGGATTGCAACATTTATTCTAGATGTGGAAAACTATATATAGACAATATTGTATTATCGATATTGGTAGAAATTATTCAACCAATATTGACCCAATATTACATGTGACAATCTACATTCAAAACAGGTTCAACCAATATTCAACCAATATTTTTAATATAATATTGCTTTTTGAATATTTACCCATATTGGACCAATATTAGTTTTACAAATACAATATATCTATATTGGCCCAATATGGAACCAAGATTCAGCCGATATGATGTGCTACCTGGGAAATTGTCATTTAAAAAGTATTTCCGGGCAAGAGTATTTGCAGGAATTCTAGGAAATGTAATCTTTTGCAGAAGACAACAAAGATTTATTGAAGTTGAATCAGATATAGAGAGAATTTTCTGTTGAAGAAAACTTTGAAGATCAGGGAACGGATTTTGAAAATGAATAATATATCTCGGAGGACCAAATTGACAACGACTATTTATAACCCTGTCAAAATATTACAGGAAACTTTCAAACCATATATCAGAAGCAATGCCATATAAAAAAGCTAACATAAATGGAGTTACTGAAACTGAAGAATATGCAAGACAGCAGGAAACTGAGTTAATTCATTTTTACTTTGCCACTAATAATTGAAGAAGAATTTCATCTAATGACGACAGGAAAAGGGAAATCCACTGATTCTGCCAATTAGGTACAAGAATTTCATCGCAATCATAATTCATAAGGTTTTTCAGCCGTTGGTACTACTGTGACAGGAAAAAAACAAAATGAAAATATCAAGATTACTGAGTGCAATATAATTTTGTCGCAACACAAAATAAAATAGATAATAAAAATCCGACCATTTATAAAATTCCATATTCTCAAAGCACAAATAATTGTACTGCTTGCACTGCCTCACAATTGTATTATCATCATCCTAGATATGAATGAAGTGAGAACTGCTTGAATTTTCCGCACTTCAGAAGAATCGATTAATGTCAAGTTGAATAATTTTTATTTTTTCATCAAAAATATCAACCAGCATCTAGCACAATGTCCACTAAACCTCACGAATATTTCATTTTCACGCTATGTCACCTGGAAAACGCATTCTCCCTATTCTTCTCTCCAAAATGTATGATAATTCATGTAGATTCCCATCAAAACATGCTGTCGGCTGCTCAATGACGTCATATTTCTGGTTTTACTCTGAAATCTCATTCCTATTCTTACTCCCTCTTTGGAAGTGTATGAGAGAAACGCACTTCATTCGTTCGTAATGTTATGTTAATAAAATGTGCCCCAGCTTTCAGACTAATGACGTGAAATGGTGGGTGGTGACGTTGTTCAGTGACGTACACAGGAGATTACATTTGGGAGTTAGGCTAAAATCCAGTGCCGGTTTGAGGCTCCATCGAATCCTAGGCGGCCGTCAGGATTTTGCCCCCCCTACTTGACTCATAGAGCAAGCATAGAGGTATTTTCCCCCACAAAGTAAAAGACGCAAATGGCCTATACTAATTTTCATAAGATCGTTCGGTAATGAAAACCCCATGCAGTTGTGCCCCAGCAAAATTCTTTTGAGGAATTGTTTGAACAAGATTATTCAAGGAATCGTTTTACAGTCGATGGAACTTTTGTAGAGATTCATAAACCTACGAAACGAATTATCATACGAATGGATCAGTGCATTTTCCACTGAGAAAATCTGGGAAAAACTCAAAAAAGAGACAATTTTTCAATATTTTAAATTTTTTTTAAATCTGTAGCTGGACAAACAATATTGCGGAAACTGATGAATGATAATATGTGGTTCAACTGAACGCAAGATGTTTTCTGTCCAATGTGTAGTTTTTGCCCCATCGCGTTTTAAACAACTCAAGGGCACATATTGCAAGATGCGCCGATTTAAGGGAAATCGTCGTATTCAAATTCTGTGAACGGCATCTGGAAGTAGAGATCAATATCAACAATTTTTATATTTTGGCTTTTCATCTGAGAGGTGGGATATGTGTTGAAAATGTCACTGAAAGTTGATCAAAATGCTTCAAAGTCCGTCCGAGGTCATCCGAAATCACCCGAAGTCGAACTAAAGTTAATACGAGCGACTTCAGGTACACTTTGAAGCATTTAGATTAATTTCCAGTGACATTTTCAACACATTTCTCACTTCTAAGGAGAAAATCAAAAATATACAAATTTTAGATATTGATCTCTGCTTCCATATGCCGTTCACTGAATTTGAATAAGATGATTTCCTACATATCGGACAGAAACCATCTTGCGCACAGTTGAACCATATGTTATTATCTATCAGTTTCCGCGATATTGTTTGTCCACGTTCAGATTGATAAAAACTATGAAGTTTTGAAATCCAGGGTTCATTAACGAATTATCTCATAAAAAGTGGTATGTATAGACGTATTATATCGTATAAATACAGATGGACTCAGCATTGCCATATCTACGACACGGAGTGATTTGAAGTCACTCTGTTTTTAGGAGCGCGGGCTGCGGGGAAGAGAGAAGGTAGCGATTGGCGAAAGAAAATAAGATCGCAGCGCCACCTATAGCACGACTTTGAACTACGAATCACGGACAAAGGTTTTTGACTTTACACGTGTTTATATGGCGTTTTGACGATCTGTACTCCTATTTTCAAACAATTTGTGAAAATTTGTGATTTCTATAACTAAAAAGTGATTGTGTTTCTATTGAAAGACTCTGAAGAACGTTTCAGTAAGGCGATTCAAAGGTATTTCATCTCCGATTAGTTTTAAATGCTTCTGCAATTCAAGGTTGTATGGCATTTTGATGATCTGTTCTACTATTTTCAAACAATTTGTGAAAATTTGTGATTTCTCTAACTGAAAAGTTATTGTGTTTCTATTAAAAGACTTGAACGATAGTTTTAGTGTAGTTTAAAAATATTTTACTTGTTTTTGGAGGTCATGATTTGCGATCAATTATTGATCTGATTCATTCATCAGTCTGTTTGTCAAACAAGCATATACTTCGATATTATTTAGCTTGCCAATTTTCAGTTTCAAAATCCATGCTTTCCTTTGGTCAATTTCTTCAATCTGGTCGAACCAATTGGTGATTTTTTAACCTTGCTTTTATTTTTGGGGGAAATTTGTGATATCCCACATTTTCCTTCTTGACATATGTCCTGCATCCTGGGACTGAACAACTAGGATTGTATTTTCCCATATTTGGCAGTCTATCAACAGTATAAACCAAAAAAATACGAACAGAAACAGAAAACGAGCATGGAAATATCCTTAATCAACAGAATGAATCAGATCAATAACTCACAAATCATGACTTCAAAAAACACGTAAAATATTTGTAAACTACACTGAAACTATCGTTCAAGTCTTTTAATAGAAACACAATAACTTTTCAGTAAAAGAAATCACAAATTTTCACAAATTGTTTGAAAATAGGAGAACAGATCATCAAAACGCCATATAAACACGTGTAAAGTCAAAAACCTTTGTCCGTGATTCGTAGTTCAAAGTCTTGCTATAGGTGGCGCTGCGATCTTATTTTCTTTTGCCAATTGACTGTGACCTTCCCACAACAGACAGAAGCGCACGCATTTGCTGAAAATAAGGTTCAATCACAAGAAAAAAATGCTGAATTTGAAATAATGATGAAAATATCAAGGAAAGTGTTAGAATATACATCCGATGGGACTTCGTGAGATAGAAAAACTCATCTGACATACCTGATGTCATAAAAAACTTCATTGACTCGAATAGTATCGATCCTTAGAAAATTGGGTTCACAAATTTTTCAAAAATAAAATGAGACTTTTAGGACTTTCGTTTTCAATCAATGGAAAGCTGGAGACAGTCGACTTAAAAAAAAGAATAAAAATGCATTTACTAAAAAATGGTAATTTATATATTCAATAAATACATGTTCTGATACATATTAAAATAAATGAATATTGTGAAGAATAAATATTCCAAAGAAATTTTCAGCGCATATTATTCAAATTCAGAAATACGAAATTTTAATTTATTTACGACAATATGCAAACAAAATTCACAATACAGTACGTACAGAGTTTCACAAAAACAACAATAAAATAAAAATGAAGAATTTGTTTTCTATTCTGAAATGATTTGCTAATTTCTAGTCTTGAGTTCCCTCCTCGAGCAATGATAACCGCCTGTTATACTCAATATAAGAGTCCTTATTCAATTATGTCTCCCATATTCACTAAACTGTCCCTCAGCTCATTCAAAGTAACTTTAGGCTGCTGCAGGGCTCTAATTCATCTCCCATGAATATCATATATATGTTCGATGGGGTTCGTATCAGGACTTCTCGCGGGCAAGATCGCCCGGAATTACTGGCGGGCCATGTGGTCTCGTATGGTCGTGCTGTCATATGAATTCTTCACCAATGAATGTAGCAAAAGGCCAGACAACATGGGGTTCAGGAATTTTGGATACATACGGTTGTCAAATTCGCTTCATAAATGACTACCAGTTTCATACGTGCCTCCAAATTCATACAACTCCAAATCATTACCGATCCTCCGCCAAAAGCAATGATTTACATAAGTAAATGTGCTATGGAGATTCAAAAAGTAAGCTTATGGGAATTAACACGGGAAAACGCTAAGGTTCATTCTGGAGTTTTTGGTTCCTTTCAAGGTCACGCGCTCGCTGCTCTGCCGTCAGTGTGTGACGTAGTCGAGCTGATCCGCCGCGCCGTGGAGATAACGAGTTTGCCAGTACCCAGCGCGGAGAACAATTATAGATGAAATAATTAGAATAATAATAATGATGTTTGAGAAAATAGAATTATAGAAAAAACAAGTATGAGAGAAAAAAAGATGGAGGCGCCTGATTGGTCAACACACATCATGGGACGATACACACATTTGAAACAACTACTTGCCCATACAGAGAATGGATTACATCAGACATTTTCTCGATGAGAGTGTGTTTACATTTATCTGTCAACTGTCATTTGAAAAAAGATTAGTAAAAGAAAAAACATGGCGGTCGGTTATCAAATGGAATACAGGGTGTACCATCATGTTATTCAAGAGGAAAAAACATGGCGTCATTTTTAAAGTGTGATACCAATTCGTTTTCAAGGAATACATCGGAGCCATCTGTCGTTCAATATATACATTAATGATATTTTGGATCTGTACGAATCATAAAAAAATAAGCACTTCCGGTTTCAAAAAATTAAGATAGAAGAAAAGTAATAGTAAATTCGGATTACCAACATCGAGGAGAGTCCAAATCTGCAATAAAATGGCTACTTCCGGTCCAAACCGGAAATTGCACTTCCGGTCGTCCGATTCGGATGATTTTGGCATCAATAGATTCGTTTGGATGTCAAGAAACATTTTTAAGCATTTTCCGAGGTCAAAAGGGCATAGGAGGCTATCTTCGTTATTAGTAAAGTTACAGAAACGTGCGGGTACTCTAAGAAGACAACTTTCATGGGAGATCAAGAAAATAATAGAATTTGCGTACGTCAACTGCCATAAGGGCCGTAAACCACACATATTAATGTGTTATGTACTCATTGATTAAATCTTAGAAGCTGATTCGTAAAAGTTTGACATTTTTCGTTCAGAACGTCACTCAATATATTTGTCTTTGTTTCGTTTTCACTATCCATCATCATCAGGCGGGGTTAGGCAGCACATTTTTTTAAAGTATGAGATTGAATTACATCTGTGTGTGTGTGTGTATTGTAGAAAACAACTACTCACCCATACAGAGAGAACTAACAGAATGAACTAACCTTATAAAACGCTTATTGTGATCACATTTTTACTTGTTTTAACGCTTCTAATTTTACTTGTTTTTTGGGACGCGAAAACGTCTATTTTTGTAGCATTTTTTGCATGTTTCAGCGTTTCAAATTTTAGTTGTTTTTTGGGACGCGAAAACGTCTATTTTCGTTGCATTTTTTATGTGTTTCAGCGTTTCAAATTTTAGTTGTTTTTTTGTGACGCGAAAACGATCATTTTAAGCAATTTTGAAATGCCTATTGTCCATAAGAATTACATGTAAAAGTGTATTTTTGGAGTTTCAAATTATAGTTGTTTTTTGGAACATAAAAACACATGTTTTTGTTACATATATTATGTAATTCAGCGTTCGAAATTTTATATGTTTTTTCGAATGCGTAAAACGTCTATTTTTGTTACATTTTTTGCATGTTTCAGCGTTTCAAATTTTAGTTGTTTTTTTGTGACGCGAAAACGATCATTTTAAGCAATTTTGAAATGCCTATTGTCCATAAGAATTACATGTAAAAGTGTATTTTTGGCGTTTCAAATTTTAGTTGTTTTTTGGAACATAAAAACACATGTTTTTGTTACATATTTTATGTAATTCAGCGTTCGAAATTTTATGTTTTTTCGAATGCGTAAAACGTCTATTTTTGTTACATTTTTTGCATGTTTCAGCGTTTCAAATTTTAGTTGTTTTTTTGTGACGCGAAAACGATCATTTTAAGCAATTTTGAAATGCCTATTGTCCATAAGAATAACTTGTAAACATACAGTTTTTATGGTTTAATTTTAGACTGTTTTTTGGAATGCGAAAAACGCATATTGTGGTCACATTTTTGCATGTTTCAACGTTTCAAATTTTAGATGTTTTTTGGAATGCGAAAACGAACATTTTGAGCAATTTTGAAATGTCGAATCTCCATAAGAAATACATGTAAAAGTGCATTTTTAGCGTTCGTAATTTTAGTTGTTTTTCGGAACGTGAAAACGCGTGTTTTCGTTACATATTTTTATGCGTTTCAGCGCTGATAATTTTAGGTCTTTTTTGGAACGCGAAAAACGTCTATTTTATCACATTTTTGCATGTTTTTTTATTGAACCGTTCAGTCTTCCGTCCGACTGTTTATTTAGAAAAAACAAAAAATATATGTCAGCGTTCTTCGTTTTCGCTAGCGTTATTTCTTCAACATAAAGTGAGGTTAGATAAAAACGCGGTATGTAGCTGTATGGTTATGTTCTATATGGTTAAGTATGTTAGTGTATGTCACAGTATGCCATACTTACGCTAAACGCGGTGTGTGTCGTCGTATGTCGTAGTATGGGTATGTTCGGTATGTCGCCGTATGTCGTAGTATGGATATGTTCGGTATGGTTCGGTTTGTCACCGTATGTTCGGTATGTCGCAGTATGGATATGTTTGGTATGGTTCGGTTTGTCGCCGTATGATGCAGTATGGGTATGTTCGGTATGTCGCAGTATGTCGCAGTATGGATATGTTCGGTATGGTTAGGTTTGTCACCGTATGATGCAGTATGTGTATGTTCGGTATGTTGCAGTATGTCGCAGTATGGTGCAGTATGTCATTGTTATATAAGACTTGATGGAATGTAGACAATTCAGTTGTATTCAATATGTTGCACCGAACAGTTTGTGAAAATATAGAGGTGGAGGGTAGTAATCATGGGAAACAGCAAAGAATGATCGAGTCTGATGCTTATGGTCTACGATTCAACGATGGATATGTTATTGGTAATATCCCAGTACGTTATGAAAATGATAGAGTGGTTGTACATGACAAAAGTTTTGTTCTAACGGAGGGGTTACTCCAATTGTTATGTAAACGAGTACCTCAGCATTACAATGCAGAAGATTTGACAGCATATAAAAATATTTTAATGATGACTAATGCTCACAAGCAAAGATATAAATCAGACGAACCTGTGAACGCTAATAGTTCATGGAAATATCGAAATATTATATCATGTTGTTTCCACCTAAAAGAAGAAAAAATAAGCATTTATCATACAATACCCAGCTTGAACATCGCAGCAGCAGCAATATCCAAATGCTCTCCTATATTGATAACAATGAAGCAATGAAAAGTGATATGGGACAACTCGAATATTTCGACAGAAAACTAGATGAAGCTTATAGATTATGTAGAGGTCCTCTTGTATTCAACAGATATTGAAATTATGATGTGTGTTTTATTTCTAATCAACTTTCATTTATGTACTATTTAAGTAACACTTTGCTTAATTAATAATAATTTCAAATATTAAAGGAATCGCACTTGAAATGTAATGATGTATGAAATTGTCTGGAAAAAATGTACTCATTCCACATGATGATGAGTCCGTTTCCACATCACCCAGGAGGTAGGACTACCAATGCGTTACCCTTTTTTTATTGTGGAAGACTCCCCATTAGGCATAGCATAACCACCAATCAAATTGTACGAAAATTATCTTCGATCTTACTACTGAAAATTATTTTTAAGTTATTGCTTATGTAGCCAATACAAATTTTGTCATTGTGGGAGTGAGTAGAAATACTCAATATAAAGTTAAGCATAAAAACATAGTAAGTATGCATATGGGTAATGAAATTTTATTCAGCAGTCGTTTCCAATGTTCATGCTATAGGATTAGTTCATTTAATTGGATATTAATATCGAATTGATGTAAAGTAAGTACATCAATGATGAAACAATGGTGGTCAGTTGATGGATATATCATGATGAGGTGTAGTTAAAATACAAGGAGTGAATACACAGGTTCCCAAGTTTAGTTAGGAGGTATTCTTCAAACCTTGCTTATTTTTTTGGGGATACAAGGAGTGAATACACATGTTCCCAAGTTTAATAGGAGATATTCTTCGAACCTTGAATATATATTTTTTTTGGGGATACAGGGAATGAACACACAGGTTCCCATCATTGATGTTTTTACTTTACAACAATCGATAGTAATATCTGAATAGTCAACATGTAATGCATGTACTTTTGAAAAGGACTGCTGTTTGAGCGGAAGTTTGAGTATGACGTGTAAGTTTATGTCTGAGTAAATACGGCAAACTACGAAGAAGGACTATATGAGTTTACTAAAGCAAAGTTTCAAATTTAGGAATGTGATATCTTTATCGTCTCCCAGACTAAATGTTATGTTATTTCGAACATAGTCATGATAAAAAATATTAGAGAGTGTTATCAACATCCATCGCCTCTTCTAGCGGGATTAAATAATGTCCCCATGGCAATGTTTCATTAGTTCCCGGAATCAGGTAGCGTTTGTCATCTTCGGGTGAAAGGGCGATCTTCTCTTGAACGATGGAGTGTACTTGATGTTTTTCAGAGCGAATCAAATTCTGGCGTACAATCTTCTTGTCGCAGCTGTCGAGACAATCGATATAGTCTTCAAACGTAATCGTTGTTTTCACCACAGACGATTTTACTCCTTTTGCCTTTTTAGTGGTCCCCAAATTTTTCAATTCCACCTCAATTTCATCTTCATCATAACCATCTTCACGCAATTTTTTCCTCCTCTCCTCATTATCAGGCTCAGTTGTCAGCACCTTTGTTGCATACAATTTGGATCGAAGTCCGACATAGTCCGTCATAGGAACGCCATTATTTTCATCCTTCATCATACCCAGCACTTTTTTGTTGACCTGAGGAATTCCATAAATGTTATCTGGAGGATAATCTGATGTGTCAAAGCGTTGATGGCAGTCTCGCCTCATTAGTTCATAGGGATCTTGGCGCAGCTCATATATGAAGGAATCGGTGTCTGTATACATAATGGTACAGTCCTCACCAAAACATTCCCTCATATAGCTATAGTGGAAGTCGTAGATGGTAGTCTTTGCCAAATCCAATATGGCTTGCCCTACATAGATAGGCTTATTCAGATAAATTTGCAGCTTACTAAGCTCAACAGCCACCAAGTTTTCATTGAATATGGCACAATTTTTAAATTCTGGTTTAGCGATGTAGGCTTCAGCACCATATCTTCCACTCCATTCGGTGAGCAGGCGGATGTTAACCCTCTTCCGAACGTTCTCCATTGTTTTACCGAAGACTGCGTTGTTCATCAACTTATACAAGTTTTTTTCAAACTCATTGGTGGCTTTCTTACGGAGCTCGGTGTTTAAGTCAATATAGGACTTCAGCCAGGGACTCTGCTTAAATTTCAATACTCGGTGGATTTTAGTTACAATCAATCCATGCTGCAATGCTTGCTTTAATGCTCGGTAGTGAATGATATATTTGGTCTTATCATGAAGAGTCGCCATCAATTTTGTAAGTTCTTTGGAGGACTTTGGAGGTTTGCCAGTTTTAGAGTTTATATGTTGGGAGCAGAATGGGATATCCTTGTGCTTATCGTGCAAGTATTGGGGATATTTCAAGTCTACTTCTAGAATGTATCCTTCATCAGCATCATCAGCAATTGAGGTGACATCGATGTTAGTGTCAGCCCATTCAAACCCTCCATATGGAAGGTACTGAGACATAGCCCAACCGTATTGATTATTAACGTCAAAGTACATCAAGAAGGTTTTCGGTTTAGATGGATCATAGCGATTTGGCATATATTTATTGTTGGCTTTAGCTCGTCTTTTTGAGCAGACCTGACTAAGACCTCCTCGAATACCACGTTCAACGAACAAAAACATATCGACATCGGTGAGGAGCTCAAATTCGATCCCAGTATATTTCAACATGGCGTCCCAAGTATAGCCCGGCAGCGTGAAATAGTGGGCGGGGTCTAATTTATGTGACTTAAGGATGCATGTTCTGAACATCTCGAAGACATCAGCCAGTAGGAGAATGTCAGTCTTCATGTAAATATCAACATATTCACCTAAGTTTTGGCAATTGAAGGTGGTCCAAACATTTTGTGCACGTTGGTATAGACGTCGGGGGCAGGGCTTATTTTCCAGCTTGTTGTAAAATTTATCCTGAGATGGCAGAGCTGTTTCAGCAAATCGATCAAAGGAGTCAATATAGTCATAAGGCATGACTCCTTTCTTCGTCAACAGTTCAAGGTGTTCAGTATCGGTGAATTGAGACTTTAGGTTAGGAAACTCAGGTAGATAAGATGCTAATTTATCTAGAGAGGAATTCATAAATCTAAAGGAGTCAATAAATCGAAATTGAATAGGTGTATCATCAACGTGTTTCGTGAAGGAAATATATTTCTCTTTGGTGATAGGCAGCAGATCAACTTTCCCGGCCATTCTTGTTGCGATATCTGTCACGATGAAGTGCGCATCATATCCGCTCAAGTTATGGAAAACAACGGGAACAGTGTGGGAGTCTTTATAGTTGATATTGCAGCCTTCATGAGCTGCTCCACGATAGTTATTCCCGGCAATCAGGTGGTTGTGATCCCTTACCTTTTTACAATCTGGAGTGAAAGGCTGCTCGCAAATATGACAATGGGTGGCAAGTTTAAATTGTGCTTCTTGCACCCATGTCATATTTATATCATACGGGCACCAAAACACAGAGGCCAAATCTTCAGCTAATTGAGCCATCTCATCAGCGAACCACGCCATACAGTCCTGCTCACGATGACACCGGTAAAAAGAGAGGGAATCGTCATAGGAGCATTTCATGTAGTATCCGACGGCAGCTGGAACGTGGTGCTGAGGCTTCTTGGGATTATCACTCTTCTCCAGCACACTCTCCAAGTCGGCATACACCACGAATGGGACCTTTTCTTTGTTCATGTAATTTTTGAATTTCAAGGTGTTTTTCCCCGGCTCGGGCATCTTAATGGCAGTCTCATTTAATTTCTTGCAATCCTCGAGGTGTTTGTCGAGCTTTTGTTCGCTATAGAAATAATGAAGACATCGGTCACAAAAATATTTTTTTGATCCTGTATGTTTGCTCAGCTGCGTTGAAAGGAGTCTCGACATAGTTTTTATCCAAACAAAATGGAATTTTGTTGGAGCTCCACCATCCTCCTCACCCTCAACATAATATTTATCTTGCACCAAAAGAAGATTGACGTGTTTTTCTTGCTTATTCTTAGTCAGATATGCAGGAAGGGTTTTGAATAGCTTTTTACACTTTTCTAAGACGTATACGTTAATTGAGACGTTATTTTGTTTCTCAAAGTTAGGGATCTGCTTCATGGTCATTGGGAACTGAATACCTTTTAGTTTGAGTACACTGGAGTAGTGGGGGTATGATGAGAGTTTGTGCAGATCATATTGTGCCGGATACAAAGCAGAAACGACAGCCCAAGCGAAGCAAGCTTGATCGTCATTTTTAACATTGATACATGCATGCTTTTTCTTGATTTCTTCAGGCAACTCGATATAGGAAGATCCAAGCTGGGGTGTAAATTTGTTGATGTTGACTCCCAAGTTGACCACCTTCTTCAACGCCCAGCCTGAATCGCGTTCCTGGAACTCCTCAAGGTCTTTCATGATTGGAGCAATAACCTTGGAATCAAACCATTCATCCAGATTGGTGTCCTGGTAAATGGGAGAGTTGGCGGTCGTGAAATACTTGTATTCCTTCAGTACACTAGCACCCTTCAGCACCTCGAATTCGCCACAAAAAACCATGTTGACTTTCACTGATCCATCTTTCTTGAGAGCATTCTGAATTCTCCTTTTGAATATGGCTTTGGAATCAATCAGGAATGAGCCTGGATCCTTGTGTTTGAGGTTGGAAATAACGCCAGTTCTGATTCGACCATAGAATGCGGAGTCGGTATCATCCCAGTGCACACGTTCTCTCGCTCCTTCAGGTCGAGGAGAAATCCCTGCCCCCTTTTTCAGCATGGCTTTAAACTGGTTCCTCATACTCAGGATATTCCTCAAGTGGGCTTCTAGGTGTTGCTTCTCACCCACGGAAGTTGCATTCTTCAACGCTTTTCGGATCCTCCGCATCCCCTTCGCACACTCTTCAAGGCCCTCTTTGGCAATTTTTTCATTATAATTGGGGGTTATGAGCCCCAAGATGGTAGCAATATACCGCACAAGATCGGCAAACATCGACATACTGAAATTATAGAAGGTCAGATGTTGAACGTTAAACGTTTCAAAGTGAACTGATGAAATTTAATATAGCTCAGCATAATGTAAGCTTGGGTCGGACGGAAGACTGAACGCTTTATAAAAAGGTGGGGGTAAAGAAAATTTTTCAAACGACGACTGAAAGGTTTCAAAAGGCCCCCAGTTTGTAAAAATTTGTGTTTCAATTAGCAAAAGAATACATATAAAAGTGCTGCATTTATCATATATCGAGCTATTTGTAACATTTTTATGCTTTGATTCCCATAAGAACGCATGCAAAATGTTGTATATTGTTTGACACAAAAAATTTTCTACAATCTATGTTCCTATGATCCGTATAATAAAAAGGAGTGGGGGTAAATATTAATGGTTTATTTGATGAAACATTTTTTCAAACGACTCGAAAGGCACTCAGTTAAAAATTTGTGCTTCAGTTAACATAAAAATACATATAAAAGTGCTGTATTTATCATTTATCGAGGTATTTGTAACATTTTTATTCTTCATTTCCCATAAGAATGTATGTAAAATGTTGTATATCGTTCGACATATGAAATTTGCAAAAACTATATTTCAGACGCCTAATAAAAAGGAGTGGGGGTAATGAAAATCTGTTTAAAAATGATTTGGAAGTTTCATTCATTATTTAACGTTCACTCTGCGCAGTCGCATTAGCAAATATGTCTAATCCAATGTTCCACCAATTTCACTTAAACTTGATTAAATCATGTATTGAACAAGCATTTATAAAAAACAATTATTGTGGAGCATGTGTGCCGGCCACTTTAATTTTATATGAGTTAGCCGAGAAGTATGGAATTATAGTAAAGTTATGTGTCGGAACGAAGTTTTATTCGAATGGTGTTACAATTACACCGCATTTTTGGATTGAGCATAATCAAATAGTGTATGATCCTACTGATGTCATCACTAAATTTTATTTTCCTCATGAATACCCATTTACATTGAAGAAGGGTATGTTTATGCGTCATACTGCTGAAGATACCAAAATGATCAATATTTATCGTAATGTCAAACAAACCAAGTCCACAACAGAGTACTTTGATAGAGCTCCAAAAAGTTTATTGAAAATTCGGAAAAATGCCCATAATGTTATAGCTACAATACTTGACAACGAAAAAAATTAATATTGCGAGTTATTGAATACACAAAGCCAACTTAAAAAATGACATAAGGGTGCAAGACTAATCAAAAAAAGGAGAAGGGGTAAAGAAGTTTTAGTGGAGGAAGCCCCCTAACACGCAGTTCATTCCCGACATCTAAGATGGGAGCAGTAAGTAATTTTTGGTGCTCAAGCTGCTATGAAAATTAGACGGTTGAATATTGATAGTAATTTTATAGAACAGTGGTATTATGATGGAAAAATCAGCTGTTATATTATCTACATCAATAATAAACCAACAGCATTTGCGCTGCTCTCAACCATGGATTTTGACCCCCTGAGGAGACATTCAAAACCGAAAACCATCAATTATATTAATACATTACTGGAATACCAAAGAAAAGGATATGCAGCTAAACTCATCGCTCACATCAAGAATCATGAAGAATTTATAGCTTTTTGCAGCAATGAAGAATCTGAACGATTATTCGAAAAATGTGGTTGTAATTATTGTGGTGAAATAATATGTCCAATGTTCAGATATCCATAATAAAATTTGAAAAACATTTAAGCTTTTCACTAGCATATGTTTCCTTCATTTCAACCTTTTTCGAGTCTTTATATCAAATAACTAGGTGTTTCAGACGATTATTATGTTGCGATGGATTGCAAAAACATCTATTTTTTCAACCAGCGAAATATCACCCACCTTTAAATTCATAATTATGTCTCGTCGGCGATATCCTCCTTACGAACTACTTCTCTGAGACACTACATAAGACATATTTGAAATCGATCCGATTTGACCACTCCAAAAAATATGTCGGCTACTGAACAACATTGCCCTCAAATGATGAGCATGCGCAATGGTGGTATGCACCATGGTCGACAAAGCTTGCCATTAACATTTAAATTTTGGATTTGGTACAATTCTAACCAATATGTTGGAGTTTGGATCGTTAACGTTTCGTCAATGGTCCAAAGGTCACTTCATTTACATTTAAATTTTAGAGTTTGGGTCATACCATTGAACGGTATGGTCAAATCAACTCATTTAGTCCACCCTGGTAACAGGAGTGGTACAATCCGACCATTTTCATTTAAAATTGAATACATATTTCTAAAATAATCCAATATTTTCGGCAGCACCTTTGTCACCTTTGTCTGGTTCTGTCAAATGTCTCGTCGGTTAAGTGAATAATATAATGCCAATTTGGTTTTAGGAATAATTTCCACGTTTCAGTCCAGAATATTTATCTCATTAGCGATATCCTTCCCACGAACTCGAAAAACAATTAAAAAACTTATTTAGGTTTTCTTTTCTTATTTATTGAAGGTCTATACATTTTTTGAAATTATTCATAAAAAGATGTTAGTTTTGACAATAAGGTTTTCAAGTCATTTAAAATGTTATTGTTAGGACATTCAATGCCGAAGATGGACCAATTGAATGTTCCTACTTCAACGAGTATTCTCTGCATGAAATTCATTGTACTTGAAGTATGTATTTTCTTTGATATAAAATATACGAGTTTACTATAAAAAAATTACATGAGAAAAATTTGGCTGTCCCGAAAATAATCATTCCAACGTTATTTTCGGATATTGAATGCAAGTTCATTGGTGAAAGATTTTTCAAATATCGTCACCTTTCAATCAAAAATATAAAATACATGGGTTTACTATCAAAAAATTAAACGAGAAAAATTTGGCTATCTCCCAAAAATAATTGAAAAAATCATTCCAACGTTATTTTCGGATATTGAACTCAAGTTTATTGGTCAAAGATTCCCCAAATATCGTCACCTTTCAATAAAAAATATAAAATACATAGGTTTACTATCAAAAAATTAAATGAGAAAAATTTGGCTAAGTCCCAAAAATTATTGAAAAAATCATTCCAACGTTATTTTCGGATATTGAATGCAAGTTCATTGGTGAAAGATTTTTCAAATATCGTCATCTTTCAATAAAAAATATAAAATATACGGGTTTACTATCAAAAAATTAAACGAGAAAAATTTGGCTATCTCCCAAAAACAATTGAAAAAATCATTCCAACGTTATTTTCGGATATTGAGCTCAAGTTTATTGGTCAAAGATTCCTCAAATATCGTCACCTTTCAATAAAAAATATAAAATACATAGGTTTACTATCAAAAAATTAAATGAGAAAAATTTGGCTATCTCCCAAAAATAATTGAAAAAATCATTCCAACGTTATTTTCGGATATTGAATGCAAGTTCATCGGTCAAAGATTCCTCAAATATCGTCACCTTTCAATAAAAAATATAAAATACATAGGTTTACTATCAAAAAATTAAATGAGAAAAATTTGGCTATCTCCCAAAAATAATTGAAAAAGTCATTCCAACGTTATTTTCGGGTATTGAACTCAAGTTTATTGGTCAAAGATTCCTCAAATATCGTCACCTTTCACTCAAAAATATAAAATATACGGGTTTACTATCAAAAAATTAAACGAGAAAAATTTGGCTATCTCCCAAAAATAATTGAAAAAATCATTCCAACGTTATTTTCGGTGATGGAAAGCGAGTTCATCGGTAAAAGATTCCTAAAATATCGTTACCTTTCAATAAAAAATATAAAATACATAGGTTTAATATCAAAAAATTAAACGAGAAAAATTTGGCTGCCCCGAAAATAATTGAAAAAATCATTCTCGGGCGACTTTAAAATTCATACAGTCGTTATTTTCGGATATTGAACACAAGTTTATTGGTAAAAGATTTTTCAAATATCGTCACCTTTCAATCAAAAATATAAAATATATGGGTTTACTATCGAAAAATTAAATGAGAAAAATTTGGCTAAGTCCCAAAAATAATTGAAAAAATCAAAATTTGGCTATCTCCCAAAAATAATTGAAAAAATCATTCCAACGTTACTTTCGGTGATGGAAAGCGAGTTCATCGGTGAAAGATTCCTAAAATATCGTTACCTTTTAATCAAAAATATAAAATACATAGGTTTACTATCAAAAAATTAAACGAGAAAAATTTGGCTATCTCCCGAAAATAATTGAAAAAATCATTCCAACGTTATTTTCGGATATTGAATGCAAGTTCATTGGTGAAAGATTCCTTAAATATTGTCACCTTTCAATCAAAAATATAAAATATACGGGTTTACTATCGAACAATTAAACGAGAAAAATTTGGCTATCTCCCAAAAATAATTGAAAAAATCATTCCAACGTTATTTTCGGATATTGAATGCAAGTTCATTGGTGAAAGATTTTTCAAATATCGTCACCTTTCAATAAAAAATATAAAATATACGGGTTTACTATCAAAAAATTAAACGAGAAAAATTTGGCTATCTCCCAAAAATAATTGAAAAAATCATTCCAATGTTATTTTCGGATATTGAACTCAAGTTTATTGGTCAAAGATTCCCCAAATATCGTCACCTTTCAATCAAAACTATAAAATATACGGGTTTACTATCAAAAAATTAAACGAGAAAAATTTGGCTATCTCCCAAAAATAATTGAAAAAATCATTCCAACGTTATTTTCGGATATTGAGCTCAAGTTTATTGGTCAAAGATTCCTCAAATATCGTCACCTTTCAATAAAAAATATAAAATACATAGGTTTACTATCAAAAAATTGAATGAGAAAAATTTGGCTAAGTCCCAAAAATAATTGAAAAAATCATTCCAACGTTATTTTCGGATATTGAATGCAAGTTCATCGGTCAAAGATTCCTCAAATATCGTCACCTTTCAATCAAAAATATAAAATACATGGGTTTACTATCAAAAAATTAAACGAGAAAAATTTGGCTATCTCCCAAAAATAATTGAAAAAATCATTCCAACGTTATTTTCGGTAATGGAAAGCGAGTTCATCGGTAAAAGATTCCTAAAATATCGTCACCTTTCAATCAAAAATATAAAATACATAGGTTTACTATCAAAAAAATTAAACGAGAAAAATTTGGCTAAGTCCCAAAAATAATTGAAAAAATCATTCTCGGGCGACTTTAAAATTAGCACAATCGTTATTTTTTAATATTGAAAGCAAGTTCATTGGTAAAAAATGCTTTGAATGTCTTCGCTTTTCGAAAAAATATATAAGACACGAAAAGAAAAAAATGAAAATTCTTGGATTATTATGATTTGCATGAATGTGTGTGAGAATTTGTTTCAGTCATTTGAGATGAAAAGGAATATGGAACGTTTATCGAAATAATCATTAAGCAGCTAGACAAATACAGCTTTTTGATAACCACATAGGTAACAATTTCCCCTAACGAAAAACACTGTCTATACCTAACTTTCTTTTTGATAGGGACAACCTTTGTTTTCAAAAAGGGATAACAGACCGTAAAAGTTAATACACTCACCTCGTAAGGGTACCTATCGCGAGTTTTGTGTAGGAAAAAGTCGACCGTTGTTCGTCAATAGCTGAAGTAATTTTGAAAACTACAAAAACAACTTATTCTCGAAATAAAACAAACAAAATTACATTACTTATTCCAATTTCCATAATCAAATAAGAAACACCCTCATCACATAATAGAAATGTATGAAAAACTCACTCTGTATCTAGAGATCCGTGCACAAACACGAAACGAAAAATAAATGATGCGCAAATCACTGCTTCACTTTTCTTCCCTGGCTGACGACTAACTAACGTTCGCCGCGTCTCCCAATTTGATTTTTTATAATAACAACTGTGATAAAGAAAACCTTCGACAATGTTCAAGAATATTCCGATAACAACAACCGTTACTCTTGCGGTTTTGATAATGAAGCATATTTCCAGCAAACATGTTTACTAGGTTTTTCAATAACAGATAACGTCGACTGGCGCAGTTCAATGCCAAACTGCAGATAAGCCGATTAACGTTATGGTTGTTTGTTAATTTCATATATTTACCAATGAAAGGAATCAAACTTACAAAGATTTTTATTTGAACCATAAAGTATATGGTATTTCTGAGTTTTATTTTTCAATTTAGAGTCTAACAAAATTGGGTCGACTTCATATCACTTTTTATTTGAATAAATCTGAAATGAGATGTGGTGTTGCTCAAAATGCGCATTGTCGTGAATATTAAAATATATCAGATAATTTTACAAACCTGGGACGGATATTCGAACAACTACTCTTTGGCTATTACTGTGACTTATGTTGAAACGACTTTTCCTTTGACTATAACTGTGACGGATATTGTATTTTTTTAAATCTTGCACACGTATACAAAACTCCTCAAACTTCTGTCTGTACTCTTCAGATGCCATTCCATCGCTGATTATTTCAACTGCCCAATGGCAGTAACATACTTCCCCAAAATAATGTTGTCTAACTCCGCCTGATGATGATGGATAGTGAAAACGAAACAAAGACACATATATTGAGTGGCATTCTGAACGAAAAATGACAAACTTTTACGAATCAGCTTCTAAGATTTAAGCAATAAGTACATAACACAGTAATATGTGTGGTTTACGGCCCTTATGGCAGTTGACGTACGCAAATTCTATTATTTTCTTGATCTCCCATGAAAGTTGTCTTCTTAGAGTACCCGCACGTTTCTGTAACTTTACTAATAACGAAGATAGCCTCCTATGCCCTTTTGACCTCGGAAAATGCTTAAAAATGTTTCTTGACATCCAAACGAATCTATTGATGCCAAAATCATCCGAATCGGACGACCGGAAGTGCAATTTCCGGGTTGTACCGGAAGTAGCAATTTTATTGCAGATTTGGACTCTCCTCGATGTTGGTAATCCGAATTTACTATTACTTTTCTTCTATCTTAATTTTTTGAAACCGGAAGTGCTTATTTTTTGATGATTCGTACAGATCCAAAATATCATTAATGTATATATTCAACGACAGATGGCTCCGATGTATTCCTTGAAAACGAATTGGTATCACACTTTAAAAATGACGGACCCCATCACGAAAACATTGTGAATCCTCCATACCCCCAATGGCACGTGTTTTCTTTGACAAATGACAGCGGCGGCCATATTTTTTTTGTTTACATCATTTATTGGTACACCCTGTATAGCTTTTGACAAAAAGACGCCGTGTTTTTTTTTCTGTCAAATGATAAATGTTTTTCTCCTAATTGACTGTTTTGAAACACCCTGTATACCATTTACCGAGCAGCCGCCATGTTTTTTCCTCTTGAATAACATGATGGTACACCCTGTATTCCATTTGATAACCGACCGCCATGTTTTTTCTTTTACTAATCTTTTTTCAAATGACAGTTGACAGATAAATGTAAACACACTCTCATCGAGAAAATGTCTGATGTAATCCATTCTCTGTATGGGCAAGTAGTTGTTTCAAATGTGTGTATCGTCCCATGATGTGTGTTGACCAATCAGGCGCCTCCATCTTTTTTTCTCTCATACTTGTTTTTTCTATAATTCTATTTTCTCAAACATCATTATTATTATTCTAATTATTTCATCTATAATTGTTCTCCGCGCTGGGTACTGGCAAACTCGTTATCTCCACGGCGCGGCGGATCAGCTCGACTACGTCACACACTGACGGCAGAGCAGCGAGCGCGTGACCTTGAAAGGAACCAAAAACTCCAGAATGAACCTTAGCGTTTTCCCGTGTTAATTCCCATAAGCTTACTTTTTGAATCTCCATAGCACATTTACTTACATAGTGTTACATTGATTGTAGCGTTCTCCTAAACGTCTGTAGACCCGCATTCGTATGTTATTGGTCATGGAACAGAATATTGACTCATCAGTGAAGAGCACTCGACATCATTCAGCTTCCCGCCAATGAGGGTGTGCACGAGCAAAATCAAGCAGTGATCTGCAATGATCTGCAGTCAATGAAGGCCTTGTTGCTGCCCTGCATGGCATCAAGTTGTGTTCCCTTAAACTTTGCTTGGAGATATCTTCACTAGATTAGATTAGCTCAGATTCATATTTGGCTTCCGCGCTAAAAGCCTTTATACTGCGACCATTTCAGACATATTGTGTGTGCCCTTCGAAATCGTTTAGAGCCCTTACAGTGACGTATACTGATGTAAAGTAGAATTTTAAAATTCTCATCATTATTATTATTATCACATTGATATTATGGATTTCTTGTATTGTCGTCAGTTCTTGATGTGTGTGCTAAATTTAAGATTATTCAGAGGATTGGAAGTGGGTGGAAATTGAGTTAAGAATTTCTCATTATTATTATTATCAATAAAACATTATTATAACAAAATTCTAATATTATCGTCGGTCCTTGGTAAGTATGCCAAATTTTAAAATTTTCGGAATATTAGAAGTGGGTGAATATTGAATAAAAAATTCAGGTCATTATCATTATCATTAAACTTTTATAATTAAGTCCTTGTATTGCCATCGGTTTATGTGTGTCCAATTTCAGATCATACGGACGATTGTAATCAATTTCAAAAATTCTCATCATTATTATTATTATTAGGTGCGTTATTACATAAAATTCTTGTATTGTCGTTGGTTCTGGAAATTTTTGAAAAATTTTAGATAATTCGGAGGATTAATAAGGGGGGAAAGTTGAATATGAAATTTCAATTATTTCTATTACATTAATAGTAGGAAATTCTTGTAGTATCGTCGGTCCTTGATATGTGGCCAAATTTCAGATTATGATAATTAGAAGTGGGTGAAAATAGAATTTAAAAATTCACATCATTATTATTATTATTAGTGGTATCGAGATTCATCAGGAAAATCGCCTGTATGGAGGAACTTAAAAACTAAAACGTTATCTGAATAAAATTTTGAACCAAATCTTTAAAGCTGTTTCCGAGATAGCCAAAATAAATAAATCAATATACAAGAATTGCTTTTAACCAACTAATACTACTCACTTTTTCTTTCGAAAAATCACGGGATTCTGTCCTGTTTTTCAAACCAGAAAATATGAAATTTACCTGAATAATATTATCTGTCAGATCATCAGTATTTCAAAGCCAAACAACCTGAAGTGGATGAAAACTGAGTTGCGATATTTGAGTTAACAATTTTTACAATTTGTCCTCACCTCTTCAGTGGGGGACTTGAGTTATCAACAATTTCTTTAGAATCTGTACCTGGGGCTGGTTCAGTGGAACCAGTTGACGATTTTTTTTGCTGAACTCGTTCAATCTGAAAATATGTAATATATTGTTTTTTTTTTATACAAATCTCTGTTATTATTTAAAATAACTCATAGAAAATAACAATTACGACGGCTGATAATAATTACCCTGATGTTGAAGCAGCTGAATTTCTTGGGATATACCATTCATCATATTGTCGTAAATATTGAGTACTGCCCTTTGAATTGTTTTAGTGCATTGATCCATTCATCTTATTGTTTATTAATTCGTCCACGATATAGAAGTTCATTGTCATATGCGACCGACATTGAAATTAGCGAAGTCGTGTGACGAGCTAAAATCGTTGACCGAATGAAATAAACATATTTCTTTATATAAATACAAAAGGAATAGATTGATGAGATAGTGAGTAATAGACTCCCATATTGGAGAGAGCCCTGATGCTCAGTTAGCCTTACAGGCTAGGCCCTTCTGGCCTTAGCTATAAGTATTGGTTTTGTGATAGTTTTAGGTAAGAGTTGTTTTAAGTATTTTATCATTGAGTATCCCGTATTTCAAATGTATATTTGTATTTCCCCCCGTATCCCAGTTGTTACTTAATAAATGTTTATGTTCTGTTTCTGCCCCTTGATTTACTATAGCTACCATCTGTAGCTACACCCCAAGTCGCATTTAGTATAAGGAAAACAACCCCATATACGGCTCAGGATGCTACCCTAGTAGCCCTAGTCGCGACAATATAATAAAGGAAGAACCCTTTTCTTCAAAAATGTTCTTCCACTTGGGTTAATCTCGAATACTGCGTCTTTGAAATGAATGGAACAAATCCTGACAGACTTTGGAAGACAGTTGAACTTTTCATCTCCAACTCTTTCAACCAAGCCGCTTTTACTGTGACATTAGCTGGAAACCTAAAGATAAATCAACATTTTAATAGACATTTCTTGGACTTTTTGGCGAAAACAGATTGATACACACTGTAACGCCTATGGTACTTACGAATGTAATCTGATATTCGGGTTCGAACACATGGATTGTTTGCAAACCCAACAAGATTGCACCATTATGATTCTCTTACTATTGCACTTCCACTATATATCTCGAATGAGTTCAAAAACCACTATTTCAGCAATAATCCCACAAAAAATCAATGACAGAACATGACCGAACTGTCAAAAGTTTACTTTGTGGAAAACATAAACATTGATATTCGACAGAGTTGACAAACGTCCAGATACAATAATTTGTTTACAACCATTTGAAGTCGCAAGTAATGATTTTTTTCGATAGTTTGGATTTTTAAACTTGTAAGTAATACAAGTTTAAGTTGCATGATAATGTCACCATCACCATCCTTCATTCTTCGACTGTAATCGAATGGAATACGTATAGTGACACAATTTTGTCTAAGATAAAGACTTATTACCTACGCGATGTGACAATGCTCAACTCAATATCACGACTACAGATTGTGGCCATACACGACTTCAAACCAGGATGTAAACAGCTTGGTCCAGAACAATACTTTATAGGTCTATGGTATAGGCCGTTTGCGTCTTTCATTTGTGTGAAAAAAATCCTCTTATATTAATCTACAGGTTGGCTTCTCATTACTGGGAAGAGAAGAAAAATGCAAGGTCGTGATTTCAAATAAATATGGGATGAAATTGGTAAAGAAATTAAAAAAAAAATCATTATAATTAATTTACCTTATTTTTAAAGGTTTAATGTAATGTGACAAAACAGTTAAACACTAAAAGCATAATACTGCAAAATGAAGATAGTCGTTAATTTAACTGGAAAGGAAACTGGAAGGAAAGGAAAGGAAAAGCAACAAGAACCAAATATACAGGGTGAGGGTAAGTTTATTTCGTTCTAGTAAAACAAACTAAAAAATTACTCTTCTCGGCTCAACAAAATCGGCCTAGTATTACACCCGGCAATAAAAATGATTGGACACAATAGTTTAAAATTCTGGAAAACAAGTTAAAAAAATTGATCGAGAAAAATGTAAATGAAACACGTATGCTAGAAAACTTTTTGACTGCTATTAATTGCTCGTAACATTATATTTAGGGGACCCAATATGTATGTTTGAGTTATAAATTAGATTTTTGGATATCACATTTTTTTTGAGATGTATGTACGACAAATAGTTCTGTGATTGATAAAATAATAGTAGGTACAATAATTTATACTTTTGGAGATTCAGTTTTTGAGGATTTTTCTAATAAGGATTTACTTTCCTAGAGATTTATGTTCGGGAATTTCTGGGGAATTTTTCTGGTGATATAATTTCCTAGAATTACATAAATGTAACAATTTCTAACAAATACAGGTTGTTTCATGGTGAAGAAAACAGAGATCTTTGGAAGATCGTTCAGTAACGAACAGTCGTTGCCGACCGATGATGAACACTTTACTCCCATACACACCTACTACGTAGTATCTGCTAGATTTGATTCAATATCCGTCGTGGTCTTAGCCAGGGGAGTAGTTGTTTTCTGACAGGTACTTGCCATACTAAGTAAGTAAAGGGTTCATCATCGGTCGGCATCGACTGTTCGTTGTTTCATGGTATAAGTGGTATCTAATTGTATTTAAGGCGACTCTATGGATGGAGTCAATATTTCAACTGTCTACATTGCAGTTTATGAACTTTTCAATCCTATACCTACAAAATATGACAAAAGTTGTCTTCTTCTTTTTCTGGTGTACCAATAATTTGACGTTACAGTATAATGAACGCATTGTTCCCCATGGAAAAGTCAGAAAACAGTGCATTTAATGTCTCCAATTCATGACGAAACGCAGATTGTTGATCCTTTCACAAGCCGATGAGTTGATCCCTCTAGGAGATTCCACTCCAGTAGGAAGAATTGATTGCTGCGTGCCGAGTGATTTGGTTGAAGATATTGCTGTTCTGCAAGTCAAGCCTTCAGATAGTTCTACCAGTCACAACAATTTGGAAAATACTTGCTATATTAATAGCGTTTTACAAGCGCTATTTATGACGGAGCCTTCAAGGGACCAAATATTAACCAATAGTAATGATGTTTTCCAGTTATTCCTCAAACTGAAGCAACCAACTTCAGTTGGTTGTCTTTGGGGCAACTAGTTTTTCTTTAGGACAACAAGACAGTTTCGAATTTTTGGGATTCTTATTGAGTACAATTCTTGAGCAGGAGGATAGGTCGCATAATTCCTGAAAAAGCCCTGATGTTGTTGAATCATATACCTACTATCGTTTCTTCAGTACAAACATCTTTCAGAGGAAAAATTCTCTCAGTTTTGAGTTGTAGCGGATGCGGAATGAAGAGCAGAAACTTTAGTGAATTTTTCGAAATAGAATTCGCGATCCACAACGTTTTGAAAATCCATATCCGTACAGAACCTACTCAATCATCACTGGAGAACCTAACACCTAACAGATGATAGACAACCGTATTGCCAACTCTGCGCTAGAACAACCGATAGAGATAAAATAACAAGTCTTGTTGAAACACCTGCAAATTTAATCTTGATTTTGAAGTTCTTTAGTTATGACTTAGCATGTCACAGATGTATTAAATTATTGAAACATCTCGAGCTGGAGGAAGACCCCTATCTATCCGACTGCCGTTATGAGCTTTACGCAGTCATCGTTCACTGTGGTTCTGGTGTTGTCTGGCCAAGGTATAGTACTTGGCCAAGCACAGAACGGATTGGTATAAATTTGATGATAGCGTGAATAAAATGTTTCGTTTCGAATTAGACCTTTTGGACCCTCTGGAGACCCCATATATCCTGTTTTACCGGAAGGCAGATAGTCAAAAATCAACGGACCTCTTTAGAAGTTATCGTTTAACCAATTCTTACTCTTCAGATGATGTGGTGTTGCAGATTTTTCCGAGTTTCCCTGCAGCTTTAAAAGCGAATGCGCCACCGAATTAATTTAATCTGGCCCAGAGCACAAATTACTTTTTTATTGTTACTTTGTTATTGTTACATTACAAAGTATAAATTAAATTAATACGTCACCACTATTTGCAATTACTCGATTAGGAAACATTTCAGAGAAATATTCTGTTACGCTTCTGGTATATTATGCGGAGGCGAGTCATCTTTCTGAAACCATAATTCATTCAGTCCGTTCAGAAAAATGCTGCTGTCAATGTAATCCATCACAAAAGTCCTAATGAAATCAATATATCTGTTGGTCGTCAAATTCTCTTTATAAATGCACGGACCGATAACAGTTTCTCCCAATACCGACCCACATTCATTCAGTCCAAACAGCATCTGTTCGTAGTTCTTGGTATACACTGGAATTTTCAGCAGACCATACATGTTCATTATGTCGACTAAACATTCCCGAATTCGTGAATTTCTATTCGTCACTCCATATTACATTGTGATGGAAATATGGAATCTTGTGTATTTAAGCGAAGTAGTCGTGGTGCTAGAGCATTTGCCACCCACCCACACAGTTTGATTCCCACCGTCTGCCACGAAGATAAATTGACTAGGATTCCACAGCTTCTGAGGGGTTTTCTCTGAAAACTGGTTAGATTTGTGAAATTTTTTTTGAGGGTTTTGGAGATACAGCGTGTTGAAGATGGAAAGTCGTAATTTTTTTAAAGTGATAATGTTCTGAGGAAAACATCTTGAACGTTTATGTTCAGCACGACCACTATTGCTTACCTGAGAGGCGTTTATTTTGAAAGAAAACATTTCTAGATTCGGGGTGAGGAGGGAATAAATCAAAATGAAATTCTCACTTGACCTTTCAAAATGAAGAATTGACTGAAACAAGTATTACCTAAAAATAAATAATCATCATTTGATTGGGTAAAAATTTTGGTGAACATTTTAAAGCTTTATGGATACTTGATTAACTACGACTCGTACATAGCACTTCTTGTCCGGAATTGATTTATAGTGTGAGACAAATGCTAGGTGATGATGAAAAATAGCAAAAAAATATTGTATGATTCACCTGTAATAAAAAAATTCATGTGACAGATTTTGATATTTTTCGTTATTACTTTCAGTTTTACTAAACTTCTATGATGTGTTTGAGATTTCCTTATGAATCATCCTGTATTTGATATCGTGGTGTTGCTTTTGCAATTTTTTTGTCATTACTTTACTTCCAGTATAATATCATTATGTCAAACACTTGGCTTTCCTTCATCCAGTGTTTGAGGTACACAGACAGAGAGACAGAGACATACAGAGACAGAGACAGAAACAGTGACAAAATCAGAAAGAGACATTGTCAATATCAAAAACCAAGATAAGTCTCCTTGAAACTTGAGAACTGAAAAATATTTAATTGAATAGGAACAAGGAATAAAACAACTTTTCTTCAGAATGCACTGAAAGTAAAAAATTATTTCTTCAGATATGCGACGTAAATTATTCGTGGGTAAGAAATTCGAAAGCCTGCCACGCCAAGTTTGCGGTTTGAATACAAAATGGACAAGTTTTGAATGTCACTCACAGAATAACCTATGTCTCACATATAACGAAATGATTTTTTACTTTCTAGTGCATTTCAATAAAAGATTGTCCTACATTTTTTACCTATTCAATAACTTTTTTTATAAAAAAAAATGCATAAGAGCCTCATCTTGGAATTCTGATATTGACTATAAAATCATAAAATATAACCTCGAAAATCCCTCAAATACCAATTTTCGATAGACTCGTACCATAATTGCAAAACTCACGTAGCAATTTTGAATAGAATCTGACCATAATCACAAAACTCTTCTGGTATATTGCAGTCGCCATATTGAATTTATGAATTTTGATAAAATATTTTTAATCTCCCACCCGCAAAAAAACCTCCACATACCAATTTTTAATCGAATCAGATCATGGTCATAAAACTCGTCTGCCAGCTTGGAGCAGCCATGGTGAATCAATTTATGAATTTATACAAAAAAAATTAAAATTTCTGACTCCGAAAACCGCCACATACCGTGATAACAAAAATCGTCTGCCATTTTATAGTAGCCATATTGAATCTGTTCAATTTAACAAAAAAAAACAAAATCTCCCACTACAAAAACCCAATTCAGAATCGAATCTGACCATAATCACAGAGCTTGTCCGCCATTTTAGAGCCACCATATTGAATTCATGTATTTTTATATGATATTCATAATGCTTGATTCCGATAATCCTACATACCAGTTTTTAATCTAATCAGACAATGATCACAAAACTCGTCTGCCCTCTTAGAACCACCATATAGTGTTTTTGAATTTTTACAAAATATTCATAATCCGCGATGGCAAAAATCCCCAATCTGAATCAAATCAGACCATGACCACAAAACTCGTCCGCTATCTTAAAGCAGTCATATTGAATTTATTAATTTTGACAACTGGAAGTTACATAAAAATATTCCGATACATACATACATAGCAAAATGGTTATAGCAGATAGAGGTGTATACAAGTTTTTAATGGAAAAATCTTGTAGTAAAAAGTTTGTGATAAAAAGAAACTTGTGAAAAATGGGTCCTTCCCAACTTCGACACTCTGTAGTTCGAAAACTAGTCAAAGAATTGAGTTGTGCCCATAGACACATTTATTCGGGTCAAACTCTACAACATCCCAAAAATTCATTTATATTTACATTGGACAATTTTTCCATAAGGCCGACACTTTACGCCCGGCGAACCGGGCGGTAAAGTGTACTTTACCGCCCGCTAGTGCATAAAATACTTTAAAAACAGTACGTGACAAAAAACCTAAGATTCTTACAAGGTTCTCTCGGATATTAGAGGAATAAGTGCCATTAGTTCGGGGTAATACTCGAGAATCACTTGGGTTTCACAGGAATAACTTACGATTCATGGAAATTACTGTACACAATTTCCTCAGCGGTTTCCCTATCGGAAAAAATATAGTTGACTGTCGGTAGTTTATAACTTTGAAAGCTAAAAAGAACGTAGTATTATTTTACGATTTCTAGGTAAATACTGCTTTGACAATGTTTTTGTTAGAAAAGGCTAACTAGATTGGTTTTTTGTTGAAGAAATAAAGACTAAAATCTGCAAATTCCATTTCTCCGAGATATTTGAGAAACTAATCATTATCCGAAAGTGGATTTTTTCCAGATTAACAACTACCATCAATATTTTCCTCATAATAACATGTAAAATTTCTCATAAGCAGCATGTTATTATCGAAAAATCACAAAGGTAGTTGCACCGTGGAGCGATGATTGCACTGCAAAAACATTCGTCGCCGCGATACCACAAACAATAATGAATATGTCAGATTTTTAGACTTTGTCATTATTATGATATTTCTAAAAAAAAACTCATTTTTCCTTTTATCGTGAAATACTCAAATGAATTACTCTCGTACACAAAAATTATCGGATAATTTAATTTTACGTTTTATCTCATAAAAATTGCATATTTTATTAGCCCTCCTCCATCGGACTCAGGATATTTCGCCAGAATAAGAAAATATGAAAATTAACTCGATTTCTTGCAAAATTATTGGTAGTCTTCATACTCTTGTGCAAATTCAACTACCAGAAATGTGCAACTTTGATCAACCCAGTATCTACCAAGGTATTTAGTTATTATCATTATTGCTCGGCAGCGCAGTACGGGTGGTTCTGCCAGGGCTTCGCGTTCGAACATTATGTGGTAGGCTGTTTCTTCTTCCTCCTCACAGAACCTGCATAGTATAGAGTCTTGATGGTGTATCCCTAGCATGTGCAGGTGTTTTCTCAGGTGGCAGTGCCCTGTCTGGAGTACTACCAGCTATCTGAGAGAGTTCCGTATCATTCGAGGAAATGTCTTGTGATCCAGTTGGTTGACATCATCATCATCTTTCCGTGAGTATTGCTAAAGGCGTTCTCCCAGCAGGATTGGTGATGGTTCCTAATCTATTTCTTCGTATGCTGCTTAATGTCCCCAAACGGTACTCCGCAGGCTGGTTCCGGTCCAACGAGAGTTGATGCTGCCTCCGCTCTTGCTAGGGCATCTGCGCTCTCATTCCCCTGAATGCCCCTGTGACCTGGTCCTCAGACAAGTTTTATTTTGTTCTATTCTCAGAGGTAGTTGAGGTTTTTGTGAGTTTTCCAAACTAGTTCGGAAGGAAACCTGCATGAATTCAGGGCCTTCATTGCCACCTGACAGTCGGAAATAATGACTATCTATGGGTTGGTTTCTCGGGCCCCTCCTCAGAATCTCTCTTTTGAAAACGGAAGTAGTCATTACCTCGTATTGGAATATTGAGCCTCGAGTGTCGAAGCTTAGACTAATGTCCTTCCTTGGTCTCTCCCCGTTTATTTCTGCCCTTTCGTCACTGCTTGTCTTAGAACCATCTGTTTTCCAGATTTACTCTCACGACTGTGTTGTTATTGCCTTCGATGTGATTTCATCAGCTTGTCTGACGGTGTTGTATCTCAGATTTTTATAACCTTCATTATATTTGAGTGGCATATGCTATTTTTCCTCCATTGGCCCATGAACTTTAGTCTAGAGACTTCTATCCTCGCCTCCACTGCAATTCGCGAATGCAGGGGAGGGAGGCTCAGTATCTACCAAGGTGAGCGAGATCCCTATGCTTGATCGAAAAAGCTGGCGCACACTCTTTTGTTGTTAGAGCAAAGTATGCTGTGATATGCTTCACACTTTTTTGTTGTTAGAGCATTAGATGCTATAATATTCTTCTATATTTAATAATTACAGGATCAATAAAATCATATAACAAAACAATTGATAACACGAAAATAGCAGTTTTTTCACACTGCACAGATAAAAAATATTTCTTCAATCAGGAATATACATATTCTTGAAAAGAATAATCATTTATAATCAATGAATATACTCCCATTTCAATCTGATTGAGATGTTTGCTTATTTACATAAATTATCTTGAAATGAATTTGCTTGCAGTGAAAACATTATATTCTTCATCCTAGAAAACATTCACATTAACTCGTTGTAAAACATAATCCTCTTAACACAAGAATATAATTCACCGCGACCTGTGAATACGACTTTCATTTCGACCATTTCATCCAGTTTGACCATTCGGGTTGGAGGTTATGTGGCTATGCGTACCGATATGAATATTATTTTTGTGCCTGGTTGGTTGGTTGGTTAAAGGCTGACGAGCGACCGGGTTTACTTTATGGTTTCCCTTAACACTGAGACCAGCTGGGGTCTATTGTATTGTTCTGTCGTCCGGGGTTCCTAGTTAAATAGGCTTTTCACCAGGTTCAGTAGTCTATTTACTAGGTGTTTCGGATTCATGCCTGTTTCTAGGTTGATCTGTCCGAATCTTATGTTGCGTTTGTTGAGCAGCGCGTCGCAGTCGAAGATGATGTGAGAGGCTGTTTCCTCCTTCCTCATCACCACAGAGTCTACAGTCTACGGTTTCTCTATCTATTTCCATTGTGCCTAGTGGACACTGTTTCTATATTATGCTCATTACGGGCCAGTTGTGAAAATGAGTGAAAAATATTTTGGTCTTCTACAGTTTTGTGTCTAAAAGCGAGTGGCGTTGTTTATGTATTCATAGTCCAAGAAACGAGGAAGCGACCCAATGTTGAATGTGCAAAAATTAATATCCGAAAAATAAAAATATAAGCGTATCGGAAATTAAAATTCAGGATGAGTTTCTATTTCATGCGACTCGATCCTGATTACCAAACATAACCTAAAAAATTGGCAAAGTTGCGAAAAGCGTTTTTTTGTTGATAATTAAGAAACTACAGCTCCGTTCAAAAAAGTTCAATTAGGAAATTGTAGGTATCAATAATATCTATCAATTGAACAACCTATATCACTAGGAGCCGAGATAATGTTTCTATTTCAAAAGAATCTGGAAGGCGCAATAATCATCGTACAGCAGTCACCTTCATGGTTATTGAGGCTGAATACCTATATTTTCGATAATAAAAAACTAGGACATGTCTAGTTCATTTGCAGTATTATTAATTGATGAACAAAGTGAGGCGTGCAGGCGCGGAGCGATGCAATTTTAGCGGGTGGCGCAGTGGGGATACAAATACTGTTGACATTAAAGCCACTTTCGTCCTGACAGTGTTATTGAAAAAGAAATGAAAAGTTATTGGTTCAATTTCAAGTACTAGTGTACATTGCAAAAGAAAACGTACGACCCGCGCCTGCACGCCTCACTTTATTCATCAAATAATAATACTGCAAATGAACTAGACATATCCTAGTATTTTTTTATTGAAAATGTAGGTATTCAACCTCAATATCCATGAAGGTGGCTGCTGTACGATGATTATTGCGCCTTCCGGATTCGTATGAAATAAAAAAATTATCTCGGCTCCTAGTGATCGTAGGAATTCAATTTTTTCTCTGAATGCGTCAAATCATGCTAGGAATCCATTTTCAAGAAAGTAACTCATATAAAAACAAAATTGAGCAATGTATTTAGAAAAAATATTATTATTTAAAAAAATTGTGCAATTTTTTTAAAGTAATTTTTTGACCCTTAAAATTTAAAAAATCAATATACTCATTCGATAACATGAAAGAACAACTCTTACAGAAGAAAATAAGCCATGAATCGTTACTGCAGCATCATTCCCCGAGAAAGAGTAGCCATATTGAGACAGCATCTTTTTTGAGAAAATTTCATATATTTTGAAAAATAATCAATATTTATCAATTTTCCAAAGAAAGACTATTTTGGCTTGTCATACATAACAGTAAGTAACAAGTTTGAATACCATATAGTTAACGAGTTATAGAAAACCCGATTTTTCACGGTTTTTCCGATATAACTCGAAAAGTATCAATGATATCGGAAAATTATAGTTAATTGATAATTGATAGATCTTTTTGATACCTACAATTTACTGGTTTGCCTATTTTCGATCGGGGCTGTAGTTTTTTAGTTATCAACAAAAAACCGCTTTTTGCAACTTGGTCAATTTTTAGGTTATGTTCGGTAATCACGATCGAGTCGCATGAAATAGAAACTCATGCTGAAATTCAATTTCCTATACGCTCATATTTTTTTGTTTTCGGATATTAATTTTTGCACTCACTTTTCCCTACTGCTTGGACTATTAATCAAACTGCAATATGTGTCACTACTAACTGGTTTTATTGAGAATACAGTATTTCTCATATAAAACCATTATTTATACCTAAATTGTTCGTAGTTGTGAATCTATGCTTTGTTTAATCTATTCAATGTTGACAAAATTAAAATGGCTTCCATTCTATGTTTTATAACCAAGTGCAAATTGCAGGCTTGAACTTAACCTCCAAGTTGATGAAATTGCAATGTTCTTGTCTCAACCTACTCCCATGATTCAACAAAATAAAGTGCCCATTATTGAAGCTAAAATATTCTTGCCTCAACCAACTTATGAAGCAAATGTTCACTTGGTTCAAAAGTTGCCAAGAGGATTCCGTCAAAAAATCAAATTAGTATTTGGTTGGACCTATTCAAGAATACAATCTGTTTGAATCAACGCAATTATGGGTTGATGCAAAAAATCCTTTTTCGGCAACCATCCGGGAAGTGTTCACTTCCCGGGCACTTTTTCTTTGGGAAAGTAGCACTTCCCGGCCTAGTCCGGGAAGTACGTACTTCCCAGACAAATACAAATATTAATATAAATAAGAATTAGAATGTTTTTGTTGGTACCTATCTTCAGTTCGAATTTCAATATATAATACAAATAAGAACTGAAATGTTCGAAATATTCAAATTTGGAATCGTTTTATCCGGTTAACAGATGGGTGAAAGTCGACCTCTCTTCGTCTCTTAGACTAAATGCGTCTCATTGATTTGTTATTCTACATGATTGCCGAAAAAATAGTGTACGCAACACGTCTGAAAACAGTTTTTTTGGACTCGTAGACTTCCAGGACTCGCTAACGCTCGTCCTAGCATTTGGTCTACTCGTCCAAAAAAACAGTATTTTCCGGACTTACTATTTTATCAGTGTGCGAAGTTTGTCATATTATATCGACAAGGAATATATTTCTTTCTTTCCCTGAAGATATCAGCATTTCGAATACTTCTGGATTTGAATTTCGATTAGCTCATTATGACTGAGGCACGTATTACTTCGGTTTTGTGAGAAACTTGTACAGCTCCTTACAAAATCTACGTCACTCATAAATTATTTAACGTGAGAGCTTGCATTCCTATATTCTCCTATATGAGTTTAATGGTCCACGTTACTATTTTTACTTCTAGGTTTCACGCTTCCGAAAGGTCTTGATAAATGAGTAACCGAGGGTAGTTGTGTTCGGAATAAGGAATGGGTCGATGATATAAACTGCTGCCAAGTGAACCCACTTCGGAGGCGAAAGCTGAGTAAATTATGCATCTAGAATATTGCATATATCACATATGTCCCTGTAAACTATTAGTTTCCGTTAACCTTTTATTCAGAGGCTGCGTTGCTATGTATTTATAGGAGAAGAATTTCAGAGAAATATCTCAGAAATCTTATAGTTTTGAGTATAAGTATTTCTTCGAATTGATGCATATTACATGAAAAATCATTACAGCAATTTGATCATCGAGGCAGAAAATTGAAATAAAAAATGTGGGACTTAGTAACCAGGAAAAGAGACAACATTGATAAAAAACTTACATAACCATAAAGGGAAGTAGATCTATATCAAATAAATCTGGGCACTTTTTTACATGATCAGTTACAATAGCAAATTATTTCTTTATTCATCTGTACGCGGATTATCCTCATTACAATGTTAAATTTCACAAAAGGGCCATATAACAATAATAGTAATTATTAATAAAAAGATACCTAATGTTTTCGCAACAAATTGAGAATAAAATTATAATAAATAAAAGTATAAAATTGGGTAATGTTACGATACGATATTACATGAACAATCACCAACTTATTTTCAAAGAGTGAAACCATCTTAGGAAACTCCGAATATACTGGTGTTTGTCATTCAATAACTTGAGGGTTATTTCGAAGGGTGTATGTTTGCCATAATTTCTATGATGGAAGGGAGTATGGAATGAATAGCTGTGTCTGAAATTTCTATTTGGAATACGGATTTTGATAGACTCAAGTAATCCTGGACAGGTCATGCTGGTCCTGTCTCCTGCTGCCCCTGTCTCCTGCTGCCCCTCAGCCTTTTGGGCTTTTTGAACATTCCAATCAGTTTCACAGCACCCGTAACTCTATTGCCCTATACCAGCCTGTACAGGTTTTTCACCGGTTGTCTGCTGTATTCTTCGGGAGTTGGCCTGGGTTTGCCTGTCTCTTGCGGTTTAATGCCTCTCATTTAGACAGTACGTGTTTGGCTGTTTCTGTGCCTTTACCACATTGCCTGCAGAAATGTTCTCCGTTGTAGAGCCCCACAATGTATGGAGTTTATGTACCGTTTCTGGCTACTTCATCAGCTTTTTCATTGCCCTCGATGCCACAGTGTCCTGCCCAGTTCTTCTCGGCATTCCCATACCAGTCTTGATGTAACCTTCGGGTTCATGAGAGCCTTCAGTGACACCAGGCTGATTGAGCATATTTTGTTCCATGCATTGCGCATTTTCCTCATGTTGATTCCTCTTGCGCATTGCAAGATATCGTACATCTCTACCTGGAATACGGAGGTGTTTATTCCTAGTGAGACGCTCATCTGGGAGTTCCTTCCCTCACTGTATATTCCAGCACCAGTTCCTTCCCTGGTTTTGGATCCGTCCTTGTACCAGATTCTCTTTCCAGGTTTGCCTCTGATGTTGTCATGTGATCATTTCCTTCGATCTTGTATGATAACCTCGAAGTTAATGTTGATGAAGAAGTATCTAGGAGTCATGTGGTCCGTTGGTTCCATTTCAAGAATGTTGCCACTATATCCTTTATCTTGTTGTGATCCAATCTATCTCTCGATTTTTGTTGCCTAGGAGTCTCTCCCGTAAATGTTATATCCATCAGTGGAAGGTCCAACAGTGCTTCTATGACTAATGTTGGTGTTGTTTGCATAGCTCCCGTTATGCTAAGGCATGCAAGTCTTTGTACCTTGCTCAACTCAGCCGCGGCTATTTTTTGTATTGTCTTCGTCCACCATACCAAAGATGCATATGAGCTCAAGGGTTTCACCACGATGTTGTATATCCAATACATCATTTTGAGATTTAGCCCCCATGTTTTCCCGTGTGCCCGTCTGACTATCATTAACGACGCCTCGGCTTTCGTCTTTACCTTTGCCAACTGTTGGTTCCAGGTGAGCTTCGAGTCCAAAATCACCCCGAGATATTTGGCTTCCCCTGACAGCTGTATGAGGGTATCTTGGAGGTCAGAGGTCCTGAGCTCTCTGATTTCCTTCTTCGGGTAAACGCTACTATGGTTAATTTGGAGAGACAATGGATAATCCATGTACTGACCAGATTTATGGCCATTTGCATTCTTTCCCTAACCGAATTGTTAAATTTACCTTGGACCGTGATGACAAATCATCTGCGTAACCAAATGTATTATTTCCACTCTTCTCGAGTGTAATTTGCAGGTCCACCACCACCAGGTTCCACAGCAGTGGGCACAGGATTTCCCATTGCGGTATGTCATAGTTGATGTATATCCTAACTGTTGATTATTTGTCATGTACGATGCAGCAAATATCGTACCAACTCTTGGAAAACTAATAATATGATATTCATTCACATTAACAAACAGGTTGTTCCTAACACACCATTTATACAATTTATCCAGATCAGCCTGAAGAAGAATTTTGTCATTGGATAACTTTATCGGCCTGTTCATAGAAAAGAGAATACTAACTTTAACTAGTCTGTATATTTATGAGTCTGTGATATTTGTTAAAGATAACATTTCTCTTTTTACGATTCATAATCGGAATCACACCCACAATACGCGTAACAAAAGTCATCTGCAGAATACCAAGACACATTTAACTCATCTCCAAAAAAATGTACCTTTTTCATTCATTTTAATTTACAACAAGATACCTGAAACTCTCCGAACCCTGTCTTCCAATACCATGAAGATTAAATTGAAAATATTACTTCTCTCCAAAGCATAAGTTTTTCACTGATGTGTCTTAAAAATTTGCATAATATGAATAAAATCTTGGGATATTTCAGATTGAATGTTTCATACCGTATTGTGTTTCATTTATTTTTCATGTTTAATTACGCGACAATAATGTGTCTCTGCTGTTAATATTTAAAATTGTTTTAGCGACTATGGCATGTAAATGTTTTAAATCTTTTACTTGTTTTTATATTATTTGTATATATTTATACATATATATTCATTTGTGTATGTGTGTATGAGTGAACTTGTGTACAACTGTAGTAGTACATAGAGATATTTTATTTGATTGTAATTTTTTTTTTATGTTAGCAGATAAAATGACCTGTAAGGGTATTTGTAACAAAGAACTAATACAGACTCTATCTAACTATATATTGAATAACAGGGGTGAGCGTGGCACTCCAGATGTTACTGAAATGTAACTGTATTTGCACCCCCTGATTTTCACTTTTTGTGAACGACCTGTCCAATCCAATTCACCAGGTGTTCCGAGAAACCAAAATATGGCATCTATTTGACCTCAATTTTCCGAGATATTCAATTTTTTTTTGCTCCTAGATAAGAACATTGGAAACAATTGATTTATTGAGAGAAAAAAGAAATTAAATCTTAATCAAACTTTCTCTGCACGAGAAGTTGAGTCAGTTTGAATTCAAACTATCAAGTAATTTTGGAAAAGATGACTGATTACTCAAACTTTCATAGTTTTGTATATTTTTCTGGTAGCCTGATATGAGAATTGGAATGATTAAACTGTGTTTTCAATAATTTGGATACACTGCTTGGTCTAATGAACTATCAAAGAGAAGGAGGACGAGTTAGACAGTAAATACAATTCTTTATGACAATTTTTGGAATTCCCTCGGGAGCTGAACTGAGGTTGGTTGGAATTTCTGAAATTGATTGGAATATCATCATAGCTGATAAACTAGGATTAGATATATACGATTCATATTGACACAAGAAGGATTGTTTGACTCACCAAGAGAATTGTCATATACTGCGGAGGAATATTCAGCAAAAGAATCTGCAATTTTTTCATTATTTCTTGTAAGGAAATTTTCATAATGCATTGTAGACGGCAAACAATTGATTTTTATAATGAACTGCCAAATAATTATTTGGGATTTGTATTGAGCGTGGCATTAACACCCTGACTATTGTTTTCGTATCAAATTTTGGATTGATTTTTACAAGCATTTCTTAATTCGGAAAAGACTTGATAATCGTCATCTCTTCTGCTGATCATGAAATTTTTCCGCTTGAGCAGAAACCTTGGGTCCGCATTAAACCATTTGGGGTAATAGACTACAAGCCCATATAACAATTTTGGGGGGTCATGAAACATACTCAGAAAGATGCTGCTATATGAAAAAATAACTTTAGTCACTATGCCGTCAATTTTTGGTGGTGCAAATGACTGTAATAATAGCAATAATTTTCCATCTGAAGATGAGCTTTTCCGACAAAATAATAATGTACAGCGTTCCTCACGTTGGTATATTATAAAATAATAATCTCCTAGAACCCACTACCGTATAAAAAAATGGGACTGGAAGCCAGGAAAAGTTTTCAATTTCCGGTAATTAAAAAAAATACTGGATTCTGGTCCCATTATTTTTCTACGGCAGTTGGTTCTAGGAGATTATTATTTCATAATCAACCAACGTGAGGAATGCCGTACAGGAATATTTTGTTGGAAAAGCACATCTTCAGATGAACAATTAGTATTATTATTATTACAGTCATTTGCACCACCAAGAATTGACGGCATAGTGACAAAAGTTATATTTTCATATAGCAGCATCGTTCTGAATATGTTTCAAGCTGGGTCAGATGACCCCCCCAAAATTGTTATATGGGCGTGTAATCTATAAGTGGATATTTTAAATCTCTTTACAGGTAAAAACATACATATAAACACTAATAATTGGTTGAACAAACATAGATTCAATAATCTTGTTCGTGGAAACACTGAACATTTCTAACAAATCTCTAAGTCAATTTCATGGCATCAATGAAGTAATACATCATTTCAACGAACACGAGGTGCAGTAACTCATTGTATTTCGACGAGAAAGAAGTCCATGAATTGGATTCGTAGAACTGATGAATATTTATTCATTGAATCGCAGGACATTTCTAAAAACTATGAGGGTAAGTGTTCATAAATCAGATAAATGTTTTCATGAACTAATGAATGTGTTCATTGAATCAATGAACATCTGAACTTTTCTCATCGAAATTGTACATTGAACTAATAAAGAATCTATAAAATTAAGGAATCTGTGTACTTGGTGTGCGTTCGCGTATTTTTCCCTTCATGAGTTCAAACAAATTATCAACATGAAACTTCAAGAATGAAATTGATGTATAGATAATACAATTGATATTGATTATTTATTATTAGTGGTTACATTATGATGAATTACTCTGATTCATAATTGTTGTTATTGTTGTTATTCCTGTCAACCTGTTGATTGTATGTTATCTTGCACGATGGAAAATAGCGACGTATTTCCAATTTTCAGTCGCAGATGATTCCACAACTGACTTTATGAACATCCTGTTCATATTTTCAATTTTCAGTTTCAGATTTTTTCTTCAAGTTATGTAGGGTCTTTCTCAATATCTATCAGATGTAGTTCAATGTCCAGCGTGGCTTCAGCCGGGAAAGTAGTTTTCTGTTAGATATTACAAAAAAGTAACTTCAATTTTATCGTAGGGTTTTTTCCATTTCTAGAGGAGTCATATGTTGATTCAATTTTCAACTGAGAATGTTTCTCTTTAGAGCATGAATCCCTTCCAAGAGAGGTTATCTTGTACGATGGAAAATAGCGACTAATTTCCAACTTTCAGTCGCAGATGATTCCACAACTGACTTCATGAACATCCTGTTCATATTTTCAATGAAATCAACATGAACACGTTGTTCATCAAATCAGATGTGGAATCATTTGCAACTGAAAGATAATCTTCAGTCGCTATTTTTCATCGTTCAATATAACTTCTCTTGCACCCCTACACAGAACTAATAAAAGTCTTCGACAGACTTGTGCAAGCCATGGCAGATACAGCTCTCATCTTTTAACGTGTGATGCTCTGAAGTACAAATCATTACTCAACTCAAGCCCAATTAATTCATCGAAACGTGGATAATTTACCAATTTCTCTTCAATTACTCCGAAATAAACAATAATAAATACATTGATTAATAAATATCAATAAATTGGTGGATATAGCCATTACTAACGGATGGAATGAATTGTAAAAGATATCCAGAAGGTGGTTTCTGAACATTTTGGTTCGAGAAATATTTCTGTTGAATCTGATGGAATGCAGTCCAGAAGTAGTCGAACAACGTGAAAAATAATGATGAATGTTTATTAATAATATGTACATGCTTTTTTTCATTGTAACAAAACAATACCACGTATGCATAAACATTTGCAGATTTCTGCCTAAGGAACTTGCCGTGGCTATCTATCGCCACAAAAAATCATAAAATTTTAGGTTATGTTTTCAGAATGGTTTTGGTTAAACTGACAATTATTAATATGTATCAAGAATTTGTCGAAAATTGTGAAGTAGATATGAATTAATAGATAGTTTTGGTCAAAGTTCGGAATTGTGTCATTATACCAGGTTACTGGTGAAAAGTCATTGTTTTATAAGACAACAAATGAGAAGGCGAAACACAAAATCGAAAATATCATACAGATATCCAGATGGTAGGCAAGAGCTGAACTGTAAAATCTAAAACAAGATGTTTTCGATTATCAACAAAGAAAATACAACCAATGAAAAAATGCGCATTTTACTATGAGTGGAATAATCGGTGGGAATTCAAGGAGTTAGTGTATACCCAAACATTTTAGTTTCTGATAAACTCACAAAGGCACTTCCGTACTATCAATTTAAATTCATCCAAATATGAAACCAACTGAAAGATATATTGTTTTTTGTTGTTGTTGTATTGAATGAACATTTTCCAATCAAGGATCAGGACTAACATCAACACGCTCTCTCCGCTCGTAAGTCAGAATAGCTCGATGATCAATACACAGGTTGGTTGATTCATAGTCAGCTCCATATTAGCACTCACTTCTCCACACACTTTAAAGACTTCCTACAATTCGTGATGGCGTTGGAAGTGGAACTTTTTATGAATACACAATAAAAATAAAGCCACAAGGTACGAAAATCAGTTCCACGTGAAGGAACGCCACTACCCTATTTTCATTAGTTGGCAGCACCGGAACATGGAACAAATAAACAAACCGAGATTCCAGATACCTAAAAGAACAGAGGTTAAATGAACCCTAGGGAATGGGATCATTAGGGCCAATCAACCTGCGTGACAGGGTTAATAAAAGAAACATTAGTAAAGCTATGGCTGAACATGAGACGGCAAACGGAAGCGTAAATCCTGCATGCGAAGATTGAAAAACAACAAACAACCCTGCGGGGTTGAATCGCCAGTTGATGTTATCCTGTTTTTTATTCTTTGCGATGCTTTCACGCACAATTGATATTAATCGGTACGAGAATGTTAAATTGAAGGCGAACTTCAATTACATATTCCTGTCAATATTAGGCAGTGGGACATTTTTCTAATATGTTTGTGAAATGCACCAATGGTTGCAATATTGTTGCTGCATTTAATTTACCATCTGCCAAAATGTAAGTTCATCAATTTTGTATCCAAATGTATAGACGCATTTCAGGAACGGAAATAATAATTGATGGCGGGGATGAGCGCAGTGGTTAAGCGCTCGCCTGGTAGCTGAGAGTTGCAGGTTCGATTCCCAGACGGTGCGATCTTTTTTCATTTTCAGATGTGAAAGTCTGAATGATTGAAGCTCGTGTAGGCTGGGAATAATCTTCCACGATTCACTGTTGCGTTAAAAATTAACAGTGCTGCTCCTAAAGTGGCGTATGGAGTGAGTAACAAGGCCTATCCAGAACACATGGCTAATGACCATACCAGTCGATGCCAAAATACCAAGGAAAAAAAATAATTTAGATGAAACCAAACTCAAAGTTGAAGTATTCTCTTAGGTCATGAAACTGTGTTTATCCATCGGTTGCCCAAACCTTCTAATGTTACTCTATCAAATATTCTCAGAAACACATGTGTTACGACAGACCCTCTTAAAATAAAATAGAATATTATTTTACTGTTGAGTGTTAACAAATGAACGAATATTAACAAATGGGACACTTCAGAATATCAGAGAACAAACAAAGCTTTTAAATTTGAGTAGTCTACACATGTTAATTTTCTAGTAAGAGCGAGCCCCAAATTTGTTTGTCTTGATAGGCAACACAAAAGTTATCAGAGAGGTTGAAGCAGGTCAATTTGAAAATTGAACAGAATCTCGGAAATGAGTTTAGTCTTTCGTTCCACTCGTTAAAGTTAACAAGTTGTCGCGTAGTTATTTTATTAGTTTGCTTAAATTATTGTGAATTATCATGTTTCAACTCTGTTCAACTCAACATTCAATCCGGGTATTGTCGTTAATTTTCATTCTTTGAATTTATATAAAGTTGATCTTCTCCTCCTCTCCCTTAAAAGTTATATCTTTTAATCAATGTTTAGTTATTGTTTTATTTGAATAATTTCGAGTCCTTTGTGTTTTATCTTGTACAATTAGTAGTAAATTATTTAGCGTCATTCGCCTGTTTCCGGTTTAAGTTAAATTATTAGTTAAAATCAGCAGTTGCTCTATTCTTTGATTTGATAAATGTCGCTAACATCTTCGGTTGTTTTTCCTTATTGTTATGTTTAATAGATATGAGTTGACACAAAATTTTACAGTCCAGTTTGAGAATCCTTTGATTTGATTTGAGAAAAATGAATTCAATTAACAGAGTTGAACAGAGTTAGTTATTAAGTGCTAAAGCAAGTTTCGCAACAAGTTTTCAGTTCTCATCAATCCAGCATGAGAGGAGAAAAAACAAATGAAGCATCGAGTATAGCGTTATCATCTAATATATCTCAGAAATCTGTTATAATACAATTAATTTATATTAATATGCTCCAGAAAAAAATATGTATTTATACTGATATACGAGAAAATAATACGTAACTAAAAGATACAAAATAATTACCTGAGCATTTATTATGAGTTATTTTCATTTTTGATGACATGCACCTAATTACCTTTACTATTGTAGATTCAACCGTTGCAAGTCCATTAATTTTTTAATAATTTTTTTTCAATAGTTTCACTCTTGATAAGGTTAAGTCCTCCCTGACCCCTGTTCCTCATTTTAGCAAATTTTTTTTTCCATAAATCGCTTCTTCAATCTCCAAGTCATTAAGTTTCGGAATAATTATTCTTCTTCTGTTTTCTTCTTCCTTGCCAATCCTGTAGCATATAGAGAGGTCCTTATTTGATAGGTTTGGTAACAATTTTTTTTCAAATCATCTCTTGTATTTTCCTTTGTTTTTTTCTTTTTCCATGGATACGATTTTCTCATGTTTCATTCAGTTTCAAGTGATAATAACTAACTAATTAGTTAACCAATCAGTTATTTATTATAATTATTGATAATGGGATAAACCCGAAACCGGTCGTAAGAATAAAATAACTAGTGGAAATTAGACAAAAGTGTTTCCTCATTCATTTTATCAAACTGAACGATATCATCACGAAAATTGAAATAAGAAAACTTTCTATGTTTTCATACCGTTTCTGTTTGCAACCTTATCTATATGTCGTGGACATTACCAAACTTATAATAATATAGGAGGATATATATTGAAAAATTCTAAGCCTACTATAGAACCAAACAAAATTTCATTGTCAAAATATTTTATTACTCAACATTTTTTCCTCTTAATTGGATACATTCATTACAGCGAACCTGCAACGTCTCTAGACCTTTCAAAAAAAATGTTTTTTCTTGCTCTGCAAACCAGACCTCCACAGCTTTTATCACCTCCTCGTTGGAAGAAAATTTACCACCTTTTAAACTCTTCTTCAGTTGAGGAAAGAGATGATAGTCGGACGGAGCCAAATCTGGTAATAAGGGGGTGTTCTAGTAATTCAAACCCTAAATCACGAATTTTTTGCATGGCGACATGAGATTTGTGTGCAGGGGCGTTGTCCTGCAAAAACAAAACACCTTTGGATAGCTTTCCGCGTCTTTTCTCTTTAATTTTTTTCTCGTAGAGAGGTCAGTAATGTCAAGTAGTAATCTCCAGTTATCGTTCTACCCTTATCCAAAAAATCAATCATGATTAATCCATGGCAATCCCAAAAAACTGAAGCAAGAACTTTTCCAGCAGATTTTTGGACACGAAACTTCTTAGGTCGTGGAGAACCGGAGTGTCGCCATTCCATCGATTGTTGCTTTGTTTCTGGTTCGTAGAAATGTACCCAAGTCTCATCCATAGTAACAATTCGGTTTAAGAAGTCTACATCGTTTTGAAATCGAGCACAGATCGAACGCGATGCTACTACCCTTGCACGCTTTTGGTCAACATTCAAACATTTGGAGATCCACTTTGCATCAATTTTTCTCCTGTCCAAATTAACGTGAACTATATGATGAACACGTTCGTATGAAATATTCAGTGTTTCAGATATCCGGCCCAATTCGACGGTCTGTTAAAACCATGTCATGAACTGCATCGATATTTTCGGGGACTGACACAGAAACTGGCCTTCCCGATCGGTCATCATCTTCAATGGAAAATTTACCTCTTTTGAAGCTAGCAATCCAATTTTTCACGGTCGCATACGAAGGACATTGATCACCAAGGGTATTAAGCATATCTTCGTAAATCTGCTTACCTCTTAACCATTTTAAGTACAGGTACTTGATGACGGCTCGATACTCCAATTTTTCGATTTTCACAATTTCGGTGGACATATTTTTTCTTTCAATTTATTGCATAACTCTGGTTTACTTTTTTGACGTCAAACTTTCAATACATCCTCGTACTTATAACGTCGGTACCATGCCAAAACCACGAATGTGCAATTTGTCATTTCGAATGGGAAGAGTTTTAATAAAATTCGTGCTTCTTACTTAGAAAATCTCGGTAGTTTTTCATATTCGCGAATTCTCTCTCGTTCACAATGGACAACCTTCTAGCACATTAGTGAGTTTGGCATTGAAAATTCTGGTAGAAAATTAGTATTTTAACAATGTAGACAAAATACTCGCGGTTTTGGCGTTGGCATGGGACCGACGATAATAACTATGGCAATAGTATTCTTTTGATAATGTCCATATTGTTCGGAACTGTAATAACAAATAGAAGTGGTATAAAAACATAGAAAGTTCAATTTTGTTTATTTTTAGCAAAGTAGTCAAGTTTCAAATTTTTCAAGATTATTCAAGTATTTCAAGTACAGTTTGAGAAAATTGTCGTAGGTAATACCACGAGTGTATCGGTGATTATCGAAATAGCAATTCCTTTGAATTTGAGAATCAAATTATGTTGCTTGGCATCCACACGAGCGCTTGCGCGAATGTGGTTGCCTAAAGCAACATAATTTGATTCGAAACCGAGAAGGAATTAACGATAATCGCCGATAACACGAGTTGTATTTGTTAAGATTATTTCATGAATAAAATCGAAACCATTTTTATTTATTTACTATTCAATTTAACTATGAACAATAATCCCGCATTTAGTTCTGAAATTATGCAACTAACAAAACATTTACTTGATATCTATTTCAGTTACAAATGACAGAGCGCGTCATTCGTAGTTTTGTCATTGCATGTCAAGTCTACTGCTGAGGTTATGTTTTGATAACATTTAGTGATTTGATTAATCAACGAGTATGCAAAATTTGTGAAGATGATATGAATTAATAGTGAGTGCTTATTTAGTTTTGGTCAAAGTTTGGTGTTGTGTCATTATAGCAGCTTGCTAGTAGTAAGTTTTTGTTTTGATAATAACCAATCAGGAATCGAACTACAAAATCGAAAACACATCATATACATATCCAGTAGCCAATCAAGAACCGAACTACAAAATCCAAAACATGATGTTTTCATTTATCAACACAAAAATTTCAACCAATCATAACACGCTATTTTAGCATAAGTGAAATAATCAATGAAATACTCTTGTAATAGGAAAAATGTGAGTTTTTATTCTGATGATACGGACTGACAAGACTAAATCAAAATCTCTTAACGTCAACTGACTTTCAAATTGAAAAATACATAGGGATTCTATGAAAACATGTTACATTTGCCACCACCACAGATTTTTGGAACACTTTCATATTTGAAAAACATGAAAAAAATTCAAAATTGTGTAATTTTTTGTTTTCAACGTCAGATGATTATGGAAAAAATGCAAAAGTTTTTTGACTTGGCCGGAAACGTATGTATTAATTTCCTGGAAAACATAAAATTTACCACCATCACAGATTTCGGAGACTTTGTCAAATAAAAAATGAATTGCATTTTTTTCATTCTTTTCAAATTTAACAATGTTTCCGAAATCTGTGGTAGTGGCAAATTTAATATGTTCTCTGGGAAATTATTGCCTACATTACCGACTAATTCACAAAATTTCTGCATCATTCTCATAATCAATTCAGGTTGCAATTTTTTTTTTTCTATTTGGAGTCCAAAATGAAGTCAATATGAAACCCAAATGCGTATCTAAATAGCTTCTATTTCGAATTTTTTCGAGATTGGTAACAATGGTAACATCAACTGTCAGATGACCGTCAGAAAAGAGGGATGGGATTTTCAGATATGAACAAAGAAGAAGAATAACATTTGAATGTTGTGGTGTTATTTGTTGCCTATGATGGTGCAGTTATTATGATTTTTAATTGTTACATGACTGGTTTCTCGGGCGTTTATAATTAAATTAGCTGGTGTGGTTTGGACTGGGTTTACAAAATTATGCTCAGTGGTCTGATTGATTGAAAAGAAGACTGCATTGGGAGTGTGGTGAAGCATCGGATACTTTGAAATTGTGAAATTCCCTTTCGTTAACTTAACGAGAATTTTGGGCAACAAATCATTCACAGCCGTTTGAGTGATTACTCTCAATTCAGGAGGGGTGCAACTTGAGTTTTCTTCATCGGTCATTTCAAAAAAGGAAATCTACTGATATTTGCAATCAAAATTTAAATAATTTATGTGAACAAATGAATTACCTGACAGCATCCTTCAAATTTTAAATATTTTATCAATGTTACCAACCCGATATTTCTGATATTATTTATTAATATTAAATCCAATTTTTTTAAAATAAAAAACTGCAAAAAAATGACAAATAGAAAAAATAGTATATGAAACACGTTTTATAATAATCTCCCCTTCTATAACCGCTGCTACATTTCGTATGGTATTGCTGAAGTTCATGAAATATTCTAAATTATCAACAACAAGCATTTTACAGGCTTCTGATAATAACTCTTCCATTATCATTCACTAGCACCATTCGGGTATTTGTATTTGAAGAAATCACACAATTGTTGTAAAGTGAAAATGCTGAGTGATTTACTCAATAATTCACAGTGCTGGAGTTTTCGCAAAATTCAAACCCAGAAAACGATGAGATATGTCTCCTTGCGGATTTACCTTTGGCATCTTCTCCATATAATGCAAAATTAATATTTGTCAGTCCTAAATTTTTATCGCCAGCACTTTTCAATTTTGTCTCCAAACCTGGTATATCACGTAAAACCAATTTGTGTGAATACATGTTACTCCATATGCGAATTCTGACTGTACACCTAGTGTTGGAATTATCCGGCTCGAAGGACCACAACTTTGTCGATGAAATACTCTTTTAATAGGAAATATATGAGTTTTTACTCTGATGACACGGACTGACGAGAGTAAATCAAAATCTCTTGACGTCAACTGACTTTCAAATTGAAAAATACAAAGGGATTCTATGAATCTTCCGTAACAAAAATTACTACATTTATTTCAAGAAGAAGTAAGATTGGCTCTCTGGGTAAAACATACCTAGGCATAATTGCCTGTGTGTGCGTTGTATCTAGGGCTTCTCTAATAATTGGAGCTGTAATAACTATATTTAAAATTGGGCGGGCAAAACTGGAAAAAAATATATTAATATTCATAAACATGATTGTGTATATATCGTGCGTTCACACGCATGCATATCATGTGCAGTTAATTATAATATCAATGTTTCCAAAATGTGGTAAATAATTGTAGAATGGTTGAGGGCAGGGTAGTGGCAATGGTGATGTGAAACATTCTTTGGGATAATTTATTGTAGTATTTTGTATAAAGTTTTCTTGTTACTCTGAATATATTTTTTTGTATCTGATTTAAACCTACTTAGTTTGTCGATGTTTTTCAAATGTACTGGTATTAAATTGTAAAATTTAGGTCCGAAGAATGGAAATGTTCTCTGGGTTATAGATTTTTTAAAAGTATATACTTCTAATTCTTCATCATTGGTTTGTCTAGTTGGTTAGATAGGTCTGCTTTTCAGTTTATTTTTTGTTGTGTATACTCGAATTATGCATTGGTGGGAGAGAGTACAAAAGATTGGGAACAAAAAGTATTTCACCCCTTGACCACACAAGTAATTTAATTCCTGGATGCGCATTTCGATAATGAAGTTATCTTCATCAGTAGGGATTACCAAACTAACTGTAACTGTATCATTATTTATATCACATAATTACTTACCATGTGATAAAAATAAGACGGGTGTGACGATTTACAGTTAGTATAGTATTCCCTACTGATGAGGATAACTTTGTTATCGAAATGCGCATCTAGGAATTGAATTACTTGTGAAGTAAAGGGGTAAAATACTTTTTGTTCTCACTGAGTGACACCACAAGCGTCCAATATCCCATTTTCGGTACAAAAGATTGATTGACAAGATTTTTGATTCTTCATATACCTAGCAAGTTTGTGAACTGTTTCTTTTTCCTGAATGAGATTTTTACTATGAAATTTTGTGTGATACAAAGTGGACGTGAATTTTTAATGAGAATGGATTTCAGTAGGGAAGTATAAAGCATAAGTAGGCTTTTACGTGATAGGTAAGTAAAATCTATATAACAATTCTGTCAGTCGCTTATTCATATTCGAAATGTGCTCTGTCCTGCGAATGTGCTGGTCCAGAGTTGTTTTTGTTGTTAATTGTTTGTTGTTACTCCTAGATATTTCATGGATGACACTGAATCTATTTCAGGACAAGTACAAATGTTAGCATCAGTGCAATTTGGTTTGTGTAAGTTTACAAAACAATCTGTGGTGGGCTGCGTACTAACTGTAGGTGTGAAAGGTTTGGAATTTGTTTTAGTGACATTAAGGGTAAGTAGGTTATGGTCGAGCAAGATTTGTAATTTTCTCAGATCATCTTCAGCGGTTGACTTTATTTCGTCCCAGGTTGTGCCTGCGAGTATCAAGCCTTCGTCATCAGCATAGCATATCACGTTGGACGTCTAATCTCGTTTTTGAACTTATTATTTAAATGGAGCAAAAAAAGAAGTGGCCCCAGGATTGTCCCTTGGGATACACCGGGGGGTAGTAGTCCCTTGGGGTAGTACATTCAAACCTTTTTTTTTCTGTTCATTTTTCGAGGTTCATGCCTCTCGTCAGTACAAGAATAGGTCAGACAACATAAGAGTCGTCTTGTTGGGTACGGCAACAAATGATAAACAATTGTTTGATTAATATTTCCTTACAGACGAAGACGCAAGTTACAATGAGTCAAACATAAGTTGAAAAATTGACTAGCATTCGTTGGGCAAGGACTAGATGATTCTCATGTTGTCCAACCTAACCTTGCACTGACGAGAGGCAAGGACCTCGAAACATGTATGTAGGTGATCATTCCCAACCAACTGAAAATAGTATATTGTACAATGAGCATGAAATTACATACATTTCCCACGAGTAGGTATATGAAATTTTGTAGTACTCGCTTTTGTAGTACGAGCGTAGCGAGTACTACAAAATTTCATATACCTACTCGTGGGAAATGGGTCATTTCATGCTCATTGTACACTATACTTTTTCTACGACCATCTGAATCTTTAAAAAATCTGTAATATTTTTAATGATCCTTTTTATCATAAACTCTCCTGCCGTCATTTTTACATGGTTTAGATACATTTTTTTTTCTTCACCCGTTGAATGAAACATCTATTTTTTCTTTTTGTACACGTACCTACCTACGTCGTGAAACAAATAACATTCAAAATTTTCAAATTTGGACATCTTGGAAATAAAAAATTCTTCATGCAGAAAAAATCAAACACTAATCGATTTCATAAAATGAAAAAAATAATGTGGCTGCGTGGATTTGAACCCTCGCTCCCACCATCCAAAGTCCATGTGTCATCTGAATCAACACTCGTCGTTACTAGAGCACATAATAATTTGTTCAAATTAACTGCTATATAGAAGGTATCTGTCAACTATTCAAAAATATAGAATCCGATAGAAATCAATCTTTTTATTGAAATTATTCTGGTTTTATGAAAAGAAAATCATACCTTTGTCGGAAGATATGCATTATCAGGAGCTTCTGATATAAATTTTTTAATTTGATTGTTGAATCATCCTCACTATCGCTAATCATTTTTAATAACTTAATTTTTTCAATCGAATTTTGTAATTATCTACTGATGTGAAATGTCAAATTATTAGACAAACGTAAACAAACTTGATTTGATATTATTTACGTTCATAAAATTCGTTAATACCTACCTATAATGATAGTCTAGTAGTTCATGAAAGTCGTAGGAAATGAAATATTTCGATACAGCTAGCCGGTGGGAAATGAAAATCGGTGTTACAACGTGGTAGGTTTCGTAATCGAAGACGCAATTGAAATGTTCATTTTTCTTAATGGTCGTAGAAAAATAATCTACTGTTTAATTGCAGTAGGCACTCGCAATTGGGTCTTCATGGAGGAACGTTGAAAAAAAAATCTGTCAGAATATTTCAATGTCCGTCGTGGTATTAGCACAGGAAAAATTTGTTTCATGTCAGATGTTTCCCTCATAAAATCCACCTGTTCGAAATATTTGGAGAGGAGAGTACTTCGACTTTGTCAATTTCATTCAAATCGTCAATCACTATTCCAGAATATTCTAAAGAAAGACAAAGTTATATTCTATAATCGCATCGCTAAGTTGCACATATCTTACGCAGGGCACCATGTTTTCTGATATGAGAGCAAGCTGATTGTTAGAAAATCCTGTTCATAAGTATAACGGAAAGATAAGGAAGTAAAACCGAAACCACTTCCCTGTTTCCGCAGTGTAACATTTAAGGTCTAAGTCCTTCCTTCGGCGCCAACTTAATTTAATATCGTTGAAGGATTGGTTTGGCCCCGTCGTTGTTGAATGCAGCAGGAGGAGCAGGAGAATTTATTATCTTTTGTGGACATCTGCAGTGGGGCTTATGATGTTCGGTCATTAAAGAACAGTTCCTCGTCTATGATTTATTGTCTTATTACCGAATTCTCCAGAAACAAATGGTCTCTTGAGCCAGTTGTATTCGCTAGAGTATTTTGGAACGATTGATAGTAGGTATTAAATGCGAGCACAACGAATTGGAAAACTGGTAACAGTTCTTTCATGATTTTCTTTCTGAAATTAAAAGCACTCAATAAATATTGAGTAATACAGATAGAATTATAAATACAGTTATTGCTAATGACAATATATACGATTCTGATAGCAATAAAATAGATGTTCGCATCTTCAACTATATTATTAAACAAAAGGACTTGATCATCAGAGAGTTGAAGGAAAAAAATTTTCTTTTGATCGAATAAATACAAATGCTGAAATCTGCCACTGCAAAAAGTGACGAATCAACAAAAACTACGGCCGATAGTGAAACACCCACAATGACCAGCTGGAAACGTTCGAGTAGCAACAGAGAAGCACCTGAAGTGACAACTCGATCGAAATCTGAACTAAAGATAAACAAGGAGCACAGTGAAAATGTGAGTGCATCAAAAATTAGTGAAAAAGCGGTTTCAAGTGCAATCCTAGAGGCAGAAACACGGTTAGTGTGTAGTGAGTTAATTCATTTGGAGCAAAACCCCTCATCTTCATCAAATAATCAAAACCAAACTGTAAGTAAAAACGATATATCGACTGAAATGAAATTAGTTGAACGACGAAGAAGAATAAACAGACGTCCAAATCTTCTAGTTGGGGACGATGCAACTAACTCAGGAGTAAAAGGTGTTGAACGTGTAATATCTCTGCATGTTTACAATATGCATCTCGAAACAACGGAAGAAGATTTGAATAAATTTTTATCCAAACATTTTCCTGTGACTAAGTGTACATCACTATTTCCAAAATTTCCTGAAAAATACTCTTCATTTAAAGTAACGATACTTCAAAAACATTTCAAAGACGCGATGGACCCTAAAAAGTGGACAAACAATGCCTGTGTGAATCGTTTTTTAGAGAAACGTACTCAGAATTAGAAATCATTGACAACAATTTTTTCAATCCATGTTTATTTCTACTAAATATACAGTGTTTGAGTTTTCCGAAAGTTAACGAAATTTCCGCGGATATTAGTAATTTCGAAAGTCTGGAATTTCTGTGTTTCACCGAAACATGGGCCAATAATATTTCCATACATAATATTCACTTTCCTAATTTTAGGTTGGGAAGTTTTTTTTGTAGATCTAACTACATCAATGGTGGGGTAGCCATATGGATAAAAAATGACATTGATTTCAAGAAAATATCGTTAGATACTGTGTAGAGAAAAAGTTCGAAATATGTGGCATATCTGTCAATTCCAAAAAAACAAATCGTGAAACGATCATTCTCAATTGTTATCGTTCTCCATGCATGAATAGCAAAGATATTTGTTTCTTTTTAAACAAACTACATGAAGTCGTTTGTGAATTATTTACACCCCAAAAAAATATTTTATTATGTGGCGACATGAATTTTAATTGTTATTCACAAATTTGTCCTAATTTTAAGAATCTGTGTGACGTATTGTCTGATTTTGACCTGAAACCGGAGGTAAAGTGGCCTACCAGGCTACAAAACTGTAATCCTGCTAGTCTTGATCAAATTTTCGTAAATTTTTCAGAAGGAGGTACCTGCTGTGTACTCGATAATAATATCTCTGACCATAGGTCTATTTTTTATGAATTTAATGTGGAGCTGAGTAATACATCTACTACAACAGTGTCGTATAAAAGAAAATTTAGTGACAGTGGAATACAAAAATTAAAGTATAGTCTTTATAACGAAAGTGGAACGAACTTTATGCACTCCCAGACATAGATTCCGCATTCGAATATTTTCATGAAATTTTTATGTACCATTTTGATGAACATTTACCTAAGAGGAGATCATATAGTAGTAGTAAACAGAAAAAATCGTGGTTACAAAAGACATTAAGGCAAGTAGTGAGCAATGAAAGAATCTATGGATTCTTAAGCGTAACTTTCCTGAAAATAGTGGTGTATATAATGATGCAAAAAAATGTCACCGTAAATTAGTTAATGATACAAAAAACAGTTTCTATCAGAAGCAAATCACTTCATCAGACAATGTTGGTAGGGCATCCTGCAGAGTTGTATCAGAACTCTCAGGCAGATACAGTAACACAAACAATTTGAAGATTAAAACAGGTGATAAGATCATTTCTGATCCCAGAAGTATTGCCATGAAGTTCAATGATTATTTTAGATTAGCCCCACTAAATATCATCGACAAAATACCAGAAAATATTATTGAAAATGAACCACTTTTGAAGAAGCCTTTTCACGATGAGGTGTTCACATTGTGTCCATTTACTGAACAAGAACTTTATGATCTGTTATTCACTAAAATAAAAAAACAAGAGATCCTCCGGGTTTGATGAAGTCCCAATGTTTATATTGAAAAACGTGTTGTTTATGATAATACAACCTATCACACATCTTGTCAGTTTGTCGTTTTGCACCGGCAAATTTCCTGATGTGCTGAAAAAAGGAAAAGTGGTCCCTGTTTTCAAAAACAAACATCCACAGATCATGAGCAACTACAGGCCTATAACGGTGTCTTGCAGCTGGTCAAGAGTATTTGAATATCCCTTTCTGAATGGACTTCTTATGTTTCTAAGCAGGAATGAGATATTGTCAACATTCCAGCATGGATTTCGTGAACAAAAGTCAACATTCACAGCGATTAACTCTTTTTTAAATACATTAATAAAATACATGGAAGATGGAGAATGTCCTGTTGGGGTCTTTTGCGACCTCAGCAGGGCATTCCATTGCAAAAATCATGATAATTTGCTAGCAAAATTGATGCAATATGGTATAGAAGGTGCCGCAAAAAATTGGATAACTTCTTTCGTCAAAGAGCGGGAACAGTACGTGAGCATTCATTATGAAGAAAACAATATTAATTCTGTTATTAGCTCTAATACTTTGAATATGAGTATTGGTGTGCCACAAGGATCTGTTTTGGGTCCGGTGTTGTTCATTCTGTACATAAATGAAATTAATTATGCAACAAAAGAAGGATCTTTTGTGGTTTTTGCAGATGACACCACTGTTACAGTCTCTGATAAAAATGAAAATTATCTAACACAGAAATGCTCTGATGTGATCAATGGGGTCAACTCATGGTTCAATAAAAACTCTTTTCACTTCAACTCCGATAAAACAAAACTCTTACGATTTCATAATCATCAAAAAGTTTGTACTAAACCTAACATATACTTAGAAAATGAATTGCTCCGCTATGATGAAAAAACTAAGTTCTTAGGACTTCACATAGATGAATGCCTTAGGTTCAAAGAACATTGCGAACAGTTGGTTGCTAAATTGAATTCATCCAGTTATTTATTCAGAAACTTGATAACTGTGCTAGAAATCCAGCAGCTACTCAGCGCTTACTACGCCTATGTGGAATCTCGTCTTAGGTAAGGGATTTGTTTTTGGGGGTGGACCACTCTATCTCCAAAAGTATTTCTTGCTCAAAAGCGAGTACTGAGGGCAATGTTTGGAATCCCAATGACTAATTCATGTAGAAAGATATTTCAAATTAACAAAATCATGACTCTACGGAATCTGTATATATATGAACTATGTATTTATATTTTCAAAAACAAAGATAAATTTGTCCAACCCAAAACTCATAGTATGCAAACACGACATACCGACCTATTACATACTGATTTTCACAAAAGCAAACTGGGATATAGATTACCTGATAGTATTGGTACCAGAGCCTTCAATTCTTTACCATCCTCAATTAGAAATTTAGAGTCGATGACCGCATTCAAAAAAGATCTGAAGAATTACCTAACTGAAAAAAACTTCTACGAAGTTAGAGATTTCTTTTCTTAACAATATTGGGATTCCATTCATCAATATTTTTCATTGTTATTCATTGTTCTTTTTTAAATTTTACTTTCTTGTACTCACATGTTGTGTAAAAATATTGTATATATGTATATTACTGACAAATCCTATACATTTATGTAATGTCTTTGAGGAGAATAAAGACTACTACTACTACTACTAACTATCTCAAGATTTAATACAGGACTTCCCATTAGGAGCATAAAATATCTGTATTCAGTTAGCCTGATGGGTCTCGTAATCCCAATTTCTGCTTTCTTCTAAAAAAACATAATGCAAATTTTTCGCGTTATGAAAAAAAAACTCTTTATATCTAAACAATGAATCTCATTTCTACTTATTCTATGTCATGGATCTTTCTGTAACACTCGGTTATGGTTTGTCAATTCTCTTAATGCAAATATGACGTTGAATTCATAATTAAACTGATTATTGTATACAAAATATTTTGTTTGAATTTATAATTTCTCCTCGTAAACTCTCGAGTGTGCAGAGAAACGATGGTTATAACATACACGTGTGTCGGACCATTCTTGGTGTCGTCAACTAACTGCTGAATTGAATGGCTTCCGGATATAGATTCAATGTTTGTCGGGTTTCGTCCTCAGTTTAGAACAATAAATGGTTTTCAAGATTACGTTTTTTTACAACAGAAAAACATTCGCAATTGAAAATTCAATAAAACTTTCTCTGGGAATAGGAAAACCTACTAGGGAAATGAGGTTTTTTTGGTATATTGATCGATGTAAAAAAGCTACTATAAACTTCGTCTTTCAGTCGCAGATAATTCCACATCTGATTTTATAATTATGTATCCTTATCACATTTCCAAAATAATTATAATTTCATTTGATTCAATACTACCTTATTTTCTCTGCAGTGAGTATGAATTTTTCTTCAGTCAATGTGTTAATAGTCGTATATTAACAGTGACAACTTCTGAATTTAATTATCTCTATAATTACTATTATGAGTCTTTCATTCTGCACCGAATAACAGTATCATGAAATTGAACGATTGGTCCAATCTAGAGCGTGATTGGAAAATCGCAATACGGAATTTTTCACTCAATTTGCAACACACCTATTGTATCGCCTGTTGTGAGCTCCAAATCAGATTGGAATTCCTGTTAACATGTTTCGATAACTGTGAATTAATGACAATCAATGAATAATTTACCACAGATCAATTTGCTGCTGAACGCTAATTTCAGAATAATTAGATCCGCCCTAATGGGTTCGGACTGAATTCAGTTAATACTAATTTTCAAACTTGACGTTCAAGTATTTCCTCAGTTGATAATACGGTATGTCTGCTAAAAGTTTCCAAACTCCAGCGCGAACTTTCCACAAAAGACTATATTCTTTAACGTCGGATGCAGATGATTGAATAGTTGTTATCTCCTATTATAAATTATTGATCCAACCGGTTGGACTCACAGAATGAATAATATCCCAGGAGATAAAGCATAAAGCAGACTGATTTTCGAGAACTTTCTCTTTGAATCGGTGAAATTCAACAGGGTTCATACAACTCTCCTTATTTTCATTTCCTGAGATCTTATTTATTCGGTGTTGCTTCGTTAGCTGAATAAGATTTCGAATGAGTAGTGGAAAGTATTTGTAGGAAAGTTGTTTCGAGGTAGTGGACCAATACCCTTTAAAAACATATCCTGGTGCTCCTTTCCTTGAGTTTGAAGCTTGCTATTTGAATAATTTGATTTTTGACCATCTTCAATAGATCTAAAAGTAATCATCCGGACGTGTACAATTTTTTCAGTACTCTCACGCATATACTTTTACTAGGTATACCTGTTTTACGATTTTTATTCGTTGAGAAGAGAGTACACTCGAATGATATTTGAGTTCTACATTCGAATAAAAGAAAAATCCACACACATGATGATTAACCCTGCAATTATTATAACTTTGAGAATCTTGACCAAACATTAAAATCACATTTACATTACATACTATCATTGGTCAGAAAAATAGTGAACATTTTGCAAATTCGGTCCAATATTATCGAAGCAATATTATTGGCCTCAAAACATTTAGCGATATAGTTACATACTTATACGGAGACAATATTTGTACAATAATATGAAAATATTGCGAAAATATTCCAAATTGAAATTGGCAAAAAATGGCAATGTTAGAGTTAGGTATTCATACCAAATTTAATCAATTTTATTTGTGATATAACATTCAAACAATGTGGTTTCAAACTTGGATATACAATATTGTTTTCATTCCTAGAATCGATATGAGAGGAATAGTGGGATTACAATATTATCTCTAGAAGTTGGAAATATTATAGACAATATTGTTTCATCGATAATGATGGAAATCATTCAACCAATGTGCTATCACACTTGAATATACTATATTGATTTAATTCCTTCAATCAATATGAAAGGAATCTTGGGATTGCAATTTTCATTCTAGAGGTTGGAGACGAAATGTAGGAAATATTGTTTTTAATATAGTGGCGAAAATTGTTCAACCTATATGAAATGGGTGGTTTGTGGTTGAGAACAACTTCTAATAACACACTGCTTAACACTATACAGGGTGATTCAAAAGTACTTCGACAAACTTCAAGACGTGATTCCTCACAAAATTCTAATATGAATTGTCCAAATAAATATATGTCTGGAAACGCTTCGTTTCCAAGATATAGGGTGTTGAAGTATTATTTTTATTTTCGTTTGTTTCAAATAACTTTTGAAATACTGAATTTAATTAAACGAAACTTGGTAATTAGAGGTTTTTGAGGTGTCGAATTCGAACCTGATGTTATTATTGCTCGTACTCGTAGGGGGCGCCACCAACACGTCTTTTTCTTTTTTGAAGATTCATAACTTTTTTGAGTGTTCTTCTAGCACATTTTTCAGTAAAAAAATCGATTCCTCTATCATATCTACGTAAAAAAGCTACCCCTTTTACAAGTCGCTGTAAGCAACCGTTTTCTAGATATTAGGACTTGAAAATTTCAAGTGGATTATTTGATAATCTATGCATGTAATAATTATTACCTTCATTTTGCATTTGCGTTTGCATTAATTTGATGTTTAGTAAACAGTTTTGGTTTTTTTGTAGGGGGCGCCACCTATTCTATTACTTTTTACTCGCTTGAAGAGGTCATTACTGTTGGGTACGTTCCTTCATGACATCCTTGAGCGAAATAGTAATTTAATAATAATAATTCAATAGTAATAATTAATAGTAATAAAATTTGCAAGAAATGTCAACATTTTATTTCAGGAAATTTTGAATATGTAGAATAAACTAAAATAAACGAAACTAAATTGTATTCAAATAAATTGTTGAAAGAGTCCACCTTCAGAGAAGATACAGGCAGTCAGTCGTCTAGTCATTGAATCTCGTACCCGCTCAAAAATTATTGGTATGTTCCTTATTGTTTCACATGCGTCTACTATTCGGTTTCTAAGATCTTCCTCGTTCGCTACTGGACTTTTATAAACTAGTGACTTTAAATGTCCCCAAAAATAAAAATCTATCGGGTTTAGATCTGGGGACCTTGGTGCCCACGGCTGGTTAGGTTCTTCCGCACCCCTACCGATCCATCGATTTGGATAGACTGTGTTAAGGAATTCCCTGGCTACAACGCTAATATGGGCCGGAGCCCCATCATGCAAAAAACCACATGCGTATACGAATTTCTAATGGTACATTCTCAAGTAGTCCCGGCAATTCATTTTCTAATAAGTGTCTGTAAGTTGCGCCATTCAGTCGGAGCGGAAGAAAGAAAGGACCTATTAAGTAATTATCAATTATTGCCGCCCATACTTTTACAGGAAATTGATACTGATAATGCCTTTCACTGACTGCATGCGGATTTTCGAGAGCCCAAACATGGTTGATATGAAAGTTTGTGATAGCATTTCGGGAGAAGTTTGACTCGTCCGAGAAGAGTACATATTTTAAAAATTGAGGATTTCCAGCCAATTTTCTCAAAAACCACTGACACATAGTGATGCGTTGGGGAAAGTCTCGTGACAAAAGAGCTTGTACCCTTTGAATATAGTATGGATAAAACTGTTGATCGTGGATAATCCTCCAAACTGTGGACTGAGTAGAATTGACAGCTTCAGCAATTATTCTTGTACTTGTTTCTGGATTCTCCCCGAGAGCGTTCAAAACAGCTTCTTCCAAATCTGGGGTTCGGACTGCTCGTGGTCTTCCAATAATATCAGCTGCCCTCTTAAAGCTACCTGTTTCTGCCAAACGACGGTGGAGACTAGCAAATGTTGGAGCTGAAGGCAGTACTCGATTAGGAAATCGGTCCTGGTAAATACGTCTTGCTTCGCGCGCATTGCCATCTGCAAGGCCATAAACGAAATGCATATCGGCTAAATGAGCATTATTGTTTAAATATTCCATTTTTTCAAAATTAGTGTTTTCTACTTCTACTTACGGAAACTTCAACAAATCGTTTAACTGTCACAAAATATGTAATTACCAAAACTACTTACTTAAACGTCAAATTCTTTTCCAAAGCATTCTTGTGAAAAATGCAAAATGTTGGTAATAACTTCAGCATGCATTGATTATCAAATAATTGACTTGAAATTTTCAAGTCCAAATATTTAGAAAACAGTTGCTTACAGCGACTTTTAACAGGGGTAGCTTTTTTACGTAGATATGATAGAGGAATCGATTTTTTTACTGAAAAATGTGCTAGAAGTACGCTCAAAAAAGTTATGAATCTTCAAAAAAGAAAAAGACGTGTAGGTGGCGCCCCCTACGAGTAAGAGAAATAATAACATCAGGTTCGAATTCGAAACCTCAAAAACCTCTTATTACCAAGTTTTGTTTAATTAAGTTCAGTATTTCAAGAGTTATTTGAAAAAAACCAAAATAAAAATAAAACTTCAACACCCTGTATCTTGGAAACGAAGCGTTTCCGGACATATATTTATTTAGGCAATTCATATTAGAATATTGTGAGGAATCACCTCCTGAAGTTTGTTAAAGTACTTTTGAATCACCCTGTATTGTTCCAACATATTTTAATGATTTGTTGAACAATCAACTGATATTCAACCAATGTGCTATCTACTTTGAATATGCAGTATTGTTTTTCCTCCTAGAATCCATTTGAGAAGAATATTGGGATAACAACCTTCATTTTTGATGTTGAAAACAATGTGTGGAAAATATTGATCTACCGATATTTGAAAAAATAAATCAACCAATATTGATCCAATACTTTATGTAAGAATCCATATTCAAAATTCGTTGAACAAATTTTCCACCAACATTATTCATATAATAATGTTTTTGTAATATTTACCATTGTTAATTCAATACTATTTTTACATTTACTCTAATAGCCCAATATGCGAAATTAAGATTCTACTAATACGAGGTTGACTCTCAGATCTACTTAATTCAAGGTTGTAGTATCATTTGGTGAGTCTTAGCACGAAAGATGAAGTTTTGTTCTTATACCAGGTGACACAGTATTACAAGATTCTTTTGTTTGAAAGTGCTTGACAATGCATTAGTGTTAGTAAAATTATTCTGGACTTCACGACGTCACGACGTTTCAACGACGTTTCAACATTTAACATTTACTGTCGTTATCAAGTGTGTGAATGCGACAAGATATCTCGGATACTTATAATATAGCATGCAACTAATATACCTGTTATAAAGATAATTATGATCTTCGTGGGGTCTCTCAGGTCATCAATGTCGATTGATGTGGTACAACCACCTTTTTCTGGCAAGTGTTATTATTGATGACCGGTCTTGACAGGTCGTGACACAGAGTTTTTATCGAAATCACAATCGATCTAGCTGAGTGATAAGTGGCTTCCACACATTCAGAATCTTTATACTCGGTTGACTGAACACGTCATTATTCTGAATATAAGCCGACACCACAAACTTTCTCTTATACCAATGTTGTTCTTCGTGGATAACTTAGGCTTCCGACCATGCGATACTGTGCTGATTAGTCCATACATAATCTGCTATTCCCGACTTCGATGTTTCTCCCCGCTGAGTATTTTTCTTGTCTTCACCGATTCTCACAAACAGTGGCCCTTTAGTTTCTCCAACATAATACATCCCACATTCATACGGAACACGGTAAATGCAGTTTTTCTTGTTTAAAAAACTTTACATTTTTTACATTTACCGAATGTAGGTACAAAAAACAAGATTATTTTCAGTGAGACCATATTGATTTTTTCAACCTGATTCAGCTAGGAATTCACTTTTCAGCCGTGTATCTCAATTTGGCATTTCGTGTTGGAATTATCATCAGAATATCTTTAGGGAAGATCTTTACGGAAGACTACGGCAAAAAGAGTTCTGGTATTCAGCCTCATTTTATGAGAATTCCAATTTCTCAAAGAAACTATTATAATTGAGTTCTGATATCGTGAAAATAGATATAGATGCCCCAATAATCCCCAAATGACTATCATTTTCTGGTATTCGTTTGAACACCTCCTATCTACCATAATAATTATTTTGAGGATGAAAAGTTATAAATAGTAAAAGAGGGAAAAAAAGCTACAATAGCTGTTCTAGAATTTAATGACACCTATGGTGGTGACGAATCTCTATTGGATAATCTGAAACTGAAGTTAATCAGTTCTATGTTTTTCATGGTTTGATTGATAGATAGATTCATTTTGACAACGTTGCATTTTGAGTTTATTGCAGGTCAGGTAGAAAATGAAAATCAATAAAAACATTGTTCAAAAACAAATGCAAAAGAAATTATGTGAAGAACTTATATAAAACTGAATGAAGACAAAAATAACAGATGAGTAGCCTTTTCTAAATGAGAGTTAGATCGCACAACCTATCACAAGTTAGCTTTTTCACAACACTCACAAATAATAGATTTCATCAAAAATTCCCTTGTTAAAAGAAGAATTTACCAGCACCACTCAGTATTATTAAGCAATTTTTAGGTGAAGGTCACTCCACTCTCCAATGCAATAACTGTTTTCACGATGTCGTTCTGTCATCATGGGAATGAAATATTCTCATAATCATTTAAGATCATCTATCAGCAGCTTATTGGTGTTTACGATAAAATTTGGAATATTGGGATTTGGATGGAACACACTGGAGCTTACTTTAATTATTTCGAGAACTTACGACAAAGATGGGCTTTAGTAATATTTTGAATCACATGCAACTCATAGCAAATATACAATTTGGTTGAACATTCTAAATTTCCACCAATTTGTCGCTTACGATGTTTTGTCAAAATTCCGCATGTCTTCAGGAAAGGAACCTCGACTGCACACGCCGTCATGTCTCTTACCAATTTTTTTGAACAAAGTTTTGATGAAAACAGACAATGTCTGTGTTATCTTCACTTATGTCACTTGTGCATTCGATTCAATCATTTATTCAACTTTACTCAACAAAATGATCTATTATGGAATTCGTGGAACCTATCAGCAAATGTTTACTTCATATTTGACCAACCGAACTCATCGAGTGGAGTGCCAAAATGAACTAGAATTTGAAAGGGGGGTACATCAAAGTTCAGTATTGGGAACTCATACATAATATGGCTGCAAATGATAGATTATCGGTACTGCGATGCCCAGAGATGGTGAATATATTCAAAATTCATTATCCCAATCTGAAATACCATACGGTATCATTGACACATAATCAATGAGTGACTAGTTACCTAGAATATTTGAACACTTTTTCAACTGAAAATTCATCAACATAGAAGTAACGAGAGCCAATTTTAACAAAAATCGAAGCATTCTGATCCATATTCCTACTGTGATATACGAGGATATATTGAAAAATTCTCGGCCTACTATAGAACCAAATAAAATTTCAATGTCAAAATATTTTATAACTCAACATATTCTCCTCTTAATTGGATACATTCATTACAGCGAACCTGCATCGTCTCTAGACCTTTAAAAAAAAATGTTTTTTCTTGCTCTGCAAACCAGACCTCCACAGCTTTCATTACCTCCTCGTTGGAAGAAAATTTACGACCTTTTAAACTTTTTTTCAGTTGAGGAAAGAGATGGTAGTCGGACGGAGCCAAATCAGGTGAATAAGGGGGGGTGTCCTAGTTATTCAAACCCTAAATCACGAATTTTTTGCATGGCAACATGAGATTTGTGTGCAGGGGCGTGGTCCTGCAAAAACAAAAACACCTTTGAATAGCTTTCCGCGTCTTTTCTCTTCAATTTTTTCCCGTAGAGTGGTCAGTAATGTCGAATAGTAATCTCCAGTTATTATTCTACCCTTATTCAAAAAATCAATGATGATTACTCCATGGGAATCCCAAAAAACTGAAGCAAGAACTTTTCCATCAGATTTTTGGACACGAAACTTCTTAGGACTTGGAGAACCGGAGTGTCGCCATTCCATCGATTGTTGCTTTGTTTCTGGATCGTAGAAATGTACCCAAGTCTCATCCATAGTAACAATTTGGTTGAAGAAGTCTACATCGTTTTCAAATCGAGCACAGATCGCACGCGATGCTACTACCATTGCACGCTTTTGGTCAACATTCAAACATTTGGAGATCCATTTTGCAGCAATTTTTCTCATGTCCAAATTGACGTGAACTATATGATAAACGTGTTCGTATAAAATATTCAGTGCTTCAGATATCCGTTTTAGCCCAATTAGACGGTCTGTTGAAATCATGTCATGAACAGCATCGATATTTTCGGGGACTGACACAGAAACTGGCCTTCCCGATCGGTCATCATCTTCAATTGAAAATTTACCTCTTTTGAAGCTTGCAGTCAAATTTTTCACGATCGCATATGAAGGACATTGATCACCAAGGGTATTAAGCATATCTTCGTGAATCAGCTTACCTCTTAACCCTTTTAAATACAGCTGCTTGATGATGGTTCGATACTCCAATTTTTCGATTTTCACAATTTCGGTGGATATATTTTTTCTTTTAATTTATTGCGTAACTCTGGTTTACTTTTTTGACGTCAAACTTCACACTGACACTTCCAATAAGTTATTGTTCATTGCTATGGTAACGCAATAATTTGTTTATGCAGGGAACTGGTCTAGGCTAACTAGATATCAATACATCCTCGTAGTTTCGTGAAGCAAATAATACCCAATTAAAACCCATAAACTGTTATGATCAGAATATCTTACCCTATATTCGGAGTCGATATTAGAATATTACTATGTTATTTTATGTTCCCAAACCCCAAACGATGTCTCATTTTCATTAAAATTCGTATTTATTGATTATGTTTGATTATTAGGTGGTTGCTTTATCAAATTTATTTTATTGCGTTGAGTAAAATTGATGAATACCTACACTACGACATTTGAGATTCATCATACCCTAGATAAATAGACCCAATTACCATGTCGTTCGTCCAGAACGTAATCATCTCTATAATTGAATATTGGTTAAAGTTCGATTATCTGTTGAGAAAGGACAAGGAGGGGCGTTGCTATTCCATTTTGGATGGGCACACTAGAATTGTACTACAGACAATGGAAGAGTTCACGTCAGTTACACTTTCAAAAATGTTTATTATGATACAGTGAGCCTTTGAAGCAAAGTGGAGTGTGTTTTTAAGTGCATTCGACAAAGACTTTGATGCAGGTATAATAAAAAATGAGTTTTGAACTAGCATCGAGGTTTTGAGTCTGTTTTATTTTCAATTTCAACAAATTTTTAATATCAATTTTAGGCAGCAAATCGTGACAAGATATAAACTCACTCTTTGATAGATGATGATGTGTCAAAACTATGAAATTTCGGATACCGTTTGCCTGTTAGAAAACTGTGTTGAAAAAAAATAGTTTTATATTAGAACAAACTCAATTGCAACATGAACTGACATGTTATGATTATCATTATGTGTACCAGAGACAATATTGCAATATATTATGATGTTTCATCATTAGTTGTCACTAAGTACATATGGGATGATATTTCTGAAAACATTAGATAGTATTTGACAGAGTAGGATAAAGAAACACACTATACTTCGAGTGGACACTTCCTCAACATCACCTAGTTATATTTCTTTGTCGATTTAGTGTTCGTATTATTCAAATACATGAGTCACCCATCCCTCATCACTTCGATATCTGCTCTTCCTCATGTTTCTAAGCTCGGTTGGTGTGCATGTATGTGAGTGTTTCAACACTACTACTACTACTACAACTACTACTGTTTTACTATTTACAAGTTGTCACTTTGTCGTAATATTAGTCACGTTGCTTCTATTTCAATTCTAATAAATTTTATCTCACTTCAAATCCATAATAACGATGAAGCATGAGAAAAGTTCCAATAACCTATCTGTTTACGCCCTCCTAGGAAAATGATATTTTGAAGTATTTCAGTCAAGCGTCTTCGTTAGCCAAGCGTCTTAAGAGACCATGAGCGCGATCATATTTGGGTCGCTTTTCAGGGTAAAAGAGTCAATTGAAAACGGTTCGTCGTATCGATTTCAAACAAGGACAGGGTTCTAGAAGACGTTCAAATCTAGGAACGTGCTGTAGTGGAAATTGAAATTTCAATCCACATTTTCACAACAAAAACCTCAAAAATATCCCAAAATTGCAGTTACTTTGAAGCAACTTTTTGGATAGATGAAAAAATAATTTTAAAAAACATTTCAGCACGTACATAGATCAACTATTTACCTTTCTTTAGATACCAAATTCATTTCGATTGGATTGGTTCAAAATTCAATGGAAGAGAAATGCCATTGCAGCTACCTCGATTTTCTGTGAGAAGCATCGTGAGGAGCTGCCGCAGACGTAGGTACATGGAATCAAGCGTCCTCTAGAAGCCTGTCCTAATCGATACGACGAACCGTTTCTGAGTTGTCGAATCTGTTATTAAAAAAATCGTCCCAAATATGGTCGTACTCATGGCCTCTTAATGTTTCCCATAATCGACGTTGAATTCAACGTTAATTCCATATTCCTTCCGAAAACAGTTACAATTCAACCGAAAGTTACATATATGAAAATCAAACAAACACACTTATACAAAAATTCTTTTCTGTCTTTTCTTCCTCAATCGGAACATTCCTTTGTGCCGACTTTGCACAATATCATTCCTGCAACCCGCTTCCGTTCGCCAGCGACGGAATCTGACATTGTAAAAGGGTTGGTTTTGTGCCGTCGTATCTGAGTGCAGAAGGGAAGTGGCCCGGAAATTTATTATCTCCCGCGGACATCTGCAGTGATGTCTCATCATCAGAGAGCGGTTGCTCTGCGCGTTTCGTTCCGCTTGTTTATCGCACACTCTGACCGAAACAAGGGGCATCTTCGATAATTTTCCATTATGGGAACGATAGATCAATTATGGTGTCAATTTCCGGCCAGCAGTTTGTAAAGGAATTTCTGAAAGAAAAACTTCCGTTGGAACTATGGAACCGACCACTAAATTGACGATATGTGATTTGAAGTTCTGCTACGGTTCAAGGTTTATAATTGATAACGTGTGGATGGGTGTGAGTTAGGACGATTCAGGTTGAATATATTTCGAACAATTAATTACATGAATCATTACCATCCCAAGTAGCATACCTATATTGGTAGAATACTGGTATAATATTGTGATCATATTGGTAACAGGCCAATAAACAGCAATTTTTCTCATAAAAGTTCAACTTAAATTGCTCCGCCGATTTCTTTTTTGCAATTCGGTCGTCACAGAGGGCTGAATAATTAGCAATGAAGTTATCAATCCCTGAGGGGGTGCAACCCTCCCAAATTCGTAAAAACTTTTTTCTGGAAGGTATTTTCCTGGCATTTCAGCTCTGGGCAATAAATATGAGTGAAACTCGGTATTAATAATGGTGGCGAATTATTTTCAACAATTAAACCCCCTCCCGGGGCATCAACCCCTTCCCGAAATCGTGTTTTTCTGGGGTATTTTCTATGAATGTAAAATTGTCAGTCCTGAGTAATGAAACTGAGCGAAAATTTGTAAAAATAATATAGGTATAAATTATTAGAAACGATTTTCCCGCCTCCGCATTCGGGGCATATCCCCCGCATCGCAGAAACATTGGGGCGAGAGGGAAGGGGGTGAATATTTGAAAAAACTCTCAAACTACTACTCTTAGATATAAATGTGTGTAAATAATCGTTGAGATCTGTCGTTATTGAGATTTGGAAGTACTGTTATGAAAATCATTCGCAAATTCGAGAGAAGAGCAACTTCGGGACAGTTTCCTTTGAAGCACTGTCTTCCTCGGTCTCGAATCCCCATATTCCATCAAGGACTGATTTTATTTTTCTTTCCATAGAACAATAATGTGATCAAATGCCGAGTAACCTCTATTTCAAGTACTCAAAAGATTGACTGGATTGCATTTAAAATTTGTACAAGAAACCAAATTTGTATGAATATTTTCAATAAGAGCAGGTTTTTTTCTGCAAACTGGCTCTTCATTCATGTTGATACGTGCTTTTATCTCTGAGTTATTAGCATTTGAATTTATAAACTTCCTCATGATTTTGTAACCTAAAATATGCGAAGAATTGAAAACACTCGTATTTGAAACCAACATTATTTGGACCGGTTGAACGTTTTGCATTTTGACAATGAAGTATTCCTCAACTGTTCATTTTACTTGCTACAAGTGATAAGACATTATTTCAGTAATCACAAGCATTATTTCACGAAGTCAGGAACTTTAATGTTATAAGATTTTCAATTGCAATTTTGCAGCTGGCAACTGCGCGTATAAATACAAATAGTATCAGAATACAAAGCTGCGATCTTTACCTTCAAAATGACTCAAGATTTATCCGAATTGAACATTTATGTGAGGAGTTATAGAACTTTACTTCACGCGCTGGTTGAAAAAATGCACGTTGGCGGGAGCCGGCGCAACACCTGCCACGTTGCGAAAGCATATAACTTCAACAATTTTCTTCAAGAATACCGCGCGATTTCTCAAAATTTTGGTAGAGACAGTTTTTTTGTAAAAATTTGTGCTCGTTTTGAATATCAAGTTATTTTTATGATTTAAACTAAATTTTTGAGATATTTCGAAATTACCTTAAAAATTAATTTCTACGCGTTTTTTGGGGGGGTTCCAACCCCCTGGAGGTGATAATTTTTCTCAGAAGTAATGTGGACACTGTGTTCTACAATTAAAAAAAATTATTGGAGGAGCAATTTAAGTTGAGGTTGATAGCCCTGTTGATTGGCCTATAAAATACTTGAGTCGTAATATTGGCCAGAAGAAATATGTGAATTTTCGGCGATATTGGTCCAATATTATACTTAAACAAGATTGACAAAAAATATTCTCGAAGCAATATTGTTTTCAAAATAATCAGCCATATTAGTACAATATCGCTGGGTACAATATTATGAACATATTTGTAAAATATTTAAACGTTATATCGGCGAGAAAATAAAATGTGAACATTTTGTGATATTGGTCTATTATTGTTTGGACATTTTAAAAATGGTTTTGGTGAAATTTTCTTTAAGCAATGATGGTCTCAAAACATTCAACGATATTGGTACAATATCATTTGGAGTTATTGGTAGAATTTTCAAATTGAATATGCCTTGGGGAGTTATTGAATGTCAAACTCGATGTCGAATGAAATCGGAACTTCCACAATTTCAGTTCTCCTGCAGATAATTAAGGGGACAACAGAGTCTGCCTTTTTATCGCTGTAACCACTGCGTAAACTGTCTTCAAAACTAGTTGTGGGTAGTATTTGATATATTTTCTTATGTTTCAAAAAAACCTTCGATCTATAGAGCTACCTAGAAGTTATTATCCAGGTTTGTTCATAATATATTCTGATGTGGTTTATTGAATATTCGGCCAATATTCGGAATTTCATAATGGTAATATTCTTTTTAATATATACATATTATCATTTGAATATTAGCTTGAGGTGATCCTAATAATTTCAATCAATATGGTTAAACAGAAACTGTTGACTATTCGGAAAATGATATTCAACCACTGTGCTATCAAACTTGCATATAATACATTCAATTTCCCTAGATACGATATGAGAGGAATATTGGGATACCAATATTCAATCTTGATGGTGAAATGAGTATAAGACCATATTTTTTCATCGATTTTGGTAAATACTATTAAACCAATTTTGAACCAATGTAAGTAATATCTTTGATAAGTAACTTATAAATAAATACACTGTATTATAACATGTGCATAATATACACAATACAATATAAAAACAATAAAAATACAAATGAAACATTAAATAAAACTAAGTATGATCTGAAAGCAGCGATTCAATACGATTTGTTGAATATATGTGAAATAATATTCAACCCAAATGCTATCTATGAAACTTGTTTGTACAATATAGGTTTTTATTCATAGAATTGATATGAGAGGAATATTAGGATTGCAATATTTATTCTAGATGTTGGGAACAATATAGAGATAGTACAGTTTTATCGAAATTGGTGAATATTAAAACCAATATTGACCTAATATAATTCAATGAATTTTCTTCAATTTAATTACATTTAACTAATGTTATATAAAATTTGGATGCAAAATATAGACTTTCATCTGCGTATCTGCTATAAGTGATACTTATCATGAAAATGTTAATATAATTGAAATGGATGGATGGATACTCTGAATTATTTTTAGAAATCATTCAAGATACTCAAATGATCATCTCTATGAACTGAGAAATGTGATGGATTCAAGGCAACTTTATTTTTTATTTAAATTTTGCTTCATATGAAAAAAATTTAATTGCACTGAAACGCCTTGAGCATACCCACAATAATAGAAATGAAAACAAAACCAACCTTCTGCCTAAACGTGAAAATACCGTGGGGCAGCTTCCATTACTTGGGCCCAAAGTTTATAAACAGCACACCTATCGCTTTTCAACATATGCAAAAAATCACAACTTTCAAGGAAAGAATAAAAAAATTTATTATGTCGAAGGACATTATGTCGAAGGATAGAATTTTTTTTCTGATAACATCAACAATGTAACTCGAATAATTAATTCCTTAATATACTATTCTTTAGTAAAATTTGAACCTGGCACTTACCGAAATTGACATTATAAATAAAACACCATGAAACCCAAACAATACTATACAACCAAACAATGAAAACATATTCGAACTCAGACCCAAAAACCTAATTAGTCCAAAAAACCTAAACCGAGACTAGAAAAGACCCAAACTGGGAACACTTAGATCTAATTTATTCATTCAATCTGTAGGTTCATGCACTGAACCAAATCTAAATATTACGCATACATTTTTTGTAACCAATCCAGGTACATTCAACTTTTTTGTTTACTTGTTCATTTGCATTGTAAATTTTGTTTATTCTTAACTTATAACCCATGCATCATGTACAATTTCCAATAAATAGTTATTATAATTATTGTTATATCTAGAATCGTTATAAGTAGAATACTTAATTTTGTTATGAATATTGCAATTGTATATTTCAAAACTTCATTTTAGGACATAATCCAATAGATTTGCCCAAAGAAATATAATAAGATGTGTCTTACTTTTATCAAAAAGGCGAATTTTGAAGTGATTATTTTTTTGATATGATATAAGAACCCAAGATAATCTGCACATCCTGACTACCTTGGTCAAGAATTACATGACTTAAATTTCTCAACTTATTTTATATCATAATAACGATGACGGATGATAAAAAAGATTTAATCCAACTGTATCCTTCTAGGAAACTAATATCTCGATACTAATCCTCAGTCAAGCGTCTTCCAGAAATGTTTCTAATAATCGATGTTGAGTTCAACGTTAATACTGTATTCCTTTCAAAAACAGTTACAAATCAAAGAAAAGTTACATATGAAAATCAGACAAACACACTTATATTTCATAAAAAGTCTCGAAAATAGGATTTTTTTTGTGCGCGCGCGACAAGTTCCGGTGGAAAGCGCAACCGCATACGGGATGTCGCGTAAGCACGGAAAATGCATTTATGGACGTGTAATGACCGATATGAAAACCACCTATAATAAATATTACTATTATATTATTATTATTATATTATTATTATATTATTATTATTATATTATTATTATATTAATATTATTATTTATTTTTAAAGATGAAAGAACGAAACCATTGATTTTTAATTTTTATAAATTCGAATAATCATGGTGCAATTTGTCTTGCTGCAAATAACTAATCCCTCAGCAGCTACTTCATTTTCGATAACTTTAAGTAAAAGATGATGCTATATCAGTAGAAGTATTCAGTTATTGATTTTCCCTCACTTGTATTTTGATGTTTCCGTTGTGTTTACTGTTCTAGAATGGCTGAACACTTTACGAGAAACTTCAATATTTCTGCATACCGAATCTTCAGCTATAGTCGAGGAACGCCAATCTCCATGCCTTTTTAGTAAGAAAATGTTCTCCGCCCTCGACTAACATAGATGCTATAACTAGATAATTATTTTTATTTTAATATTTTTCGTTATCCCTCATAACCTGTCGTATTCAATATACTATACGACGTGTGATTGAGATTTCGTCCACTGGAAAATCTTTGGTGAGAAAACCACACCGAAAAACTCACCTTTCCTACTCAAAAAACGTTAATAAGCTAAGAATTGAATTTGTTTAATTTATTATTATCTATGATCCTTTGTAACAATCTTTTGAGAAAGTCACACTCAATTTGATGCTGGAAAACTCAGTCGATTTCTTTCAATATTTTTCTTGAATATGTTCAAAATTTATTCAGTTTTCCCCCTACTAATGAAACTACCCTTAGGTTTGTAAGTGCAATAAACCACCCACATTGAAACTTCATAGTTTGTGACCACATATTGAGTTCTGCGAATGCTAATAATATTTGGTTGTGATGTTTCGCTATCGGAAATCAATACTTAGATGAAATATTTATTTATCCTGAAGTGTTTGGAGACCACCCGAGTAGAAAACGATTTGGTAGATTTTAAATAATATTTCGTTATGAATCTACCTTAAATATTTCGTAACATTGGTCTGAACATCAGAAAAATCTGAGTGAAAGACTTTTATAATAGCGCCCGGCCCCAGGGTTGACCAAATAAACAAATTGACAAACTTGCGGGAACGGCTGAAAAACGAAAACTACAAGTGAGTTAAATCTTAAGCTTCCAAATTTTGCATGGAATATGTAAATCTGACACCTACCGACATAATAAATGAAACCATGAAACCTAAACAAGACAATGACAAAATATCCGATCTCAGACCCAAAAACTGAAATTAGCTTGAAAAACCTAAACCAAGATAAAAAAAAAACGAAATGTGAACACTTATTCATCTAATTTATTTATCTACTCTGTGTACTCAACCAAATCTAAAGTTTTTTGTAACCTGTCCAGGAACATTCAACTTCACCGATTACTTGTTTAGTCACATTGTAAATTTTGTTAATTCTTATATTGTAATCTAGGTATCATGTACAATTCAATATAAATGAGTATTATTATTATCACCTCTAGAATCGATATGAATAGAATATTGGGATTGCAATTTTTGTGCACAATTTTTAATAAGGTGAATTATAACAAATTAACCCCCAGTCCCCCATAGTCCTTAGACTATGGTTGGGTTAATAAGGGGGTGGGGTTAATTTCGAAGAGTCAACCCTCCAGGATGAGCAAGGCGCCTCCACCATAGTCCTTTGACTATGGTTGGAGTAATAAGGTACGTGGGTGGGGTTAATCATAAAGAATTAACAACCCGAGCAGAGCAAGGTGCCTCCACCATATGTCGCGACTAGGGCTGCTAGGGTAGCACCCTGAGTCGCATAAGGGGTTGTTTCCCTTAAACGAAATGCAACTTGGGGTGTAGCACCAAATTGAAATTCGAGGGTAAACAGAGAATATGAACATTTATTTTACAGCAACTGGGATACTGGGGGGAACATTAAATACACATTTGAAATACGGGTTACTCAAAAATATAGCATGAAATACTTAAAACAACTCTTACCTAAAACCATTTCTAAAACAATACTCGTTTGTCCTTTTATGGACGCTTTCAGCTAAAACCAAAAGGGCCTAGACTATAAGGCTAACTGAGTGCTAGGACTCTCTCCTCTTTAGGATTATATTGCTAACTATCTTCCACCACTCCAATCATCTTCTATTTATATAATAATAGAAATGTTTTTATTTCCATTCGGTCAACGATTTTAGCATGTCACGCGACTTTGCTGATTTTAATGTCGGTCGCATATGACAATAAACTTCCATCGTGATCAAATTAATAAATAACAATGCATAATAGATCAATGCAATGATAGATTATGTATCAAGGGCGTAAAGTAGGCGTTTATGGCCTGCAGCGTGGATGATGGCCCCACACGCCGAAGGCCTTAAACGCACGTGATACATACAAAATTTTATGCACTAGCGGTTTTATAGCGCGAATCACAAATACTGACTTGAATTGCAATGGTCTACACGTTTCATACGTTATGCATACAATAATTAAGGGTAACATAATATGAGGAATGTGAAACTAGCTGAGTGCTATATTGGAGAATCTATTTCAAATAAATAGATCATCACCGAAAAAATTACCAACGATTATAAACAAATGTTAGAAAGAGTATTGCTCTATTGAACTGAAATGATTCTAATTCGTGTTAGGAATTGCATGAAATGATGTGTGAGTATAGACAATTTGAGAATTTTGTCTATTTTACGGCCCGTCGGGCCATAATGCGCCCACGGGCGGTAAAGTGCCACTTTACGCCCAGCAAACCGGGCGGTAAAGTGTACTACTGGCATTCACGATATCCTCTTCATAGATTGATCTACAAAGAATGTGTTTTATCATTTTTCATCCATTTTGTATACGGAAACAAGGAAGCAATGAAAATATAACCTGAACTTCTTTTTTCAAGACTGAACGTAACTCAGAAAGACCACGTTAGCGAGCCCAGTTCAGACGTATTTTACAGGAAGACCTAGTCGGAAAGGCTTGTTTTAGCGAGGAATTCTTACAATCATGAATGTCTGCAAAGTGTTTCATATTGAAACCATAGGTAGTCTCACTGTAATTGGATACATCATATAGGTTTCAATGACTCAAGCAAATTGAATATTTTCACAAATTAATTATACAAATCAATAAAACGCAAAGTCGTCTCCACAATTCAATATCACTATCCGGTGCAGTAAGTTGGTAAAACAGCTGTCAGTCAGTTGACAGTCACAGTAGTACATGTTTCGGACCTACATAAATCTATCATCAGCTATTTGGCAATTCTACAATAAAAGGAGAACAATGTAACTAAAGACAATTTGGCTCATTATAAAATTACTTACATGGAGATGAAAAAATGTTGTATAATTATATGTGAAAAATAATTGCTGTGCTACATAATTAAATTGAGAGCAAAACATGGTTTTAATAGATTTGAATAAGTAATCTATTATTATTTTTGGAAAAACGGAAAAGGGAGGCAAAGAAGCCCGAATCCCTTATTCCTATAAGAGGAAATTAAAAAGGACCTTAACCACATGGGTACATTTTTGGCCAGTCTATGAATGAACGTGGAGGACGAACGGATATGAACTAACTATAAACAAATCAACTTTGTTACAAAAAGGCTCAGAATATTAATGCACACTTTTTATGAACTACGTGAAATTCTACAAAAAAAAATCTTTTAATATTTTATACATCTCTTGCCGAATCTATAATAAAATATTGTATTCCTGCTGGGGTGCAACATTCAAAACTGATATTAGCCCGTTACAAACCGCCAAACACAAAAGAGTTATATCAAGAAACCAACATGTTGAATATACATTCACTATACACTTATCACTGCTTGATAAGAATGTTCCAAAAACGAGCAGATTTCACACAGAAACAATCAAGAGAAACTCGATCAAAAATGAACCTGGATGTAAAAATTGAATTCTTTAATAAAACTGTCACCCAAAATTCTTTTCTCTTTTATGGTCCAAAAATATTCAACATTTTACCAAAAAAACTAAAAAATATAACATCCTCCAAACTATTCAAAAAAGAGGTGAAAAATATGTACATAATCATCCAGAAAAATTTCCATTTTCATACTGAAATAAATACCTACTTACTTTTAATTGTACATATTTGTGTATATAAGCTCCTCACATACTATACCAAAAATTCACAATACCATACATATTACATAGCTCAGGTTCCGGTATTGCTGAGCAGTGCTGCCCGGTGGGTGTGGTCTCTCTCTCCCCCCATAGAAACTGTGGGGGAGGGGGGGACTACATTTGCTTGGCGCAGCTGTTCGGTAGTATCGAAACCTAAGGCAAAAACGGTTATACCCCAATCAAAGTGTTTGAAATTGTCTAATCTCATTTGAATTTGTAATTTCAGTTCATATATTTATATATTTCTTTTCTTTTTTTTTCTCTTCGCTTCTCACTCTCACTCTTCGTAAAAATGTAAGTAAACTGCACTTGCCATCGCACACCATTGCATATAAGACATACAATTTGTACAAATGACTTGCCGATTGAGACATCACAAAACAGGCTACAAAGCCTAGCGTGAGTATACTATCGCACCGGTCCTTTATGTCTGTTTTGCTCTCAATTTCATTATGTACCACAACAATTATTTTTCACATATAATAAAACATTATTTTTTCATTTCCATGTAAGTAATTTTATAATGAGCCAAATTGTCTTTAGTTACATTGTTCTCCTTTTATTGTAGAATTGCTGAATAGCTGATGATGTATCTATGTAGGTCCGAAAAATGTACTACTCCCAATAAACATTTTCATTTATATAATAGTAACCGTAAAGTTATCAGTAATATTTTATAAAACCGTACTTTGTATTAGCTAAGCATAGTAATATTTCTGTAACTCTTATAAACCCTTTACAACACTTAAATGGAGCAATTTGTAAGAGTTGCGAACATCTTTTTTTAAGTAACGTTATAAAACCTATAGGTCTATAACAGAAATATTTCCGGTACCTTTATAAAACTTTCTATAAAACTTCTAGGAAGAGGATGGAATATTTAGTTTTATTACTGACTTGGTTACTCTTATAAACTTTTCCGATAGATTTGTTGGTAACCTTACCATTACTAAATTATTTCTCTGTCAGGCAGTCATCTGTCACATTTCCAATATGTGTTTTCTCTTTTTAGCATACATTGGTTATTATATTACGTTTCTCTTTGTTAATTCCACAATTTTCAACATCAGACAGTATAGTAATTCATTTTTGTCACCAAGTTTTCATATGATATTAAGATGGATGATATTATACGCACTTTAATACTTGTCACATCATGTCCACACATACGGTTATACCAAAATTATATTGCCAATCATTTTTTACTGTAAATGCTAGCAAGGCACTTCTAAAAAATTCATTGGCCTTTCAAATATGTATGATTAAGAAAATTATTATTGAATTTAAAAAAATAATTATATTGATTTTTTAAAATTTGTTTATAATACGGAATCAATCATATGTTCTTGTAATATAATGTAAAATAAGAGTACAATATGCAGTCAGTTTTCCAAAATTATGTTGAATATTTAATTTTTTATTCCTGTTAATATCTGCGTTTTATAAAATTATCATGGCGGATAGAACAAATACCCTTATAAAAATTAGTTGCCAAAAAATTACTGTCGGTAACACTATAAAACTTAAAGTTACACTATGTTTATAAGTTTATAAGATTTTGTACTCATAAATTGTATGAATGGTAAATTACTTATGAACCTTGTTGGGGATGGCACTAGAAATCAGTCTCGACTGTTTGTCATCTCCGTTTTTGTGGTTTGCTTGATGTAATATTCCAATTCTATTGTCTTTTTTGTTATTGTACTTTGGCAAACTTCAAAATAAACGTTATTATTATTATTATTATTATTATTATTATTATTATTATTATTACTATTATTATATATCCAGAAGTGGTGATTCTATAAAACTTTATTACTACTATAAATCCTTAAGTGTTAGTTGAGTGTCACAGCACACCACAAGTGATGGTGGTGATATTCAACGGTGAAGAAGACTAATTTAACCTCGAAAAACTGTAATATGTTTACTTTTCTCTCTGTGTGTTGGTGTTGGAGCCAGACATTATAAAATTTTCAAAATTGTGCAAACAAGAGAACTAGGGCGAAAAGTCCCATCATTAACAATTGTACCATCGGCATGCGAAAGAGACGGAACGTTATTTTGGCCCCCAACCAAGAAGAGGATTGTCATTAGCATTCTCATTATTTTCAGAAAACACTGATGAGTTTGCAGTGGTCTCAATTTCATTATCAAAACTTTTGATTTTTGTGTCATTGGTTGATAAAGTGGAACTGAAAGATACCTGTCGATTAACGAAAGTGGTACTTTTTAATTTAACAGAAGATGCTGGCACTATTTGTGTTATTCTGGAAAAACGCTTAGAAACTTTCCGGCAAAATGTACTGCTGTACTTGATTTTTTTCCAGCTATTAATCATCGTTATATTCATAATTATGCACCTATATACACAGAGTTGATTCAAACTACTCCTATTTGAGGTTAACTAAATACTGAGAAGTGAGAACACAAAGAGAAAACATCAGTTACCCAAAGTTTCATAACGTATTTATAAAAGAACTTGTTACTAAAAGTTTCATAACGTATGTATAAAAGAACTTTAGTATCTGAGGTTTTAAAAAGGCAAACAACGATGCTATTATAAAACTCAGAAACCATTAGTTTTATTACGGAAGTAATATACATTTGTTATATAAATTGAGGTAACTATTACTTCAAGTTTTATAACACAGTGATATAAATAGTTAGAACACTTCATTATAAATCTAGACACAGTTATGGCATAAAACCCTAATAAACCTAATTTACTATAATTGTTGCAATGAAACTTCAAAGCATTTCCCTATATAATTGTGTAACCTTTATAAATACTTTATAAAATTATCAGTTACTATAAGTCACGAAAATTGTTTATTGGGCTATGTGACTGTCAACTGATTGACAGCCGTTTCACCGACCTACTGCACCGGTTGGTGATATTGAATACCAGTACACTTCGAGATATAAAATTAGGTTAACAGGTTTACAAATTGATTAGTTATAGACTCATCCCATTATGAAAAATTTTCGTAAGTAAATCGAAAATGTAATGAAGATGCCATTTTGGACCTTCCTACTTTTCTTGAAAATCAAGCATCACCAGTTTTTATCTAGCTCTCCTGGAATTACCAAACTCATCAAAAATGCCCAATTTGAATCACCCTGTGCGAAAGAAAGAGTTGACTTCAAAAACTTTGGAATAAGTTTTACTGGGTGGTAGGGAAAAGAAGTGACAAGTCTGACCTTCCATTAATAGAACTGGTAATTATTATGGAAATTATAATTATTATCTGGAACAGTTTTTGAAGTTTCTTGCTTTATACGAGACTTTTCATTCATTGTCAATTTCATGAACTCGTAAAAACATTCACGATTATTGAATAAAAGTTTGTTTTTGTGGATGATATTCGTTTCTTGACATGCCTTTTTGGGAATTTTAACCTTCCACAGTCCGAAAATGAAGAAATAGCAATTCAAAGAAATCTGTACAAGTGTAGAGGGGCAATAAAAAAATAAGTGTTCCAAAAATTGTGTTTACAACATACCTTGTTCGTGTGCTTGAAGTTATATAGGTGAAACATTTACTGTGCTTAAGGAAGAACACAAAAGTTATATAAGGAATCGGAAAATAACTGGTTCGAAAGTATCCGAACATATTCTGACATCGGATGGCGATCATATGATGAAATGAAATGACTCCAAAATTTTATAGAGTGAATTAAATCAAGAAAAGAGAAAGTTGAACGAAACTGCCTGTATTTTATTATCGACGAACTGTTTTTCGACCAACTCAGTAGAAATGGATAGCACATGGTTACTTCTCCTCAGAGAAGATTTGAGAAATAACAGAATGATTGATTGATCTCAGACAGCCTATATGTATCTAGATAGCAAATGTCATCATAAAAAATATTTGGCAGATTTCATTTGACTTTGTCAAAACAAATCCATTCATATTCAAGCTGATAAAAAAAGAATTTTTAGCAAGTTTTCATACTTCGAATTTTGATAACGGAGACAGATTTAGTCTCCGAAATGTCAACGTTTTCGAAAAAGAAAAGTATTTCAGTCAATTTAAATTTTCCTTGTCATATAGGCAAAGGACCCCGCAAACACCTTATGGGATTTGGGTCCCGGTGGATTTTTTTGAATTTTTGGTATGATGTAGTCCATGTTATTCTCAAACAATGTTACCATTGCGCCAACTCAAAAAAATGAACAGTTTTGCTGCTAGGGGGCGTTGAAATCACCCCTAGAGCAGATTAGACTATTTATTTTTGAATCCGGTAACAATATGTTCACTTGTTTCATTGTTGCTAACGTTGCACAGTATTGTGCTGTTTTATAAAAAAAATCTTACCCCCCTCCTTCTTCCCCCCAACTCCTATTACGTAACGAAAAAGAAAATATTTCCAGGGTGCTTTTAAATGTATCGTCGAACGTTTAAATATGCCTTAATAAGGGGAATAGCAGTTTTGTATGATTATCCCCCCTCCCCCCGAAAGATACAAAATGAAAAAATGTCGGTGGATTTTTCTGAATTTTTAATATGATGTAGTTCAATTTATTTTGAATCTAAAATATTTGGGTGACAAACCCCGAAAATGAATAGTTTTGATGCTAGGGGCGTTGAAATCTCATTTTGCTCAGAATAGACTATTTATTAATATTGGCTGAAACAATTTCTCTACGTAGTTTAGATTATGCTGAACAATTGTGTGATTTCTTATAAAAAAAAATCTGAAACCTCCCCCTATTTTAAAACACAAAAAAAATTATTCTCGACTACTTGTAAATTCTTTATCAAAATAAATGTTTTATCAAAATAAATGTTTTAATCAGTTCAAATGAAGGAAATCGTACAGTTGTTTAATTTAATCTCTCCCCTCTTCCTTTGAATCCACCAATATTTTTTTGAATGGATTTAAACATTTATTTTGAAAAAGCATTTACAATAAATATCGTGTTTTAAAATAGGGGTTGGGGGTAAGGGGGAGGTTTCAGATTTTTTTTTTATGAGAAATCACACAATTGTTCAGCATAATCTAAACTACAATACGTAGAGAAATTGTTTCAGCCTATATTAATAAATAGTCTATTCTGAGCAAAATGAGATTTCTTCGAAAGCGTAGAAGGGCAACATAAAATAAAAAAATTATAATTCCGACTTCACAACTCGGAATTATACTAATTCCGTTACAACGCGGAATTAGTATAATTATTACTTTACAACTCGGAATTAGTATAATTCCGACTTTACAACACGGAATTAGTATAATTCCGACCACACAACTCGGAATTATACTAATTCCGACTTTACAACTCGGAATTAGTATAATTCTGACTTCACAACTCGGAATTAGTATAATTCCGACTTCACAACTCGGAATTATACTAATTCCGTCTTCACAACTCGGAATTATACTAATTCCGACTTTACAACTCGGAATTAGTATAATTCTGACTTCACAACTCGGAATTAGTATAATTCCGACTTTAGAACTCGGAATTAGTGTAATCATTGCGATTCCATTGAAATTATAGTGAAAGTTTAAACATTGGTCCCTAATGTCCAAACTCGTTAATTCATGTGCATTTGTGTATATTCTTATTACTCAATATTATTAGAACGTATCTTTCCCGCACGCCACCTCGGCAGGAGTGTGCGGGAAAGTATTACTTTCCGCACATGTTAAGTATTTTTAATGGAAAAGAGTATACTTTATTTAGAGAAAATCGTAAGAAAAGTACTAGTTTTATGCTTAGCAACTTTTCTACTTAGCAACACGTTTATTATTGATCATTACATTATTTCATCTTGCCAATCTGACAGATTTTTTTTTTATAAATTGATGCGTTTCCATTAAAAAAAGAAAAAAACATGCTGGATCCACATCAAACCAGAATAACAGAAACAAAACATCATCTCAATGTTTTTCAACAATTTAAAAACAAACCTGAAACTTTTCTTCAACAAAACGTGTTGTGTTTTTGGACGCAACAAACTTTTCGCGTTCTCGTTTCCATTAAAAAAAGGACAGAAACACGTTTTCAACTTTTAAAGAGAAACATTCTTGATTGAAAATTGAATCAATACATGTCTCCTCTGGAAATGGAAAAACCCTACGATAAAATTGAAGTTACTTTTTTGTAATATCTTACAGAAAACAACTACTTCCCCGGCAAAATCCACGCTGGACATTGAACTACATCTGATAGATATTGAGAAAAACCCTATATAACTTGAGAGAAATAATCTGAAAGTGAAAATTTGCATTTTCATTCAGATAGTTGATTATTTATTAAATGACCAGTTTCCATTGGAGATACTTATTTATGAATCAGGTAAGAGAGAATGTTATTCAGAAGTATCACTGACAGAAAATCGCTCATTCCATTGATGCGTGAATTGCATCTCTTTCGCTAGGCCTCCAATACATTTTGGTAGACAAAAAATCTATTTCACTATTATAAGATCACCAGGGAGGTGGGAAGAATTGGAAAACATACTCTTCAGAAATAATTTCAATGAGGAATTGTTGGACTATTTCTTGTGCGGTGAAACTTTCAAAATATTTTTCTGACATAAAACCTGTCATGGGTATGGTATGTTGATTTCATTGAAAATATGAACAGAAAGTTCATAAAGTCAGATGTGGAATCATCTACGACTGAAAGTTGGAATTTAGTCGCTATTTTCCATCGTACAAAAAAAAATCTTAGTGGTACCGCCAAGCATTCAACCACATGGCATATCTAAAATTGCTATATTCTTTGATAGATTTTAGGGCCAACCATCAGCTGTATTAAATCTTCAAAGTTCTCGCTGGATGGTTCAAGTTTACATTTTCACATAACTCCAGCCAACTCGTGGAATCGTAATGATTACACTAATTCCGAGTTGTGAAGTCGGAATTATACTAATTCCGAGTTGCGAAGTCATAATTATACTAATTCCGAGTTGCAAAGTCAGAATTAGGCTAATTCTGAGTTGTGAAGTCGGAATTAGGCTAAATCCGAGTTGTAAAGTCAGAATTATCCTAATTCCGAGTTGTAAAGTCAGAATTATACTAATTCCGAGTTGCAAAGTCAGAATTAGGCTAATTCTGAGTTGTGAAGTCGGAATTAGGCTAATTCCGAGTTGTGAAGTCGAAATTATACTAATTCCGAGTTGTGAAGTCAGAATTATACTAATTTCGAGTTGCGAAGTCGGAATTAGACGAAATAATTTTTTTTATTCATTGTGGCCCTTCTACGCTTTCGTAGATTTCAACGCCCCCTAGCATCAAAACTAGTCATTTTCGGGGTTTGTCACCCAATTATTTTCGATTCAAAATAACTTGAATTAAATCATATTAAAAATTCAGAAAAATCCACCGAAATTTTTTCATTTTGTGTCTTTCGGGGGAAGGGGGGATAATCATACAAAACTGCTATCTCCCTTATCAAGGCATATTTAAACGTTCGACGATACATTCAAATGCACCCTAGCAATATTTTCTTTTTCGTTACGTAATAGGAGTTGGGGGGAAGAAGGAGGGGGTAAGATTTTTTTTATAAAACAGCACAATATTGTGCAACGTTAGCAACAATGAAACAAGTGAACATATTGTTACCGGAATCACCGGGAACACTGTTAATTTTTTTGAGTTGGCGCAATGGTAACATTGGTTGAGAATAACATGGGCTACATCATACCAAAAATTCAAAAAAATTCACCGGGACCCAAATCCCATAAGGTGTTTGCGGGGTCCTTTTGTATACGATACGTTACTGACGAAATTAATAAATTGTTTTCAAGAGAACAGTCTTCTAAACGCAGTAACTAATCGGGGTAAATTGTTTATTGCCCCTCTACACTTTTATAGACATCTTTGAATTACCATTTTTTTCATTTTCAGACTGTGGAAGGTTAAAATTCCCAAAAAGGTATGTCAAGAAAATTCACGATTATGTTTATGATATGAGAAATGGAGTCATATTCAATTGAAACTATTCGTGCCTTCACCCATTACCGATGTGAGTTATTTTCTAAGTATTCGAAAGAAACTTCCTCCAGGATACATTTCGATTTACAGATTCCTCGTTAAAACCAAAATTTCCACTGCTCTTTGAAGCTGGTCCCCACGTCATTCCAACTCTCCAATAATTACAGACTTCTCAGCTTTTCTCGCGTTCCGTGCTTCTGCTCGAGTTACGTTTCGCTTCAAATTTCATACAGTTAAACTTTGACTCGGGTTCACACAGTGAAATATTATTGCAGAGTTGCTGAAAGAAAGCAGCTTCCGTCGCGCTCCGATGCCACATAGAACAACACGTTTCAAATGGGCTGTCATTTCATTGAATAGTAATGCAAAAATTATGTCGAGTGTCTAGCCTCCGGAAAATACGCAAATATCGAGTTGACTGCTGTCGAACGAATAAAGTGTTTCATAATATGTGATATTGGTTGTAGCTTTGAAAAACGCATCAATCAATAGCAGCAATCCGTTGGGTTATTCGTTGATCAAATCAGATGAAGTTCCAAAATGATGTAACTGTAGCACTGTTCGTATAGTCCAAACATTCGATTTATATCACTTGGTTCAGTTAATGAACACCCCAAACTAGAATAACGAATAACAGTCAAACTTTCATAGTTTTGATCATTATCAATAACTCACATGTTTTATCAATGAATGTGTTCGATATTGGTGATATCTCATTCCAGGCCACCTATCATTCACTTCTGGAATCGATTTACCTGAAGACAGAGACACCTATTGCAATTTCAGTACCTAACTTTGTTGTGAACTCTTTCAATCTAGACCCATGCATTGGCAACTGGAATACCATTTACGTAGATGAAAAAAGTGATCAATCAATTCACTTTTATCAATAACCAGGGTAAAAGTTTAAAGAATGTTCTTATGTGGTACTATGGAGGCAATCAAAACAAAATATGATTTTCAATGCTTTCCATGGATTTTTCACCTGAACCTTATACAGGGTGGCCACTTTTTTTAATGGGATTGTATGGGTAACTTCCAAACCATACTAGTGAGAAGGTCGGTTGAATGAAGAAAAAGTTGCACATATGGATGCATAATCTATCAGTGGAAACTAGTCGAAAATATCAGGACCGGTTTTTGAGATATGACGAAAAAAGTAAATTCGATAATTTCTAAATTTTGGTTATACTTCATTTATTTTCAGAAATTTTAAAAAAATATTCCGAGGTTTTTTTATTCGAGTGGAAATTCTCTTTGATTTGACGTCTTCGGATTTCGTTTCCAACGTTTCGTATTCTCTGTACCATCCTCAACTGTTTTTTCTTTTAAATACGGACCTTGATATTTTATGACTCTGTTCGAATTACCTTTTCATTTTGAATCTAGAGGTGTATCATACAATGCCATTTGAAGATGGGTTCCGGGTAATATGGACCGTAATCAAAATTTTATTAAATCACAGTTAGTTCCTGTCATCTTCAGTTGAATCAACATTCAGGTAATAAGATCCTTATCCAAGCTTTATTGGTGTGAATCTGTAGTGAATTTATATTCAGTGTTCATTTCTATAAGGAGTACAATAATTCTAGCATAAAGTGACTACTAATTACGGAAAAATAAATGAGAATCAATGATTATTATTCAGTTTTTCGAATATTTCAAAGTATGCAATATTTGTCATTTGAAAAGCGAGTTCTCAATCGTCCATGGGCGATATGGACAATCCACTCGAGTTGTACATTTTTTATATATGTGAGAAAAAAAAAATATGTTTCGATAAGATAAATAAGTAACTGATCTGCAATGAGTCATCGAAAAATAAATTTTAATTTGTTTGAAACCTCTACCACTTTTTCAATGATTAAAAAAAAACAAAAATTGACCATTTAGGTTTTTCGGTTATGCTTCAACACAGTAAAATAGAAAAATGAAGTCAATTCTCCAGAACCTATTTAATTCTCCGAAAATTTAACATTTCAACAACAAGAGCTGATCTGAATCCATTAGATTTTTATTTGTGGGGGCATCTCAAAACTAAAATGTATAGTAACGAATGAAACGACTGAGATTCTCCGTGAAAATATTGAAGATGTATTGAACGATATCCAAGGACAAGCAATTGCATAAGAAATATAATATCAGAATTGCCATTTGTATTGAAGAAGATGGTGGCCATTTCGAACAATCAATAAATTAAATTAAATGACATTTTCGAATAATTTGGATTTAACTTACTTAACTTCTTTTTGTTATTATCAGTTATTGCGTTTTGAATTATCTACATTAAGATTGATTGCGCTTGTTGATGAATTGTTAAATTTTCAGAGAATTAAATAAGTTCTGGAGAATTGACTTAATTTTTCTATTTTACTGTGTTGAAGCATAACCGAAAAACCCAAATGGTCGATTTTTGTTTTTTTTAATCATTGAAAAATTGGTGGAGGATTTGAACAATTAAAATTTATTTTTCGATGACTTATTGTTGATCAGTTACTTATTTATCTTTTCAAAACTTTTTTTTTTCTCACATGCATAAAAAATGTCAGACCAGTTATTGAATTGAATCTTTTCCCTAGTATACCTCCTCAAGATACCATAGTCTTGGTTGAAGGTTTACTAGATAGAAATCATGTCAACTCAGTTATTAAACAAGAGATATTAGACCTTTTGTCGATATGTCTTGAACAAAATTACTTTCAATTTGAAAATAAAATATATTCTTTATCTGAAGGTTTGATCATGGGAAATCCGCTGAGTCCTCTACTGGCAGATACCTTCATGGACAACCTTGAAGGAATCATTCACGAGCACCCACTCTCGCAACAGTTTTTGTATTAGTACAGATATGTGGATGACATTATAGTTTGTTTTAAAGGTACCAACAGACAGTTAGAGACCTTTCATAAATATATTAACACTATTCACCCAAACATTAAATTCACAATAGAAATAGAAGTAGAAAAATCGTTAAATTTTTAAGATTTGACAATAGGTAAAACCAACAACAAACACCATTTTTCTATTTTTCATAAACCTTCCCATACTGACATCACCATTCATAATAATTCGATAATCCATATATACATAAAATATCAGCATACCATAGTATGATACATAGATTAGTAAATATTCCTCTTTCTGAAGAAATTTTCTGCAAAGAATTAAATATTATAAAACAGATAGCAGTTAACTATGGATATCAAGTCAAATTAATAGAGAATATTCTTGCTAAAAAATTACATAGAAAGGCTATTCAAGAAGTCTACCCCACTATGAGGAACCTTGACAATAATTACAGAACTTTAACTTATTCAGGGCCCGTTTCAGAAAAAATTGCGTCATTTTTGAAAAAACAAAATTTAACGGTAGCATTCAGAACAGATAACACGTTGGGAAGGTTTATTAAAAATAATGAAGATAAAACACAAACATCTAAAAAATCAGGAGTTTATAAATTGAATTGTGGATCTTGTTCCAAAGTATATGTAGGCCAGACTGGTAGACCATTCAAAAGCCGCGTACGTGAGCACCGTATGAATTTTGTAAATAATAATAAAACACATTCAACATATGCCTATCATATTTTGGAAGAAGACCATGACTTCGATGAAAACTTTGAAATCCTTCGTGTTGAAAATAAGGGTATTGGACTTAATTATTTAGAATTCTTGGAAATTAATAAATTGAAAAATTCGTACTGTTACTAAATGATCAATTGGACCTTAATAGTTCCCCTTTGTTAAACCCTTTCAACTAATCAAGTAGTAGTTATGTTTTGAGATTTACAGGTACCTACCTACATTGTATTGTCAATTTTATTTTTATCATAGGTAGCTCCTAATTACCTCAATTGTTAAGAAAGGTATTTAAGTAATGTTCAAGGTAGAATAATTTAATGTATTACATTCGCTTGAAAAAGATACAGTGTATCGAAACATGTCGCGTAGACAATAAATCTGTGGAAATTTAATCGTGTTTACCTTAGTGTCATATACTATGAATTTCCATCAAGTAAATACCACGTCAATCCAAAAGTTTTTTTTGTTGTTGTTTACTGTACAACTCGAGTGGATTGTCCTTATCGCGCACGGACGATTGGGAACTCGCTTTTCAAATGTCAAATATTGCATTCTTTGATTAAAATATTCGAATAACTGAATAATTATTATCGATTCTCATTTATTTTTTCCTAATTATTTGCTTTATGCTAGAAGTATTGTACACTTTATAGAAATGAATACCGAATATAAATTCACTACAGATCCAAACCAGTAAAACTTGGAAAAGGATCGTATTACTTGAATGTTGATTAAACTGAAGATGACGGAAACTAACTGCAAATTGATAAATTTCTGATTACGGTCCATATTACCCGTAATCCGTCTCAAAATGGCATTCAGTGATACACCTCTGGATTTAGAATGAAAAGGTCATTCAAACATTGTCATAAAATATCCAGGTCCATATTAAAAAAAAATAGTTGAGGGTGGTCCTGAGAATACGAAACGTTGGATACGAAATCTGAAGACTTCAAATGAAAGAAAATTTTTTCTCGAATAAAAAACCTTCAAAATATTATTTGATGTTTCTGAAAATAAATGAAATATAACCAAAAAAACAGGAATGATCGAATTTACTTTTTTCCCCCCCTGATATTTTTGATTAGTTTCCACCAATAGATTATGCATCCAGAGTTGCAACTTTTTCTCTCTTTAACCGACCTTCTTACTAGTATGGTTTGGAAGATACCCATACAATCCCATTAAAAAAGTGGCCACCCTGAATAATAGAGAGGAGGAATAAATTTTTTTGCAGAAGCAATGGTAGTGGTACGATGGTTGGCAGAAATTTTCAAAAATTCAATTTATAACAGAGAGGATGAAATGAAGAAATTGAAATTGTAAGTAATTAGTACGCAATTTAAACAGAGATAAATTAATTTATGTTCTCTACACAATTGTGGATAATTTCAGAACAATTTGTTTCTAAAAAGTTGACAGCACCAATTTGTTCATTATACTTGTTGAATTAACGAATTGGACCAAATGCAGACAGATTATTAAGTAGAATTGGGAAGTATTTCTGACAGTTTTTATTTACTTTTTGTGACAGATTTTATATTTTAACTACAACTCTAATAAACATTTCAAAAACCAAGGAAATTATTCAGGAATAAGTATTTAGCCCCAACAACACTTCTATAATATTGTATTGAAGATATTGTGTATAAAATATACACTTCAGTGGTGTACTTGTCAGAACAATTTTGTTTAATTTTGTAAATCAATATTATGTACTTGCTGAATACAAGGAATGAATAAAAACTAAACAATTTGTTTAAAAAACAAACACAATTTTGTTCTATTGTTTCATTACCTTGTGCACTATTACTTGTGATATACACAAAATATATTAAATTATCCAGTATGTTGTGGGACAAAAGTCACTAATTTTTGTACTATGTATGCCTATATTGTATAAGAATGATAAAATCGCTAACAATTTGTGTCCTTAGCTTGTACAAATTGTAAGAGTGTTATAAATATAGAGTGCAAAAAAATATCACAAATTTGTGTACTCGACATAAATAAGGGTAAATTTATTATATTTAACATATTTGTGTACAAATTTTACAGGTACTATTCATAATTTTAAGGAAGATCGATGGGCGTATGATTTCCAAAACGAATAATACAAGAATTACCTGCTTGCTTCCTTATATCTGATTCTGTTCAGAAATTATGAGGTTGAAATAAAAATAATGTCATTCAAATAATGTTTATTTTATCAATTGAGCAGATAACAAAAATAACTAAATTATGAAATTTTGGTATAAAAAAAAGACCAGAAACAATATCACCTCACAAGACATTAATATATACTGAAAATGAGATATTCATTCTTGAGGAATAAAAACATTTCGAAAAAATCTTCACTTTGATTTTTCACTATCTAAATACGTATTTTATTCAACTCAGTTGTATATATTGGAATAATCTTGTATAGATTTGTAAAGGTACGTTGTATCAGTTCTTGCAAGTCTTCATTTGTTAAATTTTCCAAGATATCAGCATCAATGTGTTGCTGTGCAAAATAATTTCGGTGATTCAATCAATTGATGCAAGAAGACAAACAGAAAATAACTTGAAATACCACCTAATATGAGTATAGGTATAGTAAATACAAATTTGTATATTGCATTTTGAAATATTATAATCACAAAATGAATTGGAAATTGAAAGTTGAAAAAAATTAAATACAAACTTTTAATCAAATGCAAAGAAAAAAACGACTGCTTCATGTGTGATGTCAGTTATAAAACCGTTACAGATAATGGAAATAAGTCATTTTGTAGCTTCCATTTATAACAACGAATGGCGAAACTTACCATAAACTAGTAATTAGTAGCAATTGCACTCAACCCCATACAAATATGCAAATAATAATGAGACGGGACTAAAAAGTCTCATCACTTCTTCGGCGTTGTTCTACGATCGGCATAAAATAATGGTGGACATTCAATATTCAACAGGTATATGTGCCTCGCATGCGTATTTAGTAGGGTGAGACGACGTCTTTGCCAAGTGGAGCCAATTTATACAATTGTGTTGAAATAGTATACAATTTGTGCATAAGAAATGGAAGTGCACAACGGACAAAGTTCTGTTATGAGCCAAATTTTGGACTAGACGACATTTTTAAAAGATAATGATGCTTTTGGTTTTTTGAATTATACGTTGTTCGTTATTCAAATGATCAAATCAACTGCATGTTTCTGATATATTAATGGATTGGATGTATCTGAACCGAACATGCTTACCTGACTAATAGGTTCATATACTCTTGATGAAACATCCAAATTCGTCTCCTACGGTTGGATACTGTATTTTAATACACCTGGTTCTGAACACCTGCTTGTGCGCGTAATTCAGCAAGTTGTACTATCTACCTCAAGTTATTCATTGACTTCTGGTTTTTTATGTTATGTGTTACATTAATTTTCATTCGTTTTGTTTCAATCTGACAATCAGACAAAAATCATCACTCATTCAATGGCGAGAAGACTCAATTCCAAACTGGAATTTGGAGTACCTAAGTAATTATTCAATTTGGTCACTACCAAATATGAAATAAAACAGAACAGATGATAGAACTATACACATGAAAAATGGAAAATTGTTTCTAAACATGTTCTATGACGCTATTTGATAAATCATGAAAATCCATTGGAAAAACATTAATGACAAAAATATATTTTTCCATGAATTCCACATCGAATCCTAAATATATTTCAATTTACGTATTTATTATTTAGATGATCATAAAAATGAAGAGTCCGTCATCAGAGGAGTATCAGTGAAGCCAGGGACAGAATTGGAAAAATTCATGTTCACGTAATTTTGCAATTATATGGGATATGATCATGCTCACGGACGTGACTGAAGACGTCTCTGAACACGATCCAAGGGTAAACTCCGCTATTCAATATTAAAATACAAATTAATTTATTTTACTCAAATTCTCACATCTTAGGAACTAACAGATTTTGTGATGCAAACATGTGAGGATTCGCTGCTGTTATCAATATGCATACTTCTTTAAACTCTTTGAATGTATTTCCAGCAAGTCTAGGATTATTCCGCTTGGATAAATGTAACCATTCCACTACCTAAATTGTAATCCCTTCGGAACTCCTGTCGTTTATCGAGGATGGCTTTCAAAATAAAATAACTCGCACACAAGTATGCGTCTGGTTAGATTCTTGAATCTTTTTCTACTGGTGAAGAATTTGCTTCAAAACGTTCTCGGAAATACGGCAAACTATTCAAAATGAATTATTATACAGTGCGGCTTTTTTTAGTCCCCCCCCTGTTGACTTTTGAACGGTTCGACGTACAAACATGAAATTTTTCCCAATTTCGATATTTATGTCTATCGAAATTTTCTAGTTGATGTGCCCCCAGCGCCTTCTGTAGGGTAATTGCAATATTTTCTTTCTCAAAAAGTAGTATCGGTAATACCCTTCGCAATATTTTTGGTTTCATTATTCCACAACAAACCTTTCAAATTTATCAAGGTATGACTAGTTTTCAGATCAGCATTTATATTTGATATTTGAATTGCAAAAAAAATATTAACGAAATTAAAAAAAAATCAGATGGTTGTAAAGAGAATTGAATTCTTTTTTCAGCGATGTGACAATCGACCCCCATGCCATTTAAAAAATTTGAATTGATGTGCCCTTCTGCGCCCCCTGTCGAGCAATCACCACATTTTTTGTTTCAAAAAGTAGTATCGGTGAAACCCTTTAAACGATTTTTTATTCATGTTTGTACGTCGAACCGTTCAAAAGTTAACAGGGGGGGGGACTAAAAAAAGCCGCACTGTATGTTAGTTCTTCCTTTAACGTAAAATTGAGAAATACTACTACTAATGTTGCTTCAGGAATGATTTTTGGGAAAGTATATCTCTCCTTGAGTTTATGTCATTTACTGACAATACCGAAGATGAATAGCAGAAACCATTCATTGCGAATGGTGAGATTATAAACTCCACACATACACCAATCAATAGAGCATAAGATTGAGTGAGTTTTAAAAAATGCCAGTAGAAAACTGACTATGCCATCACATGAAAGACAGTCCGTAGTTATATTATGTTAAGTATTCGACTAGCGTCTATTAATTATTAATTTGTTATAATCAATTAAATACAAAATAATGTGTTTTCTCTTATTGTTTTCCTTATAAACTGAATAATAGAGTAGTCTGGTTGCTTCAATGGGAAGAATTGTAGATAATTGAAATATTCAACGACCCGATTTTTTTTTTGATTTTTTCAAAAGTTCCTAACTCCATTTTTCAAGAAGTAGGATTAGCCCTTATGATAGTATTGAATCATGTGTACTTTACTTGTGCAAAAAACAGGCACTGTCAGATCATTGGCTCAACTGCAATTTGAGTTTTTTTGCACTGTCCTGCAGCGTAGCTGAATATTCTAGTGATAGTCCGATTTCAATTTCTCAAACACATTTTGAGTAGAAGTATAGTACCACATAACGTATATTCTGATTTTGCGCTGAAATGCTGTAAGATGGGTGAAAAATGCTTGCAAACATAACTAAATATGGCCGAACCCGCGTAAGCGGTCTAGTATTAGGAGAGACCAGGAGATGAGAAGAACCGTATTTGCATGCAACACGTTTATTAAAAGAATTTTCCTCATATCCCGGTCTTTCCTACCACTCGACATCTAACGCGGTTTTGGCAGTTTTCAGTTTTCTCAAACAGATTTTGAAAGTAGAAGTATAGTAACACAAAAGGTATATTCTCATTTTGCGCTGAAATGCTGCGAAGTGGGTGAAATTGAAAACGGCCGAGCCCTCGTTATCTGTCGAGTGGTAGGAGAGACCAGGATATGAGGGGAATTCTTTCAATGAACAGGTTTCATACAAATACGGTTCCCCTCATCTCCATGTCTCTCCTTCTACTACACCGCATACGCGGGTTCGGCCGTTTTCAGCCATAGTTGCAAGCATTTTCCACCCATCTGGCAGCATTTTAGCGCAAAATGCGAATATACGTTTCATGGTACATATTGTTCTTCTATTTTTTAAATCTGTTTGAGAAATTGAAATCGGACTATCAGAAGATCCGTTGCGAATATAGCAAAAACTAATCCGAGTCTCCGGGATTAGAAATTCAATAATAATCTCAGACAAATTTTGGAAAATCGTTAAAATTTGTAAAATTTGTTTTTACGAAACTCCTAGGTTTTCTGAGAAAACCCCTCAAAAGCAGAGCTTGTGCGAGTAAGAGAGATCCGGGACCTACAGTTTAAATAAAAGTGGAATCCGAACCACTTCAGCTCAGTGAAACGTGATTTGTTGCCAATCAATGTTTTACCAATTGTTACTTACATCTACCTACAGTGTAGCCAAGTAATTGTGATATTATAATCGTTGTGTTTGATGGATTTGTAAAAGTAACTACCAAAGTAGCGGAAAGGAATCATCGAGCTTAAGAAAATCCATGAGTGAGATATGATATTTAAATAATTTTTTGCAAAGAGAAATGGTAAAGCTAAGTTTATTTACAAGTCAATACACCACCCCGCAATTTATCAAATGAGAACCGAACACGCAGATAGTGATGCGAATGTATCAATTGTTCCTTAAGCAATCGATTCTTCGTTCTCCAATGGCTGCTGTGTTTTCCTTTTTGAATTAATTTGCTACCTAGATTTTTTTTAGCATTCAACTCATTATCTCAATTTTTTAAAGACTCGTTCAAGAAAGTATATCTGATTTTTTTGTTGATATTTTCGACAAAAATATTAGAAAAAAAAATTGAAACAATTTTCTTTTATTTATTTATTTTTTGTCATTTTGACAAATATTTTGACTGAAACATGAATCTTCAATCAGGAAAACTACATACCTTCAATTACCGGAATTTGTATCTAATGCTTCTCTACTCTGTGATTCCTTTCAAAATATCATTTTCAGAGAATTCAAGAAGATTGTCCTGAATGACATAAATATAAAGATATTCACATGATCGAATAGTAATGTGAAAATTATGTCAAGACTCTCGCTGCCGCAAGAAAATACGCTGAAATCAAACTGGCAGCCGTCAAATGAATAACTTGTCTCACAGGTTATTGGAAGATACGGTGCGGAATCCAATAATAACGTAAGTTGGTTTTCAATACAAATTCTCCTTAATAATCTAGTTTACAACAACTATTTTATTGAATTTATCTTCAAGTTCACCGAAATTTCTGATTCAGGGCTCATTCGATTCGAAATAACCTCTAGAAACTTTTTGAAACATTTGAAGGTGCGCCGGCAAAAATTTCAAAAGAAACAATTTAGTGAAAAAAAGGAGTGGGTTTGGTTTTTTGCAAAAATCTCGGAAACTGTCGATTTGAAAAAAGTTCATGAAAGAAGATAAAATTTTCTAAATCCTCATGGAACTCTACCACCAATATTTATAATTTTCAATTTGGAGGCGAAAATTGCGCTAAAAGTGGGTTATGCGAGTCCCGCGTGCGCTGACTGATACGGACCCTTGAACAATAAAAATAATTTTAACCCATTAAATATCAATATTGAGAAATAAAAAAATTCACTTACCTTTTAGACACTTGAATAAACGAAAATTCATGGAGAAAAATTTTTTCTCGTAATTATTTTATTACATATGCTTTTGTTAATTAACTAGTTTTTACAAGTTTCAAATTCACATACAAACCCTGATAATTGTTAAACTAAAAAACTAAAAGGACCCCGCACTTTTTATAGGTAAAATGGTTCTCGGTGAAATTGTCTGAGCTTTCAGTATATTGTATTGTATTGAACGTGCAGAATCGCAAAGTTCGTTGTTGGGTATATTTTGAAATATAGGGCGAAGAGGTTTTACTACTCAAAGTTATCTGCAGTATTGAGTTTTCTGCGTTTTATAATAATAATCATACCAACGGCTGAATAAAGTTATTCTTAAGGTTACTCGAATATAGTAACATTGTCAAAGAAATGGTGGAATCGAAGTTACCTTCGCCATAATTTCAAAAAATAAAACGGATTCACAGGTTGCTTCCATTGTGGACATGTCTGAGTTTTTCTACTTCATAAGAAATAATGATACCCCTCAACATTAATTTTAATAAACAGAATTATGCATCTGATAATTTGATAATAATGTATCCGAAAGTACCAGTATTTTTATGAAAAAACATATTTTTTTTAACATATTATTGTATGATTTAATGAATACATATTTAAATCGAACTGAAATAATTGTAATTTATTCTTTTTAATTCAACTCGCTACCTAGACTCATTCATAAAATACATAAATTTCAAAGATTTATTCATCAATTTTTGTTTGATATTTTTGACTGAAATATTAAGAAAAAAAAATCTGTATATTTTAGTATTTTTTGTAATTTTGTATAAATTATGTCAAAAAACCAACGCAGCAAAAAAATACGCTGAAAAAAAACTGGCAGCCGTCAAATGAACTTGTGTCATCGGTTACAATTAGCTATACTTAAGTTAATTCAGCTTTACAACAGAACCGTTCACTTCAATACCAAACTCTCTAACAAGATTAAATGTAATTGAAGTTAATTGTTTGTCTGAGAGACTTGCTGGTGGAAAATAGTTTTTCAGTGGGTCATTTCCTCAGTAAGTGACAAGTGGATCAGTGTGTTATTGATACATTACCGTGTTGAATGGTTGTGTTAGAAAAGGAATAGTAAATATCCTACGCCAATTTCAATGCTTGTTTCATTACCGCTTTTATTATTTGAACTCTTTTTCATTCCTTGTTTGTTATCTCCATTTCGAATGATATAGGGGTACGATATTGTGAATAAAAGCAATTTGCAAGTTACAAGCATCTCTTTATCTTTTCTTTTGGTTTCTTAATCTCCCACAGTCTGAAAATAGAAACTTGGTAATTCAAAGAAATCTCATATTTTGGGGGCTTTTTAGAGTAAATGAGTCAATTGATAACTCGAAAACGTTTCGTCTTATCGATTTCAAACAAGGGCAGGATTCTAGAAGACGTTTGATTCTAGGTAAGTGCTGTAATGGAAATTGGAATTGCAATCCGCTTTTTCACAGGAAAAAATCTCAGAAATGTCCCAAAAATGCAGTTACTCTGAAGCAATTTTTTGGATAGAAGAACAAATAATTTCAAAAAAACATTACAGCACGTACATACATCAACGTTTCAACATTGTTTGCATAGGAGTAAGATAGTCAGTCGATGCCTGTGGAATCGGCATTGGAACCAAACGCGAATGTCATCTACCGTGATTATTTACAAACTTGAATATTTGACGTTATTTTAATGCAGGATTCTTCAATAAACCCTGATTTCAATGCTGTGCTATTGTTTCAATCAAGTAGCGACATGACTTGGAGGCCTGATTACTGAAGTTACAACATGACTTGGATGACAGATCACTGTCGCCATCTACATGTCGCATCCATGTGAATTCAGTATTATTCCCATAAGGTTGACCAACTATCTTACTGCTATTTAAACAATGGTGATACCTTTCTTTTAATACCCAATTCATTTCGATTGGATAAAAATTGCCTCAAATTTTAATGGAAGAGAAATACCCTTGCAGCTACCTCGATTATCTGTCAAAAGCATCGCGAGGTGCTGCCGCGCAGATGTAGGGACATAGAATCGAACGTCCTCAAAAGCCTGACTCTGTTTGAAATCGATACTGCGAACTCTTTTTGAGTTATCGACTCTTTCATAAAAAAAACTCCCAAATATGATAGCGCTCATGCCCTCTCAAATAAAGGTTGATTGAAAGATACCTTCGCCATAAATTTAAAAATTCTCAACGGATTCAAAGGTTGCTTTTTACTAATTCATGTAGGTAATGGATGTCCAAAGTAAGCAAACTGAATCAGAAGATAACCGGAAACCATATATTTGACTGGAATGATACACAGAATTCAATGATCCCACAGCATTGCCTTCACCAAAACTTAAAAACCTTTCAAGATTGCAAACTTCATAATGTTTAAATTCTTATGAATTCTCCCATTGAGTGTTATAGCTGGAAAAGAGACTCATCATACTCTGGCGAGATAAACTGACTGGAGAAAGACAGAACTACTCCTCCACTTGTATCTAAAGTGAATCGCAGCTGACTCCATCCACTCCTTGATCAACAACCGGAAAATACACAATAAACTTTGCTTCTTATACGTCAAAATAAAATAGTTTTGAAGTTAACCAAATGACGAATCTTTGTTCACATGATATTTATGATAAATGAGATAATTAGCTAATTATTTTTTTTCATTTCACTCTAATAAATTCGAAAACAATCAAAATAATCGCAAAGTGAAATGATGATGAATCAGGAATATGTTCATAACACAATGTATTGTTGTTGTTGAATTATTTAATGAGTCCACTTCAGTGCCTTCACCAAAAATCAAATTAACTTGACTTCTTTGAACATACCAGTTGCTTCATTGCTGAGAAGAGTGCATTACTATTATCATTTAGTATTGCAAATAATTTGGAATGAACTTCAATCTTTTCAAGAAAAGTGAAAGATGTCTACATTACCAGACCTCAGGCAGATATTCAAATATTCTCAACTGACTGCCACTTTCTATTTTTTGTTCAAGTGGCAGATGTGAGAAATTCTGACAAATTTTTCTCTACTATTTTTTTGACTCGGCTGCGCCTCGTTAAAAAAAATAGTTCTCAATCAGCAAAGTAGCATTTCGCGCACTAGAAACAAAAATAACTATTATTTATTTCATGTTTGCAGATATGTGAATTCCTCATTGTATAGTGTTGTCCTCAGTTAGTGGAGAGGAGACCAACGAGCATCTCACGAACCAGGAATAACAAATCATTATTTGAAATTTCAACTTTCTACTTCACAGGTAGAATATTATGCATTGTGATAGTTTGTTATGCTAATGGTGAATGAATATACAGTGAATGTACATATATCGAAAACAAGTTATTTCTATACAGAATGATTTACGTAGGCAGTGCATCATAAGTTTTTCAACTTGCAGTAGGATTAGAAACTTCAAATTTGATATGCTGTCGATAATGCCCGTTCTACCTGAAATATTTTCAGGCCTTCAGCTGTACAGGGACCACAGGGTATTCCGGAAGTCGATACCTCTTCACAGAAATGGTCCACGTTCTCCCCACCAATGGTGATCGAACAAAGATGTCAATTTGGTATATCAGTTCTTGTATTGTGCGGTGTTGCCATATCCATCTGGCACCTTGAATGTGCAGCTCTAGGCAGTAGCAAATTTTCAAGAAATGTTTTAACGACGTTTTTTTTTATCTCAAAGGGATATTATATATCTGTTACTATTCACATTATCGTACATTAAATAGCTTACCTCCTTCCAAACAGAATACATTCATTCGAAATTGTTCATTATCTTCAACTTCGAGCACGGGTGACACAGCAGACATGTAGCAGCCTGTAGTTTTTTTATTTGAAGAGATGAAGATTTGAAATTTGCAGAAGTTACGTAATCAATGATAGCGCTTCATTTGACTATAACGACAACTTTTTTCAACCACCTGTTAGATCGGCAGTAACTCCAACTTCTTTTTTTGAATAACACCCTGTATATTTATCCAGCCTATCTAGTTTGTCTTGAAATTCTCTATTCAACCGTGTATCACAGAGTAGCATTCGTTTCTCGATTCGCAGATGGATTGCATTTAATTGAAAAACATCAAGTTGGCTGATACACGAATTCGATAATCTTTCGATTCTTGGTAGGCTTGGAAATCCAAAGACTATCAGTTAAACGATATAATTTCAGTTTTTTCCATACCTGATCACTTCCTACAGATTGTCAATAATTTCTTCAATAAAAAGAAAAAACATCTGAAAATAACTCACGATATTACGAAAACTGAGATAGGAACATGTTTTTTTCAATTTGGCTACTTGTGAAGGAACTATCTGGTCTTTCTCTTTGGCCATGTAGCCATATCATGATCTTTCCATTTGGAAACATAAAATTAAAATTGTTCCCCTGATCCCCCAATTCACAAGTCTATTAGTCTAGATATTTTCAATAACATTTTGCCTAGTAGGCGGTGTACACAGAATGTTTTGTGTTTGACAGGTAAACATCATTTGATTGTACTGAATATCTCCATCAGTTTTATGCTGATTAAAATTGCATCGTTTGAGTAGATACTAAATATGTATTCAAAGAATAAAAAGGTCGATATGTTGTTGATATTCAGAGAGTGCAAGAGAAATTGTAGAACAATTGTAAGTCGAAAGATTTCCGGAAAGACGCCATCCGCCTAATAATTATTTCGCTAGAGTAGAAGAGCAGTTCAGAAGAGAACCGGAAAATCAAAACCATCTCCAATACATTGTCGACGAGGAAATGAAAGTAAACGTTCTGGCCATAGTACATGCAGATCCGACGATATCACTGAGACAAATTGAGGACGAAATCGGCGTGAATCGAGAGACCGCTAGGAGAGTTTTGAAAAGAACTGCTTTGAACTGCTCTTCTACTCTAGCAAAATAATTATCAGGTGGATTTCTGGAAATCTTTCGACATACAATCGTTCAGCCTGTCTACAATTTCTCTTGCACTCTTCGAATATCAACAACATATAGACCTTTTCGTTCTTTGAATACATATTTAGTATCTAATTAAACGATGCAATTTTAATCAGCATAAAACTGTTGGAGATGATTAGTACAATCAAATGATGTTTACCTGTCAAACACAAACATTTAGTGTACACCGCCTACTAGGCAAAATATTATTGCAAATATCTAGACTAATAGACTTGTGAATTGGTGGATCAGGGGAACAATTTTAATTTTATGTTTCCAAATGGAAAGATCGTGATATAGCTACATGGCCAAAGAGAAAGGCAGACAGTTTCTTCACAAGTAGCCAAATTGAAAAAAATATGTTCTCATTTCAGTTTTCGCAATATCGTGAGTTATTTTCAGATGTTTTTTCTTTTTATTAAAGAAATTATTGACAATCTGTAGGAAGTGATCAGGTATGGAAAAAACTGAAATTATATCGTTTACCTGATACTCTTTGGATTTCTGAGCCTACCAAGCATCGAAAGATTATCGAATTCGGGTAACAGCTTGATGTTTTTCAATAAAATGCAATTCATTTGCGAATTGAGAAACGAATGCCACTTTGTGATACACGGTTGAATAGTGAATTTCAAGACAAATAAGATAGGCTAGATAAATATACAGGGTGTCATTCAAAAAAAAGAAGTTGGAGTTACTGCCGATCAAACAGGTAGTTGAAAAACGTTGTCGTTAGATTCAAATGAAGCGCTATCATTGGTTACTTAACTTCTGCAAATTTCAAATTTTTATCTCTTCAAATAAAAAAACTACAAGCTGCTACATGTCTGCTGTGTCACCCGGTATGTGGTTTTTCAGAATCCCAAAAAATGTAACATCCCGGCTGATGAAACTTTGCCTCATCAGTCCATATTATTTTATAAAATTCGGCGTGGTCTTGTATTTTGAGTTAGAAGTTTTCGCAAAAGTTTACCCTTTGGGGCAAGTCACCTTATGAATTATAAAGGATGCAGCTTATGGTATTGCAAAATAATTTTTTTGCAGAGAATGAAAATCTCAATACCAAAGACACCTCACCGTTCGTATTGAGGCTTGACGATATGCTTGAAAATATTCGAGAATGGTCATTCGATTATCTTCATTACCAGTTTGTTGTTCGACTCTCGTAACGGGTCTAAAATGTATAAAATTATTTTTCAAACGACTTTCCCCGTATTATGCTCGGTGAGTTTGGATATTCCAAGATTAATATCTCGCTGCATAATTCTTTAACACATGCCGTTAACAACCTATAAATTTTACACAACTTCGTTTGGACAATTTTCTATTTTTAAATCAATTTTATTTATGAATCAGTACAACTCGTTCTAACTTCGACAAAATTTCACCTGGTTCACAATTGTCTTTTATTTTCAAGGCATACTTGATAGAACAAAGAATCATTAGGCAAGATAATGTATTTTTTGGTTTTCATTGAATAATTTGGTAGAGGTTGAAGTTAGGTATAGGGAAGGCTTGAGTGAATCATCCCAAAATAAATTAAATTTTTTCGAAGGTGTAAAAAAATAGTACGTGCTACATGAAAAAATTGCTACCTCATGGTACAAAATGGGAGCATCGATGAGACGTGAAGTCTTAGCCTGGATAACTAGCTAAGTGCACCGGGTTTGGTTTCTTGATTTAAAACGGTTTTCGAGCTACACATTTTTTCCTAAAATACTACGGCGGTATTTTTTTTCAGAAAAAATGGAAATACATCAAAACTGTATGGATGAGTTGTAATGGATAGGTTGTCCAAACCATCCAGCCAATCAAACTATGTTAAAAAAATGTAGGGTTTCATTCAAAATAATAAAGTTGGTACCGACTTTTGGCATATAGCATATAGCTACATAGGTTTAAATGAACAGAAAAATAACAAAAAAACACCGCTATGGCCGCCTCTACAGTTCTGCAAACTATAATAAGTTTTCTCAATTATGCGCTAATACTAACTGGGATTCAATACATAGAGAAGAACCTTTTGAATATTTCTATAAATGCCTAGTTGAAAACTTTGAGAGTGCCTTTCCCAAGCAAAAAGTTAACTTGAAAAAAATAAAACCGTGTATTACGAATGGAATTAGAATCTCCTCCAAAAATATACGATCTCTTCATTATATTAGGAAATAATTAACAACAAACATTTTTTTTTACAATCATCACAACTTGTACAGAAAAACATATAGAAAAGTAACCAGAGCCGCGAAGGATATATATTACAATAACAGAATTGCAAAGGCAAAAAACAAAGTGAAAGAAAGCTGGAACATAGTGAATGAGCTCAGGGGTAGACCACGAACCTCGAAACCTATAGATACCCTATAAAACCTAATATCATCAATAATTATTACAGTACAACTGCTGAAAAGCTTACAATAAATAAATTTCCAAGATACGTTCCATTAGACTACCTGAGGCACATCTACGTTTATGAAAATCTAATACTCTATGCTACTAATGCATTTGAATTGAAAAAAGTAATTTCTTCTATAAAAAATAAGAACGTAGCTGATTTAGATAATATCTCTATAAGGATATTTGAAAGCCTTCCTAATTGTGCGCTCGGCGCTCTTGCACAAGTGATAAATGACACATTTTAAACTGGAATTTTTCTGACATTCCTGAAAACCTCTGTTATAATTCCTCTTCATGAAGGAGGTGACAGAGAAGATCTCTCCAACTTCAGACCGATAGGTTTAATTCCCACACTTGCAAAAATTATCGAAAAACTAGTGAAGAAATGAATAATGGAATTTTTGACGATTGATAGAATACTGAGTGCAGAGCAATTTGGGGTTCAGAATTCAAAAAGCACCAATGATGCCATCCACAGACTGATGTCAATGATTTATAAAAGCATAAATGGTAAAGGAGCTGTCGCGGCGGTGCTGTGTGATCTTTCGAAAGCATTCGATTGTGATGATCTACACATTTTGCTGCGGAAGCTTAATCGATATGGATTCGGGGGTGTCAATCTGAACTGGTTTAGATCTTATCTCTCTGATATAAAGCAAAGTGTATAATCATCCACTACCTCTGATATGATTGGAATAAGGTGTGGAGTGCCCCAGGGCTCTGTACTAGGTCCAATACCTTTTCTATTGTATATAAACGCCCTTACAATTTTACCAATTTCGGGAAATTCAACGTTATTTGCAGACGATACAACCATATTATGGCACCATAATGATGCAGAAAGACCCCACGAAATAATGTGTGATGACATGGCCTTAATCAAAGACTGGTGTGATTCTAATTCAATTTCACTCAATATCAAAAAACAAGTGCTACTTCTTTCAAAACTGTGATACCGGATGTGAATATAGGTAGTCAAATATTAGTAAATGAAGACAACAAATTTTTTGTTAATTTACTTGGACACGAATCTGAAATCTGAAGGGCACATAAAAAACTTGAATAAAAAATGGCATCTGGTTTTGATGTTTCGAGGGTGGTCTCTGATGAGTTGGGATTTGCTGCTGCAAAATCAGTTTATTACGCACTTGTGAAATCCCATTTGCGTTCCTATATTAGTTTGGGGAGTTTGTTACAACCAATTGTTTCAGTCATTTATACTACAGAAGCGAGCAATTAGATACCTGTGTAAAATGAAATTTAGGGATTCATGTAAACCACTCTTCATTGAACAAGGGATCCTGACCCTTGTTTTTATATTAGAAACGGTTTCATTAATCCACAAAAATAGACTAGATTACAAAATAAATGATGTCCCCTATTATACTCGTCAAAACGAAAATAGTTTGAAGAACCTCATTCCCATGACAAATCTGATAAAGGACTTTCTGATCTATAATGGGGTCAAGATGTATAACAAATTACCCTGTGAAATTGGAGAAAAAGGTACAATATTTTCAGAAACATGACAAAAAAACAATTAAGTCATAAGGCATATTATAGTTTCGCATAGTTTTATGACGATTCATTCTGATGTTTTCTTTTGTAATTTTGAAATAATGAACTTTGAATTCAACACATGCATTCCTTATTTTAACGAAACGTATCTTCATCATGCCTACGTTGTTATTATTTGTCTATATTTCAAAGTTTTGTTTGTATATTACATGTTATCTATAATTTCACCTGCATTTGTCAACAAGAATATCATCATCATACCCTGTAAAGGTTCCGTCACATTATTTTGAATTCTTTTTCAAATTATTCAAAATAATGTGACTTCCCTCTATTTACTTGTATCAAAGTTTACTAGAGATACACAAAAGAAAAAATGAAATTGATAAAAATCATTATTTTCATAATCACTCAACTAGAGAAGCTGACCACTGAGACCTCCAAGGTGCAAGCTTGCAATCTCAGAACGTAATTCTCTGAACTTGCATCTATTTAATAAAATACCACGTAAATGGAAAAACCTTGATTTAATTTATTTTAAAAGAAAGGTAAAAAATCATTTTGAAACTTTCAGTTATTACTCGGTGGATGAATACTTGGACTATGATATATCTTTAGATGAATGATCGAACCACTATCCATGTGGGTTTTCATGCAGTTCAGTGTCTTAAAAAGTGTTGTTGCTTTGTATGTTTATCTACATTTTGAACTTCAGTGTCGTAATAAGTGTTGTTGCTTTTTATGTATATATTTTATTTCTACACATTTTAACATTGTTTTGTCATGATTTTTGTTTTTACTGTGTTTTACCAATTGAGAATGTATTATCGCGTATGATTTACCTGACCTGCTACAAATTTCTGTATTTTACATAACGTAATTAAATAAACGATTTGATTTGATTTGAAAGCGGGAACGCGGGAGCGGGAATGGAACTTTGGAACCGTGCGAATTGCTAGAAAAACAATACACGTAGGAAACCATATATATTTCGTTGCTTGTATGCATTTCGAAATACGAATAATCACACCGGTATGTCCCATTATAGAATTTAGTCTCGAATTCATCTCGTTCCCGCTCCCGTTCCCGCGTTCCCTCGTTGATTTGAGGAAACCTCAAAGCTGTAGGAATAAAAATATTTCAGGTAGAACGGATATGATCGATTATGAAATTACAAGTTTCTGATCCAACAGCAAGTCGACGAACCTTTAATGCACGGCTTACGTAAACCACTCTGTAAATACCACACCGAATACTATACTAACTCTCCGTCAATGTTATATCTTCCATAATGAGCAAAGTATGCGATGAGTGGACAATATTTTTTTATGATTCGTTTCAGAAAACGCCATTCCGAACCCCATTATGTCTTTATTCTCCTTTCTAATAGAACCCGAATCGATTTGTGTCAATTTATTTACTGGAAGGGCTGTGATTCATCTGGCCGAGGCAGAACGAAATGTTCCTCGTCTCGGACACGTTCCAAAAGATAATCGAATATCATGTCCAAATAACTCATTGTCTGCTTGTGTTAAGGGCAAGATCTTTGTTGAAGTAGAGATCTTGACGATTCGATTATATGTTTTCTGAAAGGCTCTGATTTATTCATTACATAAGATTGAATGGTTCTTCAAATAGAATCGTGTTGATATAGTGTTTTATGATGTTCGCAGTGGAGCGGAACAAAATGGACCGAATATACTGATTGATAAGATAGTTTCCGCAGACAAAGATTATAACTGAAAAAAAGAAAAACATTGTTATGTTCCTGGGTTCGCAAATACATGTTAAAATTATTCAAATCTCGTGGCTGGACTGGGGTGAGTCCTGCACGATTCACTGTTGCGTTCCAATTAACAGTGCTGCTCCTAAGGTGGCGCATGGAGTTAGTTATAAGGCCTATCCAGAACTCGTGGCTAATGACCATAGCTGTCGATGCCAAGACACCAAATGAAAAAAAAACTCTTTTGAAATTCCCCTATTTCTTTTATCAGTTCCACCACTCAAGGTAAACATATAACTTATTTAACTATCACCTCAAAATTTGATAATCCTGTGTGTGACTGAAGTCCATTTTATCTCGAAGTGTAGTGGTATAGATTTACAATTTACAAAAACACAAATACACAATTAAATTCAAACATCCAATGTTATGTAATGGTAGATCAATCAAAAACCATCGATTAGTTGAGTAGTACCATAGTGGTACATGATGAGCCTGTATAGGATCATCATCAGCTAAACCAAAGCTGTACAAAAAAGGAAGAATATTGTAACTATCATTAATCTAATACAGTGTAATATTACTTACATGGAGAGGAAAGTATTGATACATGTATGAAAACTTTCAATAAAAATGTGTCACCACATGGTACTACTTAGGGTTATGTGTTTCAATTTAAAATTGGATAGTTTTTAACTATATAAGGGTACTATACGACTTCAAAAGCTGGAATCTACTCAATGTAACAAAATCTAGGTGATTCAATGAACGTGGTAGTATCTATTGATAAAATTGCATAGCGCAATTTCAATAATTACTATAACATTTTTGAAAATGATTTTGTCAAGTCATTATTTAATACCATATTTTGGAGCTTGTTATATTTTAGTTGAAAGCTATCCAATTGAGTTTCAATGAGGGAGTCTAGAGCCTATATCTCTTTTTATTAAATGAAACAACAAAAACAAAATGTTAGGGTTAGAGCCTTTATACCTTTTTATTGAGTGAAGAGAGAATGACAATAGTGAATTGAAATAGAAAAATCATCTGTCAAGAATGCCTAAAGTAAAAATTTACATGGAAAAATGACAGGAGAGAAGCACTCACGCTGTAGGCATCGCTTATTGAAACTTAATTTTGAATTAAAACACAACATAGTAGTGGGACCGCATAAACCTTACAGTTAGAGAGCTGCCCCTTATGATTTATTGACAGGTAAATAAACCATCTGCTGGGCATGAAATATCATTCTTGTTATTGCCCCAAATCGCCTGGAATTTCTCCAGGTCAAGGTCAAGGAGGAGGGGGGAGCGCTTGAAAACCAGTCAGTTTATGACCATTTGCTGGTTTTACATTTCGGTAGATATGAACATACCTTCAGCCCAGTTTGACTTGCGATCCAGGTCAAGATCTAGAGTTATGCAGAAAAAACCGCGATTTTCGTTCTTTTGGCATAACTCTGGAGCCACAATAGGCCATTGGCCGCAGTAGAGGGCCTGATACGGGCCCACTCACGTTCAAACCTAACCTCTCAATAACTTTAGTAGGAAATAGCAACGTATTTTGGAGGAATATCTTCATTTCAAAAATCTTAAAAGTTACGGAAGGTTTTCTTAGGTTAACTATCCCCAATCATCGTTTCCACTAAATCCACGGAAGAACCGTTTCCCTGAGCAGTCAACATTCAAGCAGGTTTTGGTCATTTTCAATCTGTGTAACATATGAGTGTGTCAAATACTTTTTCATATTCATAATTGAACTGAATAGTTGGAAATTGTGTCACAAGTCAGTCTATATCTACTTGTTTTGTAACATTAACAGCATACAAGTCCTCCTTGTATCTCCTCGTTCTCTGTTTCTTCAATTTCGGATTTCAAGACTGTAAGTGATGGTTTTGTGTTTCAAGACTGGTACAACTGTCGAAATTCAATGTTATAAGAAATATAGTATTGCAATATTTCACACATGTGATATACAGCATGATTATCCGAAATAATAATATTAAATTCAAATACCAAAATTTTCTAACATAATTAACACTAGAATTGTTGAGATGTTAAAGATCATGGAATATTCAATCAAACTGCAGTTGTGCGTGGGTTATGCACAATTGAATTTATAATATTCCTCATTCATATGACTTTCACATATGAATTGGTCTCACTTTGTACACATCAATATCGATTCCTATCATTTTGACATCAAATCTATTGCATATAATAACAACGAGAAAGTAAACAATAAACACAAACAAGCAACAATTTATATGAACAATGACAAAAAATATTTATTCATATTAAAACACAATAATAACATGAAGATTCGAAAAGTCTAATAGTGAATGAGAGAGCGGCCAGATCTCGATTAATGTTTAGCATGTAATTTCTGATTATTTTCTTCAAGATTTGCTGATAATTTATATTCATCATGATAAATTTTTGTCCAGTGGCAAAGATTTTTGGAATGGGGTTAGAGGTATTTCATTGTCCAATTTTGGTGCCGCTCAAATATATGTTTTTTGACATGATATTCTTTTTCTTTTCGTTGTGAAATGTTGATGGTCGATATTATTCAATGGGTATTCATTTTTGTGTATATGTGTAAGTATGTTATTGAGAAATGATTATCTTCATCGCATATTTTGTTGCTTATGAAAAAAGTAAATTGCTAGAGAAGCTGTTTATTTTTCACTCATAAATTTCACAATGGTACTACTTAGGTTTTTGAACCATTTCCAACTTTTTCAAGTGAGTAGCAGCAATCCCGTCCCAGCTCAATTATACGAGATTCCACCTCCGAGCATTAAAAGATATAGAGAGTGCTTCTCTGTCCCTTTCTTGAAAGTAACACACCCGACGTTGTTTACAAATATCTCAGCCAGAATCATGTTAAAAATGGGCATTGTCGGATATATCCGCTTGCACTCGGGGACCAGGTTGGAATTCAATGTTATATTCACTCTTAACTTGGCGATCATGTTTGTTTACGTCCGTTTACGACTTATTTATCGTCATGCCAAATCAAACCATGGGCGTCGCAGCATGGTAATCATGGCATAATTCCGATTTTGAGACAAAAATACACTATTTGTTGAAATAGCTGTAGAAAACATAGTTACTATTTAAGTCGACCTTAAAAACGATTACCTATCAATAATTAGAAAAAAACTTGTTGCAGTGTAGGTACACTAAAAAGTAAATAAGCAAACTCAACTATTCTGTCTTGACATATAGGTAGTTTAGTGAAATTTTTTTTACTTTGAATTTGTTGGACTTGGAATTTACTTCACAGTTCTGCAACTAAAACTTTATAACTACTGGGCAGTTATGTGTGTGTGTTTGAAATGCATGCTATTTTAGAGAAATTTGTGATTTTGAAACCGATGATATGGACACAGATGATACCAGAAGAAAGTGTTTGAAAGTAGTAACGAGAACTATAATCCGTCAGATACAAAAAATTAGACTACTTCAGCAGTGGAATAGAAGAATGCAATCCGAAATTTTAATTCGTTTCAAGCTGGACAAACGATTTACAATAAGCAAGTCATCGCTCCACCCTGTGAGCAAATCAAGACTACCTCAAAATATGGCTGTTGTTTGCTATGTCTGCAGATATGTCTTCAGAGATACATGTCGGCCCCTATTTAACTCATAAACTTCAATGACTCTCACCTGTTTGATGTTTGAGAAACAGAAGTGAAATAATAACTACATAAGGAATTCACCAGTGTAACAGCAGCCATGAATTTATATCCACGAGTTTACCGGGTTTTAACGCGTCGATAAAGTCGTGGCCAGCCGATATCGATAACATCACATTACAGTCAAAAACGTGATTCAATATTGTCTCGCTTATTTTTGAATGTCACTGTGAATGCATATAAATATTTAATGCATTTGGTCTCATTTTCGCCTCTCTAGAAATCATTCCAGACCGCAAAATTCACAGAAAAATCCGTGGATAGCATCGTAAGATTTTTTGAAGTTTGCGTTTTATTGTTTTTTTCACATTTTGAAAGGGCCGTACGATGGAAAATCCTGCCCGGCAAAATATTTTGTGCAATACATCTCATTCAGTGTCTTTCTGAGAATCCTTCCAGCCGGAAAAAATTCACAAAAGAGTCCGCGGTTAGCTTCGTATGATTTTTTGAAGTTAGCATTTCATCGTTTTTTTCACATTTTGAAAGGGCATAATGACGTAAAATCCAGCTCGGCAAAAAATATTTCGTGCATCAGGTCTCATTAACTGCCTTTCTCGGAATCCTTTCAGCCCAAAAATTTCACAGAAAAATCAGCGGTTAGCTTCGTATGATTTTTTAAAGTTAGCATTTTGTCGTTTTTTTTCACATTTTGAAAGGGCCGTATGAGGTAAAATCCTACCCGGCAAAATATTTTGTGCATTAAGTCTTATTCAGTGCCTTTCTGAGAATCCTTCCAGCCGGAAAAATTCACAGAAAAGTCCGCGGTTAGCTTCGTATGATTTTTTGAAGTTAGCATTTCGTCGTTTTTTTCATATTCTGAAAGGGCCTAATGACGTAAAATCCAGCACGGCAAAATATTTCGTGCATCAGGTCTTATTAACTGTCTTTTTTGGAATCCTTTCAGCCCGTAAATTTCACAGAAAAATCAGCGGTTAGCTTCGTATGAATTTTCAAAGTTAGCATTTTGTCGTTTTTTTCACATTTTGAAAGGTCCGTATGAGGTAAAATCCTGCCCTGCAAAATATTTCGTGCATCACATCTTATTAACTGCTTTTCTAAGAATACTTTCAGACCAAAAAATTTTCAGGAAAATGCGCTGTTAGTTTCGATGATTTTTCAAAGTTGGTGTTTTGTCGTTTTTCTTTAAATTTTTGTGGAGCCGTATGAGGTAAAATTTTGCCTGGCAAAATATTTTGTGTAAAAGGTCTTATTCACTACAACTCCAAGCTTTGTATGATTTTTAAAAATAAACATTTCGTTTTATTTTCTCAAATCTGACATACTTTTCGAAATAATAATCCGCGTAGTTCAATACTTTCCCGCTTACTTTCTGAGTGTGTAGGTCTCCTATTCCACTAACCACAAAGTAATGGATGAAAATATCAGTCTTATGTTTTTCATTCATAAACAACTACCACAACGATTATAAATTTTTGAATGATATGCATTCACAGTGACATTCGAAAATAAGCAAGACAATATTAAATCGGTTTCTCATGGCCGGCACAATTTGTTAGCCACGAATTCGTGGCCGAGCCACGTTTTAAACTGTGATTTGATGTTATCGATATCGGCTGACCACGACTTCATCGACGCGGCACAATACGGTAAACTCGTGGATAGTAATTCGTGGCTGCTGTCACACCGGTGAGAAATTCTCGTTTTCCTACCAGGCTGACTTGTTATATCAATCGCTCCCTGAGACTAACTATACATACATAGAGACATTATTTTTGACAACTCTTAAACACTTTTTGATTATCTGCCTTAGGATACCAATAATCTAAATTCAGAAAAAAGCATAGGAAAAAGATTTCAAGAGCTATTAAGGCTTTTACTACACTTTGGATGAGTATTTCAAAGATACACTTTCAACATAAATTTGAATGTAATATTTTATGTGTATTATAGTTTATGTATAAATTTTTATGTGTATTTTAGTTTATGTGTGAATTCTTATCTGTATTATAATGCATGTATAGCATATAGATATAGTGTATTGTATAGTATAGTTCACTGATATGTTTCAACAATTTGAATATATTTACTTTTTTACTTCAGCACTTCCATTTAGTTTTTCAGTATTTATGACCTTATCTATGCTTTGTCAGCAAGAATCTAATTTTTCGCACAATACAGTATTTTTGATTGACATCTTGACAACAAACGTGCTTTCCAACCAGGCATCTTGTTGTTTAGAGATAAATATATAACATGAAAAAATGTATCAGCACGCCGCCACTGGTTCTAATCTTACATCCGAATATCATAACAATAACAAATCTCCCCCTCCGAACTCGGAGCTTACCCCTCATCGACAACCTATCACAAAGGATAGTGATATGCAGCTTTCATGACAACGTGTGTTGTACATATAGAAATGGCACCTCTATATCTTTTATTGCTCGGAGGATTCCACTGAAGCGAAATGAAAAATCTTCATGTGAATTGAATTAAGTTTAGGATTCTGTCGAAGCTTGAAGAGGTTTCGACACGATAGACTTTTCATGATTTGAGAAAATTTTTTTTTTTAATTTACGAATTTTACAGAAAAAAAATATGATTAATACGTGAAGCAGACTCACTTATACTTCGATCAAGCAAGTTAGAATTACATTATGCTACTTCTTAGTTGGGAATCAATTTTTTCCATGAAATTTCAGTAAAATCCATCAGAAACATTTAGTTCAAGATGATTCGGATTTTTGGCGATGAAATAAGTTCGAAATAGGCCTTGAAATTTTAAATTTCCCTTCTTATTCATCGCACTGAAATATAATTCTCAGAGAAAAAACTTTTGAATAGGTTAATGAATAAAAATTGATGGATGTCCCGATTTCGAGTGGGTCACTCTATCTAATCAATGAATTTTCGCATATACGAGGATTTATTGAAAAATTCTTAGCACACTATAGAACCAAACAAAATTTCAATGTCAAAATATTTTATTACTCAACATATTCTCCTCTTAATTCGATACATTTATTACAGCGAACCTGCAACGTCTCTAGACCTTTCAAAAAAAAAAATTTTCTTCTTGCTCTGCAAACCAGACCTGGACAGCTTTTATTACCTCCTCGTTGGAAAAAATTTCTCGACCTTTTAAACTTTTTTTCAGTGGAGGAAAGATATGATAGTCGGACGGAGTCAAATCTGGAGAATAAGGGGGGTGTTCTAGTAATTCAAACCCTGAATCATGAATTTTTTGCATGACAGCATGAGATTTTTGTGCAGGGACGTTGTCCTGCAAAAACAAAACACTTCTGGATAGCTTTTCGCGTCTTTTCTATTTAATTTTTTCCCGTAGAGTGGTCAGTAATGTCGAATAGTAATCTCCAGTTATTGTTCTACCCTTATGGAAAAAATCAATCATGATTACTCCATGGCAATCCCAAAAACCTGAAGCAAGAACTTTTCCAGCAGATGTTTGGACACGAAATTTCTCAGGTCTTGGAGAACCGGAGTGTCGCCATTCCATCGATTGTTGCTTTTTTCTGGGTCGTAGAAATGTACCCAAGTCTCATCCATAGTAACAATTCGGATTAAGAAGTCTACATCATTTTCAAATCGAGCGTAGATCGAACGCGATGCTACTACCCTTGCACGCTTTTGGTCAACATTCAAACATTTGGGGATCCATTCTGCAGCAATTTTTTCTCATGTCCAAATTGGCGTTTTCCGTATCCGTTTTAGCCCAATTCGACGGTCTGTTAAAATCATGTCATGAACTGCATCGATATTTTCGGGGACTGACACAGAAATTGGCCTTAGCGAACGGTCATCATATTCAATGGAAAATTTACCTCTTTTAAAGCTTGCAGTCCAATTTTTCACGGTCGCATACGAAGGACATTGATCACCAAGGGTATTAGGCATATCTTCGTAAATCTGCTTACCTCTTAACCCTTTTAAATACAGGTAGGTACTTCACGATGGCTCGATACTCCAATTTTTTGATTTTCACAATTTCCGTGGACTTATTTTTTCTTTTAATTTATTGCGAAACTCTGGTTTACTTTTTTGACGTCAAACTTTACACTGACACTTCTGATAAGTTATTGTTCGTTGCTATAATAACTCAATATTTTGTTTATGCAGGGAACTGGTTTAGGCTAACTAGATATCATCCTATTTTAGGTGACAAATAATACTTTGCCTGATTTTCATTGTCATTGTTATGTTTAACACATATTGGAAAAATAATGTTTTGTATAATTTGTATCGTTTTCCATTCAAATCAAATTTGTATTCATCCAATAAACCAATTGATTTGGTTGAATTTTATTTCTTATTTCATTACCCTGTACTAGTGCAGTGATAGATTCGAGATAGCACTAATTAGGTAACAAACACACTTCTTAATGAAATTTGTGACGCCCAAACTTTTTTTTGTATAGGATAATTGCAATGAGCTATCCTGTTAGGACACATTGTTTATTAATTTTAATGATCAAAGACAGATTCCTATGTTTGTTATTTGGTTCTTGATGACCACTTTAATGGGTATTACTTGGTTGGAGGGCTGAGGTTTGGATAGCGCTCGAAGTATGGATTCTTCTAATCTGCGGGTGTTGTTTCAGAAACATTTGTTGCAGATATCAGTTGTTGTCTGCATAAACCTACCCTATACTGATGTGGGGCAACACCCCAAAATCGATATACAGGTGGTCCAGATGATTCGATGAACATTTCCATGACACATACAATTGCAGAGAAAGCCTTGTAGGAACTCTGCACGGAAATTCACTAGATGTAATTCAGCGTTCGTCGAGGTATAAGCCAGGAAAGTAGTTGTTTTCTGATGGATTTTCGACCAAAATGTTCCTATTGTATAGAATAGTTGCAACGAGCTGTCCTGTCAGTACGTCGCGTCGTATACAGTGAGCACGTAAAGGTTGGAACAAATTCGTTAAACGCTTGATATGGCCATTAGGGAAAATACGCTCAGACACGTCGATTTTATTTTTCTGTGGCGCATTTTTTGGCCGACTTATATTTTTGATGACGTCATCCCTATTCAAGTTATGACATCATCATAATTATTTTCAAATGGTAATACCCTATTTTGATAATACCTTCTAAAAGAACGCATTTTTCAGTGTATGGATGTCATATGTTTTCTCATGTTACATAACCGCATGTTCGATAAATAAAAGATATTTCATTATTCATAATAATGTAATATTAGGTCTGTTAACGTGAACTTTTGACTTGAGGTATCCCCTAAAAAAATTTAGTGGGGTTAGATCAGGAGATCTAGCTGGGAACACTAACAGCCGTATGCATAGTCAATCTCCAGCGACTCGCTAGAGTTTCGCCGTTCGCTACACAAGAATTATAATGCACAGTCGAGCTCCAAAAAAGTGACAACTACGCGATAAGTCACATTTTGGCTAAAAGCAGGCGATGTACCACTTTTTTGGAGCTCGACTGTGCATTATAGTTCTTGTGTAGCGAGCGGCGAAACTCTGGCGAGTCGCTGGAATTGACTGTGCATACGGCTGTAAAAATCCTCGTCTGCGATCGAAATAATCTTCATTACGTTCATGAATTACTATGGGTGCCACTTATTCTCTTTTAGTCATTTTAAAACATACGTTTGGCTCATTGATTGCTCCAATGCAACTAGACACTGACTGTAGGTAAATATGTTTCTAAAATTCGGTTTAACAATAATAGTAAGCTATCAAATAATTGTGGTATGAATAAGTTATCGACACTATGCGAAAAGCGAAAAATGACGCAAAGATATTTTAATAATTGTAGGTTATGGGGATAAGACTAGTACGCAAGCTGAGGTTTGTGACTTATTTGACTATAAATATCCCGATAGACCTATTACACGTTCGACAGCGAGTAGAGTCAAAGCAAAATTCAGAAATTTTGACAATGTCGGTGATAATAATACGAAAGGTCATCCAGGCGTTATGGAAGATCAACAATCATTTCAAGAAAATCCTCATATGAATCATGAACTTAATGAAGATGATTTTGATCGTAATTGCGGATTTTTAGAATGGCCAGCTAGATCTCACGATCTAACCCAACTAGATTTTTTTTGTAGGGATCTCTCAAGTCAAAAGTCTACGTAAACAGACCTAATATTACATTACCATGAATAATGAAATATCTTTTATTTCTCGAATATACAGTTATGTAACATAAGAAAAAATGTGACATCCATACACTGAAAAATGCGTTCTTTTTGACAGTATTATCAAAATAGGGTAATGCCATTCAAAAAAATATATAATGACGTCATAGCTCGAACAGTGATGACGTCATCAAGAATATATGATTAGATAAAAAAATGCGCAACTGAAAAATAAAATCGACGTGTCTGAGCTTATTTTTCCTAATGGCCATATCAAGCGTTTAACAAATTTGTTCCAACCTTTACGTGCTCACTGTATATGTCCGTTTATAATTGAAGTTTCGCTCAAAAGATCACCATATTTCGAAGTTGTCGTAGAAAAAATAATATAGCAGTTATCACAATAATGAAAAGCTTTATAGACGAGCTTCACAAGAAAATGAATTCCCTCGCGATTAAAATTGAACCCATCTGCATTCACTGAGCAGTACACATCAGAATGTGTGAAAAAGATGAGGGAAACCTGTTACGAGCAGCACAATTGACATCCACCAAGATTCATTTCGAACCTGCAAAGAATTTGGGTCAATAAGGAGTCGCCATTCAACAAACGTCCAAATGGCGTTTGAGCAGTGCTTTCATGTCTTTCCAGAAAAGCGGAGCAACAAATCTTCTTGATGCATGGGACCGCAATATTTTCAGTAATATTTTTCAAGGAAATTCCCGAAATATTACAGCACTGAAGAGGATATTTCAGCTGCGATACATTTACATTGAATGGGCTACACCGGCAATAGCGTTCATCTGAAATTCGCATAATACAAGCAAATGGAGAACCGGAAACTTTCATAAATATTCCTCTACTTTTCTACTTTGTTGCGGCCTCAGGTTGAATTCCAGTAACAGCGGGATTTTAATGGTTCGAAGAAAAATATTCAGCAGACATGAATACAAATGGAAGACAATTGTTCGCTCGGTATTCCTAAGGGCGTGGTTGGGCCGATGGCAACATACGAAAATTCTGTTATTCCGCTGTTTATTGTTTGTTTATCATCTGATAACAACTTATAGTGCAAGCCATTGCGGAACAAATAATAAGGCCGTGGGGATTCATTGAGGATGAGGTAGGTAACCATTTCTTTATAAGATTACTTTTGGTAGTGAATAAAACATAATCCAAAGCCGTCGTTTTGAAAAAATTCAACAGTGGCCATTGCTTCAAAATTGAGTGGGAGATGGAATGAACCTAAGACATCATTTGAGAAATTGGGCATATTTCATGGAATGGTTAAGAATCATTTTGAATAACTTGGAATGAATTTCATTGTTTCTTCTACTGAGCCGCACTCAAACTAAACTAGCTACGCTGCACGTTGTTCAACCAAGAAGCACTTTTGATTCCCTATACAGTGAGTCCAAAGTAAGGTTATTCACCATGGGGATATCCAAAACGGTAATAGATACCTGTTTTTGTTAAATGAGAAAAATGTTGCATACCAGAAGAGACATTTATATGGAAGTGTGAAATTCCCAAAGATATTTTCAATTTTTAGGTTGTTTTGAAAAAACTGAATTTTTCCTATTTCATCTTTTCTTGTGTTATCGTCAAAGTTGAAACGGAATAAGAAACACATCTCTGCATTTTTTTTCCAATCTCTCTTGGGATGATATTAGTATCACTGTCTAACGTTTCGTTATCGAACAACCATCAACAACTTCAAATTTCAAAATACAGACCTGTTCAGAAAAATTCCGTTTTTGAATAACTTTTTTATCTAAATTCAATTCTGTTTCACATAAGTAAAACATTTAGGATCCTTTTTGGCAATTGTCACGAATTTTTGAAAAATTATTCGAATACTGAGAGGTTATCTTGTACGATGGAAAATAGCTACTAAATTCCAACTTTCAGTCGCAGATGATTCCATAACTGACTTTATGAACATCTTGTTCATATTTTCAATAAAATCAACATGCCATACCCATGACAGGTTTTATGTCAGTAACATTTTCAAAGTTTCACCGCACAAGAAATAGTCCAACAATTCCATCATTACAGTGTGAAATTGCTTCTGAAAAGTATGTTTTCTTATTCTTCCGACCTCCCTGGAGATCTTAGAAGAGTGAAATAGATTTTTGTCCACCAAAATGAGGCCTAGCGAAAGAGTTGCAATTCACGAATCAATGGAATGAGCCATTTTCTGTGAATGATACTTCTGAATAACATTTTCCCTTATCTCATTTATAGATAGGAATCTCCAATGGAAACTGGACATTCAATAAATAATCAACTATCTGAATGAAAATGCAAATTTTCACTTTCAGATTTTTTTCTCTGAAGTTATTTAAAGTCGTCTAAATATCTATCAGATGTAGTTCAATGTCCAGCGTGGCTTCAGCAAGGGAAGTAGTTGTTTGCTATTAGATATTACTAAAAAGTATGTTTCTCTTCACAACTGAAACTGGATATTGTAGAAGATCAAGAAAATGAAAAGATCAAGTTGAATTGATTTAGTTACTGCAGAAACAAAGAAAACATGAAATAACAATAATAACAATAATAACACAATTGAAAAATCACAATTGGAAATTGGATGAAGATGAAGTCACTTTATTGTAATATCTAACAAAAACCATTAATGAAAAGGCAAATTTTCCATTTCGGATTTTTTATATATAGTTATATAGGGTCTTTCCACAATATCTATCAGATGTAGCCCAATGTTCAGCGTGGCTTTAGCCAGGAAAGTAGTTGTTTTCTCTTTGATATTACAAAAAAGTTGAGTAATTTTTATCGTAGTTTTTTCAATTTTCAGAGGAGTCATGTTTTCTTCAATTTTCAATTGAGATTGTTTGCCTTTTCAACATCAATCCCTTCCAGAGAAGGTTATATTGAACTATGGAAAATAGCGACTAAAGACTAAATAATGATTGTTGCGGAAGACAAACTTGATATATTCAAATATATATAATGTCAGAATGGTGAATAACTCAAGAGGTTTAAAATGGTTTTTGCATGAATCTAAGTATGGAAGTCTTTTTTTCAATGTTTAATACTCTGTCTGCTTCGCTACAGCCTCCCCACTGGATATTACCGAAGCGATCATGAGAGTAAAAGTTGGAATAGTAAAATGTTCTGGCCATATTGCTGTTTGCGTGTTCAGCTAAAACTCCGAAGCCATAGCAAGACTGATTCAACTCTGATCATAATTATCAATATGATAGTTACATTTTGATGTTTCGTCGGTAATAATTCTTGATGATTTAACGTGATCAATTTCATGTTGATCGAGCATAGCCCAGGCTTGATTTACTTCAAATAATAAAGATCACATTTGTTTTGTCGGGAGTTCTGGAGTCTGGGGTAATAGCACCAATTTTCAGTATTTATTATTAATAAATTTTAGTTGGATATTAGCTCGGGATAATTGGAGGTTGTTAGCAGTAGATTACTGTCATCTGCATAGTTAATGACCTTATTATCTTGAACAGCAAGTAATGCGAAATCATTTAAGTATATGATATAAATTAATGCCCCAACGACACTGTCCTGTGGAACACCCATGGACATGTCCAGCGCACTCTACCGCACGTAATAACCACTTCCATCTCTTTTTTCCACTGCATGTTTTCTTCCTTCAATGTAACATTTGAACCACTTTAGGGCAGTACCATGTATCCCATAGTGTTCGAGTTCAATTACAAGTATTTTGGAGTCAATGCAGTCGAATGCCCTGGACAGGTCCAAGAAAATTCTACAGACAATTTCTTCTCTTTCGAGGAAGTTGTATATATGAAGTTCAAATAGTGCGGTTTCATTGTTTCAATTGTTCAATAATAGTCTAAGATCCAGCTGCAGGATTAGTGTGTTTATCGGTTTTATGCTCAAAACCGAATTTTTATGTATATTTATAATCAGAAGAATATATATTTACCAAGTTGCCTATCAAAATTTGGCCGCCAGTATTTTTAATCAAATAAATTTTAATTGATTTTTTTGAAAAAATTTCGTTCACTTTTTTTTTAGATAAAATAACGTCTACATGTCTACAATGTATATGAAGATTTTAAAAAATCACGGTTGCCGTTGCGCACCTGGCCGTACCTCTTCACTGCCAGGTATAAACAGTTATGATTTCGATACACTGTAACCGTTATTTGGGCACAAATATTGCCTTCGGCTAGCTATCCGATGTGGGAGGCAAGAGCGTATGTCGACGTCACTCGATAACCCTCACAGGTCCGACCAGTGGCGCTAAGAATAACTTTTCTTTATGTTAATGAGGCGCCATCTACAGTGCAAAATGAATTCAAAAAACTTATTCCCAGGCCGATCTCTGTAGAAGGACCTTTATTGTGCTGAAAGAAAGGTGTCCCCAACTCCAAATAAATGACACAACATATAACAATTTAATCAAATACTATCAAATACTTAGAGTACTTAGACTCAAGCAACAAATTATGGATCTGAATGATATGTAAAATGTTACCAAAATAAAGGGTCCCACAAGTCATATTCAAAAAGATTCATATTAAATATGATAATAATCATTCTCTTATCTAGTTTGAATGCATTCAAACCTGACACAAGTAATATAGAAATATCACGACTTGTTGGCTTCCTTGGACTTCGAATGGTCTTCAGTGGGATCCAAAATCACAGGTCTCACGGAGATCTCTAAGATCAGGTCTGTTTCCGTACAGCCAACTATACTGTCGACATCTTTTTGATCGGCTTTAGAATACTCAACAGGCTTTACAACACCGCAGCAGACCTTTCAATACTCTAATAAATTTTCCAATGCTTCAGTAGGATTACACTACCATATAGGCTCCACAATACCACAGCAGGCTTTCACAATAGCTTGGGTGGCTTTACAATACCATACAGGCTTTACAATACCTAGGAGGCACACAGTCGATTTGGTACAAATTCAGATCTATGAAATTTGTTGTCTTCCATTATGTGCTAATTTCATCGAGTCAATAAGTTTGTCTTATCTGACTCTCTGACTTTCTAAATTTTTCCTGGCATAGTTGTGGCAAAAAGAAAAGAAATTTGTAGGACATGCTTTTTATAAAAAAACATTTATCCTCGTGAGGCGAGTGATAATCAAAAAGTCAGTAATTTAAACACACTAAAATATTCACCTCTCAATTCTCTCAGCATCAATAGGTAGGTTGTCAAATGCGATTCAATTAAAATCAAAATCAACCTCCAGCGAGCATCAGCGTTACCAGGTCAGAAATGTACAAATGGTCATTCAAAGACTTCCGTCCTCTTCAAAAATTAATTTAATTAAAAAAACATATTTCCTTTCAATGTTGCCAACATGCTTTACATTGAATTCTTCCACAGAACATACCCGAGCAGTATAGATTATTCACTACTACACCCAAAAGTTTTGAACATTGCAGTGCAAGTACAGAATACCACTTAAATAAATAAAGAGGGAAATAAATATACTTCTCTCTTTTTTCATGCAAGTCAAACTCTATGTCGAAGCGTTTCAATGAAACGAGCCTTGCTTAACAAACTAAAATAGAGAAGAAGAACAGGTGACATCAGAATGACTGTAAATCAGCTATGTTCATATGCATCATCTTGTTTTGACATTTTGTAAAAAATCCTCCTCGATAAACAAACAATTATAGATTTGAATAAATAGCCAGAGATATCCGTGAGCACCGTGATCTGTGGAAATAAAAATGGTTATATATCATGTGGAATCGGATGGCATGACTCCAGGAAACTCATTTCATGTGGTGACCAGGGATTAGTGTTTGGCAAGTTCATTTTCTTTATGAGCATTTTAGAAAAATAACGATTTACCAGTGGTGAACGTTACAACACTTATACGTTCATAACGTTTATTTATTAATCATATAACAAATTGGAGCTAATTCTGTTCTATTTATTATTATATATGGATGCCTAATTAAATAAAGGTTGCTGGCTGTTAAAAATAATAAATATTTAAGGTAGAGTGAAAGAGAGTTAGTGCGACACATCATTTGTCAGACGAGGATAGCGATTGCCGGCTGTGCGACGCTTTTAAGCCATTGCGCAAGCGTCGAATGTTAGTGTTCTTAACTTATATACAGGGTGTCCGGTAAACCTTGTACAATATTGAAACTGGTGATAGACCAGGTTATGACTGTTCAGAATATCGGAATTTCACCGTTTTCGAGATAATGGATATTATAAGAATTTCTGGAAAATTGCTACCTTACTTTAGATTTTTGAGTATACAAATTGAGGCAAATTCAAATATCTTTGCTGCTGAAGATTACTGATGAGTGATGCTTTCTGACGTACAGAACAGTTTTTCAAAAAGTGAAAAAAAAATTCAGGAAATGAGGGTAAAATGACAGATTTGAGTTTCATCAATTTTTTTTTAAAAAGTTTGACATTATTGTCTGAAAGAAACATAACCAATTGGTTGTAAACATTAATTTCAAAAGAATGCTTATTTTGTCCAGACCCTGCCATGGAATTAAACAAACTATAATTATTTTTGGAGGAAGTGATTTCCATTAAATTAGGCGTGGTTTTATTCTAGGCTTGTTTTAATTTTTATACTTACGCCCAAAAATTATTTTATTTCGATTTTATCAAGATAAAATCTGGAAATGATTATCAATAATAAAGAATGGACTGCTTGGTAGCATTAAATAGTATGTCAATAAAATTAACTTTTCATGTAATTAAGCCTAATAAAATTATCGAAATTAAATGTCAATTATACGACATGGCACCAATTAAAACGAATTCTTGTGAGAAATGTCACAATTGTCCAACATCCAGATTCCAACGAAGATTCAGAGACCAACAGATATACAGGGTGTAACCAAATAAGTGCAAAATTTTGTAGGAGGTGAATCCTTGTCGAAAATCAAAACTTTTCTAACTCCTTTGTTGTGTCCGTAGAAGAAATAGTTTCCTGCTGAAAAAATAAAATACAGCATTGTGCATGGACAGATCTTCTGTAAAAGAATTGAAAAAATCTAGTAGGCGGCTGTCACATTTTGTTTGAACAACTTATGACTTTTTTTTCATTATTCCGCTTGTTTCATTCAGTGGTATTTATTCCTTTCTCATGCCGTTCACACGTTATACTCCCCTAGAATATGCGCATATGCACTTCATTTATGGTGAATGTGAAGGTAGTGCTACTGCTGCAGCAGCGCTTTATGCAGAACGATATCCGATTGCACAATGCCACTCAGAGAATCGCTGATTTGGGGACTATAACCTATAACGCATTTGAAAAGGTCCTTCTTGAAAAGATGTCGTCTCTGCGTACGAGTGGATGGAAAATAACATTTTTGTAATATTATTCAGTGCGATGTAGAATAATCGTTATTGTGGTTTATAATGTGTGTTGATTCAAGAAAACGTTGAATTATTATTTACTTCTTTACATCTCATTGAATGCTTCCTATCAGTTGATTTGTAATAACGATAATAACATAATAATAATAATAACGTAATAACATAATTATTTGATCATTTCATCTTGATACGATAAAATTTAAAGACTTTACTGACAAAGTCTACTGGAGTTGATTTTAGCTCAGAATAACATCACACTCTAATATAATCGAAATTCAACTCCTACCAAAAGTATTTATCGTATGTTTTATACCATGGTAGAGTCTGGACAAAATGGACATTCTTTTGTAATGAATATCCACTTCCACTTAGTTGTGATTTTTTCAATAAATAATGTCAAACTGTCGTTAAAAAAATTGGTGAAACTCAAATCTGTCATTTTACCCTTATTTCTTGAAAAATTGTATAGTTTTCTGAAAAACTGTATGGTACATCTGAAAGCATCACTCATCAGTAATCTTCAGCAGCAAAGATATTTGAATTGGTCTCAATTTGTAGACATGGCACGCAAAAATCCAAAGTGAGGTAGTGATTTTCCAGAAATTTAAAAATGCTAATTATCTCGAAAACGGTGAGATTTTTACTAAGGTAAAGTTCCGATATTCTGAACAGTCATGACCTGGTCTATCACCAGTTTCAATATTGTACAAGGTTTACCGGACATCCTGTATAGTGAAAGCTGCGGAATTTTTATTCTAACATAAGAACCACGCTGTTTTAGAGTTCGTAGTGCACAACGTTTTATATTTACATTGTTGTTTTATTTGTCCATCTAAATATCATTGAAATAATTAACGTAAAATAAAATTGATGAAGATGAAGTCGTGTATTCTGTGTAACAAAAAAATCAAAGTACTGGACTTTAATATTGCATCATTCAAAAAGTGCTCGTTATGTTATTGTTTCGTCGAAAAAAAAATATAAAAATCATGAGACTTTATTAACAATTGAATATACTAATGATTTTGGATATCATACGGAGTGTCTAAAAAAATTGCAGTTCTAGCAAAAATATAAAGAAGAATTTGAAGAGTTTTGCAAAACACAAACCGTAAGTAAAATTTTAATTGAAATCAAGAATAATATAGGTTATAGTTACAAAATTAATGACACAGTGCTAACTTTGAAAATTAACAATTGAACAAATTTAATCAATAAATTTTTTGAATAATTATTAATTAAAAAAATAAATCAATGCCCTTTTCTCAAAATACAATTTTTTTCTGCTTTTTCAATTAATTCATTAATATTATTACTTAAAAAATTACCTAATACATAATTTGAAAAAATGAATAATAAAAAAACTCCAACGCAAGTTAAGAGTGTGCCATGTGATTCCATGAACAAATCTTCCGATAATGACGAAGATTCTGATATTTGTAGCAATGAAAGTGATAGCTCCGATGATAGTGTATCTGATAGCTCCGATGATTCAGATTTTTCAATAAGAGTTACGGAAATATAAGATAAATTTAAAAAAAATTTATTTGCTTAAATGTTTAATTAACATGTAACAGACGATTAAATACCTGAACAAAATATAATAAAACTTTCAAACAGTACTTTCACTATACATTTTTTTTTACTTAAGTCAGCTTGGTTTTATTTTTTTATTTTTAAATCAATATTAAATATATTAAATCAATATTAATTTTTTGTTGTAGGTAATTTTTAAATTTGTGATTTTGAAAAGGAATACATATTTTTTGGAGTTTTTATTGAGTTGTCTCTATTACTCCCCGTTGGTTGAGAACACTAACATTCGACGCATGCTCAATGGCTTAAAAGCGCCGCACAGCCGGCAATCGCTATCTTCGTCTGACAAATGACGTTACGCGCTAACTCTCTTTCACTCTACCTTAAATAATTATCGTTTTTAACAACCAGCAACCCTTATTTACTGACGGATTTGATGAGGCAACCATATATGATAATGAATAGAAAAAAATTAGCTTCAATTTGGTATATGATTAATAAATAAAAGTTATGAACGTATAAGTGTACCGAAATCAGTCCTGTTTACATCTGGCTGCGAAGAGGTACGGCCAGGTGCGCAACTGCAACCATGATATTTTAGAATCTTCATATAAATTGCAGTGATGTAGACGTTTTTTTATCTAAAAAACAAGTAAACGAAATTTTTTCCCAAAAATCAATTAAAAATAATTTAATTAAAAATACTGGCGGCCAAATTTTGATAGGCAACCTGGTGAATATATATTCTTCTGATTATAAATATACATAAAAATTTGGTTTTGAGCAAAAAACCTATGAGCGCACTAATCCTGCAGCCGGATTTCGTACTATAAGGAGGTTGTGATTTCAGAAATATCTTATTTCGACTTGCCTAGCGACTTCTAGCTCAAAGAGTTTTGAGAAGGCGCTCAGTATGATAGTAGCCCTATAATTGTCTACTGATTCTGGATCACCTTTCTTTAAACATGGTTTTATTAACGCCAACTTTAGGTTTTCCGGAACTACACCAGACTGGAGGGATGCATTTATGACAAGGCAATAAATACAAAACACCATTTCAGTAGAAACGTAGTGACTTCATCATGACCAGAGCTTTCTTCGGCCTCCATTTCATTCATTATTTCATGTAGTTTCTGTATCGATAATGTATTACTTAAATCAAGGGGGTTTGTATATGTTTTATTATTTGTGGTCGATTTTTTCGATTATGTTACTGGACCTCCCTTCATTTCAAATTTCATTGAAGCTAGCAGTTTATGAGTTCCTTTTGTTTATTGACTTGTGTGTTTTAGTGTCATATCCTCTGAAGTGAAGTAAGGAAATAATCTGTAATAGCATGAAATACGGCTAACACTAATGTGTCTAACTGTATATTGAAAATTGCGAATACAAGTGATAGTTCATCGTGATGTATTTGTCTTGAAATTGTCTATTGCTATTTGTGATTTTTTATGATTTTGCTTCTTATTGGATTGTTTTCATAATCTCTCATCATTCAATAAATCGAATCAATCAAATCAATTCTTCCTAGAATTATTCATCAACATGACCAATATCAACTCATCACAACTTTCTTACGCATATTGAATATGACATGCTCAATATCTAACTCAATGCGTATATTTTTCATTTTGATGTGTGTATCTTCCCAGGCAATACGCCAGGAATTATTGATTTGTTATTCGCATAAATTCATAGCGTCAGATACGAAATTTAAATATTCCATTAGCTTGTTCAGTTTTCATTCCGAATATTCTTCAATTCGAAGCGAGAACGGCAACTTTCATGTTATCATTCATGGAGGAACAGAAAGTGAAACATAAAACACCTCCTAGAATGACTGATAGCGATCTGACGAAAAGAAGGAAGGAATTTTCATTCAAATAGGTTTCCCTAATATACAATAATATTAAAAAGATTTATCGATTGATATAAATCAATAAACATTGATAAAATATATGAGAAATCTCAATTTGAATCTCTAATTTGCATTCGCTGTCGCTCCCTGAATTTTTGAAAGTGAACGGAAATCATTTTTAACAGAACAGAGTTTCCATAGATTGTATGAATACTTGTCTTAGGAATCTGCGGTAAAATCAGGAATTTTTAGTATCATTTAATTCTTTTTTCGTATGTGTATAGGTATACATCTTGAATGTAAGCAATTGACTTCTTCCATAAGGTTTGTAACTGTTTTGAGGAAATGAATTATTATTATTATGTATCATCTGCAAATGAAAGACTCTTATGAAAAATGGTCATGGGTTAAATTTCTTAAAGTTCCAGGATATTGCAGTTATCAATCACCTTTTCAAAAGTTCCTATTGTTCCAACATTATCTTATGGCTAGTTTCCGGAGTATCAGGTATTGGAGTTGAAACTGAAATTATTTGTTTCATTCTTACCAATTTGGGCAATGTGAAGATTCAATAAGTTTTTTTTTCTGGTGGTTATCATTCATATTATCTCTAAGTTTATTCTGATGCATGGATGAGAACAATTTTTATATTATATACAGGGTTATATCCGAACAAAAATAGACTTAATGAATAAACATCGCTTATCAGGCATTTGACATATATCAAACATATATCAGAATACACAATATATAACTTAATTTATGACTCACAAACTCATAATAGGCGATTCAATATTGTTCACCATTATTGGTTTGGTATTCAATTCATCCTTTACATCTAATTGAATATGGTTTGAATGAATAACCATACCTATACCAATTTGAAGGAATTCACCATATGATTCAACAGAAAAACGCAAGAATAAGTACCTAAATATGTTTTTATATTGGAATCACCCTATATTTAAATGTTTCGGTTGTGTGAGTTGTGTTGTGTGAGTTCTTCGATTTTTCATTATTTCACCGAGTGGTGATACTTCATTGAAAGTTCAGTCATCTAGTTGCTTCAATCTTGTATTTATTGATTTTTTTTCTTCTGAGTTTCTATAATTCTATCCTACTCTTCTACTTTTTTAGCAATTTGCGCATTGACATTATCTGGATATGATCCTTGAATTTTGTAGCAATGCTTTCAGATATACTTTTCGATATTTCACTAATATATTCCTCCTAGAGTCGTGACCAAGGTTTTGACTAACGACTGCAATTCACGAAAAAATATCAGAACGAACAATCAATACCAATCCCAACACAAGTCCATAGATATGATTTTTTAAATTTTCAGTTCACGACTTGACTCCGTCCAAATTTATATTGAATTTGTGGCTGATGTTTGTGCGAGTTATTGGTATATGTGTAAATCTTTTCAAATCGTGGAATTAAGTGCATGCATTGGTTCATCTTTATATCATTGATCAAACCAAGAAGTATTTTCTTTGTGATAAAATATGTAAACATATCATCACTTGCCCTTCAATTGGTCATATCATATATACTCATTCCTTTCAATTTTTCATCTCTAATAACCTTCAAATTGGGAGTTTTCTCCTCATACTTAAATTATCGACTGACCTAATTTTCTAAAAAAATTTAGTATATAACTTCTCTGCTGTTCCAGTGTATTTGGCCGTTTCCATTCACGCAATTTCGTTGAATTTTAAATCAATTCATTGCTGCTTTTTCTATACACTCTCCATTAAAATTTTTAATTCTATTGCTTAAATCTGGCACTTGAAACTGAGAAGGAGCTTCGCCTTCTCAGCAATCTAATGAACTTATCTCCACTGATCAAACGATTTTCTTCTATCATAATCATCATTGTCATATTTCCTACCAAAAAGACATTTACAAATCAGTAAAACGCAAAGTCGTCTCCACAATTCAATATAACCATCCGGTGCAGTAGGATGGTAAAACGGCTGTAAATCAGTTGACAGTCACATAGTAGTACATGTTTCGGACATACATAGATCCATCATCAGCTATTTAGTAATTATGGAGATGAAAAAATGTTGTATAATTACATCTGAAAAATAACTGCTGTGCTACATATTAAAATTAAGAGCAGAACATGTTTTTTATCAGATTAAATGTTGTGTATCACTATTTTATGAAAACTGGAAAGAGGGAGGCTGAGAAGCCTTTACGGAAAATTAAAGGACATTTTTTTCACAGACTGGCCAATATTTATCAATGTGGTCCATTCATTTTCCCTATCGGAATGTAGGGATGTAGGCTTCTCAGCCTCCCTTTTTCCAGTTTTCATAAAATAATAATACACAACATTTAATCTAATAAAAACCGTATTCTGCTCCTAATTTAATTATGTAGCACAGCAATTATTTTTCACATATAATTATACAACATTTTTTCATCTCCATAATTACTAAATAGCTGATGATGGATCTATGTAGGTCCGAAACATGTACTACTATGTGACTGTCAACTGATTGACAGCCGATCTACCATCCTACTGCACGGGATTGTGATATTAAATTGTGGAGACGACTTTGCGTTTTACTGATTTGTATATCCATACTACTCCACTTCGAGATATAAAAAGGACTTCCACCACAGGTTAAAAAGACAATTGTTTCTGACATTTTGTAGTCTGTATTGAAGGTAGCTCCCAGTAACTATTTTGGTTTTGAAGAGAATTTAATGAAATTCAATTATAAGACCTAAATGTGTATTTTTTGACAAGTTACCTGCTACATGCATCTCCCAGATTTACCGGAAGTGACATTAATTTTAGAATCTTAAACGGTACATCTGTTATATTTTCTTCTACTTCTCACCAGATGATAATCTGAACGGAACCATGTATAACTTGTCAATCTTCGAAACCAAATTTTTTATTTTATTTATTTTCAAACTTGACAGCTGTGGATCTGTCCAAATAACTAATTTCAATTGCCTGATGCATTGTTACTTTAGAAAGATTGCTAGAAAATGCTTTTTAGTTCAGGACAGTGTCTCTTATATTTCATTACATCTAACCTAGGAGGAATTCGAAATCTGATATCAGTAGGCCAATGAACAGAGCAATTTTTCTCATAAAAGTTCAACTTGAATTGCTCCGCCGATTTCTTTTTTGTAATTCGGTAGTCACGGAGGGTTGAATAATTAGCAATAAAGTTACCACCCTCTGGGGGGGGCAACCCCCCCAAAATCGTAAAAACTTTTTTCTGAAAGGTGTTTTCTTGACATTTCAGCTCTGGGCAATAATTATGAGTGAAAATCGGTATTAATAATGGGGGCAAATCATTTTCAACAATTAAACCCACTCCCGGGGCATCAACACTTTCCCGAAATCGTGTTTTTTTGAGATATTTTCTATGAATATTTAAAATTGTCAGTCCTGAGTAATGAAACTCAGCAAAAATTTGTAAAAATAATAGATATAAATTATTAGAAACGATTTTCCCTCTCCCGCATATCCCCCGCATCGCGAAAATCTTGGGGTGAGAGGGAAGGGGGAGAATATTTGAAAAAACTCTCAAACTACTACTCTTAGATATAAATGTGGGTAAATAATCGATGAAAACTGTCGTTATTGAAAATTAGAAGTACTGTAATGAAAATTATTCGCAAATTGTATGCGGACCGGAGGTAACGAAATATGAGAGTATTTTTCAATGATATCGAGAAAGGTATGGAGAAATGAATTCACAAGTAATCACCATCAATAAATATCTCCGACTATCGATGGTATCCCAGTATCCAGTGTTTTCTGCACAGGAACTTTTATATTATCTGACGTTTACATAGAGCAACGTTGACTGCTGTCCAATGCGCAACGACAGAACCGCGCCGCTGTATACTATACAGGGGCGCGCCGCATTGACATAGTCCCAAGCCGATATTTTTCAGGTTTTAGAATCTCAATGAGTTTAAAGCAGATACACTTCGGGGCAGTTTCCTTTGGTGCACTGTCTTCCTCGGTCTCGAATCCCCATTTTCCATCAAGGACTGATTTTATTTTTCTTTCCATAGAACAATAATGCGATCAAATGTCGAGTAACCTCCATTTTATATACTTAAAAGATTGACTGGATTGCATTTGAAATGTGTACAAGTATGAATATTTTCAATAAGAGCATGGTTTTTTTCTGCAAACTGGCTTTTCATACATGTTGATACGTCCTTTTATCTCTGAGTAATAAGCATTTGAATTTATAAACTCCCTCAAGATTTTGTAACCTAAAATATGAGGAGAATTGAAAACACTCGTATATAAAACCGACATTATTTTGACCGGTTAAACGTTATGCAATTTGACAATGAAGTATTCCTCAACTGTTCATTTTACTTGCTACAAGTGATAAGATATATTTCGGAAATCACAAGCATTATTTCACGAAGTCAGGAACTTTAATATTATAACATTTTCAATTGCAATTTTGCAGCTGGCAACTTCGTGCATAAATATAAATAATATGAGAATACAAAGCTGCGATCTTTATCTTCAAAATTACGTAAGATTTATCCGAATTGAACATTTATGCGAGGAGTTATAGAACTTTACTTCACGCGCTGGTTGAAAAAATGCACGTTGGCGGGAGCCAGCGCAACACCTGCCCAATTGCGAAAGCATGTAACTTCAACAATTTTTTTCAAGAATACCGTGCGATTTCTCAAAATTTTGGTAGGGACAGTTTTTTTGTAAAAATTTGTGCTCTTTCTGAATATTGCGTTATTTTTTTGATTTAATCTAAATTTTTTGAGATATTTTGAAATTACCTCAAAAATTAATTTCAACTCGTTTTTTGGGGGGGTTCCACCCCCCCTGGAGGTGAAAATTTTTCTCAGAAGTAATGTGCACACTGTGTTCTACAATTTGAAAAAAATTATCGACGGAGCAATTTAAGTTGAGGTTGATAGCCCTGTTGATTAGCTTACAAGTATTCTAGGCATTATATCTGTTTTTTTGTTCAAAATCTGATCTTTCTGCCAACACGCTGCACCCTTACAGATAAATTTGCTAGACTTTGAGAGCCTTGTGCTTGCTATGGAAGTGAGGAAGGTGAGGCCCTCACATTCCAACGTTCAATTCCATGCACATAGCGTATTTGATATCTCGTACGATTTTCAGTGTATTTGGGAAGGATTATTATGCAGGTTTTATAAAATATATTGATAACCACAATTATTCCAAAATCGCTCGGGTGAATTCTATATTCACACTTCATCGTCAATTCGGAGACTTGTATTTCGTTTTATCGAAATTTTCTAAAAATTCAAAAACAGTCAATAAAACCTACTTTCGTTTAACCGAATGTGAATATTTAACGAAGTCAATCTTTCTTTGATTTTGTGCCTCAATTATCTTCCATTTGTTTCAATCCATCCATTTCCAGATGATGGAAATCTTCTGCTGCTCGAGCAAACACTAATGTGATATATATGATTGAATAATGTATAATGGCTATGATTGAATTATTCTCGAAACATCGAGAGGCCATGTTCAAATCACGTGTATCTGACTTAAGTGATTTATCACCACTGTCATTACTGATAATCCAGTCTGGAATAATTACCATAAGCGCTCTTAACAATAATGTCGAACACAATAGTTTGTACATCAACAATATCAGCATCCAATCAAGTAAATTGCACATAATCGTGATCTCTCGGGAATACTGAAGAACATTAGATATGTCAGACCCACTTCAATTGGAATTGACAAATTTTGTTGCCAGGATAATTCGTCGATGGAATTATATTTCACTGTAATATTATATACCTCTAATTCGCATCGTAACATAAATTCTTGCAAACGTGAGATTATGAAAACTAATTTTTAAACTGTGCAAATTTTTCTAGAACGAAAACACTTTGGGTACAGTGGATTTAGATAGAATTGTAACAACTATTATTGATACTGAATTGTTTTCGTGTTTCTGGTGAAAATTTGCTAATGTCATGAATATAACTACGGGTATAATGTCAGGATGACCGAATACTCTCAGGAATGCAGGATTGTTTACAAGTACGAGCGACAGTTCCGTACTCGTCCATGGCGACAGAATCGTTACACTACTTATTTCAGTTTCTTTGCTGATAATAAAATTATTTGATTGGGGTAATTTTCATCAATGATTATGGATTGACACTGAATGAATAATGCTGGTGCTTCATATTCTCAAAGTCTCAAATTTATGTTGAAGAAAAGAAAGTCCCTCAGAATGTATTCATCATGGTTTTGTTTCATTCAAAGACATCAATAATAATGGTGACAATGATATTATGGAACATTCTACCCTTCTTCATTAGTAATGATATAAATCCTATACACAAAAAGTTACTTCCCCCTCCTGTTAATTTTTGAACGCCTACTTATTTTCAAAATGGTAATTCATCAACTACTTTTCCATAATAATAAACCATGTTATCGGACAGTCAATTTGAAAGATTTTTCCAAATGACAATGGGGATCTACTGATTCCTCCTTTGCCACATCTTTCAATTTCACCATACGACAGCGAAATTTCAGACAAAAATATTCATCTTGAACAAAACATAATGTTAGAACTCTTATATGAAGTTTCTCTCGAATAGATGGCTTTTAGCGAGAGCTAGTAAAATCATTAAATCGTTCCTCAAAATGGCATATGGGTCGTGAAAAATTCAGAAAGCAGGTAGAGTTACCCATCGTTTTATTTAATAACAGTAAAATTAGCAAAATGATCCAGAAAAACAGAAATTTATCATAATTGTACAAAACATTGGAATTGTAACGAGTGAAACACCTTATAGACCAATCAACAGGGCTATGAACCTCAACTTAAATTGCTCCGCCGATAATTTTTTTTCAAATTGTAGAACATAGTGTGCACATTACTTCTGAGAAAAATTATCACTTCCAGGGGGCTGAAACCCCCCCAAAAAACGCGTTGAAATTAATTTTTGAGGTAATTTCGAAATATCACAAAAAATTTATTTTAAATCAAAAAAATAACTTGATATTCAGAAAAAGCACAAATTTTTACAAAAAAACTGCCTCTACTAAAATTTTGAGAAATCGTACAGTATTCTTGAAAAAAATTGTTGAAGTTATATGCTTTCGCAATGGGGCAGGTGTTGCTCCGGCTCTCGCCAACGTGCATTTTTTCAACCAGCGCAGCGCGTGAAGTAAAGTTCTATAACTCCTCACATAAATGTTGAATTCGGATAAATCTAACATCATTTTGAAGATAAAGATCGTCACTTTGTATTCTGATATTATTTATATTTATACGCGTAGTTGCCAGCTGCAAAATTGCAATTGAAAATCTTATAATATTAAAGTTCCTGACTTCGTGAAATAATGCTTGTGATTACTGAAATAATGTCTTATCACTTGTAGCAAGTAAAATGAACAGTTGAAAAATACTTCTTTGTCAAATTGCATAACGTTTAACCGGTCCAAATGATGTTGGTTTTAAATACGAGTGTTTTCAATTCTTCGCATATTTCAGGTTACAAAATCTTGAGGGAGTTTATAAATTCAAATGCTATTAACTCAGAGATAAAAGCACGTATCAACATGAATGAAAAACCAGTTTGCAGAAAAAACCTTGCTCTTATTGAAAATATTTATATAAATTTGGTTACTTGTACAAATTTTAAATGCAATCCAGTCAATCTTTTAAGTACTTGAAATAGAGGTTACCCGGCATTTGATCGTATTTTGTGCTATGGAAAGAAAAATCAGTCCTTGATGGAATATGGGGATTCGAGACCGAGGAAGACAGTGCACCAAAGGAAACTATCCCGAAGTGTACCTGCTTTAAACTCATTGAGATTCTAAAACCTGAAAAACATCGGCTTGGGACCTTGTCAATGCGGCAGCTAGCGCGCCGCTGTATAGTATAAATATAATATAAAAGTTCCTGTGCAGAAAACACTTGATACTGGGATAACATCGATAGTCGGAGACGAGGAAACATCTCTTAGAGCTTTGTCACTGTTATTAATTGAAAATGGTGAGTTTCAAAATATCGCAATGTTAGATATCTGTAGAAACTTGACAGTGATTGTTCCGGATTGTGAAGATGAAGACGAGGAGACTGAAGATGCATCGAAATATTTCCCAAACGTTGGGTTGATCGTGGAGACCAGTTGAAAGAAGAACTTCGAAACCAAATGACTGATTTCTGTTTGTGGGGCTGCAGTCAAATTTGAGGATGCCAGGGAGTAAGAACGAAACTCTTTGGTATTATGTATTTTCCTATACATTTCTCCATATCCTTTCTCGATATCATTGAAAAACACTACCATATTTCGTTACCTACGGTACGCGTTTGATTTATAGAATAAGTTGATCTTCTCTCGAATTTGTGAATAACTACTTCTCAACGATTATTTACCCTCATTAATATCTAAGAGTAGTAGTTTGAAAGTGTTTTCAAATATTCTCCCCCTTCCCTCTCACCCCAATGTTTCCGCGGGGGATATGCCCCAAATGCGGGGCGGAAAAATCGTTTCTAATAATTTATACCTATTATTTTTACAAATTTTCGCTCAGTTTCATTACCCAGGACTGACAATTTTACATATTCATATAAAATACCCAAAAAAACACGATTTCGGAAAGGGGTTGATGCCCCGGGAAGGGGTTTAATTGTTAAAAATAATTCGCCACCATTACTAATACCGATTTTCATTCATATTTATTGCCTAAAGCTGAAATGTCAAGAAAGTACCTTCCAGAAATAGTTATTTATCTATCAAGGGCGTAAAGTAGGCGTTTATGGCCTGCGGCGTGGATGATGGCCCGATGGCGTCAGCCGAGGGCCATCACACGCCAAAGGCCTTAAACGCATTTTACGCACGTGATACATACAGGATTTTATGCACTAGCGGTTTTATAGCGCGAATCACAAATACTGACTTGAATTGCAATGGTCTACACGTTTCATACGTTATGCATACAATAATTAAGGGTAACATAATATGAGGAATGTGAAACTATAGTAGCTGAGTGCTATATTGGAGAATCTATTTCAAATAAATAGATCATAACCGAAAAAATTGCCAACCATTATGAAAAAAGTGTCAGAAAGAGTATTGCTCTATTGAACTGAAATGTTCGTGTTAGGAATTGCATGAAATGATGTGTGAGTATAGACAATTTGAGAATTTTGTCTACTTTACGGCCCGCCGGGCCATAATGCGCCCACGGGCGGTAAAGTGCCACTTTACGCCCGGCGAACCGGGAGGTAAAGTTTACTAAAGGTTACCTGATTGATATTCACAGTAAAAATCACTGCACGCCACTGTTTTTCCCTAAGTTTGTTAGGAGTTTTCTATTGCCGAACGCCAGCCTATGATGGTACGTCCCAAGGAGACTAAATTAAAAACAAGGAGTGTTTGATTCCCATAAGACAATGGGGACACTAGTAGAAAGAGATGAAAGAACATTTGTGACGAAATGTGACGTAGTTATACATGTCATGGCCGCCGTTCTCTATAGACAGTGACGGACTAGCTCTTGGTATATGAGAGTTACTGCTGACAGTTTTGTTGCTTGGTTCGAGTTCGACTCTGTAACCATACCCAAGTACGTCACTATGACGCGTTGATGCTACAAGTTTCTGATTGGCTAGAGCTTATTAAACCCTCCTTGTTTTTAGTTTCCTTGGGTACGTCCGGTATATATTAGTCATGTGCCGCGCATCGTCATATGCCGGTTTTTAGGGATCTGCGACAAAAACGTTTGGCTGGCGGGAGGCGAGACAGATAGCATGGGAAATGCGAAGTAAGTTGGTGTTGACTCGAGAGTTGGTATTGAGTTTCTGAAATCATTTGTTCTTGGGGGATTGTTTAAATATATTCATTTTGTGTTGAAGTGATACCTATGGTTGGAATAAAAGGTAGGAATTATTTTTATTTGGGTTTGTTGATATTATCTTTGATTTGAAAGGTTTAATACCTGGTTGATGCAATAAAGTTTGGAGTTTTCCATTAATGGAGGAAAAACGTTGTTACTCCGAATCAGTGTGTTTCAATATATTTTTATTGGATGTGTTTTCATTTGATTGTCGATTATTAAACAGAATAAATTCTGAGGAAAGTTAAACTCATGGCAAACATATTTTGAAGAATTTGTGTTTTGCTCTTACGATCATTGGTACATTGGTACGGAGCTTTTCTTCAATACTGAATATTTAATACTTGTTGATATTTGTATTGATGTTTACAAAAGTAGTGTTTTGAAAAGTGGTTTTATTTGGGTATTTATTGGTTGTACATGAGTCTTAGCACATTGGAATTGAGTGAATATATATATTGTTTAGCTATCGAAAATTCAAGGACTTGTAACGTGCCTGTGTGAGAAGTTACATGTCATTCGGTGATTTGCACGTGCCTGTGTGAGAAGTTGCATATCACCGTTGTATTCATTTCAGCCTGGTGATTGTAACGTGCCTGTGTGTGAAGTTACCTATTATCAGACTGATTTGAGTGTTTATTGGCTTGCAACGTGCCTTTGTGAGAAGTTGCCTGCTTTTGTTGGATTTTCGAAAAACCAAGGACATTGTAACGTGCCTGTGTGAGAAGTTACATGTCATTCGGTGATTTGCACGTGCCTGTGTGAGAAGTTGCATATCACCGTTGTATTCATTTCAGCCTGATGATTGTAACGTGCCTGTGTGTGAAGTTACCTATTATCAGACTGATTTGAGTGTTTTTTGGGCTGGCAACGTGGCTTGGTGATGAGTTGCCTGCTTTTGTTGGATTTTCGAGAAGCGAAGGACTTGTAACGTGCCTGTGTGAGAAGTTACATGTCTGTGAGCTGTATTGGAAATATAATAACTACTAACGTGCCTGTGTGAGAAGTTAGGTGTTATTATATGTACAGTACTGAGATGAGGTACATTGACTTGCACGTGCCTGTGTGAGAAGTTGCAAGTCAAAGTGTTGACTCATCAGTTCATTTTTATAATTTTATTGAAAATGAAATTTGCTTGATTTGAAAATAAAAGCTCTAGCATTGTTAAAGAGAATCCATTGTGTTTCGGCTCATGATATCAGCCTTTTTGAAGACTACCCAATAATTCTTTGGATTATTGATATTTGGTCATTCCGCTGGAAGAAACCATGTCCTGATTTATGTAAATGTGTGTAAATAAATTCGTAGCCAGCATTGTTTCAATAAATTATTCTATTTAGTTCCTGAACCCCACAAAAAAAAAAAAAAAAAAAAAACCTAACAAGTTTCATATTTTTTCAGAAAAATAATTGAAGAGTATATTCTGTAACAAGGTTAGAATGAAAATTCGATGCGAGTGGAAAGTTCCGAGCGCGAGCAGAAGGCGAGTGTGAGGAACCACGAGCATCACGAATTTTCATTCTAACCGAGTAGCAGACTATATTTTCTCCACGATCAAAGATAGGAAACGTGACAGCAATAATTTTGACACTTACTCAAATTTTGCCAATACGATGACAATCAACTGCGTCAAGGCTAACGTTATTATTGCTAACCAGTGTGAGAATATTATTCTATTGATTCTATCACAAGAGAGAGAATGTAAATACATTTAAATTGCATGGGGGCAGATGTGTTGCAGAATATTTCTTCAATCTCAAGAGAGAGAATTCCAGCATTCTGTAATTAAATTTGATTTCAGAATTGGCAAATTCTGCGATGATCGTGGTGAAAATGCAACTTTCTCATAATGCTGTGAATTTTAAATCAAAGTCATCGGCGTAGAAATTCAGAAAGTTATGTGAATGATCTTTTTATCAGTTACTCCGTATTTCCTTGAAATTCTTTTTGATTTTATGCACAAGTATATTGTTAAGTTTTGATAGTTGACAGTTGACAATAATAGACCCAGGAACACAACAAACAACCAGTCCATCAATGACGAATCTAATGAAACAGTCCAGGTAGAAATAAATTTATTAGGTAAGTCTATCGATTGATAAAGTATTGCTATTTCAGATCCACGGCATTATAAGAGGTATGTATTTTTAAAAGTTTAATATGATAAAAAAATGTAACTTAGAGAAAAACAGTGGCGGACAATGATTTGTAAAATATTTATCAATCAGGTGACCCTTAGCTGCTTATAATTTGAGATCATACTTCATGAAAACAAAAGCATTGTAACTGCCAATACACCAGGTTTCATGAAAAGCGGCAAAAATACTTTTGAGTAATTGATAAATTATCTATTTTTTTTATTGAAACTTTGGCACTCCTTCACTTGAAAACGAAGCAAGTTAAGACATACGTTTATATGAACTTTTTTTCATAAAATATGACAAGGAATCACCATCCGAAATTAATGACATCATTTAGTTCACATCCTGTATATACGCGTCTTTTAAACAATGATTATAATGTTCATTATTTGTACTTTTCAATGGGATTGGGTATTTATTTTTCCCTAAAATTGGAAAATCAAGTTGGCTGCCATTTTGGTGATCTGATTTTATTCAAAATTTTTATCAAGTGCTTTAGGAGCTGGGAATGACGAATCATTTAGTGCGAACTAGTTTCGAGATTTGTTATTTAAACTCGGGTCCAAATAATTTATGAAATGTGGTTAGGAAGCCTATAATGAACAGATTGCAAATGTTTTATGGATGACAAAGACTATTAGCACGACTATTCAACAACAAGATTTAGATTGATAAAAAATTATTTCGTAAGTTTTTTTATCACTTTCTGAACCAAATTTGATTTTTCATCCTAACTTGCGTAGTTTTCGAGCAATTACATTTTTTCGATAGGCCGCAAATGAATAACTGAAATGAACAAATTCGCGTGCAAATCCATATGTTGGGAATCTTGACAAAATTTCGACATAGATTTTCTCGTAAACTATGCTTATACAGGAACGTTACTGAAGAACTTTCTTCAAGGAATTTGATACGGGTTCTTCTATTGTTACAAACATTTTTTGATATATATATATATATATATATATATATATATATATATATATATATATATATATATTTGAGTTATAGGCGAAAACAGTATTTTTCGACCCAAAGGGGTAGTTTTTCAGGGGCAAAGCAATGTCCCCCCAAAAATATGCATCCACTACCAATACTTTTGAGAACTTTTGAGAACAAATATGATTAAATCAATATATTTCAACATATTGAGATCTCAAACATAACCTACTTTGCGAATACAAAATATATGTATGAATTGAGTATTGTTTCATAGTAATAGAATGAAATAATAAAATTACCGACTTCTAACAAAATCAATGATTGGTTTATGAAAAAAACCTCAGATATCCAGGGTGAGACAAGCTGAACACCTCGGACTCTCGCGGCCTAATGGTATATTTTTACAGTAAACGGTTATGGGAAGTATATGTATGTCGATTTGAACTGCATTTTGAAAATAATGGTTTTTATACAAGGTATTTGAAAAGAGCGTTACATATCAAAGTTATATTTTTTTAAACGAAACACCCTATATTTCCTTGCATGTTTGAATTCTTTTACAAAAAATGTCCTGACTTTGTTGAAGTATCACTATACCTAACTCTCTTCGTTTGTGAGATATTCAACTTTTTCTCAAAATGTAACGTATATAGTCAAAGGAATTCAATATTATTGGAATTAATCGCGGCACGTCTACGGAATTTTGACCGGTCACTAAAATCCCTCTCAGTCAGATACTGTGGCTTGAGTAAACGATCAGTAGTATACAGTGTATTTAAAATTATCAGAAACACTTTATGTCTTTCCACGTGATAAGATTCATCTTTTTATTTCCTTTTGATCCATATGATATTTTCCTATACCTAAATGTGGTGCTTCAGGAGTTATCGAAGCCTTTTCGAAATCTTACGAATTTTTTGGATTACCATTATTTCATCTAGTAGTCTGATGTCGTGTACTTGAGTGATACCCTGTTCAGTATCTGTTTCGAACAGGCTCCTGTCAAATAGCGTAATATTTTGTCATGAGTTTGTGTTGAATTCGTCTTGCTCTCGTGTTTTCAGATTTAAGGAGTAAAATGAAAAGTTTCACAGATGAAAAATAGCATAGGCTAATAGTAGCGTCGAGGGTTTATGCACAAAAGTATCCAGTTCAAAAGAATCCTGATGAAAATATATTTGAGAGATTATTAGCCAAATTTCGAGGAACCAGTAGTATCTAGTACATTATTCGAGAGATATCGAAACAAGTTACTGGAAATGAGGAACACAATTTCGAAGTTTTGCGATATGTGAATGAAGATCTCTATACCAGTACTAGAGCCATTGCTGTTAAAACAGGTATAAGTGTCAGCAGAATTATTAGAAAACAGAAGTATCATCCATACCACATTCAGCTGCATCAACATCTTTATGGAAGGGACTTTGAACGCAGCCTAGATTTCTGTTTATGGAATCTTGAACGAGTTGGAGAAGATATGAACTTCCTTGAACACAATTTATTCACAGGCGAATCAACCTTCCATAACAATGGTCTGGGGAATCGACATAACTTCTATTATTATGACACCAAAAAACAGACATTTATTCCGAACCATCGATCGCCAGATCCGGAGTTCTAACTTATTCGGTGGAATCATAGAAGACACCATAATTGGTCCTTATTTCTTTGACTGGGCATCTGGATGGAAGGAAATTTTAAAAAAAGAGACAGAAGACGTAGCTACAATTAAATGGTGCTCCAGCACATTTCAAACGTGTCGTCAGGAACCATCTGGTCAGCAAATTTCCAGATGAATGGATAGGGAGAGGTAGTCCTTATAACTGGCCAGCGAGATATCCTGATCTTACACCCTTTGACTTGACCGTTTACTGAAAAAATATACCATATGGCTGCGAGAGTACGAGGTGTTCAGCTTGACTCACCTTGTATAGTAAAACTGTACAATGCGACTATTTTTAGTCCCACCCTCCTGTTGACTTTTGAACGGTTCGAAGTAAAAACATGAAACAAAATCCATTTTATTTTTATTGAAAGACATTGGAATTGCCCTATAGGGGAGTGCGGGGAGGAATATCAATTGAAAAATATTAAAATGCATTGGGGACTGAACCATATTTTTTTTTTAATTTCGTTAGAAAATATTTTCACAATTTCGGTCTCTTTACATTTCGAAATCTTCAAGTTCATGTGTCCCCAACGCCATTTGTCTGGTAATTGCAATGTATCAACAGCAATTCAATACAGTTTTTATTTTTCAAAAGCGCGCCTTTCGATATCTGTGCAAAGTTGAGCCCAGAGTGTCTTGTAAACCCCTGTTCATGGAGCAAAAATTACTTATTCTTCCTTCATTATATATTCTAGAAACTGTGTGCCTAGTACATAAGAACAGATCATCTTACAATGTTGTTGCTGGTTGCACTCGCCAAAATGACAAGCTAAGACTGCCCATTACAACATCAAATTTAATAAAAAAATCGCTGGTCTATAATGCAGCCAAAATATATAACCACCTTCCTACATGTTTCAAAGATATCCAATCACATGATAAGTTCAGGAAGTCTGTAAAGCAAATACTCATTGAACAGGTATTTTATAGTGTTCAAGACTACTTTGATGAAGATATGGTTACTATAATGACTTGAAGTTGATTCTGGCTATATGTTCATCTACTAGTTCCTAACAATGGCTAAGGTTTTCAATTAGTATAGTTTGATTTATGTTTTAATCATTTTATCTTTTAATCTCTCATTTTTCTGTTAACCTTGGATATGCATATGTATATATGCTTTATTATACTTAAAATTATTTCACTACTGTTGAATGTTGAACGATAGAGAATATTTTTATTTGTATTTGATGATGTGTTTGTTCGTAGATAGTACCTATGTTTGTGTTTTTATATTTATTTACTATGACTTTGTCTACAAGATACTCATCGACAATAAAGTATAATTTGTTACTATTTATAATATATTTTATGTTTGATATGTCTTATATATTTTGTTTTTTATGTTAATTGACCTTTGATTTATTTACCTTTAAGTACTCGCTTTGTCAACAAAAAATTATTTTTTCCGACAATAAAGCATATTTTGATTGATTGATTGATTAATCCTGTCTCAAAAAGTAGTATCGGTAATACCATTCAAAATATATTTGTCCCTTTGCTCCACATCAAACCGTTTACATTTAACGAGATAAGGGTACCAGTCGGATTCGAAATTATACTTGATATTTGAAAAGATAATTGAATTCTCTTTTCAACGAAGTTTCACTTGACCCCCATGCCATTCGAAAATTTGAAATTGATGGGACCCCGCCTTCCCTATCAAGTAATCACATTGTCTTTCATTTCAGGAATTACTGGTATTACCGATGAATTAGAGGTATTACTTGGGTTTAAGAGGAATTACTTTGGCATTAGTTACATTAGTTCGGTATAACTCAGGAATTACATTGGAATTAGAGGAATCAGTTCTGACTTTTGAGAATTAGTGTACACTATTTCCTCAGCGGTTTCCTTCTCGTATATAATGGAAAAAAAATATCCTCTCACCCCAACAAACTTTCAAACTTTGGATCATACTCATTAATAAAATGAATATCCCTAAAGTCCTTGCATCAACACCGCCACTGTCTCAGAAAAATTCAAACTGAAATAAATCATTTCGTGATTTTCTCATTGCCGTATGCTGTTAATATTTTATATCCAGAAAGCGGTTCGTTCTTTCGGATAATTCAGATTAATTCGCATGTACCTAACCGCACATCTTGAGAATAGAAACACGTACACACGTAAGGGACCTCAAAATATGACAGAGGCATTTTATATTTATGGCATGTCATAAAACATGGACCTTTGCGCGGTGAAGTTTTCCCCACGCCAGGGCAGAAATGGGAAAAATAAGAACGTTCCATATTTGAAAATTGTTCCTACTATTAACAAAATATTTTTTTTGTGAGGAGTGAGGAGTGAGGAGTGGAAATTCATCCTCATACGTTTGGAAAGAAAACCGATAATAGTGAAAAATGAAAATTTGTCATGTAAGAAAATACCAGCAAATAACCTTGATATACAGTAGAGCAGTGATATTATACAGTGCGGCTTTTATTAGTCCCCCCCATGTTAACTTTTGAACGGTTCGACGTAGAAACATGAATAAAGAACTGTTTGGAGGGTTTCACCGATACTACTTTTTGAAATAAAAAATATGATGATTGCTCGACAGGGGGCGCGGGGGGCACATCAACTCCAAAATTTTAAATGGCATGGGGGGTCAAGTGTCACATCGTTGAAAAGATAATTCAATTCTCTTTACAACCATCTATTTTTTCAATTTAGTTAAAAAAAATTTCACAATCCAAATTCGAAAAATCAAAAATAAATGCGGATCTGAAAACTACTCATACCTCGATAAATTTGAACGGTTTGTTGTGGAATAATGAAACCAAAAATATTTTGAAGGGATACTACTTTTTGAGAGAAGAAACATTGAAATTACTCGACAGATGGCGCTAGGGACAGATCAACTTGATAATTTCGAAAGGCATATAAATCGATATTAAGAAAAAATTTCTCAACAAAATTCAAAAATATTCAGATAGTTGTGAAGAAAATTGAATTCTCTTTTCAACGATGTGATACTTGACCCCCCGTTTAAAACTTTTGAGTTGATGTGCTCCCCGCGCCCCCTTTCGAGCAATCACCATATTTTTTGTCTCAAAAAGTAGTATCGGTGAAACCCTCCAAACAGTTTTTTATTCATGTTTCTACGTCGAACCGTTCAAAAGTTAACAGGGGGGGGGGACTAAAAAAAGCCGCACTGTATACTTCAAAGCTAAAAGCCTACTGAAACAGAAAGATTAAATTCAAGAAAGTATTCGTTGTTATGAACCGAAAGTAATTCTATTGAGTGGAACCAATTACAAATAATGATGAACCTTCAAAAACCAGATTTTGTTGTTCAACGGCGTTTTATCTGAAATAACTTACATCATCGATGAAAATAATTTCTGATTACGGTCCTGTCATAATTCTTCTGTGAATTCGCTTTGATTTAGTCAAAACGGATATTATAACACACAATTTCGAAAATTGAATATTTCTAATACTAAATAAAAATTACCTATCTGCTCCAAATATCTTATATTCTAAGACATTCCAAACTATGACAGTAAATATGAAAAGACAGTCCATTGTCAACAAATACAATCTATTAGGACATTATGAAACAGTCAGTTGTGTGCAATTGTAAGAAATGTAAAACTCTATGGAGGGGATTTTGATGGAAATTGCTATATTTAAACACTTGTAATAGTTCGTTGGAAATGAAAGTCTCTTTTTTGTAGTTTGGCTGGATGAATCTTGATTATTACTTGTGATTTGTGTGGAAACTAACCAATGTATCCAAAGGACTCTCTTTAATGAAGATGATTATGAATACCTTGGGAGTTTTGTGGGTGGTTTTTGTTCATATTTATGATGTTTTCCTGGACATGGTAAATTCCTTGTAGCTTTCAATAACTGTAGTTTTCAATTTCTCATAAATAATTTTGTAATTTCTTTACACAACTTTTCAAAAAATTCCCTTTTTTTACTTCTCCCTTATGTTTATCTCCTCACTAAGAAACCAAACTTCTTTTTTCATACTACCTGCTGTCTTACACTTCTCATTTTACTTTTCACGTTTAACCTTTTTAATTCATTCAGAAATTATTTTTACTTGACTACACCTGCTGATCCATGTTTAATATAATCTAATATATACAATTATATATTTTATTCTGAAATATTGTGAAATATTTCGTATTTTCTTTTCGATCATGTCGAATTCCAAACTTCCGTTTTCTGTCACACTTGACAGTTCTCCAAGATTTTCCTATTTCTTATACCATGTTCACTATTTCAGAATTCACTTTATGCTACAAATTTTAAAATAAGTTTTTGTTCAAAATGGAACCACTACCTGTGAAAAAATATATTAACAGTTATACATGCCTACTACCATGGGCTGCTCTTCCTATTCAGTGCTATTGTCCTAAAAACAAAAAAAAGTTGTATTATATAACAAGCCACAGGCTTTCCATCGTCTTGTTAATTCTTGAAACAGGGCAGAGACCAATAAAATTAAATTTAAATTATCATAGAATATGGACTATTATTCGACAGCTAGATGCTTTCTATTCGGGAAAATGTCATTTTACAATGATGGAACAAGTACTCGTGGAGTTTTTGGTGTACGATGTTTTTTTGAAGAATTCGAATTTTTGGGAGCAAGTGTCACAAATAAACTGAGCAACAGCGAACATTTTCTAAAAAAAGTAATTATATGTTAAGAAAAAACGACCGAGGAATTAATTGATTTCTTCATAATATGGGATTCATTAATCGAAAGTTACACGGTTCAAAACATATATTAGAATTTTTAAATAACCTTTCGAAATCAAAAGTTTTGATGGGATTAAGTCATTTTTCATATGTAGGTACTCAATTCAACATATGATATCGGTGTTTCCCACAAAACACAGTGATTTGGAGGTTATATTTCTCAATTTCATTAGATATTTAGATATTATGAAGAAGAAACCTGAATGCAATCTCGTAAATATCGTAATGATTTCAACAAAGTTCACTTACCTTGTATTGGTGATGCAATGCACAAAATACACTCATTACTTATTACTTGCAATGCCTCAATACCTCAGTTGGAAACAAAAAAGAATGAACAGGAACGTGTGTGGGTACGTGGGGGTACATTCCAGTTGCAGGTGGATGTTCTGATAGTCGAGGGATATTCACACAATTATTTTCAGTTTATCGAAGGAAATTTTACGCGCTGAACTAAATATCATTTCAAGTGCATATGGTTACATCTTGTAGTTTAAAAATTGAACGATAGAAGTAAGATTCCCATAAATCTGAAATAATGTTCCACTCTAAGCATTGAAAATACATTGCAAATTTAAAACAATTTTCTCAGTGATTTTTTTTCTCAATTTATTTCATTTTGCTCCATCGATTTATTATGAAATGAATTATTCTTCTACTTATTTAATTTCTATTACTTGAAGAAAATAAAATATTTCATTAATTTATTTTTATTTATTCAGTTATTTATTCAGTCTTGTTAAGTACAAAATATACACATATACAATAAAATATGATGGCACCTGAAAAAACTGGAAAGGATGATAGTTAGTTCCACTGAAATCAGATATAATGAACCCAATCTTCCCCATGTGCTATATTTTTTATCGAAGTTGTTAGGCAATATTTGAAGTATGCGTATTGTTACATTCGTTTTGATGAAATCAAAACTAATCCACAAGAAAACTACGACAGGACCGTGATTACTAATTATTGTTACTGATGTAACTTATTTGAAATAAAACGCCGTTAAAATGACAAATGCGATATATATCACTTAATTTGGATTTTAATGGTTTATCAATATTTGTTGTGAATAAGGGAGAGGAATGTAGTTGATAAAAAAGTGATGGTGAACGTGAAGAAATGTATCAAAGATTTATTACCAGAAGATTGTATCAAATTTCAGATACAGTCCAATTCACAATTTCTATATTTTGATATTTTTTTGAATAAAAATGTTATGCGTCAAAAATAATAATAGCACTTTCAGTTTCACCTCTATAATTGGAGAAGGGCAATGATCCTTGCAGATTTTTTCTACCATTGTGATGCTCTCCGAATAGTTACTTTTTAGCTTTCAATCGTCCAAATAAAAAGTTTAATATAACAATTTGAGACATGATGAAAGTGACGATATTTGGCTATGGTCGCATGGTCCAGATTTTTTAGTCATTAATGGTATGCTGTTTGTTTAGTGGCGACATCTACCCTAGAGCAATTTTTGCTCTATGACCAAGCTTATCAGTTGATGTTTCTCTTTGCTGAGATTATGACATTAAAAAATGGACCACCGAGAATAAAGTCGAACCCACCGAGATGAAACTCGAGGGTTCGACTTTAAAGTCTATAGCCCGAGATCAAAGTAGGGGTCCGACTCAAAGTTGAGGATCCGAGATTAAAGTCGAAGGTTTGACTTGAGAGTCATGAGTGCGAGATTAAAGTTAGGAGTTCGAGCTAAAAGTTAGGAGACCAAATATAAAATTGAAGTCGGAGGTCCAAGCTTAAAGTCCGGTGTCTGAGATAAAAGGATACGATTTTAAATACGTGTTTTCAAAAAAAAACAAAAAATGCTCATAGCCCTTGCACGTCTTCGTAAAAAAGATGGAGAGATGAATGAAAACTTCAAGTCAGATTCCAGTTCCAATTTTTCAATTTTCTAGTCTAAGTCGTATAACTCTAATATCGGAAAAAATAAATTACCAAAATAACGTGTTCAGATTTACTCGTTGGCCTAATTCGGCTCTGCATTCACCTCCGCTATTCTACGCATACATTTTGTAATAATTTTACCAACAAAAGTATTGGAAACAATGCTTGAGCAAGAAATGCGAGGTCCCCTTACATTACCTGTTCGCTCTGGAATGGGTAGCTCCTGCATAAAGCCGTTTCGGGTTGGCCCCTGTTCTTTGTTTAATCAGTAGACAGTGTGTTTTCTCGAGGACAAAAGCATGCCTTCCAGGTGAGATGACAGCTCATAGTGCGGGGTTGAAAACGGACAATGCACGGCTTGAGTTTTGCACAACGCGTAAGATATTGTTTGAAATGAAAGATTAGTGCCTCTGCCAAAAGTGGCTCAGAATTATTTAATGCTGCTTTTCCAAAATTGTTGCCATGCGTTAACACAAAAGTCAATAGTGCATCCTCTTTTCATTTCAGATTCTGAAGTCAAAATGGCACTCATTGACTACTTCTTGATTCATCTGTATTGAAAACGATAAAATTAATTTGGAAACTAATGCTCAGTCTCTCAGATATCCAACAAGAAAAATAAATTTGCTGACAATGGAAACATACAAAACCAAAACATATTACGATGTCGCCAAGCTATAGGTATGTGAAATCTGAATTATATACAGGGAGGACGTAAAAAGTCCTCCCCCCTTAACTTTTGAACGGAACAAGCTATCGAGATCGGGTGAAATTCCGGTAGAAAGGTACAACTTCTACTACTTTGTGGCATAAAAATGATTGTGGTAACGTGGCCTAGTGTCAAGAGGGTACCATAAACTTTTTTTTTTAATGTAAAGGGGGGTCACGTGGCTCCTGGTTTTGAAGGTCTTCTGATTCTACATCCAACACTTTTTTGTTTGTGAAAATCGGCCAAGCCGTTTCAAACTGTTTGAAATTTGCTTCAAATATTTATTAAATAAATTATTTTAACTATTAATTGTAGAAGAGTTTTAACTCCGTTACTGATTCTGGCCGAAAAGCCATTTTTTTTTTGTGGTGAAACAGGTGCACATATTATTTTACACTGTGGTTTTTGTTTCAGTTTTTTATACCTAAGTTATTTTGCTGGAGACTCCAAATAGCATTTCATTTCAATCTCAGTCTACTATTGACGTTAATTATATCAATACTTTTGACATTTTTCATAGATTTCAGCATTTCCTTATAATTTTCAAATGCCCCGTCCTCGTCCTTTAGAAGAAAAAACCGAAGCAATTTCAATTTACGCTGAAGCTGGGTGTAATTACCATGAAGCAGAAAGAATATTTCATGAGCGCTTCCCGAATAATCGAATATCTCGTACCTACTTAAGGGAATTGGTCAGTAAATTTCAAAGAACTGGTTGCGTAACGAGGGAAAAAAGATCTGGAAGAAAATCCATTCAAGAAGATCAGCAAATCGACGTTGTGGCAGCTGTTGTCAATAATCCGCCACAAACAACGAAAACGGTAGCCACGGCTTGTGACGTATCTACGACCACTGTGAAAACATATCTTAAAAAACACAAATTTCACCCATATAAATTAAAAATTCTGCATCAATTAACAGAAGATGACCCAGATAGAAAAATGCAATTTTGTGAGATCATATCTGATCGCATAACCCAAAATCCCGGTTACATTAACTCTGTTTTGGTGATGAAAGTACGTTTTTTTCTAAATGGAACAGTAAATAGACAAAATGTTCGTTATTGGTCAGACGTAAATCCGCACGTTTTTCGAGAGGGTCATACTCAAACTCCAGAGAAGATCAACGTATGGGCTGGTATTTTGGGTGGTCCAATATTTGTGGCAGAAAATTTAACATCACAGTATTCAAGAAGTAGTTGGGGCAAACCCAAATGAATTTACCATGGATGTTACCTTTCAACAAGATGGTGCACCCCCTCACTACTACAGACCTGTCCGAGAATGGCTTTACGAGAATTTTTCGGGACGGTGAATAGGCCGACGTGGCCCCATTGAATGGCCAGCTAGGTCACCTGATATGACCCCTGTGGAGTTTTTTCTGTGGGGGTACATAAAATCTTAGCTGTACGTCACGCAGGCACAGTCACTCCAGGAACTTATGAACCAAATAACAGATGTGTGCTACAGTATTATCCCGGAAACATTTAATAACGTTCGGAATGAATTCCACAACCGACTTTTTTTCTGTCAAGAAGTGAACGGTGAACATTTTGAGCACTTGTTAAAATAGTTGCAATTGTTAATTGAAATTTTGTTGAAATTAAAAGTTATTTAGATTTTTAATTTATTTGTAAAATATTTGAAGCAAAAAAAAAAGTTTGAAACGGATTGGCCGATTTTCACAATCAAAGAAGTGTTGGATAGAGAATAGGAAGACCTTCAAAACCAGGAGCCACGTGACCCACTTTTACATAAAAAAAATGTTGATGGAACCCAAGATGTATAGAAACCATGGTGTTATCACTGATTTGCTTTTGTTTCAACAAAGTTGTTGAGACTGTAATTGCACTGATACTGTTGGCTTCATTCGTCGATGGATGGCGTATAAGTCGAAAATAACCGATTGTCCAACATTCCAAAGTACTGAGTCATAATTATTTGATTAAAATTTGAATGTTTACAAATTATGGTTAATGAATATCACTACACATAAAATTCAATGTTGAAAATTACATAACATGACACTTGTCCAAGCGTCATCATGAATCTGTAATTTTGCCGCCATCTGTGTGCTAAAGAGGTGAAACGGTATCAACGCAGTAAAAATATCACGAATCAAGTAGGCCGTACCTTAACACTTTTGTATGTCCGTTTCACAGTTATAAGAGATCACACCAGGGTTTCTGTGTATCTTGATGGAGCCCTCTTGACACTAGGCAACGTGTGACCATAATAATTTTTATGCCACAAAGTAGTAAAAGTGGTACCTTTTTACCTGAATATAACCCGATCTCGATAGCTTGTTCCATTCAAAAGTCAAGGGGGGGAGGACTTTTTACATCCTCACTGTATTTGCCTACCCACTGAGATAAAATCTATTTCAAAACTAAATACTTTCAAGAATGAACTTTTAAAAACTTTATGTTCACTGAATAATTTTATTCGGGTGGTGAATTTCTTTGCTACATTAAAATGAAATCAAGATTCCATACGCGAACTCCATAATGTACGTAACATAAGGTAGGAAAAACGTTCATTAAAACCCTCCGGAGATGGCGCCAAGTCTGACAGACCCAACGCATATTCACTCGTTCGGTATTTCTCGGGTGATTAACCAAAGAAACTGACTTTGATGAGTAGTAATCGTGTAATGAGCGTGGAAGGATTATATTTCCATATTCTGTCGTTTCTTTGTGAAGGTGTTAATGATGTATACTTTTATTTATTCGGTTAGTTATCGAGATTTTTAGTGAATAGTTTTTTATCAATGGTAGTTTTTTTTTCAGAAATGGATTATGAAAAGGAGCTGGAGAGATTACTTCGGATGTGGGAAGAAGTTGATACTGCAGACGCACCTGATAAAGCTGAATTAGCTTCAGAAATTGACATGATAATAAAATAAGTAAAAATAGTGAATCAGAACAAGAGTGTGATGATATTGGCGAAAGAAAATGAGATCGCAGCGCCACCTATAGCAAGACTTTGAACTACGAATCACGGACAAAGGCTTTTGACTTTACACGTGTTTATATGGCGTTTTGACGATCTGTACTCCTATTTGCAAAGAATTTGTAAAAATTTGTGATTTCTATAACTAAAAAGTGATTGTGTTTCTATTGAAAGACTCTAAAGAACTTTTCAGTAAGGTGATTCAAAGGTATTTCATCTCCGATTTGTGAAAATTTGTGATATCTTTAACTGAAAAGTTATTGTGTTTCTATTAAAAGACTTGAACGATAGTTTCAGTGTAGTTTACAAATATTTTATGTGTTTTTTGATGTCATGATTTGTGAGTTATTGATCTGATTCTGCCAGACCAACTGGTTTGATTAAAATAAAAGTCCTGTTTGGACTATTATATCTAGCTGGTACTCTGAAAAGATGCCGTTTGAATACCAAAGATATTTGGAATAGAGAAGGTACGGGAGTTGAGAGATTCTGGGTTACTATTTCAGAACAGCGCTTTCGATTTCTACCAAATTGTTTGCGGTTTGATGATCTTTCTTCCAGAAACGGATGAAGAGAATGTGACAAATTGGCACAAATTAGAACTGTTTTCGACCTTCTCGTGGAGAATTGTAAAAGATCCTAAACCGTTGAAGCAAATACAAATATAGATGAAAAACTTGAAGGCTTTCGAGTTCGGTGTGGATTCAAGCAGTATATCTCAACTAAGCCAAATAAATAAGGATTAAAAATTTCGGCCCTGTTTGATGCTGCTACAAAATACTGCAATCATTTGGAATTTAGGTCTCTCTATACTGAAAGCTGATCCATGTAGCGTTGTTTTACGGTTCATGGAGCCAATTTCTGGAAATTATAGAAACGTGACCTGTGATAACTGGTTTACTAAAACAACTTTTGTTAGGACCATTAAAAAAATAAAAAAGAGCTACCACCATAATTCATAAACATGAGACAGAGGCCAGTATATTCTACAGTATTTGGTTTTCAAGAATACATGACACTGTTGTCATATGTCCACAAAAAAATTATAATCGGTTCTGTTGATATCAAGCTTACACCACGACAACATAATCGAATTATCAACAGGAGAAAAATAAAAGCCGGACATAAAATATATCATTATTCAACAAAAAGAGGTGAAGATAACTTGGACAAGTTATGTGCTACATATAACGTAGCCAGAAACACAAGAAGATGGCCAATGGTCGTTTTTATGCATTGCTAAATTTAGCAGGTGTAAATTCACATTTGATTTACGCTTCGAATAACAGAAAGTATTTAACCATTCGCAGTATATATTTGACAAACTTTGCCGAAAGATTGACCCAAATGTATTTAGAACGACGTTCTTTGGAGATGGATATGCCACAAGAAGTGAGGAAACGAAGTCAAGATCATGCTGGAACTTCTCTGCAACCCAGCCGCCCCAAGAAAATGTTCCAGGAGTAGGCACAAGATGTTTTTTAGAAAAAAGACCCGACAAAAAGATTCACGTGTGAAAAGTGTGTAAAATGTATACAGTACAAAACCTCCCACCCGTATTATTTCTTTTAGCAGGGAAAATTTCCTGTACGTAAAAAACACGTGAATTTAGATATGGAGGGGGAAGTTTAAAACCAGTGCCAGTTGTATTTTAGGTTTAATCCCCAAATCCCTAACTACCCCACGCAATAATTTCAATTGACACCCCCACACTTGTACCACATCATTTTTGAAATCTTAAAAATCCTAGCTCAACCCCGTTTAGAAAACTGAAATTGGTTGATCCGTTCTCGTAAAATAGGGCAAAAAGAAAATAAATTATAACAAAATGCAAAACAAATTAATGAATTTATGGAACCGCTACCACTGACTCAATAACGGTGTGTTTATTTTTTTTACACACAGTTTTTTGCTTTAGCTGAGAGTGAGATAAGGGCACACAGTTTCTTCTTGGCGTCAGTTGAAATTTAATGGTGAAAACATTTATCAGAATTAGTTATTCCTAATTTTAAACTGTTTGTCAAGTGGTGTCAGTTGCACTGACAGTAATACAAATCGTAATGGTGTACACTTTACAAGAAAGAACTGAGATTATTTTTATTTATGGTGCTGAAAATAGGTGTGTTCGTATGACATCCCGGGTGTTTAATGAAAGGCATGCAGGCCAAAATGTGAGTCACCGATATGTTCTAGACCTTGTTCAAAAATTTGAAAATACCGGTTCTGTGTGCAACAAAGCAGTAAAGCAGCCAAGAGTTCTTACTGAAGCCGCACAGATTGATATTTTAGGCCAATTCGCCGTTCAGCCTACTATTTCAAATTCGAAAGTCGCTAAGTTAGTAAATATTTCAGTTGGTTCTATACACAAAGTTTTAAAACTAAACAAGTTCTGTCCTTACAAAATGAGTATTTTTCAGCAACTCAGTGAGGATGACTATGATAGGAGAATTGAATTTTATGAAATAATGACTGCGAGAATTCAAAATGACCCGAATTTAATAAAAAATATTTGCTTCAGTGATGAATCAACTTTTTTTCTTAATGGCTTTGTAAATAAGCATAACTGTGGATACTGGGATAATGAAAATCCACACCTGTTTCGAGAGGATCATATGCAGTATCCTCAAAAAATAAACGTCTGGGCTAGAATTCTGAGAAACGAAATAATTGGCCCTATTTTTATTGAAGAAAATTTAACTGGTAAATTGTATTTAAACTTATTGGAAAATGTAATCGATCCAATCATAACACAGTCCTCAGAAAGCCAAGTTGATGAAGAAAACAACCCGCTCTTGGATGAACAAAATTTACATTTTCAACAGGACGGCGCACCGCCACAATACGCATTGCATGTCCGACAGTGGCTCGATCAACGGTATCCTGACAAATGGATTGGCAGAAGAGGCGCTCTGGAATGGCTGGCAAGATCTCCGAATTTAACGCCATTGGATTTCTCTTTCTGGGGTTGTTTGAAGACAATGGTATACTCCCCCGCAGGACATTCAGGATCTAAGACACAGGATTACTGACACATGCAGACAAATTAATAACGAAACAGTCCGAAAGGAATTCGAGAATAGATTGTACTTTTGCCTAGCTACCAATGGTGAACATTTTGAACACCTAATAAAGTACGGTACATTTATTTAATTGCAGTAGCTATTATTTTATTTATTATAATTAATTTTCATTTTACCCTTTTTACGAGAACGGATCAACCAATTTCAGATTTCTTAACGGGGTTGAGTGTGGATTTTTGAGATCTTTGAAATTATGTGTTAGAAGATAGGGGGTGCCATTTAAAATTATTAAGTAAGGTAGCTAGGGGCAAGGGGGTTCAACCTAAAATACCACTGGCACTGGTTTTAAACTTCCCCCTCGATATCTAAATTGACATGTTTTTTGCCTACGGCAAATTCTCCCTGTTGAAAGAAGTAATAGGGGTGGGAAGTTTTAAAATGAGGGCAATATATATTGGCAAAATATGGATCCAATGTTTTAAAGAGAAACATTCTCAATTGAAAATTGAATCAATACATTCAGTCGCAGATGATTCCACAACTGACTTTATGAACATCCTGTCCATATTTTCAATTAAATCAACATGGATCCAATATTCAACCAATATGAGGTGCTACCAGGGTTTGTTTTGATTTGTAAATAATTATGTGAAAAAATTAAATAAATTTTGGTAGAAAGAATGATGAAACCCTATTCCTTTTGATCAATGCAATTTTGCATTGGCTCAAAGAAAGAATTCGCGCTGATATACTCTCTGTATATCATTCACCGCAAAAACTCTTTAATTTTCCTTTTGAATGAATCCAACCCTTCACTTCAGATGAAATACAAAGAAAACTCTGTATTAAAAGTAATTAATGGGACAACCTAATTAGGAAATAACATAAAAATTACCAGGGTTTATATTCCGCTTTCTGTTATTCCATCCGTTTTATAATATTTCAGTCCTCTCTGCAAGAAAAATATATCTTGCGCTCACTAGTTTTTCCTTTACGAGAGCTTTTCCATGGTTTCAGATTTATTTAGCGTTACACGGCACACAGAAACGGAATGAAATACGTAATGAATTATGTACATTAAAAATACGTGAAGGTGGAAACAAGTCTGAGATTTATACGATTACATGTTTGGCTCAGTTGAATGCTGTGTTCCACCTACAAACACTGTCCTGGGGTGGATAATCGTGTTCACAAAGTTTCCGGTTTGTCGCAGGTTTCCAGAAATTATTTTGAGGTTTATGTCAGGAGCAGTGGATACGCGTATTGTGAACAGGTTCGCATACTTTGATCAAGTACTATGATTTTCAAGTATCACACCTATATTGGTAGGATAATGGTACAATATTGTGAACACATTGGCAAAATATTTCAAATATAATATAGGCAAGAAGAAAAATGTGAACATTCGTCGATATTCGTCCAATATTACTTGAACAATATTGGCGAAATATTCGTACAGCAATATTGTCATCAAAATATCCAGCGATTTTGGTACAATATCGCTGGTACAATATTAGCAAAATATTCAAACGTTATATTGTCGAGAAGTAAAATGTAAACGTTAAATATAAGTTTGTTTTTGTGGAGGATATTCGTTTCTCTACGACTACTGTATTCTTCGTTCATTATATATTGATTTTTAATTGAAGAATAAAGATGATTCCAAGACACCGTGGATCCTAACTCATTATTCAACGGCGCTCGGCCAATCACAGGTTGAGAATTGTCAGAATCCACGGGAACTGAGAGGTTTACCAAACAAATTTCTCAAGAAGCCTTTGCTTGATTGAACTTTTGTCACAGCTTGGCATCCGCGAATGTCAAATTGACTATTTTCTTAGTTTTAACTGTTTGACAAGTACCTAATATAAAAATGAATAGAGCGGATTTATCAATGAAGCTCCTGATGAAATCTATCTTGCAACAAAGGTATGTCAAACAATTTTTACTTGAACGTTCCACACTCTCTCAGTTCTTGGTTAAAGTTTCTCTAGTAGGTATTTCATTCACAAATTTTTGAGTGCCTGTTATAGGTCAGTTGGTAGAAGCGTGTACATGAAGTAAATGTATAACGAAGGTAGTTATATAGGCGTGAGTTCGAATTCCCACACTTGGAAGTTTTTTTTTGAATTATTATCAATAATGGCACTTATTCATTCATGAATAAACACCGATTATTCATGTATAATTGTTATTATCAAATGAATCTGAAATCCAAAATGAATGAATGAATGAAGCATTTTTCATGAATAATATTTCATTAAAACTCTGACTATCTTATAGTTGTAGAGAAAGTATAGTCTTCTACTCGCGTATAATAGCTATTATTTTCTCGGATAATTCCGAAACTCGCCTTCGGCTCGTTTTGGAATTTTTATCGTCGAGAATAATAGCTATCATTATAAGCTCGTTGAAGAATATACTATTCTTGACATACCTTTTTGGGAATTTTAACCTTCCACAGTCTGAAAATGAAAAAATGATAATTCAAAGAAATCTGTACAAGTGTAGAGGGACAATAATCAATTTGCTCCGATCAGTTACTGCGTTTAGAAGACTGTTGTCTTGAAAACAGTTTATTAATTTCGTCAGTAACGTATCGTATTCTAAATTTGCTCATATAACGAGAAAAATTTAAATTGACTAAAAATAATTCTCTTTTTCGAAAACATTGACGTTTCGGAGACTAAATCTGTCTCCGTTATCAAAACTCGAAGTATGAAAACTTGCAAACAAATTCATTTTTATCAGCTTGGATATGAAAGGATTTGTTTTGACAAAGTCAAATGATGACATTTATGATCACATTTGCCATCTGGATACATATAGGGTGTCTTATATCAATCAATCAATCTGTATTTCTCAAATCTTCTCTGAGGAGAGGTAACCATGTGCTATCCATTTCTTCTGATTTGTTCGAAAAACAGTTCGTCGATAATAAAATACAGGCAGTTTCCTTCAATTTTCTCTTTTCTTGATTTAATTCACTCAATAAAATTTTGGTGTCATTCCATTTCATCATATGATCGCCATCCGATGCCAGAATATGTTCGGATAATTTCGAACCTGTTATTTTCCGATTACTTATATAACTTTTGTGTTCTTCCTTACGTACAGTCAAAGGTCTTAATGTTTCACCTGTGTAACTTTTACCACACGAACAAGGTATGAGTTTTTTGGTTTTGTGTGTGTGGGTATTTATCTCAATGTATTGGTTATCTTGAATGTTGTTTTTACATCATACCTATGGCCAATCCGGTTTATCTTTTCAGACAATCCGGGGACATATGGTATTATGTTGGTTGTTTGATGTGTATTGGGTTGAAGTAATTCTGGTGGTTGTGTTCTTTGGTTGTTGGGTGTATTATTGTTTTCAATTTCATGTATAGTTTTTCCACGAATTGATCTGGATAAGCGTTTTCCTTGAGAACAGACTTTATTAGATTTATTTCTTCTTCCAGATCCTGGTTCGAATTGCAAACGATTTGTGCCACAGACGATTTGTGTACAGACATTTCACAATTCCCTTCTTCACGCTGATGTGATGGTTAGAGTTATAGTTGAGATATCTGTTGGTGTGTTTTCTTTCGATAAACAGTAGTATTGAGTTGAGATGTTGACTTTTTAATCAAAACATCCAAGAAATGCAGTTGATCATCTTTTTCTGTTTCTATAGTGAATTTTATCGTTGGTTCTTGTTTATTAATGTAATCTAAAAATATGTTCAAGTCATCTCTACTTTTATCCCAAATGGCAAACACATCATCAACATACCTCCACCATACCCTGGGGCCATTATGGTAAGTTTCAGTTCTTCAAAATATTCCATGAAAATAATACTCAAAACTGGCGATAATGGAGAACCCATAGCCATACCGAATTCTTGTTGATAGAAATCATTTTTGAAATGGAAATAAGTTTTTTCACAGCAAAGTTTTATAAGTTCTATGATAGAGTTGACATTCATTTTTGTTCTGGTATTCAATGATATGTCTTTTTCCAATTTAATTTTGACAATTTCCAAAGTTTATTCAATTGGTACATTTGTGAACAAACTCTCAACATCAAAACTCACTAGAATATCTCCATCTTGGATTAGTAATTCGTTTAATTCTCCCAAGAAGTGAGGGGTGTTTTTTATAAAGCTAATTCCATTTCCAGATATTGGTCTCAGAATATTGAGAAGGTATGTGGCAAGCTGTTAACATAGAGCACCAATGAAACTCACGATAGGTCTCAAGGGATGTGTTGGTGTTTGTATTTTTAGAAATCCGTAGAAATGTGGGGGTTTCCTGTGGTGAGACACTAGGTTTGTGCGCTCTGCTTTTGTGACATAAGCATGGTTACCACTCCTCAGAGAAGATTTGAGAAATAAAAGATTGATTTATTGATATCAGACACCTTATATGTATCCAGATAGCAAATGTCATCATAAAAATATTTGGCAGGTTTCATTTGACTTTGTCAAAACAAATCCTTTCATATCCAAGCTAATAAAAATAGAATTTTTAGCAAGTTTTCATACTTCAAGTTTTGATAACGGGGACAGATTTAGTCTCCGAAACGTCAACGGTTTCGAAAAAAAGAAGTATTTTTAGTCGATTTAAATTTTTCTCGTCATATAGGCAAATTTATTATACGATCCGTTACTGACGAAATTAATAAACTGTTTTCAATGCAATAATCTTCTAAACGCAGTAACTGATCGGGGCAAATTGATTATTGCCCCTGTACACTTGTACAGATTTCTTTGAATTAAAAAGGTATGTCAAGAAATAAAATGTAAACGTTTTGCGAACTTGGTCAAATATTGTTTAGACTTTTCAAAAATAGTATTGCTGAAATATTCTTGAAGCAAAACATTAATCGACATTGATATTGGTACAATATCATTTGGATATATTGGTGGAAGTGAATATGCCTTGGTGAATTATTGAATGTCTTTCAGTTGATCAAGGTGACACCAGGGTCTGCCTTTTAGTCGACATAACCACTCATTAGGCTGTCTTGAAAATAAATTTTGTGAAGTATTTTATCTAATTTCGTAGGTTTTATAAGACGTTCTATATGTAGACCATTATGGCTGGGAAGTTTTGAAATTCACAACATGCTTACACTGTTATTGTCCAAATAATCCATTATGGATCATAGAAAGCTACATGAAGAATACAGAATAGGTAAACAGTCAAGTGTCAGACCACAACAGAGTGAGTTCGATGTTAATTACCACTATCAAAACGTTGGGAATAAAATAACGTACAGAGACCTGGAGAGTATAAATAACGAAATATTTCAGAGAGAACTCCAGGACCTTTTCCGGTACCTTATTTTTGAATTTGATAACATTGATATTAAAGTTGACATACTCAATAATAATATTCTTGATCTGATCAATATTTATGCTCCCAAAAAAACTTTCATTCCTAGGAACAAGAAATATGCACCTTGGATCACAGATACCATCAAAACCATGAGATAAAACCTTTTATAAATTTCAAAGAATTCTACTAGGTACCACACTACTGGTCTCATTATAAACAACTGAGAAATTATACAACAAATATAATTGAAGCCGAGAAAAATGCATACTTGAATTCAATGTTCAGTAAATGTACAAGTACATAAAAAATTAAGTGTCATGAAAATTAAAAACTATGAAAAATTTATTAAACAATGTGGAAAATATTATTGAAAATTTAATCGATTCTTCAAAAATCTCAATAAACATTGAATTGAATGATTATTATAATCATGATATTAAAACAGGACTTGAAAGTGAGTTTGTTTTTACACAAGTTACTGAAGAAACTATTCGTGATGTTATAGTAAATATTAAATCGCGAGCCTATGGCAATGATGACATAAATATAATAATCATTCAACTATGCTGTCCTCTTTTAATACCCATTATCACCCATACATTAAATGTCTTTCGAAAAACTACTTTCCCAATACATGGAAGTTTGCGTAGGTCACCCCACTACCAAAAATTAGTCAACCGATCTTCGTTCGATAAGCATTTTGCCAACCTGCTCTAAAATTATTGAAAGAATAATGGAAAGACAAATTCTTAACTTCTTGACAACCAGTATTATCCTACCAATCAAACAATCGGGATTTAGAAAAGGGTACAGTTGTGCAACGGCTCTTTCAGATATATTGAACGACATCTCAGATGCAACTGATGAAAATCAAATGAGTATATTAATTCTACTTGACTACTCTAAGGCATTTTATTTATTAGACCATGATATACTTTTATCAATCTTGCAGCGTTCTGGATTCAGCAAATCAGCACGCTCTCTAATGGCTTCATATCTGCATAACAGAACACAAATTGTAAAAATCAAGGAAGAGACATCCACTCCCATAAAACTGCTTTCTGGAGTACCTCAGTGAAGTATTCTTGGTCCTCTCTTATTTACACTCTATACTTCGAATTTTATTAACGTTTCAAAATACTGTTATTATCATTTTTACGCTGATGATACCCAGTTATAGTTCTCATTCAATTTTTCGGATTTGGCTACAGCCATGAATTGTATTGACACTGACTATACTTTTTATAGAACATATTACGAATAACCTGAGAAATGCATATTCTTCACTTAAGCTGATTCCTTGGTACTCTCACACTTCAATCATTGCGATGCAGTGTACGGTGCTTGTCTGAATGGAGCTGATGTTCGTCGCATAAAGAAGGTGCAAAATTCGTGTATTCGTCTTATTTATGGCATACGTAAATTCAGTCGAATATCTATATCAGAGAGGCTCAAACAGAAGATGGCTCAATATGTATAATAGGCGACGTCACCATCGAAAACACCACTTTATCTTCACAAAAAAAATTCAGGACAGACGTCCATAATCTAAACATTCGCCGCTGAACATTGTTTACTGTTCCCAAACACAATGAAGAAATATATAGACGTTCTTCCTCCTACAATGTCGCAATTTGTATCAATTGTATTTTCAAACTAGATCGTACACTTCTAGAATAATCTCGAACAGCATACTGTTTCAAATTCAAACAATATTTATTCGATGTCCAGTGAACTCATGACTAAATTGTAAATCTTTCTGTCTTTCGCATTCATCTTTTTCTTCTGTTTCCTTCAATTTTATCAACACAAACGTTTATACTAAATGGGTACCAAATATAATAATTACGTTTATTTACCAAAATTTACATAAACTATAACCCATAGTAAACAAACATGAATCCCATAGAAACTCGGGGTTGTACATGGGAATCCGGTAGTATACTTATATCGTAGCTATAAAATGTTGTTTCGGATAGGGTTGGTTATTTGATAATTATTCCTTATTTACATATGACTAATTTAAATTTAATTTATTTGCTAACCTGTTATGTATACTAATTTTACTATACATTGCTTATTTACAGCTCAGGAGGGCATGCATATCCTGTCTCGGTAAGCTGAATATATACTGTTTTATTATTTTTTTTATGAGGCTGAGAGAATTTATCATGATTATTTCATTTTTCAGGTTGTCTGGTGCATGATTATACGTTCTTTGGCATAGGTAATGGTGATTTCTCTGGCCAAGATTTTTTTTGTTGCTGATGTTTTCGTAAGCAGTTTTGTTTTTTGTCTAGTTTGGTTAGTGTGATCTAATGTTTTTTTTATTTTTATAGGTATGTATCATTATGTTGAAACAGTAGAGTTGTCTCAAGTCAAAAATCTTTGTTTCAGTGAATAATTTTTCGGTTGGGTTGTCCCTCACTTTTTTATGAATGATTTTCAGGAAGTATTTTTGTAATATCATTATCTTTTTCATGTGAACTTCTAAGGCACTTCCCCATACTAGTATTCCATATTGGATTCTCGACTCAATAAGGGCATAGTACAATATCCTCATATGGTGAGTTTCTAATATATTTAAAAAGTATTTGAACCTGTAAAGCATGCTCCTGAGAGTATTAACAACATTTCGTACGTGCCTATCCCATATTAGGTGCTGATCAATCGTTACACCTAGATATTTAATTTCATAAGTTGCATATATTTTTATGGGTTCACGATTATGATTAATGACTTTCAAATTCTGGATTCCGGTTTTTATAGCAAGTGTAAGACATGTATTTCGTTTTATCGTAGTTAACAGTCAAATTTCGTGAACTGAACCAGTTAAGGATTTTTTCCAAATTATTTTCAGATTTTGATTTGAGGTTTAACCAGCTGGTGTCTCTGTAAAATATGACAGTGTCATCAGCGAAACTGATCACTTCACCAGCTGTGTTGAGCGCCAGTAGTTCGTTGAGATATATTATGAATAAGACAGGTCCAATTACCGTACCTTGGGGGACTCCACACATAACCTCTCTCTCTCACTGCTATAAGTTTCGTTTACACGTACTGATTGTTTTCTCTCTGTTAGATACCTTAAGAAGAGCCTGTGAGGGGTTCCCCGTATACCTATTCTCTCCAACGCTTCTAGTAGCAAGGTATGATCTACTGTGTCGAACGCCTTGGAGAGATCTAGGAATATACACAGGGCTGGGAAGCCATAATCGAAAGCTTCGTAGACAGTCCTTAGGAGATTACTGATGGCGTCGTTTGTTGATTTACCATTCCTAAATCCAAATTGCGCTTCAGATAATAGTTTAAACTTTTTCAGGTACATTTCTAATCTCTCTTTCATTACTTCTTCGAAAATTTTTGTAAGTGTAGTAATTAGCGAAATTTGCCTATAGTTGACTGGTAGAGTTTTATCCCCTTTTTTATATACAGGTTTGACCACCGCAAGTTTGAATTCATTGGGGATATAGCCATTTTGCAGTATCAAGTTAATTAGATGTGCTAACTGATATTTGTCCAGAGATATGTTTTAGTGTTTCGGCTTTGATGAGGTCATAGCCAGGGGGGGGGGGCTTTGTTCATTTTCAGGTTCAGTATTATTTTTTCAATTTCTGTATGATTGGTAGGTTGCAGGAAAAGTGATTGGAGTGTGTCGGCTAAGGTCTGCATAGTATTTCTTTCGGGGGAGTTATTTTATTAGCCATTTCAATACCTATATTAACGAAATAATCATTTAAAGAGTTTGCAATATCTAAATATTTGTCTACAGATCAGTAAGCCGTATTTGTTTGATCTCACGCTCATTTTTTGATGGAACAATTTCATTAATAGTCTTCCAAATATTCTTGGTATTGTATTTATTCTTGTTAATTTTTTCTTTGTAATAATTGTTCTTAGTGTTTTTGATCAAGAGGTTCAGGTGATTTTTATATTTTTTGTACTCTTGTGTTTGGATCCTCTTCAAGTTTATTAAGTCATCCATGGTTTCCTACGAATTTGGTTGTTTGACCATTGTGGCTCTATGTTTTATGATGGAAGAATAGAGACAGTATCAGCTGTTATCTGAATCAAAATGTGCCGTTTCCTCACTGTATTATTCCTATGCTACGATATTATGTGCGTCGGTAATTTTTTTGTCAATTATTGTTATTGAAATGTACACATTTCTCTGTATTACATAGTGGGTAGTAAAAATATCATTATTCGTACTTCTCTGAGAAAAATACTCCATTTTGTATAGAAATTTCCACAAAATTCCGCAAAAAAAAGACATAAACATTATTGAAATATTACGTCATTGAATACCTTTATTTGCGTAATTTCACATGATGAATAATGAAGTGAATTACATAAAACAGAAGGTTTTTTATAACAGTACCGATGGTGTGACAAAATACTATATACAGTGTCCTTCAAATAGTTGGCATTATATGAGGAACTTTTATCAATAATTTTTTTTTGATATTCTACTTGAGGATACGTCAACTTTGCATCAAACATAACAATCTTCTAATTTTCTAAAAACACACAGATATGTAAAGTTGATATTGGATCAGAAAATCAGTTTGTAATTTTTTTGTATTACTTTACACTCTATAATTCTCAATTGAGTAAGGTTGACAATTTTTTTTTCTTCGGCAGTACGTAAACTAAGGTTTTACGCACTGTTCATATTCCATTTTTTTCATAGATAACTATTATTTCATTTGTCTCCATAGCCTACTCCACGAAATTGATGAAAGTTATATAGCCGGATCAGTAAGAATCAAATTTAGAATTTGTATCGTAAAAAGTGAACTTTGGTTAGATACGTAAAGAAGTTTTATATTGTTTCGAATTATGATTTTGGTATAATTTTAATACTAAAAGAATCCACTAAATGAATTTCTTTTTCAAATGCTTGATGATACGTAAACATAACAAAAATTTCAGCAGTAATTCTCATTTTCTAGAGAAAAACATATTTCTGTTGATTATTCGTAATTGAAAGTTAGTCGCATATTAGAGCTAATGGTATAAAACAGTGTATTTAAATCTCGCATATTTTGATATTCCAGAAACTTCATGAGTATCAAAAAAATGGCAAAAAGGGAAAGTTGTAATAGAACGCTAAATTCGATTTGAATTTTTTCAAAATCAAATGAATGAGCCCATTTTCAGAAAATATTTCGAAAGAATATTACTTTTGACAGGTAGCGAAAGTCACGTGCACAACTTAATAATAGAAACTTTTCCCATTTGATATCAACTCTTCGAAGAATACACTGTATGTTGTGTTGTAAGTCATTGCATGTCTATAAAGTCACCATCGTTATTACCACTGTTTTTGGTTGGTGTTACATAGACATTTTAGCGCCAAGGAGGTACAATGTCCTCTGTGAATTTGCTCAAATCATTCTATAGGAAAATCAATGAGCAATTTGATTATTCTCTGAATTTCTCTACTGGAAAAAAAGTTAGTAATTGAACACAGGAATTTTAAGAAATTTATGAAATGATAGGGATTTTGAGCACTCCTTTTTCTCCTTGCACTTTGAACACGTCGTCGTTTTTCATTTTCATCATCCCAAATTTTTTCTGTAGTGGAAGAATCCAAACTTTATGATAATTTCAGTTTGCCAGTTCTAACTAGAATCAGTAGAGAAAAATCGAGTTAAATTAGCCGCTGTTCCTTGAATATTTTCAAGAGATTAAGATCCTCATTGACTCAATTCCGGATTTGATGAAGAATCATATCGCAATGAACTTAATTATTAAAACTTCTGATGTGACGTGGTACACAGTCTTAATGATTCAAAGTATGAGAAGAAGAAATATCACCGCCATCAATTCATTCTAGAATAGTTGTCATCATCGATTAACTCAAGTGACAGTTTTCGCGCATTCCTTGTCCATCAATCATTTCTCTCCTAATTTTGTAGACCCAAGAAAGCATTAACTTGAACTCCATGACACATTAAATTGATTCGTTTCCTTTTTCAAGAATGAATGCAAAATGGAAAATATATTTATGACGGCAACGAAAATATATTTCATGGAGGAAACGGAAAGAGTAACGAAGTGAGTGTTTTGTCATGTAAGTGAATAAATTGAGATAGGGAAGATAACAAGAGCTGATTAATATTTTTCTGCGTAATTCTGGAAAATGCGCTGTTCTTATTATGAATATCAGCATAAAAAGATTCAATTCACATTTATTTGAAAACTATGAACAGCACAGGGATTCTCGGTAACCGTAAAAGCTATCCAGTATGATGAATTAGCAAATAATTTTAACAGTTTTGAAAAAACTGAAGGCACTTTTTTGTTGCCACTTTTAGAGATCTACAAAATAACCTTCACAAAATCTCAGTAAAACGATTTGGTTAGAAATAGACATCATCAACTTTGCTTTTTTATACAACACTAAAAATAGTTCACCCTGCATGACAAAGCATTTTTATAATATAATAATAATTTATACTTGTTATAATTTTTATTTCCGTCAACCGATTGCACCCCTTCGCGCAACCTTCGGAAGCCTTCGAGAGACTTGTGTGAGCTAGGGAAGACGCACCCCTTATCTTTTAACGTGTGATGCCATGCACGAGACCGATGACCATGCGGGGATTTGAACCCTCGACCCTTTGCTCCAGAGGCGAACTCTCCACCAGCACGGCCACCACGGCCCGTATATGGCACAATACATTTTCTAGTATTTTCGTTCAGAATAATGCTCATTGATAGATTTTCAACATAATATTTAAATAACAGAAAATTAAATAACAAGAACTAAGAAGGCAAAAATTACTGTAAGATACTGCCAATAGTAAGTGCTGTTGTAGTGAATGTTCAAGCAGAATACCTTCAGTCTGTAGACATAAGTATGTCCCTCTCACTATAGTATCTCCAACATGATTCAACATTTTGAAGGAAATTGTATTAAATGCTGATCGAAATAAGCGAAGTGTACCCTGTTTAACCCTTTCGCTGCGGATTTGGATAGTGAATAACTCGAGTGAAGCTGCATTACTATCCTCGCCCCACTATCCTCCATGCTGTACAGACAAACAAAATAAAAATCAAGAACGGCACAAAATTTTATGTCGTATCGGGTCTTCACAACATGCTACCAACGATAACTGAGCTCTCTGTAAGGTAAGATAAATACTGGTCATTTTTTTTCACGTAGATCTGCAGCATACATGAGTGTCATTCGCACCGCGCGAGAAATCGCTGCGTCATGCATGTATGCCAGGCGCACTGAAAGGGTTAATGAATTTTTTTCGAATACCTCATTTTTGATATGGGCCACAAATAAGTCTGATGGTGTAAGGTCTGGTGACCTTGCTGGCCAAGATTTATCACTATGAGTGCCAATTGATTTTCTTGGATATCGCTTAGACAGGTATTGGCGAACAGCTACCCAGGTAGCACATCATATCGGCTGAATCTTGGTTTCATATTGAGCCAATATAGATATGTTGTGAGTGAAAAATTAATATTGCTCCAATATGGGTGAATATTCCAAAAAAAATATTATATTAATAGTATTGGTGGAATATTGGTTGATCCTATTTGAATGTAGATTGTCACATGCAATATTGGATCAATATGGGTTGAATAATTTCTACCAATATCGATAATACAATATTGTCTTTATATTGTTTTCCACATCTAGAATAAATTTTGCAATCCCAATATTCCAGTCATATCGATTCTAGGGATGAAAAACTATATTGTATTCCCAAGTTTGATAGCACATTGGTTGAATATAATTTCAGCTTTATTAAAAAAATTGTAACAACTCATTTTGGGTCAATATTGGTTCAATGATTTTTACCTATATCGGTAAAACAATATTGTCTTCATATTGTTTTCAATATCTAGAATAAATATTGCAATCCCAAAATTCCTCTCATATCGATTCTAGGAATAAAAACTATATTGTATGTCCAAGTGTGATTACACATTGGTTGAATATTATTTTGCCAATATTCAACAAACCTTATTAATTAATATTGGGTCAATATTATGAAATAATATTTACTGATATCGTTAAAACAATATTGTCTCCATATTGTTTCCTACATCTCGATAAAGATTATTTTGAACATTGGCCGAATATGCATGAAACATATTGAAATTATATCATGATCAAACCTGGATAAAAATCCATTAGGTGGCTCTACATATAGAACGTCTTTTAAAACCTACGAAAATATATTAAATACTTCCCATTACTTGTTTTCAAGACAGCTTGCTCAGTGGTTATGGTGATCAAAAGGCAGACTCTGGTGGCACCTTGATCAACTGAAAGGCATTCAATAATTTACCAAGGTATATTCACTTCCACCATATATCCAAATGACATTGTACCAATATCGATAAATGTTTTGATGCCAATATTGCTCCAAGACATTCTACCAATACTATTTTTGAAATACCTAAACAATATTCGACCAATATCGCAAAATGTTTACTTCTCGACAATATAACGTTTGAATATTGTGCCAATATAGCAGAATATTTCAAAGCCAATATTGCTTCGAGAATATTTCGCCAATATTATCAAGTAATATTGGACCGATATCACCGACTGCTCACATTTTTTTCCTCGCCAATATTGCATTTCAAATATTTCGCCAATATTTTCACAATATTGTACCAATATTTTACCAATATAGGTGTGCTAATTGGGTATAGCATTATGAGCTGCTACTTTGTTCTAAATAGATTTTTTCTCCAGAGTTATAGCTTTGTTGGTTGAAATACTTATATCTTTTTAGTATTTCCGATAACCACGACATTTAGTTCTCTCGAACTTGCTGAGTGCTTTGTCACGAACGTGCATCATGCATTTGAGATAATCCGTGAGCCAAGATGCATTTTTTTACAAATTCTCACTGTTCGATGAGGTGCATGTATATCAAAAATTGATAGGAGTAGACGATTTAATTCGTTAAGCTTATCGTCGATGTTGGTAAGAAATAGTATAAGCTCAAAATCAGCACGAAATTCCTGAAATTCCTGTAGATGTGATGAAAATTTTTGGTTTGTTCATGATACTTGAACAGGAGACAGAAAGTGATTGGCGAATGTTGAGCAAACAATGGTTTTTACATTATTTATTTCAGCTTCATAGTAGTTTGCGTTATTCGCGTAGGTTTAGTGACGATTTGCTTCAAGAAAAACTTCTTCCAAAATCGAGTAGGTTTTTTGAATTGGTGTAGCGGGAAAGTCATCCAGCCAGTAAACTGTGCCTATGAGGAATGTTTTGTTATCTGTTTTGAAATTAACCCATAGTTGTTCAGACCTAACGGACGGATTACTTTCCAACCAGTCAAGCTAGATTTGACGCAGATAGAAACACCACGTCCGCACCCTATAGGTTCGGCTTCTACACAATTTTTGTGGCATAAAATGTAGCATGTACCTATAGCATGGAACTCTCTCATTTCTTTCTTATGGTTGTAATGAAATAGCACTACTCTAACTTTATTTTAAGTAATTGCATATATTGCCGTTGTCAAATATTTTCACCTCAAATATTCCATTGCAAGATCATTATGTCCTGAAGAAGTGTCTTCAGTAAAATATATTCCAATTTCCAAAGTGTGTTCTTAACTTTTGGTTTCTCAAATCGTGAAACATGTGAATTCATCCCAATTCATCAATTCCATTTAAATTTATGATGGCCACAGCGAAGTGGTCGAGGTGTTAGAGCGTTTGGCTTCCACCCAGACGGTCCGGGTTCGATCCCCGGTCGTGTGTCACTGAGCTGAAGTGGTTCGGATTCATTCCACTTTTATTCAAACTGTAGGTCCCGGATCTCCCTTGCTCGCACAAGCTCTAATTTTGAGGGGTTTTCTCCGAAAACCTGGGAGTTTCGTAAAAACAAATTTTACAAAACAAAATAGAGAATATTTTTTGTACATTTTAACCATCTGCACGATAGAAACTGGAAATTTCAGAAACGGAAAATTTCCAGATAGTAACAGGAAATTTCCAGATGATAACTGGAAATTTCCAGATATTTACTGGAATTTCCAAATAATTGTTTTGGAAATGAAAGGAGATTTCAATATCACTTTGGCACTTTGAACGCCCTTCAGACGAAACCCTATAACTCGAAAACCTACAGTGTTAGATACAGCAAACCTTACCAATAGTCCTCGGGTCCAATACCGAAAAAAATTAGATAACCTAAACGTAGAGAGACTTGGAGAGTGGAGTTGGACAACATGCTATTTGCTCTCGGTAGCGGAGCGTTTTCTTTTTAGGGTCCATCAAAACTTTTCGGATTTTCCGACTACTACATGGCCCCCAAAAATTTTGTCATACAATGTTTCCACCAGATTTTCTTATTTTCAATACGAGATTCCAAAAAAAGTTCTAAATTTTAAGACTTATTAACTTCACCGATTCGGTGTTATGTACTTGAATTTTGTATTTGAATTGAATGTTTATTTGTAAAAATAAATAATAAAATTAATAATTTCTTCCATTTTGGGAAAAATTGCTAATTTCAATTTGAATTTTAAAAATTCACCTCTGAAGCAAAAATGGCATCCAATATATTTGGGATCAACCTATTAAAATCTGCAGAATAAAAAAAAATCAAACTCAGCACAACAATAATGATGGAAACACATCTTTCATCACACCACAAAACCTACTCATGCTCATGCTCAGTGGAGAACATCATCCTATCACAAGAAAATATATTAGGTTCATGCTTTCGATTATTCAACTTTTGTATATTCTTATTTTGAAAATATTATTTCAAATTTTTTTCTGAATTACATGCTATATATACTATTTTGTTCAAGAGGGCGACTATCAGCCGTAAGGATGCCTCAAAGTACTTTCGGATTGGTAATTTGTTGAAAAGTAAAATTTCATAGATTTTTGGGTATAATAATTTAAAGCAAGGATAGTAGTTGCTAACTAGTTATAAACAAAACCAGTTGATATTGGGGATTGCAGCAAAGTCAGAAATGTACTCCCTTATTTTATTTACATCTTCAGGGAACTACAAAGAATTATTCATGTCAATTTAAATTTTGATGTTATTCAATTTTACTTACTTATAGTGAGGTTGGTTGACATAATCTTTATTCGTTCAATAGTGACATTACAGTTTAAAATTGTAAATCATATATGAAAAAAGGCTTTACGAATATAAATAAATAGAAAATTTTAAAATTTCACTCGAAAAACAACAGTTGGTATAAGATTACAGTTGGTAATATTGTATTGAAAATTACAGATTTATTTTCTATTGATACCTGATGTATATCCCTTGGATACAATCAACAAGCCTTTTGTTTTCCGACTGAAATTTTGAAATTTTCTGTTTATTGTTATACATAGGGCACAACTGCGTATTAAAAGACAATCCTCCTCACACAACTTTTTTCCAACGCCATCACAAACGTAATTAATAATCGCACCTTATAATTTCCAACACCATGAATAATCATCTGACTAACATCTGACTAATATCTGACTAGTATCTGATACACTCATCTTGCAGCCTGAAACTTCGGTGACAAATGAATAAATACAGGGAGTTACATCTAAGGTAGAGCACTCTAACATTATTTATATTCGTAAAGCCTTCTTTCATATATTATTAACAATTTTAAACTGTCATGTCACTATTGAACGAATTAACAACATGTCAACCAATCTCACTATAGTTGTAAGTGAAATTGAATTACATCAAAATGTAAAATTGACATGAATAATTCTTTGTAGTTCCCTGAAGATGTGAATAAAATTTACGAAAGCTTGGAATAAACTCTATAAATGAGTACACTTTTGAGTTTGCTGCAATCCCCAATATCAACTGGTTTTATAATAATTTATATGGTGAACTATTTTACTACTTTGTTCAAAGTGACAATAGGTTGACAAATAGAAGAAACAGAATATATTTCGAATACTGAACGAGCACTAAAATCATGGCATATGGCACAAATTGGCACACGATGGGCATAATGCAGTGAAATACAACATATGTGTATTTCTCTCAGAATGTTGAACGATGGGACACTTTTGAAATTCCTCGAGTCAAGTTGACTTATATGAAAAACTCTAAAAATATCTCGAAAACCGATTGAGCACAAAATTCATAGTTTACGGCACAAATTGTCACAAAGAAGGCGCATTATCGTGGAAAAATACGTTGAAATTTCCGTATATGAGTCAGCGCTGGGTCGGTGACTCATATAAAAATCTCTAAATATCTCGAAAACTGAATAGGCACGAAGTTCAGAACATACGGCACCAATTGACACAAATCGGCACAAATTGGAACAAATTGTCACAAAATAGCACAAAATACCCATTACGTCAGAATAGCAAAATTGCAGACATGTATCACTGTAGCTTGACGCACGATGAGCTCATGCGATGTTCTATCAAACGCCTTACAACCCAATGGCACTCAGAATAAAACTTAATTCCACTGTTTCAAACTTTTTTCAATGTCAAGAGTACTAAAAAACACATGAACTTAAACACTCAATGCTTAACTGAATTTGCAAGAATATTAAAACACAATCAATAATGCATATGTTCAAGGAAGATGAGAGGTCAGTTTCAGCATGCTTTGCAATGGCGGATATGCTTACTGGTGGAAATCCTGATCGTGACCAACTAAATCAAGCGAATACAAATTTTTGTTTATTAACACGGAAAAGCAGTTATCTTAGTTAGAAGTTCGTTGAAGTTGGCTGATTAATTCATTCATAAAAGTGTCACGTACTCTTTGTGCCAAGTGCCACCGGAACACCCTGTGACTATTTTTGTTGGACTACGAGAGGTTGAGAAAAAAGCAATCACCCTTGCATTGGTGAATAGACGAATTCATCTAGATATGAAGTGACAATATTTTATTACAACAAAATTGGAACTATCATAATCGAAAATAAACCAAAACAAGATTACACAGTGACAAGAAATTTAGAAAAATTGGAGTGGTACGTTAAACAACAATAAAACTCTCTCACAATGAAAATATCTTCCAGGAGAGATGCGTCTGAAGATTTGCCATTGATGTTTAGTAATACTATGTCAAGATATGAATTTATTTAAACACTTATAATCGCGTATCTTATAGTAAACATACGAGGATGTATTGATATCTAGTTAGCCTAGACCAGTTCCCTTCACAAACAAAATATTGCGTTACCATAGCAACGAACAATAACTTATAAGAAGTGTCAGTGTCAAGTTTGACGTCAAAAAAGTGAACTAGAGTTACGCAATAAATTAAAAGAAAAAATATGTCCACCGAAATTGTGAAAATCGAAAAATTGGAGTATCGAGCCATCATCAGGTACCTGTATTCAAAAGGGTTAAGAGGTAAGCATATTTACGAAGATATGCTTAATACCCTTGGTGAAAGTCTTTCGTATGCGACCGAGAAAAATTGGACTGCAAGCTTCAAAAGAGGTAAATTTTCCATTGAAGATGATGACCGATCGGCAAGGCCAGTTTCTGTGTCAGTAACCGAGAATATCAAAGCAGTTCATGACATGATTTTAACAGACCGACGAATTGGGCTAAAACGGATATCTGAAGCACTGAATATTTCATACGAACGTGTTCATCATATAGTTCACGTCAATTTGGACATGAGAAAAATTGCTGCAAAATGGATCACCAAATGTTTGAATGTTGACCAAAAGCGTGCAAGGGTAGTAGCATCGCGTTCGATCTGTGCTCGATTTGAACATGATGTACACTTTTTAAACCGAATTGTTACTATGGATGGGTACATTTCTACGATCCAGAAACAAAGCAACAATCGATTGAATGGCGACACTCCGGTTCTCCAAGACCTAAGAAGTTTCGTGTCCAAAAATCTGCTGGAGAAGTTCTTGCTTCAGTTTTTTGGGATTGCCATGCAGTACTCATGATTGATTTTTTGGATAAGGATAGAACAATAACTGGAGATTACTATTCGACATTACTGACCACTCTACGAGAAAAATTGAAGAGAAAATACGCGGAGAGCTATCAAAAGGTATTTTGTTTTTGCAGGAGAACGCCCCTGCATACAAGTCTCATGTTGCCATGCAAAAAATTCGTGATTGAGGGTTTGAATTACTAGAACACCCCCATTATTCACCAGATTTGGCTCCGTCCGACTATCATCTCTTTCCTCAACTGAAGAAAAGTTTGAGAGGTCGTAAATTTTCTTCCAACGAGGTGGTAATGAAAGCTGTGGGGGTCTGGTTTGCAGAGCAAGAAGAAATATTTTTTTTGAAAGGTGTAGAGACGTTGCAGGTTCGCTGTAATGAAAGTATCCAATTAAGAGGGGGATGTGTTGAGTGATAAAATATTTTTACATTGAAATTTTGTTTGGTTCTATAGTAGGATAATAATTTTTCAATATATCCTCGTATTCCTCAGTCATCGGATTTTCTGTGCTGACATTTGTGTAGTCGGCAAGATACTTCGTCCTAGGTGATGACGATCGACAGAGAAACACTTTCCCTTATTGCCACTTTCCCGCGAATGAGTTGAAACTTACAGGAAGTGCTGATGATGTATCGGATTCGACACACATCGGTTTTATAATGAAATTGATAATTTTTTATATTGGCTGAATATCAAAGTCATTGTAACAATCTGGATTCCTTATATGTACTGAGTGATCATCAGCTGAATGATATTTTTGTTAGTATTCTCATGGAATGTGTATTTAATAAGAATATGGACAAAAAACAAGTGAATGAAGGGAAAATTATTTCATTCAATAGTGTTTTTAATTTGATTCAGACTTGGTCTCTGAGATATGTGACAAGAGTTCATAGCTAGTGTTGCAGAAGATTTGGCTATTTTGGATCTTACAGAAGTCTTACAGAGGAAAAAAGTATTTTTAATTCTAATGTGACTACTCTTGCTTATGACCCTAATTTATTCCAAAGTATTATTGGCATACTGTTTCTTCCATTCACATTTTTTACTTCACTTTCTTTCAGTTCTATAACTAAACCTATCAATGAAGCATTTCTTGTCTTGTGAATCTTTCGGTATCATCAGTGGGTGATTCAATAAACTAGAATTTAGTCCTCAAAAGACACCACTGCAGCTACTTACAGCCCCTAGTTTGCATTAAAAAAAATATTCATAGCTCCATATGCCACAATATCATGACGTCATTAATGTTTATCAACTCTGTTGAAAACATAACATTTTTCCAAATTGAAAACTTGCTTTCAAAGAAAAAAATTCATAATATCAGTATCTGCCAACAAAATCTCCGCTGAAAATCACTGAGAGCATGCATCGCGAGAGCTGGCACTAATAAAAATACGTCGTATTCAATAGAGGACTGTTAGATCCGCCAACGGCATGTTTTTGTGGTCGATATTCACAGGAGAATTGGCTCGGTATCCCCATCCCCGAACCCGACATCGTCACTATCTCGTGCCAAACAGTGTTCACATTTCCACAGGGACAGACATTTCCGAGTCCACGTTGGAACCTAATGTGTCTTTGAACTCTGCAACAGATCACACGGCGAGAATCGATGTTCTGAATTATTAATGATTTCCTTTGTGTCGCTTTCGACGCGAGTTTTTCAATTCCTTCAGTGCTTCGGAATGGGTAACTGATAGGTGATATATAATTCGTACGAGACGTTCTGCCTGGGATGAATTCGGTATCTGTTGTGACGATAATGCCGGAGTGAAGAATCGTGTCTGGACCGTTTTTGGTGTCTCAATTAGTGAGTACTCTGGAAAAATGGTGACGTTGATATAGCTATTTACATACCAAGGAAGGAAAATCATGCCTTTCCTCCCGCAGATAGTTTGATGCTCGACGCGAAGCGGAGGGCATTAATATCCGCGGGAGGAAAAGCATCCTGAGGTATGTGTATAGTTTTTCCTACTACCTTTAAGGTCGTCATTTTTATAACGTCCTAAAAATTATAAAGCGTGCGTACTTATAAGAACAACTGCAGAAAGTTGTGGAACTATACAGGGTGATTCATTGGGAAATGCGCATACAGTTAGGGTAGATGGAAGCCATTGATGTCCTTCTAAATAACCTATATTTTATGGGTATATCATTCTTTCTACCAAGATACAGGGTGATTTATTGATTCTCCCCATTTTTTCAATTAATCATAACTTATGAACCACCCTATACATTTTTGTGATATTTGGTTTGTATGTTCTTTGTCCACAGTAGTGTCGATTAACATAATAAGGAAAAGTCTTATTCCAGGTCCGGCCTTGAAAAAATTAATAAGTAGGTTTCGAGTCGAAACAACATTCTGTATATCAATATTTTAAAATTTTATTTACAAATTTGGAAAGAGCAGGAAAAAATAAGTAAGACTAAAAGTATTTACTGTTTCCGCATACAACTTTTTTACTTATTAACTTGAGTCAAATCTAGATGTTTCGATAATGAAGTGCCACAAAATTTTAAATAATGAAATGTCTTTCCCAAATGGTACTTTTCCAGCTTCAATCCATGAAATTGTCGTCTATTTCTTATTCTCCTGATTCCTGGATCCTCAACCTTATTGGAAAACGAGAGGACATGTCCGTATTTGGGACAAATTATTATTATGAATGAAGAACTTTCAAACACCCTGTATGGTTAAAAAAATTATCATAACATTTATTCATTGCGCTACATTCAGAAAAAAATTATAAAAATGAGGAAAAATGACCATTTCGAAAATAGCATAACTTTATTTTAAACAAAAATAACGTTGCAACAAATCTACATTTCAAAGGTTAAACATAACAGAAAATAAAAAAACTAGAATTTTCTTTATCAGCGTCTAATTACCTTTTAGCTAGAGCATGATCATTTCTCGACTCTTCTGATGCATTCTTGATAATAATAATAAAATCAAGCAGTCTGTACGTATTGTTTGATTTAGTAAATAATACACTTTAGGTTTGATATCCCAAATTGTTTTAATTGCCAAGTTGGCTGATGTCAGAGTACAATTTTGACATTAGTTGATGAATTTGTACTTGTGTTGTTACGTTATTTGTTGTAAACAGTTATTTCTTACTTAAAATGCCACACCAATTTGATAATAATAAATTTGCAGACATGTTGTATGTATATGGATTTTGTGATGGTAATGGAAAAGCTACCCGAAGAGAATATGCACGGCGATTTCCTAGCCGGCGGTTACCTAGTGACAAGACTTTTTCTAATGTGTTTAGTTACCTTAGAGAACACGGTAAATTTCGAACTGTAGCACAAAATGAAAGTTACGAAAGACGACATATCCATTTGGAGCAAGATATTCTTAATTTTGTACAAAATGATCCAAAAATTAGTTCGAGAAGAATCAGTCACGCCACTAATGTTCCTCAGTCTACTGTTTGGCAAAGAATTAAAAAAAAATCGTCTACATCCGTATCATTTACAGCAAGTTCAGAGGCTACGAGCAGGAGATGGAATTGCTCGATTGGCTTTTAGTAGATGGGTATTACAAAATAATAGGATCTTATACAGATGTTTATTTAGCGATGAATCTCAATTTACCAGAGACGGTATCAATAATTTCAGGAATTCTCATGTGTGGGCCGAACAAAATCTGTTCGCCATAAAACAAAAACATTCACAAATTAGGTTCTCCTTTAATGTTTGGCGTGGCGTTATTAACAACCGATTATTTGAACCTCATATCCCACCACATCTACTAACGGGTGAAGTGTATTTGGAGTTCCTGCAAAATATTTTACCCATATTGCTAGATGATGCAGGAGTTGATGTTGGAGGTATGTACTTTCAACATGATGGGGCTTCACCTCATTTCAGAGTAATGGTGAGAGAGTTTTTAAATGACAACTTCCCAAATCATTGGATAGGCAGAGGAGGACCTCACAACTGGCCTGCAAGGGGGCTCGATTTTGATCCACTTGATTACCGTGTTTGGGGTTATTCAAAATCAAAAGTTTATTCAACTGAAGTAAACACTAGAGAGGACCTTCTACGGAGAATTGATGACGCTTGCGATGAACTGAGAAATGACCAAGCTATGATTAGAAAGTCAATTACAAATCTAACTTCAAGAGCACGAAGATGTATTGAGCAAAATGGAAGCCACTTTGAACAACTGTTATAAGTTATGTTGTTTACATTTTTTTGTTTCTTATTTTTTTCGTTTGACTTACAATTTGTTGCAACGTTATTTTTGTTTAAAATAAAGTTATGCTTTTTTCGGAATGGGCATTTTTCCTCATTTTTATAATTTTTTTCTAAATGTAGCCCAATGAACAAATGTTGTGATAATTTTTTCAACCATACAGGGTGTTTGAAATTTCTTCATTGATAATAATAATTTGTCCCAAATACGGACATGTCCTCTCGTTTTTCAATAAAGTTGGGGATCCAGGAATTAGGAGAATAGGAAATAGATGATAATTTTATGGATTGAAGCTGGAAAAGTACCATTTGGGGAAGAAATTTTATTTTTTTAAATTTTGTGGCACCTCATTATCGAAACATCTAGATTTAACTCAAGTTAATAAGTAAAAAAGTTGTATGCGGAAACACCAAATACTTTTAGTCCTACTTATTTTTTCCTGCTCTTTCCAAATTTGTAAATAAAATTTTAAAATATTGATATACGGAATGTTGTTTTGACTCGAAACCTACTTATTGAATTTTTCAAGGCCGGACCTGCAATAAGACTTTACTTATTATGTTAATCGATACTACTGTGGACAAAGTACATACAAACCAAATATCACAAAAATGTATAGGGTGGTTCATAACTTATGATTAATTGAAAAAATGGGGAAAATCAATAAATCACCCTGTACCTTGGTTATAAAGAACGATGAACCCATCAAATATAGATTATTAAGAAGGACCTCGGTGTCTTCCATCTACCCTAACTGTATGCGCATTTCCCAATGAATCACCCTGTATAATGCGGCCATATGACAAAATATTAAGTAAGCGTTGCGTCGTCGTCATCGTGTTGACAACGATTTGTTGCTATGGCGACGTTTGGTAATACAAACATAACAGTTGTCATTAGCTGTCACGTTGTTTACCCTTTTAAGTTGCTTCTAAGTTTTGAAAATGAGTTCTGGCGAAGACGACCTGCCAAAAGATCTCGCTGAAGTGGCAAAATTAATTCCAATGCATCTTCTTCCTGATAAATCGAGAGGAAAAGTACCTTTTTCCTCCCTTTTTTAAGTGTCGAAAATAAAGTTTTCTAGTGAGGTAGTAGAAAAAATGACATTCCTCAATCCAAAATGACTGATTCATCAACTATCCAAATGATCAACTGATATCACTGATACCACTTGGCCCTTTCAAAATAGTTTAATGGAATTTTTTTACTTTTCTACACTCCACATGTATTAATTCGTTCCAGAAAATTAGCTGAAATATGCTTTATTTACTGATCTTTTGGTTCATTTTCTCCAATTAGTTATATCAGTACTATGAAAAACCTGTCTATCAAACCGACTATACAGTAAAAACCTCGGTAAAAAACCGACAAGGGCCAACATAGTTCGAAGGATGACGAATTCACTAATACCCATTTAAACAAACGAATCTAGGAAAAAATCGCAATTGAAAAAAGTGCAAAGGAAATAAACGCACAGAAAAAAAGCGCAACGTTAAATAATCCCACAAGAAATATCCACACGTGAAAAATTGCACACATGGAATAAATCGCACAAGGCAGAAATCTCTCATATATAATAAAAATCGCAATGATGTGCGCTTTTATTCGATAATAAAATGATGTTCTGTCACAAAAAGTTGTGTCAAATAAAGTGTCAAAACGTATAAAGTGTTTATGTTTACTCAGTAATCCCCCGTCCAATAATATCTTCAGACAATAATAACCTTTTTCGACAAACGTTAAAAAATGACAAGGTTCGCGCATTGAAAACAATATGCGAAGGGACCCTTTTTTTCATTTTCCTTCGTTACCATGACACCGTGCGCGAAGTAGTGTGCGAAATACTTACTTCGCACACTGCATGTGAACTATATGGGATTGGCAAAGATCCAAGAAAGTTAGGTGGGGTACTGCTTAGTTCATCGTCGCTCGGAATTTCCATTATTTTACAGTTATAAATATCAGGCACGAAACTGACGCGAACAACAAGTCACTCAAAAATAATTTTCAACAACTGTCACTTTGAAATAATTGTCAACAAATGCCATTTCATTTCCATAGTAACCGTAATATCTTGATTTGGAACAACAGTTTAAGCTAAGCATATTAATTATTTTAGAACAATATTTTTGACGTTTGTAGGAAAGAATTTGTTTTCATCTCGTGCGCGAAATACTTTGGGTGATTTCGACTATTTAAAAAAATCAGTTCTCGATTACCAAAGTAGCATTTCGCGTACTAGATACAAAAATAACTATTTTTCACCCATTTTATCGAATGATAATGTACTGAACTGTGTTTAATGAAATTTCACTCTTCATGCGAAATGATTAAAGGCGTCAAATGAAGAATATACGGTGTCAGATAATAGGAACAAAATACCTCAAAAAATTCACGCGGCAATTTTCTAGGTAGAAAATACGCATGGATATTTTGATTTGCCAAAACGTTCATAAATGATTGAAATTGGAAGGTCCTTTTGCGACCTTTGCGTCCTTTTGGTTTCTAGCTGCGTCAAAGTAAAATCAGAGCCAATAAAATTGTTCCTACTGAATCAAATAATTCTGCTGTAAACTACATACCAGCTATAAATTGAACAACAAGGCCCGCTTGTTAATTAATTAAATTTCAAATGCGTATTTATCTATCAAGGGATTAAAATAATGCACCACTCAAGACGTAAGCTCTACGGTACCTGCTTTCGGTCTCGGAGTGCTAAAACACATTAATGTTAATGATAGTCGTTTACGACTGAGTCCATCTTTGTCAACTTCCATCCGCCCTCATCGTAGGCTATTATGGCAAATATACCGTATTATCTTATATCAATAATTGTCCCACAGGTAGCACATAATATGGGCTGAATCTTGATTTCATATTGGGAAATATTGGCTCAACCTATTCTGCATTTTGTCTACTCCTTGCTTCCAACATTTGGAATCAATGTTGCAATCCCAGTAATCCTCTTATATTTAGAGAGAAAACAATATTGAATTTCCGTATTAGATAGAACTTTAGATGAATATTATTTCACCAATATTCATCGAATAATATTAATCTCTCCTTTTCGAAATTTTTACAACATCATGACAATACTGCAATAATAATATTGATACCTACAATGTCACAAAGAAAACTCATAATCATTACAGAAATTTGATTATTGGCAAATCATAAATGAATAAATAAATAAATTTTGATTGAATGTGAATCGCTAGGTGGCTCTGCATATAGAACGTCTACTAAAACCATGGAAAATAAATTAAATACTCGATTTTGTTATTTTTGAACAATTAACTTCCCAAATGTGAACATTTTAGTATACATTTGAATATTCTTCTATTCTCCGATGTCAGATAAATCTATACAGCTAGGCCTTGATGACTGTATCTTTAGAAGATAAGTTCATGGGGGTTTCGAAAATGACGAAATTATCGTTTTGAAAATCTCCGAGAGTATATCGGAGCGGAAATTTCAACTAGGCCACGCCTCCGCAACCGCGGAAGGCGAAAGTATGTTTTTTCTAAATATGCGAGTTTTTACAAGCAGATAAGCCACAGATTGTTACTAGCAAAAGCCGCAAGGCAGAAGGTATGGCTACTCATCGGACGTAGTAGCAACATGGCACTCGAGTTGAAGCATCACCTCATCAGGACAATCTTACTGTCAACTATGCTATACGCGTCGACTTCTTGGAGGCAATGCGCGTATACGCATAGCCATAGGATGAAAGCCTTCTTCAACCTCTGCCTGAGAGTGGCAACAGAATTTTTTCGAAAATCACAAAATTCTTCATTTGGCGCCCTCTAGCGCCGAATCTACTCATACGATCGAGTGAGCCAAAAGAGACTTCTACTCAGAATGGCCCCAGCTACAACATTTCAGAAATCCAGCCATTTTCACCAAAAGACTTTTTCCCATAAGATGTGTGCGTGGTCCTTGAGTGATTATGGCCAGATTCTATTGAAAATTGCTATGTGGCTATTTTCGCAGTCAGGGATTATGATGTTTTCGTCAAAATTAATAGTATTTTTATGGTCCGAATCAATCGAAAATTGGTATCTGATGGTTTTTGAGGTCAGATATTATAATTACTTCATCAACAATGTTATGCAACATTGTGATGCAGGTATAATGAAAAAAATATTTCTACACCTAACTCCATCACAGTATGAACTTTCATTCAGTTTCACCTGTCCCAGAGACTATCTGATTTTGATCCACTTCTCGATGTCTATTTCAATTAAAATTAGACAGATGTTCATAATTCCGGTAAAAATGCATTGTGAAATGTTTGTCAGGAGAAGAATTAAAGCAATGTGGCAGACGAGCTTTGTGATAATTGTCCGATTCGATTCTGAATTGGAATTTAGGAATTTTCAGGATCGGATATTATGATTTTTTCTTATCAAAATATATAATATCAAGATGGCAGACGATTTTTGTGATAATGATCACAGTATATTGAAAATTTCTATAGCAGGGTTTTTGGGGTCGTATATTATTATTATGATTATATTGTCAACATTGGAAAATTCAAGGAAACAGCTTCTATACATTCCGCTTGAGATCTGAACAATTTGAATCAAATCAAGTATAAAAATATTTTTAAATATTCAAATGTACCAATAAGTAAAGAATATATCCAGTATATTAATTAAGTACATTGACAAACTTCTGGAGGTGACTCTTTGGAAGTTTTCAGGACGAAAAGTTTATTTAAACATATGTCCCAAACGGCTTGGTTTTCGAGATTCGGGGTGATAAAAATACATTTTTTTCAAGATTTTTCAGAATTAACATCGACATTTTCGACAATAATCAGTTCAAATTAAGCAAGTACAATCCATTCAATGGTACGCAAGATACATAATAATGCATTTCTCAAATAATTTACAGGGTCCTCCTTTTTTCAGAGTCAAGCTTTGTTCAACCCTTCAGAATTTTTTTTCCGCCGCCACTGACATATTATGAGAAAGGAATAATCGATGTTGTTTCATTTAAAATCTTTTTGTATTTTTAACTTGTAGGGTTCAGGAGCTATTTATAATGAAAATATTAATTTAAACATTTTCCAACATTAGAAAATTTGAAAATTAAACATTCTCAATTATTGTAAATTGATGGAAATATTTTTTCAGAATTTGAAAAATCTACGAAGAATAAAAATTATAAAATAAAAAATATAAAGACAAAAAATGTATTTTATCTCGCAAAACAAGCCGTTTGGGACATATGCTTATATGAACTTTTCGTACTGAAAACTTTCAAAGAATCACTTCCCGAAGTTTGTCTACGTACTTAATTAACACCCTGTATGTGACAATGGTTATTTTGTTAATAAAAGATTCAAAAAGTTTTTGCTTTTGTATTCAAACTGAGAACTTCGCGAGGCAAGGTTCTGAATCTGTTACTCGCAGATTAACCAACGTCATATATCTTGATTTTTTTTTGTCTTTTAGTGCATTTGAATAAATGCTTGTCTTCGGAAAGATGTGTTTACCCAATTTCAATTTTCAATAGATTGCTGCCCTATATTTGGGACATAAGCGAGTAGATCACCAGTCAGAAACCATATTGTCGTACATCACAATTCCTGAGCATTCTTGATATTTCTTGATCTCCATGTTTATAGATGATGTTACAACCTTAGAGAAAACAGATATGCCGAGCTGATGCATTTTTGAGATACAAAAATATTAACAGCATGAGACCTGATAGAAGAGAAGCAGAATATTGTTCGAATGACGGGAAAAATAAATTGGACTCGAAAAAATGGTGAAGGGCGGAACGGGGTTTAGGGATTGAGAGCGATATTTCATGGTTTTTTGAGAATTGCAACTGAAGTTGACCTCCTATCAAAGAATGTTGAATAGCAAAGTTATTTAAAATAAAAAGATATCAAACTTTTTTCCAAATTCAACATTTTTCACATACTCTCTCGGGAAAATCAGTTATTAATTTTTTTCTCGCCTGAAAATAATTTTTTTTTTCACGAGATTTGGTGGAATAATAACTTATTATGTTTCAAGTAAGCTGTGATTTTTTTGTAGCGGAAAACAGATTTTTCCATTTTTTGTCGACAAATTCCGGAAAACGACCTCTTTTTCAACTAAAAAGTTTCACCGATAAAGTTCGTTTTTTCAAGCTGGCCAGCTGCCAGTTTTTTTGTTGAAGCGTTTCCTTGCAAATTATGTAATGAAAGAGTAGCACTACTTCAACGCCTAAACTGCATCCCAATTTCACCATTTTGAGTGATTACGTGTTAAAACATTTTTTTCTCAAAGTTGGAACCTCTAGAACATTCTCCACCTGTCACCTTTCATATTTTAAGCGTTCAAAACGAGACCAAGACGGTTTACCTTTTCTAGACGTGAAAGTTCAAAAGAACAATGATAAGTGCCAAACATCAGTATACAGAAAGCCGACTCACACCGGACAATACCTGAACTTCGAACCGAACCATCATGGTGCTACAAAGAGAGGGGTTGTTCGATCGCTGGTGGACCGTGCCTACAACCTATGTAACACAGATGAAAGTCTTACCATCGAATTGGACATTACCAAGAAAGATCTGCGACGAAATGGTTACCCCAAAAAACATATAGAAGAGGTTCTAGCCCGCAGGGGGGATGAAAAAAAGAAACCAGACGAGCCGACACAAGCTACCCTTTGCGTTCCGTATGTTAGAGGTCTATTGGAAAAAATAAGGCAACACTAAGGTTACACTATTCGCAGCCATATCACAAAGACGAAACCACGTAACGCTGACATTGACTCCAAAAACTGCATCTACCGCTTCCCTTGTGAATGCAGTGAAGCTTATCTTGGAGAAACTGAGAGACCACTTAGCGTTAGACTCGCTGAACACAAGAGAAACACTCAACGAGGAGAAACATCAAAGTCAGGGATAGCGGATCATGTCTGGACGATCCAACACAACATAAAATGGACTGAAGCCGAAGTCATCCATAAAGAAGAGGGCTGGTATAGAAGGAAGTTTAAAGAGAGTGCATATATTACGAACAACAAAGTCTTCAGTCAAGCTAACATAGAAATCCGTTATGTGTGGAAACCCTTAATTAGTGGAATGGATCAATTAAAATTGCGATAAAAATTAACAATGGGCCCAGCACTGTAATTAACAAGCTTACCTGTATACCGGCAAATTACCCCTAGGCTAATGACACAATATTATCCATAGCATATGTAAGAAGTATCGTTGAGATTGTCGCATTATACACTTGATAACGACTGTTGTAGGTTTTAACAGTTGAAACGTCGTGATTAAAAATTGCATTAGAATTGAATTTTTCTTTGTTCTTTTTTTAGACGATGAAAGTACAGAATAACCTTAATGAAATAAATAGTCTCGAAAGATTTTTATCTGTTAATTTTAGAAATTTCAATGAATGAATAATATGAGTTTGGAACAAAACTTTACAAAAATGATTTTTGAAAATGTTTTTCAATATTTTCACGTTTTGTTTGAAAATTTTCCACAATAGTGCTACTCTTTTATTACATAAGTCGCTTCAACGAAAAAACTGGCGGCTGGCGAGCTTGAAAAGACGAACCTTATCGGTGAAACATTTCAGTTGAAAATGAGGTCGTTTTTTCGGAATTTGTCGAAAAAAAAGGAAAAATCTGTGTTTCACTACAAAAAATAACATCTCATTTAAAACATAATAATTTAGATGTCCACCTAATTTTATGAAAAAAATAATAATTTGTCGGTGAAAAAAAAATTGGTTTTTCCGATTTTACTGGAAAATTTGAGGAATTGTGGAGAAATTTTCAATAAAGAAGTTGTAGCTCTTCTCATTTTCAATAATAATGCCATTTAACTGTTTCTGATAGGTCAACTTTCGTTGCCAATCACGAAAAACCACGAAGTATCACTTTCAACCTCTAAAAGTTCACCCTGTTCCACCCTTCTCCGTTTTTTTGACTCCAATTAATTTTTCCCGTCATTCGAATAACGTTTTGCTTCTCTTCTAGTAGTTCTTATGGTTTCATTTTTTCCCCCGCTTTTATTGATTTTTTCGTCAATCAGCACTGGTCTAAGATTAAACAGTGCGATTGAATATTCGATATTTGTTCATCTCTATAACATTGTACAAATAACACGACCCGAGTTCATCTTAGTATTCACAAATACTACTCAAAGAGCTCATTCCTTCAGATCTCTGTATTTTCAAGCTCATTTCACCGCGACTACATGAAATATATTCATCAAATTAAAACTAGTTCCGACTGGACTGCTCCTTTCGCAATCCGTTCCGCAAGCTCCTTCGTATTAAAGTGGTAGAACGCCCGGGACCCCATTACTACAAATTACTAACCGCGATTTGTCATTCTTATTTATTGACTTTAGTCGTCTAAGAGCGGAGAACTAACTCCCTCGCGTCGTAAATTCGGGAAACCAACGTAATTATTATTATCGCGTAATTAGAACATTCTTGAGGAGTGCTCCATCGAAAATTCATTTCATCGGAGATAACTTTTGAGTCCATAAATCGACTTTTATCGCCGGTTTTCCGCCAAGGCCCGACTGCACTCACCTGAAGTACTTGATTTATTCAGAAGTTTCACTCACCTGAAATGAAAAGAGAGCGTGTTAGTTCTAGTCTTGTGTGGCGAGATAAGAATAGCGTTTATTAATCAATAGGAAAAACTCAGATTAAATACAGACAAAGGTTTGACATGTACCTCAAACAGCTTTTAGTGATAAACAAGTATATCAAACTAGGCCGATGAATAGATGAGTTTTTCGTAACAAAAATACTAGTAGCAAACCGACTGCGCCATCACACGAAAGACAGTCCATTGTTATATTCTGTTATGTTCACGACTTTTTTTTCTTCCTTCGAATGCTGGTCTTGTCACCAGCTGCACCTCAGTCTCTTGGGCTTTTTGTGCTTTCCAATTGGTTTCACAGCACCCACTCCGTAACTCTAGTCCCCTGTACCAGTCTGTACAGGTTCATCACCGGTTGACTGATGTATTCTTCGGGAGTTAGCCTGGGTTTCCCGAATATTACCTGTCTCTTGCAGTCTAATGCCTCGCATTCTGACAGTACGTCTTTGGCTGTTTTTGTCCCTTTACCACATTGTCTGCAGGAAAGTTTTCCGTTGTACAGCCCCTTTTTGTGCAGGTGTATTCTCATTAGGGCGTGACCAGTGAGAAGGCCCGTTATCGTTCTAACTTGATTCCTGCACAGCTTCAGTAGTTCATCAGTTTTGTGTTTTGACGGTTCTTATTTAATGTATGTTTTCCCGTGGTGCATGAGAGAGGCTTCGTTCCACCTCTCCCGTTGTTTTCGTTTGATCCAGTCCCAAATGCATCCTCGAATTTCGGATTAAGTAATCCCAAGTGCGGTTTCTGGGCCAATATATGGAGTTGATGAACCCTTTCTGGCTAGTTCATCAGCTTTTTCATTGCCTTCGATGCCACGGTGTCCTTGAACCCACATCAAAGTTGTTTTGTTGTGTTCTGAGAGGACACTGAGTTCTTCCCGGCATTCCCATACCAGTCTTTTTCACGACTTGCAATTATCATTTGTTAACCTGTTATAAACATTTGAATACAAAAAACGTGTTTTTTCTATTGTTTTGCTTGTAAAATGTAAAGTAATGGAGCCATCTGGTTGTTCCAATGAAAACAAATTTTGAAAATTGAAATACGAACAAAGTGGGATACTTTACGACCCAGTCGGATCATTAGTAATGGGGGAAAAACGGAATTACCCAAAAAATTTTCAATTTTTTTTTTTAATTCGAAACTCTGCCAATTTTCAAGTTGTAGGGTTGGCCTTGCTCATAAGAGTTTTGAATTATGTGAAATTTTTGTTTTCATAAAAAAAGCGCTGACGGATCATCATCTTTGACAAATTGAAATTTGATTTTTTTTTGCATCGTGCCTGCATGTTCTACTGATAGTCCAATTTTTATTTCTCGAACAAATTTTGAAAGAAGAAGTATGGTGCCACTAAACGTATATTGTCATTTTGCGCTAAAATACTGTAAAAAGGGTGGAAAATGCTCGCAAAGATGACTGAAAACGGCCACGTGAGCGGTCAAGTAAAAGGAGTGATCGGAGGACGAGGTAAAGCGTATTATCACGTAACCCATTCATTAGGAGCATTGTTTGAATAGTTAGCCTAGACCAGTTCCCCGCATAAACAAAATATTGCGTTACCATAGCAACGAACAATAACTTATTAGAAGTGTCAGTGTAAAGCTTGACGTTAAAAAAGTAAACCAGAGTTACGCAACAAATTAAAAGAAAAAATATTTCAACCGAAATTGTGAAAATCGAAAAATTGGAGTATCGAGCCATCATCAAGTACCTGTATTTAAAAGGGTTAAGGTAAGCAGATTTACGAAGATATGCTTAATACCCTTGGTGATCAAAGTACTTCTTATGCGACCGTGAAAAATTGGACTGCAAGCTTCAAAAGAGGCAAATTCTCCATTGAAGATGATGTCTGATCGGGAAGGCCAGTTTCTGTGTCAGTCCCAGAATATATCAATGCAGTTCATGACATGATTTTAACAGACCGTCGAATTGGGCTATAACGGATATCTGAAGCACTGAATATTTCATACGAACGCATTCATCATATAGTTCACGTCAATTTGGACATGAGAGAAAATGCTGCAAAATGGATCCCCAAATGTTTGAATGTTGACCAAAAGCGTGCAAGCGTAGTAGCATTGCGTTCGATCTGTGCTCGATTTGAAAACGATGTAGACTTCTTAAAACGAATTGTTACTATGGATGAGACTTGGGTACATTTCTACGATCCAGAAACAAAGCAACAATCGATGGAATGGCGACACTCCGGTTCTCCAAGACCAAAAATCTGCTAGAAAAGCTCTTGCTTCAGTTTGTTGGGATTGCCATTGAGTAATCATGATTGATTTTTTGGATAAGGGTGGAACAATAACTGGAGATTACTATTCGACATTACTGACCACTCTACGGAAAAAAATTAAAGAGAAAAGACGCGGAAAGCTAACCAAAGGTGTTTTGTTTTTGCAGGACAACGCCGCTGCACACAAATCTCACGTTGCCATGCAAAAAATTCGTGATTCAGGGTTTGAATTACTAGATCACCAGATTTGGCTCCATCCGACTATCATCTCTTTCCTCAACTGAAAGAAAGTTTGAAAGGTCGTAAATTTTCTTCTAACGAAGAGGTAATAAAAGCTGTGGAGGTCTGGTTTGCAGACCAAGAAGAAACATTTTTTTTTAAGTCTAGAGACGTTGTAGGTTCGCTATAATAAATGTATCCAATTAAGAGGAGAATATGTTGAGTAATAAAATATTTTGTCATTGAAATTTTCTTTGATTCTATAGTAGGCTAAGAATTTTTCAATATATCCTCGTAAGATAGTCGGGCGGAGGTAAACTCCTCACCAATCGCTTTGGTCTGATAATTCTATAGGTATTCTTCCCACCAAAACCAAGGGTCGTCGTTAATCCCATAGGTATCCTCTTCACCAATTTATATTTTGACTTGTCAATCAAAAATGAATATGGAAGGAATCCGTGCCAAGTAATAATTTAGTATAATCGATCCTATACGTAGACATTTGAATGCGTGGAAATTGAATACACGCATTTTGTGTAAAATTATTTAGTATAATTGAACCAGAACGAACTAACCTAACGTAAATATTTAAATGCCTGAAAGTTGAATACACATATTTTGTGAGAAGAAATTATTTATATAATCGAACCAGAACGAACTGACCTTACGTAGACATTTCAGTGCATAGAAATTGAATACACACATTTTGTGAGGAGAAATTATTTAGTATAATCGAACCAAAACCAACTAACCTTACGTAGACACTTGAATGCGTGGAAATTGAATACACATATTTTGTGAGAAGAAATTATTCAATATAATCGTACCAGAACGAACTGACCTTACGTATACATTTCAGTGCCTGGACCTTATTTTAATGCTGTAGGTACCATTATTTCAATCAAGATACGACATGACGACTTGGAGGCCAGCTGTGTGTCCAAAAATCCGCTGAAAAAGTTCTTGCATCAGTTTTTTGGGATTGCCATGGAGTAATCATGATTGATTTTTTGGATAAGGGTGGAACAATAATTGGAGATTACTATTCGACATTACTGACCACTCTACGGAAAAAAATTAAAGAGAAAAGACGCGGAAAGCTAACCAAATGTGTTTTGTTTTTGCAGGACAACGCCGCTGCACACAAATCTCACGTTGCCATGCAAAAAATTCGTGATTTAGGGTTTGAATTACTAGAACACCAGATTTGGCTCCGTCCGACTATCATCTCTTTCCTCAACTGAAAGAAAGTTTGAAAGGTCGTAAATTTTCTTCTAACGAGGAGGTAATAGAAGCTGTGGAGGTTTGGTTTGCAGACCAAGAAGAAAAATTTTTTTTAAGAGTCTAGAGACGTTGCAGGTTCGCTGTAATAAATGTATCCAATTAAGAGGAGAATATGTTGAGTAATAAAATATTTTGACATTGAAATTTTGGTTGATTCTATAGTAGGCTAAGAATTTTTCAATATATCCTCGTAAGATAGTCGGGCGGATTTAAATTCCTCACCAACCGCTTTGGTCTGATAATCCTATAGGTATTCTTCTCACCTAAACTAAGGGTCGTCGTTAATCCCATAGTTATTCTCCTCACCAATTTATATTTTGACTTGTCAATCAAAAATGAATATGGAAGGAATCCGTGCCAAGTAATGATTTAGTATAATCGCACCTATACGTAGACATTTGAATGCGTGGAAATTGAATATACGCATTTTGTGTAAAATTATTTAGTATAATTGAACCAGAACGAACTAACCTAACGTAAATATTTGAATGCGTGAAAGTTGAATACACATATTTTGTGAGAAGAAATTATTTATATAATCGAACCAGAATGAACTGACCTTACGTAGACACTTGAATACGTGGAAATTGAATACACACATTTTGTGAGAAGAAATTATTCAATATAATCGTACCAGAACGAACTGACCTTACGTAGACATTTCAGTGCCTGGACCTTATTTTAATGCTGTAGGTACCATTATTTCAATCAAGTTACGACATGACGACTTGGAGGCCAGCCGTTGCGAGTTCGACATGACGCGAACCAAAATGAATGTCGAGCCACAAAGAAACCACAGCGTGTTATCCTACGCATCGTGACAGCTTTCGTATCGAATGTCCATAATCCAACCCCACAGATCACTGAAGTTACGACATGACTTGGATGCCAGATCACTGTCGCCATCTTCATGTGGACTCTATTTGAACTCAATATGGATCCCATAATGTCGGCTATCTATCTTACTTCTATTTAAACAATTTTAGAAGAATTCCCTCATCTCCCGAACTCTCCTATCACTCGACCGCTAACGCGGGCTCGGCCGTTTTCAGTCATGTTTGCAAGCATTTTTCACTCATTTCGCAGTATTTTAGAGCAAAATGACAATGTACGTGCAGTGGCACTATACTTCTTTCAGAATCTGTTTGAGGAATCGAAATCGGACTATCACTACAGAGCATCCAAGCACGTGCAAAAAAAAATCAAATTACAATTGTGCCAAAATTAATGATCCGACAGCACCTGTTTTGTGTAGACATAAAGTACACATGATTCGAAACTTTCATGAGAAGAGTCAACTCTACTTCTTCAAGAATGATGGAATTTCAAAAAAACCGCAAAATTTTACGGTTTTTCTCCGTAACTAATGATTCAATCAGGTCGTTTTGTTCGTAATTGAATTCTCTTAAACTTTTGTTATTGGAGCAACCCGATCACTCTATTGGTTTTCATTCTCTAAACAAAACAATAGAAAAAAACGTTCTTTGTATTATAATTATAACAAATTGATAAATGACAGTTGCGCATCGAAAACATAACAGAATATAAGTACGGACTGTCTTTCATGTGACGGCATAGTCGGTTTCCTACTGTTATTTTAGTTGAAAAATCACTCATGTTATGCTCTATTGATTTGTTGTAAACATTCACTCAACACTGACATACATTTGTAATTATTGATAACATCCTGAACATAACCCTCTATTGCATGAATAACTGATGAATTGAGAAATAACATTGTAACATTTTTTGCGATAAATATGCATAGTAGTAAGACAACAACATAATAGGTTAGTTTAGCATACATATTTGTAAAAAAAAAAGTTTTTTTTTCATCAAATTATTTGAAGCAGAGAATTATTTAATCAGGAATGTATGCACTTTGCTGGATTCCTGTTAGTCTAAGAGCTGGCGAGCCTGCGAGCTACATGGCGAGCAACATGCCTCGGTGCAAGCAATATTTTTCTTGGAAAAGGTTCGGTTGTTGCCGACATTCGATAGATTGTCAGAAGGCGCGCTGGAAGCTCAATACGTGGGCGGACGATGAAACGTATAAATTTCCCTACAAAAAAAAACTGTCGAAGTGCAAGGCTGAAAATTTGCACAGGTATTGAAGATCATGAGGAAAAACAGGGACAAAAATGTCAGAAGTGCAAGTGGAAGCTAAAGGGTTGTCAGAAGTTGCCAAAGTTGCGAAAAATCTCGGAAAATTTACTTATACGGAAAACTTCTGACAATTTATATTTGTATTGTTTACCTATAGAATAGAGTACTTGCAAATTATCAGAAGCCAAAGTGGAAGAAATAATGAGAAATTTGAGTGCAAAGTGCAAGAGCGTCTTTTAGCGCGCGGCGCAGTGCGCAGCGTACTGATTGCTTTTCTCTTGATTTTCATAACGTACATATTTCAGTGCACTTTTTACAAATAATATGAATATTTATAGAGGATTGAAGATACAATTGTTCAAATGTCAGAAGTAAATTAAAATAAACTCATCCATTCAATTAACTATTATCGTAATGTTAGTAACATTTTCATTTAATTTTGTATATTTAATAATGCAGGAATATTAATGTTGAAATATAAGGAAAAAATGGAGTCGCAAAGTAATGATGTATCCCCTTTTATAGGAAATGAGACTATTAAATTAAATTATATTCATTGTTACTCATACAGCGTCTTAATGGCAATGTTGTTCGAAAGCAAAATCCCGATTTTTTTTGACCTTCGCACGAATAGGCCAGATATAATAGACTGGTGCTTATAATTTTTATGAAAAAGAAACAAAATAACAGGCAAGGACAAGGTGGAAAATATTGTTGAGGTTTCAACATTGAGTGAAGAAAAATTAAACACGAAAACACTCAAAATGGTGGAATGGGGATGCAGTTTAGGGGTTGAAATCGATTTTTTGCGATTTGCTGCTAAACGAGACCTCCTAGTGAAAAATGTGAAAAAGTCGTAGATAATGAATAAATCAAAAACTTTAATATTCAATACTTTTCAATATAACCACATATTAGAAGAAACTGATTTTTCAGTATTTGTTTTTTTCTCGCGTATAAATGATTTAGTTCAAATGAAAATTTGTATTAATATGTCTTTTTTGGTGTTGAATGAGAATGATTTTTTCGCAATTCAGAAGACGACTAGTTTTCGAGCTATGTACATTTTTTCGAAAAATTACCCTTATTTTCCACGAACAATTGTCTGTGTATTTTTGTTGTATTTCGACGGTATATAAGTGATTATTTCTATTTTTAGAATGTCCACTTTCAAATGATCTATGTAACTTGAAAGTTTATTGATCGTTAAACCGCTTAAAATTGAGAAGAAAGTCTCCCTGAATCATAATTTTCTCAATATTTTCAATAATAAAATGATATCAGGGCAAGGATTAGCGTTGTGGTTAATAGACCGTCAGATAGTGACAGATTTAGGTGCCCCATTTTCTCATACAAGCCTCGAATAGGGTTGAAAAGTACATCGATGTTGAGTAAAATGGAGATAAATTTACGAGTGGCTCCTGGGGAAAACATATGGAAAATTAGATTTTCCAGAACAAAAATAAAATGAGTAAGTTGCTCATATTTTCACGCTAGCCCTGTTCACCTAGTTATTAATTGATAGAACCTGGCTTCGGAATACCAAAGGCTTGAGTGTTGCAGGTGGCTAAAGGGTTGAAATGAGGGCGTGATCTTGTAAGGAAAAATCGAAATTTTGACTGATTTTCTCACACAAGCCCATCGAAACTATGAGAACTTACATCGTCACAAGACCGAAAAACATAATGGCTTGAGTGACGCGAATGGATAAGTAGATTCTGTCGTCGGAAAATTTAACGGAATTTCTTTTTGATTTTTCAGTTATTTTTCCATGCAAGCCTTTGGAAGTATAGAATATTATTGACTTGTTAGACATTACAATAAAATTGGCATGACTATTGGATGTAACCGGAACGAAGGCTTGCGTCGAAAAGTTGCAGGAAAATTGTAAGGATATTGACACCATTTTGTCACGCAAGCCGTTTCGCATATGCTTAGAAAAAGTGATTCTCAGACTAAATAACAATTCAGAAGACGACTAGTTTTCAAGCTATGTAAATTTTTTCGAAAAAAATACCCTTATCTTCCACGAACAATTGTATTTGTGTTTTTTTGTATTTCGAAGGTGTGTAATTTTTGGGATATCTACTTTCAAATGGTCTATGCAATTTGGTGGTTTATTGATCGGTAAACCGCTTAAAATTGAGAAGAAAAGTCTCTCTGAAGCATGATTTTCTCAATATTTTCGACTTTCTTCATTATTTTTAAAACAAAAGGAAGTTCATATCTAATTATTTATGATAAAATGACTACAAAATGACACCAAAAAATTGATTTATTGAAATCATTTTATTTTTTTTCCTTTGTGTTTTGGCATCGACTGCTATGGTCATTAGCCATGTGTTCTGGATAGGCCTTGTTACTAACTCCATACGCCACTTTAGGAGCAGCACTTTTAATTTTTAACGCAACAGTGAATCGTGGAGGATTATTCCCAGCCGATACGAGCCTCAGTCTTTCAGACTTTCACATCTGGAAATGAAAAAAGATCGCACCGTCTGGGAATCGAACCTGCAATCTCTCGATTACCAGGCGAGCGCTTATAGACCGTCAGATAGTGACAGATTTAGGTGCCCCATTTTCTCATACAAGCCTCGAATATGGTTGAAAAGTACATCGATGTTGAGTAAAATGGAGAGAAATTTACGAGTGGCTCCTGGGGAGAACATATGGAAAATTCGATTTTCCAGAACAGAAATAAAATGAGTAAGTTGCTCATATTTTCACGCTAGCCGTGTTCACCTATTTATTAATTGATAAAACCTGGCTTCGGAATACCAAAGGCTTTAGTGTTGCAGAAGGCTAAAGGGTTAAAATGAGGGCGTGATCTTGTAAGGAAAAATCGAAATTTTGACTGATTTTCCCACACAAGCCCATCGAAACTATGAGAACTTACATCGTCACAAGACCGAAAAACATAATGGCTTGAGTGGCGCGAATGGATAAGTAGATTTTGTCGTCGGAAAATTTAACAGAAATTTTTTTTGATTTTTCAGTTATTTTCCCATAAATGAAATTATTTCCAAAAAAATCTTATGAATTTAAGAGTCCGTTAAAAATAATGGCTTGAGTGTAAAGCGTGGCCTTCAAATTTTCAGAACATGAAAAACTTGCAGGAAAATTGTAAGGAAATTGACACCATTTTCTCACGCAAGCCGTTTCGCATATGCTTAGAAAAAGTGATTCTAAGAGTAAATAACAAAAGGCTTGATTGAGTGTCGGACAAGGTTACCATATTAATTATACATGATTTATTTAACAAAAACATTCCAGAAAATAATATCATCTTCCCACACAAGCCCTTTAGCATATGATTAGAAAAAGTTATTCTAAGACTATATAACAAAAGGCTTGAGTGTTCCTCATGGAGCATATTATTTATCCATAAAAGAGTTGCCAAAAATTATAGAAATGTTTATTTATGCAGGGTCATTATTATCTGTTTACACCAAGTAAAAAATGAGCGAGTTTTTAACAAAAATACTAGTAGGAAACCGACTATGCCATAACATGAAAGACAGTCCGTAGTTATATTCTGGTATGTTTTCGACTCGCAACTGTCATTTATTGATTTGTTATAAACATTTCAATAACAAAAAACGTGTTTTTTTAAAATTGTTCTGTATATAAAATGAAAACTAATAAAGCAATCTAGTTGCTCCAATGGAACGAATTATAGATAATTGCAATATGAACAAAACGGAATGTTCTACGACCCGGTCGGATCATTAGTAACGGAGAACAACTGGAAAAACCAGAAAATTTTGCGATTTTTTGAAAAATTCATAACTCTGCAATTTTTCAAGAAGTAGGAATAGTTGCTCCAATGGAACGAATTATAGATAATTGCAATATGAACAAAACGGAATGTTTTACGACCCGGTCGGATCATTAGTAACGGAGAACAACTGGAAAAACCAGAAAATTTTGCGATTTTTTGAAAAATTCATAACTCTGCAATTTTTCAAGAAGTAGGAATGGCCTTTCTCATGAAAGTATTGAATCATGTGTACTTTACGTGTACTCTGTGAGTTGATGAGCTGATCAAAAGTGTTCATAGCCACAAACCTCAAAAATGGACAGTTTTCGAGATATGGAGCTTTCAAAATGGATTTTTTAGTTTTTTGTAGTATTTGCCCATCAATCGGGAAGCTTTCATTTGTTGTTGGTATGGAATTTGAATGTTCGGCGCCCAGAACCCGACTGAGAAATGGTATTTCTCAGTTACATTCGGCACCGTCATCAATAATTTTTCATACACTGCTCCACACTGGACATGAAATGAGGTACTAATTCCAAGATCTATCCAACTCTTCATGCTTCAAGATAACGCCAGAATGATTCATATTTTCATAAAACAACATGTGTTGCGTATTCTCTGGAATAACTGATTCTAGATATATCTGATGTCCAGTAATATCAAATATGCTTTCCAAAATTTTCATAACGAGTCTCAGAGAGCTTTAATGGGGGAAAATGGAAAAATCATAATCATGTATCGTCAGAGATAATAATTCTGATCACTATTGATGTCATTTACATATAATACGTCATTTATTCCACACAAATCTCAATAATCAGACAATGGTGTGTCAAGACATTTTTATCAGGGTGATGTGGATGATAGCATCTCACATCCAAACGAATCCGTGAAAATGTCTGCATCTTTGATACCTTCTAGTACTTTCCAGGTAGAATAAGGAAGTTTAGATGATGGAAGCAAACTATGAATGGAACTTCCGATATTTGCCCCCGAACTCTTGAAACTACTATAATTTTTTATAAATGTTGCATCAAAGTTTACACAAATAAATGAATTATATCTGTTCTTATGATTTTTGGTCAAATAAATGAGTAGATCACTCAAAAACATTATAATAGTAAAATTAGCATTCATAATAATACTAATAATGGTATTATATAAAAAAATAAATAAACTATCTTAGCAATTTACTGGTAACATATAACTATAATTATAATCAACGAACCTGACACAGTCATAAATCATTTCAAGAATTTAAAGGAAAAATAAATCCGCTTTGCTCATAATGTTTCAAATGATTTTTTGAGATTGCCAAGATAGATTATTATTGTTTTTTTATTTAATATCAATATTATTATGATTCTTACTCCTACTATTACATTGTTTTTTATCGATCTACCCATTCATTTTGCAAACGATCATATGAGTAGAAACTCAATTATAAGTGTAAACTCTAATGCAACATTTATAAAAAAAATTGTATTTTCAAGAATTCGGTGGTAAATATCGAAAGTTCCATTTATAGTTTGCTACCAATACCTGAACTTCCCTATTCTAACTGGAAAGTACTACAAAGTATCAAAGATGCAGACATTTTCACGGATTTGTTTGGCTGTGAGATGCTATCATCCATTACGAGCCACCCTGAGGAAAATGTCTTGGCACACCATTGACAGATTATCGAGATTTGCGAGAAATAAATCACGTAATCTCATGTAATTGACATCGATAGTGATCACATTTGTTGTCTTTGTGAACACAGTATAATGATTTCTCCATTTTTTTCATCGAAGCTAGCTGAGCCTCGTTATGAACATTTTGGAAAACATGCTCGATATTATTGAACATTAGATATATTCAGTATCAGTTATTATGGTCTCTCTTCAAAAACTACCCAACATATGTCGTATTTTGACCATTAAAATTTATACTGGCGCTATTTCGTAGCATAAATGATGTATGGAAGATCTTGGAAATAGTACCTGATTTCATAACCAGTGTGGAGCAGTGTATGAAAATTGTTTGATGGCGGTGTCTAACATAACTGAGAAAGACCATTGGGGGCGCCGGATATTCAAATGCCATCCCATCAAGAAATAAGAGCTATCTGATTGATGACTAAATACTACAAAAAAATGGCAAAAATCCATTTTCAAATCTCCATATCTCGAAAACTGTAAAATTTTGAGCTTTGTGGCTATGGACACTTTTGATCAGCTCATCAAGAACTACAAAATACCAAAAATTCAGCCAAATTCACGGAATGCCATTTCCCATAAGAAATGTGCGGGGTCCTTTACACGTTTCATCGCCCTCCCACGCATTGAGCTTCCATCCCGCCTTCTGACAATCGGGTTATCGCTTTGCCGGCAACAATCGAACCTTTTCTGGGAAAAATATCGCTTGCACCAAGGCATGTTGCTCGCCATGTAGCCAGCTCTATGTCTGTGTAGTTGGATATCGTCATTTTCCAACACAATGAGGACATACAGAGTTAGTCAAATGTACGGATTCGCCTAGTTTTTTCAGTTAATATGAGGGTTATCAAAAAAAAGTTTGAATAAAAGTTGGAGGGTATTTCACTCTGCACCTTTTCATATATTCAAATATTTTTTAGATATTGGGGAAGAAGTGACGTCAGCATTATTTTTCGAATGGACCTATATGTCATGTTTGGTATCGCTAAATAGCTTGTTTTTTTCTCATTTTAGTGGTACCAATATTATTCTAATTCTCTATATAGGTACAGTTTGTTTCATATTTTTGTGTCCACCTCCGTAATTCACTTACCCATTGCATAATATCTTCAATATTTTTCTCAATCGGAGAATGTAGCCTGTTGGATATTCTAAGCGACATGTTAATTTGATCCAGATAGTGGCGTTCATATGTATACGTTTCTCATACGCTTATTTTTTGAAGAATATTCCTAGTTATTTTTCTATAGGAAAATTTCAATTGAAGATTCTGTTTCAGAATAATTGAAGTGCCCTTATCCTGAATTTGTCAGACATAAAAATTAGAAGATATGAGAAAAAAACAGTAATAGTAATTTGCTCCAATAGTTCATAATACTACTATTTTTTTAATGAAATTAAGGTCAACATATGTAGAGCGGGTATTTCATTTATTTAGTCACTAGTCCTAATAACTAATTTTTTATTTGAACCTGTGATCCGAGATGAAAAATGTAATGTCTCGAATGGCTGGGCCATTGAGGTAAATTTTGAAAATATCCAGTGACCAGTACTCATTTTATGAGGCGAATGTTAATTGTTAACAACTTAAGTGGAATTTTTTAACAACTGTCAATGTAGCACATAAATTTTTATTTTATAAAAACTTACGTGCGCCACTGTCTGCATCAAATTGCCATATCGCTCAAAATATCAACATGGCTACATTTCATGATTGAGAAAATTTTTTAACAAATCAAACCATAGATAAGTGAATTACAGGGGTGGACACAAAAATACGAAACACACTGTACCTATCGAGAGAGTTGAAATGATATCAGTACTACTAAAATGAGAAAAAAATAAGCTTTCTGACGATACTGAAAGTGACATATGGTTCCATTAAAAAAATGCCGAGGACATCACTACTGTCCACCAATGGCACATCTAAAAAATATTTGAATTCATAGAAAGGTGCAGAGTGAAATACCCTCATATTAACTGAGAAAAATGGGCTATTCCATACATTTGACTAACTCTGTATATCTGAGATGCAAAAAAATTGTAAATATTTAATAAAATTATAATTTGCAGAGTAATTTTTCGAACGTGGAAAGAAAAAATTCAGAATATGGTTCATAGAATGCGATGCTTTTCACACACATGTTGCCAAATGGAAACAATCCATTTTGAACCTGTTGTGCTTGAACACGAAAATAAAATATTTTGGATAATATATTCACTCTCCTGATATATAAAAAAAAAACTGCTCAATACGAAATGAACATTTCCTAATTATAGTGCGTTCCTAATCTAGAAAAATGTGAAATGGAGGACAAGTCTCCATGATATAATCTCATATTAGCTGAATTTTGATATCCTACTTTGCCGATATACAGTGCGACGCTAAATTTGGGAACAAATTCATTATTTCTGAATATAAAGATATATCGGAAAAATCCTCGGACAGGTCGATTTTCTTTTCCGATTGGCCAATTTTTGAACCTCACCCAAAATATATAGGGTTTTCCGCATTTGAGGAAAAGCGACTTTGGTGATATTTATAAATGGGACACCCAGTATATTTGTCCATATTTGATTAGGGATCGTCATTACAAATCCAGTGATACCAAGTTTGATGGGATTATGTCAAACGGCTGCGGAGATATGGCCAAAAAACTTCTCTATATACCCAATGAGTGCGACAGAGACTTTTAACCTTCTGAATCGTGTGTAGTCTCGCAGTCATACTCATTAGACATTCGAGGAAGTTTTTTGGCAATATCTCCGCAGCCGTTTGACATAATCCCATCAAACTTGGTATCACTGGATTCGTAATGACGATTCCTAACCAAATATGGAAAAATATACTGGGTGTCAAATTTAAAAATATCACCAATCAAATGCGGATAACCCTATATATTTTGGGTGGGGTTCAAAAATTGACCCATCGGAAAAGAAAATCGACCTGTCCGAGGATTTTTCCGAAATATTTTTATGTTCAGAAATAATGAATTTGTTCCATAATTTAGCGTCGCACTGTAGATAATTTAATGTAAAAATGGAAAAACAATATTATATTAATAATATTGATGGTAGAATATTGGCACAACCTATTCTGAATGTAGATTGTAAAATATAATATTTGGTTAATGTTGGTTGAATAATTTTAACTAATATCGATAAAACCATATTGTCAACATATTGTTTCCAACACGTAGAATAAATATTGCAATACCAATATTTCTCTGATACCAATTCTGGAGTTAGAAAACTATATCGTATATCCAAGTTTGATAGCTTATTGGTTGAATATAAGTTAACCAATATTCAGCAAATCGCATCAACCTATTTCGCTTCAATATTAGTTATATAATAGTGTTTACCTCAAGAAGATTCCACTTCAGTAGGAATGATTCATTGCTGCGTGCCGAGGGGTTTGGTCGAAGATATTGCTGCTCTGCCAGTCAAGTCTTCAGATATTTCTACAAGATACCTCAAAAATCATAGGAACTGAAGTAAATGTTCAACCAACTTCATTTTGCTGAAAGGGTTTCTTTCATTTCTCTGAATGATTTCATGAAGTCTTTGGGGCCAACTAAACTACTCAACACTAATTTCGTCGCACCCCAAAATTTTGACCATATTAAAATCTGAATAACTTTTTTCTGCATTGGACAATTTGAATCCTGTAAACACTGTTCGCTAGCCTAGTCCTCCAGCTATAATCTCGTCCTTTTTCAAAACATAAGGTTGTCCGTATAAAATCGCTACAGGGTATTATCTGAAACTGTGCAAAATTTCTGAATTTTCAAAAGGATCCCAAATGAAGAAAAAATTTTTTTTTTTCAAATTTGACAGCAGTGGCATGAAGATGAACTCATTACCTCAAGATATTTTTCGAATTGTCTTATTATCTCTTTTGTTTACAGGGTGATCTCAAAAATTTAACTTTTTGGTTTTGCAGTCATAACTTTTTTCCTCTTCAACCGATTTTCAAAATCTCCGGCTCATTTTGAAGCTGAAACTTTAGATGAAGAGATATGAGGATCAGAATGGACTCAAGATGAAGATTGAAGATCAAGGGTTTCCTCAAAGGTGACCTAAATCTGAAACACCCTCAAAATCAGGTTGGTAGGAGAATCAAAAGAAAATCAACTTGTTTTCGGAATGATCATCCATTCTGAATACGTCCTGATCTTTCTTGCTGTCAGTAGTCAAGAATTGTGCATGAAACAACCCAATTGTAACGGCAGGATTTTGAAAAAAAAAAAAATTAACCCATTGTTCGCCTGAAAGGCATGGTCCGTAACCAAGGTAACAAGAATCACATACAGTGACTGACAAGCCTGACCAACTGAGGCTCATTTCACAATAGCGGTTTTTTTCTCAATCGTGGAGCATTAATCGTGTTAGTAAGCAAGAACAAGAAAACAAGTTTTATTGAGTTTTTATTGAACAACAACAAAGAGAAAATAACTTGAATAACTTTAGAACTAAAAAATCTTTTTGATATTCACTATTTAGTGGGGCCTCCCCTTTTGGCAATTACTTCATTGACCCTTTCCGGCATGCTGTCTATCAGACTATCAATGAACTCCTGTGGTACAGCTGTCCATTCTTGCTGTACCGCATTCACCAAGTCATCCAAATTTTCCATTCGCCCTTCCCTTTCTTTCAATTTCAATTTCATACGACTCCAGACATGTTCCATCGGATTCATATCCGGAGAGAAAGGCGTTCAGTTCATTCGCTCAATACCGTGATTCCTCAAAAACTCGTTGACAATGTGAGCCCTATGCGGTCTCGCATTATCATCAACGAGAAGAAAGTTGTTGCCGATATTTGCGGCGTAAGGGACCACGATTTCTCTAATACATAAATCTCTATACCTCTCACCGTTCATACTATCTCCTCTCAGAATCACCAATTCACTCCTCCCAGAATCACCAATTCACTCCTCCCATTCATCGATATTCCACCCCACACAGTCACTCCTCCACCTCCAAAAGCCACCCTCGCCTCCATATTTCCTTCCAAAAACCTTTCATTCCTCCCTCTCCAAACCAACACACGACCATCCTTTAGAAACAAGTTGAACCTACTCTCATCCGTAAACATACACCTACTCCACTCTGCTATTCCCCAGTTTTGATGTTCTTCCCCCCATAATCGTCTTGCTGCTCGATGTACAGGTTTCAGTAAGGGGCAGGCAGCTCGTCTCCTTGCGTGTAATCCAAGATCGTGGATCCGGCGTCGGATTGTCTGACTTGAAACCTGAATTCCCGTAGCATCGATCAATTCACGACGAATTTTGGGGGCGGTTGAAGTCCGAGTCCGCCGTACCAATCTTCCAATAAGGTGGTCTTGAGCGGGAGTTGTTCTTCTTCTTGTACCCCTTCTTGGCCCCCTAGGTCGATACTGAATATCCCCAGCGTTAGCTCGGACGTGGGCCCTTTGGACGGATCTAACTGTTGTTCCAAGCAGATTGGCAATTTGGAGGGTAGATAATCCTTGTTCTGTCATTCGTGGAATCAATTCCAGCTGGTCGGGCGTTAGATGCGGCATCGATATGATAATTTTTTTTGCAAACGAATCAAAATTGACATCTAACCTAGCTTGTCAGTCATTGATTGTGATTCTTGTTACCTTGGTTACGTGCCATTCATTTCAGGCGAACAATGGGTTGATTTTATTTTTTTCAAAATCTTGCCGTTAAAATTGGGTTTTTTCATGCCCAATTCTTGACTACTGACAGCAAGAAAGATCTGGACGTATTCAGAATGGATGATCATTCCGAAATCAAGTTGATTTTCATTTAATTCTCCTACCAACCGGATTTTGAGGGTGTTTCAGATTTAGGTCACCTTTGAGGAAACCCTTGATCTTCAATCTTCATCTTGAGTCTATTCTGATCTTCATATCTCTTCATCTAAAGTTTCAGCTTCAAAATGAGCCGGAGATTTTGAAAATCGGTTGAAGAGGAAAAAAGTTATGACTGCAAAACCAAAAAGTTAAATTTTTGAGATCACCCTGTAAACAAAAGAGATAATAAGACAATTCGAAAAATATCTTGAGGTAATGAGTTCATCTTCATGCCACTGCTGTCAAATTTGAAAAAAAAAATTTTTTCTTCATTTGGGATCCTTTTGAAAATTCAGAAATTTTGCACAGTTTCAGATAATACCCTGTAGTGATTCTATACGGAAAACCTTATGTTTTGAAGAAGTACGAGATTATAGCTAGAAGACTGGGCTAGCGAACAGTGTTTACAGCATTCAAATGCAGAAAAAAGTTATTCAGATTTTAATATGGTCAAAATTTTGGGGTGCGACGAAATTAGTGTTGAGTAGTTTAGTTCTTTATCAGGACAACAAGACAGTTTCGAATTTTTGGGATACACTGAGTACACTTCTTGAGCAGGAGAATAGATCAATTTCCAAAGAAGCCCTGATGTTGATGTTTATCAATATCGATGAAACGAAATTGTCTACATGTTATTCTCAACATCTAGTATTAATATTGAAATCTCAATTTTCCTCTCATATCGATTCTAGGAATGAGAAACATTATTGTTCATCCCAGTTTGAAAGCACATTGAATCAATATATTTTAACGAATTTGCGAACCTCCCAAACGGACAGGAGAAAAGAGGTAACAGGAGAATTTTGTATATTTTATGAGATATTGAAGTTGGAAAGAAACCCAACTCAACCTCAGATCAGTTTTTATTATTATCTCTAAAAGAAATATTCAACTCATTTGTGGAAATTCGAAAATTGTACGAATTTTGGATTATGATGATTTTTGAGGAAATACTATAATTTAATATGACAAATAAAAAAAAAATTATTCAATTCCGGAATTCTTATTCCTTATAAAAAAAATATATTATCTTTAGCAAAAATTCGATTCAATTATCGGGAAATTTGTATCTAGCGGTATGATCAAGTACTTTCATGAAATGCAACTGAACCTCGATGCCAATAATAGTAACGTAGTAGGAACTCCCTCTGGATTTACAGAATATAACGACTAAACGACAAGATTATATAGGGAAGGAATTCAGGAATGGGATTCTGTTTACGAAGTTCCACTGCATGCGAGAAATTGTTTGCTGCAATAAATGTAAGAAATGTTGGAATATATCTTGAGAGATACACATTTAATAACTGTTAGGCTTCCTTTCGTAGTGCAAACATTACATAATCGTTATTCAGCCACCCACACGCGTCGGCATCATAGAATATAACCGTGAAAATAAATGATATAGGACAAAACGTTCTAAACTGGAAATAGAAAAAGGGCACATTCCATATCATAATTAATCTTGCTACACAAATAATTCTTTTTCAAAAAATGTATAAGAGCTATGGTTTCATTTTTGCATTAACGACTTCGAAAAATAAATAATTTCTAGAAATTAAAAAGCATAGCGTTATTCATTAAATGTTGGTATGATTTTGTGGATGAAATTCACTTCTCGACATAGTCTTTTCGGTGTTTCAACATTCCAAAGTCTGAAAATGAAAAACTGTAAATTCAAGAAAAATCTGTACAAGTGTAAGGTTTCTCTTTTACTTTTGTACTTCACCTTTTTCCACTATTTTATTTTCCTGTTTCATTTTGAATCAGACTGTCTATGTTGAACTCTAACTGTGTCTGCCCTCTCTGATATGGGATTTATATTTATATCCAAATAGGTTTTTTTCGAGATTCTTCTGGAGATCTGCAGTGCTTTGCTTGCTGTTAGCCTGCACGTTTCTAGGTGACTCTCAGCCTGTTCTAGAAATGCCAATTGGCATTCTAAAACATCAGACACTTCGTTGACGTATTTTCATAATGGATTGCTCGGAGTTGGATATTTCGTTAATGGTCAGATCCGGCTCCAGTTAATAAAATACACATCAATGTCGATCAGATACCCATCTTTTGCCTTTAGAATCCACATTTTGAATCCGAAGCGAATTGGTTCTCCTCCAATAAACTGCTAACAATAATTGTGACATCCGTAATACTTTATCATCGATTCGTCAGAGTCTAAGGGTTCTAGTGTTAGGAGTTTTCCATTGCCGAACGCCAGCCTATGATAGTACGTCCAGTATATATTAGTCATGTGCCGCGCATCGTCATATGCCGGTTTTTAGGAATCTTCAACAAAAACGTTTGGCTGGCGGGAGGCGAGAAAAATAGCATGGGAATGGGAAGTAAGTTGGTGTTGACTCGAGAGTTGGTATTGAGTTTCTGACATCATTGTCCTTGGGGTGATTGTTTAAATATATGTATTTATGTTGAAGTGATACCTATGGTTGGAATAAAAGGTAGGAGTTATATTTGTTTGAAATTGCTTGGAATTATCATTGACAAATGGATATAATACCTGTTTGAGTGAGTAATTGTTAGAGTTTACTTTCAATAAAAGAAAAGCAGGTTGTTATTCAGAATCAGTATGTTTCATTATATTTTTCTTGGATGTACTTTCCATTGCTTGTTGATTATTAAACAAAGATAATCATGTGGGAGTTCCGTTCGTGGCAGCATAAACATTTTGAAGAATTTGTGTTTTGCTCTTACTATCATTGGTACGGAGCTTTCCTTCAATACTGAATATTTAATACTTGTTGATATTTGTATTGATGTTTAAAAAGTAATGTTTTATTTGGGTATTTATTGGTTGTACATGACTCTCAGCACATTGGAATTGAGTGAATATATTCAGTTTAGCTATCGAAAATTCAAGGACTTGCCTGTGTGAGAAGTTACATGTCATTCGGTGATTTGCAACGTGCCTGTGTGAAAAGTTGCTTATCACCGTTGTATTCATTTCAGCCTGATGATTTGTAACGTGCCTGTGTGTGAAGTTACCTATTATTAGGCTGATTTGAGTGTTTATTGGCTTGCAACGTGGCTTGGTCAGGAGTTGCCTGCTTTTGTTGGATTTTCGAGAAGCGAAGGACTTGTAACGTGCCTGTGTGAGAAGTTACATGTCTGTGAGCTGTATTGGAAATATAATAATTACTAACGTGCCTATGTGAGAAGTTACGTGTTATTATATGTACAGTACTGAGATGAGGTACATTGACTTGCAACGTGCCTGTGTGAGAAGTTGCAAGTCAAAGTGTTGACTCATCAGTTCATTTTTATGAGTTTATTGAAAATGAGATTTGCTTGATTTGAAAAAAGCTCTAGCATTGTTAAAGAGAATCCATTGTGTTTTGGCTCATGATATCAGCCTTTTTGAAGCCTACCCAATAATTCTTTGGATTATTGATATTTGATAATTCCGCTGGAAGAAACCATTTCCTGATTTATGTATATGTGTGTAATTAGATTCGTAGCCACAATTGTTTCAATAAATGAATCAATTTTTCAGAACTAGGTGCATTATCAATATGAAGTTCCTAAACCCCACAAAAAAAAACCTAACACCTGAGATCCAAAATAATGCCACACATTTTGTCTTATCGTATTATATTATAGGTTTCATCTGTGGTGTATATGGAATTGTTATCAGCCAAATGAATGAACCTCTTCATTTGAACGAATTTATCACGACGCATGGAATCACTCATCATTATGTTTCTCATGTTGGAAACACTTCCCGAAAAAGTGAATACTTCTGAGTTTCTCTAACAAATAATTATTTGACATTTTCATCAAAAACATTTCTATGATTTCAACAGGGGACTTTTGAATAAACATATTGTAGTTTCGTACCAAATATATTCTTCTTCTGAAAATCTCTATATCGGCATCTCTCTCCCAGATGATCTTGTCTGTCGGTCTGAACTTTTGACTTTTGAATGAACATATTGTAGTTTCGTACCTAATATATTCTTCTTCTGAAAACCTCTATATCGGCATCTCTCTCTCAGATGATCTTGTCTGTCGGTCTGAACTTTTTAGGTAATTATGTTCTGCAATATTGTCTGAAGTAACCAGATCATTTTTCTGTTTTTGCGAAGTCAATCTTTCTGCTGAATTTGCAAACTTCAATTCAACTTTACTTTGTACTTGTCGGCCAATAAAATTATCCACTGTTCCTCCACCATCTTCATTACCATCGGTGAGAGTAATAGAATCAAGAGATTGAATGGATATATCTTCGATATCACCTATGTGTAAACATCAAATTTAACTACATATTAATGTACCCACACATGCGATAGTAATAATCAATAACTGACAAATTAAATTCATCTAGTACCTACTTACTCAATGCTAACGACCATCTTATCGTCCCTGCTCATGCTCAGTATCAGAACAATTCCTTGCAGTTAAAATATCACCATGCTACCAAACGTTTCAATATTTCACCATTCGAAGATGAGTTGTTCAATGCCATCTAGTGAAAAAGCTCATAAATATGGCAATTACAGCAAATAGGAGGAACCTTTGACTGCGGTTCCAATAGTCAACGCTAGGTCATAATGCGTTAATTAATTTGAGGAAATTAATTACGTGTTAGTAACACAAACTCAAACGTATAGGTAGTATAAATGAGCAATAATGAACAATAAACAGGGTGGAGCACCGAAAACGAAACTGATCGAATATCTTCAAAACGCATGTTTTGAATAAAATGCAAATACGCGTCGATTTTTATTCCAAGGGGGACATCTTCCTATCATAACCTCAACTGTCATACCTCCCCCCACACCCCTTGGGCACTATCACCCAAACAATTTGAATAGGGAAAGTAGTGAGTGTGACACATCATTAAAAAGGTAATTTCATGAGGAATTCAGCCATGTCAATTTTTGCTGCCTTACTTTTCATTTTGGCTCCCTCTTGCGGGAAAAACAACTGTTCCGTATTCCAAATTAAGACACTGCATTTGGAAGCTATTTTGACATGAATTCAGTGACAATAATGCATTATGGAATTTTTCTAAGAGAAAAAACAAAATGGCGGATCCGAAATGGTGGACATGATTTGCAATCATGGTCCGATTCGATTCAATATTGATATGTGGTGGTTTTCAAGGTCGAAAATTATGATTTGTTTGTCAATGCAAAAAAACGAGATGGTGGCTCCAGGATGACGGACGAAATTTGTAATTCTGGTATGATTCGAATCAAAATTAGTATGTGGGGATTTTCAGGGAAACATTCAAAAAACCAAGATGGTGGGCCAAATTCATAATTATAGCAATTAGGAGGAACCTTTGACTGCGGTTCCAATAGTCAACGCTAGGTCATAATGCGTTAATTAATTTGAGGAAATTAATTACGTGTTAGTAACACAAACTCAAACGTATAGGTAGTATAAATGAGCAATAATGAACAATAAACAGGGTGGAGCACCGAAAACGAAACTGATCGAATATCTTCAAAACGCATGTTTTGAATAAAATGCAAATACGCGTCGATTTTTATTCCAAGGGGGACATCTTCCTATCATAACCTCAACTGTCATACCTCCCCCCACACCCCTTGGGCACTATCACCCAAACAATTTGAATAGGGAAAGTAGTGAGTGTGACACATCATTAAAAAGGTAATTTCATGAGGAATTCAGCCATGTCAATTTTTGCTGCCTTACTTTTCATTTTGGCTCCCTCTTGCGGGAAAAACAACTGTTCCGTATTCCAAATTAAGAAACTGCATTTGGAAGCTATTTTGACATGAATTCAGTGACAATAATGCATTATGGAATTTTTCTAAGAGAAAAAACAAAATGGCGGATCCGAAATGGTGGACATGATTTGCAATCATGGTCCGATTCGATTCAATATTGATATGTGGTGGTTTTCAAGGTCGAAAATTATGATTTGTTTGTCAATGCAAAAAAACGAGATGGTGGCTCCAGGATGACGGACGAAATTTGTAATTCTGGTATGATTCGAATCAAAATTAGTATGTGGGGATTTTCAGGGAAACATTCAAAAAACCAAGATGGTGGGCCAAATTCATAATTATAGCAATTAGGAGGAACCTTTGACTGCGGTTCCAATAGTCAACGCTAGGTCATAATGCGTTAATTAATTTGAGGAAATTAATTACGTGTTAGTAACACAAACTCAAACGTATAGGTAGTATAAATGAGCAATAATGAACAATAAACAGGGTGGAGCACCGAAAACGAAACTGATCGAATATCTTCAAAACGCATGTTTTGAATAAAATGCAAATACGCGTCGATTTTTATTCCAAGGGGGACATCTTCCTATCATAACCTCAACTGTCATACCTCCCCCCACACCCCTTGGGCACTATCACCCAAACAATTTGAATAGGGAAAGTAGTGAGTGTGACACATCATTGAAAAGGTAATTTCATGAGGAATTCAGCCATGTCAATTTTTGCTGCCTTACTTTTCATTTTGGCTCCCTCTTGCGGGAAAAACAACTGTTCCGTATTCCAAATTAAGAAACTGCATTTGGAAGCTATTTTGACATGAATTCAGTGACAATAATGCATTATGGAATTTTTCTAAGAGAAAAAACAAAATGGCGGATCCGAAATGGTGGACATGATTTGCAATCATGGTCCGATTCGATTCAATATTGATATGTGGTGGTTTTCAAGGTCGAAAATTATGATTTGTTTGTCAATGCAAAAAAACGAGATGGTGGCTCCAGGATGACGGACGAAATTTGTAATTCTGGTATGATTCGAATCAAAATTAGTATGTGGGGATTTTCAGGGAAACATTCAAAAAACCAAGATGGTGGGCCAAATTCATAATTGTGGTTCGACGATTCAAAATTAGCATATGGGGGTTTTACAAGTTTTCAGTGTGACTAAAATTAATTAATCAAATTGATGAAAAAAAGCTTTTAGGCAAATGCGCTAAAAAGGAAATCATATTTTTTAGATGTGTGACGTATGTTATTCTATGCGTAACAGAATCAAAATTTTACCTCTCAAAAGTACCTATTTTGTACTCGCGGCAAGCTATCGAATCTGTTACGCACAAAATAACCTACGTCACACATCCAATAAAAAATATTATTTCCTTTTTACCGCATTTGTCTTTAAGCTTATTTTCATCAATTTGATTAATTCATTTTAGTCACACTGAAAACTTGCAAATTTTGAATCGAATCGAACCACAATCACAAATTTCGTCCGGTTTTTTGCATTGACAAAAATATCATAATTTTTCAAACCTGAAAATTCCCACATACTAATTTTGATTCGAATCGGACCAGAATTATATATTTCGTTCGCCATCTTGGAGCCACCATCTTGTTTTTTTGCATCGATGAACAAATCATAATTTCCGACCTTGAATTTGAACCCACCACATATTAATTTTGAATTGAAAATCATGTCCTCCATTTTGGAGCCACCATTTTGTTTTTTCATCTAGGAAAAATCCATAATGTATTGTCACCAAATTAATGTCAAAATAGCTTGCAAATGCAGTATCATAATTTGGAATACGGAACAGTTGTTTTTCCCGCAAGAGGGCGCCAAAATGAAAAGTTAGGTGGCAGAAACTGATATGGCTGAATTTCTTATGAAATTACATTTTTAATGGTGTGTCACACTCCCTACTTTCCCCATTAAAATTGTTTGGGTGATAGTGCCCAAGGGATGGGGGGAAAGGTATGACAGTTGAGGTTATGATAGGAAGATGTCCCCCTTGGATTAAAAATCGACGTGTTTTTGAATTTTATTCACAACACATGTTTTAAAGATACTCGATCGGTTTCGTTTTCGGTGCCTCACCCTGTATTTAATTATAACACCGCATTGAAATGCCATTTTACAGTCGAATAATTGTTGCGGTTTTGTGAACTTGTTATGTATCGAGTGCAAAAATTCACAGACGATGGCTTACTGTCAAATATTGCCACTTCATACTCTATTCCACTTACAATAGTCAGAATGGTTTCAGGATTCTCATGGTTTCTCCACCATATGTTATACAATATCAAAGAAAGCTACCAATCAACAGAAAAAAAACTATCCAAACAGTAAGCAAAGTCAGTTTTGCCTGAATCGAGTTGTTACTGCAATGTTATTAGGTTCACCATCATTATCAGCATTATCATTGGAAAAAATCAGGTAACTACTATTCCATAAGATAAAACAGAACGATTCAGTTAAAATGAAGGACTCTCAAAATGATGATTTTTCTTATATCCAACACCATCTAATAGCCAATTTAACTCAGGTGACCCCTCCTGTGTAACTAATCCTCATTCCCTACTAAATGAGGGCGATGAACGTAAAATGAAAATGTACACTTTAACAGGTTAATTCGCTTATATCTAAACCAGTCACGTCGTACAAATTCGGCACCTATGATTAGATCATTTTATATTGGGTGAAATTATCCTTTCAGGAAAATATGCTAATTTAATTATTATACATTTTTCGTTCTTTTGGAAATATAATCATAGAAAGTGAAGTGACCACGAAATTGTTTTTATTACTCCCATTCATATGGATATTATATCCAATAACACAGTGTTATTTCAATATAGAATGGAAAATCGTATTGAGAATCGGTCTCAAATTAATGGCAAAGAGAAATTGCAGTAACCTGAGGGCAGAATTTATAGCGACTTTCTTTCAAAAATTTCTGTCACTATTCTGTGATTACTTAACACATACGTTTGTTATTCGTAACCTAAACCAAATCTACGTCACTTTTTGATTTTTCTTTCTTTATAATTCATTTCAGATTTGAACAAAATAGTTTGAAAGATGGAATTGACAATATGGACTTCGAATTTTAATTGAAATCTCGTCAGTCATGAGTCAAGTCATTCACATCCAAGGAGACTAAAATTTAACAAGGAGGGTTTGATAAGCTCTAGCCAATCAGAAACTTGTAGCATCAACGCTTCATAGTGACGTACTTGGATATGAGTACAGAGTCGAACTCGAACCAAGCTACAAAACTGTCAGCAGTAACTCTCATATACCAAGAGCTAGTCCGTCACTATCTATAGAGAACGGCGGCCATGACACGTCCTACTACGTCACATGTCGTCACAAATGTTCTTTCATCTCTTTCTACTAGTGTCCCCATTGTCTTATGGAAATCAACCACTCCTTGTTAAATTTTAGTCTCCTTGATTCACATCCACTGATCATGTCACGATTACTCACTTGTTTCAATGTAATTTAATGAAGTTGTGCTGATTCCAGATTCAAGGCAGATTTTTGCAACCTTCTTGAATCCGAGTGGGGTGCAATTGCACCCCACATATCAATTTTCTGGTATATATTTCAGAACATTTTTTGTTACGTAATTTCCTATGAGCTAAATCTATCATAAATGTATTTCTGATTCAGCATAAAAAACTTATACAAATAATTAAAACTGGATTACATAATCCACTCTTCCGCTTTCACCTATAAAATAGGTGTTGTTGTGAAATTTTGTAAAATTTGTTTTCACGAAACTCCCAGGTTTTCGAAAGAAAAAACCTCAAAAGCAGAGCTTGTGCGAGCAAGCGAGACCCGGGACCAACAGTTTAAATAAAAAACAGAAAACAACTACTGTCCGCTGCGACCGTTGCTTCTAATTTCACTTAATGGGCCGATCAACATTTTCGAGTACATTTATTACCAGCAACCTGGATCCACCCTCTCAGTCAATAATTACAGAAATGTATTTGTTCCAAATGAAGACAACACTGAATAAACTGGTTTAGGGTTCGCTGAATTACAGTAATGGTTTGTAGGTGTAGGTATTATACACAACACAAAATTACTTTGGGTAATTGCTGTAATTAAATATATAACATATTAACAAGAAGTTACTTGTTCGTTGGGATATATCTCGGGGCCATTCATTTTGATAATGTATGTTTGACTTTGGAAGAGATGGGAAAATAAGCTTATTCAAGTTGAAATAAGTATTCGAGGAAACTGAAAATGAAAAAAGTGGTAAACATTCGTTGACGTGCGAAACCAAAGTTGTATCATTTTTTGAAGATTTTTAAAGATTTTTTTTGTCAGTTGTATCAACAAATGGCACAGTTGGAAATCAAAGTCAACTCCCAATTTCCCCAGTTCTTTTCCTTTAATGATGAAGGAATACTAATTTCATTATCCTTAATATTTGATTGGAATTGTGCATGTACTCGTTTGTCTCTCTGACCAAATAACATCATGCACTGATAGACCAGTTTGTTAATCAAGTTTCAAATTTAGGGAGCCACTTTGCAATTATTTACAAAACAGTTTATGATAAAAAGGATTATTAAAAATATTACAGATATATTAATGATTCAGATGGTCGTAGAAAAAGTATAGTGTACAATGAGCATGACTACAAAATCGTACTACAAAATTTCATATTCCTACTCGTGGGAAATGTTCCTATGTCATTTCTTGGTCATTGTACAATATACTATTTCATTTCTGGAAACGATATGAGAGGAATATTGGGATTGCAATATTTATTCTGGATGTTGAAAACATTATGAAGACAATACTATTTTATCGATATTTGTAAATATCATTGTACTAGTATTGACCCAATGTGAGTTATTATAGTTTGTTGAATGTGGTTGAAATTATACTCAACCAAAGTGCTATCAAACTGGGAAATACATCAGTTTATATCCTTTGAATCGATATAACTAGAATATTGGTATTCTACTATTTATTCTAGATGTTGAGAACAATATAATAATAATAATAAATGTCTTTATTACCGCAATTAATAGAAATGAAGTTACATTTTGTTTATCCAGTTAGCGATGTATTATCGACATTGGTAAAAATCATTCAACCAATATTGACCCAATATCACATGTGACATTCAAGATTCAGAAAAGATTCAACCAATATTCCAGCAATATTATCAAAATAATATTGTTTTTTGAATATTCACTCATATTGGACCAATATTATTTTTCTCATTTACAATATATTTATATTGGCCCAATTCGAAACCAAGAACCCGGTCAAGTTTTTTGAATATTTGGTATAATGTAGTCCATTTAATTCTCAACCAATGTTACCATTGCGCCAATCCATTGCTGCTAGGAGGCATTGAATTCACCCCTTGCGCAAATTAGACTATTTATTTTTGAATCCGGTAACAATAGTTTCACTTGTTCCATTATCGCTAATAAGGCACAATATCGTGCTGTTATTTAAAAAAAATTCTTATACCCCCCTCTTTTTTTCCCCAACTCCTATTACGAAACGCAATAAAAATATTCTTGATTGCCTTTAGATATATCTGTTTAAATATGCCTGAATAATAAGGAAAATAGCAGTTTCTTATAATTATCTCCCCTTCCCCCAAAGGACACAAAACGAAAAAATGTCTGTGGATTTTTCTGAATATTCAATATGATGCAGTTGAGGTTATTTTGAATTGAAATTAATTGGGTGACAAACCCCAAAAATTAATAATTTTGATGCTAGTTGGCGTTGAAATCATACCTTGCTCAAAATAGACTCATTATTATAGGCGGAAACAATATCTCTTCGTATTTTAGTATAACAATTGTATAATTTTTTATAAAAAAAATAAATAAAACCTCACCCTACCCCAACCCCTATTTTAAAACACAAAAAAGCACCAACTCAAAATCAAATTGTTGATGTCTAATTTTTATTTATTTTCAAGATTTTCGCCGAATTAATTGATATTCAAATAACATTAACTACTCCCTACTAGAAAGTCAGCGAAATCCACCAACATGTTTTTGAAGGGAGGGAATGGTGAAATTAAACAACTGTACGATTTTCTTGATTTGAGCTGATTAAAACATTTATTGTGATAAAGCACAAGTAGTCAAGAATACATTTTTTTCGTGTTTTAAAATAGGGGTTTGGGGCAGGGGTGAGGTTTCAAATTCTTTTTATAAAAAATTACATAATTGTTCAGCATAATCTAAACTAAAATACGTAGATATATTGTTTCCGTCTATAATAATGAATAGTCTATTCGGAGCAAGGTATGATTTCAACGCCCCTTAGCATCAAAACTATTAATTTTTGGGGTTTGTCACACAATAACTATTCAAAATTGGGGGGCAGAAGGGGGAGGGGAAAGTATTTTTTTATAAAACAGCACAATATTGTGCAACATTAGTAACAGTGACAAAACTGAAAATATTGTTACCGGATCAAAAATAAATAGTCTAATCTGCGCAAGGCGTATTTTCAACGCCCCCTAGCATCAAAACTGTTTTTGTTTTCGGGTAGGCGCAATGGTAACAATGGTTGAGAATTACATAGACTACATCATACCAAAAATTATATAAAAACAAAAAACACCTGGACCCAAATTCCATAAGGAGTTTGCGGGGTCCTTTAAGAAATTAAATAGGTAGTTGGCTCTTTCAAATCAGAGCAAATATTTTGTAGGTTATGCTGTTCCTAAGTACGTCGAAATTTCAAGAATTGATATGGTTGGCGCTTTCAAATCAGAGCAAACATTTTAAGAATCCACCTAGTCAAGTACGAAATGAAATTAGGATTCATAGTATTAATGTAGATACCTGAGAAATTTAACCAAGAAATTACGGCTTTGAAAAAGAGAGTTCGAGCGAGTTATCAAATGACCTATATGAATAAAAAATCAGACGTAGTATCAATGTAAAATAAAGAATGAATTCACTTTGGAAAAAAATCCAAATCAGTGATAGCGACCAGCGTCCACGGTCCCCGGTCTGCAAAGACACCCACAAATGCTCATATCACGATAAATGAAAACATACTTGCATATCGTAAGTTGATTATTGACTGAGTTCACGTTCATGCCAATGAGAATAATGGAACTAAAAATGCCAAAACATAAAAATCAAAATATGCACAGCTTACTGGTATTACAATTAATAGGGTACGCTTCTATTCGACCCTCGCATGGGAATGCTGAAGCGATGACAAGTGACTTTGTGAAGGGGTTGAATAACAGGCGCCAGATTATTACATTTTTCTGCAATCAATTGTATTACTTATGATCAAGTTTCTGTTCGTTACAGAGTACCTACTTACTTTCCTTCGAATGGTGACATATTTTCATCATAAAGCAATTTAAAACTGATAAACATTAGTTTATATTCAACAAATATTATTCAAAAGTAAAATTTTTTGAAAATTGAATACTAAGGAATATGCTGGATATGCATTTTTTGCTTTACAGGCCATGCAAGATGTTTTAAATTCAAGAAATGAGCCGGTAACGAATATTTTGATTTTGTTAATAACTATTATTGAATAATTATTTCTGAAATAGTTGTGTTATGTTTAATGAGTTTGCTGGAATACAAAAAATGCTAATATTGAGCTAACTACGCTCAAATAATTTGGTTCATTATCCTCAAGAATAATCTTTTCTAGATGTGGTTGATTTTCTACCGTTGAGGATCAGATCCGTCTTCATGAACGTCTCTCCATTGTATATGTTTTCATAGGAGAATGAAAATATGCTTGCGTATCATTAGCATAGAGCAGGTTTTTAGGTGTTTGTGAAAATATAAAACAAAAACCTAGAACACAACAAGCACTAGTACTGACCCCTGTAGAAAACCGGAAGTTTTGATTCGATAAGAGAAGGTACATGTACATTGATGAATTCAGCTCAGTTTCAATACGGTTTTTCCATTAAGTATCAGCCAAACCGGATGAACAAATTTGGATAACATTTGAAAAAATTATTAAGATAGATAAAAGAAATAATCAAGAATATTGATAATTCCAGAGATTGATCAGAGATTACGCCCCAAAATAACACAGGATACCATCAATACCGCTCAAAAGTTCATTCATGAGTTAAAACTATAATCCGACTTTATGCCCAAGTTTGTTTGTTTGTTTACCACTCACCGCACCGAAACGGTTGGACAGATTTAGATGAAATTCAGCAAAAAGATAAATTGGGACATGAAATGGCACAAAGGATATATTTTATTCTGCTAATAGGTTTTCTTCCGAGTTGAAACCATAATAATCCCATTTAATAGGAAAGTTTGTATGTTTATTACTGACTCACTCTGACACGGCTTGATCGATTTTCATGAAATTTGGTGAAATCCTAGATTATTTCCTGTCATGATGAAGAGAACGAATTTTCTCTACGACTATTGTACTCCACATTGATCACATATTGATTACTAATTGATGAATGACGATGATTCCAAGACACCGTGGATCCTAACCCATCATTTATCGGCACTCGACCAATCACAGATTCAGAATTTTCAGGATCCACGGGAACTGAAAGCTTAATAATGACAAAACAGCAAACGTACCAAACACATATCTCAAGAAGAATTTTCTTTATTCAATTTGTCACGGCTTGGAATCCGCGAATGTCAAATTGACTATTTCATCAGTTTTTGACTTCAATCTGTGTGATATATAAAAATTCATAGAGGGGACAGCGCAAGCAGTAATAGTGAGAAAAATGAGATTTGGGATATCTTGGATGTGTAATATCTTGGGAAGCCATTTGACCAGAAACACGACTAGAATCAGAGCTCATGACAATGAGAACCACAAAAAACATGGAGGCCTCATTTATCAGGTTTTAGATATTTTTCATCACATTCCAGAACAGATCAAGTCCATTGCCTTAGGCACCACATGGCTTAGACCTAGTTCTTTTGACAATTTTTCTGGGAACCCTCTAACGCACGAAATCTAGAATCCAAAACTCTAAAATCCTAATGAACTAAATTCCATAAATATTCCCCAACATAATTTAGAGGTGAGAAATGTGTAAAATCACCTCAGACGCGGCGATAGCTCGAACGGAGAGCGCCGGTTCACCGATATCTGAAGCCAAACAAACCTAGGCGATGTCGGTGTTTGGATGGGTGACCAATGGACCTCCTTTCGATATTCTCCTCGGATCGTGCTAGGAATCGCACGTTAAAAGGTAAGACCCTCCGAGCAATAAAAGATATAGAGGTGCCATTTCTATATAAACAACACACGTTGTTATGAAAGCTGCATATCACCTTCCTTTGTGATAGTATGTGGGTGAGAGGTAACCTCCGAGTTCGGAGAGGAAGATTTGTTATTGTTATGATATTCGGATATAAGATTAGAACCAGTGGCGGCGTGCTGATAATTATTTTTCGTTTTATATGTTTATCTCTAGACGACAACATGCCTGGTTGGAAAGCATGTGTGTTGTCAAGATGTCAATAAAAAATACTGTATTGTTCGAAAAATGAGATTCTTGCTGACAAAGCTAGAATAAGGTCATAAATACTGAAAAAATAAATGAAAGTGCTGAAGTTAAAAAGTAAATATATTCAAATTGTTGAATCGCATCAGTAAACTATACACTATAAAGTATATCTATGCTAAACATGCATTATAATACACATAACAATTTACACATAAACTATAATACACATAAGAATTCACACATAAACTATGATACACATAACAGATTACATTCAAATTTATGTTGAAAGTGTATTATTGAATTACTCATCCAAAGTGTAGTAAAAGCCTTAATAGCACTTTAACTCCTTTTCTTATGTTTTTTTCTGAATTTAGATTATTGGTGTCCTGATGCAGATAATCAAAAAGTGTTTTAGAGTTGTCAAAAAGTAATTTCTCTACTTATGTAGAGTTAGGCTCAGGGAGCGATCGATATTACAAGTCTGCCTGGTAGGAAAACGATGATTTCTCATGTAGTGGATTGCATTCTTCTATTCCTTCGCTAAAGTAGTCTAATTTTTTGTATCTGACGGATTATAGTTCTCGTTGCTACTTTTAAACACTTTCTTCTGGTATCATCTGTGTCCATATCATTGGTTTCACAATCACGAATTCCTCTAAAATAGCATATATTTGAAACACACACACATAACTGCCAAGTTATTATAATGTTATAGTTGCAGAACAGTGAAGTAAATTACATGTCCAACAAATTCAAAGTAAAAAAATATCACTAAACTACCTATCGTCGTTGATACTGCAATGCGAGCTATGTCCAGACACATTCATTTTACAAAAGACTGTAGATAATAACTACTCATAACCATAGCAGTCGTTGCCATAATACCACAAAAAAATAAATACTACATAACAATTTCTACCGGTCATTGATTTGGAATTTGAACTATGAGAAAATCGCGCGTGGAAATTTTTATGTAGTGCCTATCACCATTGTTTAGATAGAAGTAGGATAGTTAGTCAATGCCAGTGGAAAAGTTTTTGGACCCAAACGCGAGTGTCATCTATCGTGATAGTTACAAACATGAATATTTGATGTCATTTTAATGCAGGTTTTTTCAAAAACCCTGATTTTAATTCTGTCCCCTTGTTTCAATCAAGTTGCGACATGACATGAAGGCTAGATCACTGAAGTTACGACATGACTTGGATGCGAGATCACTGTCGCCATCCACAAGTCGCATCCATTTGAATCCAATATAAATCCTATAAGGTTGGCTCACTATCTTACTTCTATATAAACTATGCGATTACCTATTATCATTTAACAGTCTCCTGTGAAATAAATGTTTCGTGACAAAGCTCGTATTGCAGTTTCAACGACGCTATGTTTAAAGTACTCGAAAGACATCCCAACAAGACAGAAATGTTGAGTTTGCTTATTTACCTTTCAGTGTACCTATATTGCAACAAGTTATTTCCTAATTATTGATAGGCAATCGTTTTTAAGGTCGAAGGTTTGAATAGTAACAATGTTTTCTACAGCTATTTCAACAAATAGAGTATTTTTGTCTCAAAATCGGGATTATGCCATGATAACCATGCTGCGACGCCCATGGTTTGATTTGACAAGACGAGAAATAAGTCGTAAACGGACATAAACACACATGATCGCCAAGTTAAGAGTGAATATAACATGGAATTCCAACCTGGTCATAGATTGCAAACGGTTGTATCCGACAATGCCCATTTTTAACATGATTCGGGCTGAGATGTTTGTAAACAACGTCGGGTATGTTGCTTTCAAGAATGAGCTAGAGAAGCCCTCTCTATATCCTTTATTGCTCGAAGGTAAGACCTCGATAATCCTTGGCTCGCACAAGTTTCGACTTTTGAGGGCTGCCGTTCGTAAGGGGACGACAGCTGGTTAAGGAAAAAAAAAACAATTTTAACCTCAGACAAAGGCGCACATAGATAAGGGTCTCATCTGCTAACATTGCAGAGGCGGAACCCAACATCCCTTCCGATAAGAAGTTCGTGCCAGGGTTGGTCCGCCCGCCAGCCAATTTTCCGGAAAACAAGAACCCATTCAAACACCGCATGCTCGAGACTCCCTGTTTTTCCTTATCCTTTCGGCGGGAAATATTTTATTATATGTTCCTCTATTTATACTCTGTACGTTGATTCCCGCCCAGTATAAAGGTGTGGTCAGTGCCCTGAAACTATGGGAAGGTGGGACTGGTAGGAAGGGAATATTGTCACCTGAGACTCTATAACCCTCAAAAAGTGTTTTGTGCAAGCCATATTTTGAATGTAACACGTCTACTTTATAGGACAGCGGTAGGTACCTGGTGAGAAATTTACTAAAATAGACCAACGTCCAATTGATACCAAACATTCATTTCCCATTTTTTTTGCGTAAATACATAAGAATTACAAATGATGATGTTGCGAGTGTCAATTCTTAAAACAAGGGACGACACATAGTACTGGTTCCTCTGGACACATCGGACAGTGATAGCGGGATGGTATTTTGCTTTTTGGCGTAGGTGGCACTACTCTCAAATAGTGAAAATTAATTTTCCCATCGATAGACGGCTGTTCTTTTTTTCTTCATTTTGTTTTGGTTTACCATCATCATTTATCTCATGACACGCACTCGGAAATTTAGAAACTTCATACTTAGGAGGTTTTTCTTAAGATTATATTATAAGCTAATCAACAAACAAATATCAATGAAAAGGAAAAAAATATCTGTACCACCTAAGAGTTTTTCTTGGTTTGGAATGAAACGACAATATCTGGTCAGATCTATCAATTCCTCATCACACCTTGTTGCCCCATGAGCCAAATGTTCCAAACAAGTCTAGCCCATGAAACCTAAGTAGGCTTGTATAACATGTAACCTTATGCATTTCCCGTCCAGTTGAGAGGACCCGGTTTGTAGGACTAAAAATGTTGTGTGCAGTTAAATGGACGCGGTTTTTGGGACTAGCCTTATTGCGTCTAGTATACTGGACGTGGGAGTCATCGAATGAATTCGAAAAATGAATTTTCAAATTAAATTTTGAATCATAGTCCCACTGAATTTCACTGCTGTCAATTCACAGTTGGCATCTGCCTTCTTACTACTGTAACTACTGATAATTTTATATTCATCGATAAAATCGCAATAGGCATTCATACACCGAAAAAAGAGTTTTGTGAAATTACTGTTAAAATTATGGATTATTTGTGGCCTTAAAATTTTACTGTAATTGATTTCCTCTGTAGTTGTGAAATTCCACATGAAAATTCAAAAATTCACAAATCCATTGTGGAATCACAGTTCGAGCAAACTCCAGAAATTTATATAATTTGTATTTCTACGATGTAAAATCACTTGAAACTTGTGGTATGCATGACAACGTATAAATCACAGTACAACTAATAGAGTATTATGATTTCACATGTTACTTTCACAATATGTTCGTGAATGCACTAGTAATGCAAACGTGTTGTAAACTTGAATTCTGATCTTGATTCAATATGTCGAATTCACATTGTATTTATTTCTCGTATAATCACATCAATAGAGAATTTCTCATAACAATATCAAAATTCAACATTTCATCTCGTGATATTATGAAATTTCCTGAAGCCTGTGACCGAATTGTAAATTCACAGTGATGAATTACAATTCCGCTGTGAATATACATGGAGCTTGTATTGATTCATTTCATAGAAACAGCAAATGTAGTGAATTCACGTTGGTATTGTATTTACATAATATTCTCACATCCCCGTGTTTTGCGGATTCCTGCGAAAGGGCAACAAAAGCTCAATAATGGAGAGTTCTGAAAACAAGTTGCTCTATTTTATGATTTGATGTTCGTATTGTTCAACGTGGTACATTTCTAAAATTGAGGCAAGGTTACATGACTGACATTATCTACTTTTTTAAATTATCATCTCTTTGGAACAAGCTAATACACCATTTTCAGTTCCACAGATTCGTTTACAATCACCGTTCAAAGTAGAAGATAATCATTTCATTTGAACCATACTACCACAGGATGAAGATAAGAAAGATTCTTCTTCAAGCTTTATGTTCATTGAAAATGACTTTTTCGGTAATAAATTTTATTGAATATTTATATTTTGGTAAAAATGATAGATTCATTCAAATCTCGTGAAATGTGGAAGAAATTGGAACATTCATAAATTTCATGTTTTTTTATTCAACACAATTACTGCAATCCAAAAATAAATGTGAAATAAATACAATTCAATCTATTGATAACCACAAAAAATAGACAGCTCGTAATTTCTAAGCGTTTGCATATGATACTTACAAAGAGATCATATAAATACGGTCAAATGACAGAATTGATATACAGGGTGCCCGAGAAACCTTGTACAATATTGAAACTAGTGATAGACCAGATCACGACTGTTCAGAATATCGGAATTTTACCTTAGTAAAAATCTCACTGTTTTCGAGATAATGAGCATTTTTTAATTTCTGGAAAATTATTGAATTTTTTAATGCCATGTAAGTATACAAATTGGGACGAATTTAAATATCTTTGCTGCTGAAGATTACTGATGAGTGACGTACGAAACAGATTTTCAGCAAAAAATACAATTTTTCAAGAAATGAGGGTAAAATGACAGATTTGAGTTACACCAATTTTTTTAACATTAGTTTATCATTATTTTTTTAAAAAACATAACCAAATGGAACTGGATATTCATTACAAAATAATGCCCATTTTGTCCAGGCTTCACTATGGTATTAAACATACGATCATTATTTTTGGAAGGAGCAGAATTTCGATAATATTAGAGTGTGATGTTATTCTGAGCTAAAATCAACTCCATTAGACTTGTCAGTAATGTCTTTTATTTTTATCCTATCAAGATGAAATGATTAAATAATTATGAGTAATAACGAATCAACTGCTTAGAAGCATTCAATAACGATTATTCAACATCGCACTGAATAATATTACAAAATTGTTATTTTCCATCCACTAGTACGCATAGACGACATATTTTCAAGAAGAACCTTTTCAAATGCGTTATAGGTTATAGCCCCCAAATCAGCGATTCTATGAGCGGCATTGTGTAATCGGATATAGTTCTGCATAAAGCACTGCTGCAGCAGTAGCACTACCTCCACTTCACCATAAATGTAGTGCATATGCGCATATTCTCGGGGAGTATAACGTATGTACGGCATGACAAAGAAATAAATACCACTGAATGAAACAAGCGGAATAATTTCAAAAAACTACGATAGAACTCACAAGTTGTTCAAACAAAAGTTTTTAATTTTCGACAAGGATTCAACTCTTAAAAAAGTTTGCACTTATTTGGTTACACCCTGTATATCTGTCGGTCTCTGAAACCTCGTTGGAATCTGGATGTTGGACAATTGCGACATTTATCACAAGAATTCGTATTAATCGGTGCCATGTCGGATAATCGACATTTCATTTCGATAATTTTATTAGGCATAATTACATGAAAAGTTAATTTTATTGACATACTATTTAATGCTACCAAGCTGTCCATCGTATATTATTAATAATTATTTCCTGATTTCATCTTGATAAAATCTAAATAAAATAATTTTTGGGCGTGAGTATAAATGTTGATCAACTAAATGAATATTTTAGAACCTTTGGAGTAAATACAATTCAAGAAAAAAATAAAATACCCAAACACCAAAACTACGTCACAATCTTAAAATCTTAAAAGCTTACTTTTAGCTCCTGAGATGCTAACTTTGTTGGCGAAACAAGCGTCGAGTGTGATTGTGACGTAGTTTTGGTGTTGGGTAGTTTCCTTTTTTTCTTGAATAAAAGTTGATAGAAGCCTAGATTGAAACCACGCATAATTCAATGGAAATCACTTCTTCCAAAAATAATTATAGTTTGTTTTATACCATGGCAGAGTCTGGACAAAATGAGCATTCTTTTGAAATCAATGTCCACTTCCAATTGGTTATGTTTCTTTCAGATAATAATGTCAAACTTTTTTTTTTAAATTGATGAAACTTAAATCTGTCATTTTCCCCTCATACCTTGAAAAATATTTTCACTTTCTGAAAAACTGTTCTGTACGTCTAGAAGCATCACTGATCAGTAATCTTCGGCAGCAAAGATACTTGGATTCGTCCCAAGTTGTGTACATGGCACTCAAAAATCCAAGGTTAGGTAGCGATTTTCCAGAAATTCTTAAAATGCCCATTATCTCGAAAACGGTGATATTTTTACTGAGGTGAAATTCCGATATTCTGATTAGTCATGACCTGGTCTATCACCAGTTTCAATATTGTACAAGGTTTACCAGACACCCTGTATACCTATTTGATATTAACCCACTTTACTTAGCTGCACTTTCTCACATTCTGATCACAGTAATTATTCAAACACGTTTTGTCTTGTTTACAGTTCAAGTACAGCACACTCTGTAAGGCGACGAGACGGTTACACTCTGACTGGGTTATGCACACTGGAAGTGAAATTCCTCGAACGTCAGACGATTTCATTGGTCAGAAAATAAAGCAATCTCAATCTCAATTATGATACTGGAATTAAAACAGTTTTTTTAGAATTGCCGTAGAGAACTTTCGACAATATTTATTATCGAAATTATTGTGAATTTTAATACTGACCTGAGTTATTGCAAAAGGAACAAGAAACAATATCTGTGGAAGAACGGAAAATGTATGGGCACGAAATTATATACTGAATATTATTCAGGAAATAATTCTAATCTATATCAGTCATTACATTTCCGAGTATGAAAGTGTGTCTTTATAGTAAATGGAAAGTTTTTGCTTCATTTATTATTCTTAGCTGTATTTTCACAACTTGCTGAGAATAATAGCCTAAGATGCAGATGATTATGAAAAAGTAAATATCTTTTGTAATTCCATACGAAAACACTCAAAAATTTCAATGCTACTGTAATATTATAATGTGACATTATTGTCAATATAATATTATCAGTATAATATTACAATGTGATATTTTTATCAATGTGATATTCTTATCAGGATGCAAATTCACAATTCATTGGTAAATTCATAATGAATTTGATTTCATTCTCCAGGACTTGTAATTTCAGAGGAGAGTGGGTGAATTAGTTGTATTTTCAAAATGTAAATTCACATAGTGGACTGTGAAAACACGTGAAAGTGGTAAACTTATAAAACGTTCTGAAAATACAGCAAGTATCTTTGATTTTACATTACGAATTCACTTTTTGTGTGGCAATTTAGAAAAAATAATGTATTACTGACATATCTTGTGAATAGTACAGGTTATATGGAATATCACAATGTTTCTGAAAAAAACATTTCTTTCACATCGTGGTTGTAAAAATCTCTTATTTTTGAAGTTATGGGACTATAAACTTTCCATTCAATATCTACGGAAATTCACATTGAGATCCCAATATATTTTTCAATGTATTTGAGAATTATATGGAAAAATCACTGGTTTCTGTCTGATGTGAGAATTTCTGTATTTTTTTCTATTGTCATTGTGCATTAACATTCATCAAATTGCCAAATTTGATTAACCATAACAGAACATTTTCCAAAAGTTGCGGTTCATATTCCAACGAGATATAAAAAAAAACAGAATAATACAATTCGCTCCTGTCTAGTAAAAAGTTTTTGAACGAATTTTATACGGCTTGGTATATCATTTCCCTTTTCACGCTCTAACAGCGAAGTCTTTCTGCTGGAAAAATTAAATTCCGCAATTTTAGCGTTTATCAGTTTTTTTACGATTTTGTGAAACGGGGAGAATCGTGTCATTTGCATCTCAGACTATAGTTCAGTCGGATGTACAGAAAAGTGACAAAGAAATTGCTGATAAATGCGTTTTATGTTTCTATTTTACGTCTCATTCCGACACCCATAATAACGCGAGCGTACGTACATTCAATTTTTTACCGATTTTGAGCGGTGCTGTCTGAGAAATTACTCGCTATGAAGATTTCATTTCTTTTTTATCTTCGTATGAAATACATTCCCGGTGAATCTAAAAAATGTACAGCGCATCCACAGCGAGCTTGATCGATCGATATCTCGGTCAATTCAAGGAATTTCGAAATGAAATTGGTTCTCTTTATAGACGGAGAGCTGAGGGACCAAAACTGCAAGAGTTTTATAAAAGCTGATATTTTGATATTAGGTCATGAATGGGTTGAATATCAAGATCCTGCCGTCAGTCAGCCAGTTTCTGGGACAACTGGCGTGGGGGTGGTTTCAAACTTGTGAAAAAAACACGTATGTCGCAACCATTTTATAAAATCTGAAAATTTGTCAATGGATAGCTAGGCAACCAACAAACTGTGTGGACATAGTCAGTCAGCACAATATTGGAACACTACGCGTCAGCGGTCCGGTAAACCCGTCAAAATATGGGTTCGTGAAAGAGTATTATAAAATCTGAAAATTAGTCTATGGATAGCAAGACAACTAACAAACTGTGTGGACATAGTTAGTCAGCACAATATTGGAACACGACGCGTCAGCGGTCCGGTAAACCCGTCAAAAAAATGGGTTTGTGAAAGAGTTCTATAAAATATAAAAATTATTCTGTGGATAGCAAGACAACTAACAAACTGTGTGGACATAGTCAGTCAGCACAATATTGGAACACGACGCGTCAGCGGTCCGGTAAACCCGTCAAAAAAATGGATTCGTGAAAGAATTTTATGAAATAAGAAAATTATTCTGTGGATAGCAAGACAACTAACAAACTGTGTGGACATAGTCAGTCATCAGAATATTCGGACACTTCGCGTCAGCTGCCCGCTAAACCCGTCAAAAAAATTTGGTTCGTGAAAGAGTGTTCACAATATCTGAAAATTTTCGAGAAACTAGTTCATAGTACCTAAAACAAGACTAACACAGTCAGTCAGAAGTTTCATGTAACAAACGACGTCAGCAGGCAATAGAAAGGCGCGCCGAGCGCTTAATTCATTTAGCGTGTTTTATGGCGCAGACTAAGTTGTTCATTATTACAATACAATGATGAAAATATATTCAATAAGAAACGATAAGAAGAGATATTTAATAATGCATCGAATAATATCTATATTTTGTTCAACATGCAACATTCAAATAAACAATGGCACAAAAATGTATTTGATTTTAGTAATTTCAAATTGAGATGATTTGGAACGCATTTTGGAAATATCTTATAGATGTTCCTCTTTACCATACCATAAACAGGGTGTTTCAAAACCTAATAGTGTACTTTTTTATTTTGATTGACTATACCTATTGTTTAGAATAATAACAGTATATTGGGTGTTTCATAGATGTGCAAAGTAATAGAAAATTGTCACATTTGAATACTGGAATATACTAATTAAAATTATGCAATGATTTAAAGATTTTACATAGTGGACGGCGCCGGCGTAGAGACTTTCCACGAATATGAAACTGCACATTCTTGATTGGATACGACATCAAAATTACATTTTTCAATTTTTTTTTAAACACAGATTTCACATATTTTATAGTCTACTTTGGGTATTTTTACAAGCCTTATTTTCAGTAATGAATGTTTTACATTCAACGTCGACATGTTGAACTTGTCATTCTCTATTCTCTCATTTTGGTTCCCAAATTCATACAATACAACCTCATAAAACTTGTTTGAATATAGAATATTAAAAGAAAAATGAAGACAAGCTTACATTAAAATGCACTAAAAAAAATCAATAATGCATTCACTCGAGACAAAGCTCATGGCACCACTGGAATATAATAATCTACAGAATATGGCAGACTGAATAATGTATTGATAATTGCATATTTCTGAATATAAAACCATTTTGCGGTCGAGCGCGTTATATAAATCAGGCGCGCCTTTCTATTTCCTGCTGACGGTGTTTGTTCCATGAAACTTTTGACTGACTATATTAGTCTTATTTTGGGTAATATGAACTACTTACACGAAAATTTTCATATTTTATAAAACTCTTTTACAAACCCATTTATTTTGACGGGTTTACCGGACCGCTGACGCGTCGTGTTCCAATATTGTGCTGACTGACTACATCCACACAGTTTGTTAGTTGTCTTGCTATCCACAGACTAATTTTCAGATTTTAAAAAACTCTTTCACGAACCCACTTTTTTTGACGGGTTTACCGGACCGCTGACGAGTCGTGTTCCGATATGGTGCTGACTGACTATGTCCACACAGTTTGTTAGTTGTCTTGCTATCCACAGACTGATTTTCAGATTTTATAACACTCTTTCAGGAACCCAATTTTTTTGACGGGTTTGCCGGACCGCTGACGCGTAGTGTTCCAATATTGTGCTGACTGACTATATCCACACAGTTTGTTGGTTGCCTAGCTATCCACAGACAAATTTTCAGATTTTATAAAACAGTTGCGACATCCGTGTTTTTTTACAAGTTTGGAACCACCCCCACGCCAGTTGTCCCAAAAACTTGCTGACTGACGGCAGGTCATTGATATTCAACCTATTCATGACCCAATATCAAAATATCAGCTTTTATAAAACTCTTGCAGTTCTGGTCCCTCAGCTCTTAGACTATTAGTTTTTATGAAATCCCGGATTCATCTGAAATAATTTTGTTGAATCTCCGCTTTTGGTTTCAAGGTAGTTTCTCATCTTATTGTCTGAATCTTGATTTCACAATGGGCCATATACAGGGTGTAATCAAAATGACGTCCTGATTCCAGGTGGTGATTCCTTGTCATATTTTATGAAAAAAAGTTTATATAAACGTTTGTCCTAGCTTGCTTTTTTTTCAAGTAACGGAGAGTCAAATTATCAATAAAAATTCGGTTATACCACCATTCCTACGCCACTGACTTTGATTTGACAAAGATTAGCTATTTCAAATTCATGGAATTATAAGAAAGTTTTATTTTTAATTATTTATTCTGAAAAAAAAAGAAACTTAGAGAAAAACATTGGAGCACAATGATTTTTACTATAAATATTAAACAAGTAACCACGTGCCACTTATGTTTTGAAAAATAATTCAATGGAAACAAGCCCCTTGTAACTGCTGATCAACACACCAGGTTCCATGAAAATCAGCGAAAAGAATTTTGAGTAATTAATAAATAACAGAATTTTTATTAAAACTTTGACACTCCGTCACTCCGGCAAGTAAGGACATACGTTTATATGAACTTTTTTTCATAAAATACGACAAGGAATTACCACCTGAAATTGATGATATCATTTAGATTACACCCTGTATAAATATAGTGTGAATGCTAAAATAACACTGATCCAGTATGCGAAAGTATTGGAATAACAATATTACTTATAATACTGATGTTGGTGCAAAATTGGCTCAATCTATCCACATACTGGGTGACTCGGAATTAATTTTCTCCCTGTATATTCGTTGTATTTTGTTTGGATTTTTCAAATTGAGTACATCAATTTGATGTCATGAGAGAGATAGATAAGGAATCAAGTGACAGTGGTCATGATCAAGATACTTAAGGACAGACAATTCCAAAATTGTAGACAACTTCGTTGGCCAGTTGAAATCTATACAGGGCATCCCTCCGGGAACTGCATCGATCAATATATAGAAAACCATACATGGACTGAATTTGAAAATTTGGGATTTCACTATTGTTGATAAGTAATATCCGGCTAAAATATTTTGAAGATTGTGGCACTTCCGGTTGTACCGGAAGTGGACCCCAACTTCGCTATTTTAAATAGGACACTCTGTATATTATCAGGGTTTTAGATTTTACGCATGATTCTGAACATGTTTCATGTATAATGTCCAATACCCAAGTCTAACCGTTTTCGAAATATTTCAAATTTTAAGTTGAAAAGTGCGTTTGCAGAACGAAAAATATATATTTTTTCTGGACATGATCATTTATTTTCGATTTTGTATCGATTTATTCGTAGGGGATGACCCAGTTAAGTGGAATTTCGATATCAATTCGATTAGAGTTATACGCGTTCAACAGAAAATGATATAGATCCGGTTGAAAAAATGAGTCCATTTTTTGAAATGGAAACCCCCCAATTTTATATTCTCATTCGATTCGGCATCGAAAATGAAGCTAACTTTGAATAACATTATCTATTCCTACACTCAATAGTTTTCGAAATATTGGCGAATTAACATGTCTCAGTTCCAGAAAATCTCGTATTCTTGAGTTTACTTATTCTTAGTTTGCATGGCGCCCGCAGTTGCGTTGGAAACAATCAACTGCCACGAAAATGTCATTGTAATCAATCATGCCTGCTCGTTTGAATTATTCGAATGATGAATACTTAAATCTATTTATCATTTATGGCGAATGTAATAGGGTTAAATCAAGAACATGTGATATATTTGCTATTCGGTATCCGCAGAAGCAGAAGCCCTCACGAAACACTGTTAAACGAATTATAGAAAACTTCAAAAACATTCCATCTCTGCCAATACAAAAATGTAGATAAATAAATTCTAAAACAATCCGAATGAAAGAGAACAATTAACGATATTGAGAGGTATACAAAAATTATTTGGTCAGTAAATGTTCGAATTGGCGCCCTTTAATATCCAAACATTTTTCACGTCTCACGAATAATTCTTGATGTGTCGCTTTTCGTATTGTATCGGGTCTGAGATTCTCAGATGAATTCCTCACTCACATACAATCTTCCATGGTAGTGAATTGAGTTTCATAGACTTGATTTTTAATTGTAACCCAAATGTAAAAGTCGAGCACTGATAAATCTGGAAAGCGGGACGGCTAAAGAAATGGTCCATTGTTGGATATCCACTGGTCATGAAACAATTCTTGTAAACGAGTATTAACTAAGTGACCTTTATGCGGAGGTGCCCCGCATGTTGATAAAATATAGGTTTCTATAATCAGCAATTGGTGAAGTGTCCAAGTACTTATTTTCGAAATTATGCAAAATATTTAAATATCCTTCACCTGCAAAAAAAGTACATCTCATCCTATTCTTGTTTCGAAATTGACATCTGTTTTTGGTAAAGGTAAGCTTATCGGGCTTCTGCGAAAATAGAAAAAAAGGGATGTTACTTACGTAGTTTTGTCTCCTGAACACGAATCTGAATTATTTTGCGGCGCTCTCTACTTCTTTCCCAGATACGGCTTTCCTAACATTGAAAATTGACCGTTTTCAAACACGAATTTTTCAGTCAAAAATTACTCAAAGTTTTTCCTTCTTTTGAAATGCCCTTTCTTTACTCAATAATCAACCCATATTTCACAATTACAAGCACTGAAAACATAATTTTTTTTACAAAAAATCCACCCTTCTTTAGGACTACACATAATCAACAAATCTGGATATTTTTATCATTTTATATGTAGTGGGTTGGTAACTGCGCGAAGACTTCCGAGGGTTGCGCGTAGGGGTGCAATCGGTTGACGAAAATGACAATTTTAACATTCGCCATGAATAATAAATAGATTTAAGTAATCTTCATTCGAATAATTCAAACGAGCCGGCATGATTGATTACAATGACGTTTCCGTGGCAGTTGATTGTTTCCAACGCAAGTGCGGGCGCCATGGCAAACTAAGAATAAGTAAACTCAAGAATACGAGATTTTCTGGAACTGAGACATGTTACCTAATTCGCCAACATTTCGAAAACTGTTGAGTGTATGCATAGATAACCTTATTTAAAGTCAGCTTCATTTTCGATGCCGAATCGAATGATAGTATAAAATTGGAGGGTTTCCATTCGAAAAAATGGACTTACAATAATTTTTTCAACCGGATCTATATCATTTTCTGTTGAACGCCCTGTATAACTCTAATCGAATTGATATTGAAATTCTGCTGAACTGGGTCCTCTCCTACGAATAAATCGATACAGAATCGAAAATAAATGTCCAGAAAAAAAAATTCGATCTGCAAACGCAATTTTCAACTTAAAATTTGAAATATTTCGAAAACGGTTAGACTTGGTTACAGGGCATTATATATAAAACATGTTCAAAATCATGCGTAAAATCTAAAACTCTGATAATATACAGGGTGTCTTATTTAAAATAAGGAAGTTGGGGTCCATTTCCGGTACAACCGGAAGTGCCACAATCTTCCAAATATTTTAGCCAGATAGAACTTATCAACAATAGGTAACTCCTGAATTTTCAAATTCGGCCCAACTATGGTTTTCTATATATTGATCGATGCATTTCCCGGAGGGACGCCCTGTATAGAAATGTACTCATTGTGGTCACTGATCAGTCTCCTTCGACTCGTTTTGGGATCTTTCCTTCTTAATACCACAAAGAACAGGCCAACTAAAACTATCGCAAAGTTTGGATTCATTCAAAAGGGAAGAAACTTCGGATAGTGACGAGAAGCCGACCTGTGCGAAGTGCAAAGATAGAAGGAAGTGCACGAAATCCCTATTAATTCATGAATATCCGAAAATTTAAGTAATCCATCTGAAACGGTTTTCTTCAACAGAAAGATTCAGAGGAAAATTTAATGTTATCATTTATTTTCCTTCACTGGACCGTTTATGAAAATTGCATAATTTTCACGAAGCCATAAGTGTAAATAAAGTACGACTAGAAAAAGAATGCATCGCCACACAATATCAGAAATAGGTAAATAAATATAAAAAAGAACACGAGGAACACACTTACAGAAGTTGACTAACAATATCACATGTCCTCTGACCACTGCCAAATCGGCATTGTCCATGTTAACTTTTGATTTTTTGTTTCTCTTTTTATTTGGAGTTGAGAATTGTTCCATTTCACCTTTTTCAATTTTATTCATTTCTGAATAAATTTTCCTAATGCTTCTAACACAAACTCCCGTTCAACTCGTTCTTGAATCTTCACAAGAGGAATACTGGTTTCACCTATCATTGCTTCTGCCTGCATAAATTTGATGACATTACTGACAATTTCCCTACTTTGTACACTCAGAATCATATTTCTCACTTTACTCTTTAAAGGCATTTTCAAACACAACAAACTACACTATAACCTATCTAATAATATTTCAAAACTATACACAACACAACCACAACACAAGGATTTCAAATTCAACACACAATCAGAATAACGCCACAATAATTTTATTCCACTGACTGTACACTCACGACGCCGACGATAACTACTTGAATAATGCAGAGCGATTGAGCTCCTGCCCCACTCCAGAGGGTTGTGTCTATTGCGCAACCAATTCTCGGAGGCATCCTTAGGCTTGTCGATCAGTAGTTGTTATTATTGATCTGTTTCCGCAATATTATTTGTCCTGCTTCAGATTTATAAAATTATGAATTTTTGAAAAATGGTCACTTTTTCGAAGTTTTTCCAAATTTTCTCAGTAAAAAATGCACCGATCTGGTCGTATAAAAATTATTTTGAAGGTTTAATAATTTTCTACAAAAGTTTTCCTGACTGTGAAGCGATTCCTCTAAAACTTTTTGAGATATTCGCAAAAAAATCAAAATATTTGTTATTTTTTTCATTATTTCTTGTTAATAATTCCTAGATGCGATTTTGCTGGGGCGAAAACCACTGTTTCCATTTACGAACTATCTTATAAAAAGTAGTATAGGCCGTTTGCGTCTTTTATTTTGTATGAAAAGAGTCTGTTATTTGTATCTACAGCTTGGCCTACTAGTAGTACAAACCATTTTGGAATCAAAATTCAGGAAAGATCGGAATATTCATAATGATGGGGAACATTTTATTGTGATAGAAGATTTGGAGATCAATGTTCTAGCAGTGCACCAAAGGGTACATGATTCCAAAAGTATTGTTTTCATTAGTACGTCAGTAAAATCGTTAAATAACATTCTTTTACTGTAAGAAGCTTGAACATTACTAGAAATTAACACAAAACTGGATATTTATTCAAAAATTATAAGACTCCCGCACTGAAAATTTAGTCTGATTCGTCATACAAGCTCTCTTCACTTGGTTTCTCGTCTTTATAGACACTTTTGTTGATATCTTGGGTTGAAGTTATTGCAGATTTTGATAGAGAATAAGATGGATGTTTTTTTCTGGAGATTGACTTCGTTGATTTTCCTTAAAATGGACGTAGAAAAGGAGTCAGAGCTGAATAGTATTATGTGTATAACATGTCATTGATTATTCTGGGGCAAATTTCGTTGCAAACTCTTGCCTGTATGCACGAAAATGTTCATTTTTGGCTTCAGTAGCCTACTACGATAGTTGCCCGATCGGCAACGAGGCATATGAAATGATTTCACTCCACCAAATTTTGATGCATGGTTGGTGTCATTGGAAACCAGCTGTATAAGGTTAATCACAACTGAGCTGTTTTGGATCCATAATTTTCAAATTTTGCAACATCAATCTCATGTCCACTTGATATTGATTGCAATAATAATCTTTAATCTGTAAAGTGGAATTTCGTCAACTCCAGTGATTTTGCTTGTCAATTTAAGGATCTTGGAAAAATGCGCCAAGCTGTAGATAAAAATAAGAGACTCTTTCCACACAAAATTAAAGACGCAATCGGCCTAAAAAACTTTTTTATAAGACAGTGTGTAACTGAAAACCCCGGTTTTCGCTCCAGCAGAAACGCTTTGTGGAATTTTTTGAACAAGAAATGGTGAAAACAATCACAACTTTTTTGTGTTTTTTTTTGGAAATATTTCAAAAAGTATTGGAGAAATCGTATTTTAGTAGGAAGAGTTTTTGTAGAGAATTGAAAAAACCTACAAAATGGTTTTTTATACGACCCTATTCTCAAACCATGACATATTTTGTCGCATGCGAGATATGCACTTGTCTGAAAATCTGAATATTCTTATTCTCAAATGTCGCATTCGCAAATTTTTGATAGACAATTTGTAGAATGGTCAAAGGCAGACGACAATTTATGTCGAATGCGAGAATTTTATAAGATGCGAAATTTATAGGTTGGGTCCAATAGTTTATACTGTTTATAGTAAATGTCAAAACATTCATTGATACTTTTTCAGCGATTTTTGTAGCGAGAGAATGGCATCTTCAGTAATAGCTATAGAAAATTTAGAACATCAGAGAGAGACGAGTAATATACAGGAGTGCTTTTACATTCTCATCTGAGAAAAATGTATTAAAACCTTCAGATTAACTAAAGAATTTTCCGATAAAAGAGGCTCATTGTTTTCTTTCTCTTGCATTACATTTTTTAAAGTTCCTTTATGATTTTGGCTGCTATAATTTTTTTTTGGATTCACTTTCCATGTTTTTACTTTCACATTCATTCTGATGTTCTTCCAAAAGCAAATGTCATTTTATTTGTTATCATTATTGACGATACAAGTGAAGGGGCATAGAACACGATCGATCATCAAAAATTGGGTGTTGCCAGCTCATGTTATTCGACAAAATTTATCTCATATACATATTTGTCGAACCCATTTGAGAATACCTCATGCCAATGTTGTGCGACAATTTCCATCGACATATGTCGAATGCGACAAATCTCACTCGACATTCGAGAATAGGACGCCAGATCGGTGCATTTTTCACTGAGAAAATCGGGGAATACCTCGAAAAAGAGACCATTTTTCAAAGATTCATAATTTTTATAAATCTGAAGGTGAACAAACAATATTGCCGAAACTGATAGATAATAACATGTGGTATAACTGTGGGCAAGATGGTTTCTGTTCGATATACAGTTTTTGCACAATCGCGTTATAAACAATTTAACGTCATATCTTTCTAAATGCGCCGATTTAATGAAAATCATCTTATTCAAATTCTGTTAACGGCATTTGGTAGTAGAGATCAATATCTACAGTTTGAACAACTTTTTATAGAACAGTGCGTAAATGAAAACCCCGGTTTTCGCTCCAGCAGAATAGCTTTGTGGAATTTTAGTGAAAAAAATCACAACTTTTTTGTTTTTTTGCAAATATCTCAAAAAGTATTGGAGAAATCGTATTTTAGCAGGAATAATTTTTGTAGAGAATTGAAAAAACCTACAAAATGGTTATTTATACGATCGGTGCATTTTTCACTGAGAAAAGCGAGGAATACCTCGAAAAAGAGACCATTATTCAAAAATTCATAATTTTTATAAATCTGCAGGTGAACAAACAATATTGCCGAAACTGATAGATAATAACATGTGGTATAACTGTGAGCAAGATGGTTTCTGTTCGATATACAGTTTTTGCACAATCGCGTTATAAACAATTTAACGTCATATCTTTCTAAATGCGCCGATTCAAGGAAAATCATCTTATTCAAATTCTGTTAACGGCATTTGGTTGTAGAGATCAATATCTACAGTTTGTATAATTTGGATTTTCACCTGAGAGGTGGGAAATGTTTTGAAAATGTCACTGTAAGTTACTTTAAATGCTTCAAAGTGCACCCGAAATCGCCGGAACTCAACTCGAGTTAACTTCAGTGGTACTTTGGGTGACTTCGAAAGCACTTTGAAACGTTTTGATCAACTTTCAGTTCATTTTCAATACATTTCCCACCTCTAAGGTGAAAATTCAAAATATACAAATTGTAGATCTACTTCCAGATGCCGTTTACAAAATTTGAACACAACGATTTCCCTTAAATCGGCGCATTTTGCAAGATGTGCCCTTAAATTGTTTATAACGCGATTGTGCAAAAATTAAACATCGGACAGAAAACATCTTTCTCCACGATCATCACAGAATTTGCCAAATCTGAAATCAAATTTGATTACAGAATGCTGGAACTCTCTCTCTTGAGATTGAAGAAATATTCTGCAACACCTCTGCCCCCATGCAATTTGAATGTATCTACATTCTCTCTCTTATGATAGAATAATATTCTCACACTGGTTAGCAATAATAACATTAGCCTTGACGCATCGTAGTGGCAAAATTTGAGTAAGTGTCAAAATTATTGCTGTCACGTTTCCTATCTTTGATCGTGGGGAAAGTATAGTCTGCTACTCGGTTAGAATGAAAATTCGTGATGCTCGTGGTTCCTCACGCTCGGCTTCGGCTCGCGCACGGAACTTTCTACTCGCATCGAATTTTCATTCTAACCTTGTTACAGAATATACTATTCTCAGAGTTGAACCACATATTACTGTCAGTCTCCACAATATTGTTAGTCCAGCTTCAGATTTATGAAAATTTTCCTGAATTTTCTCAATGGAAGATGCACTGATCCGGTCGTATGAAAATCCATTTCGTAGGTTTTATGATTTTCTACAAAAGTTCCACTGACTGTAAAACGATTCCTTGAATAATATTTGAGATATTTCCAAATAACCAAAAAAGTTGTAATTTTTTTCACATGTGTTTGTTTAGAAAATTCCATATTGCGATTTTTCTGTGGCGAAAACTGGGGTTTTCATTAATGAACTATCTTTTGGAAAATCTTTTGGAAAATCTGCTAAGAGACCCATCACATGTCTGTTTATTTTTTTTTATTATTATTTTTTCCCTGCTATTGTCTATTTATTTTTTCCAGATTTTTTAAACCTTTTCCTACTTTAATCTATTATACTTTTTAGGATATAACTTCTTTACAATGTTTCTCAGCACAGTTAATTCACCTACTCATCCCGTATTCTCTCATGAATATTTTAGGCAGTAATTACAAAAACTTCAAGTTACTCCTCCCCGATGCTGAGTAAACAAATGAATCGATCCTTTGTCGTGAAAGTCAAAGAAGTGGAGTGGCGTCATGGAACAAGAAAAAACTTGTATAATTTCCTTGGCAATGAATTGTTCTTTTTGTTTTCGCCTTTCGTTCCAAGTTTTCTCCTGTAACGCTTTGTGATCCTTCTGACAAATGACGCTGAAACGTCACCCTTTCATCAGTTGTTTAAGTTTCCAAATTGAGTAATTCACTTGTGTAACAACATACATTTGATAAAAACTTGCACGAAATACAGTGATATGGGTTATTTAAGGAGAATATCTTATTAATAGATTTTTAGAATTTATAGAATGGGTATAATTATGGAAAGGGCTGTAGAAAACCCAGTGACCATCAATTGTATTCGTCACAGGATACTGCATGAATGCGAATCTCATTTGAATCTGGAATGACTATCCTGTATTGTGATTTCTAATTTTGTTTCGTAATGGTGTTATTGCAACAACCATCTTTCTAGATGCTTTGAGTTAAAGTTAATTTTGACACGTCAAATTTAAATTTTTCTCATCCTATTCATCCCAATCACCATCTCATAACATCATTGGTCCAATTTCATTTGTATGTGCTGTCGAACAGTTTACAAAGAAAATTATAATTGAATCACCTGCAGCATAATATATTTTTCACTCCTTCCCATACAGCGCATCCATTTGCATTATGCTCACGAGGCACTACTTGGAGAAGAATAATATTGTCCTCGTACGTAAATCTTGAATGTTTTTGATCTTTTTTCCTCATGATAACTTACTTTGAATTTACAATTTTCTCACACGAAAGCTACAACTATGTTTTGTCATAATTCCTAAAAATTTTACAGTTATGTCAAAATAAAGACGACTTAAATAAAAGTTTCTATTCCTTTATTCAAATTAAATACGGGATGACTGTATTTTAATAAAAGACAATTGTAAAGGACATCATCACAATAGAGGTTGCAATAACTTTCTATTTCAACGGAATTAATTTGGAAACCTGGTAGTGTGCGGTATCAAATTAATCGTAATTGAATGCCCTTTTTTCCTAAGCTTTTTTCCATTCGATGAAAATCATTAACTTAGCAGATTCATTTTGGAAACAGTTGAGTTGAATTTTTGGACTAAAACTAGTTATTTGAAAGTATCCATATAGCCATTCTGTCGGTGTACGAATGAGAGTGTTAAAGAAACATATTCCATGTATATTGGTGTGAAACAGTACATCGAATTTGCATATGATTAAATTTGAGAATAGGATCTCAGGTAGTTTATACGAAATTTATTTGTGGAACAATTATACAAATTACAGTTACATAAAATTAGAAATATTCTAATCCTATTAACATTAGCCACGCTCACTATTAGACATTGTATTGGTATCTTTCTTGTGCTTTATATGTATATCCAGATTTCATTGTGATTTTAGTTTGAGTTCTATGATAATATTATAAAAGCCGTAACCGGTAGCACGAAATAAACCGAGAGTGGGAATTAGAAAAACTTAATAAGTTTCCTTATTCATTAAAGCTTAATTGAGGATTCATTAAAGTAGTTTCCAAGTAAGTCACTGTTAATCATTATCACGAGCTGTCATTTTAATACTTCCTTTTTGGTATGTCTGTCTTTCTGGCTCAAAAGTTGCAATCAGTTCTTCAAGCACTTGCTGGCATCTGACTTAGCTGAAATTTTGCAAACGATTTAGGAACCGATGACGATAAAATAATTCGGAAAATGATAACACACGAACTATACTGGAGGTTAGATAGAGGACACTAAGGAATTTGAAAAATATTCAGAAGTGAAAAATTATGACTGAAATGATATAAATTTAAAAAAAAACCCTATAGAGAAAAGCTTTTATTAAAATGCACTAAAGAAAATAAAATATATTTTAAAGTGAATTAAACCCAACATTCATTTTAAAATTTTTTTTCTTATTTTTAGTGCATTTTAATGAAAACTTCTCACTGAAAAGATTTTTCTAAGTTTACTTATTTCTTTTTTAGGTTGGTTTGGATATGTTTCTTAGTCTGATCATTTCAACATTTTGAAAGGAGGGGAGGTAGAGAGACCACCGGCAGACATATTTTTAGTCGGAATTTTCCATGTATGAAACCGTTGGAAATTTTTCCGAATTCCTATTCGTTCTCTATCTAGCTTCCGAGGGGGAAAGAGGTGTAAGTTTTTTTGAAAACGTATTATTCAATTGTCACATAATTTTCACTGATTTTACGGATTTTTTATATTTACATTTCGCGAGTTTTCCTAATTCTTTTCGTGACAGGGGGGCGAGCCCCCGATTGATTTCTTTTTCATCATTATTTTCCATGTCCGAAACTGTTGAATTACTTTGCTTGTGAGAAGGGACAGGGGGTGTGAAATTTCTTTAAACCATAGTATTCGAAGGTAGGAGTTTTCCAACTTTTTTACAAAAAAGGGGAGGGGGTGATCCCCTACCAAATTTTAATTTTTTGCTATAATTTTTGACTTCCAAATCCGCCAAGAAAACTTCCGAAACCCTACTCGACAGTGTGCAAAGGATCCCTTCATATGTTAAACTATAAAAAAAGGAAAACAGAGATGGTCAAAAATTAAGTTTTACAAATAAAAGAAACTATTTCTGAATTTTTTTAAATTAAAGAGATTTGATCACACACTAATGCGGTGAGATGAATATACTCAGGTAGCACATCATATCGGCTGAATCTTGGTTTTATAATGGGTACATATAGATATATTGTAAATGAAAAAATAATATTGGTCCAATGTGGGTAAATAGTCTTAAACCTACATTATATTAATAATACTGGTGGAATATTGGTTGAACCTGTTTTGAAAGTAGATTGTCACACGTAATATTGGGACAATATTGGTTCAATAATTTTTACCAATATCGATAATACAATATTGTCTATATATTGATTTCCTCATCTAGAATAAATATTGCAATCTAATTCCAGTCATATCGATTCTAGGGATGTAAGACTTCATTGTATTTCCAGGTTGATAGCACAATTTATTGAATATTATTTCAACTTTATTCAACAAATTGCAATATCTCATATTGGGTCAATATTGGTTCAATGATATTTACGAATATCGATAAAACAATATTGTCTTCATATTGTTTTCAACATCAAGAATGAATATTGAAATTCCAATATTCCCCTCATATTGATTCTAGGAATAAAAACAATATTGTGTATCCAAGTGGTCCATTGGTTAAATATTATTTCGCCAATATTCAACAAATCTTAATAATTAATATTTAAAGATCTTTAAAACATATTGTCTCCATATTGTTTCCTATATCTAGATTAAGATGAATTCTAAATATTACAGAATATTCAATAAAACAAACAACTGGTCCATTGGTTAAATATTATTTCGCCAATATTCAACAAATCTTGATAATTAATATTGGCTCAATAATATTTAAAGATCTTTAAAATCATATTGTCTCCATATTGTTTCCTATATCTAGATTAAGATGAATTTTAAATATTGGCAGAATATTCAATAAAACATATTAGAATTATATCATGATCAAATCTGGATAAAAATCCGCTAAAACCTACGAAAATATATTGAATACTTCCCATAACCGGTTTTCAAGACAGCTTATTCAGTAGTTATGGCGATCAAGTCAGGCTCTGGTGTCACCCTGGTCAACTAAAATGCATTTAATAATTAACCAAGGTATATTCACTTCCACCAATAAATCCAAATGATATTGTACTAATATCGATACATGTTTTAAGGCCAATATTGCTTCAAGATTATTTGATCAACACAATTTTTGAAATGAAGGCCTAGCGAAAGAGATGCAATTCAGGCATCAATGGAATGAGCGATTTTCTGTGAGTGATACTTCTGAATAAAATTCTCCCTTATCTCATTCATAGATAAGAATCTCCAATGGAAACTGGACATTCAATAAATAATCAACTATCTGAATGAAAATGCAAATTTTCACTTTCAGATTTTCTTCAAGTTATATAGGGTCTTTCTCAATATCTATCAGATGTAGTTCAATGTCCAGCGTGGCTTTAGCCGGGGAGGTAGTTGTTTTCTGTTAGATATTACAAAAAAGTAACTTCAATTTCATCGTGGGGTTTTTCCATTTCCAGAGGAGTCATGTATTGATTCAATTTTCAATTGAGACTGTTTCTCTTTAAAACATGAATCCCTTCCAAGAGAGGTTATCTTGTAAGATGGAAAATAGCGACTAAATTCCAACTTTCAGTCGCAGATGATTCTACAACTAACTTTATGAACATCCTGTTTATATTTTCAATGAAATCAACATAACGTTCAATATTTTGCCAATATTGTCAGAATATTGTACCAATATCGCCAAATGTTCACATTTTTTTTCTCGACAATATTACATTTAAAATATTTCGCCAATATGTTCACAATATTATACCAACATTTTACCAATATAGGTGTGCTACTTGGGAAGAGCTTTTGAGTGATAAAATATAAGATAGTACTAATAAAGAGGGAATATACTCTGTTGACCTTTAAGAAGAGATGACGTCATGTTTGGTAACGTTGTATGTCCGACAAAATAACGTTAAAATTCCCAATGGAATGCGTTCAATAGCTAGTAAAACTAGTAAAATGTCATTTTGTAAGATGTTGAACTAATAGTCAAATTTCAGACGTTGCGGAAGCGAAAAAAACTGACCTGTCATATTGTGACGTCATTCTCATCTTATCGTAAACAGATTTTATTATCTATTTTGAATACAAAATAGCATGTTTTACGAGAAAAACTGCTTTCCTATAACGAAATTATCTCGCATATTTCCCATCATTTCGAAAGAGAATCTAATCTGAACATTGATTGTCTCGAAACGACTTTCGGATACGTTGTTTCTCCTTTCTCATTCCACGAAAGACATTTTATGAAATTATTCGTTTCTGTAGGGAAAATACCGGAAACATCAAATAAACAATATCAAACTCGATATTAATTAATCGCTGAAATAATCAAACTGGAAACACTCATTCAGAGTGTTTGAACAACCGATTCCATTACTTTGTGGAGTGATTTTCAATTTATTAATGTGTATTGTAAACGGGAAGAGAATTGTATGCTTTCAGCGAGAACTTTTGTTTGTTGAATGTTATATGATTTATTCAAGTACCTACATTATGAATCGTTATTGTTTGGACATACATATTTATATTTCATGAAGTGATGAAATGTTTCATGATATAAATGAATAACGTTAAGTATCGATTGAAAGCTCGATTTCGTGGATAAAAAATTCTTTACCCAATAATTTTAGCCAGAAGCTTGTTGCATTTTGACATGTTACTATGACAGCAACCTAATTATTTTAATAATCACCCTACCCATGAACACCTCACTGTGAGATTATTTAGTGGAAATCTCATTGGCTTGACAGCGGTACTTCTTGTTCAGGAACTGTTCTGAGCTGGTAACCAAATACGTTGTATACCATTTTTATGATAAACTTAAATAAGCTCAAATTCTTAACTAAAAGGACAAATATTGTAAATATTGCAATTCGTTTTATTATTATTTATTATACATTACAATTCAAGTTGGCACAAGAGTAAAAATTAGCCCAATGCTCTATCACTTCCGTTATGTTTAGCAGTCAGACGTTATCCCAACTTAATGGCAATTTGCAATCTGACCGCTAAACTTAACGGAAGTGATACAGCATATGGCTAAATATCCTTGTCGTTTAGGGAGCATGTCGTTGTACCCACCCATTACACCCACATTTCGTTTGACCCACATTTCGTTCCGCTCACATTTCGTTTCGACCACATTTCGTTATGCCCACAGCTTCCAAACATAGCCGAATCAAGCGCTGTTGCCAAATGCTGACATGCAATGCTCTAAAACATTGATTGTGGGCTCCATGAGACATCCAATGTTGTTGGCTTGCCTAATAGTTCGCTGGTAAGTTTTCTACGAGTGGCATACGTACCTTAAATGATGTTCCTTTCTCACCGTCGCGAAAGTAAGTCGGTGACAAAGCATCCAAAAAAATGTGGTGTTCCATGGTTTAGCACTTTCGATCTGAATCGTTATTCCATATCACCTTGTAACCAAGTTGATTTATGTACGGAACATATCCCATGTATACCAATTGACAGATGACAGTTATTCAGAGACGTCGACATGTGGGCGTAACGAAATTTGAGTACAAGGCGATGTGGGTCCAATGAGATGTGAGCCCAACGAGATGTGGGCAAAACGCAAGTTCTTTGTAGAAAATTGAAATATGAACAAAATGGGAATATAAGTTTTGTGATACTGTACTTCTACTTTCAAAATCTGCTTTGGAAATTGGAATCGGACTATCACTAGAGCATCCAGGCACGCTGCAAGATAGTGCAAAAAAAAATTCAAATCCAATTGTGCCAAAACTAATAATCCGTCAGATCCTGTTTTATGCACACATAAAGTGCACATAATTCAATACTTCCTTGAAAAGAGTCAACCATTGAAAAATGGCGGAGTCAGAAATTTTTAAAAAATTCTCAAAATTTTCCGGTTTTTCCGGTTTTCCGCCGTTACTAATGATCCGATCGGGTCAATGGTCTACAATTATTTTCATTGGAGCAACCATATTGCTCTATTAGTTTTCATTTTATAAGCAAAACAATTTAAAAAACACTCTTTTTGTTATTTAAATGTTTATAACAAATTGATAAATGACAGTTGCGAGTCGAAAACATAACAGAATACTACGGACTGTCTTCCATGTGATGGCACAGTCGAGTTTCTACTAGTATTTCTGTTAGGAAAAAATGCTTTATTGATTGGCCTACAATGAAAACCGTTTGCAAATCACTCAATAGTGCTTCATTTACATTTCTACAACTCGGTTCCGTGATGATGTAGAGCCCTGAATGTATGCCTCTTCGTCGTTTCCAGGATGATTGTGACCATGAACTCCAGAGGCAGACATATGCAAATGATTTAATACCCCCCCCCCCCTTTTTTTAAGCAACTTCAATTCGCTGTAACTCGGAAACGCAGCGACTTAGGACCTCAATTGACTGGACCAATCAATTCGTAGTGATCTAAAGTGCAATCCACCTCGATGTGAATTTTGAGCTAATCATACACAGAAATGCTCGTAAGTGAAAAAATAACAAATATGTTGAACAAAAATATCCATTTTTTGTGTCGTACTCTGCAATGACCCGTTTTCCTTGTGATTCAACTCTTGACATCCCCCAATTCATTGAAATTATCTATTATAAATTCGTTTTTCAAAAGTGGGCTCGACTATAATAGCAGTAGGAACTGTGAAGGATTTGGAGGGACATTTGAATATTTCCAGATTCTTCATGAAACAATGTACCGAAAACATTTCAGAATCATTTCACAAATTCTTCAACACTTCATCATATTCTCAGTTTTCAATACAATTCCTAGCAGGAAATCCAAAAAAAAATCTCCAAGTAATCTGAATACGTCGAATCTCTTGAAAGTATCTAATAACACAAAGAACGATCCCGGAAAGCAGTTATTTATTGTTCAAATTCATGTTCTCGTTATATCTCATTTTCTGTCGTAGCCAAGACGCCTCTAATTGCTTCAGAACTTTGAAATCACTATATATGGGAAAACAACTTGAGTTTCTACTAAGTTTTGAAGTCTCTACGTAGTTTATGAGCTGTCATGTAATATATATTTATTTGAAGTTTAATAAAGTTGGATGTCACGTTTCACGTTGTGAACTGTCATTGTAAGCAGTGGAACAATATGATCTGTAATATGTGAAGCGGAATTATATTTGTGGAGATGATCTATACGACAATTTCATTAGAATTGAATCTGACGTTTACAATGAGAATCTCACATTCTTTAAAAAAGACCTAACAAGAAAGGATCAAAACTATCCCTGTCAGATACGAAAGCATGTTAGGCACTTCATATAGATAGATATATGTGCACTACTAATAGCCTCCTTTATTGAGCTGAGATTTTTTTTCTGGAATGCGGTGGGGCAATAGGGGTCGGTTGAAAGCCGTTTAGGCCAATCAATAGAGCATCTTTTCCTAACAAAAATACTAGTAAAAAACCGAATGTGCCATCACATGGAAGACAATCCGTTGTTATATTCTGTTATGTTGTCGACTCGCAACTGTCATTTTATTAATTTGTTATAAACATTTAATTAACAAAAAACGTGGTTTTTCAAATTGTTCTGCTTATAAAATCAAAACTAATGGAGCAATCTGGTCGCTTCAAAAGAAAGAATTGTAAATAAGTGGAATATAAACAAAATAGAATGTTTCACGACCCGATCAGATCATTAGTAAAGGAAAAAAACCGGAAAATTTTACGATTTTTTAAAAAATTCTTAACTCCGCCATTTTTCAAGAAATAGAGTTGGCCCTTCTTATGAAAGTATTGAATCATTTGTACAGGCTCTGACGGATCATTAGTTTTGGCACAATTGCATTTTGATTTTTTGCACCATCTTGCAGCGTGCCTGGATGCTCTAGTGATAGTCCGATTTCAATTCCTAAAACAGATTTTGAAAGTAGAAGTACAGTACCACAAAATGTCTAATTATGTGCTAAAATGCTGCTAATGCGCTAATGATCCGACCGGATCATAAAAGCTCCCATTTCGTTCGTAATTCAATTACTTACCTATAATTCTTTTTTTTTTTTTGTAGCAACCAGATTGCTCCATTAGTTTTCATTTTACAATCAAAACAATTTTAAATTACAATTTTTTTGTGTTTTAAATGTTTATAACAAATTAATGAATGACAGTTGCGAGTCGAAAACATAACACAACATAAAATAACATGTGATGGCCTTGTATTAGTATTTTTGTTAAAAACCCACTTAGTCTCTCCGTAGGTCGGCTAAGCGTAAAATTCTAGGTGGAAATATAGACACAAATGGCGGTGAGTGCACATACTTCTTTTTACCCATATACGGTGCATAACGGCACAAGTGCTAGAAACGACTCTTATGAATCGGGTATTTTCAAGAGCTTTAGATGCCATACTTCCTCTACGAAATCATATTAAAACAACGGAATTAAATTTTTTTAAGTTAATATTTCTCTTTCATTTTTCCAAGAATATCCAGACAGTTGAAATTGATAGACCTACTCTGTCAGGTGGGTCTTAAAAAACACCTGAATCAAACATTTACTATAAGGATATTATTTGAGGAATGGAGTTGCCTAGGTAATGTTTTTCAACCCTGCGTCACCCACCTAAATAATTTCTTACCTAACTAATACGTGGGGTATTTACCATCCCATATTTTAATTCGCATTCAAATTTAATGTCACATTACTAAAACAACTACATGAAAAAAAGTAATGCGAATAACTCTCGTTCTTAATAATAAACATATCCTTAAACTACGTGGTACCAGGAAAATATCAAAAAAATAACTGAGTTTTGGCCAAATTGAAAGTAATTCATCCAAGGACATGATACAGTTTTGACAATATAATTTGGCATGCGTCAGACATATCGCAGTAATGCAATAAGCACGGCGCCGGCGGTGTTTAGTTTTACTATCTTATGTTCGGAGACATATTGTCAAGTATGAGAAATAACACCTAACCTAATCATTTTTCAAAATTCAAAAATAATTCATAATATTTAGCCTAGAGTAAAAAGTCCCATATTTCATATTCATTTATTAGAATCTTATAATCTATGATTACAGTTATTGAAATAAAGCATTTCCTGCAAATTCAAAGTTCAATGAAAGTCATTAACCAGCATCAGGTATTGGGTTACATTCCGGTGCAACAACACTCGATGGCTTGAATGCTGATTATGCAATAGTCAGCGATAATGGTAACATAAATTCGAATGTTTCCTTTGATTGAGGCTTTTTTCATTTTGAGAGGTCTGGGTGAGAAGACAGACCGACCGTCAAAGAGTTTTTTTAATTTTCCAAGTTTCAAGCATCATGGGCAGCTTGACATATTTCATCCCCTTGGTGGTGCTCTCAATGTAAGTAAATTTATTTGTACATACCCTTTTTATAGTTCACTATACTTTTACTGTTTCACTTCACTTGTGTTCTATATTCTATATATATATTTGTTCACATGGCTCTAACCAGATTTTAAATAAATAACTAATTTCACTTCACTGTCTTATTCACTATACCAGGGTGGTCACAATATAGTTGGTCAATGATTTAACCTCTCGCAAGCCAAGCAAATAGGTAATTGGGCACCCTAGACACCTAGGGGGCTAGGGGTTCTTCAAACCCGATGGTAACGTATGTATCGTCCGACTTCTAAATTTTCAGAAGCTTCGATGCGCTCATTCTAAATTTTGGCAATTTTCATTCGAAGATTGCGTGGAATACGAAGATAATTTTTTCTTGCTTGTATAGCATGTTTTGTCAAAACTGAGCTCAACTGTTTTAAAAAATAAGATGTTTTTTTTTTTCGTAATATCTTGTGTATTCGCCTTATACATTTTTTGGCTATCAATACCATCAGTACCCATCATCGGGAAAAAATTATCTTTGGCCACCTTCTGCAATTTTGAGATATACTATAATTTCCTGATATCTCGTCTACGATATGAAGATCTCATGGTTATTTTCAATACAATACAATAAAAAATACTAATCTTCGTGAAAGAGAACTTGCATAAATGAAAAAAAAAAAGAAATCACCAGTATCTGAAGAGACATGCTGGAGCATTAAGTATAACTCACCACAGAATGGCAAAGTTTGAGAAGAGCCCTAGATATGCGGGAATCAAATTTTTCAACAAATTTTTCGAATGCGTACAAGACATGAGCCTTAGAAGGTATAAAATTGAAATTAAGAAAAACGTTAGTAGGATGGCATATTATTCTGTGAAAGAATACCTTAATGATTCATCAGACATTTTTAGGTTTGATTTTTTATTTATGCTTGTATTTATATTGTATTTTATGTATTGTTTATATATGGTGTTTATGTATTTCATTGACGATTATTGTTGCACCCAAATTAGTATTTTGACAGATGTGACTAACATGTACATCTTTATCCTAGATGGCTGGTGATGCAAGTACAAATAAATTTATTTTAGTGATTTTAGTGATGTGGCCCAATATCAAGCTATTATTTGTTTTGATTTTAGGCAGGATATTTTTGCTTCTAGCATTGTTTAAATAAAAAATTGTCAATGCCTGTGGAAAAGGTATTGGACCCAAACGCGAGTGTGATCTAGCGTGATTAGTTACAAACTTGAATATCTGACGTTATCTTAATGCAGGTTTCTTCAAAAAAAACCCTGATTGTCATGCTTTCCCAATGTTTCAATGTAGTTACGAAAATTAATCGTCTTTGTTTCTATTACGGTTTAGAATATGGCAATGTTACCAAATGATAAAAGGAACAGCCTGTACAGTCTGCAGCTCCTAAATAAACACTGAAACTTTTTGATTCTGTCCAAAAAAGAGCCATTCATCTCGTCGGTTATGCTAAGCTTACTAGCTCACTCAGTTTTCTGGAATAACGCAGAAAGTCTGGCGATCTGTTTCTGTTTTACAGAAGTTTTCATGAACGATGATTTTCTGAAATATCATCCATCATTAGCAGTTACATCTTCACATCCTCTTTTCGTCACTTTGGCAGAACATCTCTTACCTAGGGTTCGTTCTTCCAACGAACAGAAAAGCTGACTGCTTCGGAAAGTGTTAGCTGAGGTAAACAGCTTTCAAAAATTCAAGAAGAACAAAAATTCCTACCTACTACTTCGCGGCTCTCACGAAGTTATTTGAACTTTTCCTACATGAAAAAAGCTTTAGAGGTGCCGAGCATTTATTGAAATATGTGTAACCCTGTTTCATTCTTTGATGAACGTTGAGATATGCTATCATTGAATTTGGAATCAAAATTACACCCTATTTGTTTCAAAAAAATTCTTTCAACATTCCGCAATTCGATGTTTCATTCGCTATCACACATTTCTAATATTTTGAACACGTTGAATGCGATCATATTTGGGATAGTTTCTTTGGTAAAAATGTCGATAACTCAAAAACGGTTTGTCGTATCGATTTCAAACAAGGACACGCTTCTAGAGGACGTTCCATTCTATGTACCTATGTCTGCGGCAGCACCTCACGATGCTTTTCACAGATTATCGAGGTAGCTGCAATGGTATTTCTCTTCCATTAAAATTTGAAGCAATATTCATCTAATCGAAATGACGCTGGTATCAGAAGAAAGGTATAACGTTGATCTATGTACTTGCTTTAATGTTTTTTTGAAATTATTCTTTCATCTGCCCAAAAAATTGCCTCAAAATAACTGCGTTCTTGGGACATTTTTGAGATTTTTTTTGTGAAAAAGTGGATTGAAATTTCATTTTCTATTACAGCACGTACCTAGAATCGAACGTCCTCTAGAATCTTGTCCTTGTTTGAAATCGATACGACGAACCGTTTTTGAGTTATCAATTGACTTGTTCACCCTGAAAAGCGCCCCAAATATGATTACGCTCATCGTCTCTTAAATTACTCTGTTGTTCATTGGTGCTAATAATCTGAATAATGCGCCAATACAATCCATAACGTATTCATCAAAGTTATGTGCTACCTCCGCAGTATCGTTCAAAGCTATTATACTGTTAGCAATCGAACTGACAACAGTGCAAATAAAAGAAGAATGACGAGCCGCTATCAGTCATGAGTCACTGGATTCATTATTTTCAGTTTCCAGTTGTACCACGATAAACGCCTGCTCGTGATTATTGTTTATTTCTTGTACTTCATATATTTGGGTTTGTTATCGGGAAGTGTTTATTATAAATTAATTGTTTGGTTACTACAGTTGTTAACAATACCGTCGGCGTCGGTCGAATGTAATGAAAATTATATGATTACAAATCATGTTTTCCATGAGGGCAAATATTCCAGTCAATTCTACTCCTATATTAAAATATCCATTCGAAATCCTCAGAATCGTAGTTTCCCATGAGTAACATGAATACACTGTTATTAAAATTTATGTGAACATTACCTACTACATGCATGAAACTGTTTCACTGAATACTATTCGAGCTTAGATTTGTTGTGAATGGGATCATAAAAACAATATTTTGTTAAAAAAATTATCGTAAGTGAAACAACAAAGTGAATCATTGATTTTAGAAAGTTGGTATTCTAGAAATAGGCTTATTGTAAATTTGAAGAAAGCCGTTTGCATGGAATATTACAGCTTGTCCAAAGCTCCTTTAGCAAGTCAAATTTCACTCGAAGTCTCCAACATGAAAATATCTAAATCAACATTTTTGAGAAGAACGTCTGACAGTAATTTCACATAGAAAAATCATTGATGGTGTTTGTAAAAAAATTATTATTCCATGATTTTACTTATTGACGGTAATATAGTTCACACTATACAGAAACACCCATTCGAACAAATCCTATGATTATTTTACTCTGCCATAAACTACAGTGTCATGATCTGGGACCATGGACGTCATATGCAAGGAGTTTTTATTTGACAAAAACGATTCCTTAGGTTAATTTTTATTCTTCCCTATATAATTTCATGTAGCAAAACTTTCGAAAAATATCAAAACTAAACATTGTCTCCAATAATATATTCACTGAAATTGCTCAGTTACATCTTTGTCAGTGATTATAAACTAAGGAAAAACAATGACATCCACAATTACGATACACAAGAAACAAAAAAATATTTTTTTGTGAGGAGAAAATAATAATACAAAAAGCTCCCAATGATGTTGGCATTCGATAATAACTTCCAGCTCTCGTTGAATATAGTGAATCTTGTAGCATATTTAGGAGAAGGTTGAAGAAGGTTCTCCCCAAGAAATGTTCTTATACTTTGAAAGAGTTTGTAGGTTACCTTCTGGCAATATTTGAATGCTATTTATTTTTTATTAATATGTACTTACAACACCTACACTTGCAATTGCACTCAAAATCCGAAATAAAATCCAAAAGCTTGTATGACTGCATACATTCCATTCAAAAACGTGAAAAAATACACATTTATTTTTCCTCTTTTCGCTTTACGCCTCTGTCGTAATTTATTGATAACAACCATATCCAGACTGTAAAAGGGCGAATCTGAAAACTCAAAGTAAATTCTCGAATTATTGTCCTTGACCCTCTATGCCTTTTCGTATTTGTCTTTGCAGATTGCCCGTAACCGCTCCCAAGGATTATTCTCCACTTTGCTCTTAGGGTTGACATTCACAAAGTGAAGTTTTGTAGTAAAATATGCATGTCACCAGGATTGTTCTTAAACAAACAAGTTATTTGATATCTTCATCAAAGATAATCCATCGGGTATAAATCGGTGCGTCTCTCGGGCCAGCGCATCATCCCTTGGTTTTCCATGCATTGATTAGGAAATGTTTCATATATGTAGTTACTGCGTGACTGTCCTTCCATTTTGGATTTGTGCGCAATCATGTTACCACCATAGTTGCCGAAGTCAATTTAACGTCTTGACTTCAAGAGCATCTTTAATACCATCTAACGTTCTCTATTTGAGTTTCGCACTCGCTGATTTTAGTGAATATTTTCCACATTAAAGTAATGCTCATTATTCCTGTTGAAATGGCCGCTCATGGAAAAATTACACGTCCAGATAATGTTATACAAATAATCCCCATTTTGTAGCAACTTTTTATCAAGCCATTTGCAGAAAACCAGCCTTCTTTCACTATTTCCTGGTCTAAGTTATAATTTATAAGGATGATACTTTTAAGATTCATCTGTATTCAGCTTCTGGTCATATTTGATTCTAGAGCAAATTGACGTGTGGAACAGTAAGGATTTTCCGTAACCTCCAACAAAACGTTTCGATGAAAAATTATCTCAAAAATTTAATGTAATAAATTACATTTTATCATTTCATTTCGAACAAAACATTTATAAAAGCTCCCTCATCATCAGCTTCAAGTCTTTCACCATGGGCCGTGGTAGTTGACTGGTAGAGCGTTCGCTCTCTCAAGCGTAGGGTCGTGGGTTTGATTCACCAATTCTCCGGTCCCGTGCAAGGAATCACACGTTGAAAGGTGAGGGATGCGTCTTCCCTAACTCCCACAAGTCTCTCGTAAACTTCTGAGGGTTGCACGTAGAGGTGCAACAGGTTGACGGAAATAACAATTTTGACAATAACAACTTTGAGCAGTTCGAGGTTCACTAAAGCTACCGAATTCAAAATTCCTGTCCAAATCATCAAAAAACGTATAATGTGGTTGTGGATATTCGGGGTATTGTTCTAGAATCTTTCACACGTCATTTTCGAGTTTCTATATTAACACTGCAATAAATTCGAACCATACATCATGTGTTTCTGAATTGGTAAACACTATTTTTGCTTCGTCAAATTATTCAAAACTTTGAGCAGTAATTTTTTGACAGCGAGTGTGTTTTTTCGCCTTTGAATATCAAGGCTGTCTTGTATACTTTCTGGTTATATTTGAATAAAACATTGCCGTATTTAATACTAGGAAAAAACACCGAAATTGTCAATTTCTATCATAGAAACGCTCAAAAATAGGCATTTTCAAATTGTCATAGCTTTTGAGGTGTACAAAGGCAACAAAAAGTTAGATGGTATGTAAAAAAAAAGATGGTTTCCGGACGAAAAATCGTTGGATTTCACGAATTTGAAAACGCCATCTTGTAGAGAAGTGGTCATGATAAAGTATCATTTATTCCTACAAAGTTCTGCATAAAACACAAAAAAAACAAATTATGAAATTTAGGTTTTGTCCGAAATTTTCTATATACAGGGGGTCACTCCGGGAACTGCATCGATCAATATATTATAGAAAACTATAGGAGGGCTTAATTTGAATAATTGAAAGTTCACTATTGAATATTTTCAAGAATCTGGCACTTCCGGTTACAACGGAAGTGGACCCCAACTTCGTTTTTTTTAATGGGACTCCTTGTATCTAATTGAAGTTTTAGATTTTACGCATAATTCTGAACATGTTTCATGTAAAATGTCCTATATCCAAGTATAACCGATTTCGAAATATTTCAAACTTTTACTTGAAAATTGCGTTGGCAGACCAAAATAAATTTTTTTTTTCATTTCTGGAAATGATCATTTATTTTTGATTGGATGTCGCTATATTCGTAGAAGATGACCCAATTCAGCAGAATTTTGATATCAATTATATTAGAGTTATACAGAGCGTTTGCCAGAAAATGATTCAAATGCGGATGGAAAAATATTTTTTTTCAAAAGGAAACCCAATCGCTTTACCAATCGCCGAGCATATTTTACCAACATGACGGGGCTCCTCAGCATAATGGTCGCGCAGTCAATAGTCGTTTACAAGAATTGTTCCATAACCAGTGGATAGCCAACAATGGACCATTTCTTTGGCAACCTCTTTCTCCAGATTTATCAGTGATCGATTTTTTCATTTGGGTTACAATTAAAAATAAAGTCTATGAAACTCAATTGGAGTCGGGCTCTTTCGACAAAATACGAAAATAAACTCATGCAGTTTTTAGACAACATGCTTTCATGGAAAATTATCGGTAATTTTGAAGCACTTGTGTAATTACTCCCGAAAATTTACTGACCAAATAAGTTTCATTTACCTCTCAATATCGTTAATTGTTCTGTTTCATTCGAATTGTCCTGGAATTTATTTATCTACATTTTTGTATCAGCAGATGGATTGTTTTTGAAGTATTCTATATTTCGTTTAATAGTGTTTAGTGAGTTCTTCTGCTTCTTTGGATAGCGAATAGTAGATAAATCACATGTTCCTCAGATAACCCTGATACATTCGACATAAATAATGAATGGATTTAAGTAAAATTTATTCGAATTATTCAAACAAGCAGACAATAATATTTCCATGGCAGTTGATTGTTTCCAACGCAACCACAGGCACCATGGCCAACTAATAGACCGTCAGATAGTGACAGATTTAGGTGCCCCATTTTCACATACAAGCCTCGAATAGGGTTGAAAAGTAAGTCGATGTTGAGTAAAATTAAGGGAATTTTACGAGTGGCTCGTGGGGAAAACATAGGGAAAAATCAAAAAGAATTTCCATTAAATTTTCCGACGACAAAATCTACTTTTCCATTCACGCCACTCAAGCCATTATGTTTTTCGGTCTAGTGACGATGTAGGTTTTCATAGTTTCGATGGGCTTGCGTGGGAAAACCTGTTGAAATCTCGATTTTTCTTTACAAGATTACAGCCTCATTTTAACCCTTTAGCCACCTTCAACACTCAAGCCTTTGATCTTCTGAAGCCAGGTTATATTAATTAATGATTAGGTGAACACGGCTCGCGTTAAAATATGGAAAATCGAATTTTCCATGAAAAATTGAATTTTCCATATGTTATCCCCAGGAGCCACTTGTAAATTTCCCTCCATTTTACTCAACATCAATGTACTTCTCAACCTTATTCGAGGCTTGTATGTGAAAATGGGGCACCTAAATCTGTCACTATCTGACGGTCTATAAGAAAGAATAAAGAAACTCAAGAATACGTGATTTTCTGGAACTGAGACATGTTAATAATTCGCAAATATTTCGGGAACTGTTGGGTGTAGGCATAGATAACCATATTCAAAGTTAGCTTCATTTTTGATGCCGAATCGAATGAGTATATAAAATTGGGGGATTTCCATTTGAAAAAATGGGCATGAAATTATTTTTCAACCACATCTATGTCATTTTCTGGCGAATCGATTTGATATCAAAATTATGCTGAATTGTGTCCTCACCTAGTAACAAATCGAAACACAATCAAAAATGAAAGATCATAACCAAAAATTAAAAACCAAAAATTTCGTTTCTAAAAGCAATTTTCAACTTAAAATTTGAAATATTTCGAAAACGGTTAGACTTGGTTGAAGTACATAACCCATGAAACATGTTCAGAACTATGCGTTAGATCTAAAACTTTGATAATAAACATGGAATCTCATTTTTAAAAACCGAAGTTGGGGTCCACTTTCGCTACAACCGGAAGTGCCACATTCTTGTAAAGCATGATAGCCCTTAACAACAATAGTGAACTTTCAAATTTTCAAATTCGGCCAACCTATAGTTTTGTATATATTGATCGATGCAGTTCCTGGAGGGACCCCCCTGTATTGAAAAAGCATTTTTTGCGTCAACAAATTGCACAACTCTACCATAATTCAACCGACCCTGTATCTCTTGCGGCTCACGAGATCCCAATAACGAGACCTAAATGTCAGCCACCCTGTACAAAAATACTAACTCTTGAATCACAAAGTCAAACCAGTCGTGTAATTACTCGTAAAAAATTGCGCTTTTGATTTAACTTCTCATTCCAAGTTTCTCGCCTAAAACTTCCGGAGATCATTCTGATTTATGGCTCGACAAACGTCACCTTTTCCGCAGTTGAACAACTACTCAAGGCGAATTATCTCTTGAAATAACATCCACTCTCCACATAAGGGCCTACTAGGAGATAGTGGAATAATAATAAATATTAGAGTGTCTATCTACTTTAGTTATAAGATAGTATCAGTAGAAGGCAAAGACCAGGTGGAAAATGTTGTTGTGGTTCCAACTTTGACGAAAAAAAATGTAAAAACGAAACACTCAAAATGGTGAAATGGAGATGCAGTTCAGTAGTTGAAAATGTTTTTTTGCGTTGAGGCGAAACGTGACCTCCTAGTGGAAAATGTTGAGGAAAAAAGTTGGAGGTATAAAAATATCAGAAACTTGTGTATTCAAAATTTTTTGACATAACCTCAAATTAACCGTTACAATGGCTAGAAACTGATTTTTCAGTATTTTGTTTTGTCGCGTATAAATGATTCAATTTGCATGAAAATTTGTGAAAATGTCTTTTTTGGTGTCAAATATACATGATTTTTTCGCAATTCAGAATAGAACCAGTTATCGAGTAATGTTCATTTTACGAAAAAAATACCCTTATCTTCCACGAACAATTGTCTTCATATTTTTTTTGTATTTCGAAAGTCTATATGTGATTATTCTGATTGTTCAAATCTCTACTTCAAAATGGTCAATATAACTTGGTGGTTTATTAATCTTTAAACCGCTTGAAATTGAGAGAAAAGTCTCTCTGTATTAAATTAAAACGCTATTTCGGTGAAAGAGATTCAACACAGCTGATACTATTAATTGTTAGTCCGAGCGGTGACTTGGTCATTATTTTATATCAGCGTTTAAATAGGAACAGATCACGAAAATTATACATTTACTTACCTATCAATTCTTAATCTCCTGCAAACCAAATTAGGAAGCTGCTACCAGTTCTGCACACACTCTAGTTTTAAATACTTGAGTTACTCCATTTATTATTATCTTCAATACTTTTCTGGATTCCCAACTATTCAAATACTTACCAAATTGGTAATTATCAATATCTGGGCCGAAGGCCCTATTACCCCTCTCTCGCGAGACTTACCACAATCGAAGACTCCACAAGTGAGGGTAATAACTTTTGTTTAAGAAACCAAAAAAAAAAACTACGTTTAACACAATTTTTACTACGCTAGCTTTGAAACAGTGGAGATGGGAGTGGGTCTTTGATGCAGGGTGGCGGTGCGTTCAGGATGATCAGTAAAACTTACAAGTAGGGGGTAATATGATTTTAATGCCATTTGTTTAGTTTGCACACCCGTCGCCAAAGTTTAACATCTTGGCTGATAGCCCTATAAGCCTAGAGCCAATTGAGGATGACAGTTGAAACGACTTGATCCACCGACCTATGAACGTTGACAGCGTTGTCTGTCACTGTCACGTTACTATTGAATGGACTTCTGACTATTACAACTGTCAAATAAGAAATAATAATTTGCAAAAGGATAATTGACATTGTTTTATTTTACAATTGGCTATGCGAGAAGGTTTTAATTACTGGAAATCGACTTCCAGAGGCGACTCAGCCCCTATGCCTACCGAATATTGTATACACTGAATATAAAAGGGGATGGCTAGTTTCAATTAAAAACCGTAAATACCGGGAGTATGCATACCCGAGGTTCACAGCGGTTATGATGTTTTATAAGCAAGCAGGTAAGCACTAACTACAAGAGTACAAGTAAGCATATGAAATGACTATGTGATTATATCTAACCGACAGTTTCTGTTTGGAGAGTGGTCCTCGAATGATACTTCTGGTAGCAAGCTTCTTCGCTGAATAGGTGAAGCGCATGCAAAAATGGCATAAAGGTTACCTTGTCATTGAAGTTCGATTACCAGGTTGGTGGCCTCGGGAAGATGTGTATGTTCTACCTTCTCGATACGTTTTACGAAAGCTGATCGCTACTGGATGACTACTTGCAACATTCATGCACTTTACCATGCGAAAGCGAATAGCGGGTATACTCAACAATTAGCTACTATTTGGATACAACTTCGGCGTATAGGTACAGGAACCAACAAAAAAGGCCTAAAATAGCGAAATAATAGCATGTCACTAATGAAATCCTGGAGATGGTTCTGCATAGAGGAAAACCAATGACAGTGAAGGTTAGTATCAATTGACGTACCTTGGATGGCATGTGGCCTTGCAAGAGTTCTGGGCAGTCCTCAGATCAAGTTAAGAATCTGGTCGAATTCAAATATTTGATCCAACTAATGTTGCCACCGGTTCGTTCTCATGAATAGAGCCAGGTGAAACTATTTTAATTTGGTGATTCTTTATTAAATTTGCCTAAAGCAAGAGCTACCTCACCATGTGCTCCCTGATCGGAAAAGGAAAGGAAAAAAGCCCTTTTTTTTAAATCTCAGTCCTGCCTCCCAAAGTTTAATTACTTTTCAGTCATACATCAATAGTCAATTGCGACATCTGTCACTACTGACATCTGTCAAGGCTGACATTTGTTATTTGTAAGCAAAGCTATTTATCAAACTATTCCTCAAAAATTTCCATCAGTCATTATTTTCATTCCCTGCATCCAGGTACTTGTAGCTTTTATTCGTATCACACTGAGACTTTCATAATAATTATACCATGCCATTACTTTTGATTGAGTCTCTTAGGTTATGTTCTGTTTGTTTATATTTCATATTTATTTTTCAGATAGCATGAGATTATTATGAGGCTTATTCACTGCCAAAAGAAGATACTGAACCAGTACACCACCCATAAGAAATTCACGACAACTTCTTCAAGAGGTAAGAATAACTAACAACGAAAGAGTTCGAAATATTGATAACAGGTTTTGTTTCAGATTCCAACGTTCTTGCCAGTTAATTTAATGATGGTATTTTTCTAAGTATTGTGCATTATTTTGCGAAGCAATAGATGAATACAGTGCATTTTGTATCCTTTTAATTGTGTTTTGAATAAATCAAGGTAGGTGGAAATCAACCCGTAACAGCCCAGGTGGAAGATCAAATTAAACTTAATAAAACAGTGAAATCGGCCAAAATCATTTATTATGCCGAAAAAATAAATTGAATGAAATTTCGTGATTTTCACGTTATTGAACTACTCAAAAAGTTATTATTCCTTCTAAAGCATTGAACTGATATTTCGAAACATGTCACGTTACTTGCGACCATCTAACTCACTCAAAATTTGAAAGAAGACTGCAGATTAGGACCATAAAATATCTGTCAACAAGTTAGCCTGAGTCTCGTAATCCCAATTTCTGTTTAGGCCTGGCAACAAATATAAGAGTTGTTCAAAAATTAAATAGCGGATTGAATCTCTTTTTGGTTTCTTCTACAATCTGCCTATGCGTCAAATATTTGATATCTCAGATATTCCGAAGTTACGGGGAAAAAAACATAAGGCAAAATTTTCGCATTATGAAAAAAAAACTCTTTACTTATTCTATGTCATGGATCTTTCTGTAACACTCAGTTTGAATCAATTCTCTTTATGGAAATATGACGTTGAATTCATAATGAAACTGATTATTGAATATTAGGCATTTTGTTTGAATTATTAAATTCCCTTCGTACAACTTTCAAGTCTGTATTGAAACGAATTTCATAGCATCCCACATGTGCGTATCGTGAATGCTGAATTTGAGGGCTTCCGGATGTAGATTCAATGACTGTACCTTATTTAAAAGAAATTTCAAAATTAATTTTCTTTACAGAATCATGATTTTCTCAATTTCAATAATTTTTTAATTTCTTATTTTCTTCATAACAGAAATTAGTATAACTATATTAAATTATAAAATATTTAACTAAATATAATTACACTTCAAAATTAATTTATCAATATCGTTTTTATTCCTTTTTACAACTATTGAAAATCGTTGAAAATATTGGGAAAATCACGTTTCAGAGAGACTTGTTTTTACAAATTTAAAGCGATTCAAAGATCAATAAACCACCAAGTTTCATAGACTTTTCCAAAGTGGATATTTTGACAATTAAAATTATCATTTACAGACCTTCAAACTACAAAAAAACTTCAAGACAATAATAATTGTTCGAGAAAATAAGGACATTTCCATCGAAAAATGTACGTTAAGCGAAATCTAGTCATCTAATGAATTGCGGAAGAAACAGCTTTATTCAACACCAAAAAATAAATATTAAAACAAATGTTCATCTGAATTAAATACGCGAAATAAAAATTAAAAGTCGATTTTCCGCCATTTTGTTGGTTAATTTGAATTTATGTAAAAATGTGATCGATACCATAGTTTTCGATTAATTTATTACCTATAACTTTTTAAACCGTATTCAACCCCTAAACTTCATCTCCATTGCATTATTTTGAAAGTTTTCGTGTTCAAATATAATTTTTTCTCGCAAAGTTGAGACCTCAACAACATTCTCCATCTGGTGTTTACCTGTTACTCTTTCCGTTTACCACATAAATTATTTGGACCAGTCTATTAGTTCATTCAGCTTTCCCAGATTGACAAAAAATGTAAAATTGTTATTATGGTCAAGATCTATTATTTCATCAAGAACAGCTCACGAAGTTGTGGAAAGAGTCAATGAATAATGAATTAGGAACAACATTTTAAAATGTTAACAAAATCCCACTGCACAAAAGAATTATTGGTTTACTTATAAAAAACCTTCCTCAAGTATGAAATATGTTTCGGTTGCGTGTGCAAGGCTGGCACTGAAAGTAAAATCGCAGTATGTCACGTCAGTAGGAAATTGTCAATGAAATAAACGTCAAATTTGGTAAATTTTTCAATAATAGGATTCGCCCACACGAAGCATTTCAGTTCATTCGATTTGGTAATCACTGCACGAAGAAAAATAGTACATTATATACCGCGGGACTGAAGTAGTACATTTAATCCTGAAGGTAAAGTTTATGGCCCGACCGCAGGGAGGGCCATAATTTACCTGAAGGATTAAATGTACTTCAGTCGCAAGGTATATACGATACTTTTCGTACTTCCGGTATGATTTTATTAATTATTTCAATAATTTCAATCAGTTTTTTCTCTCTTCAACTCATTTAATAAACTGTCTTTAAAATAAGTTACCATAGTAACATTGCGTTGTGACAGTTATAATTTAGAAACATTGTCATTACTAGTGTCATTGTAAAGAAACATTGTTATTGATAATTATTGGTATCATGAGTGAAGAAGGTGTATCTGATATTGATAAAAGAGCAGCCGAAGTAGGTGAAGAATTGTTACCACCGAAATCTAGAAAACTATACGAGCAGCAGTACGATGCTTTTAAAAAGTGGTGCCGCTTAAAAAATGTGAGACAACCTACTGAAAATGCGCTGTTAGTCTACTTCGATGATAAATCAAAAGCGGTTTGTGCCTCAACTCTCTGGGCACATTACTCAATGCTGAAATCGGTTATTAACATTAGAGAAGATATTGATATAAGTAAATTTCCAAAATTATTAGCTTTTTTGAAGAGAAGAAATGAGGGATTTAAGCCAAAGAAGTCAAGAATTCTCACGTCTGAGCAGGTAGATCAGTTCTTACGGGAGGCTCCGGATGATAAATATTTAATGCTTACGGTAAATTTGGAAATTTGTTTATATTCAGAAATTTTAAGAAATCAATTTTTTTGTAGGTTGCACTTATTTTGGGCGTTGCGGGAGCTTGTCGTGGAAAAGAGTTGGTTGATTTAGAAATCGACGATGTGAGAGATTTGGGCGATTCCTTCCTAATTGCGATTAGAAACACCAAAAATAAAATTGACCGAAATTTTGTGATCAAAAATTCAGAAAACAGTGCCATCAGTTTTGTGGCGATATTTCGGAAATATGTGGAATTGCGAAAGACAGGGACAACTCATTCAAAATTTTTTGTTCAATACATCAACAAAGAATGTACTACGCGAGTAGTAGGAAAAAACATGTTTGGTACATTTCCACGGCAAATAGCAGCTTTCTTGAAATTAGAAAATGCGACGTCTTATACGGGACATTGTTTTAGACGCACATCTGCGTCTTTGTTAGCTGATTCGGGAGCAACAATAGACGTGCTGAAGAGACATGGAGGATGGAAATCCTCCAACGTGGCCGAGGGATATATTGAATCGTCTATTAAAAATAAACAAAAAATTTCAGATAAAATATTTGGTCAAGTCGCCGATTCGTCCACTATAGTTATGCCACAGTCCTCATTCTCGCTTCCTGTTTCCGCAGGATCTTCGAAACAAACACCAGTTCAATATGAAAAGGACCTATCTGTTACTCGTCAGTTACCTGCTGCATTAACCCAGGAAAGACTGGTCAATATGACGAACTGTCACAATATTAATTTGAATATTAACGTTAATTACCATTCTAATTAATTATATTTTTCAATAAAATATCCCTTAAATTCGTTTGTTTGTGATTTAATCGTTCCGGGAGTTTCGTCAATATTTAATCCCGGAGGGATTAAATGTGACACTTTAGTACCTGTCACAAGGGAGTGAAGTTGTCACTTTAGGCCCGGAAGTACGAAAAATACATTTTATTACGTGATCCGTTTCGAAAAATTAATATATACGATTTTGCATTTGTGGCACATAGCAGATTTCCGACGAATATTCAACTATTATTATTTCGTCTACTTTCCAGTAGTGGGTATCATCCCCGGGAAGAATCCTAATTTTTTTCTGAAACTGAAAAAAACATGAAAAATTTCATCTTCGAAAATTTATTTTTTTCTCGAAGCTCTTCACACGGCATAGAAATTTTTTGAAAAACTACGATGTCGAACCGCTTGCAGTAAGTTCTGCTATTCAAAGACAAGTTTTTTAACGGAATGTGTTCCTGAAGCAAATGGTATATAGGAAACTGAAAGCAAAAAGTATGTTTCTGTATGAATATAAATCAATATGTAAAAAAAAAATTGTTGAAATTGTTTTTTCCGTTAACCAGCTGTCGTCTCCTCGGCAGCCCTCAAAAGTCGATTACTGTGCGAGCCTATGTTAACGAGGTTCAACATTCATACGTGCGCTTCCTAGCACTTCCTCAGGCCATCAGAAAAATTTCTGAGGTCGCTAGGGTTTGGACCTTTGACTGGCAGCCAAAGTGATCGAAATAATGTCGCTTCAACCACTCAGCTACCTGGCCCCAGATATAGGATATTTTGAAATATACAAAACTCTTCGCACAAAGTTGAAAATAGTATATTACATTACAAGTTTGGAAAGGGACCCATTTTAGCAAAGTAGAATAATGTTATTGCACGAAGCGCTAGACGAGTGTGACAATTCACTGGTGCAAAAAAAATGCACAGGAAGCCATTTCGAAAAGATACATTTATTTTTTGTGGATGAATTGAGCCCAGATTCTTTTTGGCATATTGTAGATATACGAGGATATATTGAAAAATTCTTAGCCTACTATAGAACCAAACAAAATTTCGATGTCAAAATATTTTATTACTCAACATATTCTCCCCTTCATTGGATACATTTATTACAGCGAATCTGCAACGTCTCTAAACATTTCAAAACAATGTTTCTTCTTGCTCTGCAACCAGACAACTTTTATTACCTCTTCGTTGGAAGAAAATTTACGACCTTTCAAACTTTTTTTCAGTTGAGGAAAGAGATGATAGTCGGAGCCAAATCTGGTGAATAAGGGGGGTGTTCTAGTAATTCAAACCCTAAATCACGAATTTTTTGCATGGCAACATGAGATTTGTGTGCAGGGGCGTTGTCCTGCAAAAACAAAACACATTTGGATAGCTTTCCGCATCCTTTCTCTTTAATTTTTTCTCGTAGACTGGTCAGTAATGTCGAATAGTAATCTCCAGTTATTGTTCCACCCTTACCCAAAAATTTAATCATGAAACTTCTTAGGTCTTGGAGAACCGGAGTGTCGCCATTCCATCGATTGTTGCTTTGTTTCTGGATCGTAGAAATGTATCCAAGTCTCATCCATAGTAACAATTTGGTTTAAGAAGTCTACATCGTTTTCAAATCGAGCACAGATCGAACGCGATGCTACTACCCTTGCACGCTTTTGGTCAACATTCAAACATTTGGGGATCCATTTTGCAGCAATTTTTCTCATGTCCAAATTGACGTGAACTATAAGATGAACGCGTCCTTATAAATTATTCAGTGTTTCAGATATCCGTTTTTAGCCCAATTCGACGGTCTGTTGAAATCATGTCATGAACAGCATCGATATTTTCGGGGACTGACACAGAATCTGGCCTTCTCGATCGGTCATCATCTTCAACGGAAAATTTACCTCTTCTGAAGCTTGTAGTCCAATTTTTCACGGTCGCAAACGAAGGACGTTGATCACCAATGGTATTAAGTATATCTTCGTAAGTCTGCTTACCTGTTAACCCTTTTAAATACAGGTACTTGATGATGGCTCTATACTCCAATTTTTCGATTTTCACAATTTCGGTGGATTTATTTTTTCTTTTAATTTATTGCGTAACTCTGGTTTACTTTTTTGACGTCTAACTTTACACTGACACTTCTAATAAGTTATTGTTCGTTGCTATGGTAACGCAATATTTTGTTTATGCAGGGAACTGGTCTTGGCTAACTAGATATCAATACATCCTCGTAGATTCAAGGCATCCACACTCTCACAAGTTCTTATATGGAAATATGTAGAAATGCTTGTTTAACCCTTTATCTGAATCAGATAATTTAAAAGATTATGGATCCAAACCACCAATGAAATCCCCATCTTGAAACTTGGTAGTTTTGAATTGTTAAGTGATGTCAAAAATATAAGGTTTCAACTCATTTCAATGCCATTTGAGAGGATTGCTACTTAAATTTCAAGATCTACAAATAAAACCAAATATTTATGATAGAAAATGGATTTATTGTTTCTCAAAATATTCTCTATCAAAATCAATACACTTCTGGAAGCATTTGATCCAATATCCTAATCACCTCTCCCATTTCAAAGCATCCAAAACATGGGATTTGATCGCACCAACCGCTTCTTCAGACGTCGAAAAACGTCCACTTTGCAATTTATTTTGTTCTGCTACAATAAGAAGAAATCGTTGGGTGCCAAACAAGGACTGTACGGAGGATGACCCATCAGATTGATGTTTTCACTGCTCAAAAACGTTAATGTCTGAGCTGATTTGTGAGAGCTTATAAAGTCGTAGTGGAGAACGATTCGTCTTCTGCGATAGATTTCCTCGATTTCTCTCAATAGTACTGGCAAACACATGCCAGTTCTTCATCAAATCAAAATCAGATTCCACATTGTCCTTCAGTTCTTGCCAGGTATCTGCTTTCTAAATTACGGCTGTGTCGTCTGCGAACCCTAAGATTTTTCCATCACTTTCAAGAGAAAATAAGCCGTTAACATACCGGGTGGCTACGGAAGTATTGCCTACGGAATATCTCAGTTATTGTATGAAGTAGGTTTGTGAAATTTGGAGCTTCGATATAATGACATAAGAGCTGGAATTTGAGCATATTGACATGTCGAAATTACCTTCCGGTCTGACCGGAAGTAACATCAACTTTCTTATTTTAAATGGAAATCCTATTTTTTTTTCTTTTCGCTTTATTCAGCATTCAATTCCGTTTCTAATGACATATCACAAGTTGGTATCTAACTAGAAACTAGATCAGAAAAATATTATTATTGAAATTCACCGAGTAGGCCGTGGAAGCAAAATGAAAGCCAAAAATTGAAAAGTTGGCTATGGAAACCATACGTCACTTGATAACAGTTGCTACTACTGTGATATTTTATTTTCATTCGTTAGCGTTATGAAAAGCAGCCAAAAAAATATTGGAAAAATTGGGAAAAAAACAATACTCTGTAGGTCCATAACTTAAATAGGAACATACAACTTTTTCTTGCCTGTACTATTCATCATAACCATTCCTTTCTAATGATATGATAGAAAATAATTTTTTGAACTGAGATACCGAAAAATCCAATTATTATTCTTCAAATAACAAAACAGATTATCGTCATACGCAAAAATAAAATTAAAAATAATGTGCAATGATAAATTATATCCTGTAGGTTCTAGGTTAAATAGGAACATAAACGTACTTGGTCTGTGCCATCGTCCATAGATATTCTAATATCTACCTATGGACGATGTTTGTGCTATTCAGAATAATCATTCCATTGCAATAATCATTCGAACCAAAATATTAACAAGTAGGCTGATTAAGATGTATTTTGGAATGAAACAAAAAAGAAATGAGAGCTGTCACGAACTCTGCTATCCATATTATTTTGACGTTCGAAGTAGTGTTTTTGATTCTGCCATTTTAAAAGGTTTTGGAAATCGAAATCAGTTAGTGGAATATTCAAAAAATGCCCCGTTATTCACGAACCGAACAAATTGACATGCTTCTCATTTATGATGAAAAAATTCTTATGCCGCTGAACGATTGTATTTAGAGCGATATCCAGGGAGGCAGCAACCGTCAAGAAGGTATTTCCAGTGGCTTGAAGAAAAATTAAGAACTGAGCCTGATGTTCACGAAGACCAAGAAGCATTTGTTATTAATGAGGAAACTGAAATTAATGTATTAGCTTTAGTACAATATGATAGCACAATTTCCTCAAGGCAGATTGGCGCCGAATTAGCTATAAGTAAGGACTCTGCTAGGAAAATTTTGAAAAAACATCGATTGAAATCCTTCAAGTATCAGTTGCATCAACATTTGTATGAAAATGACGGTGAAAGGCGCCTGGAATATTGTAATTGGTTTCTTCGACAAAATGCTGAGAATCACCTATTTAACTATTATATCTTGTTTACGGACGAGTCAAGATTTACCAACAATGGATTTTTTAACAGGAATAATACAAGGTAGGTACTGACTTTATTTGGATTATTGTCGATAGTCGAAGTGTAAAGTGCTAAAAGTGTGAACGGTCTTTTGTTCCAGGTACTGGGCGATAGCAAACGAGCACCGGTTTCGACAAGGCTGCTTCCAGGAGAGATTTGGTGTGAATGTTTGGGCAGGAATAGTTGGAACTCATATTGTTGGCCCCATTTTTTTCAAGGCCAACTAACCGGAGAGAGATACTTTAATTTTTTAACGAATGAAATTTCGGAATTCATTAACAACCTACCAGCGGAAATAACTGAGAGAATGTACTTCCAGCAAGATGGCGCCCCTCCGCATAATTCAAGAATAGCGAGAAATTATCTTCAAAATCGCTTTCAAGAGAGACTTATAACAACCCATGGTCCAGTCAGGTGGCCACCAAGGTCACCTGATCTTACTCCGTGCGACTTTTTTCTATAGGGGCATCTTAAAAATAGGGTGTATTCCACACAGCCTACAACTCTACATGAGCTAGAAGTAAAAATTCGTAGAGCTTTCTAAGATATCACGCCCCAAATGTTGAGAAACGTTTTACATGAAAATATCACCAGAGTCAATAAATGTATTGACGCTGAGGGCATGCATTTCGAACATTTGTTTTGAATTTATTTTATCTTTAATCCTATCAATTTGAATTTTTTTTTTCGATAAATCTGTTTTTTCGTTATTTGAAGAATAATAATTGGATTTTTTGGTATTTCATTTCAAAAAATTACTTTCTGTTATATCATTAGAAAGGAATGTTAATGCTGAATAGTACAGGCAAGAAAAAGTTGTATGTTCCTATTTAAGTTATGGACCTACAGAGTATTGTTTTTTCCCAATTTTTCCAATATTTTTTTTGGCGGCTTTTTATAACGCCGACGAATAAAAATAAAATATCACAGTAGTAGCAACTGTTATCAAGTGACGTATGGTTTCCATAGCCAACTTTTCAATTTTTGGCTTTCATTTTGCTTCCACGGCCTACTCGGTGAATTTCAATAATAATTTTTTTCTGATCTAGTTTCTGGTTAGATACCAACTTGTGATATGTCATTAGAAAGGGAATTGAATGCTGAATAAAGCGAAAAGAAAAAAAATAGGGTTTCTATTCAAAATAAGAAAGTTGATGTCAATATGCTCAAATTCTAGCTCTTATGTCATTATATCGACGCTCCAAATTTCACAAACCTACTTCATACAATAACTGAGATATTCCGTAGGCAATACTTCCATAGCCACCCGGTATATGTTGAATATCAAGGGCCTCAAAACAGTGCGTTGGGGTATTTCAGTTTCAACAGGAACGAAACTGCTCAACACATTGTCCACTCTAACACACTGAAATTGTCTACTGAGATAATTTTTGAATACATTTTGGGAACTGCCTCTAATTCCGATCTCTTCCATGGATTGTAAGAGCAATTCATGATCGACCATATCGAAAGCTTTCGACAGGTCGATAAAAACGCATGAACTCGGCTTTTTCTCATTTAGAGCTGATGAAACTTCATTTATGAAAGCTAGTACTGCATCTTGAGATGAGATTTTTTCTCTAAATCATAATTGAGTTATATTTTGTTATATAAGCTGGAAATCTTATTTTCAGAATTTTTGCAAAAACCTTTGTTAAATGAGTTATGAGTGATATGAGTGTATAATTAGTAATTTTTTGAGCGTTTCCTTTTTTTAATACAGGTACCACAACAGCTTCTTGGAATAGATGTGCAAAGAGCTTTTGGATGTATTCAGATATAGATTCTAGCAATTCTGCGTTTATACCATCGAATAAAGTGTATTTTTCAAATTTCAGGTCTCTGATTGCTTCTTCAATTTCGGATTCATCAGTTGGGAAGAGTACAAGCGAGCGAGTTTAGGACTATTGTTTTAGGGGGTATAAAATCAGAATTTCTGGTTATTTTACTAGCCATTTGTTTTCCTATTTTGGTATATGTGGAATTTAATTCATTTGTAATATCATGTTCATCATTTATCAGATTTCCTATTTCGCCTTTTACTGATGTGATTGCTTGCTTGACATTATTTGCATCGCTTACATCTTTTATTACTTTCCATAAATTATTTGTGTCAATTTGTTTCTGATAATACACGTATTTCGTTTATGGTATCAAGTTAGTAAATTTATTTTGAAGTATTTTCAATTAATTTTTTATTTCTAAGTTTGTAGGATCATTACGAGATTTTTGTATAATTTATCCTTTGTATCTTCTGATTTAACTAATCCGGCTGTTATCCAGGGTGCAATTTACGTATTTTTTCTCTTCACTCTTTTTTTGAATGTGCATGAAGAATTTTTAGGAATTCAGTTTCTCATATTTTGACTAAAATGAATGTTTCACGTATGCATAAATGACACAATAGCACTCGAATGACATGTTATCAGAACAATCATCATTAAAAATGTCAAACTTTACGATGATAATTTGACATATTCACATCAGTGTTGCTATTTCTGAAAACTCAAGAATCAATTACCGTATAATAATACTTGCAAGGAAACAAGAATAATAGGAGAGTTATCAGTAAAATCATTCGATTTATCATAAGAAAAAGGACTGGTGGAATGTATCGTCAAATAATAGGATCACTTAGTGTCTGTGAAGATTATAAAACTCACAATTAACCACTAAAAAACACAGAAAAACAATGTTCTTCCCACACTCAAATGTTGTTTATCCCCCGCCATGTTGTGACGTCAGCTGACAGTGCTCTATTGGCCAACAATCCTATTTATTGTTTAATCCTAAACTATTTTCGCAATACACCAACTATTTTGCTGAAAAATTAATATTATAATAAGTTTTACCCAAATGATACAAACATTTTGACACTCACTGTATATCCTTTTCATAACTGAAAAACCTTAATCATGCTTTTTCATGGTTGTAACCGCTGGGTAAAAACATATATATATATATATTCAACAGTATAGTTAGTAAAATAACCTCGAAGAAATAACTGAGAAAATGTATTTTCCTCCTACCCCTATAGAAAGTAGACACTTTCCTCCCTCAAACCAGGGAGGAAACTCATACTTTTCCTCCCTAGGGAGGAAAGTACTTTTAAACGATGAAACTTGTGAATCTATTATAATCAAATTGTTTCCGTAATTTCTAGAACATCTTATATATTCTGTATTCTGGTAAAAATCAAACATTAATGTTGCTTCTACTCTAGTTCTTTAATAGCTATTTGTGTATTTAGAGCGCAAAGTAATTGATATTGTTGCTCGACAAAGAGATTAATCTTTGGACAATGACACTTTGTGCTCGAAATACACACATTATTTTTTCTACAAGCGCAGCTCTTAGAAAAAAAATTATCGACACTTCATTCAAATAGGCACATAACATTACTTATGAGAAAATCACTCAATAGCAATCCGAAATGTATATGCTATCTAAATGTCCAATTATTCAAATCACTAACAAGAATAAAATAAAATAACGTTCTTTAAAAAAAAAGGTGTAATTGCCAGGAGATGAAACCGGGACCTTCGGATTACAAGCCCAAGACGCAAGCCATTGCACCAACGCAGATTCTCAGATACACATGACTGTATTGTCTATACTTTCCATCAAGTAAGAATAGGTCTATTTGCAAACAAAGTCACAAAATGATATTTCACGGGAAACGTTAACTTTGCGTTGAGATCTGAAAGCGTCAAAAGCTACTTTGGTAAGCGGTTGTAGAAAAAGGATATTTTGGTAATATGAGCGGTTGTATCAAAATAAAAGGTTTTATTGAGTGGGTAGGAGGAAAAATCATATGTATTACAAGGGAGTAAACTGCCTTTTCCTCCCTTGGATGTTTACTGCCCTCCGCTTCGCGTCGGGCAGTAAACTACATCCTGCGGAAGGAAAGTGGCACTTTCCTCCCTAATAATACAAATAGCTATTCCAGCTCTCGTGCTAAACAACTCTATCCCTTGAAATATCAAAACGAGAATGTCGTGAAAACACAAAAAACATATAAAAATCCAATTTTTGGTAACAAAAATAAAAAATCCTACCACAAAGCGGTGCTCCATTCGTAAACAGGTCACAATTACACGAGAGAGAGTTTGGAGTAAAACTATTCAATTCCGCGCTGTTTATTCGCGTCAAATGAATTGGAAATCACTCGACAAAGGAATGGGATCGCCTGTTTGTAAACTGTGAACGAGTGTTCATCAATTTCACCATAACATCGATATTTTCTCCATGTCGAGTTCGAATCAGGAGTTGTTACATTAATTGGTTTTGTTTGTCATGTTTCGTGTCATATTTTTCTATTAGTCACCATTATGTTGAAACATGAAGCTCTATCAAAATGGGTGAAAACATATTTTTAAAGTCGAGCTTTCATTCGAATGCAATAAAAAGTGAAAAATAATATCTCTAGTTTTGTAAGGTAGGTTATTCTGTGAGTAACAGATTCAAAAGTTTGCCGCGCAAAGTTCTCAATTTAAATAAAAAAGCAACAACAAGCTTTTGAATCTGTTCGTCACAGACTAACCTGTGTCAGACATCTAGAGAAATTATGCATTTGAATAAGAGAATAAAAGAAAAATAGTATTTTTACATAATTTTATTTTAAAATTTTTTAGTTCCTGAGCAATGTGTATAGGAGCCGTAATATTGGATTTTTTTATGTTGCCAATATAATCATAATATCTTTCCACAAAAACCTCACACAAATTTTCAATAGACTCAAAACATAATCACAATACTAGACCGCCATCTCAATATTATAGATTTTGACAAAAAGAAATCTCTGACAACGGAACCCCCTATACCAATAGCAATTTTGAATAGAATTTGACCATAATAATAATAATGATAATAGCGTCTTTTTTTCCATATTAATTTTCAATTATTTACATTTGTATTGAAATAATGTTAGTGTCATACTAGGCGGAGTTCAGCTTTGAAGTATACATGTAGAAAAGTAATAACGGTAATAAATAAATAACCTTTCATTTAAACGCACTAAAAAGGAGAAAATAAATTTTAAAGTGAGTTAAACCCATCATTTTATTACATTATAAAATTTTAAATAATTTAAGTGCTTTTCAAGAGAAGTATCTATGTATTTCTTACTGTGAATTGAATATAAAATTACCTGAAGGTTTATTCTCGTGAAGATTTTATATCATTTAAAATCTTATATTGTTACAAAATGATGGACTAGATTCACTTTCAAATTAATTTTCTTCCATTTAGCGCATTTAAATAAAAGCGTTTCACTAAAAAGTTTTTTTTAAAAGTTTATTTACTTATTTATTTTCAAGTTTTCTTTGGATGTGTTTCTTAATCTGTTTATTACAATTGATGCGTCATTATTGAACGGTCGCTTGCGTGTTAATTTACTACAATCTAGTTCTTCAATTAAGAGACCATCCAGTGACTTGACCCTGCTTTCACTATTTTTACTGATTTTCCCGATTCTGTTTTCGCATGTTTTCGCAACTATTTTGAGAAGAGTGGAGGGAGTGAGCTCACCAGCAGGCATATTTTTGTCTTAATTTTCCTTGTATGAAATCGTTGGAAATATTTCCGAATTTCTACGAGCTCTCTGTCTAGCTTTCGGGGAGGAAAGTGGGGTAATTTTTTTTGAAACCGTATTATTCAACGTTCAGATAATTTTCACTATTTTTACGGATTTTCTCAATCTCTATTTCGCGAGTTTTCTAATTTTGTTCGTGACAGGAAAGGGAGGCGAATCCACCGATCGCATTTTTTTTTCATCATTATTTTCCATATCCGGAACTGCTGAAATATTTTCCGAGGAGAGGTGAAATTAATTTGAACCATTATATCCGACGGTCAGATATTTTTCACTCTTTATAGGATTTCCCCTTCCATACCTTATTTTTCTCGAAGTAATTTTTGACTTCCAAATCCGTCTAGAAAAGTTTCGAAACCCTACGCGAACTCTAGCTAGCTTTCGGGGGGCAGAGGAAAAAATTCCTCCGACATCAATATATTGTTATCGCAACTGAACCAACATGTAGAATTTCGAATCAATAGGAAGAGAGCAAGTGGTTCTAGTTTAGCTTGCAAGATTTGCAACTATCTAACACACACACAGAGCATGTTAAATAAAACCTATTTATTAAAAAATATCGCAGCTCTTCCTCTGAACAAACGAATAATGGAATAGACCAAAAATAAATAGAGGTTCACAAAAAAATTCATAGAAGTGAACTTGTTGAAAAACTCTAGTAATATACATAATTACAGGAACTCACTGGAGGGGCTTTGTTTCTTCAGCAACCTCTCTTTCAAATGAAATTTGAATTTGGGATATGAAATCACAAAACTGGTCCTCCATCTTGGAGCCGCCATAATGAATTTTGACAAAAATTCATATTCTCCGAATCCTAAAACCATATTGGCGTTTAATATTTTTGTCTGACAAAAATTCCGTAGTCCGTATAGTCACCGGAATTATGAACACCTGCCAAATCTAATCGGACCACTTCAAGTATATCAAAATCACGTTGAAAGATTCCATAACATACATACAGGGTGTTAATTAAGTACGTTGACAAACTTCAGGAGGTGATTCTTTGAGGGTTTTCAGGACGAAAAGTTCATATAAACATATGTCCCAAACGGCTTGGTTTTCGAGATACAGGGCGATAAAAATACATTTTTTTCAAGATTTTTTAGAGTTAACTTCGACATTTTCGACAATAATCAGTTCAAATTAGGCAAGTACAATCCATTCAATAGGGCGCACGATACAAAATAATGCATTTCTTAAATAATTCACAGGGTCCTCCTTTTTTCAGAGTCAAGCTTTGTTCAACCCTTCAGAATTTTTTTTCCGCCGCCACTGACATATTATGAGAAAGGAATAATTAATGTTGTTTCATTTAAGATCTTTTTGATATCTTGCATTTTTTCATTTACTTGTACGGTTCAGGGGCTATAATGAAAATATTAAAATAAACATTTTCCAGTGTGGCATAACATTAGAAAATTTGAAAATTAAACATTTTCAATTATTGTAAATTGATGGAAATATTTTTTCAGAATTAGAAAAATCTACGATGAATAAAAATTATACAATAAAAATATAAAGACAAGCTTTTATACAAATGCACTGAAAATGAAAAAATAATTTGTTTCATTTTTTGTAGGTTATTCTGTGAGTATCAAAATTTTTCTGTACAAGATTACCTAGATCAAACAATGAAATGAATTATTTTTTCCTTTTCAGTGTATTGTATAAAAACTTTAAAATTTTTTCTTTTTATAATTTTCATTTTTAACATTTTAGTTTATTTTTTATGTGAAACTGAAAATCTCCAACCCAAAAACCATCACATACCAATTTTGAACAGAATCGGATCATAATCACAAAACTCGTCCGCCATATTGGAGCCGCCATTTTGTTTTTTAACAAACATTTTTTTAATGCATTGTCACCGGAATCACGGAAACCTGCCAAATTTCAAATTAATCGGAGTATTAGAAGTGGGTCAAATTCAACTTTTATTAAATTGTTTGTCAGTTACAAGTGAAGCTAAATAAATGCTTGTTATTGTAAAGATGTGATTTCTTTTTGTGATATCTAACAGAAAACTACTATCTCCCCGTCACTGCGGTACGCTGGATATTAAACTAGATCTGACAGATATTGGGAAAACCTTAACTTTCAACATGAAGATTCTGATGGTAAAAATGTGCATTTTCATTGAGATATTTGATTAAAAATGTTTTTACCCATCAGTCTTGATAGAGAACTCATACAAATTTTTTGTTATTTAAAAAAAAAATATTTTTCAGTTTTCAATTGAACGTTTCCTTTTCAACATAAAAAACCGAAAGGTAATCCTGTAATGGAAGATAGTTAATAGGGTTTATCTAATACTCGCAGATCATTACACATTTGATTTTCATTTATGAATCTCTGGTCATAACTCCGAAAAACTAAATCAAACAAATTTTTGTTTCCGTACGGAGTACATTATTTTATCAGAAATTTCGGTTTGTTTTTTCTTCTGCAGTAACGCAGAAATTTTGTAATCAATTTGAATTCATAAAAATAGCAAAGTGGGCTTTGATATTAATTCATTTATTTAAATATCAACAACTTGACAGTTATCGAAAGTTGAGAAACTGTCTCATTGTTAATTCTTCGTTAGTGCAAGCTATAAAGCAGATTCATTCAATATTCCTTTGGATAAAATGGTTGAATATACAAATTCAGAAATGGCAGACATGCACTTAATGTATGAAATGGCTGATGGTAACGCTCGTGCCGCCAGACGAATGTATCTAGAAAGATTTCCACAACGTCATATTCCCAGCACACAAATGTTCATCAATATTCACTCCCGTCTTCGTGAAACGGGTACTTTCAAGAGGTCTGCTGTTCTCATAGGAAGACTATTGAAAATGTCCAAAATTATTTTGCCATAATTAACTTTGTGCAATACATATTCAACCTGAGTTATGGTAAAAAATGTATGGGAGCTCCATAACATTACATTTTCTCTACACGAGCAGAAAATAGCTATTTGTGTAATGAGAACAAAATGACGTATTGCGTCACGCGCTAATCTTTGGAGAGTGGCAATGACACTTCGAGAAATGAATTATTTTATATCATGCGCACTATTGAATGGATTGTACTTGTCCAATTTGAACTAATTTGGATCGATTATTGTCGAAAATTTCGAAGTAAACTCCAAAAACTCCTAAAAAATGTATTTTGATCACCCTGTACTTCGAAAACCAAGCCGCTTGGGACATGTTTATATGAACTTTCCATCTTGAAACCTTTCAAAGAATCACCCTTCAAGTTTGTTAGACTATTTGCTTCTCAAATTTCTTTATGTTATGCATTACTGGAAAATGTTTGCGTTAATATTTTCATTGTAACTCCTGAACCGTACAAGTAAATGAAAAACATCAAGAGAGCAAAAAGATGTTAAATGAAACAACATTCATTATTCTTTTCTCATAATATGTCAGTGGCGGCGAAAAAAAAATTTCTGAAGGGTTGAACAAAGCTTGACTCTGAAAAAAGGAGGACCCTGTGAATTATTTGAGAAATGCATTATTTTGTATCGTGCGTACTATTGAATGGATCTAAAAAATCTTGAAAAAAATGTATTTTTATCACCCTGTATCTCGAAAACCAAGCCGTTTGGGACATATGTTTATATGAACATTTCGTCCTGAAAACCTTCAAAGAATCACCTCCCGAAGTTTGTCAACGTACCTAATTAACACCTTGTATATAGTGTCAGTACAAGTTTAATAATGAAAAATAAAAAGCTTTTGACACCTAAAATAATGATGAAAAGAAAAAGGAAGTGTATTTTTCTTGGCATTTTGTGAAAACACAAAGTAGGAGAATTCACATGAAACTATACACACCGGCAAATTTGAAGGAACGAAGATGAATTGTATTATTTTTCCTCATATTTTTTTTGTCACATTTTAAAAGAATCATTGAACGGATGGTTCAGTTGATTTCAATTTGTTTTGCAAAGCTTCATGCGCTTTTGGAGCATGTCTAAAAACTCAAGACTAAAAATTAAAAACTCAGTTGTGTACTTATTGTCGTCTTAAGTATTTAATGGTAACGCAAATTCACAAGGAACAATTTTTCAAAAATGTGTGTTTCCTCCACGATCCTTTATAACTGCAACCATTCATCTTACCATACTTCTGATGACGTTGTCGATCATTTCTTGAGGCAAATTCTCCCATATTTCCATCAAAGCAGTTCTTGCTTCTTCCAAGTTTCGAACAGCAGGAATTCGTGACCTAAGTCGTCTTCCTAGCATGTCTCAGACATATTCACTTGGATTCATGTCTGTCGAACATGCATGCCAATTCAACGTCAGTGAACCTGATTTAAATATTCAGTTTCACAACGAGCTACGTGCGGCAAGCATTGTCTTGCATCAAGAGAAAATCTGCCACGGTAAATGTGGCAAAAAGTATCGCATTATCTTGCAGAATATCCCTTATTCACCTATCTGCCGTTAAATCGCCGCCATCAATAACCACCAACTCTGTGCGTGCCCCTAAACATATGCCACCCCACACCATAATTCCACTGAAAGAAACAGTTGGAGTAAAATTAAATTGTTCGTTTTGTTCTCCTGGATGACGATGCAATCTACCCCAGAGGTCATTCCAATTTTGGTGTTATCGAGCAAAAGCTAGTCGTGCTACTCGATGACGTCTCTGGAGTTGTGGTGCTTTTTTTGACCCATATACACCTTCAAAACAACTTCTTTGAGTATTCTCCTCACTGTACGCTCACTTATGGTGGCTCCACGAACTTTTTTCAATTCGTTTTCTGTTTGAACAGCGGTTCGACGCCTATTGCGGAGAGTTTGCAATGTGATAAATCGGTCACCTATGGCCGTGGTTGAGCGTTTTCTGCCTTGACCTCGTCTCCTCACATACCCTCCAGTTTGTATCCCTCGCATTACACCACTATGTATCGTCGATTTTGATTTCCCAAACATGTTGGCAACATCATTGCAAGATCGACCATTTTCGATGATTGCTACTGCCCTAGCGATTTTAGTGGGTGCTAAATCACTCATTATTTACAGTTTTACAATCAAAGTGATGATAGTTAACAAAATCTAACTGAACTCAAACAATTACCCACGAAAAAACTAGGAAATTCTACTTGGAGAAAATACGTGTTTCAAATGTCAGAATGTCAAAATCGACAGATATTTCCGCTTTGATTTGGTTTTGACGTTGACTAACCTTATGAAAATATGCAAATTGAATGACAATTGTGTAAAAAAGGCATAGCTTCTAGACCTAGGCAGCACCATAAGCAAATAAAACAAAAAAACCTTTCATTTAAATGCTTAAGGCCCTTATTCTGTAACTGTCTACGGCGTCGTTGACTGAACGATTGTCATTCGATTCGTTTGTGAATGGAAATTGGTATTTCGTAACTCAAAGGCCTTCGTTGTTGAACGAATATTTCGTTTGAATATGTCGTTCGCCAAAGGGAGCTCAATCGGATGTCGTTTCGACTTTTACCTCATTCGAAACAACGAAATTTGTTCGATTATCGGTATTGTTTTTGTAGTTATTAACTTCCACAATGATATGGATCACATGTTCAATGCTTTCCTCGAAGGAGCTTCAGAGGAGGTATAATATTCTCCAAATTATAAGTAGGAACTGTTTTGCTATGCTATAGATAAATTATCATCTTCATTTTATTCAGGCAGAAAAATGTTTAGATTTCCTCGAGATCTGGCACACGATTTGTTTCTTCAAATTCGCCGTTTTTTGATGGTGGGATCCGAACTACAAATCTACCAGCAGTAACTCCCTCAAGCATAGTTGATCCTTATTTTTGTAAACGTATATTCATTTTCAGATTTTTACCGCATTAAACTTTAACGGAAATCCATAGGTATAGACCGAGATTATTCAGCAAGTCAGTCATCCGTGGGCAGATGTGTACATCGAGTGATTCAATAATTGTTGACCATTTTTCAGCAAAGTTCATCAACTTTCCACATACGATTGATGAAATAGCTAATGTTGAAAATGGGTTAATGTGTAGCTGTTAATAACAATATTTTCCCGTACATCATTGCTGTTTCTTAAATTTTTTGATAAGTTTGGGTTCCCAGGCATATAAGGTGCAATCAATTGCACTCACATAGCCATTGTTAGTCCAGTTTCTGGAGGCATACCACCAGCTGTGCTATATTTGCACAGTATCAACTGCCAAATTGGAAATATTATAAATTATTCTTGAATACTATTAGATTCGAAAAAATTATCTGTTTTCCAGATTTGTAATTTGAATTTGAATATTCTTAATTTGAATCCTAGATATTCACATGCAGTGTTCATGACGTGAAAATCAAAGAATGGGAAAAAATCGCATTATTTTGTGAAACGTCAACCTCACTTTATTTACTAAAACTTCATACCAATTATACTAGCTGGTCAAAAACATCGCCTCCTTTCGTTGAAAATATTTCATACGTTGAGCACTGAACGAGTTGTTAACAGAATACGGAATTCAGAGGTTTCGTTCAACATTTCGTTGGGACGTTTGCGTTCAAAAAAGAAATCGTTCGTGAACGAAAAATTAGAGAATATGGGTCTAAATCTGAATGATAAAAATACGAGCCATTTTTGAACAGTGAAAAAAACACAAATCAGTTTTCTACTTTCCATTCGATTTATTACATTCGAAAATTCCACTATTTTCTGTTGATACTATTAACAGTTCTTTTTTTTGCAGACATCGTTCTATTCACTATATCATGAAGTCATGTAACGATACGACACCCTTCAAAACCTCAAATTCAATTGGAGTTTTTCCAACACAACACAAGCTGAACGTAAATCCAACCACATTAAGAAAATATTATACCTTGATTTTCCTTTTTCTTTCAGCTTTCTCCTCTGGAATTCTTGATTTATCACACCGAAAGCGTCACATTTTCAGTAGTTGTACACTTTCTTGGGGTGAGTGCTTTCGTGAAGTTACATCCCCTCGCACTTCAAAGAAGGTTTACAAAAGAGAGTGGAGTGATATATCAATCCTAGTAAGCTGCGAAATGGGGTTTTAAATTATCCAAAATCACAGTTCGACCCCCATATGAATTTTGGTGGCGAAAATAATGGTAAAAATGCGAAAAAGGAACTTAATTGAATTGTATTACCACAATACTGATTATTGATTGATAATAATGATAATAATATTTATTGACTTTTGTATGCCTTATAAAGATAAATGAGGTACGTTAGTTGATGAATGAATAAAATCCAATATGTCAGCTGCTGGACACAATATGTTCCTAGAATTCACCTATCGAATAGAACACCACAGATACCGCTTTGAATCTGTTCGAAAAGTTTTTAGAGATCCGTGATTTTTGAAACAATGGGGTAATTAATTATAAATGAAGGAACTAGCATAGGCATGTGATTTTTTGTAGTTGGTATAATTGCACTGTGGTTGGTGTAAGTTATTGTTTTTCCAAAAATAAACGACATGAGTTTGTATACATATATTGACGAAAGGGTTAAAATTACATTGTTGTTGATTATGTTTCGACTCAGTATAGAGCAAACTTGAGCATCATAAATTTCAATTGCAAATTCTGTTGACATGTCGTTTTTCAAGGGAAGCAACGTGAAGTATGCTTTATTTGAATTTTCACAAATATTTTCTGCGTGTTCTGTGTAAAACTAAGGTGTCAATAAATGTTCTAAGAAATCGTGTATTTCACAACTATAGTTTTTATCTAGATTCAGGACCAACCCATTTCGATCACACCATTCATTGAACGAAACGATTATTTTTTTAACCTTTTGAATTCATTCTTCTCGAGTGACTACTGATATGGACATTGTCGTGTCATCGGCATAAACGAGAAACTATTGTTGATGGCCAAAATACTCTGTTATATCGTTAACGTACAACAGGAAAAGTAAGAGTCCTAATACTCCCTCTTGTGGAGTTCGAAGGTTGTTATGAAAAATGTCAGATAAGGTATTTTCGGAGACGAGATTTGAACTAGTAGGTCCGGGTTAAGTGCCTGCGACACTACCAACAAACCTACCAGGTGTTACAAAAATATATCTATAGACTGGGGATTCATCTATAGTAGGTGATGTTTTTACGTACCTTGATTCCCTGATATCTGAAAAATAGTCATCTGGCATGCAGATAGGCATGCGATCATAGTTACACTACTCAATCTCACACATTCGATCTTGGACTATTACTAAAGGCTGAGACACAATCGAAGTTCGAAGCTCTAAGTTTTCTAATTTTAGATTTCCTTTTAACAAGAAACCGTCATTGCCATTATTATTCTGGTCACGCCTCACAGACAATCTTGTTGGTAAAATTCAGGCATTATTTTTCAATCCTGTTTTGCATCCTGTTTCATTTCCAGAAGTGATATTCCCAATGGCAAAACTTAAAACTTAATGCATAAATCTTCGATTGTCTGATGCTTAATGGCATGACTGCGAATGAAAGACTGAAACGACATGTACATTGTGATACTTGTGCTTGAGGAAAAGTGTTTGCAGAAAGGCAAACAGTGGTCCAGTTGAATATCTGAATGAACATCGCTTATATTTATTTAATTTCTTTCTGGTCCACTGGCTACACGAACTATCAACCAAACTCATTGGGAATGCTATATGCAATTGTATTTTTCTAAATCTGTATATCAATTTTTCACGGCTACATACGAACAATTAAAAAAGAAAATATTGACTGAACATACCAATGGTTGCTCATCTCATAACTAACTATCCTAGTATTTCGGAACACCTCAAAACATCCAGATCTCAGTTCATGATTCATTAAAATATACACGGTGTCATCTGTACCTAACAAGCAACATGATTAATTTTTATTCATATTTAATATACTGTTGATTTCCAATATTTCATCCTTGTCACAGTTTTTTAGTAGATGACGCTATGCATATTTTGATGAATCATGTACTGAGATATGGGCAGGCCCGGATTGGGGATTTTTTTCGGCCCGATCCTTGTGTTAAACCGGCCCATCGATGAAAAAATATAAGTTAAAAGTAACTCATACCAGACATATAAAAACAATAAATCAACATTTATTCACTCACATTGACTGGTTGAATAGTTAAAATTTTTAATTACAGAAAAAAGCTTATATAAAATAGTATAGGTAAAGTACACTTCAACGAGTAAAATACAAACGAATGCAATTCATGCAATAAAATAATACCTGTAACTTGTTATTGAAAAATTACCATTCTATTTATATCAGCAGTAATTAGGGTAGGGATTAGCGCACTGGTTACCCGCCTGGTGACCGAGTGGTCCAAGGTTCGGTTCCGCCTTTTTCATTTTCAGATGTGAAAGTCTGATTGATTGAAGCTCGTGTCGGCTGGAAATAATCTTTCACGATTCACTATTGCGATAATAATTAACAATGTGCTGCTCTTAATGTGGCGTATGGTGTTAGTTCCAAGGCTTTTCCAGAACACGTGGCTTACGACCATAGCTGTCGATGCCAAAGCACCAAAAAAAAAACAGCAGTAACTGTCTGAGAAGATTACTCTTTTTAGCAAGTGTGTCAATGATATTTTCATTCTCCAATGCTAGAAGAATATCCTTTTCTAAGGACATTAAAAGAAAAGCTTCTAAATGTTATGTTACGATAGACAATTCCTTAATTCGTTTTGTATTTATTTTAATTCAGAAAAGGTTTTTTCGCATCGTCTTTAAGTATAAGTGAGAACATATTCAAAAACAATGTTGAAGGTTTGAATAGGCCAATGTGTGTAGACCATAATTTTTTAATACAAAAAAGTAACATATGATTCAATTCTTGCTTGTATTTTTGCAGTTAAGCGCTGATGCCTATACTTTTCACTTTCATCAAAAAAGTCTTCATCGTTTTGTTCAACGGCCATATCCTTAATGGTGTTTCATTTTGAAGCAAAATACTTTAATTTGCTTTGTATTATGTGCTTATTGATGTCAAAGCTTAGGTTGTATATTTTAATTATCCCAGAAAGTAACAGAAAAGACTCATTGGAAATGAAAGTCTTTAAAATCATTTGGATCCAGCCACCTACACAATATACCAGCCCTTTTTGCCCAAATTTAGATCGGCCTACCGAGCTTCGCTCGGTAGCTCACCGCTCCATTCCGGGCATGGGATATAGGTGTTTTTGGGTGTTCTGATCCAGAATTTTGTGATGGTAATGTGATAAAGAGTCTAGTAAGTTTCTCCCAGTTTTTCACATTCTAATCGGTCGTAGGTAGCCGTGGAAAAATAAATGTAGGTACGAATAATTTATCAACCTTCTGGTAGAAATTCGCGAGTACTGTATGAAGTGAACAACATTTTTTGAAGTCATTCTATTCTCAACAAAAAATTAGGGCGTTGTTGCTTACAGTTGGACAAATTGTATATGATCCATGCGAAGGTAAAAGGTACTTATTATAATCTTCCAGTTTCGAAGCAAAGAGACTCTTGAATCATAAAAACAGAATAAATTGGCATTTTATCCTTCAAAAAAGCATTTAGTCTGATATGCAATAAAACACAACGTTATTTCATCCGACTGTACTTTATCAGACTAGAAAAAAAGTAAATGAAAATTTTTCAACATAAACCATTGGAATGATATTTCTGATGGGATATTAGGATATGAATTGTATAATTTTGGCAATCTTTCCCGAAATATTTTACATATTACATCACTGCAGCTTGTTTTCGTAGTGGTAAAAACTTGAAGAAATTTGCCATTTTCTCTATTTTCTCATTCATTCCTAAACTGACAAGAACATTGTGACAAACTGGTAGACAAAATGAACTTTGTTCAATACGTATTTTCATGAGTATCAAGACTGTAAGTGATGGAAAAGAATTTGCGAAATTTATAACGCAGAAGTTGAATTCTCACTTCGATATGGCATAATTGGCGATTTGAAAGTGTTAGTAAAGAAAAGCAAAATTTTCTTACCGGATGTTTTCTGTGACTTTCCTCCTCACTGGCCAGTTTTCACCACTCGTTCTCATAGAAAAGATATGGACTTTAACTTGGGGGGTTTTCTTGTGTTTCACTAGTATGTAAATCTTTACTTTCTCGTCGGGCTCGCGGTTTTCTTCGCTATCATTCGAGTACATTTCTCTGATCGCGTGCTTTTCCCTCTAGTCCCGCGGAAATTGACTCCCATTCCAGAGTTGATTGAAATATTAAAATACACTGCAAGACGCACTAAAGGGATTTTGGTTGAGCGAATAAAATGAATATTTGAAAATAATCGAAACCTTTATCGGTGCGATACTTGAGGTACCTGTTTCAAACTATATATGCTTGTGGTGCAATTCCACAAAGGCAAAGGAGGTACTAATTATTGTACATCAGAAATATATTTGGCGCATCATTCTTAACGTGCCACGAGAACAGTATTCCCTGACTTCAACCCTTACTAGTTCATACATTCATGAAATCTCTTTATATATTTTCTGTAACACAAATTACCTGAAAAACTTTCCAAACCAATGCAAGTTACGGCTAGACTCTGTTATTTACATTTGGAGATACGGTCACATTCTAAGCACAATTTTCATTTCCACTTGTTACGCGGAAAATAGTTGCCAGTCAAACAAAAAGTCGACAAAGCTGAGTTTCTGCTGAATAATCTGCTTATATACAATGTATATGAGCAGATAATTGCCGCGAAACGAGCTGCAGTAAAAATTGTGCTTAGAATATTACTCTGAGTCATTGCTCCAAACCATATAGGTGCTAGAATTATCAACAAATGATCTCAAATATATTCGCGATAAAATATTGTTTAAAAGAAAACGAAAATAAATTCTGTTGAATAATTCTTTTAACATCTTTGAGTTTCATCAATTCAAGTCAGAAACGGAAAGTGGTCAGAACTTTTAGAATAGTATTTCGACTGTAACCATTAGTTTCAGCTATTCCTATTAAAATTGTATTTTTTGTTATTATGAGAAAATACACATATTACTTATTTATCTTTAGTCCATTGCCAAAAGTGTCTCTGAAAAATTTGGTTATTAGTTCCATGCCAGAAACTGTATTAGTTACCGTCATTTGTTCTCATATACGAAGTGCAGTTCCTCAGCACACACTGATAGATTCTATCCAAAAAGGAGCCAATTGGATCGTCAGTGACGGTTCGCTTAAGAGCTCGCTCACATTTCTGGAACACCACCGAAATTTTGGTAATCTGTAACCGTTTTATAGATATTTCCATGGGTGATGCTCTTCTGAAATATCGTCAATCAATTCATCGTTAGAGGTTCCTTCAAGACTGTCCCATCGAGCCCAGTTCTCACATCCCTTTGTCGTCATTTTGCAGAAATGCTGAACATCGAACTTCCACGAATTGTTCTTTCAACGAACGATAAAGCTTAGGAACTTACTAGGGAGACATACAGTTCACAGGAATTCAAGGTGAATACTAATTCCTACATACTTCTCGTCTACTACAACGATGTTCTCTGAACACTAAAGGATTTTCCTTTTTGTGGAAACTAGAACATGAAAGAAATACTCAATATTCAGTTCGATGGCTTCCACAACTGGACATTGCTGATGATCAAACAATAGAAACAACAAACAAGACATATGATATAAGTACTCATTATTATTGCATATTCCACCACGCAAATCTCCAGATTCGCAAGTTTTCCAACAGTTTCAGTTTTTTGCAGACAAATCTTTATTGCCAGAATATGCTCACAAAATCCGAATTATGGATCAACTTCAATAATTTATCCTGCCGGAGATTTCAAAGCCATTGCAGGAAATTATATTTGCCTATCACGTTTCCACGTCGTATCGGGGGAAAAGTGATGAATATTCGATTTCGCAACGACCAGTAATTATTGCGGGAGGACAATATTATTATGGAATACATTGCTAGGACTATTGTGCCATGCGTGAGAATGTCGAAGTAATTTTGTTTAACTAACGAACCACTCGCTCCGCTGCACTTCAGATCTGATTAAAATCGCAATAATGAATCATGTCAACCAACACTGAGAGGGGTTCAATATGTTTGTTTGGACCAGTGAACTACTGGATTATATGGAAATCCATGATTAATAGTATCAAACATGAAAATGAGATGGTGGGTTTTCTCAGTTGGAAAAGCAACAATTTACACGTGTTTCAGACTGTTGGTCATCGTCAGTAACCAGGCTGAATCTTGGTTTCATATTGGGCCAATATAGATATGTTGTAAATGAAAAACTAATATTCGTTCAATTTGTGTAAATATTGAAAAAACAATATTATATTATTAATATTGGTGGAATATTGGTTTAACCTGTTCTGAATGTAATGATTGTCACATGTAATATTGGTTCAATATTGGTGGAATAATTTTTACCAATATCAACTATACAATATTGTCTACATATTATTTTCAACATCTAGATTAAATATTGCAATCCCAATATTCCAATTAAATCGATTCTAGGGATGAAGAACTATGGTGTATTTCCAATTATGATAGCACATTAGTTGAATATCATCTCAACTGTATTTAACAAATTATAATAACTCATATTGGGTTGATATTGGTTCAATTATACTCACCAATATCGATAAAATAATATTGTCTTCATATTGTATTCAACATCTAGAATAAATAATGCAATTCCAATATTCCTCTCATTTCGTTTCTAGACATAAAAACTATATTGTACATCCAAGTGTTATTGCACATTGATTGAAGATTATTTCGCCAACATTCAACAAATCTCACTTACCTTTATTGGATCAATATTGGTTAAATAATATTTTCCGATACCGATAAAACAATATTATTCCCATATTGTTTCCAACATCTAGAATGGGATGAATTTTGAATATTTGCCAAATATTCAATGAACCATATTAAAAATAATATCATGATCAAACCTTAAAAAAAATCCATTAGGTGGCTCTACATATAGAACGTCTTCTAACACCCATAGAGATATATTGAATACTACAAATAACTTGTTTTCAAGAGCCAAGATAGCTTACTCAGTGGTTATGGCGGCAGACTCTGGTGTCACATTGATCAACTAACGAACATTTAATAATTCACCAAGGCATATTCACTTCCACCAATATATCCAAATGATATTGTACCAATATGGATGAATGTTTTCAGGACATTATTGCTTCAGGAATATTCACAATTACTACTTTTGAAATGTTCAAACAATATTTGACTAATATCGCAAAATGTACCAATATTGCTGAATATTTTGAGGCCAATATTGCTTCGGGAATATTTCGCAAATATTATTCAAGTAATATTGGACTCAATATTGCCCCCAATATTGCATTTCAAATATTTTGCTAATCTGTTCACAATATTGTACCAATATTCTATCAATTTATGTGTGAAAACTTCGATATTTGCATGGAGATCGAAGAATATTCCAAATGATTATTATTTCCAATTTTCACGAGTTGATGCTGAAACTCAATGTATGATTATGAAATTAAATTCCATGCAACTCTTTCAGGTAACTTTTTATGATGTCTTCCTATCTTACCCTACTTTTTGCTCTTTTATAATATTTTTATTATCAAATTGCCGCCAAATCAGTAGTCACATGACAAGTATCAAAATCGATTGTCTCGTTGTCGGACATGCACAATCTATCACCTAAAAATTATTTTTCAATATTCTGATAAAAAACTTTTTTCCCTTGTTACATACTTTATAGCGGGCACTGTATATCGGAAATCAAAATAAAAATTAGTGCTATAATCAAATGTCTCAGCAGCTTAATATTATTCTTATGATGCGTAATAGGATAAATGTAAGAGTGGCTCTAGCTAAACTTCGCTTATTATGTAATTTTGTACCAAATAATAGTATATTATTATTATCATTATTATCATTAAATATCTCCACAAAATTATACATAAATGCCAAAAAAAATTACTCAATCGGCATCTCAGAGAAAAGAGAGTATGTTTTATATCGGAGAAACTGGTAGAACTTTCAAAAAGCGTTCAACTGAACATAGGCTATGTGAATGACAAAACAAGTTCAACTTATGCTGTCTATCTGCTTACAAAGCATGGTTATTTTGAACACTATTCTGAACGTGAACAAATTGATGAGATTAAATCTGTTTCAAAGTTTGAAAACAAGCAAAGGGCAGAATTCTCATAACTCAATTAATGACCAAACACAAGTTAATGACTCGAATTCTATATTGAATTAGATCTGTAAGTATACTAGATAAATTTAATTAGGATAATAATTGAAAACAATAAGTGTCAACATAGGCCAATAAACAGAGCGATTTCTTTTTTGCAATTCGGTCGTCACGGAGGATTGAATAATTAATAATAAAGTTATCACCCCCTGGGGGGTTGCAACCCCCCCCCCCCTCCCCAAATCATATAAAAAATTCTGGAAGGTATTTTCTTGACATTTCAGCTCTGGGCAATAAATATGAGTGAAAATCGGTATTAATAATGGGGGCGAATTAATTTCAACAATTAAATAAACCCCCTCCCGTGGCATCAACCCCTTCCCGATATCGTGTTTTTTTGGGGTATTTCTATGAATATGTAGAATTGTCAGTCCTGAGTTATGAAACTGAGCGAAAATTTGTAAAAATAATAGGTATAAATTATTATAAGCGATTTTCCCGCTCCCGCATTCGGGGCATATCCCCCGTATTGCGGAGACATTGGGGTAAGAGGGAAGGGGAAGAATATTTGAAAACTCTCAAACTAATACTCGTAGATATAAATGTGGGTGAATAATCGTTAAGAACTGTCGTTATTGAGATTTAGAAGTATTGTTATGAAAATTATTCGCAAATTCGAGAGAAGATCAACTTATTGTATAAATCAGACGCAGACCGGAGGTAACGAAATATGATAGTGTTTTTCAATGATATCGAGAGAGGGTATGGAGAAATGAATCCACAAGTAATCACCATCAAGAAATGTATAGGAAAATATATTCATTCACTCATACAACTCATTATCTACTTCATCTTCAGTCTCATCGTCTTCATCTTCACAATCTGGATATTTTGAAACAGAGCTGAGTTGAACATGAAACTAATATTTCAAGAATACACTCACTATTTTCAATTAATAACAGTGACACAGCACTAGGAGATGTTTCCTCGTCTCCGACTATCAATGTTATCCCAGTATCCAGTGTTTTCTGCACAGGAACTTTTATATTATCTCACGTTTACATAGAGCAACGTTGACTGCTGCTCACGCGCACCGACAGAACCGCGCCGCTGTATACTATACAGCGGCGCGCTAGCTGCCGCATTGACAATGTCCCAAGCTGATATTTTTCAGGTTTAAGAATCTCAATGAGTTTAAACCAGGTACACTTCGGGACAATTTCCTTTGGTGCACTGTCTTCCTCGGTCTCGAATTCCCATATTCTGTCATGGACTGATTTTATTCTTCTTTCCATAGAAAAATAATGCGATCAAATGCCGAGTAACCTCTATTTTAAGTACTTAAAAGATTGACCGGATTGCATTAAAAATTTGTACAAGTTACCAAATTTGTATGAATATTTTCAATAAGAGCATGGTTTTTTCTGCAAACTGGCTTTTCATTCATGTTGATACGTGCTTTTATCTCTGCGTTATTAGCATTTGAAATTATAAACTCTCTCAAGATTTTGTAATCTAAAATATGCGAAGAATTGAAAACACTCGTATTTTAAACCAACATTATTTGGACCGGTTAAACGTTATGCAATTTGACAATGAAGTATTCCTCAACTGCTCATATTACTTGCTACAAGTGAAAAGACATTATATCAGAAATCGCAAGCATTATTTCACGAAGTCAGGAACTTTAATATTATAAGATTTTCAATTGCAATTTTGCAGCTGGCAACTAAGCGTATAAATATATTAATATCAGAATACAAAGCTGCGATCTTTATCTTCAAAATGACGTGAGATTTGTCCAAATTTAACATTTATGTGAGGAGTTATAGAACTTTACTTCACGCGATGGTTGAAAAAATGCACGTTGGCGGGAGCCGGCGCAACACCTGCCCCATTGCGAAAGCATATAAATTCAACAATTTTTTTCAAGAATGCCGTGCGAATTCTCAAAATTTTGGTAGAGACAGGTTTTTTTGTAAAAATTTGTGCTCTTTCTGAATATCAAGTTATTTTTTTGATTTAAATTAAATTTTTTGAGATATTTCGAAATTACCTCAAAAACTTATTTCAACGCGTTTTTTGGGGGGGTGATAATTTTCCTCAGAAGTAATGTACACACTGTATTCTATAATTAAAAAAAAAAATTCGGCGAAGCAATTTATGTTGAGGTTGATAGCCCTGTTGATTGGCCTAACATCCGATTGATTGGAGGAAAGGTACAAAAAACTGCCTGTATGACGAAACAATTGGAGCGCTTTTATAAACCAAAAATTCGTAAAAGTCAACGTCAACATCAATAAGTTTCATTATAAACATAGGAAAAAATTGTAGATTATTCAATTAGAAGTGAAATTGATGGTTTATTTGTCGATGCTGAACGTATTGAGGTTAATAAGTAATTCAGTTGAGCAATACATAAACTCACTTTTACTCCGAATAAAATATGTGATTCCAACCGCAAACATATTCAGATGAACTAAAAATTGGTGAGATACAGAGTGAAGACCACCTCTAATTTTCTTCTTCTTCTAGTTAGTTTTTTGGATTTCTGTCTCCATACGGAAACAATTTCTCCAAATCAGGTAATTTGAAATAAATTCAAGTAGTTTTAAATAGCAGTACGGCCCCTAGATCCGACAAATCCGTTGTGATCTTGCCTGGATACCGGCGTAGGAAGCACCTCTAATTAGAATCAGAATTTAAGTGAATGAAAAAAAGTATGAGAACGCTTTGCGAGTGATCAAATCAGAGCAGCGCTTATAAACATACTTCACTCATCAAGATCGGAACTTGTATTGAGATTTTCAAAAATGTTCAATGACTTAACACTCTGCACTGTAGGCATTATGAAATGAACTTCTTGATTCATCTTTGGGACTCAATTGAGCATTTCAAATATTTCTAAAGTTGGTGAAAGGAAGTAGATCTTTTACTTCATGGCCAAAATGTTTAACTTTTATATAGTGAAGCAAGTGTCATTTTGCAGCAAAAATTACACGAGTTACTAATGTTATTTCGTTATATATTTCAATAGGATTTCATCTGATTTTGAATATCTGAAAAGCATTGGAACATAAATGAAATGTGAATATGAATTTTTCATTTGTAAATCTGGAAAATCAAGTGGATATCTCAGACAATATGTTTGCAGTTACCCCTGGTACCGATGACAAACTGTTTTTTTTTTCAATTCCAAAAACATTGTAAATTAACCCTAGATCCACACCGTGGGGTCACTGGTGACTAGACGGTTTACCTAATTGCGATAATATATAAACATAGAGTACAGGAATCTGGAAATTTCAGTAGCTTCATTATTCGATGTCTTTCACTTATGTGAGCAATAAAAGATATAGAGGTGCCATTTCTATATGCACAACACACGTTGTTATGAAAGCTGCATATCACTATCCTATGTAATAGTTTGTGGGTGAGGGGTAACCTCCGAGTTCGGAAGGGTAGATTTATTATTGTCATGATATTCGGATGTAAGCTTAGAACCAGTGGCGGCGTGCTGATACATTTTTTTCATGTTATATTTTTATCTGTAGACAACTAAATGCCTGGTTGAAAAGCACCTGTGCTATCAAGATGTCAATAAAAAATACTTCATTGTGCAAAGAATTAGATTCTTGCTGACAAAGCATAGAATAAGGACAGTTACTGAGAAAATAAATGAAAGGTCTGAAGTAAAAAAGTCAAAATATTCAAATTGTTGAATCACATCAGTAAACTATACTTTAAACTATACGAATGCTATACATGCATTTTAATACACATAAAAAGTTACACATAAACTATAATACACATAAGAGATACCATTCAAATTTAAGTTGAAAGCGTATCATTAAAATACTGCCTTAGTAGCTCTTCAACTCTTTTTCTTATGTTTTTCTCTAAATTCAGATTATTGGTAACCTGAGGCAGATAAAGTTGTGAAGAAGTGATGTTTTAAGTTATGCAGAGTTAAGGTTCCGTCAAACCAAAGCGGGAACGCTGGAGCGGTAGCGGGAACAGAACTTTGGAACCGTGCGAATTGCTATAAAAACAGAACACATAGCAAACCATATTTATTTTGTTGCTTGTATGCATTTTGGGATACGAATAATCACACCGGTATGTCCCACTATAGAATTTAGTTTCAGATTCATCTCGTTCCCACTCCCGCGTTGGTTTGAGGAAACCTTTAGGCTCAGGGAGCGATCGATATAACAAGTCTGTCTGGCAGGAAAACGAGAATTTCTCATGTATTCAAACTAGAAAAAGATCACTGAACCATGTATTAAGTAATCGAAAGACATTCCAACAAGACTTCACGATATATATGAATAACTAGGCACAATGTTATCAATAGAATAACTCGGAAAACATATCTATAGCTTGCACTTTTCTCTGAGGCTATAAATCCTATACAGTAACCAGCAATTTTTTCATACAGATAGGAGAGCCTATATCTATTTGGAATTCCTCAGAAGATGATATTCTTCAGAAAAAATTTCCTGCATCTTACCAAACTCGAAATTCTCTATCCAAACTTTGCTTATTTCCATTTGTCTAAGAGGGACATGAATAATTAGAAGTACAATACACAAAAAAGTCTTTGAAGAAGTGATTTATATATGCATTTGAGATAAAGTAAGTTACAAGTTTGGAGTCCATCACTTTTCATTTACGGATTAAAGGAATTCAATGAGGAATCTCCTGGAATTGGGAGTATAGACTTTCTCGAAGGATTAAAAATCATACTCAACCTATAAATCAGATTTTAATTTTGCGATGATTATAAGTATTCCATTTACAATAAAGAAGTTGGTGTCCACGTCCGGTTTAACCGGAAGCGCTGCTCCACTGAAAACATTCCAGATCGATTAGTCATGGTGATGTATGTGATATTCTATGTTTATAAAATTTTATTCAATTGGGAACATCTAAAACTTCTGATGAACCGATTGCTTACGTGATAATCTCTCTGATAATCCAGTACCCATCAGATGGAGTTTGTAATAGCTAGTGGCTTATGATTTGAATTTGGTTATGAATAGTTGAGTATGCTTACTTACTTACAAACTTTTAAGTGTGCCTACACTGCAACAAGTTTTTCCTAATTATTGAAGGTAATCGTTTTTGAAGTTGGCTCACGTAGTAACAAAGTTTTTTACAGCTATTTCAAGAAATAGTATATTTTCGCGTCAAAATCGGGATAAAACTGAACAGATTCATTAAATGTCAACTCATGATACCTTACTGCTACGCCCAAGGTTTGATTTGACAAGGCGATGAATAAGTCGTAAATGGACATAAACAAACATGATCGCCAAGTCAAGAGTGAATAAATATGGATTTTCAACCTGATCAACGAGTACAAACGGGAATATCCGACAATGCCTTGTTTTAACATGACTCAGGCATTGATGTTTGTAGACAATGTCGAGTATGTTGCTTTCAAGAAAGAGATAGAAAAGCCCTCTCTACATCTTTTATTGCTCGGAGTGTGAGAACGCACTTCGCCATTGTCTAATCATTTGAGTCATTTATCATGGTTCGTCCCCACAGCGTTATCAACGTTATTTGATTTTTTTATATTAGTTGTTTCAATTTATTGAATTTAGTCATTTCAACCGATTGCTTAACGACTGAAATAATCAGAATTTAGACAAATAAGCGCTTCCTCATTGAAATAAAGCTCTATATAACCCTCCATATGTGGATAACAGTGAAGGTGAGCCAGAAAAAGATTTGCATAGTGAATTTGAAGATCTTGTGATTTTTGTCAAGTCCGATGAAGATACTCCATAACAACCCTCCACTGAGAATAGTAGGAAGGCATCTGAATGCAAACAAGGTTTTTCGGGAACATCTCCATTCAAAACAGACCAGGATATCAATGGCACATTTTGTTAGAAGAAAGGAAGAACTTATGTACTTAACATTGCCTTGACATATGTGACGATGGCAATAGTAGAAGTGCTACTGGTTTTTATTTATTAGATTATGTACTACAGTTCATTTATTTTATGGTTAAGGTACCTAAAAATACATATCCTTTCAAAATCATTTCAATTCTTACTTTTGTATCATTTTAGAGATAGATACTATGTATACATCGTTTATGAGAAAATACATTTCTGAATTTTTGGGAACTGTGTTTTATTTTAAGCATTTGCTCCATCAGAAACTCTATTTTCCATGGGGTCACACAGGACCCCACATAGTTTTATTTGCTATAAATGAATCACTGTGCGGTTCTAGGGTTAATGCAGTGATCCTAACTGGATACGCGAGCCATCTAATGTCTCAACACTCTCTAAATCTTGAGTCCTCTTAACTAATTCCGTTGTAAGACGTCAGATAGAGCGCATATACACTCCTCTCAGGAAATGTACTTGAAGAGTGTCGCCCCATCAGTTTATTTTTCGTTCAGTTCATTTCATTTGAGTTCAAGTTCATGATTTTCATCTTATTTAATTTCATTGGAACTGCATTCTCAATATTTTTGGTATGTATGGTATGGTAAGAGTGTTTTCACCGCTTTGAATCAGTGTTTACTTCCACCTGTAATTCTTGGCAGAAGGGAAAAACATTTCTGTTAATTCGAATCTATAGGATTTAGAAAATTCGTCCTTCTCTCTTCTCCAAAATAACTCACTGATTACCACAGAGGATCAAAGAGAAGAGAGAACCTCCCGAAGTTTTGAGCAATCATCAGAAAGGGTGAGTTTATACAATCCAAAATTCATAAAATCAAATCGTACGAAAGCGTAGAAGGGCCACATGATTTTTTAAAAATCTTTTTCACAAAATTTCGATTTGATCTTGAAATTCAATAAAACTCCGAGTTTAAGGTCAGAATTTAATACAATTCTGAGTTTAAAGTCGGAATTTATTAAAATTCCAAGTTTGAAGTCGAAATTTTATGACACACGTTGAGAATACCATACATTGAATTCTGACTTCAAACTCAAAATTATATTAAAATACGACTTTGAACTCGGAATTTTATCAATTTCTGACTTTAAACTCAGAATTTTATTATATTTCGACTTCAAACTCGGAATTTCATTAAATACTGACTTTAAACTTGGAATTTCATGAAATTTCGAGTTGAACGTCTATGCCTTCGTACAATCGCACCATCAAACTGCAAAAACTGCACAGTCAAAGTTTGAAATCAAGCTACAAAATGTTCTTATAAATAAACTTAACCGATTTTTTCAATAAAATCCACTTCTTTTAATTTTTGATAATTGATCTTTTTTCCTAAATGATGTAACGAACTTTTCCTAACCAGTAAGGAAGAATAAACAGTTCCTGACTAGTGTTGAAAAGCTAGTTGTTACTACATTCACGTCAGTTTTGAAAAGTGTAACTTTAAGCGTCAAAACTAGAGAAAATATCTTACCTCATTCAATTGGAAGCTCAAATTGAATTCGGATAATGAAGGAAACTAAAACAGGTTGTCGAATAGAATATCTGACGCTCAAAAGCATTTCACCTCAAGATCGTGTTCATGGATTCGGAAATGAAATTCACCGCACGTCGTATATATCTATTTTCGAATGAGTGAAGCTCATTCAATATTCAAATAGAGTAGTTATGGTTCAGTATACCAACTGAACATGAAAGGAAGTAGTCATAATTACTCACGTCGTTCTCGATATGGGCCTTATTATTGAGTTGAAACACGCCGCGCACATGAGCACAATTTGGTCCACTTACCTGAAACAAAAAAGAAATCAGTGTTTATCATCACAAAAATGCATATTTCTGACATGAAAAGTCAGGAAAAGTTTTTGGGTAGGGAGTCACTGAAAAAAGTTACAGAAAATAGCTGTAATGATGTACAATCCGAAATCACGTGACTGAGCGGATTGCGTTTATTTACATTGAGCAACTCAAGTTGTTTTTTTAACGGTTCCCAATTGTGTTCATCGCGATTTTGAAAGAATTTCGGCACACTGATGATAAAAAAAAAATCAATATCAATTCAATTGCCTGCCATTCGAAATCGGTTGAAAAATATCGCCTTTCAATCCAAAACCTATGAAAAAAATGTGCGTAACTCGCCTCCTGGGAATCTACACTATAAGAATTTATATATGGATAGATAATGATAATAGTAATAATTTTGATTTTTAAAAGAATCAAAATAAAAGATAAATTCAATCGAGTTTCGAAAATAGACATGAAGATCACTAAAACTTCTAAAGCTTGTGGGTGATATGATATGTATTAATTGTAGTATAGTATAGACATTAAAAAAAAAACACAACATTAAAATAATCACAAAGGTGAAAACATTAAAGTCACGTAGGTTAAAACTTTTCAATAATCACATGAGTAGAATATCAAAACCAATTACAAAGCATTTTTTTTTGTCAAAGTGGGGTTTTTTCATCTTATCATGTTAGGTGTGTAGTCATAGTCAGGTAGAGTGTCGTATTTGGGTGTTATGGGGCTGCCTAATTTTTTATTTTATAAACTATAACTCTATGAGTTTATTCAGTATGTTTCTATCTGTAGTGATCATTCATTGTTTTACATGGTATTTGAATAAGGTGTAACTTTTTGTGGAAATAAGGTTGTCTGGTAGTAAATTATATTTTTTGGTACAAGAAATTCTGCTGCTTTTTCGCAAGACGGAGTTTTCATAATTTTTTTTTGAGTTTCATATCGTTGTTCGATGGGTATTAGCTTGATTTTATTTTCATGGATATACTTCAGAATCCGCTGACAAAAACTGTGTCTAGTATCAAAAATATTGGTTAATGAAAACAATTTGTCACTGGGATATCTTATGTTCTTTTTCAATATTATTCTCTGGAGTCATTTTTGTATGATAACCAATTTACATATATCATTTTCTGCTGCAGCTACCCAACCTATGATCCCACAAGACATCTGTGATTGTACAAGTGCATACTATAGCTTCATTAAGTTTTTCATATTCAAAGATTCTACTACCTAGTTTCGTAAGTGGACCTCTCCATTTGTTTTTCACTTGCTCGATATGGAAGTCCCATCTCGAGTGTGTTTCAACTGTTATTTCTATATATTTCAACTGATCTTTTTCTACTACGTTTCTACTAGGTGTCGTCTCTTATGTGGGTTCCTAGGTTTGGAAGATGATTGGAGAACGATGAAAAAGGTAAATAATAGGTCTATCCATTACTGACTGTATTTGAACCAGCCACTTACTTTTCTCAAGTCTTGTTCTGTTGTTGTTTGTAGATCTGCTCATGTTTTCCCATTATAGATTATTGCCACATCATCTGAAAAACTTACAAGTTTACCTTCCTACCTTCAAACTATTTATATGTAAACAATGAATAATAGATGTCCAAGCCCTGTACCCTGTGGTACACCGTAAGTGATAGTTATAGGATATAGCTTTTTATTTCTTCAATATCTACTACTTGTCCCCAATCTGAAAGGTTATCTTTCACCCACTGGTGTGTGGTCCGTATTATGCCGTAGGAGTATAGTTTTTCAAGCAATCTCCCCAATATTTTCTATAGATCCATAAAAATGAATATGAGAGGGATTTTTTCATCTAATGCGTTGTAGATTTCTCATGTCAGAACAAGAATGGCATCTTTTGTACTGCGATTTTCTCTGAATCCGTATCAATTATCAGACAGTAAGTTAAATTTCTCCACAATATATATATATATATATATATATATATATATATATATATATATATATATATATATATATATATATATATTTGTTTTTTCAAATATTTTGTGGGTAATATAAGTTAGAGGAATAGCCATTTTTGTTCTCCTAGTTCACAGAAAATAAAATTGGACCTAGTACCAAACACCACCTGTGATTAACGAAAAAATCATTGTTACAAGGCAATTTTCATTATCCCAATCAGAGGGTACAGATTTTTCAACAACCACATTCCTTTACAAGATCAATTAGTGATCATCAATTTGATTGTCGGAAACTATATCGTAACAAGGACATTTTCATGGGCACAATCAACAAGTTGATTATAAACTCTCATTATTCAATTACAAGTGTCCTTAGTATCATCAACATTAGAATCGTTCTCAATAATTAATTTCATTGTTGATCAATGTTGAAATTTGGTAACACAATCATGCGAAATCTTCAACGTAAACCCAACCTTTTCTAAGATCAGTGCACAACTGCATCAATTTACTTATGTAAATCTAATATCCCGTCTACATTGGCACAATATATATGAATACAAATATTGAACATAGTTGTTTTCGCAACTGATCACCAAAACATCAAGCCAATCCCAAAAGTATAACCATAATTCTCAGTTCCTCGATTCGCATTGCAACTTACCACTTCCAGACAAGGTATGCACCGGGACCGGCGTGCCCTGACGCTGTGTCTTTCTGTTTTCCCGCAAATTTTGTCATAGAACCATTGAAAGAAGGAAGAAATCGAAGATTTTTATTGTGACTGTGTAGTTTTTGTGTAGTTTCTATGACAAATAGGTAAGACATCTAATTTGACGAGTTATTGTTATATTATTTGAACTGAAATAAGTTTCATCCCAGAAATCTTGTATTTTGTTAGGTTAAGGGACGAAAAATATCTGAAAATGTGAACAGTTTCACAAAAGAAAATAAATACTACATACCTATCCACGTAGACATAGGTATTTGAAACGTAGATAATTCCCTAAAATGAAGTGATCAGACTGAGATATTATTCCAAGAAATATAGGGAATGGAAATTATGAGCTACATAGGTATCATGAATTACCGATACCAAAGGTGTTGGATTTCAAACTTCCATAATTTCTAAACAGGGTTCTGCGTCAGTGGCGCGGTGTTCCCATAGAAATATAATACACGGTATTTCCTATCTCTGTTAAGAAAACAGAAGTTGATTTTGTTCATAATTTTCTAGGGAGTTGAATGGTTGCGCTGTTTTATGGGCAGATCTCTTTTTTTTATGAAATGGCAATCAGTTTTTCAGCTTCAACATACTTACTTAAGTATCTTGAATCTCAAAAATCTTAAGTGTAATCATTATTCATTGCGAATGAAAAACTTTTAAATACCTATTTGAAAAAGAATACCTTTGAGTAAATTTATTCTTATTAATGTTCATTACAATTTTGTAATATTTGTACAATTTTGGGAAGTGCTCTGACGATTACGTCTTGACACAAAAAATTAAATGATTGAATGAGTTTATAAAATCAATAAATTTTACCATTCATTTTATTTCAAAAACAGAAGAAGGTAATCAGCCCCAAAAGAAATAAAGTAATTTGTTGTGAGAGACATTCATATCAAAATGTTGTTTTTTATGAAAAAGGAAATTTATTGGTTTAAGTATTCTGATTTCACATTTCAAACGAAGCCAAAATTTAGATAGACACTCTTTATATTATATTTATAGTTTTAAACGACATGTGAATCGTCACCACCTAAATATTGCCGTGGAAACAATTTTTGATTCAAATGATAATGTAAAGGAATTTGCACCTGTGCCTTCTACTTCTTCAGTTCACTCTAATTCTTTTAATTATGAACCAGATGTTTTGAATGTGCAAAATGACAGTGAATTACAGAACAATGCACCCAAACCACCAAAATTTGATTTCGAAAAAAGTATGAAACAATTTACAACATCCATGTTAGAATTTGTACACAATGCCGATAACTTTTTAAGAAAAAATGTTACTGATATTCAGACGTCTGTGAACAAATATTTAATAGAACCTTTACTAGATACATTTTTGAAGTTTGCGCAGTATGAGAGTATCCTGTTATTCATAATTAAAAGTCTTAGGGAAAATGAATGATTATATCGAGAATAATGAAAATTCCGATAGATTACTCTTCAGTACTCTTGTACATTTACCGATACCAGAGTTGACCCCTGTCAATACTGATATAACTTCATCAACAATGGAAAATAGTACCTATATAGAAAATGCTTCCGGATCTACTTGGATATCTACAAATAATGTCCTGATAGAGTCAGAATTATCAACAGATCTCCTCTTGAACAAAGAGGGAGAAAAAGAAGAGTTGAGATCTTCACTGGTAAGTTTTCAACAAGAAAACTTACTAGATCATTTCATTGGTAAGTCACTCTCCAGCACTCTTTATACAATACCAAAACTAATTCATTCTAGTAAAGTTTGCATAATCTTTTTTTCTAGAACAAAATGTGTTTGTTAATGTCCTACGAATGATAAAAAGGCATCACATTGAGAGACTTTTGAGAAAGTTTGATATGGGGACACAAATAACTTTTGAACACAATTTGGAAGAGTGGCGTCAACTAATGGGCATTCCTCTTAGTGACAACATAGGGAATATCAGAGGAGACGACTCACCACGATCTACTAATACTTCGATGTCATCATCTCTCAGCTGTTCCAGATATTCTCCATACCCATCTTCTCCATCTCCAGACCCAGGAAATAGTATTTCGTTATCAGACATTCTGAACGAATCTTCTAAAGCCAATATGTTGGCAGAGTACTATAAAAAAATTTCAAAATTTCAAGAAGAACAAGTTATCATTTAGAACGTGATCAGTTGGACAGATTTCCAACTGAAAAATTGGTAAGTTTTGTAGTATTGTAGATATTCATTACTATGTATTTCAATTTGCTCCATTCTAGGAATTCTATCGTACTAACAAACGTGGGAAAATCTACAACAAATGGAGAAACTCAAATTCTACCTTTAAGTCGACTATATCAGGCAATATAACTCCAACATCTAAATCAAAAACAGAAAAAGGAAAAGGGACAAGGATTAAGAAAGTTTTTGGTAACAATTTATTTTATTCGCTCATACAATGTGTACTATATTTATATTACGAAAAGCTATACTGGATATTTACACCATATTGTCCTTTCACAGGCTAAATTGTATTATTTTTTTTAGTTGCCGAAGAAGATGCAGAAGTATACTTGAGATCTTTGCAATTTGATCCACTTATGGCCGAAGAATTTGACAATTGCTGGAGAGCATGTAGTAATTATAGATTGCAAGAAATAAAATCATTAAATACTACCAAAGCCATACCAGACAAATGGCAATTTTATAAACAGCCATCTGGATATCGTCTGGTAATTTGTTTTGCTGCTTTATAGTAAATAGTGAATTATATTCAATGTTATTTTCTGCAGGTTGATATGGACTTCAAGGCCAGTTTCGACAATTGTGACGGATTATTAAAAAAATTGGACACGGGATGCTCCAAAAATTCTTTCATTCATGATGGATGAGCATCATATCAAAGATAAAAATATAAGGTCCATCTTGGAAAAATTGCAAGAAGAAAGTGTTCAAGTGTTCATGAAAGTAAGTTCAGAAATATAGTCAAAATATACTTTAATGTCAGAAGTTTTTCAACTTATATATATATATATATATATATATATATATATATATATATATATATATATATATATATATATATATATATATATATACAGGGTGACCCAGGGTTAAACCGCCAAACTATTAGGGTCGCCCTGTATATATATTCATTCATTTTAATTTATCGACTGAAAATTGATAATAACGGAGGGAGATAACGGGGATCTTCTAAGATCCTCGTTATGTATATAATATATATATATATATGTATATATATATATATATATATATATATATATATATATATATATATATAGAGTGACCCATTTGAAAGCGGGCCACCTCTCTAAAATTGTTATTTATTATCCGATTCAGAAAATTTTTTTTCAATAGATAGAGCATCAATAGTTCAAGGCCAACTTCGAATTTTTTTCAGGTCAAAAATTCAAAAAACATGCTAGCGATTTTTTTAAATAGGATTTTACGACGCCACTGGATTCACGACATTTTCAAATCCTTTACGTAAAAATAACGTGGGAATGCGTACATCAATAAAAAAGTTATATGGGAATGAAATTTGAAAATTATGTCAATAAATCAACCCACCACTTCAATTTCGGAATATTTATCAAAATTCTGACAATACCACTGGATTCAGAATATTTCGAAATAAATTTGGCCAGAATTTCATCGAAATCTATTCATAAATAAAAAAACTATAAAATATTAAAATTTGAAAAGAATATTGTTTTGTGGAATTTCAGAAAAAAATTATTTTATTAGTTTACAATTTTTTTATCTATGAACAGATTTCGACGAAATTCTGGCCAAATCTACTTCGAAATATTCTGAATCCAGAGGTGTAGTCAGAATTTTTATAAATGTACTGAAATTGAAGTGGTGGGTTGATTTATTGACTTTCAAATTTCATTCCCATATAACTTTTTTATTGATAGACGCATTCCCACGTTATTTTCATGTAAAGCATTTGAAAATGTCGTGAATCCAGTGGCGTAGTAAAATTTTATTTAAAAAAATCTCTAGTATGTTTTTTTGGATTTTTGACCTTGAAAAAAATTCGAAGTAGGCCTTGAAATTTTTATTTCGAGTTAATGGCAATCAACTAGAACTATTGATGCTCTATCTATTGAAAAAGGAATCTTCTGAACCGGATAATAAATAACAATTTTAGAGAGGTGGTCCGCTTTCAAATGGGTCACTCTGTATATATTTATATATTTTGATTTTTGTTCGAAAACATGAATACAATATTAAAATCTGTTGTGGAATCATCTGTGGCTGAAAGACAAACTTTAGTCGCTATTTTCCATCGTGTAAGATAACCTCTTGGGAGGTTTTCATGTTGAAAAGGGGAACATTAATTATTCCAGTTCAGGCCTTCAAGAATCTTATTTCCCCTTCATGAGGAACACTAGTGTGAAAAGAAGAAATGACAATTAAGGTTATTTGTGTGAAAATAATTTTTTCTACCAGCGTGCGGAAAAATCCACTTTTCCGCACTCATTTTAGTTTTGAAAGAGTCACTTTTCCGCACTAGTGCGGAAAAGTTTTTTCCGCACTCCTTTTAGTGCGGAAAAAACATTTTAGTGCTAACGCGTCGTTCGGCCATCTGCTATCGCGTGCGGAAAAGTATTACTTTCCGCACTTGTTAGGTAAACTACTATTCTACTTACGAAAAGTGAGGTTATAAAACATAAACATTTTTCCTTTTAAAATTTGACATATTAAAATATTGTAAGTGAGGATAGGAACATAAATATCCAAGAAAGCACGGAAGGCAATGTGACAAGCACTTGATGCTAAATTTTCACATTTGTTTACATTTAATACCCCAGTGAAATGAAAAAATTAATGAATAAATGATTTTTTCGTTCGAAAGTATTCTACATATTATGTACATATTAATTCAATTTATATATTGAAAAAACCATTTTTTCAGATGGCCGTGATGCTGCAATATTATGGTGCCTTCATGGCTATTTTGTTCCAACAAACAAAATAGTGAAGAAAGATTGTACTGGAAGAAACCAAACTATAAAATTCACTATAAGAGATTCTCAAGAATCTTTTTAGTGTCTAGGAAAAACATCCAAAGACATAGAAGAAAAGATATTGGCTTTAAAACAGAAGAAAACTGCAATTCAACCATTTATTTATGACATAGGAGAAGACATTTTTAGAGTAACAGATATTGGGTTGTATTTTGATGAAATAAAATTCAAATTTTAACATAATTAGGGCAGTTGACAAATGTTTCTAGCTGTTTTATCTATTCAATTTAGATTACCCGGCAGAGAGTAGAATGTTTTGGAACTTCAGTGAAAGTCACTTTTTCAAAATTGAACATTCCTCAAACTTTTCAAAAGTGCATGTTCTATGTCAAGAACTGATTGAAAAATAAAGCTGAAAAATCATCATTTGTGTTTTACTCATTTTCTCCCCAATCAATTAACTATCAGGTATTTTTTATGACTGTTATAGTCATTAAAATATATTCACCTGAAGACGATTGCAGATTCAAGCAATTATTGAAACGTAGTGAAAAATTGAAAGAAGTAGAAATCTCTCAACCATTAAGGCGATGGAAGTCCGAAGTACAAGTAATCAAGTTACTACATAGTCTACAACCTTCAAAAAAATCATTGAACTATATCTTTGACAAAACAACATTTCAATAGTTGAAAAATGTTATAGAAATAAAATGCCCAATGATGTTTCCAAAACGGCTGGTATGTTGGTTTGAAATCCAATTAATATTTATCATCATATTTATTATTACTCTCAATGATGGATTTGAGAAAATATAAACCCCCTGGAGGGAATGAGGTTGACATCAGGTGTTATTCAAGAAAAATGGAAGAAGAGGTGTGGTATCACGATACATTTCACGAGTAACTCCTTTACCTATCTTACTCTATAATACCTATATATGCGTTTCGATAACTGAGTTATCATCATCAGTGAACACCTTATAGTTTAGATACTGATGATGAACTTGGTAGTTGGAATGCGTATATATTAGATGTTGAAGTGTGGTTAGGGTAATACTCGTGCACGTTATCAATAACATCATCATCATTATGATGTAACAATTCATCGTAGTGATGTCTACATTCAATGAACCCATGGTTCATATCAATGTCTGAATGATAGAACTGATGTTTAGAAGAGATTGGACAGAAAATATTTTTCATTGTAATGATTTAACAATTCATCTTAATGATGGCTACATTCAATGAACCCATGGTTAATATTAATATCAGCATGATAGAATTGATGTACAGAAGAGATTGCGGCAAAAAACTTTGGTCATGAGTTCATGCATCATTTCAATATCAAAAACCTTTTATTGATCATCACATTTGTGCGATATTCCAGGATATTCAATGTTATACTATTGAAAATCAATGGTTTGATGGATTAATTCGATCATTAGCGTTGATTGGCTCCAACATATTATTTATTGTAGCAATCTAGAGTAAAAGAGTGAATATATCATCCAGTTTCATTAAAACAATGTCCCTCTCCACGACTCAATCACTAGTGCTACATTGAACCGAGCAGAAGAAGCATCGGTTGAAAATTAATCATAGAAAACGTTGAATCAATCACTTTTTTCCTTGTCTACAGGCCAATTTTTCTTTCTGTGTTGTTCTATTGTTTCTGCTCAGATGTTCTCTGATCCAGGTGATTTTTTTCAGAAAGATAGACATTATGCTTTATTTCTGGAGAAATACCATAATGAGAAAGCTTCGTCCATGAAATAAACATAGGTATTTATGTTTCTTCACAAATATACATAAGTACAAGAAAATATGCTGCCAATCTCAAAGTACGCCACAATTGATAAAAACAGATTTTCGTATTTTCATTCAGTTGTACGGCATTTAGATCGCATCGAAAACTATTAATACTATAGTCTTCGAAATACTTAAGGATAGTTCTCTAGAATAGGATCTATTTTTAATTTTTTCGATGTCAAGGCATATACCTTTGTGTTATTTAAATTTTTGACGTGCCCTAATATTTTGGTGTCATCCGCGGATAAGTTAAAGTTTCCTCTTATATCTATAGTCTATAGTCATTTATGTGAAGAAAAATATTCAGAAGAGGAAATTTATTTTTCAATCTGTAGGGCTATGGATACCTTCAATTCACTAATTTGAGCCAAAATATTTTGGAAAAATACATCTTCAATATTTTCTGTCAAAATTGATGTTCCATGTAGAATTTTATTTTTGAATTGAAATTACTAATTTTTTTTCAAATAGCAACATGGTCGGGTTAGGAAAAGAGTTAATTTTGTTACGAATAATTTGATACTGCACAATATTAGGTTTCAAACAAACTTTTGTTCTATAACTTAAAAAGATTATGTTAGATCTGTCATCAATTGGTAATGAAATGAGATACAATTGCATGAAGTAACCTGTGACCAACACAGCTGATGAAAAAAAATTATAAGAAAAAATTATTTGTCTTATTCTACTTCGCTTCTACAAGAGAGAGATATATTTCATTTAGCTTTTGAATTATTGGTTTTGTTTTACCAGTTGTTTTGATTATAAGTTTTGATTTCGAGAGAAACTTTATTTTGAGAAATATCTGAATAAAAATTGTGAAATTTGTTTTTATGAAACTCCCAGATTTTCGGAGAAAACCCCTCAAATGCAGAGCTAAGGTTATCTATTCAAGTTTTTTAACGGAAAATTATTCGAAACATAATAGATTGTGGTAACAAATTATTCATGATAAAATGCTGTTTTTTTCTAACCAGGCAAGCCATCAAGTTGGCATTTGAAAAAAATTACTGATACATTTGAAAATTGAATTTCTCATAGCTGATTCATTTTGACTGCAAACTGTAAAGATGTGTTATTCTCAAAATTTTAGGACTGAAATTAGTGATTTGAAGATATCGATAGCACTCTAGAATAAAAAAATAATTTCAAAAGATGAATTTAATTCTGTTACAAAAATTTCTCATGACAAAAAAAAGAGACTGTGGTATCTTATCATCAGGTGACGTCACGCAAAACACTTTACTCTCAAAATGTAGTAAAAATGTCACATTTTTTCCCCCATTTGACTCGACCTAGATCTCTTTCCGGTTCAAAAGTTACGAGAGGGGAAAGCGTTACAATGCTCGAGCCCGCCATTTATATTTTAAAATTGACAGCTTCGCAAAAGTTTGAGAAAGATCAGGCCAAGCGGTTTGAAACTTAGCAAAGGGGAAGGACTCAATTTACAACCGCACTCTGTGTATTGTTTTACTTATGTGAAATGTGAAATGTGCAAATAATAATAATACTAATAATATCCATATTCAGAAATATTGTCGCGACTAGGGCTACTAGGGTAGCATCCTGAGCCGTATAAGGGGTTGCTTCCCTTACACAAAATGCGACTTGGGGGGTAGCTACAGGTGGTAGCTATATTAAATCAAGGGGTAGTAACAGAACATAAATATTTATTAAATAACAACTGGGATACGGGGGAAAGTTATATACACATTGTAACATAAGGGGCATTCAATAATAAAATATGGGATACTCAATGATAAAATACTTAAAACAACTCTTACCTAAAACTATCACTAAACCAATACTTCCAGCTAAGGCCAGAAGGGCCTAGCCTGTGAAGCTAACTGAGCGTCAGGGCTCTCTCCTCTATGGGAGTCTATTACTCACTCTCCCTAATGCAAATCACCTTATATTCATATATAGATAGAAATGTTTTATTTTTATTTGGTGTGCACTGTCACGGTCATATAATTTGCTAGTCATCAAACCCGCAATTGTTAATGACCTGCGATCATGACCTAATCAATTAATAACAAGAAACAATAGATCAGTGCACCAAAACGATTCAAATGTCATTGCTCGATATCACGACAATATGAACAGTGAATATACGAAATATTTCAAAAGCAAAAAATGCTTGTTTGTGATTCGATATATGAATAATACAGTGTGTAGTCATGTTTTTTGTTAAACTTGTTAAATCTCAGCCAGAAATTACACTGATCGACCAGGATCGACCATCCGCTACCGTCCACCTACTACCAAATATTGAAGTAGATCAATAAAAACTTTCAAACTCACACTGATCGACCATCTACGACCGACATGCAGTATAATTTTGTGAATCTGAAATTGATCTGACATTCAAAAGATTTCGTGAATTTTCTATTTATTCAATGAAAAAAAGTTAAAATCACAATTTCAATGTTTCTGTTGTATACAGTTCGACGCTAAATTATAGAACAAATTCATTATTTCTGAATATGAAGATATTTCGGAAAAATCCTCGGACAGGTCGATTTTCTTTTTCGATGGTCCAATTTTTGAACCACATTGGGGTCGAAATTTAGGAAAGGAGAGCAGTGAATGTGCAATGATGTGTCACGCCTCTAACATACCCAGTAGCTCAGTAGGCGTGGATTCGACAATAAAAATTGATTTCGATAAGATTGAAATATGGGGTTAATTTTCCGGAGCGCAACGAATTTATCGCTAGTGAAAAATCCGAAACCACCCTGATGGAATGGGACAACCCATTGCACTAATATTACTAAAATATTAAACAATAGATACCTGTAAATGGAATAATAATAATATATAAATATGTAGAGGTTTTGTCTTCCCTTACGCTTGGATAACATGGACCAGAATAAAAGAAATAGTCATGTCCCTTACTAATAAAATATATTGATAGTTACACACCCTGTATGTGAACAGTTCAGCTCACCATACAAAAAAAAATTAAATTAATGTAAATATCAACCACCAAGATGAATTCAAGTGAATGCTGTGATTGAGAGTATGGTATTGTTTGAATATATCAATATGAAACCTCCAGTGAGGGCTATGCTTATGACGTCACGATGATAGCTCACAGCCTTAGGGGCAGTCTTATTCTAAACTTATCTGATACTACGTAGACATTTTCAAGCATGCCAGTTCACCAATTATTGTGGTTGTAGTTCATCAGTGCCTTGGTGTATACAGGTGCACAGTGGGTACAACACAATCAATCAAAGTACATGTACAGCTGGGACGAATAGCGACGGAATGCTGAACAACAGATATACAGCGGGACAACCACAGTGGAACAATGGAACAATCACATGAGTGGAACTCCAATAAACGGTAGCGGAGCACTACCAGCGTTGAAGCAGTAACAGTAGCAAAGTAGTAGCAGAGTGGTAGCAGGACTAGCCACAGCGGAGCAGTAGCAAAGTGGTAGTCGCAGAGGAGCAGTAGTAAAGCAGAGTAGTCGCAGCGGAGCACCCTAGAATAAACCATACCAGTCTGACTTCCGATTACACTTTTATGGGGCCATAAGTAGAGCCCAAATGCAAATACTAACCTCTATCAAGTGGGAGGGTTCTGATAACAGCTTTGATGGTCTGTTTGCTGTCTGATAGCGAGTTTCTCGTGCCAGTGGTTTCACACAATGATGAAGTGACTTCTAACCTCAAAAATCCGCAAAGCGAACGGAGATTTCTCAAAAATATATAGCGTCAAAATTCGCAAACAATATGAGAAACTCTCCTGATATGAATTTTCCCAAGATCCATCAACGATGATCAAACTTTAATTGGAAATCTTCAAAATAGGTCAGTCACTTATCAATATCAAATAAAGAAAAGGAAAATATCTCTCAGATGTCAAAGTCAAAACTGTCAATATCTGACAAGGCACTTTCTTGTTCATTAGTGTTCGGTGGGAACAGTCCAGGAACTAACTCGAGCTACTTGGAGCTATGAAAAGAACACCTTAAGATTCAGTGTTGTCAACTGAACCAAGATGAAAACGCCAGCCTCTCAATCTCAGAACCAAACACAAACAAACAAACAAAAGTTCAAGTATTCGAATGTGAAGTGGGTACCTCAATGATACAAGACAGATATAGAGTAGGAATGAGTTTGGTGTTCTTAACACAAAACAATAGACTAACCAAAAGTATGTTTACAAAACAATGCTGTCATACCGCAAAATAGAACAACGGATAATTGTCATTAGCTTAAGGCCGGTTCATGTCCGCTCAAACTAGTACAGCAAAGGTAAGTAGGTACTAACATTCGGAACAAGCTATACATGACAACGATTAAGTTGTCATTTTGATACAGTGGCGTACAGAGTGGAAAGTGTATATCAATGACAGAGAATTTCTGTTGTTATTGTATTAAAACAGAAAGGGTTTTCTAGTGCAAAATAAACCCGTATCACCCCACCCAAAATATATAGGGTTAACCGCAATTGAGTAAAAATGACTTTGGTAATATTTTTAAATTGGACAACCAGTATATTTTTCCATATTTGGTTAGGGATCGTCATTACGAATGCAGGGATACCAAGTTTGATGAGATTATGTCAAACGGCTGCGGAGATATGGCCAAAAAACTTCCCCGTATGTCTAATGAGTATGATTGCGAGTCTCCACACCATTCAGAAGGTTAAAAGTCTCTGTCGCACTCATTGGGTATATGGAGAAGTTTTTTGGTCATATCTCCGCAGCCGTTTGACATAATCCCATCAAACTTGGTATCACTGGATATGTAATGACGATCCCTAACCAAATATGGACAAATATACTGGCTGTCCCATTTAAAAATATCACCAAAGTCGCTTTTCCTCAAATGCGGATAACCCTATATATTTTGAGTGAGGTTCAAAAATTGGCCCATCGGAAAAGAAAATCGACCTGTCCGAGGATTTTTCCGATATATCTTTATATTCAGAAATAATGAATTTTTTCCATAATTTAGCGTCGCACTGTATAATGAGGAGTGATAGTGAAGAAGAAAGAATTATGATGGTGTCTTATTTTTATAAATCATTAATGAAGAGAATTATAAAAGATTGGGGAATAGAGAACTTCATTTGCATTGAGAACAAGAGGGTGAATTTTTAACCAGTTATCCGAAATTACTAAGAGATCAATAAAGTTCCAAACTACTATTGAATTTCCATAAATTACACCAACAAAAATTCACTATAAAAAATGCCCATTTTTTCATTTGCTTTGCATTACTTCCCGGTGGAGCACCAATTGAATTGTCTCCTTTTTCTATATCCAGCACACAAATTCTTTAACTATAAAAAATATTTAAGTTGCGATTAGTTGAACATTACTGGTACTTAACAATTATCCTATTGCGTTGATAAATTCTATCAATGACTTCTCTATTGCTGTAATTAGGATTACTCTCATTAAACGATGCTGTTATTGAAATATTTATCTCTGCGGCGGTCCATATATGGTACCTGTATTGTTCCGTTGCTTTAAAAACACTTAAAATTTGGACGAACTATACGAGAATGTATTGATATCTAGTTAGCCTAGACCAGTTCCCTGCATAAACAAAATATTGCGTTGCCATAGCAACGAACAATAACTTATTAGAAGTATCAGTGTAAAGTTTGATGTCAAAAAAGTAAACCAGAGTTACGCAATAAATTAAAAGAAAAAATAATGAAATTGTGAAAATAGAAAAATTGGAGTATCGAGCCATCATCAAGTACCTGTATTTAAAAGGGTTAAGAGGTGAGCAGATTTACGAAGATATGCTTAATACCCATGGTGATCAAAGTCCTTCGTATGCGACCGTGAAAAATTGAACTGCAAGCTTCAAAAGAGGTAAATTTTCCATTGAAGATGGTGACTGGTCGAGAAGGCCAGTTTCTGTGTCAGCCCCCGAAAATGTCGATGCCGTTCATGACATGATTTTAACAGACCGTCGAATTGGGCTAACACGGATATCTGAAGCACTGAATATTTCATACGAACGCGTTCATAATATAGTTCACGTCAATTTGGACTTTAGAAAAATTGCTGCAAAATGGATCCCCAATTGTTTGAATGTTGACCAACAGCGTGCAAGGGTAGTAGCATCGCGTTCGATCTGTGCTCGATTTGAAAACGATGTAGACTTCTTAAACCGAATTGTTACTATGGATGAGACTTGGGTACATTTCTACGATCCAGAAACAAAGCAAAAATCGATGGAATAGCGACACTTCGGTTCTCCAAGACCTAAGAAGTTTCGTGTCCAAATATCTGCTGGAAATGTTCTTTCTTCAGTTTTTTGGGATTGACATGGAGTAATCATGATTGATTTTTTGGATAAGGGTAGAACAATAACTGGAGATTACTATTCGACATTACTGACCACTATTCGGGCAAAAATTAAAGAGAATAGACGCGGAAAGCTATCCGAAGGTGTTTTGTTTTCGTAGGACAACGCCCCTGCACACAAATCTCATGTTGCCATGCAAAAAATTCGTGATTTAGGTTTTGAATTACTAGAACACCCCCCTCATTCACCAGATTCGGCTCCGTCCGACTATCATCTCTTTCCTCAACTGAAAAAAAGTTTAAAAGGTCGTAAATTTTCTTCCAACGAGGAGGTAATAAAAGCGTTGGAGGTCTGGTTTGCAGAGCAAGAAGAAACATTTTTTTAGAAAGGTCTAGAGACGTTGCAGGTTCGCTGTAATAAATGTATCCAATCAGGAGGAGATTATGTTGAGTGATAAAATATTTTGACATTGAAATTTTGTTTGGTTCTATAGTAGGCTAAGAATTCTTCAATATATCCTCGTAATTTGTGAATATAGTACTCATGAATTCGTGACAGATACATTATTTTTTCAACAGGAAACATATCATTTCTCACGAAATAGCTATTTATGGATAAAGTGCGTTACATAAATCATAACGCTTATAGGGTAACATTCACCCGATGGCTTTTGGTCCAAGGGATGAATGTTGCCCGATGTCGTTAGGATCTAGTAACACTCGTGGTGCATACAAGATTTTATTTTTCACGAATATTTATCCTAAACGAAGTTGTTTACTTCATAAATTTCTTCTCATAGTATTCACCAAGTTCTGGTCGGCACCTGAGCACAAGTGAGCTTCTATTCAATTGCCATGGAAACATTGGAGAGGTTGCTAACGGTTGTTCATTTAATAAAATGACGCTGCATTTTTATGAGAATTGACAAGCTTGTTAGTGGAGGAAACTAAAAACGGTTGTGTTCATAATAATTATGGAGATCCCACAGAATGTGACGCTCAAAGCTGAAAAAGCGTTAGGAAATTTACTGCCTGTGAAATCCACATACTTATACGAGAAGGAGTGTGACCATTTTTTTAAATGGAAAGATGAAAACAGAGTGAATACTGTAAATGAAACTTCTTAATGACATACTTCCAGGATTTGGTGAGTTTATCTCATGAAAAATATTAATATTTTTTATTTATTTTACATTGTTTCAGTCTGAAAAATATAGTGCAAATAGTCTTTGGACCAAATACTCATAGCTGAAATCAACATTGATATAGTTAAAAAAAAAACAATAATATATCAGCATTCAGTCAACTGATGGCCTTTCTGAAAGTTAAATCAAAACGATACATTCCTAAAAAATCAAAGGTGTTGGAAAGTGGACATTTATCACTTTTCATAAGAGAAGCTCCAGATGATACTTTTCTGCTACATAAAGTTGTTCTTGTAATGGGCGTATTTGGAGGCTTAAGACGTGATGAAATGGTCAAGATAACAATTGATATCAATTGATGACATTGAAGACAGAGGAGCCGTTTTACTGATTAAGGTACCAGAAACCAAGACCTGCACCTCAAAACGTTTCACCATTGTTGAAGAAAGCGAAATAGGAGCCTTCAACTTAGTTAAAGAGTATATTGCACTATGACCAAAAGGATGTACACAACGTTGGCTTCTTTTACCGACAGAAATAATAAATGCATTGAGTTACCTGTAAGTATAAATACTATAGGAAGTGTTCCTTCTATCATAGCGAAATACATCGGACATTGTTTACGCTGGACGTCGTCAACGCTTCTTGTTCAAGGTGGTGCTTCCTTTGAAACAATAAAATAACATCGAAAATGGAAGAGTAGTACGGTAGCGAAGAGCTATATTGAGGAAAGTATCTCCTCGAAGAACAAAATTGCTACAATGAAAGCCCATTCTGTTTCCGAAAAAGAAAATGTTAACGTTCCGAAACTAATTTTTCAGAAACATTCAAAAATTGTAATTTCATTTTGAGAAAAAATAATCAGTCCCTTTTTTATGTACAGTTATAAATAAAACTTTTCTGAGTAATTAATTTATTGAACTACAAAAAAAAAACATTCAGCGGGTCTGTGATTCATAATGCCCTTCATAAGGCCCCGGGCGTTATGGGTCTGTTAATGGCAACCGTTGCCAAGGTATTATAAAGCAGTAATGGACAAGTGAAAAATTAAATATCAAAATTCACGTTTATTTGTTGAAACTTTATTATAAACATGTGTCGAAATGATAATTTAGCTGGGCATTGCATCACAGTAGTCTGAGGCCGACCAGACTTTCCATCAGGTTGGAATTTCGAACACGGTCTTTAAAAATCGGTCGAGGACGGTCGGGAATGATCAAACAGTGTGAGTTGTGCGATAAGAATATACGTGTTGGAAATTTTGGTTGTTGGTGGACGGTCGCAGACGGTCGGTCCTGGTCGATCAGTGTTATTGCTGGCTAATTCATAATCATAAAAATACTATGGAATATAGGTGAATTTTAAAATAATCAAAATATTATAGAAAAAGGAAGAAATAGTTGTTTGCATTTTGATATTTGAGTTTTACAGTGTGTCGAGTCATCCTTTCTTCAAGCATATAGAGTGAGGGGTAGAATTATGGACTGAATTGATTTTCTCGAGAATAGGCGAATTTGAAGACGAATCCCGAAACAGGTCGAGTTTTATTCAAATTATGATTTTGTGGCTGATATACTACTGACGTTATCCTTCTGGGCGTGATGACGTAATCCATGATTATCTTGAAAGAGAATAGGAGTCATGTGCTCATTTGAAAGAGTATTCAATTCTCTATTCAGTGATTATTCATACAGGGTGGCCCAAAAAATATTAAATTTTGTATTGAAATAAATTTACACAAGAAGTATGTATGTTATTTATTCAACACAAAATACATTGAACTACTATCAGGAAAAAATGTCTATTTCACAAATGAACATTGGCATTTGCTTTAATAACATATTAAAATTGCCACCCAACATTTTTAAAATAGATCATCTGAAATTTCATCATGGCCAGTTGCATTTGAAGTTTTCAATTGTTTCTTCTATTCAATATCGTCATGATCAGTAATTCGATAAGAGAAGAGACTCAGGGCCAGTTTCGATAGTCGTTTGCTGTGTTACTTTGGTGTGATGACTATTGAAATGATTGGCCATCACAAAACTTCACAATCACCTTCATAAATTCTGGTAATATCAGAATTGCTTCCTTTTTTTGAATTTGATTCCCGATTTTCCAAATCGTCTCCGATTTATTAGTCGAGTTGTTTACCTTTATTTCTATACAGTGTTTGTGATTTTTTTTCAGTTTCTCTCGGTATGTTTGTGCACGTTGGGTCAAAATTCCGAAACTATGATATTTGATGTTCGACGTCTTTAAAAAAATAACGGATACTTTCAGACAAGAGTAATTGAGATTTACTACTCAAACATACATTATCGATATACCCATTCAGACACTTTCAAAAAATTTCGACTACAAATATTTCATTTGTTCAAGCAAAGTGATCAAAAATCATTCCTCTGGACTGTGACTGTACTAAAGCTATAGTATAATTTGGCGTTTACTGACCAGACACTGGTAACATTCAAAGAGGTCAATAACTAATAAAACACGTGAATATGAAGCAAACAAACTTTGGAAATTATTACTCTTTCTTTTTAAGATTTTTAGTGAGAATCAATGTCCGTAGCTTTTATCGTCATTCCTCTGTCACGATTTGAAAATTCACTAATGGTACATTAGATGACGCCTTTTCAGTTATGGCTGTTGCAGAAAGCAATTTGAAGTTTCACGCGTTGAAAAATAGGGTTGTTGATAAAAGTAATTGTCGTAGTTGCCAAAACAAAACAATTGGGAATTGCATAAGGTTCAGGAATACAGTTTGATAGATCATGTTGCAACTATAATTACCCTATTGCTCTATTTTTTGAAGATGCCTTTTTATGTTTTGTTTTGAAAATAATGTTATTTCATTTGCTTTTTCACAAGGAAAACCACGTATAAAACTCGAATAATCAAAAATTGAGAATGATGTATGTGATTCCTATTACTCAGAAAATAAACAATTATAACTAATATAAAATTCAGCTGGCGCCACGGTAATTCAAATTTTTCATAGTTTTCATGATGCTCATAGTTACAAAATTTTGACCGATATAATTGAAGTTATCATTTTCTCTAGCGCATGCAGAGTGTGAAGAAACTAGTACTTCCAAATAAATCTCTGGAGTGAGTTATAATAATAATAATAATAATACTTTATTTTCTTTAAGACATGCATAAACACGTGTAGAATTTGTCAGAAGTTAGAGCTAAAACTAAATACTAAGAAAAAATATCTTGGCAGCTGACCAAATCATTATCAACTTAGCGATCAAATATTTAAAAATTCTTCCAAATCCACATTTAAGAAGGTATTTCCTAAGACATTGTTTGAATCCTTTCAAAGTAAGAGATGATTTAATGTTGGGCGGAAGTTTATTGAACAACCTCTTCCCAATTACAGTAGGTGACCTATATAAAGGGTTAGTCCTTAAATATGGCACATGCAGGTCATTTTGCTGCCTGTGTTAAAAGAATGTACTTTTTTAATAGTCTTAAAAGAGTTTAGGTTACAAAATATAAAAACACACAATTCAAATATATACAAACATGGTAAAGATAAAATTTCATAGTTTTTAAAAAAGTTTCGACAACTAGTGGTACGAGAGACGACAGCGATACGACGAATCAATTTTTTCTGCGAGATAAACACATCATAAAAACAAGTGGATGACCCACAAAAACAAATACCGTATCTGAGTCGAGATTGTGCCTGAGCAAAATATAGCATAATTAATTGTTTCTCTGTCAAAACTGATTACATATTTTGGAGTAGGTAGCTGACAAATTTAAGTTTTGCAATTACTCTCTCACAATGTCTCCTCCAATCTAAATTCTCATCAATGTGTAGGCCCAGGAACCTTACACACGATACATTTTTCAAAACTTCATTATTAAAATTTAAATGAACGGTAGGCACTTGTTTTTGCCTGTTATGAAAATGTATTAACTGTATTTTTTCTGCATTTAGATGAAGTGAGTTCATGCAAAACCAGTCATACAAATTAGAAAGAACTTCATTACAACTATTTTCTAAGGAATACTTGGGTTTTTTCGAAATAAGTATGGACGTATCGTCCGCATACAACATGAAATATGTAGATGGGCTCACTCTGACGATGTCATTCACACACACACATATATATATATATATATATATATATATATATATATATATATATATATATATATATATATATATATATATATATATATATATATATATATATATAAGAAACAATGTTGGGCCCACTACTGACCCTTGAGGAACACCTACACTGATGTCAAGACAATCCGAATTATAGGTAGTCACTGATTGCTCAGTCATCCCTGGGAGACTAACGTACTGGCGACGTGAGTGCAGATAAGATTTTATCCATTCCAATGCAAGCCCCTGAACACCTGTCTTAATTAGTTTATTCATAAGGGTGTCATGGATTACGCAATCGAATGCCCTGCTGAGATCACAAAATATACCAACAGGGCACTCGATTTTCATAAAATGAGTGGACTGCACTGTTTGTGGACTTGTTCGCTTGAAATCCATGCTGGTTATCGATTATTCTGTGATTCTGTTTCAGGTAACAGTCCAGTCTCTCTAAATAGGCATATTCAAATATTTTAGAAAATATGGAGGGAATGGTTATGGGACAATAATTACTAACCTGCTTAGAATCGCCCTTTTTCAAAATTGAAACAACCTTGCCAATTTTTAGGCACTCCTGAAAATTATCATTCGAAAACGAAAGATTTACAAGATCATTTCACTTATGTTAAAATAGCGTGTTATGATTGGTTGAAATCTTTGTGTTGATAGATGAAAACATCATGATTTCGATTTTGTAGTTCGGCTGTTGATTGGCTACTGGATATGTATATGATGTGTTTTCGATTTTGTAGTTCGATTCCTGATTGGTTATTATCAAAATACAAACTTACCACTAGCAAGCTGCTATAATGACACAACACCAAACTTTGACCAAAACTAAATAAGCACTTACTATTAATTCATATCAACTTCACAATTTTCGACAAATTTTGCATACTCGTTGATTAATCAAATCACTAAATCAAAATGTTATCAAAACATAACCTCGAGCGAGAAGCAGTAGACTAGACATGCAATGACGAAACTACGAATGACGCGCTCTGTCATTGGTAACTGAAATAGATAGATGTTTGAAATATCAAGCAAATGTTTTGTTAGTTGCATAAATTCAGAACTAAATGCGGGATTAATGTTCCTAGTTAAATTGAATAGTAAATAATTAAAAATGGTATCGATTTTATTCATGAAATAATCTTAACAAATACAACTCGTGTTATCGGCGATTATCGTTAATTCCTTCTCGGTTTCGAATCAAATTATGTTGCTTTAGGCAACCACACTCGCGCAAGCGCTCGTGTGGTTGCGAAGCAACATAATTTGATTCTCAAATTCAAAGGAATTGCTATTTCGATAATCACCGATACACTTGTGGTATTACCTACTATAAGACAAAGGAGATATTACAAAAAAATCAAACTTTTTTAGCAAAACTGCTAGTGTGTCATCAGGGCCACATGACTTTTTATTTTTAATCTTTTTCAGTAGCAGTTCGTATAATTCCATTTGCGTGAAAGGATACAATAACAATGTTTTCTGCGACGCATTTGTGGGTTCATTCACAAAATCCGCTGCAGAGACACTAGGTATATTCTTGATTATATCAAGTGGAGCATTTCTAAAGAAAGAAATAAAAGAATAAGCAACATCTGTGGGATTATCTAGCAGGCCGTTGCAAACCATTGGGTGCTTTGGTCCGTTCATGAAAGCGCTTCAAGGAAAAAGTGACTTCAATATAATAATGGAGTGTATTATGGAATTTGTCATAGGACTTGTTTTGGCATCTTTCATTGTAGTGAAATACAATAGAATATGGTTCTGCTAATTGACGAATCACCTGGATATAACATTTGTATTATCTTAAACATGTATTCTGCTGACGCAGCTTTAAACAAAATTTTTCAACTCATTCTTATAGAGAGAAGTATTATTAATATACCTCATATTAGGCTTATCTTATTTCAGTTTCTCTTACCCACCGATTATTGTACAGAAATTTTGTATCTCGAATTAAAAGTGTATTAGTGCACTGAAACGATCCGTTATTTTCATGTCACACTGAAAAGCACCGTCGCCTGAAGTCTCTCGACCTGACACGACAAAGGAAACTCCGGCAGCCTTCATAATTCTCATATATTATGGCCTTTTCACTCAACCTGCATTATAGTGGAAAATTATCCTTCTCGTGAGCACGCCAGAAAAGTCACTGATTACAGGTTGATGGAGCACAGTTTAACTTTTAAAACGAAATGCGGGTATTGTTTACTGTGAAACTGGTTGTTAGTTACCTGAGAAGGGAGTTCTGGAATTAAATTCAGTTTCACAGTGGAAGGGTACAATTGATTAGAAAATGATGAGAATATGAGTACGTTTATATTGTTGCCTTCCGGAATAAGTGGGTCACATTTGAGTTGAATAACTCCATTATACTTCAAATATTTCAGTGGACTAGATGTTTTTATTAATCAACTGTCAAATCCCGCTAATGGAATTCTCATGTAGTAATATTGAATTTCTAGGATATCTAAGAATTTGTAGACTACAATAAAAATATTCCACAATTAGTACCAGAACTAGAATTTGTGTTTTTTGTGTTTCTTTGGAATTCTTCGAAGGTTTAAGAAAGTACCATGTCTTTTCTATAATAATTCAAGATGTTTCTGTAACTGGGTCAGATACAATGTTTACTGGGTTAGATGCAATTCTCTAGGTTTTTTCGTCGTGGATAATACCATCACCATTTTTGTTGTCCTTCTGAAACCGATCTGGGTGATCACGGCCTCGGTATTGCGCTAACCTGTTCAACAACCTTGGGTTTGCTCCTTGGGGTGAACTAGGTGTGTTTTACCAATTGGTTGATCTTCTTCAAGGGGACATAGGAACCTATATACAAGTTGTCTGTGGCTTGGTACGTGTTCCTTCATTCTCTGAGGTTAGTAGTTTCAATTGGCATCACCTGGTCAAAATATTCCCCATGGAGAGTTTTTGTAAAAAAAAAAAATTGACAATGTAGTATTGAAGTCGACGTTTGTGAAACTCTTGAACTTTGTCGACGTATTATAGAAGGACAGTGTACTCTGAGTTTCTCCACAAATATATTGTGCCAGTTCTCCTCTACTTCGAAGTTTAGCTTCACTTCTAGTTTGGTTCAAAGGATATTTTTTAAACCATTCATCATCATTCTGATAGTAATTCACCACCTAAAATAGTTCTTGAATTCGAGCAAAGGTATTCCAAAGTGGCCACCTGCACGACTACTAAGAAGCTAACGAACAGTTGTTACCGACCGATGATGAACCCTTTGCTCCCATATACACCTACTACGAAGGCTTATAATGGCAAGTACCTGTCAGAAAACAACTACTCCCCTGGCTAAGACCACGACGGGTGATGAATTAAGTCTAACAGATACTTGTGCAACGTTCCTCAAAGCATGAGAGGACGCAGTTGCAAGTGCCCTCTATGACCAACTAGCAGAATTATGTTTTGATTTGGACAGGGTAACCACCTGCAGACTAGTTTCGAGGTTGTTGCCACTCATCAGTGCAAGGGTAGGTCAACACAGACAGCACTGAAGCCATCTGTTCCCCGTCCAAATCATTACACACTTCGCTGGTTTGGTCAACTCTGATTCATGCGGTGAAGCGGTTTCTAGGCCGCTCCACCTAGCGAGTAGAGGGAGAACACTCCGAATCTCCGGGTTAAGAGATTTAATCGAAGAAAACAGAGTTCTTTGGAAGATCGTTTAGTAACGAACAGTCGTTACCGACCGATGATTAACCCTCTGCTCCCATATGCACCCTCTACGTAGGCTCATTATGGCAAGTACCTGTCAGAAAACAACTACTCATCTGGCTAAGATCACGACGGGTATTTTCACGGTGTGGTCATGCGGTTTTTCGTGTGATGCTCGTCGCTGTCTGAATTGAGTTCTTTGTTTTCAATAATTCCAGTGCTGATGTTTCCAGACTCTCTCCCAGTTGGTTATCAGAGTTATTCAGATTTTGGACGTCTTCCTCGATATAGAACATCATTTTGATTTTCTCACAGTGAGTGCTCAGAAATATTCATTCATTACTTATCCATTAAAAGCAATAATGCAGGATGAAGTCGTTCTTCTCCATACTATCCAGACTCGAAACACAGTCGTCACCATTTGCGCAACCAGCATAGAATATTTCATATTAGGAAGACCTATCTGGATGTGTACAAGCGTTTCTTCAACGATTGGTGCCGTTTGTCCCGAAGCCATATTCATTCTCATCGGCTTCACAGATTTTCATACAAGGTGTTCACGGACGAGTCTTCAATCTGGTGTGATCGACCTTCTGAAGTCGCTGATGAAATGACCATGTTGATTTTTGCTGCTTGTCGACCATTATCTTTCTCTTCTTCGAGTCCTACATCTTGGCTTTCCCCAGCAACATATTTGTAAATAACACATTTGTTGGTTGCGAAGGCAGTGTTACATTCAGAAGAGAGTTGGTTGAGGCTGATATGGTGCGATTGTTTCATTCAATTGCACTTCGCTCGTAGAAATTTCTTTGCTAAATTCAACTTTCCGTACCTTGGGACTTATATTTGATGATACTGATGCCAGTACCTGTGAAGCAATCGATGAAGATCTGCACTCCGATTTGTTCTATAAAATTATTTGGTGCGAAGGGTAATCCATATCAGCTCCGTACGGCAAGGCTTTGATGCGTTTTTGACTATTTAGTTGTCGCAGAAAAATACTTGATTGAGATATAACTTCCCATATCTGATTCCCGAAGCCTCAACGATTCTGGAATACTCCATCTGCTTATTCTTGGGTTCATTCTGTAGGATATCTGATGCTTGGTCTCGTAGAGACAGGACCAGAGAAGTAACCATTTTCTTCTGGAACAAGCCATTCACGTTTGATGCCGCTTCAAGTTGTCCTCAATACGTAGGGCACGAAGATTGTTCATCAAATGTTGAAAGCTTAAAAATTTTTAATTGTTCATGACTTGAATGTCATTAAAAATGGCACTACAGGGGTGGCGCAGATTTCCTAAGAGGTTGTCTGCTTGTGTATTGTTTCCAGTGTCTCCTTGATCTCATCCACTTTTTCGGTCATTTTGTTCATCTATCTTGGACCGTACATCTTCGACGTCAAGGACCTGTCTGCTGATTTCCTGGACTCCGCCTGTGACTCCTTGGACTTCACGTCTAACAAACTGGACTATTTCGGTGACTGATACTTTGCATAAATCCAACATGTTGTTATAATTGTTGAAAAAGCTGCACTTGTGCTTGTTTTCTCTTGAGATCTTGTTTCTTCTGTTGATGTATTTTATTCTTCTCTTCTTCTTCCGAATTCTCATTCTTGTTTTCTTCACATTTCTAGCTGTTGAAGAAGCCCTTCTTGTTATTGTTTTTTCTTGGGTTCTTGTTACTAATGTTCATGTTTTCTTCACATTTCGAGTTGTTGTAGAAGCTCCTCCTGTTTTTTTCACCTTCTTGTCCTTTCAAGAACTGAGGTATGTCTACCCATGTCGCCATCTCATCGTATTCAAGTTATAACTCTCAAATATGGAGTATTTATCATCAAATACTGGAAATCTGCTCAATTATCCTTTATCCTGTACCAATTATCCCACCGCTGTCACCAAATGCTGCGTTTTTTGGTTCTAAATGAGTACGTAACTGACTTTATCAACTCAGGTGAAGAACTCAGTTCAACAACACTGTACTACACTAACACTTCACCTGTAATATATATATAATATTGAAAAATATAAATACAGTTCAAACAACAGATTACTAAAAATATATAACATAAAATAAAAATAAAACTAAGTGAATATGAACACAAAGTTGTGATCAAGTTCCTTCCGGCTCATAGAAGAGAACATAGACATCACTGCTTACGAGGGATTTAGATGAAATTGGGGACACATTTGAATCATTATATACATGCCACGTGCTCACATACGGATGTTTACAGTAGGCTGTGTAGTGCCCGCTACAGGTAGTCCTACTATGATTAAACAAAGCATACAGACTATAACGACAAGGAGCTACGTGGTCTACTGCATACTCATGTCCAATCCCTCTAAAGGAAAGTCAATGTTGGCGTTCAATTTTAAATAGAATACTAAAATTTTCGGGAATTTTTGAATTGATAAAGATTTTATGCACTTCCTTCTCTTCTTGCACTTCGCACATGTCGGCTTCTCGTCACCATCCAAAGTTTCTTCCTGTCTGAATGAATCCAAACATTGTGATAGTCCTAATCGCCCTGTTCTTCGAGGTATTGATAAGGAAAGGTCCCAGAACGGATCGAAGGAGATTGAACAGTGACCACAATAAGTACATTTTAATGTAGATTTCAACAGGCCAACGAAGGTATCTACAATTTTGGAATTGTTTATCCTAGAATATCTGGACCATGACTCATCAGCCTTCTCCTTGTCACTTAAATCATCATCTATCTCAGTCATTATGGGTTTTGGCTTCTCCGTTACTCTATTCACCACTTCATGAAAACCCTCTAAAAAGCATCTTAAAAACTCCTGAGCATCTTCCTGGGCATAACCGATGAAACGAGGAGCCAATCTTTGAATCTGATTTTTCAAGGAGAGAGTATTCATAACTGGATCTGACGAATCTTCTGACCAAAGTTTCTTGATCACCTTGGCAAATGCTGTGATTAAAGCTTCTTTTCTAGATGTGCTACTGTTTAAATCCCTTGTGTAGGCGTCTCTATTCAAATACTCCAATAACCATCTTGTGTTCGATATACATTGAATAACACAGTTTATGTAGCAAGTGTTACCAATATTTTTCAACCCTTCAAGACAGAGACATTTGAAATTACTTTGTACTACGGGCCTGATGGTATTTGAGCTGCCTTTATCGTCTGTTTGAGTAGCGTTGTTGAGGTGAAATTCAGCAGATTTTTGAGGTCGAAAGAAAATTTCATCCAAATGTTGGGAAGAGGCAATAGTACTAAGTAAAGAAGCAGCGTTTGCTCTCTGGATAGCAATGCTAATTCGTTCTATAAAAAATGTTTTAGCTCTAGGATCACCTGTTACCTTGAGGAGTTTCTTGCCGATGTTCAATATGAACTCAGAAGCGAAAAGACCAAAGGCGCCGAATGTTTCAATGGCTATCGGATAAAAAATGTACTGGTCTTTCAGAGTGTAGTACTTTCGCAATTTCATGATTTCAGCAGAATCGGCAGCTCTCCCCACTTTGTAGGATGTTGACTGAAGATGAGATGGGGCGACAGTATCCACACAAGTCAAGTCCCATATAAGTGGTTTTCCTTTGCTCCATGGAATGAGAGACATTCCGTCAGGACGTTTTCCATCATCTCGAGAGATTCCCGAAGGTTCCGAAATAGAAAGAATCTCAGATGTCGCTAATGCCCGTTTGATCAGATCATTAACGGCTGCGTGACGGGAGAAACGACCAGAACTGAATTTGCAACTCAAACCATGATAACCTTTTTTATCAATAGCAACTCCACATTTACAACTATGTTCCACGCAAATTTCACTGCCCAAACGAAGTCCAATTGATATCCTGAAAGATTCGTTGTCCAACAAAGTCCCCCGAAATGCAACAGGACGTGCATTCAGCCAAGCACCAGATTCCTTTGTGTTTCGGTCTTTAAATGGGTTTGGTTATCGATTAATTCGTTGCAGTCATTAGTTATTTACTGCTAGACCTACCCTATACTGATGAGGAGCAACACTCCGAAATCGATATATAGGTGGTCCGAATGTTTCGATGAACATTCCCATGCAACCAAGCAATTGCAGAGATAACCTTGTAGGAACTCTGCACGGAAATTTCATCAGATGTAATTCAATGTTCGTCGTGGCATTAGCCAGGAAAGTAGTTGTCTTCTGATGGATTTTCGACCCAACTTTTCCTATTGTATAGGATATAAGCAATGAGCAGTTCTCCGGACATCATATGCCTCTTGTCATAAACTCATTGTGACCTACAGTTTTCTTTTCCGTTTTAACTGCTTTAAGACGAGCCTTTTCAGTCAAGGAGTTTTCAGCCGAATTGAGCAGCTGGCGATAAGAAATCTCGACCAAAGGGAAATCCCAGGATTTTTGAGAACGTTTACATTCAGGTGTTGATAATTTTGTTTCTGAACACCATATAATCTCACATTCATTATAATGGTCTAGATGCTTTAATTAATCAACTGCTATCTCTTAAATTGATTCCTCATATAGAAAAATTCAGATTATAGAGCAACTAAGAATTTCTAGATTGCAATTAGAATATTTCGGCATAAGGAACTAGAACAAGAATATAAATTTCTAGACGGAGTTCTTTGACAATTTCCAATTGTTTGACGCTGTAACTTGAATAATGCACAATGTTTATATCGAATAAGGGTTCAAAGCAATATATATTGAATGGAGATGTCAAGAGATATCAATCTCACGATGCCAAACAAATTATTTTCTGCTCGAACAATTTCTGCGGAGACTTCATTGTCTATGCTTGACTAAACAGTAACCTTAATTCAACTGTTTACTGATGAATAATGATTACTCTGGTACCAGTAAAACAAAATAAAGTAATTCACATAATCTCAATTGATCGGTATTTCCCTAAATTTTATATAGTACAAAATTGATTTAGGTTTTTTCTGAATACAGGACATGACAAAAAAATATCATACAAATCCTACTGATCACACCTCTGCATTCGATTGTGTGACTCAAACACTGCCATTAGATAAATTGAACTATTACACCTAGTAGAAGTAGAACTTACAGTAGTATGAATGCATAGAAGTCAATCGATTTATTATATTGTTCGTGTCATTTTCTTTAAGAATTATGTACTCAATTTATCACAGCAAGTTTACTCATTTTATTGATTTCCTTGAACTATCTGAAATGAAGTAATGAAACCAGAATGAAACTGGAGCCTGACCAAATGGGAATCGGTTGAATCTAGAGTCTCCGCGGCGAGAATGAGTGTAAGTAACTGATTAAGAATAAAAATACAACACTAACGCTCATATATGTATTTGTATTTCTACCGGCTTGCGGCGGTCACCGTGTACTCGACACAAAATATTTGAAATTGTGTATAATTTATACGAATTTAGTTGAAACAACAGAAAAACTGAAATTTCATTTAGGTTCGGCGTATCTTTTATGAAACAGAGGCGGCGGATAATATTTTTTCATGGTAGAGAAAATATTTATCATTACTTATCCTTTAAGATGGCATATGTTTTTATAAAAATTGCACGTGTTGCGCGTAGCAGAAGTTTTTTTCATACGAAAAAAAAAGACCTAGCTCATTCGAAAAAATATTTATAATGTAAGTGATTTCGGTAGAAACGGGGCTGCCATGCGTGAACTGAGTTCTTAATCGCTCCTAATTCGATTTTTTTGAGTAAAAAGAAATTTCAAAGCAAAAACCTGATGGAAATACATAATCATTCTATTAACATAATTTTAGATAATTTTCACTCTAAGAATGGAAAAATTAACACTATCACTATAGTAATTAATACTATCACTATAATACTATAACTTTAAGCATTTACACTATTACTATAACACTATCACTAAAACTATATCACTATAAGAATTCACACTATTATTAATACAACTTTCAAAAATACTTTCAAACCATTTATAAACATAATCTGGATATTCACGTTAGTTATCATAAATCAATTTTAATCTCAAAACCTTATTTTCTTGATAAAACTCTTACACACATCTGCATCTGTCTTCTTTGGAAGCTGATTCAAGTTTCTTGATTTTTTGCCAGTCTTTCTTCCGTTTTACAGAATGGTCAACAACGTCTCCGGCTCAAATTACTCTTAACTCAGAAGCTCTGCTAATCTTGGTTAATTTGCATGGTGTCATTCCCCACACCACTTTCCTGTGAAATTTAGTGAAATTTGTACTCAAAAATTTGTAAACTTTGTTTTTAAAAATTTGGAAAATTTGTTTCGATAAAATATATCATCACCTGGATTACCAATCGAGTTGAGACGAGGAGCGGTTAGAAAATAACGTATTATTTATGCCTATTCAAATAATCAGCGGAAATTTGTATAATGATATAACCTCGTACGAGGATATATTGATATCTAGTTAGCCTAGACCACTTTCCTACATAAACAAAATATTACGTCATCATAGCAACGAACAATAACTTATTAGAAGTGTCAGTGTAAAGGTTGACGTCAAAAAAGTAAACCAGAGTTAAGCAATAAATTAAAAGAAAAAATACGTCCACCGAATTTGTGAAAATCGAAAAACTGGAGTATCGAGCCATCATCTAGTACCTGTATTTAAAAGGGTTAAGAGGTAAGCAGATTCACGAAGATATGCTTAATACCCTTGGTGATCAATGTCCTTCGTATGCGACCGTGAAAAATTGGACTGCAAGGTTCAAAAGAGGTAAATTTTCCATTGAAGATGGTGACCGATCGGGAAGGCCAGTTTCTGTGTCAATCCCCGAAAATATCGATGCAGTTCAGACATGATTTTAACAGACCGTCGAATTGGGCTAAAACGGATATCTGAAGCACTGAATATTTCATACGAACGCGTTGATCATATAGTTCACGTAAATTTGGACATGAGAAAAATTGCTGCAAAATGAATCCCCAAATGTTTGAATGTTGACCAAAAGCGTGCAAGGGTAGTAGCATCGCGTTCGATCTGTGCTCGATTTGAAAACGATGTAGACTTCTTAAACCGAATTGTTATTATGGATGAGACTTGGGTACATTTCTACGATCCAGCAACAAAGCAACAATCGATGGAATGGCGACACTCCGGTTCTCCAAGACCTAAGAAGTTTCGTGTCCAAAAATCTGCTGGAAAAGTTCTTGCTTCAGTTTTTTGGGATTGCCATGGAGTAATCATGATTGATTTTTTGGATAAGGGTAGAACAATAACTGAAGATTACTATTCGACATTACTGACCACTCTACGGGCAAAAATTAAAGAGAAAAGACGCGGAAAGCTATCCAAAGGTGTTTTGTTTTTGCAGGACAACGCCCCTGCACACAAATCTCATGCTGCCATTTAAGAAATTCGTTATTTATGTATGGTTTGAATTATTAGAACACCCCCATTATTCACCAGATTTGGCTCCGTCCGACTATCATCTCTTTCCTCAACTGAATAAAAGTTAAAAAGGTCGTACATTTTCTCCCAACGAGGAGGTAATAAAAGCTGTGGTGGTCTGGTTTGCAGAGCAAGAAGAAACATTTTTTTCGAAAGGTCTAGAGACGTTGCAAGTTCGCAGTAATAAATGTATTCAATTAAGAGGAGAATATGTTGAGTAATAAAATATTTTGACATTGAAATTTTGTTTGGTTCTACAGTAGGCTAAGAATTTTTCAATATATCCTCGTATAATCGCACATATCTGAGGGTATAAGTCTATAAGGTATCAAACCTGTGAAAGAACCGTTTTTTGACCAATTATTTTATTGATCAAGGGTGGTACGTAGTTGAAATTCCCATTTTTTATTATTTTGAATTTTGTTTGAGTTTACGTTGTTGTTTATTATAAATAATAATTATTTGGGGTTGACCCAGTTTTTGTAGAGGTTATTTGAAGGGTAAGTTCTATCTATACTCCCACTCTGTAGCCTAAACACACCTTGCCGTAGACAGTCCCGCGCTGGACTAGCTAGCCTTGTTTGGTTCATTCATGCCAGATTTTGAATTATTTTGAGTATTTGTTTATTTTCTTTTATTGAAACTTTAACTCTCGTGTAATTAAACGATTATTTCAATAATATTTTGTCTTATGTTCTCTGTTGTTTAGTATGTTTCTCAGATTGGAGAGTTTGTAAGTCAGAAAATCCAGTTCCTTTTACATACCTACTCGATGTGAAAGTTCCATTTAAGATGATTATCTGAAAGTTGGGGGAAGTGGATTTTTTCGAGCATACTGGAAAAAATTATTATTTGTCATTGATGGTGAGGAGTCTGTAATTGAACAACGACGATTTCAATGTTCAATGTCCAGTGTTTGTTGCTATAAAATGTTGATTCGGAATCAGCACATGTGGTTATCTTGTCACAACTGTTAGTGTCAAATAAGCAGTTGATATGATAAGTATATTAATTGAATTTCATCCAAGAATGTGCCTTGTGGTATACCATACTCTACTTTCTGTTCTATATTCAGCTCATTCTCAACTTCCACAAACTGATGTCTATCAGAAAGGTAACTCTTGGAAATATCTGAGCATATATCTCTAATGCCGACTTTCCAAATGCTTTCAGCAGATCTTAATATACAAGTGAGTTGGTTGATCATTATCTACGTTGCGGATTAGCATTCTGATGGTTCTTTGGAATTGTGTTGAAAATATACCTTGTTGCATGCTTTTACGGAAATTTAATGACAGCGAAGTGGTCGAGTTGTTAGAGCGTTTGGCTTCCACCCAGACGGTCCGGGTTCGATCCCCGGTCGTGTGTCACTGAGCTGAAGTGGTTCGGATTCCACTTTTATTTAAACTGTAGGTCCCGGATCTCCCTTGCTCGCACAAGCTCCGCTTTTGAGGGGTTTTCTCCGAAAACCTGGGAGTTTCGTAAAAACAAAAACAAAAAAACAAATATGCAAGTGGAATAGCTATTCTGTCTGCAATAGATTCCTAAGTTTCAACCTTCATGGAATCAAATCCATATGATTCACATTAGGAAGCTCCACAGTAGATCTGCAAAGGACGCTGTGGACCAGGCTCACTCAAAAAATGTATATCATCTCTTCCATATTACCTGATATGGGATACTCTCAAGTCACTTCCTATTTCCGGACTATGATGTTAGCTTTCTCTATAAGCACATGAACAGCAATGACTGCTTGTCATACTTTTTATGGGTCATTACTCCTACAACCGCGGCAGTGACATCGCCAAACGATACATTTTATATATTTCTTTGTGATCATTTCCGGTTCACTTTTTCCTTGAAGAAAAATTGCTAATAGTTCTATCGGACTCCAACTGTTGGGCCAATGAACACCGCCATGGTAAACATTCGAACACAAAGAGATGTGAAACGATGCACATAATTGTGACAAAACTCAACACAAAGGCGGACTGATGGTCCGCATACAGATGCGGAAAATCTATGAAGAGTCGGCTTCGAAAGACTGAATGCAGTCGTGCTCCGAATGTTAATGACGGAGAGGCAAATTCTGTGAATACGTTACGTAAACAACGTATTCAAGTTTTGCTTGAAACCTGCGAATTTGGCAAGTTGCATAAGCATTCATAAGCTATGGAATTCCTGAGAATAAAATAAGGAAATAGCCAGCAGGAAACTTCACACTTAATTCAAATCAAAAAACATAATTGTGTTAAGCTTCGAACGCATTTTAGGTATTTCAATGCATATAAGTCTATTAATAGTATATTACACACCGAGCTGGAAAAAGATTCATTCCTGTCGTGAGATTAGTTAGTCAACCGAGACGCAAAGCGTCTAGATTAGCTATGATCTGGAGACAGGAATGAAATTTCCTACCAAGGTTTGTATACAGTTTATTTACAACCACCATATTTCGATCAGAATTAATAAATCTCTGTTTCGTTCTGAACATTCCTAAAATATTACATTTAACGACAAATTTCCAAGAATGCGGTTTTCTCAGAATAATCAAGTAGATATATCGTTACCGAGACTACGGAGTATACAATTGTCACCAATACAAATAAATGTCAGATAAAGTCGGATATTAAATTCGCGAATAAAAAATTGAAAAACATGTCTTCCGACGAAGAATTTATGGATTGTACCCCACCAGAAGTACGACAGGCTGCTAACGCAGCAGTCCAGGGCTTGGTGCCAGAGAAGAGAAAGCATCGGTATCTAAAAGCCCTTGAATTATATAGAAAGTGGTGCGAAGAAAAGAAGGTTAAAAATATCAGTTTCGAATGTGTGAAATGAGGGCGGGAAGTGAGGGCGGGAAGTAGAGGTGTGTAATGTGGCACTTCCCAACCTTCAATGACGTTAGTAATGACATTACATTACATATATGGTTGTAAATAAAATCAAATGAGATGTAGGAGATTATACATAGTGTCCCAAAACTCAACGTCATCTTTTGGAGGGCTTATAGTCCAGCTAATGACTGACCAGAATATCACAATATAACCTTTGTAAAATATTGACAGTTTTGGAGATATTGGCAGTTTTACGAATTTCGTGAAAATCGAAACCTTTGATCAGTATTTCGAGTGCCCCAGGTATAAAAATTTATAGTTTGAGATTCTAATTTTTGTTATGCAACTTTCAATAACCCTTCTATTGATTACAATCCAAAATGAAGATATTGATGCAATACCTTTGAAAAATAGTTATTTATTATACAAGGGAAAAAAGTATTAGAATTTAGCTCGAGGTTGTGTTGTTTCCCGACGCGAAGCGGTGGGAGACAAAAAACCAAGAGCTAAAATCTAATATTTTTCCCGTGTATAATACACTATTTTTTTTCTGTGGCGGAAAAAACGACGATTCAATGGCGAGAAAAAAATATATAAGGTACCTGAAACAGTAGCTAATTTTCTTCAACTTGAAAATGCTAGCTCATATACAGTTCATTCATTTCGAAGATCGTCTGCTACACTTTTAGTTGGATCTGGGGAAGATTTGATGACTCTAAAGAAACATGACGGTTGGAAGTTTCCCGAGGAAAAAAGTAATTTCATGAAAAATTATATTTTGTTACCTGGCAACAGAGATAAAATGTCAAATTTTTTTCCCGTCACAGAAAAAAAAAAAATTTGCCCGATTCACGAGTAAATTTATTTTAGATGCTTACTTGGACTCTTCATACTGTAAACAAAATCAGCAAGCGAACCTGGCAAGTTATTTCCAAAATTTGCTCATTCGGTGTAGTTTTTGACATGGTACAACATTCGCTATCCCCCACTTGAGGAAAAAGGATTTTCCTAGTTTACTTCAATAGTAGCTCATTATGAAATACTTTAAATAATTAGGAATTCGAATGAAAACCTTTGGTAAATTGAAGTGACAGGTATTTATTTACTACTGAACAAGAGACAGAAAAAAATTAGATAATGTATACAAACTGCCTGCCACCAAGTCGAATGCATGCGTGTTATCTTTTTAAAAACGATCTTTTTATTCGTCGTGTACTTCCTTCGGCATTTATTTGGACAGCTGCTTCATTAATGGGACGTATCAATTCATGTTCATCATTTACTGGGTGTGCATCTAGCGTGTGTGAAGACTGGGGAGGCTACAAAATGGGACCAAGACGGTCGAACCATTTCTGTGGATAAGTTTGATCCAAATAATTTTTCACTGGTGCTGCGTATGGCCAAAGATACATCTTCCGAAAGAGTTGGCAGCTCGTTTTTTTAAAAATCGCGTTAAATTTTTTAGAATATCAGGTCATTCAAAAGGGCTAATTATTGTACCGTTCCACATGTCTGTCCAGAAATAAATAATAATAATAATGATAATGTTTATTCAGTACGAAATAGAAAAAAGTACAATAATAAGAATAAGAATAGTGATAACAATTTGCTAAAACAGAATAATTGTACAATAATTTATATAAATTGCACTTCTGGAGTAAACAAGTAAACCACTAATGCTAAGAAACCAGCGCGTGGATGTGAAATGTTTTAACATAATACAATTTAGTAGAAATATAATACATGTAGAGGATCATATTCAGTTTCAGATAATAATAATAACAATGTCAATAATGACAAGGATGATAATAAATACAATAATGACAAAAATAACAACAAAAATGATAATAATAGTATTCAAGGAACAATACAATACGATTTAGTAATAGTACAACAATAATATTCATGATATTTAACAACAAAATAAAGAGTCATATTCATTTTCAGATAATGATAATATTCAAAGAACAATTTATTGAAAGTTTGACAGTTGTATTGGGACATAACGACAATGGTACTCCTGTTTCTCAATAAATATTAGCACAAGAAATTTTATTCGGGTCTATTAGACAGTGTATTATTTTTTTTTCTGTTTTGTGAAGGTACAGTTTTGAATTTTTTTTTGAACAATACAGCTGTGATTGAATCTTTGATATTCTCATTATTATTATTATAAATTCTTGTGCTCAGATAAGTATATCCTCTCTGACCAATAGTTTTAGATGAATACTCAGTGCGCACCATGTTTTCTTTTTTTGCTCTTGTGTTATAGTTGTGGTCAATATTTCTTATATTATTTTTGTTTTTGTATTGATCTACAGCTACACATAGAAAGTAAATTTGTCTGAGGTCTAATATTTTACTTTCTTAATAAAGCAAGGTCAATGAATACGCTCGACACTTATTGAAACAAATCTTCAGGAATTTTTTCTGTAAAATATCTAGAAAAGTTAGGTAACTGCTGGCAACACCTCCCCAACATAAGATCCCATAAGATAATCTAGATTCGACTAATGCTTGGTAAAGGATTTTCATTTGGTGAGCATTTAATATGTTTTTAAGGTATAAAAATTTAAAAATTATACTCCTCAAAGTACCTACAGTTTTTTTTCATGTGAACATCCCATCTAATATGTCTGTCAATGTAGACACCTAAATACTTAACAAATTCTGAACACTGTAATTGAATAATATCATCAGCATTTTTTATTTCCAGGTGATTGAAGTTGGGAAGGTGAGATGTTAATTTTTTTTATCGAAACAATCTATAATCTTACTCATGTCATCTTCGACTTTCTTTTTCAGGTTTTCCCAGGATGTATCTTCATAGAATATTGCCGTGTCATCTGCAAAACTAATGATTTCTCCATTGGTTCGTGAGGTGAGTATGTTATTCATGTAAATGATAATGAATAACGGTCCCAATACTGTCCCTTGTGACACCCCATATTGTACTGTTCTTTCATCACTTTCGATTCTCACACGTTGCTTTCTGTTATCCAGGTAGTTTTCAAATAATTTATGTACATTCCCCCTGAATCCTAGATCTCGCAAATCCTCCAAGAGCTGTGAATGGTCAACAGTGTCGAAGGCTTTTGCGAGATCCAAAAAAACCGCTAGGGAATGTTTCTTCCTGTCCAGGCTATTGTAGATTTCAGATGTTAGTGAACGAATCACGTCATTTATAGATTTTCCTTCGCGGTTGACCATAATTCAACAGGTTTTACAATACCATAACAGGCTTTACAATACCATAACGGGCTTTACAATATACCTTAACGGGCTTTACGATACCATAACAGACGTTTCGATATCATACCAGGCATCACCAAACTTCAACACCATAACAGTATTTACTTTACTCGATATAATTTACAACCAATTATCATTTCAATAAACTCCCTTCATTTTCATTTCCTGAATGTTTTTTTGATTTCTGTGCTGTAATACACTGTAATACTTTTACTGAAAATAAATCATTCTTATAATCATTACAATACCATAACAGGCTTTACAATACCCTAACAGGCTTTATAATACCATAATAGACTTTGCAATACAATGTGGGCTTATAATAGACCGTCAGATAACGACAGATTTTGCTGTCTCATTTTCTGTCTTCTGGGATTTTAACCACTGGAAATTATGTCAGTGTTGAGCACAAAAAATGAAAATTCAGCGATCGGACGTATGCTAGGCATATAGAAAATTCATTTTACTTTTGCAGAAAAAAATTGTTTTTTTTTTCATTTTCTCGTTTAACACATGAATAGATATACCGCTAGTAGACGCGTAGTGAAAAACCAAAGCCATAAGGTTTGCACGTGCTTAAAGGGTTGAACTAAGGGCGCGATCTTGCGAAAAAATAGTTGGTTGCTGATGCATTTTCTCGCTTTTGGCAATCAACAGAATTCCCATAAGCCGGTCAGCTGTTGAAGCATATTTTCCAGAAGGAAAATGTTATGAAATTTTTTTTCGTTTTCCGGCAAACTTTCTCGTTTATGGCATTTAACCATATGATTCCGTTGATGGATAAATATCATAATAAAAATCCCTCAAGAAAAGCCATAAGTTGTAAAGTTGTAGGAAAATTTGTGGAAATTTTTTCATTTTCTCGTTGATGGGAATTGGCATGCGAGAAGAAAATAGTAATTCAAGACCAGGAAAAAAAAGCCATAAGTCGGAAACATGATATCGATGTTTCAACCGATTGGAATGCTTTTTTCTTCATTAGGAAGATAATCAAAAAGTCCACTGGGACACCAAATTAATGAATAAATCTTCATTTTCAGAACCAACAATTCTTTTTTTTTCGAGGTAAAAAACTGAAAAATATATTAGCAATTTTTTGAGAGAGAAGAAATCAGCCTACACCACTGGAATTGTGGAATTTTCAAATGGTTAATTTTGGAATTTTGTTGAAATTCGTCCATCGATAAATAAGTTATGGGAGAATTAAATTTAAAAAATATGCCGTTTAATCAACCCACCATTTCAATTTCTACTTTTATCCAAAATTCAGAATACACCACTGGATTCAGGGAGTCTCAAAATATCACTGATCAGAATTTCATCAAAATCTATTGATAAATAATAATGAAAAATCATTAAATAAAATGATATTTTCATGAAATTCTATCAACATATTTTTCAAATTTTGTTATCCTGTAATTTTCTTATTTATGAATAGATGTTGATGAAATTCTGACCAGTGATATTTAAAGACTTCTTGGTGTATTCCAACTTTTAATAAGAGTTCTGAAATTGAATTGGTGGGTTGATTAAACGGCATATTTTTAAAATATAATTTTTTTATTTTCATAACTTTCTTTTTGATGGACAAACTTTTTACAAGAACTATCTGAAAATGTCGCGAATCCAGTGGATTAGTGACATTTTTTCTAAAAAAATTATTTTAGATTTTTAACCTTGAAAAATGAGAACAGTTGGCCTAGAAAATAAAGAATTACTCATTAAATTTGGTGACCTGATGGACTTTTTGAATGTCTACCTATTGAAAAAAAATTATTCCAATCGGTTGAAAAATTAAAGTTTGATATGAGTGCTTCCATTTTAAATGGGTCGCACTGCATAAATAAATACAATTATTTGAAAATTCTGGTGCGAGAAACTAATAAAGATAAAATTGCTCATTTCTTCCTGCATGAGATTTGGCATATGCATTGCAAACTTCATTCTTAAGCCATAAAAAAGTCGGAAGTATAATAGTAGTATTGGAACCAAATAATTCATTTTTTTAAATAATTTTTTATAAAGTGAAAAAAAATAGTTATGGTCATTATTGTGACAAACTGATAGGGGTTGTAAAGATAATTCAAGCAATTTTGCCTCAACCACTATAAGTTAAAAATCTTAACTGCGTAATTCCCTCACGCCTACTGGCTTGCTGTGTCATAATCGGATGATCATTCGAAGTTGAATACGGAACATCAGATTTTTGAAATAATGTGATTATACCCATAACCTGTTTATTGTGACTATGTGACACGATGTGTCGAATCAAAGTTCACAAAAAAGTAAACACAGCAAGCCAGTGTGCGCAGGAATATAATGAACACTAGTTTTTTTCCCCACCACCTTAGAGGCAGAGCTTCCGGCGCGTTTTTTTCATAGTGGTCTGCCCTTTAGGCCTAGTTCACTCTTAAGAAGTGAAAGTTTCAGAATAATAAATTCCTTCTATGTCTAAATGAAAAATCGAACTCTATTCCAGATTAAAAGCAGTTCTGGACCATAGGATGAAATCGATTTGCAGTATCTTCGGTACAATTCAAATGGTGAACAGAAGTAAATGTAATATTTTGTTGGTTCCTGCGTATTATAGGAACCATATCACACTGGATATGTGTGCACAAGTCTGTCATGTCCTAACACTGGACTTACAAGTACCATTGAGACCTAAGGTGGGATGAACTTCTAGATTATCATTCTCGGTTTCTCTTAAAACTACCCATAACAAAGGTTCCTTGGAATTTGTGAAAATATATGAAACCACAAAAAATTCTGTACTTCAATGAATTGTGAATCTCAAGGGTTTTCAACTGACCCCCTGATCCATTAAAAAAATTGGGTGAATGACTGTCACTTTGAGGGGGGTGCAGAAGGGCTGTTTTTTTGTCACAGATTGTCTTTTCGAAAACATAACTGGATGTTTTTCTTAAAAAATAATAACGTAGAAAATTAATGTATCCGTTACTTCAGCACATCACTGTATAAAACATCGTAATCATGTTTCCGACTTATGGCTTTTTTGTTCTAGTCTTGAAATCAGTATATCTTCCTACATGCCAATTCCCATATACAAAAAAAATTAACAAAATTTCCTGTGTTTTTCTGCAAGTTTTCCAGTTTCATATAGTATGATAAGCACGATTTAGACTTATGGCTTTTTATATCACAGACTTTCACATAAATAAATTTCTATTGCACATTATTTTGTTCACGAGAAAGTTTGCTGGAAAACGAAAAAAATGTTCACAAAATTTTCCGTCCGGAAAATATACTTCAACAGCTGACCGGTTTATGGGAAATTTTTGTCGGGCTCCTAACGATATTAAATTTCATTCTGTTGATTGCCATAAGCGAGAAAATGCATCAGCAACCAACTATTTTTTACAAATTCGCGCCCCTATTTCAACCCTTTAAGCACGTGCAAATCTTATGGCATTGGTTCTTCACTATTATATTGTTATACCTATTCATGTGTTAAAATGCCATAAACGAGAAAATAAAAAAAATAATTTTTTTCTGCAAAAGGAAAATGAATTTTCTATATGCCTAGTACACGTTCGATCACTAAATTTTCAATTTTTGGGATCAACACTTACATAATTTCCAGTGGTTAAAATCCCAGAAGAGAGAAAATGAGTCAGCAAAATCTGTCGTTATCTGACGGTCTATAATAGTAGGTACTTCGTTCAATTGGCCTTTAACATCTCTATTTTACTTTTCCTGGCAGATTAGTCTATATTCCATTTCACTCAATTTCCTGGCAGATCTCTCATTTGTGTGGTACCAGCAATACTGGGTAGGATTCCAAAATAAAAAACTCAAAATCAACCTCTAGTGAACTTTAGCGTTACTACCAGGTCAGAAATTGACTAGTGGTGTTTCAAACACTTCCGTCCTCTCCAAAATTGAATTTAATAAAAATACCATTTTCTGACATTCCATTGATGCCATCACTATAGTACTCATGTCATTGAATAATACCACAGACTAACATTCCGCGATTTTGAAAACTAAATAACGACGAAAATTGATATATTTCTCTTTTTCTATAAAAGTCGGACTTCAAACGAATACAATGACGTGAACTGTAACAAATCTTATCGAAATAGGAAGAAGCGCGGTCGTCTGAAAGACAATAATCATATTTTGTAAACATTTCTTTTTATTATTGTTAATTTCGAGTTACAACTCGAAAAAAATATGGCATGTCCGTCCTACGCCTTCGTAAATTTTTAATCGCTTCGTTCTGAAATTTTATATGATTTACCAAAGTGATAACTGGTAATGCTAAAACACCTACTTGTTTTTTTGGAATGGAATCAGAGCAACAATTTATATTTTGTGAATTATTGTTTTTGAATAAATCTATAATCTGAAATGTATGGGCTGCAAATGGGTACAAAGCAGATTTACTGTACAGGATGAAATGAATAACCATACAGAATTACATTCAAGCTTCCTTTTCATTTCCGTAGCAATTTTTCCATTTTCAAACTCAAATTTATCTGTTGAATGGTGAATATATCCAACGATTTCATGTGCGTTGAATGATCCCGTTAATACGTGGTCCTGGGAAAAAATCTATATCCTTGTAATCGACTATCAATTTCAAGTGGGTTCTAAAGGTTGATGTAGTGCTATTCTGCGACCACCCTATATTGATCAACTGTCTGCGAATGTGTTAACCATGTCATCGTAGATGAAGACATAAAAGACGAAAAGAGGTCAGAAGCATTAGTGTTAATAAAAATGTGCCAAAGAGGCTGTAAAAGACGTTTTATGTGACGTCAATATGTAAGTCAAATGGACGAAGATGTGACAGTGTATTTCATATACTCATAAAAACTTCTGAGAGTGTCACATTTACAGATATGAGACGTGGTGGTTTTTATTTTTATTTCACGATCTCACCTGCACAAAAAGTTTTTTCATTAAGGATTCAGATGTTTATTTGGAATGTATTATATTAAAATAAGAATGTATGGCAGGCATACAAAAATGTTTAGTGGTTCAAATTCTACTGATGAAGGAATGAGTTACAGGGTAGGAAAAAAGAGTAATTCAACATTCCAGATTATTGCCAGGGCAGGTTGAGATCAAAGATGAATGCAGATGTACTTCAATGCATTCATCAGCGTATATTGTGGATATCTCTTGCATCATGATGGCTTGCTGGATGAAAAGCATTGCAATTTTCTTGACAACCAAAAGCTTCCGAAAATGAGCATGGCATCATACGTTGAAAGGTGAGGGCTTCGTCTTTCCTAGCTAGTATGAGTCTCTCGAATACTTCTGGAGGTGGCCGTTAGTGTGCACCTGATTGACGAAAAGAACACATTTTTCCAAAGCTTTTTATTGAAATTGAAAGATTTTATTTAACTTTCTCTTCTGTGTGTGTGTTTGTTTGATGGATACAAATCTTGCAAGCTGATTCAGAACCACTTCCTCTTATCCAATGAAATTGAAATTTTACGAGTTGGTTCAGTTCTGATGACAATACATTAATTGTCTCCCACTGTCCTCTGAAAATAAGATGAGGAACGCGTAGGGTTTCGGAAGTTTTCTTGACGGATTTGGACGTCAAAAATAACAGCGAAAAAAAATTAGAGAGTGGAGATTCCTGTCCCCTTCCACATTTTCTAGAAAAAAAATGAAAAACTAGCGAAATTAAAATCGAAAAAATCCGTAAAAATATTGAAAAATATCTGACTGTCGAATATTATGGTTTTAAAAAATTTCGCCCTCCTCCGATCCCCCTCAAAAGCTATAAAGAGAAAGCAAAGGAATTCGGAAAACGTTTCAACAGTTTCGGATATGGAAAAATAATGATGTCAAAAATTCGATTGGGGGGCTCGCTCCTTTCTTGTCACGAAAAAAATTAGGATGACTCGCGAAATAGAAATCGAAAAAATCTGTAAATAATAAACTTTAAAATACTTTTTAGAGAAAAGTGAATTAAACCCATCATTTTATTACATTCTGAAATTTTAAACGATGCAAAAGCTTGTCGCCATGTGTGAGTTCTATGTGATTACATGAAGACAAATTCGGTGTTCTTATATTACTTTAGGTACTACGGCTTTAATATTGATGAAAAGTTTGTTAACATATCAGGTACTCAATAATTATATTTCTGGTTGAGGTATTTGGTGCTCGTTCACTACTTTTGGTAGGCAAATACTATTTTGAGACAGAGTATAAAACTAGGCATGTAATGCTGTGGATCAATAACTATCTTGATGCTCGTTTCAAATATACCTTATAACATAATATTCTATAATAATTCAAATTAAAATTCAAGTGTCTCTTTCAAGAATTACCAAGATGATAGCTTTTGGTATTATACTACAATATTTTTTTAAGGACAATCTAACTAAGTGAAAATAAGATGAGCCACTAAAACTTTATTGATTACTCAATGTAACCTTTAAATGGATTGCTTTGTCCGTGCATGGTTTCAGTGTTTTGCAATATCAGAATCAATTATCATTCAATAATTAAAATAATAGATGATTTCAGTTTTTTGCAATGCTAGAATTGAATATACCAGTTTATAATTGAAATTGTGTTTATATTTTCACGTATCGAAGGGAACTGTACATAATTGTCCAAAATATTGTAAGATCACAAAGACTGAATTTTATTTTCACTACTGAACACCCAGCTATGATTTTTTTCTAGTACATGACGTACGCTAGACGATTAGGCAGTTTAAGGGAAATGGCGATGGTGCTACATTGGAACATTCGCTTCTCATCCAGAAAACATGGGTTCTATCCAACTGTATGCCATGCTGATAGAGTGGTATATATAAAGATTAACAGATAATTATTGGAAAAATGTTGGAGATTTTGGATACATTAGTTTCTTAAAAAAAATTGTGCAATTCAATCTCCACTTCACCAAAACACTTCATCACGAGAGACGATGATCACTCCTGATGATGCTAACTCTATTAGTGAAACGTGAGTCGACTTCAGTGAAAAAGTGTATTGGTGAAGTGGGGACAAATTCCTCAAATTAATACATCGATGGAGTATTGAATAAAATACCAAATGAAAAAATATATAAATTCATGATAACGTAATATGACATTATGAAATTTCATAGCAAATTTACATTGAATGGTATTTTTGACGTTAGAAAATTAAACCGTAATATCACAATGCAAAAGACATGGCACTTGATACATGTTTTTCTGGGGCTCCGCAGATTTTTTTAAATTTTGAATATATCATTTTATAGGTCAAAAGAAGCAACTTTCTTCATTATACTTTTTTCTTGCCCTACAGGGTGAGCTTAAAAATTGAGGCAATTACATACTCTCAGTAAATGATGATTCCTCTTGATTTTTGGGTATAATATGCTGTGAAAACTATCAATTGACTTTGAATGGTGTGCATACTTACAGGGTGAGGCAGAATACGTGAATTTTCTGAATACTGTTTATCAATTTCTTGCCCAAGTGAGCACTTTTCATTGAATTTCTCAAAGCTAAAAGTTCTTCCGAAATTGCTCGTGACAGCATTTTTGTTCTTTACATGTTTGCACAATATGTTTCACTTCTCATGGCAATACCTTCGTATTTTCCGTAATTTTTGACGAAGAACTGTAACATTTTTAGGATCGATAGATATACTAGAAATGAACTCACTGCTCAGGAAGGTTCATCCTACGTAATATGCAATGCACGCTAGCAGCGATGGAACTACTCATTTTTTCGAAAAGTTATATTAGGGGACAAAATTGTCCCAAAAGTCCTTCGGATTCGTGTTCAGGTTCCCCGAATTACTAATAATAAACTGAAAAATGTTCAATCCTAAAAAAATTGCGGAAGATACGAGGGTGTTTCCATAAGACCCTGTTTATGGGTTCAAACACGTAAAAACCAAAAATGCTAATACAAGCAACCTCGGGAGAACTTTTAGCTTCCAGAAATTCATTGAAAAGTCCACACCTGGGCGAGAAGTTGATAATACCTAAACAGGTTTTTAGAAAAATAGCATATTCTGCTTCATCCTGTGAGTGTGCTTACCATTCGAAGTCACTTGATATTTTTCACATCATATTATACTCGAGCATCAAGGAGAATCAACTTACAGACAGTATTTTTCACAATTGACATTATACATTCAAACCTATTTTTTAGCTCACCTATGAGGCTAGAAAAAAAGTTTGATAGAGACAGTTGCTTCTTCTTACCTCTAGAATTATACATCCAAGAATTTAAAAAATCTGTCGAGCCCCTGGAATACATGTTCTTTCCATTACCTATAACTGCGAATAAATGGTGAAACTACTCGGCATATTATTTCCAGTGTGAATTTTTGTTGTAAAGTAACATAACAATGGGAAGTTCCATCCTAAAATTATGTCACAACGTATAATTACACCGAAAAAGTGCACAGAGTTAGTTATTCAGAGTAAATTCCCAAGGTGAGTAGAAAAAATTCTCCCATAGTGTGCATAAAAACTTAGTTTACGCACTGTCGGAGAATAAATCCTTCTCGCGTCAAGGTTTATTTGCTACGACATACACGGAAAGAAATTCCTGTAAATATTATTTCCTTTGCTAGTGTAAAAAAATATGTGTAAATATTGTATACAATTGTTGGAAATTAGTACACATGGTTGTAATATATTTTTTCCAATGATTGTTTATTTCGTATGGTGGTGAAATTTTCACCAGGTTTGTAATCTTTTTACACAATATGTGTGATAGATAATGGTGAATAAATTTCAAACATTTTTTATCCTGAAGGTATTACTCGTATACAAAATTTAGTGAGAATCTGAAATATAATTTTCAAAGATTTACTGCTTATAATAGTACCTACCTACTGTGATTTTGGATTAAATCGAGCTCTGAAACGATCTAACAGGTGGCAAGAGGCGTTGCAAGTGCGTAATTTTAGTTTATTTCAATTTCGGAATCAAGTTATTCCAGTGTTCAATAAGTAATCAATTCGTCAAGGAACCACTTACCGACCAGTTGAATTTTATGGCAGTGTTTCCTATTTATAAAGGACCAAGTTCTGATAGAATCAAAACTTTATGAACTAGAATCTCTTCAAGAAAAATGTATAGGTGGGTACAACCTTCGCTACAGATGTTTTGCGGGATCTTTCTTCACATAAATTGTTAATTATAAATAACGTCCTACTCTCAAATTACTAGCCATTTTGATTTTTTATCATAACTTTCTCCAACACTTTCAATGATTTTTTTAATTTCACAGGTCGTGGTAAGTATTCGTTGGACGGAATCTCACTTTTGGTTTTCACAATTGTATAAGTTTTAGAGAAAGCCAATTTTTGTGTAATTTTTGTCCAAAATTGTGTGGGAATGGTTTATTAACTTTTTCGAACAATCGGGTTTGATAACTTCAAAACAGAAGGTATATCACATTATTGAAAAACACTCCCGAAAATGCAAAGGTTGGATTATAATCAAATAAAAAGTCATATCAGAGAAAGAAGTGGAGTTTTCCTGCACACCCTCTATACCTAATTGAATATATTATTGTTTTAGAACAATGTAGGTATAGAAGAAAAAACGTCAGAAAATTTGACCGAAGAAGATATAAAAGAGCTTATTCCTGTTTTGGGTGTTAGATTTCAAAGTACAAGGAAGATGTAATGATAAATGGGGTGAGATATCTCCATTTTATAGACGCAGGTACTTAACACCTTATATTTTATGGTTTGGTCTGAACTTTGTACCTAATACGCTTATAGGGTACCTTATAGGATAGAAGAAGAAAGAAACATTACGAAAATAAATGTAGCTGATGAAACACCTCTTGATGCACGAGACCGACTGCCAGAATTTTACATTCTGATTTTTGCTATAATCTATCTGAATCATTCCAGGACATACACAAAGTCTAAAGAAATGTTGAAGAAAAATACAAAATTGTATGCAGAAAAGTTAAACAAAATTTAGTAGTTTTGATATTGGATAATCTACAGAGCTATTTAAGAAAGAGAAACAAAATTTTGTAACATTAGAAATTTGTAACATTAGAAAGTATTTTGAATTTATATTTGCTACACAGCTGTTTTGAAAGACACAATGCTGTTTGTAAAATTCTTATACAGTATTGTGCATTCTGAAATTCAATTTTTGCACATAACTGTGAAAAAACAGACAAAATGTTGTAATAAATACTAACACAAAATTGTGTATTTTCCATTCCAATCCTCAACAGAGCTATGTTATAAATCACAAAAATGTGTTCAATTTTCTTGCACGATGTTGTTTATTTTAAAATTGTATAGTCCACAAAATTGTACAAAAAAGAACTGAAAATTCTGTAACATTTATACACAATATAGTTAACCAATTTGAACAATACTGTGTGAAAAATGGACTCTAAGAAATATGCAAAATGTGGTTGTATTATTCCAACAAATTAGGAAATTTCTACACAAAATTGTTTCTGTAACCATTTCAAACACAATTTGTTTAAAAGTTTCAAACAATTGTGGGAAAAAACTACAATAATCTATACTTTAGCACCCTTTGTTTGCCTGATAATTCCTCTTCGGAAATTATTATCCGAAGTTGTTTGGATCTTATATTAATAATCACGGTAACAGGCACTCCGTGTTATTAGCGCTAATCGATTGACGCATCAGTCCATAAATCCTTGGACAAACAGTACAATCCAATGAGGCTCTATAGAAAGGTGATACTGGCGATAACGTTCAGCAGAATATGTAGGAAATGCTGGAAGTCGGGGATAATGGGATAACAGGATTATTGTTCGAGCTGAAATGCGATATGGAAACGTAAAGAAAGGCAAACATTTTTATTGCCAGCGTCTATCAACAAGTAGTATGTTGTGACATTCCCCGTTCAGCAGAGGAAAGCTTCTTTGAAATGAAGTTATTTCATTATAAACGGTCCGGTAGAAAATGTATCTCAAGATGAAACTGCTGAAGTAGGGTAACAACAAATTCTGATGCTATGGAATGTTACCATCTGGATGTTTGATGTAAGAACTTGTAGACCTACTGTGAAGATGTCTTAAAATAAGAGCAAAAATAATGGTGATTGTTGTCTACTCGAGTTGATTAATAGTTTTAACAAATTATAATAATTTGTGAGGTCATTGACTAGATTTATTTATTTGACAAAAACATTAATATCCATCCTTAGTTACTCACAAAATGTAACAAAACAAACCTTATTAATACAACTGATACATCATAATTCCCCATCGCTAACATTGAATAATATATAAATTTTGTTTTTAATGAAGAAATAAGTACAAATTTTACACACAAAATTAATTTTCCTTTGATTTCATACATAGCCCAGCTCAATACTTACAACTTTTGCTTAGTACTTTTACCATTGTTTATATAGAAGTAAGATAGTTAATGCCTGTGTAATTGGTGTTGGACGCAAACGCGAGTGTCATCTAGCGTGATTAGTTACAAACATGAATATTTGACGTCATTTTAATGCAGGTTCCTTCAAAAAACCCTGATTTTAATGCTGTCCCATTGTTTCAATCAAGTTACGAAATGACTTGGAGGCCAGATCACTGAAGTTACGACATGACTTGGATGCGAGCTCACTATCGCCATCTACATGTCGCATCCATTTTGATCCAATTATATTCCCATAAGGTTGACTAACTATCTTCTATATAAACAATCCATTTTCTCTCTATTTCAGAAACTTAACTCAGTCGTCGTAGATCATGCAGTCTCTTTCTCTAGTTGGGTTCTTCGGAAGGGTTGATCAACATCAAAATTTGAAAATTTTATGATGATATCAAAGTAAATAAATTTCCATAATTCAAACTCAAATATGTTTTATTTTTACCAATTTAGCAAAACTCTCAAATTCAATATGAAATTTCACATAAACTCTTATCTATTCCTGTTCTGCGATAAAAAACTCATTTACTAAAACCCCCTTTAAGTTGTGCTCAACACAGATTTAATATAACCATAGAAATCACTTATCGAGCCTATGCTGGAAGTGTAACAACTACCAAGGAAGGATATGACATCCGAACGTACCAGGCATGAATTTCTATGATTATTTAAATTTTGAGGTTATACTACTGATATAAAGTAAGCAATAAATATAGTTGGGAGTTTAAAATTCACTGAGTTTTTGTGCACGTTAAAATGTTTGTGAGTTTTCTTTCGGAGATATTCAATATGGTGTCAGTTACCTTTTGAAGTAGGTGCTCAAATTCTACACCTTGGGTGATGGTTTGGAAAGGATATCTTTATAAATACCTTTGAAACGTAACTTTTGAAGATTCCACCAACGCATCAGCTTGGATTCGTTCTGTTTCTTCTTGCTGTGGTAGGTAAATTGTGTTTTCTTCAGATGATTTTCGTTCTTCTGCTATAGCCTGTCTTAGGTTTTATTTAGTTTCTTCATTCTATTTGTCTATTTTAATTTAAAGCCAGTAAAATTCTATCAGTTTTTCCTATTCTTGTCAAAAAAAATCCGCTTCCGGTCATTAATCTCCGTTTTTCAAACTACTTCTTCCCTTCAAAATTCACTTTTTGTCTGGCACCCACGATTTCACTAACGAATTGTTATTACCATGCACTGGGATTAATCAACAATACTTACTTATAAATAACTTATTTCTATACATATTTTTACCTTTTGCATTCATTTTCACTAAAAATTCTGCTAAACTTTATTTGCTATCATTTCAAGTTATTTTATTGTAAATCATAGTTTCAAAGTATATTTTGCATTATAATTTTTAAATTGTAATATTGAACAAATAATAATTTTATCAAACTTGGCTGGTAGTTGTATGTTTCATGGAGAACATGGAATGGTATCGGAACCACCTAACTTGATTCGGAAACTCTATTTTCCTGCCTTTATTCTGGTTTTGAATGAAATATTTTATTGTTGCTGAGAATTTGGTTTGGTATAAAGTTAAAATAAAGCATTTAGCTGTTTTTTTTAACCTTTACTGGGATGTGATAATAATATTAATAGCAATTAATTCAATACTTATTCTCATAAAAATATTTTATACAGACGCAAATATTCAAAACATGGTTTGATTTCCAATCAACCTAATAATTCCAGCAAACGTATGGTAAACAAACTTAGTAAACTTTTATTGAAACAATGTATAATTTTTTTTAACTTTTAATCCTGTATCCTTCAATTTTGTGAAAACTTTTCTGAGATTTTGTTCATGTTCAGATCTAGTTTTACCTGTTGATGATATCATCAAGAAAATTAGCCACCCCATCAATGCCTTTCAAAAGTATCTCCATAGTTCTCTGAAATAAACCACTGGCAGGTGAGATTCCGAACGGAATATGAATCCTTGCATACCATGCAATAACAACTTCACTTTCTCCTTGACTAGCCTCAAAAAATGTTATCCTCTCCATGTAGATAGATGTTACAGGACAAAAATGGTTTCTAACAATTTACAAAGGTCTTCATACTTCTTATCCTTGGGTAAATCGGGCGTGCATAGGTCTCTCAGAATTCGGTAGTATCAGATCCGATGAGACTAAGTAAAGCTGTACTCTTCGTGCATTACCAGTTACATCTTTGATTCCATTGATACTGAAGAACATCTCGAGTTGTTCTTGGTATAATATCCGATTGTCATGAACAGCGCTGAATTCTCTAATACTACCAAGAGTAGCCATACTTATTCAGATTTTCCTCGTCACCAAAGTGGTGTACTCGAGTTTATTAATAGTTTTACCAAATTATAGTAATCTGTGAGTTAATTGCCCAGATTTATTTATTTGACAAAAACATCAAAATCCATCCTTAGTTACTCACAAAATATAACAAAACAGACCTTATTAATACAACTAGATACATCGTAGTAATCGTACTTTGGGATGCTATTTTATATTGTGTCACAAGGGCAGAAAACGAGTTTTAGCTACCCGCGGCTATTAATAAGGTGGTTACATGCAGCAGTATTGGAAATACAAGATTTTTCACCTGGTCCTTGCCAATAATTTTTTTCTTATTTTCAGCGTTTAAAATTTATTTTGGCAACAGCCTACTAAGTGCGTGCATCTTGTGGACCTGACAGTCACTAATAGACCGTCAGATAACGACAGAGTTTTTAATTTTTTAATTTCTGGGATTTTAACCACTGAAAATTATGTAAGTGTTGAGCTCAAAAAATGAAAATTCAGCGATCGGATGTGTGCTCGGCATTATAGAAAATTAATTTTCCTTTTGCAATTTTTTATTTATTTTCTCGTTTATGGCATTTTAACACATGAATAGATATAACAATCTAATAGTGAAAAACCAAAGCTATAAGGTTTGCACGTGCTCAAAGGGTTGAAATAGGGGCGCGATCTTGTAAAAAAAATAGTTGGATGGCAATCGACATAATGGAAATTAATATCGTTAGGAACCAGAAATTTTTTTTCCAAAAGCCGATCAGCTGTTGAGGTATATTTTCCGGACGGAAAATTTTGTGAACATTTTTATCGTTCTCCGGCAAACTTTCTCGTATTTGAACCATATGATTTTGATGTTGGATAAACATCATAATAAAATTCCCTTAAGCTTTGCATGTACCTCAAGAAAAGCCATAAGTTGTTAAGTTGTAGGAATTTTTTTTTTTAATTTTCTTTTTGATGGGAATTAGCATGTTAGAAGAACATAGTATTTCAAGACCAGAAAAAAAAGCCATAAGTTGGAAACATGATATCGAATTTGTATTTTGTAGCCCATTCGAAATGGAAGCACCCTTATAAAATATACTCTTTTAAACCGTTTGTTTAAACAAACAAAAAGAAAATTTTTTGACGTGTAAATTTGGAAAAATTAATTTCTAATTGTAGTACACTTTCTTGAATGACCCTTTTGTTGAAAGTCATTCAATTTTTTTGAAGAAAATCCCACCCCTTCCCCATTCGGTCTGTGACACCAGCGCAACCACTGGTGCAACAAGCTTTGGCGCCACCACTGGAAGGTTAAGCAATTTTGCCTCAACCTCCATACAGAAATGAGCCGCTAGGGCACTATAAGCAACTAAAAATTGAGATAGGCAAAAAGTGCACCGGTTGCAAAATGGTCTTTCTCACTAGATACCTTGTTTTTATATTGAAAAAAACTGAAATGCCCATAATTTATACTGTGTGATCCATAACTATAGAAATTATTCACAATGGAGTTTAAGTGGACACCCAGTATTTTTGAGTTGAGTCAAGATGTTTGTATAATTTTTCCAAAATATATAATCATAAACTCCAAGGAATACAGGGTGATTCAGTCATAAAAAAATTGCCATCCTTATAAAAATTCACGAAAACCACGTCTTTTTTGAATATTTATTGGACTTTAACTCCGTTGAGGTATAAGTTTTTTCTCACCACTGACTATACGGCTGAGAGTTTTTATCCACTTTCTATGAACAGTTATTTTTTGTATGTACCTGCCAATATGAAAATAAAAAATTTAAAATTCTGACTGAAATCTATTGAAAATACACTCTTGAATAATCCAAATCTACTAGTAAAAAATACAACAAGAATCCTAACTTGTGATTCGAGGTTGCCAATGGAAACTGTTTGCGTTCAATTATTTAATAAACACTGTGGCCAAAATAGGATTGACCAGCAGTGAAGGTATTTTGAAGTGGTATTTCGCCGAAGATCATTTCTTGGAGATGGAAAAAGTGGTGAAATATTCGCAATTTATTGATAATCTTCGGAATGATGTCAGAAATAAACGAAAGTGAAAATTTGTCATTAAAATATACATAAAACAAAATTCGTATTTCAAATGAATAAATTGTTTGTCAAAGAGAGAAACATTTTCTGCAATAAAAAAAAGAATTATTCAAAAATTAAATCCAGAAATTTTGTGCCCGAATACATAATGTTGAAATCATGACATTTCGTATCAAATACATTATATTGATGAGGTTTAATATTGTTAGCGGCAGTAAGCAATAACTAGGTACACTTTAACTATCTACAATGTGGTGTATTTTCTGTTCCTAGACTTCAAAAGTAAAACTTTAATGTCGGATTCTAGTAAAAAAATAACCACATCGGAGAAAATAATAAACACCAGTTCGTTTTCACACCACCTCAGAGGCAGAGTTTTTTGCGCGGTTTTTTCATACTTTCATCCCTTTCAGGCCTAGTTCAGTCAGAAGTGAAAGTTCCAGAATAATAAATTGCTTCTATGTCAAAATAAAAAATCAAACTCATTTCCAGATTCGAATCAGTTCTGGACCAATGCGGCGATTTCATGTCACAGTGTCTTTTCGAAAACATAACTCGACGTGACTCAGAGTTTTTTTTTTTTAATAATAACGTAGAAAATCAATGTATCCATTACTTTAGGACATCACTTATGGCTTTTTTTTTCTGATCTTGAAATCAGTTTTCCTTCCTACATGCCAATTCCCATAAACGAGAAAATGAACAAAAATTCCTGTGATTTTCCTGCAAGTTTTCCAGTTTCCTATAGTATAATAAGCACGAACTAGACTTACTGCTTTTTTTATAACAGACTTTTACTTTAACAAATTTGTATTGCACATTATTGCGTCCACGAGAAAGTTTGCCAGAAAACGAAAAAAATTTTCACAAAATTTTCCTTCCGGAAAATTTACCTTAACAGATGACCGGCTTATGGGAATATTTTTTCGGGTTCCTAACAATATTAAATTTCATTCTGACGATTGCCATAAGAGAAAAAATCCATCAGCAATCAACTATTATTTTACAAGATCGCGCACCTATTTCAACTCTTTAAGCACGTTCAAACCTTATGGCTTTGGTTTTTCACTATCAGATTGTTATAACTATTCATGTCTTAAAATGCCTTAAAAGAGAAAATGAAAAAAAAAATTTCTGTAAAAGGAAAATGAATATAGCACACGTTCGATCACTAAATTTTAATTTTATGAGCTAAACACAATTTCACATAATTTCCAGTGGTTGAAATACCAGAAAATAGAAATTGAGTCAGCAAAATCTGTCGTTATCTGACGGTCTATAATTTGAACCTGGAATTTAAATTAAGGAAACTTGAAACCACCAGTAATAAGTCAAAACTCCAGACTCTTGAAAAAATCACTAGTAGGAGAAGACCCAAAACCTATTCATTCGAAGTCTGTGGAGGTAATTTGAATTCGATAATGAATAATGTCGACGAGAATTAATACGATCATCATAATAAGGATCATCAAAAAAATTCGAAGAAACTGGAAGTTGAGATATTAGAACACTGAAATAGCCTGAAATTATGAATTCAAGAAAATTTGATGAGATTGAAGGGAAAACTTAAAAAAAATGGAAGACGTTGAAAAAAGGACATTAAGAATATTTGAAGAGTCTGGAAGATAATCTTCTAGAAAACTCAATGGGTTTGTGAGAAGATCTTCAACAAGGAAGAATAGAAGCCGTCGAAATGAAGACAAACAAAATTATAGTGAAAGAAATGAACAAGGAAGTAGAACAAATGTAATGAGAGAAAATGATGAGATCAAACAGTATGTTGTAAAAATTAATTAAGACTGCGCTGACCACAGCTGATAACAAAAATTGTGGACGTGATTTTGAACTTGGATTAGATTCCAAAGAGAACAAAAGTTCTAGGGAAGTTGCTAGATTTCGAATATTTAACTATTCACTTTTGACACACACTTTATGAACATTCATATTGTCAGTGTATCTACGCATCTTTTCATGTTAAGTATAAGGAAGCAGCAGAGTTTTCCTGAGTTAAAAAATGTATCGTAGAATAGTTTACACGAGTTTTATTTCCACAGCCAAATCAGTAAATCTGATCACCATTAAATTCATGAGATCAGTATATTACAGAAGCAATTCGACGGAAAAACTCCATGGACAAATTGACCCCTACAGTTTTCAAACTGTAGCAGCTTTAGCTGCTGCTAGTGCAAATTGATGGAATGCACGGATAAAAGCTGTAGCATCAAAAAATATTTTTGTCAAACTATTCTATTCTATTTATTTAATTTTTATACAGTAAAAAGTGATTCTATTATTTTAATGCATAATCCAATAGTATACAATTTCCTGCAGACTTTGAAATTATTCTGGAAGAACGGTAAGTAGGTTGAACGATTCATATCCTTGTTTTGAATTAACCGGATTCAACCAAGTCAACATTCAATTCAAACAAAAGTCAAATATCTGATGTAAGAAATGATTCCTATAAACATGGTGATTCAGAATAAGACCTACTAACTCCGCATAAAGATTCTTCCCCCCATTTCGAGGTGAAAAGTTTCCATCAATATAAAGTGCGAAAGAAATTGGGATTGATTTTTTCTTCTTCAAAACTCCTGAATGAAGGAATATATATAAAACTTGATACATGGATCTAGGTTCATCAATGTGATAATTTGTCATAATCTTTCATTTTCATTAATCAGTGACATAGTTACGGTGGTATGTTGCTAGATTTTCCTCAATTCTCATTTTTAGACAAGTGAATGGACTAATAAGTGTATGTCATCAGATAGTATCACCAGTCAAGACATTCCATGTTCTTGAAAGTGGAGGTTTCTGAGATATTTGCGAAAAACCGAAGATATGTCCATGATTTTTTGTGTGCAATAATTGAACAATGTTGATTTCCTTAAACATATCGGAATATTTATCAACCTCCTGAACATTCTTCAATGTTGGGAGAATTGAAAACTTAGTACAGGTGAGTGAGAATGAGACCGACGAACTCATTTTTCACTATTTTTCATCCATAATATTATTTGATTTAGTCGATTGCGTGGATCAACTGATATGAGACCATACTTCCATGCATATCCCAAATTCATAATAGTCCAGTTAGAAGAGAATTTTTGCAACAAACTCAAGATAGGTATACGATAAAGAAAAACTCAAAGTCATTTCTAAAATTTTAATCTCAACCTTAAAAGTTATGCATCAGGTGGAACAGCGACAACTATGTGTCAGTTGAGTGGTATTATTTAGAGTAGGTAGTACATGTTTTGAACCTAAATAGGTTCATCTTCAGCTAATTTAAATTCTACAATAAAAGAAGAAAATTATCACTAAAGGTAATCTAGTACAATATAGTAGGTAGAGAAGAAAAAATTGTTATATTAAATTATATGTAGAAAGAGTAAAAAAGTGTATGTGTCAATAAAGGTTTATATAGTAGACAACATACTTGTTTTCATTAAATTTAGACATTAAGGAGGAAGTAAAACTGAAGGCTTAGATCCTGTATGCACTTTTAAAAAAAGGGGAACTTCAACTACATGTGAACGAGAAAGTACACAATATTTGATAAGTGACTGTTCTAGTACTCATAAAACCAAAACGAGAAATGACAATGAAATGAACATGAGGAGGGAAGTTCATCTGTCAGTTAAACTTCAATTCGACATTGACATGGAACAACGACTCAAGAACCAACATCACAAAACACAATGAGAGAAGAATAGAAATCCATCATCACAAACGCAATTTGAGTAGGTAGAACTCGTGTCATATATCAATGCCAATAACGTGTTACATAAGTCGTAAGTGTAATAAAACCTTTATATTTGTTTTATAGAGGATCAAAACAAATATGAATGTTTTATTGCACTTAAGACTTATGTAACACGTTATTGGCATAGATAGATGACACGAGTTCTACCTACTCAGATTGCGGTTGTGATGATGGATTTCTGTTCATCTCTCATTGTGTTCTGTGATGTTGGTTCTCGAGTCGTTGTTCCATGTCAATGTCGAATTGAAGTTTGACTGACAGATGATCTCCCCTCCTCATGTTCATATCATTGTCATTTCTCGTTTTGGTTTGATGAGTACTCGAACAGCCACTTATCAAATATTGTGTACTTTCTCATTCACATGTGGTTGAATATTTTATTTCTTCCTCCTTTTTGTATAAAAGGGCATACAGGATCTGAGCCTCCCGTTTTACTTCCTCCTTAATGTCAAAATTTAATGAAAACAAGTATGTTGTCTACTATATAAACCTTTATTGGTAACATGTGGTAACACATACACTTTTTTACTCTTTCTATATATAATTCAATATAACAATTTCTTCTTCTCCATGTAAGTAATACCTACTATATTGTACCAGATCACCTTTAGTGATAATTTTCTTCCTTTATTGTAGAATTCAAATTAGCTGAAGATGAACCTATTTAGGTTCGAAACATGTACTACCTAGGTACTCCAAATAATACCGCTCAACTGACAAATAGTTGTCGATGTTCCACCTGATGCATAACTTTCAAGGTTGAGATTAAAATTGTGGAGATGACTTTGAGTTTTTCTGCATCGTATATCCACACCAATCCACTTTGAGATACAATGGACATCTACCACAGGTTTTCAAGATAGGTACTTTCAATTTTGTGAATTTGATGTTTTTTTTAGACATTAAGAGTAGGTATTATATTTAGAGCCGTTTCTGATTGAATTATCTAGGAAAATATTACTCAATCGATGTGTCTATGATGAAAAACTACAATTGAAAGTATCATGGATGTTTTGGGCGTTGATTTGTGGCATACTGAGCAGCCTACAACAAACTAGGCACGAAAGGCTCGACTTTGCAATTAGATATCACGAATTGACAGAATTCTTTTAGAATAGCATAGTCTCAGACTTGTCCATGATAATGAAAATTTAAATAAAATAATGAATTATTATTGGACCTCAAAGTAAAACCTCAAGTGATTTCATTTCGTTCAGTAGAATTCAATTATTTGTCTAACTCAACACCTTGTATCTCAAACAGGAAACACGTTGAAAACAACTGTTCACTTTGAATAATGCGCGGAAAAAAGATAAAGACTTTGATAGTTCTAGAATATGAAAAATACCACGAAATGGTAAAACAAATGATATATATCATTCTGCGATTCTGACATGCGAAAAATTATGTCTTCACTCAATGCTTCCCCAGGACTTACTTTTAGTTTTTCGTAAATATTTTAGAAACCTCTAAAGGACCCCGCACTTTTTATAGGTAAAATGGTTCTCCGTGAAATTGTATGAATTCTAAGTATATTGTAGTATTTGATGTACTGATTGAAAGAGCAGAACCGCAAAGTTCATTGATAGATAGATTTTGAAATACAGGGCGTTCAAGTTGAAAATCAGAAATTATTACTTAATTATTTTCTCGGGATTTGAAATCTCAACTGCATTTTTTTTCGATCTTATCACCAACGTACCTTCATATTAATTAATATCATTTAGATGGTACAGATTATATCATTATGTACAGAGTGAAAAATAGAAACATTTTAGTAATGTCTGAACATTCGATATTGTAATGATATGTTGATAAAATTATTTTGGCACGCAATATACTATTCTTATTCCATCATTAATCATAATTCATACATTTTATACAGGGTGATTTGAAAAATTGGTGAAATATATGGCCGGTTCTTTCGTACACATCCTGTATATTCAAGTGGATTATCATCCTCCGAAGACAGCTGTTACCGTATAAACATGATTTCGTTAGAATATATACGGTAATCATAAAAATTGTCGATGATAAAAATGACTAAATATTAACGTTTCAGAAATCACCCTGTAATTCACAATTGACTCGATGAAATTCCTTCATTAATATTTAATATATTCATCATTCTCTCTTCAACACTGTCCCAAAGATTCAGTTTTCTACTATGACTAGTTTCGTAGTTATTAATTGAGAAACTTATTACCATTTGCATGACGAGTTGAAGGAAGTTGTTCACGCGTACATTCTGCTAGTGGCCTAGATTTTTTACAAATAGTGAAACGTGAGAATGTGGAGATCAAATTAAATTTGACATTTTATGCAGGGTGATGACCAATGATGGTCCATCCAATTCCATCTACCATTTAGGAACTGACTGTATATACGACACATCAGTTACAACTTACAACTCAGGCATTAGCCAAATAAAATTCCTAATGCTTGGATAGTTTGACTCTCCCAATCGTGTATGAGGCCCCGGTTCGGTACATCACTAATCACTGAAGGTAACAAGGAACAGCCTTAACCGAATTCACCTCCCCCGTAACAGCGCTATGGTCTAATGCAACAAGAAAACCCTATCGGCTAGAGTGAGAGCGTACTTTTTTTAAAAATGTACAAAAAAAAATCTTGCGTCCCATACAACACCCCCATTATACTTATCGCTCCAATTTCGGAAACACCCAGTATAATTTGATTATTTCTATTCATGCCTCCCTTAGTACTTATATTTAGTTTCATTAGTTTCATCAGTGATAATTATTATTACCTTTGCGTATTGAATTACCTATATTGATGAAATATAATAGATGCGTCTATATGTTTCTATTGATAGCCAGCAAATATAAAAATCATGGGAACCTCTATCCGAGTGGAACACGAATTAGAAAAAAACCGTCGCTGCCCAGATTCAAATTCTCCTATTAGAAATAAAAGCGTTCTATCAATCATTTTCACTTTTCCCAGATAGTTCGTTTTTATTCCGACAAAGCTTAAACCAACAAAATTCATTCAACTATCTGTACCTTAAATTATTGAATTCATATATCTGATTATCTCTAATCTTCACCCTCTTTTATATTTATTTTGATCTCCACATTCTCACGTTTCACCATTTGTGAAAAATCTGGGCCACTAGCAGTATGAACGCATGCATGAACAAGTTCCTTCAACTCGTCATGCAAATGGTACTACGTTTCTCAATTAATAACTATGAAACTAGTCATAGAAGGAAACTGAATTTCTGGAACAGTAATGAGGAGAGAATAATAAATATATTAATAATAATAAAATAATTTTACCGAGTTAATCAAGAATTGCACGATGATTTCTGAAACGTTGATATTTTGTCATTTTTATCATCGACAATTTTCATAATCACCTTATACAGGGTGTTAATTAAGTACGTTGACAAACTTCGGGAGGTGATTCTTTGAAGGTTTTCAGGACGAAATGTTCATATAAACATATGTCCCAAACGGCTTGGTTTTCGAGATACAGGGTGATAAAAATACATTTTTTTCAAGATTTTTTAGAGTTAACTTCGACATTTTCTACAATAATTAGTTCAAATAAGGCAAGTACAATCCATTCAATAGTACGCACGATACAAAATAATGCATTTCTCAAATAATTCACAGGGTCCTCCTTTTTTCAGAGTCAAGCTTTGTTCAACACTTCAGAATTTTTTTTCCCGCCGCCACTGACATATTATGAGAAAGGAATAATGAATGTTGTTTCATTTAACATCTTTTTGCTCTCCTGATGTTTTTCATTTACTTGTACGGTTCAGGAGTTACAATGAAAATATTAACGCAAACATTTTCCAGTAACGCATAACATAAAGAAATTTGAGAAGCAAATAGTCTAACAAACTTGAAGGGTGATTCTTTGAAAGGTTTCAAGATGAGAAGTTCATATAAACATGTCCCAAGCGGCTTGGTTTTCGAAGTACAGGGTGATCAAAATACATTTTTTAGGAGTTTTTGGAGTTTACTTCGAAATTTTCGACAATAATCGATCCAAATTAGTTCAAATTGGACAAGTACAATCCATTCAATAGTGCGCATGATATAAAATAATTCATTTCTCGAAGTGTCATTGCCACTCTCCAAAGATTAGCGCGTGACGCAATACGTCATTTTGTCATTACACAAATAGCTATTTTCTGCTCGTGTAGAGAAAATGTAATGTTATGGAGCTCCCATACATTTTTTACCATAACTCAGGTTGAATATATATTGCACAAAGTTAATTATGGCAAAATAATTTTGGACATTTTCAATAGTGAATAACTTTATTATCAAATACTAGAGCAAAGTAACATAAATTCCCTAGGAATAAAATTAAGTTCAGAAAAGGACCATTATTGAAATTGATATGTCAGAGCAGCTGCTGGAAATGGCGTTTATGCGCCCAACCATAGACTGGCGGACACGCTCAAAAATACCAGGAGTGTTTCTTATAATTCCGCATGACTCCTGTATGCGATTCCTCAGGTCTTCTTCACTTTGAACTGGAGTTCGGTACACTAATGATTTAAGGTGCCCCCAGAGGAAAAAATCAAGTGGATTCATATCGGGTGACCTTGGTGGCCAAACCACGCCCACCACGCCCAATCCAGCGATCAGAATAATTCTCATCTAAATATTGGCGTGCAACCAATCTGAAGTGTACTGGAGCACCATCATGCAAAAACCAAATTCCAATTCTTTCCCTCAGTAGGATCTCTTCTAGGAGTCCAGGTAAGATGAATTCAAGAAAATGTCGATAATGGTCACCATTGAGTCTATGAGGCAGAAAATGTGGCCCGATAAGGAAATTCCCTACAATTCCAACCCAAACATTCACAGAAAACGTCTCTTGAAAATGGTTTTCAATCACGGCGTGTGGGTTTTCATCAGCCCACATCTGATTGTTGTGAAAATTAATAATGGCTTTACGGGAAAAGCATGCCTCATCGGTGAATAACACTTGAGATAAAAACCATGGATTTTCCAACAATTTATTTCGAATCCAAGTGCAAAAAGTTAATCTCTTTGGAAAATCCCTTGGCAGAAGAGCTTGAACACGCTGTATGTGATAGGGATAAAGTTGTTGCTCTCTTAAAATTTGCCATACCAATACATGGGTTACGTTAAACTGTGCCGCAATTTGTCTTGTACTGGTGTCTGGATGCTGCTCAATTTCGTTAAGTACAGCTTCTTCTATCTGAACTGTTCTAACTCTCCTGGGTCTTCCTATGAGAACAGCAGACCTCTTGAAAGTACCCGTTTCACGAAGACGGGAGTGAATATTGATGAACATTTGTGTGCTGGGAATATGACGTTGTGGAAATCTTTCTAGATACATTCGTCTGGCGGCACGAGCGTTACCATCAGCCATTCCATACATTAAGTGCATGTCTGCCATTTCTGAATTTGTATATTCAACCATTTTATCCAAAGGAATATTGAATGAATCTGCTTTATAGCTTGCACTAATGAAGACTTAAAAATGAGACAGTTTCTCAACTTTCGATAACTGTCAAGTTGTTGATATTTAAATAAATGAATTAATATCAAAGCCCACTTTGCTATTTTTATGAATTCAAATTGATTACAAAATTTCTACGTTACTGCAGAAGAAAAAACAAACCGAAATTTCTGATAAAATAATGTACTCCGTACGGAAACAAAAATTTGTTTGATTTAGTTTTTCGGAGTTATGACCAGAGATTCATAAATGAAAATCAAATGTGTAATGATCTGCGACTATTAGATAAACCCTATTAACTATCTTCCATTACAGGATTACCTTTCGGAAGTTTTTTATGTTGAAAAGAAAACGTTCAATTGAAAACTAAAAAATATCTTTTTTTAAAATAACAAAAGATTTGTATGAGTTCTCTATCAAGACTGATGGGTAAAAACATTTTTAATCAAATATCTCAATGAAAATGCAAATTTTTACCATTAGAATCTTCAGGTTGAAAGTTAGGTTTTCCCAATATCTGTCAGATCTAGTTTAATATCCAGCGTACCGCAGTGACGGGGAGATAGTAGTTTTCTGTTAGATATCACAAAAAGAAATCACATCTTTACAATAACAAGCTTTTATTTAGCTTCACTTGTAACTAACTAACAAACAATTTAATAAAAGTTGAATTTGACCCACTTCTAATACTCCGATTAATTTGAAATTTGGCAGGTTTCCGTAATTCCGGTGACAATGCATTAAAAAAATGTTTGTTAAAAAACGAAATGACGGCTCCAATATGGCGGACGAGTTTTGTGATTATGATCCTATTGTGTTCAAAATTGGTATGTGATGGTTTTTGGGTTGGAGATTTTCAGTTTCACATAAAAAATAAACTAAAATGTTAAAAATGAAAATTATAAAAAGAAAACATTTTAAAGTTTTTATACAATACACTGAAAAGGAAAAAATAATTCATTTCATTGTTTGATTTAGGTAATCTTGTACAGGAAGATTTTGATACTCACAGAATACCCTACAAAAAATGAAACAAATTATTTTTTCATTTTCAGTGCATTTGTATAAAAGCTTGTCTTTATATTTTTTATTGAATAATTTTTTTCATCGTAGATTTTTCTAATTCTGAAAAAATATTTCCATCAATTTACAATAATTGAAAATGTTTAATTTTCAAATTTTATAATGATATGCCACACTGGAAAATGTTTAAATTAATATTTTCATTATAGCCCCTGAACCGTACAAGTAAATGAAAAAATGCAAGATATCAAAAAGATGTTAAATGAAACAACATTGATTATTCCTTTCTCATAATATGTCAGTGGCGGCGGAAAAAAAATTCTGAAGGGTTGAACAAAGCTTGACTCTGAAAAAAGGAGGACCCTGTGAATTATTTAAGAAATGCATTATTTTGTATCGTACGCCCTATTGAATGGATTGTACTTGCCTAATTTGAACTGATTATTGTCAAAAATGTCGAAGATAACTCTAAAAAATCTTGAAAAAACATGTATTTTTATCGCCCTGTATCTCGAAAACCAAGACGTTTGGGACATATGTTTATATGAACTTTTCATCCTGAAAACCTTCAAAGAATCACCTCCCGAAGTTTGTCAACGTACTTAATCAACACCCTGTATATCCCAATGAAAGAATAATTATACGGTAACAGCTATCTTCGAACGATTAAAATTCACTTGAATATGCAGGATATGTACGAAATGTTTGAATTGTGATTAATGATGGAATAAGAATTGTAATTGCGTGCCAAAATAATTATATCAATTATGACATCGAATTTTCAGACATTACTAAAATATTTTTACTTTTCACCGTGTACATAATGATATAATCTGCACCATCTGAATGATATTTATTACTATAAAGGTACGTTGATGATGAGAGAGAAAAAATGTAGTTGACACTTTCAAATCCAGAGAAAATAATTAAATAAAAATTTCTGATTTTTAACTTGAACGCCCTGCCCTGTATTTCAAAATCTATCCATTAATGAACTTTGCAATTATGCACGTTCAATCAGTACATCGGATACCACAATATACTAAAATTTCAGACAATTTCATAAAGAACCATTTTACCTATAAAAAGTGCGGGGTCCTTAACGCACATGGAACGTCATGACTTTTTAGTTGAGTATTAATAAACCTTTGATGTCAAACACTCCTTTGCTCATTCACTTGTTTCAAAAAAATACGACTCAAGAAAATATGACACGTACCACCGTAAGTACGCCACTGGTTTTAGATATTTGAAAATTGTATTGTCAAATTATCACATTGATAAACCTGGATCAATTTACCAAGTTTAAGGAATCTGTAAACGAAGTTTTTTGGTGTTACACTGACTCACCCTCTAGAGAAAAATTGGTACAGGTATCTGGAAACCGGAAGTGTCGAATTTTATTCGAATTCATTTCTCCATACATCATACCTGTGGATATCTGCTCCACTAAATTATTCTATCTGAATTCTGTATATTATAGCAATGTTTGCAGAGTCAATATTTCTTCAACATTCCATTTCCGAACTAAAGTAAATAACGCCAGCTTTGTTACGCGCTTTAATGAATTGAGTTTTTCATCAGAGGGTTATTACAACATGGAATCCTACCAAAGCAGAATTAATTCTTATGATGAACCAACGATGAGACTGGTTAATTCTCGTTATAACAGAAATGGGCGAATAATGAATACAACACATAAAAATGGAACGGACACCGCACATTCATAATGGGAAATGGCTTATCGTGAATTTGACTGAATTTTCGATATATTGTAGTTTTTGTAGTGGAAAAGCTTCTATGGCCTCAATGCACCTTTCGAGATATGAAAGTTGTTTGCAAATAGATGTTTGCATTTTTACGCGGTTTTCGTAGTTACATCAGACACCTTACCTTGATAAAGGACCCCGCACGAAAACATTTGAGGAAATAGCTCTAGGTCAAATTGGCCTCAATTTTATTATGTTATAGTGGCAGAGAAAAATTAAAAATGTCCGAGTATAAATCATTTTGTATTTGTCTTTACTGAAATATACGCGGTCAAAGTTCGTAAAAACGTCGTACTAGGATTGACAAAGATAAAATTTTTTTTGTTAGTTGAGATAAAAATTCAGTATCAAAACATATTTATTTGAACTCTTCAAAATGTCCAATTATGATCTTATTGATGGACTTACTTAGGGTGTATACGGGGAATAGTAAAAAAGTCGTTTTTCGGAATTTTTATTCTAGCTCAACTATTTCACAACCAACAAGTTATATATTGGCAAGATACAACTGTTTTTTTCTATCCTAGCTGATGAAAAGATGTTTTCTTTCTTGATGACTATATCTGTTTGAATAGGAATTTTTAAAATTTTGGAGTATACCCCTTCACTGTAAAAAAATTTTCAATATAAAAAATCTATTCATTATTGCTGTTGATTGAACAAAAGATAGGGACTTTCTGATGAACTGAGTTAGTCAATATTACGTTTCATTTAGACACAAATTGCGTTATATCTTTTTGTTAGGTCATTTACAATGCTTTTATTGAATATTGTAAAAACTATTCCTTTATTCAACTGTATATTTATTCAATTCGGTCATAACTTTCCTCACACCATTCACCTTATCTTTTGTTTATCAACTTCAGCAATAAATAATCTTTTTCAGTCACAAGCGATCTCTCAATTGTTTTCAGTATAGGAGTAAGATCCAAAATTTAAAAAAATCCTCTTTCAAACACTCTTTTATCTCCTAGCATAGACTGAAATTATGATGTTCAACCAAGATATAACTTATTGGTTCTGGATTAGTGTTAGAAGAAAATTTTGAAAAACTACGTTTCCACGAACTTTGGTAGCTTACACAAAATCATCTGAGCCAATTTGACGGACAGCATATTTCCCATATATTTTCGTACGAGGTCGTTTGAACGGTTTGATGTGGAACAGTGGGAATGGTATTACCAATAAGTACCTACTATTTTTTGAGATAAAATACATTGCAATTACTCGACAGATGGCGCTGGGAGAACATCAACTTGAATTTTTTCGAAAGACAAATAGACCGAAATTGTAAAAATACATATTGACGAAAATGAAAAAAATTTATATGGTGGAAAATAAAACTAAATCTTTTTTCAACGAAGTATTAGTTGATCCCCCATGCCATTCGAAATTTAAAAATTAGACTGTATTCATTATTTTTATAACAAAAAGTAGTTTATATTAAATTATTTATAATGAAATATTTGAATACATAACTACACTACAAAATTAACGTATTAATGTCATTTTTATAATTTTTTACAACTATTGAAAATCATTGAAAATATTGAGAAAATTATGGTGCAGAAAAACTTGTTATCTGTTTTTCCCAATTTGGAGCAGTTTAACGATAAACAAAGCACCAAGTTACATAGACCATTTGAAAGTGAACATTTCAATAATTGAAATGATCACTTATAGACCTTCAGAATAAAAAAAAAACCAAGGCAATTGTTCGTCTTCTGAATCACGAAAACCATTCTCATTTGACAACAAAAAATGCATATTCTTGAAAATTGTCATGTAAATTGAATAATTGTAACTGAGAAATCGGTTTTACGCCATTTTGATGGTTAATTTGGGGTTATATAGAAAAGTGTTGAATACAAAAGTTTTCGATTTTTTTATTACCCACAAGGAGGCCGTGTACTGTAGTATTTGAAGTATCTATATGAAGTTTTTTCTATGTTGTGATTGTCACGAAAAGGAAAATCCTGGTATGTTCGAAGAACAAGTAGGAAGTCGTAATTCCCGAGAAATACCCCAAACAAATGCCACTAATTCCTCTAATACCCAAGGAATAAAATCAAAATAAATCCGACTGAGGACCTTTTTTTTTGGTCCTTCTTGCACGAAATGATTTCTGTAATACCCATGTATTACTCGAGTATAACCTCCAATTCCCGACTGATTTTCATCAATTTTTGACTAATACTACTAATTCTTGAGTAATACCGACTAATGCCCAATAATTTTCAACTAATACATATAATTTCCGACCAAAACTCATAATTTTCAACTAATTCCAGTTATTACCCACTAATACCTAAGTGATAATACTAAAACCCAAGGCTTGTACTCCAAAATTCCCCGGCGGTTTCCCCCTCGTAGGAGGTGTTCTGCAATGTATTCAATTTAAATATCCTACAAATATATGTTAATTATATTGTAGCAATATCGCTTAATGTTTCGGAGCCGATATTGCTTCAAGAATATCTTATCAATATTATTTTTATTGCATCAATATCGCGAAACCTTCACATTATTTCTCTTGTCAATGTTATGGTTTATTAGATTGAAAATAATTCCGTAATTTATTGTATCGAAATGATCCCAATATAGTTCTTTTGGTTATTATAATGTTTTCCAAATATCATCAAAGGACCCCGCATCAATCTTATGGTAAACCGGTTTCGGTAAAAATAGCTGAAATTTCAATATGATGTGGCCCATGCCATCCTGAACCAAAGTTAGTATTTGGCTAACTCTCTGAATGACGTCGTTTGGATTCTAGAGGGGTTCAAAGTTTGATATACTGACGATTTTTAAAAAAATCCGGGATTTATTTTCATCGTATCGATCTGCATTTTGATGATGGAATGGTTCACAATATGTGCATCAAAAAGATCAAATTACAAAATTTTCTAAAATCAAAACTGGCGGGTATACAGTGGGTTAAACTTTTATTTTGTTAATTTATATCGAACTTTTCTGTTGAAAATATTCGTTTCCCTGCAGATCCATATGCAATTGATCTTACTCACGGTACATGAGAGGCCAATCATATTTTGCATTTGAACCAACCATCCAACGTTAAGTATTTGGCGATAAAAAATATATTTTCAGTTTTGGAAAAATGTATCCCTTTGTATAGTCAGCTTCCATCAATATGTTCAGCTAATTTTTTGAGTAGGTTTGTAGCTAATATATATATATATATATATATATATATATATATATATATATATATATATATATATATATATATATATATATATATATAAATGTGTCAATGTTTGTGCTCATCAATCTGAATCCAAATAAAGTTGCGGCGATGGTCCAAAAAATATGGAGAAGATATGTTTCGGAATAATTTTGAAATGATTTCTGAAATCATTCCTTAATTTTTTTTTTATATTCTGACATAATGTAGACGAGTCATTCTTGATCAAGAAGTTCCACAGTGCCTACTTCGCGAATGCCACGGTTTGAATTATACAAGGGTTTGAAGTATAGTATTTCATCGATATCTCGAATAATCAATAATTCCCTTGTAAAAAAATTTTAAAATTGTTTTCACCCTGTATTTTCTTGGAACATAAAGTGAAAACGAAGGTCCTTATGAAATTTGTATCATATTTTCATACACTGTATGAAACATGAATCTTATTCGTATGCTCATGCATATGCCCGAAAATATATTCACAGAATGAGACTGATTTGCAACCTTTGTATTTTGATGAATTCTCACAGAATGGGACTCAGTTGCAACCTTTGTATATTCACGAATTCTCATTCCAAGTATTTTGTCATTGAAATGTTTCGAAGTTTGTCTAGGAATCGATACTAATTTTCCTTACAAAGGAATTATTGATTATTCGAGAAATCGATGAAAAACTATAGGTACTTCAAACACTTGTATAATTCAAACCGTGGTATCCGCGAGGTTGTCTCTATAGAACTTCTTGATCAAGAATGACTCATCTACATCTACATTATGTCAGATTTTAAAAATCATTTCAAAATTATTCCCAAACATCCCTTCTCCATTATTTTTGGACCATCGCTGCAACTTTATTTGGCTTCAGATTAATGAGCACAAACGTTGTCACATTTGTATATATATTAGCTACATAGGTTAAAAAAATCAGCTAAATATATTGGTGGAAGCTGACTATACAAAGGGATACATTCTTTCGAAATTGAAAATATATTTTTGATCGCTCCGTATCTTCCAAATACTTTAAGTTGGATGGTTAGTTCGAATGCAAAATATGATCGCCCTCTCATGTTCTGTAAGTAACATCAATTGCATATGGATCTGCAGAAAAACGAATATTTTCTCGAAAATAGTTCGATAAAAATCACCAAAACGAAACTTTAACCCTCTCAGTTTTGATTCTAGAAACTTTTGTCTATTGAACTTTATGATGAACATATTGTGGACTTTCCATTATGAAAATACAAATCGATATGATGAAAATGAGTATCCCGATTTTTTTAAATATCGTCAAAAAATCAAACTCTGACCACCTGATTTTCATTAATTTTTTCACTTGATGGCTTACCGTGTAACCTTGAAGGTATTCTAAGGAATCCACCAACTCTTTGAGATACAAATGTCATCCTCCGAACAATGTTACAAGCCCATCATTTCTGTGTTAGATGAAGTAGTTCAATAAAGTTTCTTTTACAATTGAATTTTCACACGGAGACTAGTTGGACTATTTTTTTAACTTTCCAACCTCAATGAAAAATTACATAATTACGAGCATCGTTTCCTACACCATTTCGCAGCACGGAAAAACGTGATATATCTAGATAAAGTAATTACAGGCTGGCGCGTGACACGGAAACTCTAATACGAATAAGCTTGATTTCAGGAGTTTAAAAGCTGGTCGATATCCTTTACTATGCAGACATGCAGTAAAGCGCTTTAACCAGTTCGGAAAATAGTTTGTTCAATCAATTTCAAGTGTATTAAGTGAGTCGACGCTCTATATCACCAGAACGCTGAAATTCTATAGACATCAAAAAATTAATTGTTGAAAAATCGATAATATACCGGGTGTCCGCGTAAAGTGGCCCCTAAAACGTTTTTCAATTTGTAGATGATGGAATGACATATGAAATGACATAAAACTGCATTAATGACAAGTAACTCTGTCTCATGCAACTTCCGGTCTCACCAGAAGTGACGTAAAGTTTCGGTTTTTCAATGGGACTCCTGGTATATTTTCATTTCTTTACTTGTTACTTTCTGTAAACAAATAATTTTTTTATTTTCAAATTTATTTTTTATTGTAGAGGGCTATGGGTACCTTCAAATCTCTAATTACAATCTTGAAATTTTTGGAAAATTAATCTGCTATGTGAAAATTTATTTTTTAATTTGTATATGGGTTATATAAGTTTCAAACAAACTTCTGTTGAAAAACTTTTGAAGATTAGATTAGATATTACTCTTTTGGTATTAACATATCCTTCAAATAATAACGTACACAATACTTACCTAATTTACTTTTGCAAAAGCAAAAGTTACTCCAGTTCCTTCAGAGAGAGATGATGGTAGAGACATAAAAAGGATTCGTTCTGCCAAAAGAATTCATAGTAGTGACGACACTGTTGTCAAATTTCTTCTTACTAAGTTAGAATTGTAGTCACAATTGTTTGAAAAAAATCATCCTAATTATTTTTGTTCAACGAATATTATTATACTCAATCTAATTATTATTCAATTCACCTCGAAATAATATATTTCACATTTATAACCAAAATCCATTTTTCACTATTGCAGAAACGTTCTATAATTGATATAGTACCCAATATACCAGAAACTCAAGTTGATTCAACCATGAAAGATTATGAAAGCATTATAAAGTCCGAAGAATGAAATGAAGAAAGTTTTAACTGTTTTGTAATTTTTTTTTGCTGGTTATCAGATCATCAATAGATGTACAAATGAGTACGACATACTCCAGAGGTGGTTAAGCTCAGGTCCCCCATATGGCCGGTGCTACCGTTGCTACGGCAACGGGTCCCGTTTGTCTAGGGGGCACACGAAGGAAAGTAAAAAAAATTGAATATCAAAACCACCACCATCTGACTTGACACTGACCGTCCTCCGATTGTTGCTATTTTTAGTATTTTCCAACCCTTGTCTCGCTTGCTCCACAACACCAATACCTCTTTTGGAACTTTTGACTTTTTTTTAGTCCATAATTTTACGCTAATTTATTACAATATTCCTGATTTTTTTCCAATTATGGGAGATATCACGGGTTCTGCTAGCTTAACATTAAGCTGGCAGGACCGAACCGCTAAACGAATGTTTATGAAAAGTCTAATCAAACCATAATTTTAGGTTCTCGGTTGAACCCATTGCAAATTATGTAGGAATGCTTTATTTTTTTTTTAAATCCTGGGTTCTACTTGCGTTACGTTGTGCTAGCACAACCCAACCATAAAACAAACAACTCAGAACTAATCCAGTTAAACAATGATTTTGAGTTCTATTCAGGTTAATTTATTACCCAATTTTATATTTTTTCTGCTCTTGAGTTGAAGGAGAATTCATAGGTTCGGTTAGCTCAACACTGAGTTGGCATTTCCAAAAGTCTTACCGAATTTCTATGACAAATCTGATCAGACAATAATTTTATGCTCATGTTTGAACCCATCGTCTATTTTTTGGTATATAAAAAAGTCTGGATTTTGCTAGCTCTATACCGTTGAGCTAGCAGAACCCAACCATAAAAAACAACTCAGAACATATCCAGTTAAACAATAATTTCAGGCTCTTTTCAGACTAATTCATTACCCAATTCTTCATTTTTATGTACTTCAGTTGGAGGAGAAATCATAGGTTGTGTTAGCTCAACACTCAGCTGGCTGTACTAAAAGGCTAACCAAATCATTGTGAAAAATTTGATCACACCATAATTTTACGCTCATATTAGGCTCACGTTTGAACCCATCGCCGATTTTTTTGGAATGCGTTTTTTTTATCCTTGGTTAAGCTAGAAGAACCCAACCATAAGAAACAACTCAGAACAAATCCAGTTTGACAATAATTTCAGGCTCTATTCAGACTAGTAAAACGCAGGATAAAAAACACATTCTTAAAAAATCGACGACTGGTTCAAACGTGCCTCTAAAATGAGCCTAAAAGTGTGGTGAAATCAGATTTTTCAATTAGCCGTTTGAAACACCAAGCTCAGTGCTGAGCGAACATCACCAATGATTTCTCCTACAACTGAAGAGCAATAAAATATGTAATTGGGTAATGAATTAGCCTGAGTTTTGCCTAAAATTATTGTCCAACTGCATTTGTTCTGAGTTGTTTTGGTATGGTTAGGTTCTGCAAGCTCAACGGTGAAGCATCATGCGAGTATGGCACACAAGAAATTATATCTGTACTCAGGACACATCTTGGGTTTTTCCCAAATATTTCAGAAACCTCCCCATTGAGCCATATAAGATGTTATTACTTCTAGGATGAGTATCTATGAGCCCAAAATATGTAAAATATTTTTTCATACTTTCGACACCCTGTATGTCAGAGGGGATGCATTATAGGACATTTCCTGAAATCTTGAAATCTTGAAATCTTTCACTTCGAAATGAAGTGAGGAATCTGAGTGCGGAGTTTGTCTGTCTTATTATGACTCACCCTGTATATATAAAATGTGAAATTTATATCAGTTTGAAATAAATTTCTTTCGTTTACAGTATTCAATATGCGCATTTTATGTTTGTTTATTTGTGAAATAGGATTCAATCGTTTCAGTTTGTAAGAATGCTCATTGAATAATCGTATTATTATTAATAGGAGATCTATACCGAATAAATTTACAAAATGCGTATTTCACACCAACTTATGGGAACTTTACTAAGAAATTCGTTCTACGAACATTTTTCACATAGAATGCCTAGATTTCTTTCTTTCAGTCAACATTGTTATCATTCTCATAGATCCGCTCTCATATTGAAGCAAATAATACCATATCTGAAACAATCGTGCATCTGTCATTAAATATCTCGATGGGAGCGAAGCCGACGTTAAATCAAGCAGATGTGTAATTGCCGTGGAAGATATAAATTTACAACGGTTGATAGCAGGTTTCCTTCCGGAATTATGTCATTCTCTTTGTCAGCATAACCGAAATCTCTCGACATAAGGCAAGAACATCAAATAAAACCCAAAGGAGTCGACATGTTATTCCTGATAATGAGACAATTTTCTTCTGGCATTTTTGCTGGTCCAGCTTGTCTGCCAATTAAGAAGGTTAATTTCCACGATTCATTATTTTCTGTCATGTACGACATTATGTTGTAGTCACATGTTGTATTTCATACAGAATAAGTGAAATAATTATTATACTTATTGAACTTTTCCACCTGACGGTAGTTTTTACTTTTGTCTCCTCTTCTTTTGTATCTTTCAAAAAAGCATAAAAATATACAAAATTGTACAGTACAGTCGACTGTAGTATTTTGGCTACTAAACAATTTTTTTATAGTCCGCTTTATTTAGAAATTTCACCAACCTGTTACTACTGATGGGGTGATTTTCCTGGTATACGGATACGCACTAGTATGCACACAATAGTGTGTCAGAATCAGATTGCTCGAGTATCGATGTATTTCTTTTCGAAAAGGACCCCGCAAAATCCTTATGGAAAATGGCTCTCGGCTAAATTCGCTGAAACTTTGCAGAAAGATAGTATTCAGTATGCTGATCAAAAGTCTCAATGGGCACAACCCTCCATTTTCAACCCTAGACCCCCTATAGCCCCCCAAAGCCCCCAATGTACACTTTCCGGTGTGTAATGCATAAGTTTCAATTCATCTTCAAAGCGTTTCTTTTCACTGCCCACCCCTTTCTCCAACCGAATCCTACATTCTACCCTCAACACACCTTGCCCCCACCCCTGCTCCCCTACCCAACCCTTCATTAACGCCCCATTACTCACTTTCAAGGTTAAAGATTATTTAATTGTTTTATTTATATCCCTCCCTCACACCCACCCCCATAGTGTGTACCCAGCCACTTTATGCAAGTTGTGTTACCCAGCCGATCAAAGCAACATCTTACTTTATTTATTCATCTATTATTGAAGAAAATATAAAATATTGGAGTAATACCAAAGACTTGAGTTATAATTCTGTGTTTCTTTTTACAATCTTATTTTAATCATTCATCACTTATTTCGATCCCAAGATTCGGTACTACACACTATGGTTGTGTTATAGCTACAGTAGCAGTCAATAAAAGCATATATTATGAATGGTGCATTAATGAAGGGTGGGGGTGCAGGGGTGAGGGAGGGGCGTGGTGTAATGTATATATCCATATATAATAAAAGCTTCAGAAGATTGAAATAAAACAATTAAAGAATCTTTGACATTGAAAGTGAGTAATGGGGCGTTAATGAAGGGTGGGGTAGGGATGCAGGAGCGGGGGATGGGTGTGGTTTAATGTATATATCCATACCTATGTATAATAAAAGCTTCATAGTATTGAAATAAATCAATTGAAGAATATTTAACCTCGAAAGTGAGTAATGAGGCGTTAATGAAGGTTTGGGTAGGGATGCATGGGTGGTGGCGAGGTGTGGTGAGGGTAGAATGTAGGATTCGGTTGGAGAAAGGGGTGGGCAGTGAAAAGAAACGCTTTGAAGATGAATTGAAACTTATGCATTAACACACTGGAAAGTGTACATTGGGGGCTTTGGGGGGCTATAGGGGGTCTGAGGTTGGAAATGGAGGGTTGTGCCCATTGAGACTTTCGATCAGCATAGCGACTACTATCTTTCTGCAAAGTTTCAGCGAATTTAGCTGAGAGCCATTGTCCATAAGGATTTTGCGGGGTCCTTTAATTTAAATAACCTCAAGATTTATTCTCGCAATAGGCTTTTTATATCATTTAAAATTTCATAATGTTACAAAATGATGGGTTTAATTTACTTTGAAATTTATTTTCTTTTTTTACTGGCATTTAAATAAAAGCTCTTTTCCAAAAGAGTTTTTAAGGTTTATTAATTTATTTAATTTTTAGTTTTCTTTGGAGATGTTGCTTAGTCTGTTCATTTCAATTAATGCGTCATTATTGCACTGTCGCTTGCCTGTTAATTTACCACAATCTAGTTCTTCAATGAGGAGACCTTCCAGTGAAATGGTATTAATCATTGTAATACATGATTCGATGTTTCTCACAATAAATTACGAATTCGAGTTCCATGAGTTTTCGCTACTTTAAGGGGGTCTGAGCACCTTGAATCATATTTTCTTTCGTCACAATCTTCATCGTCAGAAACAATCAGGAAATATTCCAATTTTCTACGCATTCGCAATCTAGATGGGACGGTAAAATTTTCTAAAACCATATAATTCGATGGTTAGATATTTTTCACCATTTTTACGGATTTTTCCGATTTTGTTTTCGATAGTTTTCGCAACTTTTGTCAAAGGAGGAAAGGGAGACTTATTTTTTGTCGTAATTTTCCATGTATGAAACCGTTGAAAATTTTCCAAACTTTTACGCGTTCTCTATCTAGCTTTCGAGGGGAGAAGGAGGGTAAATTTTTCTTGAAACTATCTTATTCAATGGTCAGATAATTTTCACTATTTTTACGGATTTTTTAGATTTTTATGTCACGAGTTTCCCTAATATTTTTCGTGACAGGAAAGGGAGGTGAGCCCACTGATCGATATTTTTTTTATTTTTATTTTCCACATCTGAAACTGTTGAAACATTTTTCGAATTTCTTTGCTTTATCTAGCTTTTGAGGGGGAATAGGGGGGTTGAAATTTCGTTAAAACATAATATTCGACGGTCAGAAATTTTTCACTATTTTTACGGATGTTTTTGATTTTGATATCACTAGTTTTCCAACCTTTTTCGAGCCCCCCCTAACTTACTTTTTTTTCGCTGTAGTTTTTGACGTCCAAATTCGTCAAGAAAACTTCCGTTCTCTATCTAGCTTTCGGAGAGCAGGGGGACAAATTTATTCGACATTAATGTGTCGCCATCGGAACTGAAATTTCGATTCCATAAGATAAGAGAATAGGGTTCAAATTCAGCTTGCAAGACTTGTACGGCGGTGGTTTTGGAAAAAAACAATTACTTCAATTCAGTTCTGTCTGGTGTGGACAAAATGAGAAAGATCTGTTATCAACATAGAAAAACAAATGTTTTACTATAGTCAAACTATTCCGAAGGAAACAATTTATTTGAACAGAGTTATAAAATGATAAGAGTTATAAAAAAAAATCATTTAATAGTTATTTTAAATTTTTTTGATTTGGTGCTTGAAACTATATAATCATGTATAAAATTCAATACTAAGCAACTTTCCGATATCTTGCCACCTTGCCCTCTTTTTGTATCTTTATGTTGATTTTTTTTCCATTTGTTGCCATTCCAGTGTTCACGTGACATGAATCGAGATCAATTTTCAGGTTGTTGGATAACCTACATTTTTTTCCAATAATAATACTAAATATTTTTCTCATATGTTACCCACTTTATGGCACTATAGATACTTCAACAACTATACAGGGTGTTTCATAATAAATGCGCGGGACTTCCGGATGAAATAGCTCGTTTAAAAATATGAAAAAAAGTTCTATTAACTTACCCTCTAAAATTCAACATTTTCGAGATACGGGGTGTTGAAATTAAAAAAAAAAATTGTTTTTTGCGAATATCTCTGGAACCGTTTATCGCACAAAAAACATATTTTGAATACATTTTCTACTCATAATAAGCTATGTTTTGTGCAGATTTTTTATTTTTTAAATTCATGATTGGTGAAGATTTTGAAGGGGTAGTGGGTGTTTTTTTCTCCAACTTCTACGCCACTGGAAAAAAAATGATTTTGAGTCGCCAACTCAAACCGCCAATGTTTTCTACACAAAAAAGATACTCTTGGTCATAAGCTCTAAAGTTGACCGTTTTCAAAAAAATCAACTTTCATGTTGAAAAACATGTTAAAATTTATTTAAACGTTAAAACAAGTAACAAAACCAAACGTTGACTTCTTAATTGCAAAAAAAAACAATAACAATCATACTCAGTTGAATTGTTGGAAATGTCCGCCGTTAGCTTCAATGCACGCAGCATTTTATCGAAGAAAAAACATTATTTAAACAACATGAAAGTTGATTTTTCTTGAAAACGGTCAACTTTAGAGTTTATGACCTATAATACTTTTTTTGTGTAGAAAACATTAGCGGTTCATATAGGAGGCTCAAAACTGTACTTTTTTCAGTGGCGTAGAAGTTGGAGAAAAAAACACCCACTACCCCTTCAAAATTTTCACCAATTATAATTTTGAAAAAATTAAAAATACACACAAAACATAGCTTATCATGAGTAGAAGATGCCTACGAAATCTGTTTTTTGTGCGATAAACGGTTCCAGAGATATTCGCAAAAAACGATTATTTTTTTTTAATTTCATCACCCTGTATCTCAAAAATGGTGCATTTTAGAGGGTAAGTTAATAGACACTTTTTTCATATTTTTAGACGAGCTATCACATGCTGAAGTCCTGCGCATTTATTATGAAACACCCTGTATAAGAGCAGAAGAAAACTTGACTCGTAGGCTGAGCCTGGGGAACATGTTATTAAAGTTTGCTCATTATGTTTTTCCTCGATTTTGCATTTTGTGAATATTTTGCATTCGCAATCGTTTTTATAATTGTACTGGGAGTAGGTGAGTCAAATAATTGTATAAATTTATTTTTGTTTTACGAAAGAATGTATTCCAGTGAAAATGAGCAATCGAATTTTTTTTTAAATCAATGAATCGGATACGGCATTTGGATGTCATTACAAAAAATATTCGTTTTTCAATCTTTTATCACTTTGTTGAAAATACGGTGTAATACATTTGAAGAACAAGGGAGAATACAATCCAATCCGAATTGAAAAATAAAATTTATCCTTACTGTATAATTGATGGGCATGAAAATGGATCAGAAATATCACACATCTGTCTGTAAAATGATATTATGATTATTTCTTTGGTAATTCCATAACAGCGACGATAGAAATTATTTTGGAATGCATTTGCCGAGAGGGAAACCGCTGAGGAAATTGTGTACACTAATTCCCAAATATCCTGAGTAATTCCACTAATACCGAAGTCATTTCCGAGTAATACCCCGAACAAATGCCAGTAATTCCTCTAATTCCCAAGGAATAAAAGCAATGGAAATCCAAATCTTTGTTTTTTCTGTAAAGTTTTATATTTTTGAAGACTTTTTTTATCACTTTTCATTCAACAATTGTGATTCCAACAACACCGCGATGTTTTCTCATATCCGGAAATTCCCGATCATGGGTTGAAGATCTTTTTTTTGTTCTTCTTCGAGATCATTCCTGTAATACCCATGTATTACTGGAAGTAATACCTCTAACTCTAATTTCCAACTCATGCCCATTAATTTTCGACTAATACATCTAATACCCGGCTAATACCCATAATTTCCAACTAATTCCTCTAATTCCCCACTGATACCCAAGTTATAACACTAATACCTACGGCTTGTACACCAAAATTCTCCAGCGGTTTCCCCCTCGGAAACTGCAGATGGCAGTATTTTCCATTATGCCCGTCGGATCCCACCTCAATTTATCTGGAAATTTTCAAAAATATTATTCGATTTTATTGTTCATGGTGTGATAATTTAATTTCATTCTCTTATGACAATATTCATCAAATATCTTCCACAAACAGACTCGCGTGGTTTGATAATCAATACAAATTTTTCCATGACGGAAAAAAATTGTCCCCAGTACCTACATCTACGCTACTGCAACTTTCCCAGGATTTGAATTCAGAGAAGACAATTTCCGTCCCAATATGTTTCATAACAAATCACAAAAATACACCCACTGACCCAAAAACTTTCGAAAGCTTTTATTTCTTTATCATTGTGAGAGTTTTCCTTGACTCCAACTACATTATCTGAATACATCACATGAGGAAATCGAATAATAGCTTTCGGAAAACTTTTCTCGCAAACTAGACGACCCCTATTCACCGAAAGAAGCTATTTCATCCAAATAGATATAGACATATCTGTCATCCATACTTCAGAAATTGCCATTGTGCTGGAAATTATCTTTTGAAAGTTTTAAAGTCGCCAAATAACACAATGATTTCGTTATGCTCTGAAGGCGACGATGAACTGATGAAATGAAGTTTTCTCTTCCGTCTCTTGGTTTTGATAATATTAAGTTTTATTAATAGCCGAGTCAAGTGATAAAATAGTATTTGGGATGTTATTGCAGAAATCATCTTGTCATACTGGTTCCAAAAATATCACTTCCAAAACAACATAATATGATTTGAGTTTGATTTTATTGAGTACATTGGATCGATTTTTCTTTCATTGCTATAGTAATATAATATAACGCCAATGAATAAAGTGCAGCCGAACTCAGTATGAGATCATTTTGTGTCTGAATAATAATATGACACTAATTAACTAAGAGAATTACGAATAGTTGGTAAATAATATTGGTGAGGGCCAATTTATGCATCATTGTCATTATCATAGTCCTAATCACAGTCACTGTCTTAATCATAAAATCAAATTAAAACTGTATATTTCAGTATACAGGGTGTTCCAAATTAGGTCGGCACCATTGGCAACTCCGTTTGTATTGATGCTACGAATTCGGGTAAATATGGGCAAACTAGTGGCATTTTTAATAGCCGAAAACGAAAAAAATTGACAGTCGCGTTTTCAGAATATTTCATAAAATGATATTTTTTTCAAAGGAATACCCTAAATTATTTCATGCATTTCGATTCGTAATAACATTATCAACAACAAAGCTCACATCACCTTTCTTCCTAAAGTGGAAAATGAGCGACTTATGTGGAAATATTTATTTCTTTCACTAGTTTAAAAAATATCTTTGTTTTGGCTAATGAAACCTCATGATTGTCCAAACACCCAATTTTGGTACTTATACGAATGACAGTATTTTGTTACTAATAGCAAAATAAGATAGTAAAAAGAAAAGATTGCGCTGCGGTTTGAACTCGTGAATCCCGTGATCATCATGTCGCACCACTCAATTGACACCACTGAGCTATTTGGTAATAATGTACAAAAAGATAATTTCCATCTTAAAGCCATTCCGCTAGCCGCATTTATTTTGTGAATCAAAATATGTCTGCTGTAATGACAACTTTGATGCCGTTTTTGTACAGAACAGAAAATACTGGAGGGTCATATGAATGTGGTTGGAAAAAATGTGTTTGATTCGATAAAACATAATTATTATTATTGCAATCAAGTTGCCTTGAAACTTTGTTGAAATACTATTTGTCAAGTATTCTCAAGTATATTATGACATTGTTATAAATTATTGTAACTGTCAACTACTTACTGTTCGAATATTTTTCGAAATGCTGTTTTCCCATCAAGAAAAATGTGATTTGTTAGAATCCTACTTGGTTTGCTAGAAAAATAGTGTAAGAGCACTCCAACACTTCAGCAATTCGTTCCCCGATCGTGAATTACCTAATCGGCATTTTTTTGCTGTGCTTCATCGTCAATTCAGGAACAATGAAAAATTTTTTGAGAGGAGGAGAACTAAAATACGTTTTGTAATATCTGAAGATACAGAAATTGAAGTTTTATCCTACTTTGAGGTATATCCAAATAATTTCATCAGAGATTTATCTAGAGAAATAGCTGTTCCACTGTCTGGTATTCAACGAATTCTGAAGAAACATAATATTTCTCGTTATAAGTTAAGACCAGTGCAAACACTAGAACCTGGTGATCCTGAGAGACTTTTGGCGTTTTGTTGCTGGTTTATGAATAAATGCAGACAAGATCCAAACTTCTATTATAGAAATATTATATGGAGCGATGAGGCTAATTTTTCAAATCGTGGGATGTATGATAGAGAGTATTTTCATTATTGGAGTAGACAATAGTTATTTTTGTATCTAGTGCGCGAAATGCTACTTTGGTGATCGAGAACTGATTTTTTTTTAACGAGGCGCAGCCGATTTAAAAAAAATAGTCGAGATTACCAAAGTATTTCGCGCATGAGATGCAAACCAAATTTTTTCTACAAACGTCAAAAATATTGTTCTAAAATAAGTAATAACTATGAAAAATAGTATTGAACTGGCTTAAATAATTTTTCCAAATCAAGTAATTACTGTAACTATGGAAATAAAATGGCATTTGTTGACAATTATTTCAAAGTGACAGTTCTTGATAATTATTTTGGAGTGACTTTTTATTCGCGTCAATTTCGTGCGTGATATTTATTATTGTGAAAGAATGGAAATTTCGAGCGACGATGAACTAAGCACTACCCCACCTAACTTGATAGATGCGGCCAATTCCGTAATTTCCAACCTTTTACCGGAGAAATCGAGGCGGCAGTATGAAAATGCATATCAGCAATTCAAAGTGGTGTGAAGCAAATAATGCCAGAAAAATAACTCTCACAATTTGAAAGCCTTGATTATTGTTCTACATTAATAAATAAACGATTTCTTGTTTTTTGCTTGATTGAGGAGTTGAGAACCATATAGGTTAGAATATGAAAATCCCATATAGTTTACATGCAGTGTGCGAAATATATTCCGCACATTACTTCGCGCACGGTGTCATGGTAACGAATGAAAATGAAAAAAAGTGCCACTTCGCATACTGTTGTCAATGCGCGAACCTTGTCATTTTTTGACGTTTGTAGAAAAAATCCATTTCTAGTCCATCCCCACAATCCGCAAAGACGATTTAGTATTAATATTTGGTGTGGTTTATTTAGAGACAGAAATATCAGTCCATTTTTCTACCATGGTTCTTTGAACGGACCCCGTTACATTAATTTATTAACAACAGTGTTGGAAGAGTTTTTCGATGATCTTGATCTAGAGGCTCGTCAGATGATCTATTTTCAGCAGGATGGAGCACCAGCACATAATGTCAGTGGCGTAAAAGGAATGCTGCGAGGCTGTTTTGGAAACAGATAGATTGCTACAAATGGTCCTGTTAAGTGGCTCCTTCGATCACGAGACATGACACCTCTAGATTTTTATTTTTGGGGATTTCTGAAGAAAATACGAAATAAAACATGTAGATGAACTGAAAAATTATATTGAAACTATAATTGATATAATTGATGGCCGAACTGTGTTGAATGCCACACGTAATGTCAATAGAAGGACCCAAATATGTGTTGAACAAGAAAGTGGTGTTTTTGAACATATACTCGATATTTTATAGCGCTTTATCAAATCCTTTTGTTACAAATGTTTCCTATTAATAAAACTGTCTTATTTTCACCTTTACGAAAAAAAGTCAAATGAGATTTTTTGTTGAGAATGTTATTACGAATCGAAATTCATGAAAAAATATAGGGTGTTCCATTGAAAAATATAATTTTATGAAATATTCTGAAAACGCGACTGTTAATTTTTTTTTGTTTTCGGCATCGAGAAGGCCATTAAAAATGATACTAGTTTGCACATTTAACCGAAATCATAGCATCAATAATAACGGAGTTGGCAATGGTGCCGACTTAATTTGGAACACCCTGTATAGGGGCATTTATGCAATTTCTTCAGTTTTAGTCTCAATCATAATCATAAAATATTCACCTTCAACGTTGGCAATTTCCAAATTTTATGCTTATGATCAGGACGACATGCACAAAACGCATGCGCGTCGATCCCTATTTCACATATGACATAAGTAATTATTTGTTTTTACTTGTTATCCTTGTTATTTGTAATTATTTATTGTTTTTCGGAAAAAAACGAGTCATGAAGAGGGTACTCTTATTGAAATGATTGAGAAATGTCTCGTCCTTTGGGATAAAAAGCACTGATGACAGTGTTGTTATCTGTCAATTTTTTATTTTTGAACTCATGACAGTTATGCATAAATATAAAAAAACAACGACTAAGACTAGGACTGTGACAGTGATCATGTCGATGATAATGATATGTTGCATAAATTCGACCTAAGGAATTGAATAGAAAAATTATAAATAAAAGTTTTGCAAAAAAATAAATAAAATTATGAGTAACTAGGATGAACTTCAAGAAGAATCTTTTTGAAAGACTCTGGGATAAAATTGTATATTTTAGGGCCGATGAATGCTACTGACTTTTCAAAGAAAAATTTTTTGAGTAATTTTTGTATTATACTGTGAATGTGGAAAATTCCTGGATGTTGTATCCTATTTTTGTACATGAAATCTGCAATATTGAAATTATATAAATATGTTCAATCAAGCATTTCACTCTCTATGAAGATTTGTTCGGTGGAGAAGCTACGCCATTTTGTTAGTATTACTTTCTAAATCTATTTATGGTTTCAAAACAATTTACTTGACTATTATATCCTCCCCAGACGCAACGTCCATTCGAATGGAAACGTAGTTGATAATTATTTAGAAATGTGTTGATGAAATTTCGCAAGATAAAACTAACTGTCCATTTCAATAACATATACATTCACGCCATATGATAGACAGTAACTCAGAATAAGTAAAGCAGAAATGTTATACTAATATTCAATAAATGCACAGATATCTCAATAATTATTCTCTGAACCTATTTTGAATGTTTCATGGGCATGTACAATCCAAAGACTTTGTCACGTGGAAATTCTAAACTTACTAAAAGTGTATAAATAAAGAGCACAGTTTAGTACCAATGACTAGTTAGTTAGTAATCCGATGAAAAATACTTTATTACAATACTTTAGGTACTTTTGGCGAAGCAATCTGGCAAGGATGACGAAAAATCACGACAACTACTTAAAGCGGATACCTCTGATCTGGAGGAATTCAACGACGACTCTAAAGGGAAAGCTGATGATGGGTTTGAAGTAGATAGGCAAGAGTTTGCAGTCGATGCAACTCAATTGGAATAGAAGAATCCAAAATTTGACGAATGAGAGGAGAGTTATGAAAAGGACGAAGTAGGAAATAAATTTGAGGCAGCGGTCAAATACGATAGAACAGATGAAAGCGAAGTCCGAATAGATGAAAATTAACTCATGACTTTACAAAAGAATATTGTAGTAAAACAATATTGAGCGACACAGAGAAAAACTGATAACGGCGACTATGCTTCAAGTGTACTTCACAAAAATCTAAACAAGAAACAGAAGAAAAATCCAATGAGACAGCCAATGAAAATTAAAGAAAAACAACCAAATAGTAACACATAAAATTTTACAGTAGAGAAAAAACAGTCAGTTGAACCAAAATACAAGTGGAATCAGTCTGATGATTTTCCTTTGATAAAATGTGACGCTCGCTATTTTTCGATGTTCTTTGATAACGAACAGTAAATTCATGCTCATAAACCACAAACCGATGAATTTGACGGTGAAATAAACGAAATATTTTTTTGGTATCGTCATCTTGAAGTCAGTACTGAAATATCCTTGGATTAGGATGTCAAAAACTTTTAGAGTGTACAGTATTGGATCAGCAAAGACAAGAGGAAGATTATTTGAGATGAGATGTCATCTAGAAGTTGTTATTGACGCAGAAGATTCAGAAGACTATCGTGTGTATCCTTGCTAAGAGAAAATGTAGTTGCCATCTATGAATAGATGATCCCTTTCAAAGGTATCTGCGGAATCGAACAATGTGTTCGTGGCAAGCCCAACCTAGAGGGATTGACAAATTTCTTGTGTGTAACACCCTCTGGATTAGTACTACGATTTGAGATTCATCAAGGAAAAAGAACATTCTTAAGTGACGTAGAAAAAGAAATAGGAGTACTTGAACTGTGGTATGTTATTCTCTTCACTATCCTAATCGAAAGTTTCTTTGAGCCCAACTCGATCCTATGACTAGTTTTCGGCATACAGCTCCTCAAAGATATGGTTTTGTACCTATAAGTGTAAGTACGACAAAACATATTTTTGTGTATCTGTGCCTCGTAATGAGTTTCAGTATGAATTGTACTTTCAGAATCATTTCGATCGATGAATACTCAAATAACTTGAATACGCACAACAGGGTATTGACTGAATTCATGACAAGTATTGGCCAGAATTTGGTCAACACCCTGTGGTCCGTATTCGAGTAATTTGAGTATTCATCATAAGAAATGATCGTGAAGGTACAATTTAACTGAGGCACAGATACACAAAGAAATGTTTTGTCGTACTTACACTCATGAGATACAAAATCATATTTTTGAGGGGCTGTATCTCAAAAACTAGTTATAGGATCGACTTGAGCCCATGGGAACTTTTGTTCAGGATAATAAAGAAAATAACATACTACAGTTTCAGCCAATTCCACCTAGACCCAGAAACCTATAAGAATGGTAAAGAGCCATATCTTTTTCATTTGAAATAAATTTTGTTGCTTCAGTCATTATAATTTGTTTTTCAAACACAAAATAATTTGTATCTGAAAAATCACCGATGAACTTGTTATATTTCATACGAAAACATATTTTTCTTATTATTCAATCTGAAGATTGTATGAGGGTATGTAAGTGCTTTTTACCAATATGGCTCACAATTCGAAATAATCGGTATTAACAGAAAAAAAACATCAAGACCAGTTTATGAAGTTCAGAGAACGTATTCGTCTGGAAATTTTTTCAGTAGCTGAAACTGAAAGCTTTAAGCAGTTTTATCGTTTTCGTATTCAATGAACGCGAGCTATCGAGGGAGAATACAAAAGTTTTCAATTCTAAATCAGAAATAGCTCAGCTATCGGATATGCGTGATCGCGTTATCTCAAATTCCTCTACGGATTCTGGTATTTGAAAGGAGCAATTCCACCGTGAAAGTTTTTCTAGTGTAACAGATATGAAAAAAGTTACCTACCTGAAATAATGATTGCTCAATATGAACATATGGAATTGAAAAGTAAAAATCATCTGAACCAACGAATCGTAAATAATGTTCAAAATATTAATTACGATTTAGAACAAGTTAGAAACATGAATTATTTTGATATGATAATAATAGATGATAAACCTAATATCAGCGAACATGTAAATTATACAGTGTCCGCCAAAACAACAACACAGATATTTTTCTATGTGTACGCATTGGTATTGATGTGTTAAATAGCCTCTGTGTTATTTCGAGGTGACTCGCGCCGTAATAATCGAGAAAATGATTTTTTATTAATATTTTTGCGATTTCCATCTGCCCTACGGTTTGGTACAGATATTTTTCCATGTGTACGCATTGGTATTGATGTGTTAAATAGCCTCTGCGATACTTCGAGGTGACTCGCGCAGTTATAATCGAGAAAATTATTTTTTATAAATATTTTATCGATTTCCATCAAATATTTCTGCGATTTCCATCTCCTCTACGGTTTCGTACAGATATTTTTCCATCAGTACGCATTGGTAGTGATGTGTTAAATAGCCTCTGCGTTATTTCGAGGTGACTCGCGCCGTTATATTCAAGAAAATTATTTTTTATAAATATTTTTGCGATTTCCATCTCCCCTACGGTTTGGTACAGATATTTTTAATGTGTACGCATTGGTATTGATGTGATAATTAGCCTTTGTGTTATTTCAAGGTGACTCGCGCAGTAATAATCGAGAAAATGATTTTTCATAAATATTTTTGAGATTTCCATCTCCCCTACGGTATGGTACAGATATTTTTCTATGTGTACGCATTGGTATCGATGTGTTGAATAGCCTCTGTGTTATTTCGAGGTGACTCGCACCGTAATAAACGAAAAAATGATTTTTTTTTTATAAATAATTTTGCGATTTCCATCTTCCCTACGGTTTGGTACAGATATTTTTCTATGTGTACGCATTGGTATTGATGTGTTAAATAGCCTCTATGTTATTTCAAGGTGACTCGCGCCGTAATAATGAAGAAAATTATTTTTTATAAATATTTTTGCGATTTTCATCTCCCCTACGGTTTGGGACAGATATTTTTTTATGTGTACGCATTGGTATTGATGTGTTAAATAGCCTGTGTTATTTCGAGGTGACTCGCGCCGTGATAATCGAGAAAATTATTTTTTATGAATATTTTTGCGATTTCCAACTCCCCTACGGTTTGGTACAGATAGTTTTCTATGTGTACGCATTGGTATTGATGTGTTAAATAGCTTCTGTGTGATTTCGATGTGACTCACGCCGTAATATTCGAGAACAATATGCGAAACTTTTTTATGATTGGTTTCTAACAAAATTTCATCCTTTATAAAAGTTGGTGCATTCAATTAGACATCATCAGTGGCGTGCGGCTAAGCGGGAATCTGCCGATATTATAAATTCACTACAGAGTTAATTGACATTACTATGCAATATATCGAAAAATGTTATTGAAAGGAGTGTTTTGCAACTGATTGGATAATTTCTCCAGGTATCCAGTTTAGTCTACCAATTACTTATTTTAGTAACTGCTTAATGAGGTGGTCTCAATTCTTAATGGAAATTATTTACAATAACTTTTGAGTTGTAAAACTTTACATAAATTATATGTCAACGCAATTAACCGATATGACAATATAATAATATGATTAAAAAAACAGAAATCGAAAGAAAATGAGGTAATGCAAGGAACCATAAATAAAATTAAAATAGGTAATTATTGGTATACTAAACTGGATAACTGGGAATATCATTCAATTGCAAAAAACTTTTTCAATAACATTTCTCGATATTTTGTATAGTAATGTCAATTTAATCCATACACACAGATGAAAAATATATTCCTTCAATAAAGAATATACATATACATACAAGAATAATCATTTTCAATAAATGAATATACTTCCATTTCAAGCTGATTGAGATGTTTGCTTCTTTACATAAATTCTCTTGAAATGAATTTGCTTGCAGTGTAAACATTATACTCTTCATCATAGAAAACATGCACATAATCCTATTAACACAAGAATATAATTCCTTGGTAGATATCACTACCCGTGCCACGTGACACATTCAACTAATGAGTAATCATAGCAGCTGGCGACACCGCGACATGTGAATACGACTTCCATTTCGATCATTTCATCCAGTTTGACCATTTGGGTTGGAGGTTATGATGCTATGCGTACCGATATGAATGTTAGTTTTGTGCCTGGAGGAAACTGTTTCTATACAATAAAAATGCAATATCAAAAACTGAATTATGCTCTTTACGGGCCAGTTGTGAAAATGAGTGAAATATATTTTGGTCTTCTCCAGTTTCGTGTCTAAAAGGGAGTGGTGTTGTTTATGTATTCAATCAAACTGCAATATGCATCACTACTAACTGGTTTCATTGAGAATACAGTTATTTTACTTCTCATATAAAACCATTATTTATTCCTAAATTGTTCATAGTTGTGAATCCATGCTTTGTTTAATCTATTCAATGTTGCCAAAATGAAAATGGCTTCCATTCTATATTTTATAACGAAGTGCAAAGTGCAGATTTGAACTCAACCTCCAAGTTGATAGAAATTGATAGAAATTGCAATGTCCTTGTCTCAACCTACTCCCACTATTCAACAAAAAAGTGCCCATTATTGAAGCTAAAATATTCTTGCCTCAACCAACTTATGAACTTGTTTCAAAATATTTTTCTTGTAAGTGGCCAAGAGGATTCCGTCAAAAAATCAAACTAATATTTGGTTGGACCTATTCAACAATACAAACTTTTTGACTCAACGCAATTAAGCGTTGATGCAAAAAATCTTTTTTGCAGTGTATTTAGATATGCGCGCATTCATTCTCATCGAAGTTTTATGAGGAATGAAATTTTCTGAAAAACTATCAATAAAAAAGTTTCCCATATTATTCCAAGATTTTGGCGCACACTGTGTTCCCAAAAAAAAACAAGAAAATTGATTTCATGTACTTACAGAATCAGCAGAAATTTAGGTCAATCCACAAAACACCTTATATAAAATTGTATCATCAGGCCACATTTCGAATACTGCTCTTCAATTCTGTTCATATGCCACAAGGGCGATTTGAATAAATTACAAATTCTTCAGAACAGGTGGATGCGTTTACTACTGGGATGTGATAGATACGTGAGCATATTCTATGTGCAAGAACAACTGAACTATCTGTGTTGAAAAATACATAACTCTTGAGACATTTATATACATAAATAAAGTACTGAATATTAAGCCCCCAGAATACTTATCTGCAAATATACAATTTAGGCATGATATACATAATTCACTGCAGAAAAAGCCATAAACATATAGTTCCAACTGATTTAGTAAGCACCAAAGAAGTATTCACGATGTGGGAAGGTCCACATAAAAACCAATCAATAGACAATGAAATTAGTGAGTTTTTAACAAAAATACTAATAGAAAACCGACTGTGCCATCATATGAAATAAAGTCCGTTGTTATAGTGTGTTATGTTTTCGACACGAAACTGTCATTTATTAATTTGTTATTTATTTATTTATTTATTTGATCCATACAAACTTATTAGTTTTATTACATGGATTCTCATTATGAAGATTATACAATGTGAATGTAACTCAAAAATTAATGTTTTAATTCTACAAATACTATCAGAACTGTTGGGTTACAGATTTAGGTGCATATATTTTTACGAAGATATTGTCAATATAATATTCTGTATTGAGTTATAGAATTTGGAATGTGGTAAAGTCCAATCAATATCTGCTATTTCATTAAATTTATTACCTAATATTAACATAGCTGCAAGAGGTGCTATAGTTGTAGATATCGACACAGAAATATTAAACATTGTTGTGTTTTGAGTACGGCGTGAAAGAACATGAAACGGAATCATCTGAAGGATTTCGGGGGAATTCATAAGATTATTTATTATTTTATGAATGAATATTAGGGATAACAAATTGCGTCTTTGTTCTAATGTTAATATTTTGAATTCATTTCTTAACCGTGATGTTCGTATTAAATTGTAATCAGGCCTTTCATGAAATTTTTTGAAATAAAGAAAGCGAAGAAATTTGTTTTGAATCTTTTCGATTTCTTTTAAGGTAGTTTTGTATTCTCTTGTCCAAATTATTGAAGCAAATTCCAGTTTAGATCTAACTAGAGTATAGTAAAGTGATTTGATTGTTTTTATATCATTGAATTCACGCGTTTGTCTCATTAAATATCCCAACATACGATTTGCAGATTTCACTAACGACATTATATGATTAGTGAAGGAAAAAGTACTATTATAAGTAATACCTAAGTCTTTCACCTCAATTTTTCTACCCAGACCTCTCCATCCATATGATATTCAAAGTTAATCAAATCTTTCAAGCGAGATATTTTTAACGTATAACATTTTTTTATATTGAAGAATAACTTATTAGTGTGACTCCAATTCACAATGTTGTTGATGTCTTTTTGCAGTGATACGCAGTCTCTAACAGTTTGAATACGTTTAAAAATTTTGAGATCATCCGCAAACAGCAGACAATGTGAATGATGTACGACCGAAGGCAAATCGTTAATGAATAATAAGAATAGAAGAGGTCCTAGATTTGATCCCAGAGGAACACCGGAATTAGCATGGAATTTTCCCGAAGTGTTTCCATTATGAATGATGGTTTTTCGGGTTTTTCGGGTTTTCTTGAGAACAGGTAGCCATGCTTTATTCAATTGTAACCCTTCTTGAAGAAGGTAATACCGGGAAAGTTATGAATCCGAGGGGGTACCCGACGCAGGGACGATGGCACCGGACGCAGGTACGAGTACGTCGACCCATAAATACTGGCTGAGACAGCGCATACCAAACAGGTAGTGTTCAGTGATCGAAACTGTGAACATTTTTCTTGAAAATGCCAACCACTCGTGTTGGCAAAACATAGAGTTTTTCTCTAAATAAACGTCGGCCTAAAAACCCGAAAAACCATCATTCATTCAACGATGGCCGCGAAAGCCTTTCACAATTTGTTTCCATTATGTTTAACAATGAAATATTTATTTCTTAAGTAGTTTTTAATTAATTCAAGAAAATTCGTCGCTAAACCGAATTTACAAATTTTTTCCAAAAGCATATCATGATTTACTTGATCAAAAGCTTTACGGAAGTCCGTGAATACTGTATCTAATTGAGATTTATTTTTTAGAGTTTCGAAAGCATGATTGCTAAATATAAATAAATTAGTATTTACTGACTTCTGGATCATAAAGCCATGCTGTTCAGGAGCTATGTATTTATTAGCGAATTTATACAGTTTGGAATATATAATTTGATCCAATAGCTTAGAGGGAGCGCACATAATTGAAACACTTCTATAATTTTCAATTTCTATTTTATTTCCCGATTTGAATATAGGTATGGTAATAGATGTTTTCCAAAATTCAGGAAAAATATTTGACCTAGCTATTAAATTAAAAATATAAAGTAGTGGACCTCTTAACCATTAACCATTCATTATGAACATTTAAATAACAAAAAACGTGTTTTCCATTGTCTATAACAAAATGGGATGTTCTGAGATCCGATCGGATAAAAATCGGAAAAGCCGAAGAATTTTGCAATTTAAAAAAAATTCATAACTCCGCCATTTTTCAAGAAGTGTACTTTGTGTGTGCACAAAACAGGTGCTGTCAGATCATTAGTTATGGCACAATTGCAATTGACTTTTTTTTGCACTATCTTGCATCGTGCCTGGATGCTCTACTGATAGCTCAATTTCGATTTTTCAAACAGATTATGAAAGTAGAAGTATAGTACTACAAAGCGTATAGAAATTGGGTCTACGACTAGATATCCTGTCTAAAAATATGTATTCTGCCAAAATTCCTCCGTCCAATAATATCCTTAATAGGTACTGACCAATAATAAACATTTTCAGAGTAGTTAGTTATTATTTAGTTTGATCCCACTAGAACAAACTTACCTTACGTAGACATTTGGGAGCGTGGAAATTGAGGATATTATTAGTCAAGATATAAATGTCTAAGGATATTTTTATACCCTGAATTTTTGGTAGGATATTTTTGTACAGGATATTTAATCGTTTAGAAATTACCAAGTGGAAAGAAATATTATCACATTAAATAATAACAACCTACGAGACAATAGAGCAGTAGCATTCTCAATGTGCATATCAATTGGACTTTACTGGTGAATAAATATCATTCCAATGTGAGTATGCTCTGGTTAAAATAGAAGTACAATACAAACTGAAAGCATATGTAGGTACTGCTGAGTAAATCAAATTGACCAACTGGCGTAAACAACTTCACAAAACCATCACGTTGAAAATAAAATATTTCTACAAAATTCAAAAACTGTCGCAAAAATCTACCGAACTCAAACAGAATAATATGGTGATATCTTTGTTTCAGCTCAAGTGCATATACTTCGCTCAAACTAAATCATATCTTTTCAAAGAAAAGAAAACACGTAACCATTCGAAGACCGATGCAACAGCTTTTACCAAACATGAAAAGGGAAACAACAATAACTAAGATATTGAAAATTTTGACAAAAGTTGAGAACTTGAAAGTTTCAACAAAATTAGAATTCATTCAGATCCAAAATGACCTCATTATGATGTTTACAAGATAACAAAATAATTCAAACTCCACTATATTTGAATCACATATTATCATCTTGCTCTTCCTCATCACAACCTGTTTATATACTCTCAAAAAATTACAAAGATTGCGAAACTAATCATATCAGTTCAGTGTGAAGTCTCGGTTTTTTTTTTGGTTATGATGTCATAGTTTTCACTTTGAAGAGCCGTTATCCGATATTCCTTAATCAGCACTGGAGGAAACTATAACATATTGATGTTGGTGGAGTTTGCATTCATTCCGGTGAGCTTATGGGTTTTCATTTGCATATTAAAGGCATTTGAACCCTCATTTTCTTTGTGTTTGTGAATATGCATTCATGCTCTTCTTTCCATTGAACTTTGGATGTGGCGCTTTTTTGAAACCTTTCACTAGATAGAAAATTGAAGTGGAATCAAGTAGTTTTCTGGGTTACATGACCGACAGTTCCCACACAGTAGGTAGTTCATAATGACAGACCTAAATTGAAACTGGAGAATTTTTAAATCTTTTGTTGGGAAACAATTTTCTGAGTACCTATTTGAGCAGATACAGGTTGGGTGGGATCTGAACATGAAAAAATGTCTTTTCTCTTACTCCCCACATCTAGCAATATTTTCCTTTTTACAGAATTCGGAACAATGATTCAGTTATTGGTTAATTTATTTTGAAGACGCAATGATATTTCTCTTGTTGGTAACAAGAGGACCAATTCTGGTTAAGACCTGCTATAGACTTGAACGGGTTTCTGTTTACGCAAACTCAAAGGGCGAAATGGTCATAGATTCGGAAGTTCGATATTGTGAAATCTTGTCTTCCCTAAACCCAACGCAAGTTAGATAATCTGCAGAGAGAACCTTTAGAATCTCTTCGCAGAGATGGGCACAGGAACATCTCAGAGATAATAAATGAAAGAGTTCTTGAGACATTTCAAATCCCCAACGCGATGTTCTGCTCATAAATGAACAATTATGAAAAACAAATCAAAATAAGTAAGTAAGTAAGTAAGTAATTTATTCAGTAAGTAATGTACATACAGGATTCACCAGAAAGTACAAATGACAATATAAACATATTGAGCTTGTTATATCCCAAGATATTAGATATATACCTTTAGCAGGTGTTAGTTTTCAAATATCAATATAGATTGTTTCAAATTTTTTCTTCTATTTTCATGCATCAAATTGATAGAACATCATTAAACCGAAGATTAATATTGCCTAAACTGCAGGCCTTACAAAAATGACTATAATTATTAAAATGGAATTAATGATGCGATGAGTCGAATAAAATTATTTCTAAAATTATCAACTAAGAGTCCAAATGAAACGATTACACTGCCTCAGCGGCTATATATTCTATGGATTGTCTATTTTTGACGAATGCGCAACACGGAAATTGTCTTCAACTCGAATCACGTTTTTTTTTAAATTATTACTATAAACTATACGTATATCTGGTATAAATGGAACGGTCTCACCATGAATAGATGAGAATCAGCCGTTAGTTGGGCAATATCAAGCTCTTGGGTGTGGGGATTCAAATTCCTCTCACGAATTATCAGTTGCTCTCACCAACCCAGAATCCAATTCAGAGATATTTTTGGTACTAAATCTCAACCACGTGACAACTGTGTACAGTTTATTATCTTCATTATCATGAATGTGATTGTTGAATGTATTTGAGTCTGACTGCTTCTTGCTATTCGTTATATCTCCGATATTTAATTTGGTCTCTGTAGAACTGATTCTTGGTAGTTTTAAGGAGGTTCGACAAGAAGTTACGATATATTCGGTATTCTGACTACATTCTTGACTTTTTGTTTTTACAAATTTGCGTTTCAAACTATCTCTATGCCGTATGGAATTTAATAAACCATTAGTCATCCATGGTTTGAGCTTGATATCTTGTTTGTTATCCTCAATTTCCTTCGTTATTGAACTTATATTGATGTAATGGGATAGTTTTTCGATGAATGAATTATATGCTGATTCTGGTTCTACAGATTGATATATTTCTATCCAATTTTTCGTTTTTAGAAACTTTTCAAGTTTGTTATAATTAATAGATTTTTTTTGAAGTATATCAGAAAGATTAGTTATTTTTACTAGAGAATCCAAGTGAATTGAAAGCATTAGTGTGTAATGATCCGTTATATCGGTTTTGAAAATATAAGATTTAATTCTTGCTTTACTGTCAGTATTTGCATTGTTTACTCTGAAATATGGTCAATTAAGCTAGATGTGCTATCTGTAATTTTCGTTGGTTTGTTGATATATGGAAAGAATCCCAATTCAGCTAATATACATGTATAATTGATAACTTTAATATCAGCAAGATTTAAGGTTCATTCATTTATTTCAAAGAACAGGATTTTTGTTGACACAACGTAAATATGTAGAAATAAAATGAATATAAAGAATTCAGAGAGTCAATGGGACAATTATCCTTATATCAGGGATTTATCATTCCTATTGTGTAAGAATGTTTGAACCTGATGGTGACTGATGTGTAAAAGTTTTAAAGTTGATGTGAAATGACTACTTATAATTCTCAGACATACACAGACATTGAGAATGTACATAGATTTTGGAAAGTAGACCATCAAAATCAAGCTGTGGCAATGCACCTCCAAAAATTAAATTGAAGAAAAACATCAATTATTGAAAAAAATTGACAATGTGACAGATAAACACAAAAGCACATGAATTTCGATAATAAGCTACTCTCAAATTCGACACTCAATTACAAATGCCATCAAAAGGCGAATATCAAGAAAACTGTCTGGTGGATTGAAACAACTCTTGCACATCGTACAGTACCTTTTTCAATAGATTCTAATTTACAGATTTTCTGAACTGGTATTTTGATTGGACAATCCTGAGTTCATTTGGCAAATGATTATACAGAGTGACCCAGGGTTAAACCGCCAAACGTTTAGGATCGGTTTTTTAAGCAAAAGTAAGACTTTTGTTTCTCTTAATTATTTATCCAACTTACTTCGTTTTCGAGGTACAGGGTGTCAAAGTTCTTTAGCCTGCACGATCTCCGTACTTAACCCTTTTGGATTTTTGTGTAGGGTACAACGAAAGCCAAAGTGTATGCTGAGCTCATCAACGACGAAAATATTTTCCTAGAAAGGATTATTCAAGCAGCTTAGAGATCATGCCAACAAGGTGCGGTGCAGTAGCAAAATCCATCGTTCGTATGTGCAAACTTTGCATTGAAAAAAATTGGTGGTCATTTTTGTAAATTTTGTTTCTTCGTTTACTTATATATATATATATATATATATATTTCTCAGGAAGTTTTTTTTTGTTACAAGGAGTCGGTTTTTGAATTGTTTCTCAAAAATGGAGTAAGATACTGAAATAATCAAAAAAAAATAATTTTTAATGGCTCAATCCAGAAAAAAGATGAACATGCAAAAAAAACAGTGGAGTACAATATGATTCGTCATAATATTAATTAGATTACCCCTTGGGACGCCACTGGAATTAATAATGTTGTTATAAGTGCATTCTCTTATTACCGCATTCAAGCATGACAGGTTTTATTGAAACCAGCAAGAAGGTTTTTAAATAATTGATAAAAAACTGATTTTTTGTAAAAATGTTGAACACTCTCTATTTCGAAATCGAAGCAAGTTAGGACACATTTTTATGGGAAAGAAAAGTTTCCGTTTTACCTAAACAAGTGTTCCTGAAAGTTTGGCGGTTTAACCCTGGGTCACCCTGTATATTTGTAAATCATTGTAAATCAATGCCTTCTTTATTGATTTTTTGTTGGTAATGGAAGTAAAAAAGGAACATTTATATGTCACAGCATTCGTTTTATTTCCATTAGATGGTTTCAAATTTGAATTACACCATTCTCTGATAATCGTCATATCACGAGCTATTCACAAGGAAATATTTTCTTTAGAATTTTGGTGCCACAGATATATGGTAGGTATCGTTCTCAGAATTGTTGAGCATTTCCTCAAATATAATACCAATCAAATCATAGAACTGGAACAAGAACAATCCTGGTCCAAAAACTGAATCCTGAGGAACGCCACATTTTATGTGACGGCTATCGGAGAATTCCTATGTTCTAACAATCAGAGATCATTGACTCGAATAGGATTGGATTCTTTTGAGACTCTGACACATGAACCCACAAATTTTTAGTTTGCGCGATAGAGTCACGGTTCACGCAGTCGAAGGCTTTCGATAAGTCACATGCAACACTCAATTCCTTCCGATTGAGTTCGATAACGATAACGAAAACGAAAAGCTGGCATCTCATGTACGTTTTTCATGCTGAAATCTGGAATACAAATTGATGTGAAGTATATTGTGGTCATACAAAAACGGAATAAACGGAATTTCTACTTGTTTTTCAATTAACTTGTCCAGTGTTGGTATCAGTAAAATGGGTCTAAAGTTTGAAGGATCAGAATTACCCCCACACAACTCTTATTTTTACTTGATAATATTCAATAATCTCCAGGCTATTTTGGAAGTGTGTGGAGATCAGGGGTAATTGCCTGCAGCGCTCCAAATACATGACATATATTGACTATCTCCACATCGAACTAAATAAAAAATTCGATTGTTCATAGGGAAGGCAAAATCAGAAATTCACGATGACTTATTTCAGTTTATAATACTGTTCATCTTTGTGCAAGTTATGTATTTGAAGTTGAAAAACAGATTTTTAAAATGAACGAAATTTCAAGTAACAATCTTAATAACGTTTATTCGATACAAAGCTCAGACATAATATGAATATATTGGAACAATTATAATTCACATCGTCTCATTCATACAACAAACCGTGCTACGTCCTGGCTACACTAGCTTTTTTCAAATTTTTTATTTTTTTTTGTGTAGGGGTCAATCGACTCTTCAGCGTGTTTCTGGGCGTTCGATGATCATCCATGATATTATTTTTTTTATTTTTTCGAAAATCAGCGGACACCCTCATAGCCTAAACGGGGGATCGCATCAAGAAAAGTAATTGCTTCAAATCTTTTTAGAATGATGCAACGGTGTGCCAAAATAAATAAAATATAAAAATTTATTTCACCCTCTCTAATAATTTTTTTTTTGCCCCCTCTTCCCCCCCCCCGAAAAAAAAGTCACAAACGGTCCCCTACCATACCGTATTTTTTCTTTTAAATGTTTTTTTCCATTTTATTTTTTAATTTTTTCATTTTCGAAAATTTGTGGACACGCGAACAGCCTAAACGGGGGGTCACATAAAAAAATGTTTTCTTAATCTTTCTAGAATGAGCTTCCATGCTCCCTAGGGTTATTTAAAAAATCTGAAAAAAATTATTTCACCTCCTTGAATCCAAAAATTTTGTGACTCTTCCTCCCACACCCCTAAAAAAACGTCGAAAACGATCCCTTACAATACCATTTCTTTTGTTTTATTTTTATATTTTTATTCTAATTTCTTGAATTTTTTTACTTTTTCTCTTTTTGAAATCCGCGGACACGCGCACATCCTAAACGGGGGATCGTTTATAAAAAGTGCAGAATACAAATCTTTCTAGAATTACTGAAGGGTTTATACAGCAGGTGAAATGAAAAAATTTGATAAAATATTTTAATTTAAGAGAAAAAAACAACACAACGCCCAAACAAGTCCATAAATGAATAGAACAAGAGAAGTAGAACTGATGAAATATTAAATGGGTACCAAATTTTGATTGCCAGCTTCTCTTATCTTATAATAATGCACCCAGTGCTATAAACGATTCCTTTTATTATTACTCATTTCCTATTTTGTCTAACGTGCTGAATAAACTCACCTTAGCTCTTCTTTACATGCCTTTGCTCTTAGCGGAAATTGGATATCATCACGATCATTCTAACTTCATTCACAGCTTTTCTAAACAGTTTGTTCGTGATGCAGCAAAATCATCAAAGTGTACACCCTACTTTAATGTTATGTTGTTCCATTACGCTAATATGGATTTGCATGTGTGAGTTCTAGAGTTATATCATGACTAGAGTTAGTTTCATGTTTGTGAACAAGATTCTACTTGTACTCGGAATCTGGAAAGACCCATTCTGCGTGTGCAGTTTCACGTCACAATCAACCTCGCCGTTTGGCTGATTGTGCTCGGGAGATTATGTCACAAAGAGCGCCAATATTAGTACCTTTGAAATTTGCTGATTTTCAGAAACGAATGGGAATGACTGTAATTAAAATTTGACTCCAAAAATATTTTTTGAATTCATTTATATACAGGGTATCCCACAAAGATTAGGACAATGATACCCAATGAGCTTTTTGTTTCCGGTCACGTGACATCAGATTCTAAATTAATAATGGGATGACCTGTATATATTTTGGCATATTTATGTTCCTCCCGATAAAACAATTTAGTTATTTCCTCCAATCGATTGAACCCGTACGCGCAACCCTCGGAAGTCTTCGAGAGACTTGTGTGAGCTAGAGAAGACGCAGCCCTCACCTTTGAACGTGTGATGCAAAGCACGAGACCGATGACCATATGCGAGGCTTTGAATCCTCGACACTTCGCTCCAAAGGCGAACGTTCTACCAGCACGGCCACCACGAATTATCACACTTGTGGTCCAAAACGATTATTTCAAGAAATATAGGTACTTCAATATCCTTTATTCCACGACGTCTGAAAGAGCAATTGCCAAATTATATAGGTTTAGGGTCACCCTGTATATTTGGGCAGTCCTTTATTATTTGTGATGATTGAAACATGGCAAAATTATATTAATCATCCATATTTTATAAAAAAACGTCTTGGGACAAAGGATATTGAATTACCTGTAGTGCTTGAACTAATCGTTTTAGACCCAAGTGTGATAGTTTGTTGAGATTCTTTCATCGGAAAGAACATAGAGGTGCCAAAATATAGGACTATTAATAATTTTGAATCTGATGTCACGTGACCGAAAACAAAAAGTTCATTGGGTAACATCGAGGGGGAAACCGCTGAGGACATTGTGTACACTAATTCCGTAAAATCCTAACTAATTCCTCTAATACCCAAGTAATTTTCGAGTAATACCCAAGTAATGCCACTAATACCCAAGTAATGCCACTAATGCCCAACTAATTTCTCTAATACCCGAGTAATAATACTAATGCACCTGTAATTCCTGAGTAATACCCAGTAATGCCTAACAATTCCTTAATAATTTTTATATAGTTTCACTAAATTTCTGAGGTTTTTTTTCCACAAATCATCAATTGATTCTGTTAGACGTTCGGAATTATCTTATTTCATTCCATTGCAATGTGTTACATGATCCAGGGGTTTTAACCTGACACTAAATCTAATAAAAATGATTTTTGGCACAGTCAGTTCTTGAGGAGTACCTACTTTGGGGAAAAAAATGTTCTGTACGCGAGCACCTATGGAAACTGGGGAAAATTCCCGGGAAAGTACGGAAAATCTAAAACTTGAAAGGATTTGAAAGATTCGATATGACATAAAAAACAACTTTGTAGAACGTAGAAATCTCCATAAAAAAGATTATTGCATGTTTTTTAGAAAATTGCTTCCTTTGAGAGATAATGCGAGATATGACTAATATTTTCAGATTTCCGCGCGAACAACTCGGGATATGAGAATCACACCGACGCTCGACCAAAATTTCTCTATCTCCCTTGTTTTCGCTAGAAAATTCATAAAAAGGGGTCGGTAGAAGTAGTAATATTTGATATTCGAAGGTGAAGTAATAACCTTTCATGAATTAACAATGTAATTTTACCCATTTTTTTTACGTTTTCCTATCGAATTAGCCCGACAAGCTTAGTTTGCTCAAAGATTCAGTGAGTCAAATTTGAACAAATCAGATATAACATTCATTTCCAATTAATCTTTGACCAAACTGAATCAAGTGTTTTTGTACCCGTTGTTTTTGAGAACGCTCATTTTTCATTTTACAATCGTCGTAAAAATATCAAAGGGGGGATTTCTGCAAAAGCGTACTGGTCATTTTATTGCCAAGGGCCTGTACAATTCAAAATATATATCTTAAAACCTCTGATCACAAAGTTTCCATTCATTATTTTGTTTTTCTCGGAAATTTCACAAACTAAATAACAGCGGGTACCGAAAAACTTGATTTATTCAGGCCCAATATAAATTGTGAATAAAATGTTATATTTGATTTGCTCAAATTTGACCTACTGAATCTTTGTGCAAATTCAGCTTGTCGAGCTAATTCGTCAGAAAAACGTAAGGAATTAAAAAATTAGATTGTTTATTTATCAAAGATCATTATTTCACAGTCGAATATGAAAAACAACCACTTCTACCAACATCCGCCATCTATATTTATATGATAATTTTACCTTTTTTGTCATTTCGTCAAATTGATATATGATAGTTGCTGAAGGATTTTTCGAAATACCGTTTAGTTTATGAAGTATCGACCAAAAACAAAGGAGATACAGAGCGTCGAGCGTCGGGGTAAACATTATGATTCCGAGTTCCGAGTTCTTCACGCGGAAATCTGAAAATATCAGGTAGGAGCTTTCAGAGCAAAATGAGAACATACGTTTTGTGGTACTATACTTCTACTTTCAAAGTCTGTTTTGAGAAACTAACCTAATACTATCACTAGAGAGGTCAGCACGCTGCAAGATAATGCAAAAAAAATCAAATTGCAATTGTGCAAAATCTAATGATCTGACAGAGCCTGATTTGTGCACAGGTAAAGTACACATGATTCAATACTTTCATGAGAAGGGCCAATCCTACTTTTTCATAAATGCCGGAAATATGATTTTTTTCAAAAATTGTAATTTATTTTCGTTTTTTCTGGTTTTTCCTGTTATTAATAATCCGATCGGGTTGTAAAACATCCCATTCTGTTCGTATTTCAATTCTCTATAATTTTTCTCTTTGGAGCACCTATATTGCTCCATCAGTTTTCATTTACCAAGCAAAACAATGAAAAAAATACGCTTCTCATATTCAAATGTTTATAACGATTTAATAAATGACAGTTGCGAGTCGAAAACATAACAGAAGATAACTACGGACTATCTTCCATGGCTCAGTCGGTTTTATACTAGTATTTTTTGCTAAAAAGTCGCTCATGCTCTATTGATTGGAGTAAGGTATGTTTGCCAAATAAAGCCCGGCTCCTAATAAAGCCCACCATCGATCAAAACTCAGTCCAGGGCAAAATCAAGATTATATCTACGTTTGTACGATCGCCTAGCGTCATGTAGTGATGAATAGATGGATTGAATCATAATACGTATTGTCAAAGTGAGGTTAAGTGACATTCAGTTGATCTACGAGACTCGTGAAATATCGGTTATGATTTTAGGTGAGTGATTTTCTAAATATTTCTCACATTTCCTTCAGAGGTTATTATCATTACTTATACCATTTTGTAGCCCAATCTTTGTACATTAGAAAACATCATAAAAAAAGTTTTTGTGATACCTGCTTTATAATTTTTATGTTCTGTTATAAAAGGAAGGTATCTATCAAGGCCCACATGGGCCCTGTTAGGAACACAAGCGGGCTTTATTAGGAATACCTGATATTCATATTCATTTTCCTCATACAGAATGAAATGATGTCAAAGAAGAGGGTTTTATGTACCAAAGAAATAATGGCACGGGCACTGCAAGCAGTTGGAAATGGTGTGTCGGTAAGAGCTGCCACTAAAAAGTCGAACGCTAAGAAGTCATGTGAAGAGTGGTACATCTGAGAAGAAAATTGGAGACCTTCATGTCTAAGAGCTGAACTGGAAAATGAATTATGTCAGAGGATTTTCAGGCTAGCTGACGTTGGGATGCCTCTGACACCCAAAGTTTTAAGGCGCTCGGTCTATGAGAGGTCTTGCTGGTCGGATATGGCTCAAATTGTTTCTAGGTCGTCATTCTGAAGTAGCAAAATGAAAATCACAATTCATGAACCCTGCTGGAGCTGCTAAGTTGAACAGATCCATTGTGAATGATTATTTCGATAAATTACTACAACTCATGGTAAAACTTGACGTCATGGGGAGCCCTCATCTCATTTTAAATATTGACGAAAAAGGATGCCGTCTCAATCTACATAAGTCTCAGCAAGTGTTTGCTCGCAAGGGTAGTAAACGAGTTCATTTGATTTCAAAGGAGCATGCTCAGAATGTATCGATAGTTGGATGTGGCAATGTTCTTGGTCAAGTGATTCCTCCAATGATTTTATTCAAAGGTGAAAGAAAGAAGTTGGAGTGGTTAGATAGTTTACCACCTGGCACAGTCATTGAAATGACGGACAAAGGAAGCATCACAACTCCAGGTTTCATAAAATGGATGAACCACTTCGCGAAGTACAAACCCCAAGGCAACGTTCTCTCGATTTTTGACGGTGTATCGTTTCACCTTGATGCAGGAATCGTGGATGCATCGGTATTTCATAACATTACTCTTTTCTGTCTGCCCAGTAACACGACTCATGAATTACAGCCAATGGACAAAAGTGTATTCAAGGCATTTGAATCATATTGGGATGACGAAGTGATGCTTTACTGGACACATAACCCTGATCGCACCATCAACAAATTAACGTTTGGAAAGATTTTTTCCAATGTGTGGACGAAAGCAACCTCTGCATCCAACATAATATCAGGTTTCTGAGCCACGGGTATTTTTCCATACGATCCGAATATTGCTTTTGCTCCCTCAGAAATAACCGAAAATACCATTCTTTCTACTAGCATTGACCCTGGTTCTTCCACTTCCAAAAACATTATTGAAAATCCTGCTTCCACTTCAACGCCTATCAAAACATGTGTCGTTCCAACCTCTTTCAAAAGATTGCGGCCTGGATTTACCAATGAGAGTAGCAGCTCTGATTATTCCGACGGAAATATGTCCCTACATGACTCCACTTCAGCGGAAGAACAAGGATGATGAAACAGAAGCAGTGGTGAGCTTCAGCGAAGTGTTAGTAACACCAGAACTGAAAACAATAAAGAAACAGGGCACATGGAAAAAATCTCTGAATTATCGTGCACAGTAACAAGGGCACCTTTCGAATCAAACTCTACTTCAAGAAATTCAAAAACCAAGAACACGATGAAACAATCAGGCAAAACATATGACTCGTGGTTTTGTTTCCTATGTGGTGAGGATTCAGCAAAGGATATGAGACTTTGTTTAGTTGTGGAAGATATGTCCATGAAGAGTGTGTAGGATTTAATGCTGTGGACACAATTCCTAACTTTAGATGTCCAGAATGCGATTTTTAGGTTTTCCTCATTTTATGAAAAAGCGAATAGCACTTATTATTTTGGTTGTTGTTCGTTTCAAAAACGTGGGCTTCATTTAGTACTCGATATGGGCCTTAATAAGAACACTGTGTTCCTAACGAAGACCATCGCATGAGTTTTCATCGCATTAGAAAGTACCTCAAATGCTTTTGTTTTCGAATCATCGACTATATCGTTTCAGTCTATAGATATTCTAGTATATTATCCCATTTTCCAAAATTTCATAGTGGAAAATTCATAGCAAATATGAATGATGTTGTCTTAAGTGGGCCTTATTTGGTACACTTTATTATTATTTCAATATCAGACCAATAAAGAATAAATTTTCAAGCAGAAACCAGGTAGATAAAAGTATAGCAACGTTTCCCCTAAGCTAATCGCGTGTAAAATATGAGCAAGTGAAATGATCGAGTGTATCGGTGCACGCATCAAGAAAACACTCTTTCACCAGCGGCAGCTGTGGATCAATTAATTGCATTCAATTTGGGGATATATACATCGTCTGTTCACGCTCCATTGGAGCAAACAACCATTATTAATACAGCTCTGCGGGGATTACGGAAATGAATTGGGATAGCACATTTCGCCATGCATTAATCGTTTCGTTGGGGTAATAAATGACGGAGTCTTCGCGATGTCTCGCGATTGAATTATTGGCAGGATTTGTAATTGAATATGCGGAGTATTTGACTGGAAGAATGAATATTGATTCCATAAATAAAACGAGATCACATTCCTGAGGTGATATAAACAGTCTGCATGCGCCTGGTACTACACAAAAAATTGCTTCGAATTTGATTTTTTTTATCTAGTAGTTTCCATGAAAATATGTATAAAATTCTGCGGTGTTCCTAGGAAGTGAGTAAGCACAAAAATAATTGAGATTTTTTTAGGAATAATCTAGTAGCTCTTCATACATGGTAACTTTATTCGGTGTATGACATCACACGTTGAAAGGTAAGGGCCTCGACTTCCCTAGCTTAGTTTACTGCTTTTTTCTGCGATTCTGACAACCTATACCTAGACGTCCTTCTTATATTTGCATTTCTCTTTCCATAACTGTGTATTTGGAAATGAGTCATCATATTTTATATTTATTTCTGTTTTTTTGTGAGTGTAATTAATGTGGGCAACGCTAGTATCTTGAAAAGTAACAAATGAAGGATGGCAGTGTTTCCTCAAATGAGCATTTGACAAAATTCTTGAAGCATCTTTTTTGAAGAGATGATTTGTGAGGATTGTGAGAAGTTGCCCCAAGAAATAATAAGTATCTGCATTAACATAATATTCAAGGTGACAGAGTATAAGGATCGATAACTTGGGCTTCAATTTGGGCTTCAAATGTTTGATATGACAATTCCATGTTTTTCGCTTTTGTTCTCTAGTAGCGAGGAGTTTGTATAGTTATAGCATATCAAAGTATAAGTGGATAAAAAGGTCTTTCAAACACGAGCGATTTTTCGAGCACGACGGCGCAGTCGGAATACTCGAAATAGAGCAAGTGTTTGAGAGACCAGTTATCCTCGAATACTTTACGCTACTTTTTTTATAAGTGCCATTTGAAATCATAAATACTGGTGTAATTACTACAACAAATGTTAATATATACTAATAATGTCAAATGGTTGAATTTGTTAAATGACATCAGTTTTCCTTTCGTTGTCATGGAAATGAGAAAAACAAATAAATTTGCAATTTGTCTTCAAAGATTAATTGTTGTCACTGTGGTGCCTAAAAATTATATCTAATATCGATTCTTTGAATGGTATAGCAGGATCGCCAATATCTAATTATGAGCATGAAAAATAAAATGGATGGAAAAGCAAAAGGTAAAGGCTGATTTCTGAACCTTGGAAGAAAAAGGACCAATGTCCACATAATCACACTGCTCTCGAATTTGAAAATCATACCAGACAAATGCAAAAGTCCGTCATCCTTGGTCCACTTCTGCTCAGGGCACCTGATTCAAAACACAAATTTAATTTTAATTTTTTAGTAAAAATTACATTTATCATAAAGTTTGAACTTATTTTGACCTGTAGAATTCGAATATGCAAGAATATACAGGGTGATGAATTTCGAAAAATAAAAAATAAAAATCGTAAGTCTGCCATATTGGATTTTTTTGTGATGAACTCCGATTTGGTTGCTTATAAAACTGTTCCAAATTTAAGATACATCCGTTGACGTGTGCAGAATTTACAGGATTTGCCCGATAACCGATCATCGCTCTTGGTAGATAGTGAGATGAGATAAGATTTTTGCATCTTGATAATATGGTCTTTTAACTTATTATATTCTACGAAGCTCTGGAAAAGACATCTAAAATTGAAATTCTCTCTCTCTAACATTCTTAGTTACAACTCGCAGTTTAACTTCGCCATTCCATGATATAACACAAAAATTCAATAGTCCAAGTTGCAACTAGGAATCTTAGCAAAGCAAAATTCCTACTAATAACTCGAAATTATCAAATTCCGAAATAAAACTCGGAATGTTGGAAGTTAAATTTCGAGTTGTAGTACAGAATTTTAAATTTCAAGTTACAACTTGAAATTTTGAAATTCTGAGATATAACTCTGAAATTTCGAGATATATCTAGGAATTTTAAAATTTAGAGTTCGAAGTCGGAGTTGTAAATCAAAATTTTAGATAGTTAGATGTTTTATTACAGTTGTCCCTTCCAGTATTTTGGATTTGCCTCTGTAAAAAGAAAAGTAAAAATAACGAAAAAAACACGTTGACGATTCGGAGACATTTCCTTTCTTATCAAAACTCGCTGAAAACTCTGTTTCATTTTAGAGATAATAAGATATTTCTTATTTGACAGATTTGTGAATGCTTTGATCAAGTTGATCCATTTGTCCTTCTACAATTGCATAGAAGATAAATTCTGAACTTTTTTCATTTTCAGACTGTGGTAGGTTGAACTACATATTAGATCATTTCTAAACGAGAATCTCATCCACAAAATCAAGATTTCAATCAATACGAAAATTGTTACCATAGAAAGATCTCAGGAACTCTATTTGTAACACATTTGATGAAAAATATTTCTTTGAGAGTTGAGAGTAAAGTCCCATTCCATATAAGTCGAACCATGTTCATGATGGGTTCGCAGGTTAGAAGGTAGGGCTCTCATCTTCCCTAGCTGGTCTAAGTCTCTTGAAGACATTTGAGGGCTGCTGCTCAGGGTGCAGCCGGTTGACAAAAAAAAAAGAAATAAAAAACAGAACTCTCCATTAGCCCGAAACTAAGAATAAGGCTTCGCCACTGGAACGCAAACTACTGAATAGTAGATAACACTTTACTCGAAATAAAATTAACGAATAGCCGATATTTTGGTCTATTTGCATGGAAAACAGATGGCTTCGAAGTTCTCTGTAACGATTTACCCTTTTACCGCTAAAGGCAATCACCTTAAGTAGGTAAACGAACACACCTAGATGGACAGGGACTGGAAGCATATTTCTCCAAGTGGATGTGTGAATTTGGCTCCGTGTGAATTCCGATCTGGAATTTACTTTGCGAAGGGAAATGTTATTTGGATATTTTCACTATAGAATAGGAAGAAGTTTGTGCCCAACAGAAATTCATTTCTGAAGCTCATCTCCACAATTTCGTTTCATGCACCATCAAACAGCCGGTCTCTTGAGACATTAAAACTCTGCTGATTGGGATGGGCTTCAAATCTTTTCTCAACATTCCCTTGGGAAAGATTTTGATACTATTCTTGTAGTCCAACGCTATACTTTCCAAAAATTTCTGAGGACAGCATGCTTGGGATGCCAATATATAAACAGCCTCTTTTTTAAAATAACTCGGCCCCATCGCCAACTTATTGACGCTTCAAATTCAGTAACATGAGAAAACGAAATAGCATATACAGGGTGGCCCACGAAGTTTAGGACTGGGAATATCTCGGAACTCGAAAGTAGTGGAGAATTGTGATTTTGGGGTTCTGAATTAAAGCAATTGTTATAGCTTTTTTGATAAAATGTTACCCAATGTGCTTTTTGTTTTCGTTCACGTGACATCAGATTCAAAATTACTAATTTAACACCCTGTTTATTTTGGCACTTTTATGTTCCTCCTGATGAAAAAATTTCAACAAACCATCACACTTGTGGTCTAAAACGATCAATTAAAAAAAAAACAGGTATTTCAATATCCTCTGTCCCACAACGTCTGAAACGAGCTATTGCCAAATTATTTAGGTTTAGGGTCACCCTGTGTATTTGGGCAGTCCGTTATTTTATGTGATGATTAAAACAAGGCAAAATAAAATTATTCATCCATATCTTATTAAAAATCGTCATGGGACAAACGATATTGAAGTACCTGTATTTTTTGAATCAATGGTTTCAGACCGCAAGTGTGATAGTTCGTTGAAATAGTTTCATCGGAAAGAACAAAAAAATGCCAAAATATACAGGGTGTTCCATTAAAGATTTAGAATCGGATGTCACGTGACCGTAACATAGTATCAAAAAATCTGCAAGAATTGCTTTAATTCAGAACACCAAAATAACAATTTTCCACTACTTTCGAGTTCCGAGATATTCCCTGTCCAAAACTTCGTGGGACACACTGTATTTCATCATTGACACAGGTTCATGATCTCAAAATAGGTAGGGTTAACTTGCCTAAATCTTAGCTGTTTTCCTTCCATAAGGGTAAGTAATAGTAAAAGAACAACAACAATTAAATAAATCTTTATTTAATTCTTTAACAAATTTTTGCAATTCGGATAACAAATGAACGAAAACAACTTTAAATTCTGGAATAAAAAAAAAAATTAAAAAAGTACGAATTAGGATCATTACTCCTAATTCGTACCCTGGTGTGCCGAAATCGTACTTCGGGGATTTAACTGCTACAATTGTCGCATTTATAAGAGACTGTTTCTTTGTCAACTCCAGTACAAAGATCATGTATCCAGCACTTGCAAGCTGTGCACTGAATCATGCTTTCCTTTTTATTTTCATCGCAAATTATGCAGTACCATTCCTCATCCTCACTGTTCCCTGACACTTTCTCCTTCTTTCTCATGAATGTTTTCAATTTGACTGATTTGTTTCTTTTGGAGCTTTCAACTTTTTCTCTGTTTTCTTTATTTAGATCCAATTTTACTTTCTTCTTGTTATTTTCATCGATCTTTTTCTCTAGATCATTTTTATACGGTCCCTCTGTTAAAACTTGAGATGAAGTGGTGCCTTTTGACAACTTATTTTGTATAGTCTTTAACCTGGGAATGGGTGAGAGCTCCTGAAGATGAGCTCTAATAAGTCGCTGTGGATCTTTTGGCGTACATATTTCATTAGTAGCATAGGCGGCGCTTGTGGTCTCTTTTAGGGGTAGTTTCTGAACTGAAAGTTTCTTTACTGACGATTTTACAGTTTCTTCTAGGTTCGGAGACGGAGAATTAGACTGTATTATCGCACAACTGCTAGTAGATGGCTGTGGATTATGGAACGGGTCCACTTGTACTGTGTTTGCTCTTGAACTACTGTTCTCCGAAGATTCTGCTTGTGTGTTGACGCTCCCAGAACTTTCTAAACTGGTCTCCATTTTAACGTAATCTTCTTCTCTGATCTTATGACGGTCAGGAGGCCATAAGCCACATGCTTTAAATCCATGAAGTACTGTAGCCATAGAGGCAGCTCTGGGATACGCTACCCCCAACAGTCCGGCCATATCTGCCCGTTTTATAACACTACCCGGATGTGTCCGCATCCAGCCCTCAGAAGCTTCATTAAAATGATGTTTTAAAGATTTGAAGAAGGATTTATCCAGAGGTTGGAGACGGTGCGACGTGTGTGCCGGAAGAGATAACATTATAATTCCGTATTCTCTTGCAAGTTTCATGGCCTCAATGTTTTTGGTATGAGTTGAGTGGCCATCAAGAAGCAAAAGCATCTGTTTTTCATCACATTTTTCCAACCTGGTACATCCTATCAAATGCTTCATCCACTCTAAAAATAACTCAGAGGTTATCCAGCTACTATCCGAGGAGGCATAAAAAGTGTTCGGAGGGCCACCCCTTTTAAGCACATCGGCCATAGGCGTTCTCTTATAAATTAGCATTGTCGGTATAAATTCTCCGGCGTCATTCATACAACAAACACATGTAGTATTTCAACCTCTTTCGCCGCTTGTTACTGCACCTACTTGATGCTTTTCTTTCTTTGCTAGAATTTTTGAAGGCATGTGGACAGTGCTCAAACCAATTTCATCAACGTTTGGGATTCGGTGGGGTAAAAACTTGTGATCGTCAAGAATTTTTTCATATTTGTCAAAAAAATCGGTAACCCTTTGCCTATTAAATCCTCTGCAACGTGCCATTGACGTCGGCTCAGGTGTTCGTAAGGAGATTTCCGGGTGGTTTTTCATAAATTTATAGTACCATTTCCAACCAGCCAACTGTTTTTCCTTGTTAAAACGATGATGGAGATTATATTTTTCAGCTATTTGAAAAGTTAAGCGACGCAAATCTCTAATTGTCAGTCCAAAAAAACTGACTCCAGTTCTAGAATATGTTGTACTAGTTCCGCTTCCATAGCAGCCGTCAGGTCCATTGGTCTTCCAGGCTTCTTGTGTTTATTTAGGTTTTTTATATGTCGCCTAAACGTAGGCTTAGGAATATTGAATGAACGACAAGCATCATTGAAACCCATGGTTTTGCTTTGGTATTTAATTGTGGCTTCATTCATGTCTTCCTCCGTCCAGGCATTATATATCCTTTTTGGCATTTTTATCTGAAAGAGGAAAATGTTTTGTTAAATATTTCTCAAAACATGCAGAGAATAATAAAAAATTATATATAAAAGACTGAGTGCTTGTAGGTAGGTAAACCACGGACATTGAACTACTTTTCCTAAATCGTACCAGTACGAAATAGGGACACATGTTTAGGTACGTTTTAGGCATATGACTAGATTCAACGTTTCAAATGTGTCACTGTCAGAAAACTAAACCTACAACACCATAATATCTATGAAATACACCTGCAATGATAAGCTTTTCAGAGGGATAATTATTACTTTACTTACCAAAGTCTTCAATGCAAAATTGTCTTCTTTATAAAATCACAGTCCAACAGTGATGTACCTATAAAATTACTTTCGAGGAAATTTCGCGGCGGAGCGAACGTACACCTGCTGAATATGAGAATATAAGATGGCCGACGTGTAAGTCGCCGATTGCCATCGATAGGTGCGCCGCTAGACACAACGCTTTCCAAATTTAAATGCGGTACGATTTAGGAACAGGTACGATTTAGGCATATTTACCCTACCATTACTTTTTTTGCTGAGATTGTAAATGTGAAAGATATTTGAGGAAAATGGGTTAAATACTTTCATATAGTCATATATTCTCATTAAATTTTGAAGAAATTTAAACTACCCAAAAACCAAATTTGTACATCAAAGTCATACTCGACTCGCGTTTCGCCAACAAAGCTTGCATCTTCAAGAGATAAAAGCCTCATTGGTTCACTATTATTCGAAACCGAAACCAATGGTCTTGTTGAATGAACCTTTCTTACCAGATACCACTCGATTTTATATTTCGGTAGGTTTCCTAAAAGATTTTCCGAAGAAATGAAAAACAGAGTTTATCAAAGATCGGATGGGGACCAATTCTATACTTGACTGACGTGGTTGAATTAAATATTGATAATTATTAAACAGTTTGCTGACAATTCATCCTTTTTACTCCAAAATCTAAACTATTCATAGATGGAATGAAGGTAGCAGAATCGATTGCGGATATAAACGATAGAAGAATAACAAATTGAAACAGAAAACAAACAAAATGGTAGTTGGAAGATTGTAAATTGACATTGTCCAACGTTTGGATGGAAGAAAAAAATAGATTAATTTTTTTTTGTTTTTCATTTGATTGATTTGCCTATAGTGATGGCTTGAATAAGGCAAAAAATCGACATGGAAGAAACAGCATTTCAAAAATAACATATTCTAGATTCCCTAGGTTTTCGTGGCAAGGTGGCAGAAGGCCACTGTCGTTTAGGAAACGATCTGGAATCGAGAAAAAGAGGAAGACGAATGAGTATCAAAAAAGACTTTCAAGAGAACAGAAAGGAACTCAAAGCCGATACCTCAACTTGAAGTCCGCATAGATAATGCTGGCCAATTTCCATGGCAGAAAGAGGAAATGAAGAGGTGCAAAAACCAATTTAATGATTCAATTTTCTAGAGTTCAAAACTACCAGCAGTGAATATCACCTGGAAATGGCAAATGGGACTTTGCAAAACGTAGTGAAAGTAATCCTTCCAAGGACCAAAAACATATAACACGGAGGGAATCCCGTGACAACAGATCACCATATTTTGTCCGTGAGAATTTTTGAAGTAATTGTGGAGGTGCAGCTATTGGGAGGATTTCTTCAATTCATGATTCATCTGCACAAAGTCGTCAAAACTTAGAATCCAATAATAATTTGCGACTACCCAGAACACGAGATCTTTCTTCAAGCCGTAGAACGCCATCCCTGCGGAAGCAAAATGACTGGAACTAACAAAGGACATGGCACGGATGACATGGGTTTCTGGGGTTCTACGAATTTCTTTCAATTTTTGATATGTGATGTAGGATAGGTGGGTATTTAAAAGTTAGCATTGTTCAAATGTGTTGGCATGCATAGTTTGGTCACAGAAGCCATCAAAATTTAATGGCAGATCCACCTCGATAGAAAATTTCCATTTCAAATACAGCTCGGTTTCCAGTTTCGGTAAATTGAAAGGAAGTTTTCTCAGATGTTAGGTGATGAAGAGATCGATGTGTGATCACAATAATCCATGAAATGTACTGGGTGTTCCACATTTGATAAAACGAGTGATACCAACATATCGCCAAAAAAATGTTAATTCCAACATTTTATTGAGTGCGTAGATTACCCTTCTGATTGAATCAGGATAGATGTTTCATTCTTTAAACATGAAAACAGAAACTACATAAAGGAAACAGCTAATGAACATACCAAATAATTTACGTTCTGAAAATGAACAGCATAATTATATGTAATATATATCCAATATATATATATATTATAATTCCTACGTGAAGCGTTAAGTATTCTGTTTAACAGATGTTCATTGGGATAATGAATTTTGGCTCCATGTCGAGCATACCCAAAATACCATTGCACACACACCTAGGGTTCTTGTACATGCAATGAGTTCCTATAGTACATGCTTCTCCATGGGTTCAACTTGAGTTTTCTTCATTTTCATCAAAAGCAATGAATAATATATGCTTCATTGATTGGGTGAATTGGGAATAAATTCTATCTCCGAATAATCCTAGTTCGAAGAGCATATTTTCGAACACACTCATTTTCTTTCCTATCAAATTTGTATTTAGTATAACCTGGGGCTAGTTTCACATTGCAAAGTGCCAGAAGTTTCGTCTCTGATACCTATATTCCAGTAGCAGTCTTGGAAATGATGAAATCCCATTTTGTTCAAGATGTGATCATGGACCTTGCCCACGAAGTGGAAGTAAATGTTCTTGTTCCACCCGCTATTCCACAACTTTGGGTTCCTGGGTATTATCCAGAATTCTAAGAGCCAAATAATCATCCGCAGATTGCATGTGAATGGGTTCATGGAAGCAATTCTTAGCTGCACAAGCAATTTTTTTATGAACTCCTCAATATTTCCGCAATGTTGGATTGGTATAATGCCCCTGAAGAATTCAAAAGTAGATTTAAAATCACCATTTCTTGACTCCACAATCCATCGTGTCTTAGTTACCAGCCTAGATCGGTAAGATTCTTCGGTGGTATTGCTTTTCTCCTCGTTTGATGATATCCAGCATTTTGTGGTTTATGTTCAGATTATTAAAAAAATCCAATGTATTTCGGTAATCACGATCGACTACGAAAATATCACTACCTCGTATCCGTGTGCGGAGGTTGTTTCTATCCTAAGTCATATTCTGCATCAAAAAAGCTGCATCATTATTTCTCCGATCGGTAAAAAAAGGCCCATATATCCAATATATACCTATTGTGTGCAACTACAAGACCCGTCTTCAGAAATATTTACTTCTTGTGCATGGAATATGACTATCGGTCTGCACGAAAATATGGGTGCTCTGATATATGTGCAATCTGGATAAAATATACATACGTGCCATGTCCTTTTAGATTCATTCGGGTTCGAGCAATTACTGTTCTAGTACTGTCCGGAGTTTGCGCAATTGAATTTTAGAGGTTCAATTATCTTGCTGCAGTGTTGATATTTAAAAGTTATGATAAAAGTGAATGATTTATAGTTGAATTTGTCAATTTCTTGTATTTAAAAATTCTCTTACTCTACTCGATAAAACTTCCAACTCTGAATGTATTATACATCTGCACCTGTGGTTAATTTGAGAGATGTTAAAATTGAAAGTTAGTTGTTGAAAAACGTCTAATTACCGTATTGTTTTGAGGTTAGTGTTGTATGAACTTGTTTCGTTCTCTTCTGATTCATTATTGGATTTGCCGTAATCTGTTTTTATGAACGGTGAATCGTTTTAGAATTATCCTAAAGCAGTTCTCGTCATCGAAACGATTGCGCACTAGTTCTGCACAATTGACGAACGATTCTAGAACAGATTAAATTCAATTGTCTGTCAGAACTCAGATTCAAATTTCAATGCATGATTATATAATATACAACTGATCTATTCTTTGTATTTATCTTTGTATCGGTTCCTTCTGCGATTAAAATTGTGTAAACACATGTGTAGCATCAATAAATGGTTAACTGATTGATTGAAGTCACATACAATGCCGAGAAATGCTTCTATAAACTTTCTCCAATGGGTAGTTCAAGTGCTACTTAAGTGCCACATAATTATGATGATAAGCCTGCTTCATATACACACTGTAAAAAGTCTCAAAGGATTGGTACTCCGAATTGGTATTACTGAACTACATTGAAATAGTTCTGGGTTATGGGAGGAAAATATCCAAATTCAATAGTCTTTATATTCGACAACTCGCAAAAATCTGAAACATGTTTGTAAATGTCAAGTTCAGAGAAAGTAGTTAATGGGAAAAATTGGCAACAAACTAATCAAAGTTAAACAGGGTCCTGACATCGAATCTGATTTCCAGGCTTCCAAACTGTAATCCATTTTATTATTCCGCTTCGCATCGTTAAAAAAGTCATTCACAACAGTTCAATCAACGAAAGGAGTAGAAAGTAATAGTTTTTGTTTTTTCACTGGTAATACCTTCCGAGTGAATGATTATAATCCAACTATTTCAGCACGAAGAGCATGTTTACCGTGTGGGTATACAAAATAAGTGAAGTACAATTCGGAAACATTATAATCAAAATGAACCGAGTATTGACAAGCGATTTTGACACAAGTACTTCCGAAGTTGGAACTATGTTGTGGATTAGAGAAAGCTGAATCTTCAAGTAAAAACAGAAGAGAAAAAAAGATTTTCAAATTCAAGATTCTCACACACGATATTTCCCCTTATCTAGTAGATAACTTTTGAAAATATTACCTGTTCGGAAAATGCATTATTCGGAAATTCGGAGAGAATGTTGTGAAGAGTATTGACATCCGCGATGCTATGTGCACTGGGCATGAGGTAGCAACCAACTAGCAGTCATATACAGTGACCGCCAAATAGTATGTACCATATGGGAAAAAAGTTACTGTCAGTGTATTGAGAAAACATTACTGCAGAAAAGTTTGTGCATGTCCGATAACCTGAAACTCATTTTTGACACTTGACCACTAGTATGGCGGCAAATAAGAAAAAATGTCTATGAAGATACCAAAAGTTGGGTAAGATGGCAAGATATCCAACAAAGTAATCTTGGAATTTAATTTTATCTGAACATACAGAATTCCAAGCGATAAATGGAAAAAAATTCAAATTACCATTTTTAAAAATATTTTCCGATCTCTTAATAAAACTCAATGTTTTTTTTTGTGAATGGCTTGACTGTAGTGAAACTTCTGTATTTTTCGGAATTCTTCGAGAGACTTGTGTGAGCTAGGGAAGACCATGCAAAGTGATCTCATGCAACATTATCATCGAAACCTGATTATAATCAGGAAACATGATGTTTCTAGATTGCCATATCATCACAATAGTCTTGGAGTTCTGATATAGCTGTTGGATACGAACCAATGTAACAGCGAGGGTTCTGGTAAAAACAATTTTTTCAATTAAGTGCCATCTGGGGTGGAGAAAAAAAAAGTTTTGTCATTATTATCAAAATACAAATGTTCCACTACAGTCAAGACATTCAGAAAAAAAACTTTGACTTTTGTAAAGAGATCAGAAAATAATTAAAATAAATTGCGATATCAAACTTTTTCGATTTATCGCGTGTGAGTATGAAATTTAATTCCAAGCAACTTTATCAATTAAATTTTTTCGATATCTTGCCACTTTTGGCCACTTCATGGTTCATTTTTTTCCAACTTGCCGCCATACAACAACTACAAGTAATTGAACATGTGTCACTAAATTCATTGCAGATGCCTTAGACAAGTCCTCTCAAGTTGATGTCATTTACACAGATTGTTCCAAGGCCTTTGATAGGCTTGATCACGGTATCCTTCTCAGAAAACTCTCATCATTTAGCTTGACCAACAACTTCATTCTTTTTCTGGAGTCTTATCTGATCGGAAGGCGACATAAATATATTGAATAAATGGTGCAAAGTCAATTCATTACCTCTGAATATAACAAAGTGTAATGTCGTCACCTATACCCGTACTCGTACTCATTTACCATATGAGAGAGACATAGGCAATTATGACGGATACAATATTGTCGAACATTAACAGTTCCTTAACGTTCTAGATATTTCATGATGTCGATGTTGATGGCTTTTTTGATGAACCTCGAGATAACAGATAAGAATGCGATGGGTCTACTGTAGCTAGGTATGGTCTTCTATCCATTTTTGAGACTGGCTCTACCATTGCAATTTTCCACCAAGGCTGTAATATTCCCAAATCATTTGAGAAGTAGAGTAACTTACAAAGAACTGGTCTCAGTTCGGGAGCACAATTCCTAAGAACGATCGAAATTTTGTCAGATACACTAAATTGTTGTTTTAAAGACCCAGCCATTCGCGCCCTATAATTCTTTGGCATATGACTAACTATGAAAGTGATGTTCTGGAGTTATTTCCTCGATAAATCCAGGGTAGAGTCTGCAGAAACAATATTGGCTTTCTCCTGGTCTTTCGTGGCTTGTTCTCCGTTTCCCTTAGGAGAGAAAATGAGTAAAAAGTGATATTTCTTTTCACAGCTTCAGCGAAAGACCAAAGCGAGTGAAACCAGTTATGATACTCAACATGTTTGGTTTGTATATTTGCGTTGTATTACTCCGAAGATTATCTTGTCTCCTTGCACAAGTTTATATCTTCAATATATTTCGACCTATAGTTTCAGGGTCCTGAATTTTGTACTATCAATGCCAGGAGGCGACAGCTCTCGAAACGTCTCTGCTGAACCTGGGTTCATCAGATGATATTCGTCTTGACGTGTTTTTAATATAGGTATGTTTGCATACACAACATTATGATCTCAGAAATTGTCTCAGCATATTGTGTTGGATCTTAAAAAGAGAAACACACTCTGTCCCATGGACATGCTGAGAAAAACATACGAAGATGGATGAATTGTAATGCCATATGAGCTGCTATTGGTAGTAGGCTATGGAGGAATGGCCTCTTAATCCTATAAATTCTCTCAAACAGGTCCATTCTGGGAATTTTGATACCTCATGGACGTTGATGATCTTCAAGTATGGAAATGGTCCACCGAATTATTACGTGGTCCTCTCCACCCCGCCTTACCCAACCCACTCATTGTCACTAGTTAGCTGTCATCTGTCATCAGCTCGTCAACTGTCATCTGTCATCAGCTTCTATTAGCCCCCATCAGGTCCAATTGCATTCCATCAACTCCAATCAGCACTTCAGTCAGCTCTTCGTCAGTAGTTGGGCTGATTCGAGTTGATTGGACCTAATTGGAGCTGATCGAAAGCTGATGATATATGATAGATGAAAGGTAACTACTGACCATTGACAATACGATGCGTGGGGTGGGAAGGACCACGTGCCAATTTGGTTAGCTCTGATTGGTTGAGCACCGTAGGGGTATCAATATTTTGAGGCCGTTCCTCCATAGCATATTTACTGACGGTGTAGAAAAAAAAAGAGTATGCAATTGTGGTCGGAGTTCCCAAGGGGAGCACGAAGTTTCATATTGTATGGATCAGGATGGGTTGTGAGAAAAATATCAAGTGTTTTGGCATACTGGATGTTGACATCAGGAGTTCGTGTGGGTAGCAGTAATTTTCTAGGAGTCTCTTTTACTATAAGAATACTGAACTATTTCTGATATAAACGGTGTTCGTTTTAAGAAACCAATGAACATACACTCTAATAGATAAGTACTGAAATCTTCATTAGTATTGAATGGTATGATATGAAGTGTTATCAAAAGAACCAGAAAGGTTGCAAACTGAATTATAACAGAAACTTACTAATTGACACAATAATTGATTGATTGGAAGATAGGGGAATCAAAAATTGTTTTTCGTCAACTGGCTTTCGTGAAAAAGGGAATATTTGACTTTATTCTCATTCGTTTCACCGATTCACATATTAGGTAGTATAGGGCACCGATCTCAAAATGCCCAGGGTCAAGAAACAATTTCTTAGTCATCAGAGGTTAGATAGAAAATCTTATTTATTTCAAATATAATGATTTTTTTCGAATTTCACTGATACAGTCCATCTCAAATTTCAATCAATAATATTTGTTTTAACAGGAAGATCATTTTAAGATTTTAATCTATCAACAAAGTAAACTCCTATAGCTGTATGGAACGTTTCAGCAGTTTTTATGAAAAATCAATATGAAATACTTGGTTTCCTCTTGATGCCTCTTTTCAATATATAGTTTCACGTCGAACTATGTAGACATTGGTTCCATTCAACAGACGAATTATTATTTTTACTAATTATTGAAATGGCCACAAGATCAGGCCTGTATGTGAAGAATTTTTCCATTTTTCTTCAGTTTGGTCATCTGGTAGGTAATTTGAGCTAAATTGCCAATTATTATCACAGTAGTGACAATTCAAACTCTTCTCCGGAGAGATTCGATTGGCAACCGATGTTTCACCATAGGGACGTCAGTTTCGTAACATCAATCTGAAACTACACCGAAGATCGTGAAACCTTCTAGAGAAAATTTGGTAAATTTGAAATGCGCCCCAATTACAACGCGATATTAACAAAATAACAAATAGATATATTTCTAAAAATGTTTCTCCTGAAACGATTTGTAGAATAGAGAAATCCTTTGAATTCGGGTATGCAGTTAACAAGGAGTGGAAATAAAATGAAATATTTTTTCTGTTCAAGCCTTCGAGATTTTATTATCTCTTCATCAGGAACTCTACAATGATTTTATGATGTAAAAATTCAAATTTGTACTCAAACACGTGTGTACTTCTCACAAAACAGTACTCTTGGTAAAATGATTAATAACATTGATTTAAAACAATCATGCTTGATTGACATGAACAAGATAAAATTTATAATTCCTCGTGACAAGTCGTGGAAACCATGATGGTTTCAAAGAGGAAATGAAATGAATTGACATGAAGTGACAAATGACGTGAAGTGACAAATGAAGTCAAATGACAATTGAAGGTAAAAGACACTTGACTTGGAATAAAAAGAAGTTGAAACTTGGTCGGTAGTGACACCTGTACCGTGACCTTGTTGCCAACATACAGGGATTATGAAAATACAACCACTAGGGTAACTAACCGACTTTATTTCTACCCCTTGTTGACTGCATACCCGAATTTAAAGAATTCTTCTTCAACTCAGACAGTCGTCTTACCTTCACACGTCTTTATATATCTGAATACACAAAATTGTGTATTTCCTTTACGTCCAACACACCAAATTACTGGAAACTGGGTTGAATTAGACTCAATTTCTTTTTTCTGGTTTTAATAAAATATGCCTACCCAACCTTTATTGTAAATAGCTGCACATATTGCCGTCATAAATTCTTCTCACCTGGATTGAAACTGTTTTTAAATAATTTTCTTCTGAAAAGTTATGTTAAAATTGAATCTAAAAACATATTCTTTCAACCTTTAAATAAATCCTCAAATCCAGAATCATGTCAATCCTGCCTGACATTCCTATTTTTTTTTTTTTGTTTTTCTCAATTCATATTTTCACGATTTCGATCTTTTTACCTTTTGGAACTTTCAAGTTGATGTGCACCCACCGTCATATGTCGAGTGATTGCAATGCATCTTCTGTTAAAAAATACTATCAGCATTCAAAGCATATTCAGATCTTGCACTTATACTTGATATTTCGTGAAAAATTTCTTGAAAAATATCAACGGAATATGAGAAATGTATGTGGTTGAAAAGATAATCCAATTTACTTCTCAACGATGTTTTACAAGACCCCTTTGCTATTTGGAATACTTGAATTGACGTGCCACCCAGCTCCTCCTACCGAGCAGTAATAATATTTTCAGTTCAAAAAGTAATATCGGTGATACCATTTCAAGCAGATTTTGTTCAATGATTGTACGTCGATCGGTCCAAGAGATAAAAGTTATTGCTATTGCAATTGCTATTGCTATTGTTGTTGGATTGTTCAATGATGACTCAAGAAAAATGACAACACAGTTCATTCCATAAAAACAATCTATGACATGACAAATGATCGTAATCATAAACAAGTATTTGAATACGTTAAGCCAGGAATCACACTGATCGACCAGGACCGACCGTCCGCGACAGTCCACCAACGACCAAAATTTCCAACACGTATATTCTTATCGCACAACTCACACTACACTATTCGACCATTCTCGACTGTCCACGACCGGTTTTCAAAGACCATGTTTGAAATTACAACCTACTGGAAATTTTGGTCGGCCGCAGACTACTGAGATACAATGCCCATACGATAAATTATCATTTTTACACATGTTTGTGATAAAGTTTTTCATCTAAACGAAAATTTTAATATTATTCGTGTGAACTGTTATACTTCCAATTTATTGTACATCCAAAGTTTTAATGTTTTTAAAGCAGCGGAACAATACAGGAACCGTGTGGACCGCCGCAGAGATGAATATATTTTAATAACAGCGGCGAAGGAGCCACGTTGAATCAGAGTAATCCTAATTACAGCAATACAGAAGTCATTGATGGAATTTATTAATGCAAGAGAATAATTGTTTAGTACCAGTTCAACTAATAGTGACTTACATATTTTTCATAGCTGAAGAATTAACGTGCTGGATGTAGAAAAAGGAGACATTCCTTGGTACTCCATCGGGAGTTACTGCCCAGCAAATAGAAAATTGGCCTTCTTTTGAATAGGAATTTCTTTTGGTGTAATTCATGGACATTCAAAAGTAGGTGGTTTGAAACTGTATTGATCTTTTAGTAATTTGGGGTAATTGGTTCAAAATTCACCCTCTTGTTTCCGAAATAAATACAGTCCTCTATTCCACACTTCTATACATTACTTTATTAATCGTTTATAAAAATCATACGCTATCATGATTCTTTTTTCTTCACTATCACTCATACTCATTATTCACAACAAAAGCATTGAAATTATGATTTTAAAATTTTTTCGTTAAATAAATAGAAAATTGGCAAAACCGTTTGAATGTCAGTTCAATGTCAGATTAACAAAATTATTCTGGTGGATGGTCGTAGATGGTCGATCAGTGTGAGTTTGAAAGTTTTCATCTACTTCAGTTTTTGGTCGTAGCTGGACGGTCGCGGAAGTTCGATCCTGGTCGATCAGTGTGATTCCTGGCTAAAAGGGAGAATCAAAAAGCTATTTCGGAATCGAAAAGGTCTGCTTGTGAAAAAGTCAGATATAGCTGAAAAATCATCAACTTTGAAAGAAATTAAAACAACTCGCGTAAAACCTGTGATGCTATTACACCTCATGAATTCAATATTTTTTTTTACCCCCATAGCCGAAACTGTAATTTGTCAAATTCCCCCTAATAACGACATTGCTTCCCGTCATCACTCGATGATAGTCACAAACCTTCTTCCGCAGCATCCTTCATCTTTGAGCCTGTGATCACCTCTGAATTCATCAATTCCATCAGTAAGTTGAAAAATTCCAATTGCTTCGGTGTCTATAACCTCAATGATACGAATAGTAGAGTAATTGAAGAAAGAAGTTCCTATGTGATTGAACCACTCATATGTCTTTTCATATATAAGAAAGGGTACATTCCCAGATACATATGAAAAGTAAAGTTATTTCACTTTTTAAAAAGAGCGATATAAACCTTCTTGAAAATCATCGACCCATCTATATCGTTCCCATATTTGTCAATATTTTTCAAATTATCCTAGAAAAAAGACTACATCTCTACTTTCAAGTTAACAATCTGCTCAACACTGGTCAATATGGTTTTAGAAAATCCTATTCCACTGTACAAACTATCTGGGACCTCTGTTGTTCATCATTTGTATAAACGACTTCTTCTGTCGCTTACTTACTTACTATATAAATGCGTGATCTATGCTGATGATACAACCTCCTATGTTCCAACCAAAATTGAGAGAATCTGCTTGCCACAATGAAAACTGTGGTAAATCAGGCTGAGAAATAGTTCAATGCTAACTTTTTGAAACTGAATAAAGATGGAACTCAAACCAACATTGTCTACAACATTGTCTACAACATTGTCTACAAACAATAATATAGCTGAAGGTGAAACTGTCAAACTACTAGACATCACACTGGGCGATACTCTGAATTGGTCATATAAGAATTAGGCTCGAAATTTTCCAAATTTCTATTTTTACACAGGCAATGAAGAATATTGTTAGCTTGGACACTGTTTTATAAGCATATCATGCTTTTTTTCATTCCCATACTTCTAATTACGGAACTTCAGTTTGGAGCAACTGCCCTAGTGCTGCGAAAATATTCTTGCCAACCACAAAAGCGAGCTATTATAATAATGCCATATTCTGGTTTCAGAGATAGCTGCTAACGTAATTGCGGTACCTTTTATATTTATTTATCAATCTCTATTGGAAATTCATAACCACATAAACAAAAAACTGTTCAATTCACAGGTTAATGACACTAGAGGTGAAAATCTTCTAAGACCACCCAGGCTAAAATTACACAAATCCTTGATCAATTTTCTCAATGTTACTATTTATTTCTTGATGTATGGCCACCCACTGTTGAAGAACTACCTACATATAGTTTAAAGAGGTTAACCAAACATATCTTAATAACACTTTGTCTTTATGGTGTCAACGAGATCTGGCTACACCAACTGATATGTTTGATTCTAATCTAATTATGGCCTTTTGATTATTCATTTATTTACATCACGTTTTTGTCTTTCATATACATCGGTGCCATCTTTGTTTGTTATATACCTACTTTGTAATACTTTTTCATTTGAACTGTTCACATTTCATTTCATTTTTTCATTTGAAATGTTTGTTATTCATCTATTTATTTAGCTCAAATATTTTTGTCTTGACTTGCTACAAACGTATTTCTTTTACATAACGTGGTTAATGAACAACTATCTATTTATGAAAAGCCGCAATGTATGGTCTTTTCAGTATGAGATATAATATTGAGTCGATGTCTCCTGGATGTCTACATATTTGATTCGACCTTAAAATGCCTTTCGGATATTTTTTTTACCTGAGTTGCCCTTACAACAAAACAATGTAGACCTGGGCTCTCCTTCAAGCTTGTTGTCAAATCCATTTCATTTCAGAAATCCCCATATCAGAAACCTTTTTTTGTCCTTTTCGTTGTTCAATCTCAAGTATCGTCATCCACATTCATCTTATATCCATAACCGTAAAAGAACGCAGAAGATAAATAAATGCCAGCTCGCAACTTTTTCCAATCGCAGAAAACTTCTTTGATCCTTGAAAAATATGAGTTTTCCAGAACTCTCTATCCTCGAAAATAAAACGATCAATCTGCATGCTAAATAAAAGGAATGTAATTTAGAGTCTCCTGATATTTATTATCTGCGTTCTCTTGACACTTTTTTATTTGCTCGCCAAGCAGTTTGTCGCGCATTTTTCAGAGTATTGTCAAACGGAGAAATGGAGATCGTAATGTTAAAGCCTCCATTAGGCCAGTCGCCAGGACAAATCAGCCAGACAGCATTACGTAATAGCGTATGTTGTGGTTCGAATGGATTTCAGCAAACTGCATTGAAAATTTCACTTCACATGAAATTGTTGAAGTTCAGAAGAAACCTGAGCTTTAATGAAGAAAGGGCTCGATACGAAACATAGTGGGGATTGAATACACTTGAAAACATTTTCAAACTGGATGTTTTTCTAGATTGTGACAGACAATTTTTTCAGTGAAAATTTCATAACTCACTTTTTAGGCCAATCAGAAATTTAGCCATTCAATTTTTGACACATCGCATTTTGCTTTTTTAAGAAAATGATATCAATATTTCATTGTATCTTATTTTTTTTTAAGTCCAAAGATGATTTAATGTTCAATGATCACGAGCAAGTAAACTAGTTGAATGCATTCCTCAGATTTTTACAATTTTAGTATAATGTTTTGGCGAAACTTTCGCCTTCTTCAAGGCCCAAGTGTATATTTGGGTATTGATTACGAAATTATCGAGTTACGAAAAAATGAAGGTGATCAAAAAAAGCAGTAGAGTTGGAATTACTAATTTCATCATTATTATAAACGAGCCGTTGGAGTGTGATCTCAAACACATTTTAATCCAATATTACTATTGATGGAACTAATAATTACAACTGTACTCCTCTTTGATAACTTTTATGTTTTCTTGTGAAAAAATTCGTGTCTTGTTAATTTTACCAGCATTACTCAAAATTAATCCTGGGTCTAACTACTACACTTGCTCCTGATCATTTGAACAAATAAATTTGTACTCAACAAGGCCCCTGACGGGAAAGATGTGGGGTAGTTTTGATTTTTTTCATTACACACGTTTTTGGGGTGCTGAATCTGAATCTAAAGTTTGCTAACAAAATTTCTTGACGTAAAACTAAACAAAAAAAAAACATTATTGAAAATCACTATTTTCACTCTTGCACATCAGAAACAAAACAACCCACCAACCAAAACAAACCATTTCGAAAGTATGTGTTTATAATTAAGTCACAATGCACATGCCTTCAATCTCGTAATTGGAGCAGTTTCAATCTTAGTTCAAGATTATGTTGGCAACAGCTAGTGACAGTGCAATGCGAAGGGAGTGTTGGTGTTGAATAGGATACTTTCACGCCTAGTGCTAGAAATAGCTCCGAAAGTGAGTTTTATTTGTGATGAATTGCTGAAAAATTACATTGAGAAGGTGACAGCAGTGCGGGAAAACAGATGGAAATCAACTTAAGCAAGAAGAGAGGAGAAGAAGCGGTCCATTCACCAACGATGTTGATGCATAATAATTTAAGATGTCTGCACTCATCTCGAGAATAATGCTGCCGTGCTAAGCAAAAAGGTCGTGACAATTTCATAATTTTGAGATGAAAGTACTTTAAAATTTATTTCAATGCCATCCACATTTCTGAAAGAAAATTGTTCATTCTCAGAGTGTGCTTATATATTGTCAGATCCTGTGGTATCGATATGTAATACATCAGGAGACGCCCGGACGCTGGCAATAACTTAGTTTCGATGAAAATATCAGTTACGACCTCCTTGCTTAGCACGGCAGAATGGAGAGTGTCATTTTTCGCTCGACGAGTTGATGGTACAAATCAAGGATGATTATGGTCCTGACAAGAAAAAAGTATAAACTCATTTTCTCAAGATATATGGAAGATAAACAGGGTGTTTCTTGAGTACGTGTAGAAAATTCAGGAGATTATTTCTGACATCAAAATAAGAAGAAAAGTTTCCATAAACATATGTCCGCAAGTTATTCGTATCTGAGATGCAGAGTGTCAAAGTTGAATTCTTATATTTATTTTTTGTGAGTAATTTCAAAATAATTTTGATATTTGGGTAAAGTTTTGTATCTGGGAATATTTATTATTTAGTTTGCGTAAAAAATATTTCCTTGGTAGAGGTCACTGCGAGCAACCCTTTTCGAGTTATTGAGATTTGAAATAATCGTTGCAAGTGACTTTGAATGACAAGATTTTTCAAATTTAAAATAAATTCAATTAGAAATTAGTTTTTTAATAATTAACATAAAATTTGATGATGACATTAAAAAATCATCCCAGATACCAAACTTTACCCGAATATCAAAAATATTTTGGAATTTATTCACAAGAAACAAATATAAGAATTAAACTTTGACACTCTGTATCTTAGAAACGACTAACTTGCGGACATGTGTTTATGGATATTTTTTTCTTATTTCGACGTCAGCAACATGCTCCTAAAGTTTCTATACGTACTTAAGAAACAGCCTGTATAATAATTATCTCTTCATTCTCAATTCGACAGAGATATAACTAACATTTCAGGAATACCAAATTTTAAAACATCTATTAAACATCTATTTAACTCAGTTCCACGTGCATGAAGAAACACAGCAATTTGTCTTTGCGGGCAGCCAACTAATTCAATATTGGAAATAGTTATTTACCTAACAAGTGCGGAAAGTAGTACTTTTCCACACGCGACGGCAGTTGCACGAACGACGCGGAGCGGAGTTCGGGCAAGCCGTCAAGGGCGGAAAAGACGTTTTCCTCAAGAGTTAGGTACAATGTTTTTCCTACGAGTGTTTTTGACCATCTTATTTATGAAAAAAAAAAGCTTTTCATTAAACAAGATTTTATAATAATGCTACAAAATGACACATAAGACAGAACAGTTACATAGATCATTTAGTTAGTTCTAAATATCCTAATTTTCAACAATATAAAAATCGTGCGGAAAAGTATCTTTTCAGCACTAGTGCGGAAAAGTAACTTTTCCGCATGATTTTATCTTTCCGCGAGATTTATAATATGAGATCGAATCTAGTCTATTAACGACTGTTTGATAATAACTTTCCGATATTCCGTAATTTTCATAAAATTAATTTCAAAATATAAAGTAATTAAGATATTATCGAAATAAATAGTGATATTTAAAATTTGACAGGATTTGATATGGTATTATAGCAATTAAATTAATATCTGAAATAGCTCAGTTGGCAAAGTAAGGGAGCAGTCGTTCTACGCTGGTTAATGATCAATGGGGTAGTTAATGGGGAAGTTGCTTTTTTTTTGTTTTTGTTTTGAAATCGATGAGAGTACTAACTGTTCAATTTTCGTCATATTTTTCAATATTTGTATATTCAATGACGACATGAGTGTTTTTGATAGAATCTGTTATGAAAAAAATAATTCGCTCGTACTACAAAATTTCATATACCTACCTACTCGTGGGAAATGTATGTCATTTCATGCTCATTGTACAATATACTAATCTTGAATTAAAATATTGTGCTTTAAAGAGAAAATCTTGCGTAAAAGTTATAATCGTGCGGAAAAGTAAAAATCGTGCGGAAAAGTAAAAATCGTGAGGAAAAGTAGAACTTTCAAAACGAAAAATCATGCGGAAAAGTTCCGGAAAATTGCCCCTTATTACAATTATAGCCACTCTATTTCCAATTTAAGGAGAAACATGGTTTTGGTAGTAAGGCTCAACAGTTTTTGGGTGAGATATTTCACGTCCATCAGGTGATCTGAGACAGCACGTTTACTCGCCAGTAAATAGGATATTGACATTCTTCATTATCTCAATACTCGTGTTTCCTAGCATATCAAAGACGTCCAACTTGATGGTTATTTGAAGAACTATAGACCAGTTGTTAAACCCTTGTATTTTCTTACAAAAATTGAGTTTTTGTAACACATATAAAAAGTATGTGAAATTATTGATTTATTTTGTAAGGTTTAGTGGAGCCAGAGAGGATGATTTAGTTGAGGATGACCTGATCCAACCCAACTACTTATAATTCATTAATAATTTTGGTATGGTTTTTTGGAAATATGCAAAAGGTCAATAAATTGAATTAGTAAATCTAACAGGTAATTGAAAAATGTATATCTATCAGTTATGCATTTAAAAGAAGAAAGATTATTTTGCACTCAATCATCGAATGTGGAAAGTAATATAGTGTAAAATCGCTTCTTCCAATGATCGGAAAATATGTACAGGGTGGGGCACCGAAAACAAAACAGATCGAATATCTTCAAAACGCGTGTGCTGTGAATAAAATGCAGAAACACGTCGATTTTTAATGCAAGGGGACATCTTCCTATCATAACCTCAACTGTCATACTTCTTCCCCCGCCCCTTGGGCACTATCACCCATACAATTTGAATAGAAAAAGTAGTAATTGTGAGCCATGTCAATTTTTGCCACCTAACTTTTTATTTTGGCGCACTCATGCGGGAAAAAGAACTGTTCCGTATTCCAAATTATAATACTGCATTTGCAAGCTATTTTGACATAAATTCGGTGACAATGCATTATGGAATTTTTTCTAAGAGAAAAAACAAAATGGCGGACATGATTTACAATTATGGTCCTATTCGATTCAAAATTGATATGTGGTGGTTTTCAAGGTCGGAAATTATGATTTGTTCGTCAATGCAATAAAACAAGATGGTGGCTCCAAGATGGTGGACGAAATTTGTAATTCTGGTCCGATTCGAATCAAAATTGATATGTGGGGATTTTCAGGGTGAAAACTTATGATATTTTTGTCACTGCAAAAAAAAACAAGATGGCGGACGAAATTAGTAATTGTGGTTCGATTCGATTCAAAATTGGTATATGAAGGTTTTACAAGTTTCCAGTATGACTACAGTGAAGTAATTGAATTGATGAAAAAAAGGTTTTATACAAATTAGAAGATAATATTTTACTTAGATATGTGACGTAGGTTATTCTGTGCGTAACAGAATCAGAATTTTACCGCTTCTGAAAATCCCGGAAATTCTTCACATACTAATTTTGATTCGAATCGGACCAGAAATACAAATTTCGTCCGCCATCTTGGAGCCACTTTCTTGTTTTTTTTGCATTGACGAACAAATCATATTGATTTTGAATCGAATCGGACGGACCATAACTATTGCAAATCATGTCCGCCATTTTGGAGCCGCCATTTTGTTTTTTCTATTAGAAAAATTCCATAATGCATTGTCACCGAATTTATTTCAAAATATTAAATGTTATTTTTCCCTCAAGATGGCGCCAAAATAAAAAGTTAAGTGGTAAAAATTGACATGGCTGAATTCCTTATGAAATTGTCTATGAAATTGCCTTTTCAATGATGTGTCACACTTACTACTTTCCCTATTCAAATTGTTTGGGTGATAGTGCCCAAGGGGTGGGGGGAGAGGTATGACAGTTGAGGTTATGATAGGAAAATGTCCTCCTTGAATTAAAAATCGACCTGTTTTTGCATTTCATTCACAACACGTGCGTTTTGAAGATATTCGACCTGTTTCGTTCTCGGTGCCACACCCTGTATATGGTGAGTTCAATGAAATCAAACAAAGTCTGGCATATGATCTTATTGACAGATTAGCCTCAATTGTGGATATTGAAGCATAAAATTTCTATACTCGTTGCTCATTCTGGGTCCATTATGTGGTTTTTCTTCAATTCACACATGAATTGTCTCATTTCTCGCATTTTTCATGAAAAATTTCAAATTGGATTTCGACAAGAAGATACAATATTCCTTCACCTTGCCACTTGTGTCAGAATAATCAACAGTCACTTTTGTTCTTCGTCCTTTTATGACGGCAACTACTCTTGAACAATCATTTGTGTTCAGGTATTAACCCATTAAATACCACTATCAAACCCTTTTGAAAAAAGTTGTTGTTTTTTGTTCAAATATATTTATTAAACTACAAATATTGATAATATAACATAAAATTGAGAATTCTCAAACGGATACCAGAAAAAAATAGCATTGCGTTTTCGCAATATTGGTAGGAACTACTATAAAGATATCTACTATTTACTATTTATTTCCTATGATACAAGGTAAAACACTTGGAGTGCAAAAATACGTTGCATTTTGTACAGTAATAACATGTAGTGCTTTTGCAAAATTTACAAGTTCTTCTGAGATTTTGCGGATGTTTTTCTACTAAATGTCCTACATTATCAAATCGAACTTCATCCATTGGTTTTCCAGATGCACGTCCTCTTTGAGAGTTGTTGGACTTTTCACATTTACCTTTCTATAGTAATTCATGAACTAATTGAGATCGGAAATCAATTTGACTTCATTTTTTTCTGAATGCACCAATCTGTCCAACTTCCATGCATTGACTGTAGCACTGTCAACCAGGTTGGAAAATAGTGGCCACCACCATTTTTTTCGTCGAATTTTTATTCGGTAGTTCGCTATCCCATTATCATGTAGATCAACGCCTCCCATATGAGTGTTGTATTTATGTATCATATTTAGTTGATCCACCTGATTATCTTTCCTTTCCTTACTGTCGAAACGTTTGACTTGTACAACGGGTTCTACAGATTCACAATTAGACATGACGGTCACGACTGAATTGTCATTCCAGCGAACTAAATTGATTTCATTGAAATGATCACACCATGTATCAAACGAACCTCTCTGTTTTTTCTTCAAAGATTTTGATGGTTCCACAGGACATTTAGCCACGCGATTCTCTCTCACAGTTTCCGTTGCGAAGAAACCCAATATCTTCAGATGGACCATAAGTCCGTAGCTAGTGAAAAAATTGTCAAAGAAAATTCTATAAGCATTAGGCTCTGTGATTATATTCAACAGCTCTAACACAACACTCCCGCCAAGCCCAAGATCGGGATTAAGTTGATCCGCCGTCTTACCACCATATGGTATGAACTTGAACAAAGAGCAGTCACTGAAAGTCAAATACCAAAGTTTGAAACCGAATCTTACAGGCTTGTTCTTGATGAACATTTTAGCAGAATGTTTACCATAATAGGACACCATTTGGTCATCTATAGACAAGTGGTGGTTGAAAACTCCAAATTGAGAGTAGTTTTTATTCACCAGATTGAATATAGGTCTGAGTTTTGCAAACTTGTCGTCTTTGTCAAGATCATTATTTTTCGCAAGATGCAGATTTTGTTTTTATGCTGAGAAAACGATTTCTCGACATACCCTTCTTTATCATTTGTACACGCTTATCCTCATCTGAAGACCATTACATACCGGTTTGAGGAAGAGTGTGATATCCGCTTAGAATCAGAATTCCCAAGAATTTTTCCAAATCCTCTGTGTCAAGCGTGAATTCTGGTCTATTATTATCCGCTGCGTAAATTTTCGAGTACCGAATGATTTCTTGCATAACATTATCGTCAAAAAAAAGTCTAAACAATTCAAGTGGGCTTTTTCCATGTAAATCTTCGGATATTTTCTTTATATTTTCTACCTCATGCGATTGAGGAATTGACTCATAATCCTCATAATCGATGGGGGTCTTACACCACGTAACCTCTTTTTGCTTTTCTACTCGAATAACTTTTTTGAATTTTTTTCTCTCCGCCTGTTCTTCACTTTCCGTGACTTTTTCAATTCCATTAATATTCTGTACTTCACTTATTTCTTTTATTTCTTCTCTAATAATTTCGTAAGTTCCAGCGGTCTCTCCTAGTATGTCTAACTCACCAGTTTCATTATCGTCGAAATCTTCTTCATCAGTGAGTCCATCCGCGCCTGGAGGAATATATGATATATCTATTGCGTCACTGTCATTTTCTAGATCAAGGTTATCGACAATTTCCTCTAACTCCCTCATACTCAAAGCAGTTGTCCGCTTATTGAATTTATTCTGAAAATATATCCACCGAAATAATAAACACAATTTAGTCACTATAGAAAACTTACCATAGTTAGCTTCGATTTACCGAAAGGCACTAACAATAATAAACCTCAAAAGACTACTCGTGTACGGACGTTTCTTTACTGATGTGAAAGAATGAATAGTGTGAAGATGTGCATTGCATCATAGAGACATCGAAACAAAACTGTGATTGGTTCCACAAAGCGCATGAGCGATATGAATGTACTCTCAGCAGTCACAGCACATTCTGCCAATGTTGCGTTTTCGCAACCTCAAGATTTAACGTATAAATGATGACATATAGCATAGTTTGTGATGTTTCTGTTCACACCTACCAATAACTCCATTCAACAGTACTCGTTCGCCGCTTTTAGAATAATTCGTGATTCAAACATAAAAAAGTTAGGTAATAAAATGTTGGCGATGCTACAAAAACGCAAAATTAGCCGAATGCAAGTTCCGACAGAATAGTACATATTTAATTTTTGACCAAATAAAAATTACATTGAATAATTTCAATCCTTTGTTCATCAACACCCTATGTTCAATTGTCCAATTATGGACATACAAGTGTCGAAAAAAAAATCTTGTTCATGACATTGCGTTAGCAAAAGATGGGTTAAAAGTATTTGAACCCAACACTGTTTCATGAATCAACCGTCGACTGAGGTTAAGTTAAATTAGGGTGTAGGTATGAGTTGACAGAAAATGCACGTTCACAAAGCTCAGTCTTTCGCCAGAGGCAAATTACTGCCGCGATGTTTTGAACAAGCCGTAAAGTGAAAGGAAAATGTATCCCTTAGCGTACTCTGTCTAGGTTTTAACAAATGTCTTTCTTCAAGAATACACCAGGTTTACGAATGAAATACTCAAAAGCACGTTTGAGCCCCAGTAAGCACCTCATATTGACTGAATTTTTATTTAGAAAAAAATTAATTGATCCAATATGGGCGAATATTAGAATGATAATCCTGCTGAACTATTGGCTCAACATGTTCTGAATGTGCTTTTCTTGGATCAGTATTGGTTGCATAATTTTTCCAATATCGATGAATGAATATATTATTTCCAACGTCAAGAATAAATTTTGCTATCTCAATATTCCTATCTTATGAATTCTAGGGATAAAATCAATATCCAAATTTGATGGAGCATTGTTTAAATATAATTTCCTATATATTCAACAAATAATAACCTATAATGTTTCAAAACTGGTTGAATATTTTTTTTGTAGTATCCTTAAGAAATTATCATTTGCATTTTGTTTCCAACATTTAATAAATATTGTTATTAACCATAATATTTCTCTCACATCGATATTTGGGATGAAGAACAATATTATATACATATCCAAGTCTGATATCACATTGGTTGATTATTATCGCACTGATTTTTTAAATACCAACGTTTGTGATAACACGGAAACCTCAAGCCAATATTTGAATGATGCAAATAATAAAATGTTACAAAACAAACCTATTACCGTAATCGAAATCTGAATAATGGCCGAATTATCAGTAAACAATATAGAAATAATTTATGATCAAATCTGGATAAGAAAACGATACAGAACGTCAGGTAAAATCTACAAAAATATATTTAATCATTCTCACAACCATTTCTCGAAGACATTTTACTCAGTGGTTATAATGACCAAAAGGTATACCCACTTCTCAATTGAAAGATAACTAAAGTTATTAAGAAAGTTTTGGGATATTCGACATATCTTGAAAATATTTCACCAGTTTTTCCAAGACAAGATTTTGAATATTCTACGAATATTATTCGAATATACCAATATTATGCCAATATAATTGTGCTTCAGCGATATTACTATTGGTATTAGTTTTTGAACGGTAGTTTGTATGTGATTTTAACATATTCATAGCATACTGAATCAAAATATCAAAGTGATGCATGTTTGTGTTCAGAATGTCTTGAGGAGACAGAAGAAGTGAAAATATACTAGGTATCCCATTTAAAAATCTAAAGTTTACGTAATTTCCGGTGAAACTGGAAGTTTCATGAACTTGAGTTACTTGTCCTAAAACGAGGTTTTATGTCGTATGCAGGTCCTCAAAATTTCGTTTCATTCTCTTCAATGACAAAGAAGTGGCAAACCGGAAAACTAAACCCTAAATATTTTAAAGAAGAAACCTATTTTAATTGTTATAGTTACGCCCAACTGGGTTGCTGAAATAGTTAGTAGACATCTTTTGCAAATTCATTGCTCAATTTCACCTTTAATCAACATTATGTTCCCGATCAGACCTGTGTCTGCATAAGTAATAAAAGATATAGAGGTGTCATTTTTATATGCACAACACACATTGTTATGAAAGCTGCATATCACCATCCTTTGTGATCGTTTGTAGGTGAGGAGTAATCTCTGAGTCCGGAGGAGAATATTTGTAATTGTTATGATATCTGGATGTCAACTTAGAACCAGTGGCGGTGTGCTGATACATTTTTTCTAGCAATTTTTTCATGTTATATTTTTATCTATTCACGATCTCATGCCTGGTAGGACACCAAGTGTGTTGTCAAGATGTCAATCAAAATACTTTATTATGCGAAGAATTAGATTCTTGATGACATAAATACATAAATAAAGTCATAAATACTGAAAAAATAAATGAAAGTGTTGAAGTAAAAAAGTCAAACTATTGAAATTTTTTAATCACATCAGTAAACTATACTACCTATATAGTATAAAAATTAGGATGAATTCAGCAAGGGACAACATAAGAAAATATAGAGAGAAAAGTTATTGGGTATAACCCTCAAATTTAAGCTCTCATCAGTACGGTACAATCAAGTGCGAAGACATACAACACTTGGATGTCAAAATAGAAACAAAGGAAGTCAACAACAGGAAGTCAACCACAAAATGTGTTGTACATCTTCGCACTTGATTTCACCGACTAATGAGAGCTTAAGCTCGAAACAAGTGTCTACGATTGCACAACAATTTGTGGGTCATACCCAATAACTTTTCTCTCTATACAGTATATGTATATATGCTATTCATGCATTATAATACACATAAGGATTTACACATAAACTGTAATAACATTCAAATTTATGTTGAAAGTGTATCATTGAAATACTCATCCAAAGAGTAGTAAAAGCCTTAACAGCTCTTTAACTCTTTTACTGATGTTTTTCTGAATTTAGATTATTGGTATCCTGAGGCAGATGATTGAAAATGTTTTTAGAGTTGTCAAAAAGTAATGTCTTAACTTGTGTAGATTTAGGTTCAGGAAGCGATCGATATTACAAGTCTGTCTGGTAGGAAACCGAAAATTTCTCATGAAGTTACTATTTTACTTCTGTTTCTGAAACATCATACAGCCTCTAGAATAAATATTGAGGTGAGAGTCATTGCAGTTTATGAGTTAAATGGGGGCATGTATCTCTAAAGATATCTCTGTAGACATACCAATCAACAGCTCTATTTTGATGTAGTCTTGATTTTCTCACAGGGTGACTTGATTGTTGTAAATCGTCTGTCCAGCTTGAAACAAATTAAAAGTTTGGATTGCGTTCTTCTATTCTTTTGCTAAAGTAGTCTAATTTTTTAATCTGACGGATTATAGTTTTCGTTGCTACTTTGAAACACTTTCTTCTGGTATCATCTGTGTCCATATTATCGGTTTCACAATTACGACTTCCTCTAAAATAGCATACATTCCAAACACACACGCACACACCCACATAACTGCCAAATTATTATATTGTTATGGCTGCAGAACAGTGAAGTGAATTCCATGACCAAAAAATTCAAACTTAAAAAATATCACTGAACTAAGTATGTATTAAGTACTCGAAAGACATTCCAACAAGACTCCACAATCTTTATGAGTAACTAGGCACGATGATCAATAGAATAGCTTGGAAAACATTTCTATATGGCTTGCACTTTTCTTTGAGGCTATAAATCCTATACAGTAAACAACAAATTTTCTATACAGATAGGAAAGCCTATACCTATTTGGAATTCCTCCAAACAAATATCCCGCGATTTCCCGAATTCCATTTGTCTAAGAGGGACATGAAAAATTAGAAGTGCAATACACAAAAAATTCTTTGAAAAAGTGATTGAAGAGAAAGATTTACATAGGGAATCATAGCCTTCTATGATAAAGTAAGTTACAATTTTGGAGTCCATCACTTTTCATTTAGGGATTGAAGAAATTCGACGAGGAATCTCCTGGAGTTGGAAGTATGGGCTCTCGCAAAATATTGAGAATAATACTCAACCCACTGATTAGATTTTAAACTTGCGATGATTTACTGTGTTCCATTTACAATAAAGAAGTGTGTGTCCACGCACGGTTCAACCGGAAGCGCTACGCCACTGAAAACAATCCAGAAACACCGAAAACTTCTAATGAATCGATTACTTACTCGATAATCCATTGTATATGAACATTTCAGTACCCATTAGATTGAGTCAATAATAATAGCTAGTGGCTTATAGTTGGTAATGAATTGTTGAGTTTGCTTCCTTACCCACTAACTTTTTAGTGTGCCTACGCTGCAACAAGTTATTCCTAATAATTGATAGGTAATCGTTTTTGAAGTTGACTTACATAGTAACAAAGTTTTTTCACAGTTAATTTAATAAATACTGTATTTTTGCCTCAAAATCAGGATTAAAATGAGTGGATTCATTGAAAGTCATTTCATTCAATACCACTAAATGCCAATCAAAATAATATGGTTCGTGTCATGATTACCTTGCTGCGACGCCCATGGTTCGATTTGACAGGACAATGAATAAGTCGTAAACGGATGTAAACAAACATGATTACCAAGTTAAGAGTGAACATAATACATAATTCCAACCTCATCAACGAGTACAAACGGAAATATGTGACAATGTCATTTGTAACATGACCCGGGCATTGATGTTTGTAAACAACGTCGAGAATGTTGCTTTCAAGAAAGAGATAGGAAAGCCCTCTCTATATCTTTTATTGCTCGGAGACTAAACCCTCTTGAAAAGTGTTCTGAAATTTCGAGCACTAATGACTAAACAATCACAGAATCATAATTTGTATCTTGAATAAATTTTTGAAAATATTACTTACAAACTCCATTCTACGAATACATCGCTAGGGTTACTGTTTGAATTCAGTAGTTGAGAATCCTTCTGAGAGAGAAGGTCTTATTCTGTCAATTGATACTGGTATGATAACCTGTTATGATGACAAAGATGTCAAATTCAAAACATAAAATTCTGAAAGGACAATTATACCACAATCTTTATCGTCCGAATACCTTCTCATTATAAATTCACGCATCTCATACGTTTCTCGACATTCATAGCTAAATTTGTCCAGATTTACATGATATACCATTTTGAAATTGCTGAAATCAACAATTTGATCCAAACAAAATAGGGTATAGACAAGATATCTCGGATACTTATTATATAGTCTGTGCCAAGTATGAGAGATATCTTGTCGTATTCACACACTTGATAACGACAGTAGATGTTAACTGTTGAAACATCGTGACTAGAAATAAATGCAAATAATTCATTTTCTTTATTTCTAGACAATGGAAGCCCAGAATAATTCTACTAACATGAAAATAATTATACATTTATTTCAGCAATTGATTTCTACGAAAATTCAAACAAATTGTGAAAAATGTCAAAAAGATTTTATAGGTATATAACATAAGCACAAGGTTATACAAACTAAATCATTGTAAAATACATATATCACATTCCTTAATCTCCAGATTCTGATCCACGAGAAGAACCAAACTCTGTCGATTCAATAATGAGATTGAGATCGGTTGTTTCGCTCTCTCAATTTGTGTTTCTATTTCGGTATTCCGACGACCGTCTTCTCATTAGTACAATTTGTCGTGAGATTTCGAGAGGGGTGTATCCCGGTTCCAATTAGTTTCTCGTTCAAAGGCGGGGTAGGACAGCACACGAAACCATCACAAGAAATTTGGGTCAGCCCGAACGAACTTACGCCGCCTCTGCCACCGCAGGTCAACCTAACAAACCAAATCTAATTACGCCAATGTCATATTGATAAATTAGCCACCCCGACTGATCAAATTGTCTGCGACTACTTTTTGGTTGATTGCCGTTCAGCTCTGATTCGCCGTTTATTGTTTGCAGAGTATTTGTTTGATGGTCATATTAGAATTTTATAATTCATGATGTGGCTAGTTCAATGCGTGTACATCCTGAATATTTCAGACACTGAAAGATGAATAGCCAGCACACGTCAGCTTTTGAGGAACTAATGATGTGCTGAATAATTGAGTTATCCAGAGTAGTTTCAGCTAGATAAAATATATAGGACTGACAGTTTATTTTGAATCAAATCATGTTGTTGTGTTTGTAACATGGCATTTGTTCTTTTCTTTACAAACTATTTTTATGTGACATGCTATAAACTTATATGGAAAACATGGACAAATAGCCAGTGACTCTCAACTCAATATTTATACTAGAGACTGTCTGATGTTTAAGAAACATGTTAAATAATAACTACTTTAGAAATTCTCGTTTTCCTACCAAACAGACTCGTAATATAGATCGCTACTTAAGCCTTACTCTACACAAGTTAAAGAAATAACTTTTTGTCAACTCTAAAAAATGTAGTTATTTGCCTCAGGATATCAAAGATCTAATTAATATAGTTTACTAATGTTACTCAACGATTTGAATACTTTGACTTCTTCATTTCCATTTATTTCTTCAGTATTTATGACCTAATTCTATGCTTCATCAGTAAGAATCTAATTCTTCGCACAATACAGTATTTTTGAATATTTGAACTCCTATCAAGAGTAAGTGTTCATTGCTTTAGAGCAATTTAATTTCTATTGTCACGCAGTAGTAATAATTACCTTTTCGTACTTCCGGGCCTAAAGTGACAACTTCACTCCCTTGTGACAGGTACTAAAGTGTCACATTTAATCCCTCCGGGATTAAATATTGACGAAACTCCCGGAACGATTAAATCACAAACAAACGAATTTAAGGAATATTTTATTGAAAAATATAATTAATTAGAATGGTAATTAACGTTAATATTCAAATTAATATTGTGACAGTTCGTCATATTGACCAGTCTTTCCTGGGTTAATGCAGCAGGTAACTGACGAGTAACAGATAGGTCCTTTTCATATTGAACTGGTGTTTGTTTCGAAGATCCTGCGGAAACAGGAAGCGAGAATGAGGACTGTGGCATAACTATAGTGGACGAATCGGCGACTTGACCAAATATTTTATCTGAAATTTTTTGTTTATTTTTAATAGACGATTCAATATATCCCTCGGCCACGTATAACTGTCACAACGCAATGTTACTATGGTAACTTATTTTAAAGACAGTTTATTAAATGAGTTGAAGAGAGAAAAAACTGATTGAAATTATTGAAATAATTAATAAAATCATACCGGAAGTACGAAAAGTATCGTATATACCTTGCGACTGAAGTACATTTAATCCTTCAGGTAAATTATGGCCCTCCCTGCGGTCGGGCCATAAACTTTACCTTCAGGATTAAATGTACTACTTCAGTCCCGCGGTATATAATGTACTATTCTGCATTCACAATTTACGAATGAATGTCTAATTTTTTCAGTGATGATAGAAAAATAGTGTGTGCTATGTTAGTACACGTGGCGTTTCGATTTTTCTCACGTCATGTACAACTGTCACTTCAAAGGAATAGCCTTTGCGTGTGAGTACATGGCGGCTATTATTTGCCGTGGCACTCCGGAGAGACTTAGTAATTATTGGTAGCGCAATCACTTTACTACTGTAGGAAAACCTAGAGCACTTCTGCCGGTGGTTGGTGCGCATTCCAAGTATTAGACGTCAGGACATGTGGTCATCTATCTATAACGATACATGTTAGAACACATTTTCTGCACTGACTATATTTAATTATACATATTTTTAAATGAAAATGTAACATAAGAAAAATGTTATCAGCACGCCACTGGTTCTAATCTTACATCCGGATATCATAACAATAACAAATCTCCCCTCCGAACTCGGAGGTTACACCTCACCCACAATCTGTAATGAAGGATAGTGTTATCCAGCTTTCATAACAAATGTGTGTTGTGCATATAGAAATGGCACCCCAACCGATATCTTTTATTGCTCGGAGGTTCTACCTCACACAGGTTATATCTTGATATTATATTTGGCAAATATACACAATAACAATATATTGTGAGTGTGAAATGATTTTTCATTCATGTTTTTGTTCTCACTAGTTGGTGAGTCCTGTAATGTTCAAAGAATTCTGGGTATTCCAGAAGTCGCGCACCACATTGTAGGGATCGAAAGAGAAAAATATTCTGAGACGAAAAGTCCTTAGCCATTTTTCAATCAGATGCAGAGATAATTAATTATTAATTAATGAAAGTAGCGACAGAAGAATAAAAAGTGAGTTGAAAAGCAGTAAGAGACGTGAAAGTGAGACGCCAGAGCTGCTGCCGGCTTCTCACGCAGTAGACCGGTGGTGGGTACGGACCAACCGTGGACGGCGGACGTACGTGATGCTAGGTGCGCGCTCCTGAGTGGTCACTTTCATTAATTAATAATTAATTATCTATGCATCTGATTAAAAAAATTGCTAAGGACTTTTCGTCTCAAAATATTTTTCTCTTTCGATCCCTACAATGGGGTGCGCGACTTCTGGGACACCCAATATAGTGTGAGCCGAAGGCAAGTAGGTAGGTATTGGTGTGCTTCTTGATATTCTGCAAGCTGTATGCCTCAGGGATAACGTCCTATCAGGGCAGTGGGCTTCAGAGCTTTGTCATTCTTTAAAAAACAAGTCCTGGGAAAGAGATGGTTGGTATGTCTTCAAAGTGACGACCAAGGAATGTGAATACTGAGCTTGATTTGTCTGTCTCGATGGGACCACTAATGGCGAAACGATTGATGATATTTCAGAAGGGCATCATCCATGGAAATATCTGTGAAACATAGAGAAATCACCACCTGTTAGCGGCATTCCAGAGAAATGAGTGAGGTGATCATCCCCAAAACTTACTCAAGCAGCCGTGTTCTTCTGTCTAGACCGATGTCTTCCTTCAACTTTCAGTTTACTTTTATTCTTCAAAGGATTTCTTGGGAAACCTCCAACAAATTACTTCACCGTACGCTACACAGTTTATGACGTTTTTTGTGGTAAAGACAATAAGCATCATGCAGATTTGTCCAGAGTTATCTCACATCTGCTCTCGCAGACGAATTGATGGAGCACCCTTCTTGAGACACCAATGCGGTGACAGCGGTCCCCAAGAAAAATCATTGTTCAACCATGATATTTTGCAAAAATGTAGTTTTTCGTCAACAAACAACTACAAATTAGCTGAGATGGAATTTTTCTGAACATACGCACACAATTCAGGTAGAGGAACGTGGTGATATTGAGGACTTGAACACTCGAAGTACATACAATAACCAATTTTGGGTGGATATCGTTTGGAAAATGTGCATCTATATCGATCAAGCAATATTATCAGTATATTTATTTTCAACATCTGAAATAAATATTGCAATACCAATACTTCTCTCATATCAATTCCAAGGATGAAATATATTACAATATTTTATATCAAAGTCTGATAGCAATGCCCAACATAAATATTTGTTCCAAAATTCACATTCTCTGAGCTACAGATATCACAAGATGCGCTGAAAAAATCGCTATTCAACCGTTTACACGAACGTCAGTCATGCAAGTGGAGGCAAATTGAAATTGTTATTTCCGTCAACCGCCGCAACCATCAAAAATCATCGAGAGACTTGTGCAAGCTAGGAAAGACGTAACCCTCACCTCCCAACGTGACATGCCATACACGAGACCGGTGACCATGCTGGGAATCGATCCCACGACGTAAGGACAAACTATCTCGAATTTGGTCAATATCATGACCTCTGATAGGTAATTTGATTAAAATAAAAATAGCGTCATTAGTATGGATAAAAAGTTGTATTGGAATATCATTATCATTTATGAACGAATCAACCTAATTTATTTTTATAAATGTCTCTATGTAACAAGAAGATTTTTTACGCATATTATCCAATCATATGGCATTACCTAGATTTGAAATTTTCTATTCAATCACGAGTACCACGTTTTCTGAGGATTTTTTTTTGTTTTGAATGAGGTTCAACTCTGCAGATAAAACGTGGTATCTATTTCAGAGGAAACGACTTGTATATTTTGAACTCTGTTTCAATAATGAAAATGAGTTATTGTGTATTCCTTCTATTTTTCATGAATATGAATGTCACAACAAGAAGTGATCATTCATTTCACAGTTCTCAAATTTCTCTACAATGCTGGGTGTGACTGCCTTGAGCAATATAGCATTTTATGAATTCAAGGAACACGAAATCCTCTGAAACTGTGCCAGTATCAATCGAAAATATACTGAAGTTACAGTTAATTTGCTCTTGACTCCTCTAATATACAATGGAAAAAATTTAGAAGCTACGTGCCCCATTTATATTTTTTATGAACCAATGACCCATAAAACGAAACATATGTGTGTGTAACTAGTCATTACTCATACTTCTTCTATGACAGTTTTTAATTCTATTATGTGGAATGTAACAAATCCATCATAATATTCATATAATATTTGTACATACATATGGGTAACCGGCTACTTCACCACACGACATTTCACCACAGCAACAGGTCCCCACACCGACAGTTCGCCACAACGACTATTCACTACGCTGACTAATCACCACATGGAAACTTCACAGCACTTCTATCTATTTTTCATTTATTTATTATAGTTGTCTCAACATATTACAAGAATTGAATTTGAAGAGTCGTCAAACAAATAATTTGGATGAATAATTTTCATTAAGTATCAACAACAAAAATCTGGCATAAAAATACTACAATTGCCCTAATTTCTATGAACTCAGATGTCTATCTATCAAATTACTCCTCACAAAATTTGTTTTCACAAGGACAAATTTTGCAAAACTTACCTACGTTATCAATTTCCACTTACTAAAATGTCTATGTTAGGTTTGTTCCAGGTAGATCGTACTAAAAATTACTCCTCACAAAATGTATTTTTATATTTACAAGAAAAAAACATATAGGTAAAAACATATAGGAGTGTGGTGAATTTTTCACGTGGTGAATATTCAACGTGATGAATAGTCGCCGTGGAGAACTGTCGCTGTGGTGAAATGTTTATGGTGAAATGTCGCTTGGTGAAATGTTGTGTAACCACAAATATGAATGTATTCAATTCTTTTATTATTCCTCCTCAAATGATGTAACTATTCCTCTGAGAACTGATAATAAATATTTATCTTGTATCTCAATTAATAGAATATTTCGTGAACTGTTACATCTGATATTTTCTAACCAATTCATATTCATGATCAATCCCTATTTTCATCAAATGCGTGCGCTTCTGACGGTTGAGAACAAATCCTTCATCATCACTACCTTTTCTCTTCCCCGCAGTTCGTGCACCTCAAACACTAAGCGACTTCAAATCAATCGCTGCACCCAATTTGTACAAGGATCTGAGACCATATAAATATCATTGAATTAATTCGTAGTTAGCAACTAATTGAAAATATACTACAATACAATTGCATTCTAGATTCATTTTATATATAATTAGGAACACAATACGTCGATCCAAGAAACTCACGTGACTTCCATTAATTATTTCGAACGAATAGTATTTATAGAGGTCATTTTTCATATATAAATACCCAATTCATTTGATCGATCCTATACACACAATGTATTTCTCATATTTCCTGAGAGCCGAAGAGAGGAAAAGCTGCTTTCAGTCCAGCTAATGGATAAAACACATGTCAATATCTCAAGATATGTTTTCTTGAACTCCCAGAAATAGCCAAGTAGCACACATTGAAAAACTATCAGCTACGAATAAGGAGACCTGCATCCACAGATATTCTCTTTATCTTGGAGTTCCTACTTCTTCAAGTATTCTCACTTCACACTGATTTGAAAATATCAAAGTTCCATAAAATGAAATAGGCACAATTGTAAAAAGCAATAACTATTTCTTGACATGATTTTTCGAGGAGATTTTAACCTTTCACAGTTTCAAAATGATGAAAAGAAAAGTCAAGGAAATCTATCCAAATGTAGAAACTTCAACTCAAACTTCCAATCAAGACTTATCTATGATTTTGACCTGAAAAGTCAGTGCATTTGACAGAGAGGAGAAATAGCAACTGGATATTTTAATATTCTACAATATTCTAATTCATCACAAAGGTGTTTACATATCGATTGAATTATTTATTCATGAAGTTAATCCATGTGTACATCGATTGGATCTTTATTATTCATAGTCATATTATATAATTTTCATGTTTGGATTATCTATTGTCATTGATTTATTTGAATGAGGAAATAAGGGAAAAACATCTATTGAAAGTGTTTCTACTCATTTTAGAAGATGTTTTTTGGGAGTACCACTCTCTAATTTTGAAACAAAAGGTCGTTATCTAGGCAATGAAATAATATGATTTTCAGATATTTCATTGAAGAAACTCAACAACACGATGATGACCAAGTTTAAGTCGCCGTGGTGGTTGTGGTGGTAGAGCGTTCGCCTTTGGAGCGAAGGGTCGAGGGTTCATAGCCTCGCATGGACATCGGTCTCGTGCATGGCATCACACGTCAAAAGGTAAGGGCTGCGTCTTCCCTAGCTCACACAAGTCTCTCGAAGACTTCCGAGGGTTGCGCGTAGGGATGCAATCGGTTGACGAAAATAACAATTTTATAATTTTTATACAATTCATATACGTTTGTTAAACTATCCATAAACTGAAATGAATATGGTGTTCAACAAATAAACAAACAATTGATGATAGTCACATTGTTACGTATTTGCCCCATAAGTGGTACACTTATTGGAAGATACCATTGAAGATTATAACACGTTCTTCTTTTTATGTAATAATAACAGCATGCAGCTCAATGCTAGGGTACATGATTCAAAACGTGTTTGGGACTGTTTGTGAGCCCAAAAAAGCTGGGTAGTCAGATCAGGATGACCTCAACCTGGGTCCCCGCACAAACAGGTTATGAATAATGATAATGGAGCGACTGAATAACTAGCTCGAGAAGCAGCATGTGTGGCTTTAGAAGAATCAGAACGATTTTGAGGTATTGCAAAAGCTGTACTGAAACCTAACTCCATAGCATAAATTGAACTGACATCTCAGAATTGGTGAAACAACCAGCCAGTAGTGAGAGGGACTCAAGAGTTCATTGAGAAATCGCTGCCAACACATACTAAGTCGAAAAAAGGAGGGATATTAGTTAAACTCCTTAGAAGGCATTGTGGGCTCCACGAAAATATGAGTTCAATCAGTCAGGTAGAATACCTAGAATTCAGGTTTTATAATGAAGAAGAAAATGCAGTTCACACACTCTGCCACTGTGAGGGCTTGTCAAGGTTGAGGCTTCTATCGCTGGGGAAATAGAAACCAAGAACTCACAGTCATGTAGGAGATATTACAACTGATCTGTGGAGTATTGACATACATAGTGTATCTGAGACGGTTGACGCGTCTAGAAGCTTGTAGCACAGGAAATCCCCAATTTGCTGTAATCTAATCTAAAGCTCTGGTATCTATCCATTCTGATAGTCCTTCGTGGTTGTGAAAAGGTTGGTGATCACCTGCCATGTCTCTTGCAATGGCTCTCCACTCTGGGGTCAGAGGCTGCGTTCGTAACACCTGATAGACTCAATCACCATTCATCCTCTACTCAAGCGTTACCGCAGGATATGCCAAACCCCCAAGTACTACAGTGGGGGATTAGTGGTTAATCCTTAAATATGAGATAGAATGATATACTCAGATATTCTGAAAGAATAGTGAGATAGATAGATAGACTGTTTGCAGGTCGAAGGGTAAATTCCTATATTTATGCATTCATTTAATATTTGGAATACTTGTCTTGAAAGGGTGTATAGATATTGTCGTGCTGAAGGTGAACGAACGTAAATGAATCAAAATGGATACGGAAATTCATAATAATAAATACCACATAGAGATCAGAGTAATTATAATAGCCACAGTAATGGGCCGTGGTGGTCGGCTGGTAAAAGCGTACGCCTCGCAAGCGTGGGGTCGTGGGTTCGATCCACCGATTCACCGGTCTCGTGCATGGCATCACACGTTAAAAGGTAAGGGCTGCGTCTTCCCTAGCTCACACAAGTCTCTCGAAGACTTCCGAGGGTTGCGCGTAGGGGTGCAATCGGTTGATGGAAATAACAATTTTAACAATTTTTTTTTAACAACAATAAATACTTACAAATACGACTAAATGGCAGGGAAAATGTGAACGAATTCGTTTCTCTGTGTACAGTCAATTAATATTCAAGAATCAAGCTAACTAGGTTGATAAAACAGTACCTAACAAAATAAACAGATTATATAAGAAGATATTTCTCGTTTCTCAGCCAGTGATTTTAAATAATAATATATTATTCCACAATCCTTCTACATTTGGATTAGATCTTCGACAATTCTGTTTCTTCCCGATCAATATAAAACGAACAGAATACAGAGATGGTAGCCAGTGAAGAAACTCCTTGAGTATCAAACACTTATTTTTATTTTAGGAGTCATCTGTGAATCTCCAGAATAAATGAACGTATGTAATTGAGAAAAGTGATAGGCCAAGCTGTAGATAGAAATAAGAGGCTCTTTTAACACAAAATAAATTACGCAAACGACCTATACTTCTTTTGATGACATAGTTCGTAAATAAAAACCCCAGTTTTTGCCCCAGCAAACTCGGTTTGTGGACTTTTTCAAACAAGAAATAGAGGAAGAAATTACAACTTTTTTTTGCAAATATCTCAAAAAGTACTGGAGAAATCGTTTTACAGTGGGGAAAACTACTGTAGATAATCATAAAAACCTACAAAAAGGTTTTTTATACTTTTTGAATTGATATAGCCGATACTTGATGAAAATTCATCATACTCTATATAATGAAACTATAGTTTTTTATACGATAATCGGTGCATTTTTCACTGAGAAAAAACAGGGAAAACCTATAAAAAGAGACCATTGAACATTATTGCGGAAACTGATAGATTATAACATTTGGTTCAACTATGCTCAAGATGATTTCTGTCCGATGTGTGATTTTTGCACAATCTCGTTTCAACAATTTTAAGACAAATCTCTCTAAATGAGCCGATTTAAGGGAATTCATCTTATTCTGTATACGGCATTTGGAAGTATTATATCAATATCTACAATCTGTATATTTTGAATTTTCACCTGGGAGGTGGGAAATGTGTTGAAAATGTCAGTGGAAGTTACTGTATATGCTTCAAAGTGCATCCGAAGTCGCCCGAATTCAATTCGAGTTAATTTCAATGCGATTTCGGGTGACTTCGGACGCACTTTGAAACGTTTTGATTAACTTTCAGTGATATTTTCATCGCATTCCCTACCTCTCAGGTGGAAATTCAAAATGTACAAATTATAGATATTGATCATTACTTCCAGATGCCGCTTACAGAATTTGAATACGACGATTTCCCCTAAATCGGTGCATCTTATCTTGCAAGATGTGCCCTTAAATTTTTTATAACGCGATTGTGCAAGAACTACACATCGGACATAAAACATCGTGCACACAGTTGAACCATATATTATTATCATCTATTAGTTTCCGCAATAATGTTTGTCCAGCTACAGATTTATAACAATTATAAATTTTTGAAAAATGGTCTCTTTTTCGATGTTTTCTCAGATTATCTCAGTGGAAATAGCACCAATCCGATCATATGCAAATACATTTTATAGGTTTAATAAATTTCTACAAAAGTTCCATTGACTGCGAAACGATTCTTTGAATAATCCTTGAGATATTTCCAGACAACCAAAAAAGTTGTGATTATTTTCACTATTGCTTGTTTAAAAAATTCCACAAAGTGATTTTACTTGGGCGAAAACTGGGGTTTTCATTAACGAACTCGTTATGAAAATTTGTGTCTTTTATTTTGTAGGGGAAAAAACCTCTATAGCTTGATCTATGAGTAGAATACGAATGACGAAAACAATAGAAAAGTTTAGAGAAATAAAAGAAGTACACATGATCCTATATTTTACAAACACATACGAGTTTGGTATTCATCGTCTAGAAAAAATTGAATTGGAGTCCACTCTGATCGATTCTACAAGGATTTTGTTCAATTTAGCAAAGTTCATAGTTCATTAGCTGCCATATCTATGTTTTCGGTTAGAACTTTAGCTGGATTGTTTGTTTATTATTTTATAGTTTTTTGTTCGATATTCTGGTTCTTCTCTCATTGATGATTTCTCAAAGATTATTTGCTCTGTTTCTGTTGTTTTCTTTTTGATCAGCTTTAAAATTTAATTTACATTTCTGATGTAACTGAATTCTATAGATGTTACGTAATTTAAAATTATTTTAATTTTCTGCATTTTGTTTTTTCAGTGTTTGATTGAAATAAACTGTAATCGATGACGCTATTCCTCCTTCATTTTTTCAGAGTTTTCTATGATCCGTGAATATTTTTGAATTTTTTCTAAAATAATGAACTCAGTCATTGTCTTATCTACACCTTTCATACTGAGTACTGAATCCCAAATGATTATGTAATAAATATCAATAATTTATGATTGGCCAGTGATTTTGATAATTTGTTTTTCGGTTTTATTTCCAAAATTTCGGGTTGTTGGATGCCTACGGTTCAGGGTCCATGATAAGACTAAATTGATGAGGAAATTAGTCCCCAACCCAAGTAGAGCACAGCTATATTGGTAAAATATTGGTATAATATTGTGAACATGTTGGCGAAATATTTAAAATGCAATATTGGCGAGAAAAAAAAATGTGAACATTCGGCGATATTGGTCCAATATTCTTGAAGCAATAATGGCCTCAAAATATTTATCGATATTGGTACAATATTTATCGATATTGATACAATATCATTTGGATATATTGGTGGATGTCAATACACCTTGGTAAATTATTGAATGTCTTTTAGTTGAAGAAGGTGACACCAGAGTCTGCCTTTTGATCGCCATAACCACTGGGTGAGTTGTCTTGAAAACAAGTTATGGGAAGTATTTAATATACTTTCGTAGGTTTTAGAAGACGTTCTATATGTAGAGCCACCTAGCGGATTTTTACCCAGATTTGATCATGATATAATATGTTTCATTGAATATTCGGCCAATATTCAAATTTCATCTCAATCTAGATGTAGGAAACAATATGAAGACAATATTGTTTTAACGATATCGATGAATATTATTGAACCAATATTGACCCAATATTAATTAATAAGATTTGTTGAATATTGGCGAAATGATATTCAACCAATGTGTAATCACACTTGGAAATACAATATAGGTTTTATTCCTAGAATATTGGGATTGTGATATTTATTCTAGATGCTAAAAACGGTGTGAAGACAATATTGTTTTATCGATATTGGTGAATATCATTCAACCAATATTGACTCAATATGAGTTATCACAATTTGTCAAATAAAGTGGAAATGATATTCAACCAATATTCTAACAAACTTGGAAATACCATATTGTTTTTCCCCTATAATCGATATGACTGGAATATTTGGATTGCAATATTTATTCTAGATGTTGGAAACAATATATAATCAATATGGTATTATCGATATTGGTAGAAATTATTCAACCAATATTGACCCAATATTTCGTGTGATAATACATTTAAAACTAGTCCAACCAATATTCCACCAATATTATTAATATAATATTGTTTTTTGAATATTCACCCATACTGGACCAATATTGATTTTTCATTCACAATATATCTCTATTGGCCTATATCTATATATATTCAGCCGATATGATGTGCTACCTGGGAATAATTGAGCCAATTTCAATTTACGCCTAAGTAAGTAACAGTAAAAACTTTCAATTGGTGCACGAAGTATAAACGGAAAAAAGTGGATAATATTTCCACTTCATCACACGATTTAATTGAATTTTTCAATTCATCATGTTTGTGCGTGATCTTTTCACGTTTTGGCATTCTGCCGCGCGCCTAAAGAGGCTGATCGCCTCACTTCACTTCCAATGCACGTTTCGGAATTAAACGAGTCAAGCATAAATATGGAATCTACTTCATTTTACCGAGAAGAGGTAACGAAAAGGAAAAATCGGAAAATCTGACGATTTCTGCGGTCCCTTAACCGTGTCAGGCATACGGGATGAGCAAACAGATTCAAAGATGCGGAAAATATCTTTGTATCATGCGGTGGATTCAATAGTCAGTTATTATTACATTTTGGTGGGAAAGGAAGGATAGTTATAAACCAAATTGGATGGTGATCCCAACACTTTCAGTCATCGTTTTGGGTAAATAGGGGGAAGATATAAAATTACATTTCTAACACAAGCAAACATCCGCTGCGATTTGTTTGGTTGTTTCGTGGTATATTTAACAAAAAAATATTTTAATCACATTGCTGTTTGGTGGTGAATTCATTATCAGAAGTACATACGATTAACATACACAAAAATTTTTTCCCGGGAATGGTTGATTTGAATAAAATGAAATTTTCGAAGGGGAGCACAGAAAAAAAATTGGTACATATCTCAATAAATACCTTTTTCTGAAATCGTTCAAGAATGCGCACTTTCTCGGAGCAACTTCAGGCCTCAAGATACGCTAATCTAGTATTTTAGTCCGTTGCTAAGCAACGAACTTTCCCGGACCGTTTTCGGACCTAAACGTTACGGGAAAGTACTTTTTCTGAAATCGTTCAAGAATGCCCACTTTCTCGGAGCAACTTCAGGCCTCATAATACGCTAATCTAGTATTTTAGTCCGTTGCTAAGCTACGAAGTTTCCCGGGCCGTTTTCGGACCTAAACGGTACGGGATTAGTATATTGTGTATCTAGTAGTAAAAGCAATACATTCCCGGACGACAATGTAAATTGTTGGCCGAGGCGTTAAGCCGAGGCCAACAAGCATTGAAGTCTGGGAATGTGCTTTTACTACGAAGTACATATACTATTTTTTTCTGAAATCGCAATCAGCAATATCAAAAACTAAGGAATTGTACATATTGTTTGCGTGAATTAAATAACTGTCTAAAATGTAAACAAGCCGGCAAAAATTTTCCCGTATCGTTTTCGATACGGGAAAGTACTTTATCTGAAATCGTTCAAGAATGCCCACTTTCTCGGAGCAACTTCAGGCCTCATAATACGCTAATCTAGTATTTTAGTCCGTTGCTAAGCTACGAACTTTCCCGGACCGTTTTCGGACCTAAACGGTACGGGAATAGTATATTGTGTATCTAGTAGTGAAAGCAATACATTCCCGGACGACAATGTAAATTGTTGGCCGAGGAGTTAAGCTATTTTCTATGTTCATACAAAAAACATAACTTCATTGAACTGTATTTGGTGGAAAGACTTGTTCTTTATGAGTGCAATAAAGTCTTTATTGCACTCATCTGTCAATCTGCTACAGCGTTCTGTCATCATGACAAACATAAAAGTCTAATCTACGCCATATTTAGCCCATTTTCTATGCGATTGTACTTTTCAAACAGTGGCATATTTTATATTATTGTCAATTACATTCATCACAGACTGAAATAACATACTAACATTACTAGAAAGTGGAATTTAATGAAAATAAAATATGTTTCTTTGAATATTATTAAATTAGTTTAAGCAACTAGATTTGAACAAACAATATCTTCCTTACACTTCAGTACCACCTAAATGAAATAGTTTTTGGTATTTCCACAAACGTAGAAAAAATGTGGTATGCAACTCGTGCAATAATTGTTTATTGCACTCAACGTGTTGTCCAACTCGGCCTTACGGCCTCGTCGGACAATTTCACGTCGAGTGCAATAAACACTTACTTTTGCGCTTGTTGAATAAATAACCATCAATACCTCCTCGTTCATTGGCACAATACAATTTTTATGGAGCCTTTAATTTGAGATTCATTGGAATACATAGGGAGTTATCGATACAATGAATCCAAGTTTATTGAATTCAATGATGATTGTTGCTTAGACCTATGAAATGCTTCCATTGCGATGGTAAAAAAGTTCACCGAAGTGAAGAATTGGCACACTGATAAAATGGATTTTTTTTTACGTTACTGACAGAATTAAATAACTGTTTTCAAGACAATTAACAGTCGTCTAAACGGAGTAACTTATCGGAGCAAATTGATCATTGCTCCTACACTTGTACAGATTCCTTGAGTTAACATTTTTCATTTCCAGGCTGTGGAAGGTTAAAATTTCCAAAATATGTTGGGAAAGTGAATTCTTTCGTTACATCAACACATAATTCAATGTCACGGAGCACCACAATGATCATTTTGGTGAATATGGTCCATATCCCTACCCCTTTCGTTCATTAACACAAGCCTACAATCGTGGGCTCAATGTACAGAATTCTTTAACGCAGTGAAAAATGTTTAAATATATATGTATTCATCGAATATATCGAATATATGTGCTTAAAAGAATTCATAATATCAATGAACTGATCATCGAATGATGAATCAATTCATTCCATTAATGGACTTGTTCTCTGAGGCGGTGAATTTCTAGGTGAAGAGTAAGACAACAAAAATGTGGAAGGAAAGCGTATTATCCGGCATCAAGTCACTTTCGGTATGTTTCTAGATTAAGTTGAATTTGAACTACGAGTAAAAGCGGGTGACGAAGAGGTGAGTATTTGTCTATAGCTATTCACAATAACTGTAAGATTGATATTCTTTGGAAAATTTTGTTTGGAGTGTGGACATAATTCAATTCTCATTTTCATATTGGAAGGGATTCGTGATATAACGATCAACTCAACATTTAGATATCGATTATTGTTTTCATCTATTCAGATATTTGGGTAGTTTTAGCAATATGGTACCACTCAATCGGTTGGCAGGGACCTGAAAAAAACTTGAAATATTTCTCAAAGTGCGAAAAACGAAGGAGTGAAAACATTGCTGTATAGTCTGAATAAACTAGACATGGGTGAAAGTAAGTTTTTGTTATATAGGTACCGATATCGTGAATAATTAAGATATCATTTTTTTTAAATTTCATCTAATAAACGCTGGTTCAGCAAGAACTGATCCAGAGCTTTGGCCTTCAAACCGGTATCATTACATAGACGGTACAAAAATCCTGGGCCAGATAAGAAAATGTTGACGCTAGAAACATGTGTAAAGTGAAAATTGAAATCGTGAAGAGACAAGGCTAATGCTTTGGAAAGGAAGTTCACTTCCCGCACATTCCCTTTCCTAACCAAGGAATATGGACCAGTAGCGACGAATGCCCTGGACAAAGCTAATACATTTCACAACAAATTTGTTGCAAATTCCACCATGAATCAATCCGAAAAACTCCAGAATATCACTCCACGGACAGTCATTATCATCAGTGCTTATTGCCTCTTCTCAATACCAGCGAAGCTGTCGAATCTGATGGAATTTTGTCAATCGTTCTCAAACAGTTCACTTCCGTAATATGCTCCAGAACTGACATATCCAATTCCTTCTATGATTTGGAGGTGTGTCCGTACAACAAATTGCAAGAGTTCATCAAGTCTTCAGAAAATTATAAATATCCAGCCTAGCCACTACACACCTATCGCACTGATAATTTTCATCTTGACGGTTATAGAAAGTACCATCAATATCGAGATCATGAAATATCTAGAGCGATCGACAAAATGGTTTCCGTCATTATAGATCAACTGATGAACTACTCGCTCTTGTCTCACGTGAATAAAAGCAATGTATTGAAATATAGGATGAAACTCTGGCCATTGCATTGGATAATTTTTTTTGTTTAAATTTCTTTTTTCCGTTAACCAGCTGTCGCCCCCTTACGAACGGCATCCCTCAAAATTCGAAACTTGTGCGAGCTAAGGATTATTGGTATTGGTAGGTATGGATGGTGACTGATGCGCTGCGACCTAGTAAGATCTATTGTGCCCCATCTTCTTCTGCTATCTCAAGGTGTTCTCGTTTACAGCAGCCCCTCAAGCCTCAATTCCTTCAGGAATTTTAGGATTTTGAGGGGGTCCATTTGTGGTATTTCTTCCACAGTCAGCTGGTGTGATCCCAGTATATTTAATCTTTTGTGGTGTACAGCATAATACTCCATCAATATGTGGTGAGGTGTTTCTGGATGTTCCCCACATAATCTGCAGGTGTTGTCCTCCTCTGAGCCTAGCTTCCTTAGGTGTTCTTTGAGTCTGCAATGCCCTGTTAGAAATCCTGTGATTGTCTTTATACTAATTTTGCTAAGGTTAATCAGTGTTTTCGATCTTGCTCGGTTGAAATTGCCGAGGAGATCTTTGGCCTGCCTTAGCCCTGGAAGTCTTTGCCAGTATGTTGCTCTCATTGCTATTTCAGTTTTATTGAGTTCTTCTTGGAAGACGAGGTCTTACCTTTTTACGTGCGATTTCTAGCACTTTCTTGGGCCACCAGAAAAAGTTCTGCAGTCGCTAGGGTTTGAACCTTTGACTGGCAGCAAAAAGTGATTGAAACAATGTCGCTTTAACCACTCGGCTACCTGGCCTTTGAAAGAGTTCGGCACCAGGGACTCCTAGCCAAGCTTCCATCTTATGGCGTGTTCACGTGGTAGTTGAAGAAATTTCATTCCATTCTCTACCTATAAATAATGCGTTTTCAAATGTATTCATTCTAGCACAATCACTGTTTCTTCTACACATCAACGATCTGTTGAGAGCTATCTCATGTCCAGTGCACAGCTTCACCGATGATAGTAACTTTTATACTCCAAATCGAAGGGCATCGACGCACAGCCATGATGAGGCACATGAATCAAACACTTAAGGCTGACACCGTCAACCTCAACAGATTTAAAATGCCGGCTCACCAACCGGACACTCTGCGGCCTTAGAGAACACCTACACACTATGCAAAATGAATGAAAAAACCGTGGAGTATAGGCTCTGTGGTGACGAGGAGGAAACAGCCTTTTACATCATCTTCAAATGCGACGCGCTGCTCAAGAAGCGCAATAGAATATTCTGACACATCAACCTAGAGAAAGGCATGAATCCAAAATTCCTAGTAAATAGACTACTAAACCTGGTGAAAAACACAGGCCAACTAGGAACCACTGACGAGAGAACAATACAATAGACCCCAGCTGGTCTTAGTCTTAAGGGAAACCTCAAAGGTAAACCTGGTATCTCGCTCGTCAGTCTTTAACTAACCGACCAACCAACCAAATCGTTCTTCAAAATCTCCAAGATAAGTCCGTGAAGCCAGAACAAAACGGATTAGGAAAGTAAACGATTTGAAAATGGACTCTTTAAAAAATCTAAAAGAGAGAATCCAACGGAGAACAACGCAAACAAAACACAAGCATGTCTTTTTTTTAAAAAAGCTGATCTTACAGTGACCAGCGTATAATTATGTCAGTAGTATCCGTACCAAAGGAGTCCTCAATTGTAATGCTCGGTATCACCATAAGTAATACCTTGTCATTGAAAAAGTATTTTAAGCACATTTCCGAAAGTTTCTCTCAAAAACGTGAATTTCTGTGTCATGACGAGAGCTATTTCACTCCCCGTCAACTGATAATGATTTATTGGGTACAAATCTGACCTGTCTTGTTATGCTGTTCTCATATGGTGGGCATCCTCTGAAACTTTCAGATTCTGTGAAAAAAGAGCCATTTTTTCCGTCGAAAAAAGAGCCAGTTTTTCCGTCGATGATTCTTTGTTTATGAGCTCGTTCGAACATTACAGGATATTCCTTGTTGTGTGTACCAGAAAATATCTCTCACCCAGAAAAAACGAATGAGCAACTGGCTTTATTGGATAGGTACGATGATGTACGCGAGTTTCACAATTTAAAATTCAAAACTGTGAGCTCGGAGACAGTGAACAAATATATCAATACAATTAAGAGCAACGCTGTGGGTTCTGATGAAATCTCTCTGAAAATGATCAAGTATGTGCAGGAGCATTTAATTGATCATATAACCTTTATATTCAATAAGGCAATCGAACTAAATCATTTCCCTTCTATATGGAAGAATGCAGCTGTTTTACCTATACCTAAATGCAACTCCCCCACAGAATTGGCACATCTGAGACCTATCAGTATTCTCCCAACCCTTTCGAAGGCATTTGAGAAAATTCTCAAAGAACAAATGTTCGACTTTGTCATCAATCGAAACATAATTTCAACAGCTCAATCTGGATTCCGCCCTGGCCATAGTACAACCACTGCACTTTTGAATGGCTCACCGATGACTTGTTTCGGTCAGCAGACAGAGGTGAACTCTCGTGTCTTGTTTTGCTTGACTATACCAAAGCTTTTGATACCATAGATCATGATGTACTCTGTAAAAAACTAAAATACTTAGGATTCCATCAGAGCTCAGTGGCCCTCATCAAAAGCTTTCTCTCGTTTCGGACACAGTCAATAACACTTGGTGGTGAAACTTCTGGCACACTTACCTATTGAGTTCGGAGTACCTCAGGGTTCAGTCCAAGGGCCATTATTGTTTTCCCTGTATATTTGCGACTTTCATGAGACAATGGAGTACTGTAATATTCATCACTATGCTGATGATACCCAATTATACGTCAGTTTTGATGTAAACAACGTAAATTTAACATCATCACGAGTGAATGAGGATTTTACCTCTCTTTTCAATCTTTCAACCGCTCATAACCTGAAGATCAATCCTCTTAAGTCCCATGCTATGATTATCGGAAAGAATTATAAACGATTAATGGCCGAAGCGAATTTTTCGCTTCATCTCTCAGATCAACAAATTCCATTTGTCAGCGAATGCAAAAATTTGGGTGTCTGGTTCGATCAGCAATTACGATTCACAAAGCACGTCAGTCACTTATGTCAGAGTTCCTTCAATGTGCTGAGACAGTTGTACCCCTCTCAGGACATTTTACCCACCTCAAAACTTAAACTAAACCTTTGTGAATCCTTGATTATCTCCAAGCTCTCATATTGCGAAGCCGTCTATGGCCCCGCTCTCTTGCAGAGTGACGCCTCAAGACTACAGCGAATTCAAAATTCCTGCATACATTTTGCTTACGGTATTCGTAAGTATGATCACATCAGTGCAAAGTTCAAGGAATCCGGATGGCTGAGATTGGAAAAATTGAGAAAACTTCATTTGCTAACAACTTCTACACCGGCATACCTAGCTGCCAAATTGATCACCTTCCGTAATTACAATACTTCAAGAACACGAAACAGAAACACCATGGTCATTTCAAAATTTAAAACCAGTTTGTACAAACGATGCTTCTCATACACAGCTCCCAAATACTACAACTCTTTACCCAATAATTTTCAGAACTATAATATAATCAACTTCAAAAAGAAACTGAAAGAACTATTATATAACTGAAATGCTCATATTAGATATACTTCTGACAATGCTTGTACAATTGATTGATTATTTCTCTCTAATGATAGTTACGAGATGATAGTAATATAAGATATTTTTTGTTGCTTTCTATAAAATTGTTAAACTTTTTTTTTCTTTCTCTCTTTTTTCAAGGGTTAAGTTGAAAAACAGCATCAGCTGACACTTCGCCCATTCATCTATGTCGCACCATATAATTATGTATGAATTTATATTTTTTGCAAGATGAATAAAGACGATTTATTATTATTATTATTATTAAAACACAAGAAATGTGACGGCTGGTTAATTTCACTATTTTGAAGATTCAGTTCGTGAAATTGGCGTTTTTAAATATGTTATTTATTTGAAAAGTTGTTAATTTGATTGGTTTGAGTGCATTATTATCAGCACGGAAGAAAACTTAAACTGGAATTTGTAATTAGATTTTTACATGCGATGCTTTTCGGCCTTCTGTAGTATCCGTTGCCAAAAGTAAATCTTAATAATTCTCTGACATTTATGAATCTGTGAAGGAAATAGCAAGAATCGTTTGCCAGTAGCATTTTCTTTCATTCTGGACCACTTTCTTTTCCGTAGTCGACGCGTTTGGATCAGGTGTGTGACAAGACACCTGTCATCAATTTTTGGTATAACGCATTCGCGGTTTTGGTCCCCTTGTGCTTGCTCGTAGAAGAGAATGAACAAGATAAATTGGAATATGCAATGAGCTTGGAACGTCGTTTGGCGTCTTGGGCCTCTTTCGAAGCTTGTCTCTGTCATTTCCAGCCTCAAATCTCAGCTGATAATATAGATATTCCTGTAGAAAACATTATGCATAGTGGAGTTTAAGCTGATTTCACTTGAAATATATGAAGATGATTTGAAATGTTCATCCAGATTGAGAATAGCAAAAAGGGCCAGTTAGAGTTTCAAAGGGAAATGAACACTACTTGATGAAAGATTTTTCAAGTACCTATTGATGAAGAAATGGACTAGGTCATCCAGTCTTTCGAATAAACCTATACAAAACACGTGTTATTCGGCAAGAATCCAACAAGAAACAACTATTTTTCAATACAACCGTTGGCTTTCATCTATCAGATTTCGTCAAAGTTTCCTGCAAGAACTAAAAAATGTTCTTCATTAAATCTGTTCGTCAACCATCTGCACCCTTAAGAAAAGCTTCAGAACTATCTGGTAGACTTATGCGAGCAAGGAAAGACGATAGTAGCAAATACAAAGTTAAATAAGAAAATAGGATACTTGAGCTGAAGTGGTTTATAGAAAACTCGAGACTCATATTATTATTGTTGTATTTGTTATTTCCGTCAACCTCTACGCGCGTCAACCCTCAGAAGTCTTCGAGAAACTTGTGCGAGCTAGGGAAGCCATACCCTTTATTTTTTATGTATAATGACATGCAAGAGACCGGTGACTATGCTGGGAATCGAACCCACGACTCTATGGTTGAGAGGCGAACTATCTACCATCACTATCACCACGGTTAATTTCACTACTTTACAATGCTCTCTTGATCATAAAGTCAAAAATATGTTTTTATTCAAATGAGAAAAACCCTATGTAGTTGTTTCTTGGTATTGTCAATCATCAGCGCAGGCCATCTCAGCCAATTGAACTGGGAAATATTTTGACATTGAACCAGAAATTTTAGAGATATACAAAGAAATTTAAAAAAAACAGCACAATCCCTACGTTCAAAAAAAGAAACGACAAGTCTACAAGAGAGAACAACTGCTACTGCCCCACTATTCATTGAATTATATCCTTCTGTACAGCTTCGAATGGAAGACCAGATTATCCCCGGTACCATATCATTTTGACTTGATTTTAATTTCAAATAGTGCCAATATAGACATATTGTAAATTTGAAAATAATACTTATTCAATATTACTATTAAAAAAACTTATATTGGTAGTTATAGTTGAATTTTGGCCCAACTTATTCTCCATATTATAATATAATGGTTCAATATTGGTTGAAATATTGATCTTAAAAAAAAATCGCTAAAATAATTTTGTCTACATATTTTCTCCAACATTTGAAATCGTTATTTCAAGCCCAATATTATCCAAAAAATCATATCAACCTATAAAGATTGAAATTGTTACGAAAATTTTGTACAAATGAGGAAATAATAAAATGATAGTATTGATACAATATTGCCTTATATTACATATTACCATTTGGACATGGCTCTATAACTATACCGGGTGTCCCCCATAACTTTTTTGTTTTTGAAGATGGAGGGATGAAATTTCGAGAATGTGTATGAATCTGCATATTCTGACAAGTGACGCATCATCGTGCAACCTCCGTTTTAACCAGAGGTGACAATGACTTTCGATTTTCAAATGGGACTCCTGATATATTTTAATTTTTGTCTCCATATTACATACTCTGTACAACCATGTATCCCTTGCCAATTTTCGAAACCAGTATTTTTCAACACATTGAAATTTAGGTTTTACTCTAGATGGCTATGGTTATGTACAAATCACCAAAATTTTAGGACAGATACAACTGTACTGTTTTCATTCAAAATGTATCTGCTATGTAAAATACTATTTCACTTTTTATTTTCAAATGGCAAAATGGAGGATCGTCGAATTAGAAAAACTGCATTTTATTACAACTACGAGTAATTTGATATTAGGTTTCAAACAAACTTCCTTTGAGAAGATCACGATGGAAGTTTCTCAAAAGGGCATTGTGATCTGTAAGCAAACACAACTGATGAAAAAAAAACATTACTACAAAAGCTAATAACATATCTCCAATAATTACCTAATTTACTTTTGTAGAAACGTTGTGAAATGAGTAGCTAACAAGTACTTTTTATGATTTTGTTCCATCAGCTGTGTTACTCACAGGTTACTCGATCTCATTTCATTACCCAATGATGCCAGATCAAACGTAATCTTTTAAAGTTTAAGAACGGAAGATTGTCTAAACCTAATCGTGTTCAGTACAAACTCTACGATGGTGTATTGGCGCCATCCTACCAGTATAGTATTTTATTGAAATTTGAAAATTTAGAGTTTTTTTCTGAGAATTTCGACTTTTTTTCTCAAAATTTTGACTTTAAATCTCAAAATTTCGAGATTTGATCTCAAAATATTCTGAGAAAAAAATGTCACAGTTTTGAGATGAAAAGTCAAAATTCTGAGAAAAAAAGTCAGAATTTTGAGAAAAAATGTAGAAATTTTGAGAAAAAATGTCGAAATTTTGAGCAAAAAAGTCGAAATTTTGAGAAAAAAATTAAAAATTTTGAGAAAAAAGTCTAAAGTGAAAGTATAGTTACCAGGTTTCCCATTTCAAAATTGAAAGTGTGTGTCACTTCCGGTGAAACCGGAATTAGCATGAAGCTGAGTCAATTGTCAGAAAATACAGTTCTATGTCGTATACAGATCCTCCGAATTTCATTCCATTATTTTCAAAAATAAAATAAAGTTAGGGAGTGAGCTACCTTCCGCGGGCACCTGGTATAGAACTTCAGCTAAAACCAAGGAAATTGTATAGAATTTTTCTCACAACTTATTCGAAACACTTTACCCAGTGGTTAGTATGGCCAAAGGGTGAAACTTCAATTGAATGAAAACCTTTTTTGGAAATATTTCAACAATGTTCTCAAGGCAACATATTCGCTTTGAATATTCTACTAATATATCCAAATGATATGGTACCAATATTGCTGTTTTGAGGCCAATATCGATTACAGAATATCTCACCAACATTATTTTGAAAATGTCCTAGTAATGTTGGACCAATATCAAGGAATAGTAAAATTTTTTCTCGCCAATATTACATTTGAATAATTTTCCGATTTTTTTTTTGATATTGTACTGAAATTGGGTGGTATGATTATAAAGAGTATTTGCTTGTACTTCAAGTACGAGCTTTTACTTCCTAGTATTCTGTTGAGTATAATGTTTTACATAAAGTAAATTCTTCGATGGGAAGTGTTGACTTAGGTTAGAAGTATAAACTGCTAGTACGTGATTAACCTCAAATTGATTCGATTGTTGTTGTTTGTTCTGTGGTACTTGATAATCATGAGTGAGAGTAATGATAGTTTTGATACAAGTGCCGAGGTTGCTGAAGATGTGGGAGTACACAATTTTTTGTGAAACTTCTTTGATTACTTTTGACATAGTTGTTTGATGTACCCGACATCTACACCCACTCCATGTTGAATCCCCGGATCACTTAGAGCTCTTAAAATTACCTCGATTTTCGTTAACTTTGATAAAGTGGCTTCCCTCTTCTCAATATGATTTTCTAAGAACTCTCTAGCTATACATTCAACATTGTTTTTATTGAACCTGAAAGTACAGAGCTCAATAGTGGCAATCTAGCTGAATTAATTGACTTACCGAAATAATTTTCTATATTGTACCTCCCCATACGTTCTACGTTCACACATTTCCATCCTTTTTCTACCACAATTCATGAAAAAAGCCATAACACCTTTTCAATTAAAGATATGGAGTTGGTCTATGAGTAGCTTCTTAAAAACTACACCAAACACTCCCAAATGGAGGAAATACATTGTTTTTATTGAACCTGAAAGTACAGAGCTCAATAGTGGCAATCTAGCAGAATTAATTGACTTACCGAAATAATTTTCTATATTGTACCTCCCCATGCGTTCTACGTTCACACATTTCCATCCTTTTTCTACAACAATTCATGAAAAAAGCCATAACACCTTTTCAATTGAAGATATGGAGTTAGTCTATGAGTAGCTTCTTAAAAACTACACCAAACACTCCCAAATGGAGGAAATACTTAACAACATTAGTAATTACTACTACTACTAATTACTACTAGTAATTCTATATATCGAGGTGAATAAAGCAAAGTATAAAGTAATTGCTACTTGTACTTACTTTAGTGTTACTTCAAGAATTATGTGGAGTAAATGCTTTGCTTTTTTTAAGTGAAAATTACCACATAGAGCATTAACTTGAAGTACAAGCAAATACTCCTTTTAATCATACCACCCTATTATCCCAATACAAGTGTTCTACAGCAACATTGTTCCAATATTGTTGATTGTTTGAGGCCAATATTGCTTAAAGGATATTTCAGCAAGAACGTTTTCAAGATGTTCGAGGAAAATTGGACCAATATCGCGAAATGTTCACAATTTTTTTCTGGCCACATTTATTTTTGAATGTATTGCCAATATTTTTATAATATTGTACTAATATTTCAAAATAAGTTTGCTACTTGGTGCCAATCTATTTTTCATTACTTACATAATGATCATTTGTCAAAACTTTTCTTTCCGAAGTGCTATTGGGGGCCAGTGGCTCTGTATAAATATTTTAGTGTTCATCTCAGGAACTCCGAGCTTAAACTCAAGATTTTTTAAAAAATATCTACCCCCATTCGAATCGAAATATAATTTTGGTTGTAAGATCAAAATGGCATTACAAAGTTGTAGCAAACTTTGCAAATAATCAACAGATAGAAATCAACTTTCGTAAGGTTCAGTTGTTGTTTTATTTTGAAGACTTGCGGACGTTTATACTTATTGTATGGATTTATGCGGAAGACTGCATAACCTTATCCATTTTTTCATTACCAGTCAAGAGTAGTTGCATTAGATGAATAACGCCAAATTCAGAATTTTCATTGAAATAGAACTTCTATATGAACTGCAAGATATTGCAGATACTACCAAAACTTCTGAAAATCAATTCTTTTCATAAGGTTTGCGAGAACCTATAACCTATTGTTTCACTGAAACACCACAATCAATAATGAAATAATACTACTAAAATCGTGAAAAGTTTTCCACGATTAGTTAACCGCAATCAATCATTGTTGCCAACTCCTCGAACTCCACTCGCATGAGCGTTCTCCACACTCTATAATTCACAATCAATAAAATATTTAAAATGGCGCAACTCCAAACTGTAAACCATGACTGAATCTTTCTAGAGGCAAAATGCCAGCGATTCAAAAATCCATGGAATGTGTGTTTGTGAATGGCACTCATAAAAACTTCAATAGCCACTAAAACTACGTTATTTGCTGTATTTCCTTTGCTAGTCACCTGCCGTAAATGTTTTTCAAATAATAATTTTTCAATTGTTCTTGAATTGATTCAACAGGTTAGTGTTTTGAAGATCGTTCAGCATATGCCGAGAGAGTTGGTTGAGGTTCAATTCATTTATTTATACAATGTGGGTGGTTGGAAATCGAATCAGATGGATTTTTAGTTAGTCAGGATCTATATAAAAATATTCCTCGGAAAAGTTGAACATAGATAATTCTCTTCATCAAGGTTCAGATCACCAGTAATGGGAGAAAAATCGCTGAAGCTAGCTAGCACCTTGTAGTGATTCTGGACTCTGAACTAACTTGGGAGCCACACGCCGATCGAGTAGTCGAGAAGGCGGTGGTCGCTATATGAACTCTGTGCCGGACGGTGAGAGGGATGTGGGGCCTCAAACTTCACATTCTCCACTGAATCTACACGGCGGTAATCAGACCCATAATCCTATATGGAGCTGTGGTCTGGTGGCCGAGAGTGGACCAGATAACCACAACCAACAAGCTGGGAAAAATTCAAAGACTAGCTTTTAGGGGAATAACCGGCACGATGAGGACGACCCCCTTGGCAGCCCTAGATGCCCTGCCGTTGCTTCCATTTTGTATAAAGAAGGAAGCGATGGCGTCCTATCTGAGAATGCGGGACTCAGGGAGCTGGCGAGGAGAGGTGTACACAGGGCACACTGAAATCGCTGTGGTAACGGAAAAAGAAATTCCACTATCCGCTATCAAAGTGGTACCGGCATAGAAAAAAATTAGGTAAAAAAGGACGATCTCGCTGGAGATCCCAGGCAGGAGAGAGTGGAAATAGGAAAGGGTGATCTTTCCCCCAAAAATTCTGGTCTTTTCACAAACGGGTTCAAACTGAAGGAAGGACAAGCCGGAGCAGAAGTTTACTTGGAAAACGGAGAGAAAATAACCTACGCGCCAGGTTCTCTGACAATAGTTTTCCAAGCAGAAGTGTATGCCATCCTGGAGGCAACCAGAATGTGTACATGTATTTACCAAAACAATTTATCTCTGAGACAATCCACTCCATTGTACCTTGGCATTTCAGAAGTAATAATAGCGGCACATGTTATTGTTACTCAACTGGAATTCAGATAACCCAACCAATGATAACTAAAGAGCCCCATAGAACGTTGAAAACTGATTATCATAATTCAAAGTCAGTGAGGGGAGAAGACAAGAGTATGACTGAATCAAAAAGTGAAATGATGGTGATAAGTGCTGAGCAGGATCAGTACGTTGTCATGAAATAAAATGTAGAAAATAAACTATTTCAAAACGAGACTTATATGTTTCTCATTTGACTCATTCGCCAAACAAAAGTTGATTTTTCACCGTTCTTTACTTGAATGGGTCTATAAAAACGATACGGGTGAATTTAGAGGGTCTACTGTTTTGTATAAAACACCTCAGCTCAAGTATCATCCTATTTTCTTACTAAAGTTTAAATTTGCAACTATCGTCTTTCCTAGCTCGTTTGAGTCTTCCAAAGACTTCTGAGGGTTACTTGTGAGGGTGCAGTCGATTGATGGAAATAACAAATCCTGAACAAATGTTCTTCATCGATCCTTATAAAACACAGAATGTATATTTTCAATTAAAAATAGGAATTTGAAATTAACCTGAACCTTTCAGTGTCAGCTTTACCGCTAAAGTTCTCTTGGTGCAACTAGACTTCAAAGGGAAAGTAGCTGCCATGGACCTTGATGGGCGAGGCACATTTGGGTCAAACTCAACAAAAGAAAAAAATAATACCACTGATGAGTTGGACTGGTTGTTGAACAGGTGAAAAACGAAAGAGACAAGTCGAATTCTGAAAGTTTGGATTCGAGTAGAATTCAAATGCCAAATTAACAAAAAATAGTATGAAATACTTTTTCGAATGGGGTGGCTATTAATGGAAATAAATTAAAAAATTCATTAAAATTATGAAATTTACGGTAAAATTGTTAAAAAAATTATTTAGATGACGATGGATTTGAGGGTATGAGATTCGGAATGACCAGTTAAATTTCATAGTGATTGATGGATTGATTGGCAAAAACTTTCAAATAACGAAATAATGAAATATTATGTTCTCACAGGATGCGAAGAGAAACTATCATCCTGAATTTTCATTCATTGATAATAAATAATAGAGCATTTTTACTTAAAAAAAGTTCTCAGAAATAATATATCTGCTATGCAAAATAACATGTAAACTCTATTATAGCTATCATCATCAGCTATAATCAGAATCAGAATAAAATAATTTTTAGTATTTTTTTATTATCAGTTGATTGTTTTCTTCAACAAGCATATTCAATGCATCGTTTCGATAGAGACCATATTACTCAAATACTACTTAAAGGAGGTTTTGTATTGATAACTTCATGTTGTTAACGAAATAAAAAGTATTAATTTATATGATGTATGCAATAATTTCAATTCGTAACAACAATAATGAGTTCCTGGAACAATGATACTGACAGTCTCACTATTATTCGAATCTATCAGTTCATGAACTATAATTTAATCCTTTGTCCATGAGAGATTTTTCAAGTACAATTGAATTTTGACAATCACTTCCTTCATCTTGGAGTTATGCCTTGAAGAGCATCAAATCACGCACCTGATCACTTACCTGAAACAAAAATGAAACACATGAGAAACTTTAAAAAGGTGTTCTATATTGTGTGCCATTTTATTTTGTGACAAGGAAAGTTCTTGGAATAAAATTAAATCACGTTTTACAAGAACATCATACAATGTTTCTTCTACAAACACTATAAAATGACCACCAAAATAATAAATAAAAAATGGTAGGAATTCAAAATTAGAACTACACAGTGTGACATTTTCATCATCTCAGTAAAATAAAACGTACACCGTTAGCATGTAGTCGGTAGAGCATGTAGGAATGAGTTGAAGTTTAATCTGATAAATTTACCTGATTTAATAGCTAATATTTCAGAAAGCAAATCAAAACAGGGCGCCACTTGACCTACAAACTAATATGAAAATATGATCCCGTTCAAGCCTAGAATTGAAAGATACAATATTTATCAAAAGAGAAAATTATTTTCTTGAATTTCAAAAAGATGCAAATTAGAGCTGAACCATACTGTTGAAGACCTGAAAAGTAGAAAAGTGATAGACCAGTTCCCCTTTCTATATACATATGTTTTCCCATATTTTACCCTTACATGATTTTACAGTTGCAGCGTAGCCATACAGATATGGATGTACTCTAAAAGTTGGAACGTTCAATGAAAGTTCAAGTTGAAGACCAATAAAAATATCAAATAGAGCCTAATAGATTCTGGCAGTGCCATCAGTAGTTAGTAACTTGGTGAAAATGAAGAGTTTGATATGAAAATGTGAACCAGTAATATTCAGTATTATCTGAATAGTTATTGAAAGCGTTCGCTCAGTACTGTGCGTATTGCGTATGCTGTACAGCATTATACTTAATAAAATGTAGGATCGATTCATGATTGTTAAATTTATAGAAAAACAATAAAATTGAAAATAAATGCCTATTTTGAAGAATCCCGGTATGTCTCCTATTCCTGGAAGACAGTGCTCCACATTATATCTATGAATGCTTTTGGCATGAGCTAGGTGCTAACCATACCATAAAGAAAAACCAAACGATTCACCATTTCCCATAAAATGTGAACTTTTCTGCGCCAGGCAAGGTAGGTACACTCAATATAACAACTAAATTGACATTTTCTGCACAAGGTGGATCCACCTACTATACTTTAACAATTCCCCTTTATGGAAGTATCTATCCAAAATATATTTTATTCAAAATAAAATGTGAATATCACATTTACAAATGGCCCTGAGATAGAAAGAAATTCTGTTATAATTGCTGGCGATATGAAATCGATTTTGAAACCTACCTCCCTCGAAGGTAACAATAATTAAAGGATTAAAAAATAAATTTTAACCGTTTGAAATTCGTTTTGGCACCTGCCTAACTAGGAGACGTCCCATTTCCGAGTACTTCAAAGAGGTTCGAGTAAAATGAATATTCCGCTGCCAAAAACGCCTGATTCAGAGAATAAAGAGGTAAATTTCAATTAGATATGGTGATATAGTAATAAAAACGTTTCATTCAGGTTATTCAGTTCTCTGACCAAATATTACCATGTATTTTTGCATAGTTTCTCCAACTTAAGTTGAATACCTGAAAAAATATGTTCATTTATTGATGTAAATAATCAATAAAAATTATTCGGTAATCAATATATCTCTTGAGTGATGGTAATTTTGAAAATCGAATATAAACATATTATTTATATATGTTTCCAACTATTGTCTAACATTGTCTCTACAAAGTTTTCCTGTCATCAGGCAAAATATGAATATTTTTTATATTTCGTAATATAGTGATGAAAGTATAATATTTGAATGGATCCATATCACGACCAAATAACTATGTATTTTTGGATACTTCTTTGCATACTTTGCCTGACGTGATTTGAATATCTAAAGATATACATTTATTAATTGAACAAAATAATCAATATAAACTATTCTATCGTTGATATATCTTCATATGGTGATGATAATTTTGAAAATCAAATGCAAACGTATCATATATGTGAACAAAAATTGTCTCTTCAAAGTTTTGCTGGTATCGACGAAATATGCATATTTTTCATGCCTCGTAATGTAGTAATGAAAATGTTTCATTCAAATTCACGACCAAATAATTATGTATTTTTGCATACTTTGCTTGACGTAAGTTGAAAACCTAAGAAAAATATGTTCAGATATTAATTAATTTAATCAATATAAAATATTCTATCCAACGATCGGTGTCGCTGTTATTGAAGTTACGAAGAATCATCTCAAACTCAGTAACAGTAAATAAATACTATCAAAAGCTTTTGTGAATTGTCCATATTGGTTATGGGACCCTGTTGTTTATCATGAAAATATGCACAATAGGTATAATTGGCTGCAAAACCTGTACAGGGTGTCCCAAATTCGAGCCTCATCATTGGGATCTCGGAAACCAGAAGAGATACGAGGTAGGTTAAATGGAGGCAAAGTTGCGCAATTTGGTGCTCATTGTAACGCCGCTTTCATATTTGAAAAATTCCGAATTTTTATTTTTTTGTGACTCTATTTGAATAGATATCACAAAACAAATTTCACATTCTCATCGCTACTTTTTCTGTTCTACAAGATGGTGTTACCAGATTTTCAAACAGATGTTTCGTATTTGAGCTGCCATCATCAACTTTGTTTTTTTAAATACTTCCCTGGATTTTTTATTATAGATTTTAAAAGTTCCTAATGTCCCAAAACAAATGATGTATCGCACATACTCTAAAGGTTTATATTATTAGCAGTTTTCATAAGAACTCATGAGTTAGAGAGAGACAAAAATTAGATTTTTAATAGAGTTAAAACAAACTTTTTTTGCAATAACGCACTGCATAAAACTCAAAAACTAGCATAAAAGTGGGTGGTTAATAAATAATATAACTAAAGTGTTATCCCTCAAACTATAGGCCCTAGGCTATATTTACAAAAATAATTGCATTTTATCAAAGCGGCTGTGCATCGTGCATTCTGGCTATCTTAGTTCATCTGTTAATGTTTAAATTATCCAATATTTTGACAGTTCACTGTTCATTCACTAATCGTTAACGCTTATTAAACGAAAATGACTTTTTCTAACGAAGAAAAACGAGACATGATAAGGATTTATTATATTTCGAATCGAAATTCAAAAACGGCTTGTGAGCGCTATTTGTTGGAATGTCCAGAAAGACGGCCGCCGCATTATAGTTATTCTGCTAATATTGGTAATAATTTAGCTCAGTACGGAAGTTTTGTTAAGCCAAGGGTTGAATATGGAACACGAATCGATTCAGAAGAGGAAAATATTATCTTAAACACTGTAAGTTTAAAAATGTTACAAAGTAGAAAGTAAAATGAATAAGTTTAAATTATTTTTTAAGGCCAATAATAATCCTCGAGCTTCAGTTAGAGTTTTCTCAGAAGAAGTAGGATTACCGCAAATGAGAGTTTGGTGAACTTTAAATAAGCGTGGATATAAACCTTACAAAATCCATATTAGTCAAACACTAAGACCTGGCGATGCTGAGAGACGATTAGAATTTTGTAACTGGTTGCAAAATAAAATTAATGAAAATAATGACTTCCTAAATAAAACTATGTGGACAGATGAATGCAGTTTTTCAACAGATGGACTATTTAACAGACATAACGAACACTATTGGTCAATAGAAAACCCAAGGAAGAATCAAGAAGTAAGACCTCAGGGACGACAATCATTTAACGTATGGATCGGTATGTGGCACAATAAAATTATCGGCACGTTTTTTATTCAAGGAAAATTAAATTCCGATAGATATGCAGAATTAATAAGGACCAATATATTGGATTCCTTAATGGAAGAACCTTTGAGCGTAATACGTCAAGTATGGTGGCAACAATACGGTGCACCACCTCATAATGGGAGATGTGTTAAAAATTTATTAAATGAATTATTCCCTAATAAATGGATTGGAAACCAAGGTCCCGTACGTTGGCCAGCTAGAAGCCCCGACCTAAACCCTCTAGACTACTTTCTTTGGGGATTTCTTAAAAATCATCTTTATCGAAACACGCCACAAAATCTTGAAGTATTACGACAAGACCTAATAAGGGAGATCAGGGCTATCCCTGCAAGGACCATTCAGCGTCCCATCCATGAACTTCACAGACTGACACGAAAATGCATTCAAGCAGGTGGATTACAATTTGAATATTTGCTTTAACTTTCATTTGGTATTCAATTTTATAGTTTTTGTTTGACTTTTTTTGGAATAATTAAAACATCGTGCCTATTGTTGAGCATCACACATTGTTTTATATCAATTTTTAGGAGCTTCTGAGGTCCTTAAAACAATGATGTATCGTTCTTCTTCGAAAAAATTATTTTAACGATGTCCTGCTAAGATCTTACCAAAAATAAATTCTCTGTCTCTCTCTAACACATGAGTTCTAATGGAAAATGCTATTAATATAAACTTTTCGAATAAGTGCGATACATCATTTGTTTTGGGACATTAGAAGATTTTAAAATCCATAATAAAAAATCCAGGGCCGTATTTAAAAAAACAAAGTTGATGATGGCAGCACAAATACGAAACGTCTGTTTGAAAATCTGATAACACCATCTTGTAGAACAGAATATTATTTTATTATATCTATTCAAATAGAGTCAAAAAATAAAAATGAAATCGCGAATAATCGGTTTTTTCCAAAAATCTTCGGAAGTATTCAGAATTTTTCCAATGTTAAAGCGGCGTTTCAATGAGCACCAAATTGCGCAACTTTGCCTCCATTTAACCGACCTCGTATCTCTTCTGGTTTCCGAGATCCCAATGATGATGCTTGAATTTGGGACACCCTGTACATGTTATATACCACGATCACCATTTTTTGTCTTTGGACAGTGTGCACAATACGTCATTTTGATAATGAAAATAAGATCAATGAAATATGACGTTGATACAACGCTGAAATTTGGGACTTATCGCATCAGAAAATACGTATAACGGATACGTATTGATGACGTTGACCATCATTTATAGGACGTTAAGTTAATTTACCACCTATGTAACAATTCAATAAATGTTCACCGCGAAGTTATATTTCCACCAAATTGTGAAAAAAATAACAATTTATAAGCGAGAAACAAATTAATAACTAAAAAATTCGTTTTTCCAATTTTACCCGGAAATTTGGGGTTATACAATAGTTGTAGATCTTTCAATTATCAACAACTTTGCCATCCAATTTTTTTTGAGAGGAGGTCAACTTTCATTGCAAATCGCGAAAAACAGTGAAATACCACTTCCAACCCCTAGATAGTTCACCCCGTTACACCCTTCACCATTTTGTCTACTCCAATTTCTTTTTCCCGTTCTTCAAACAATATTTTGTTCCTCTTCCAGTAGGTCTCATGCTGGTAATTTTTTTTTTCATCTCAAAGATGCATCAGCACTGGACTATTAATAATACAGCAATGTGAAAAATTTGTTTTGATGTGCCACCTCGTGTAAATACCAAGTCTCTAATTTGCCCATCCCGGAGCTATGCACAGGTCGCTGTTTCCGACGTACTTTGGAGACCACGTTATTCGACGCCGGAGGGGATATCTTGAGAGTGAAGCGCCATGTTGAATGAAAGTAGTTGACGGCGCGGCGGCAGAAGCCTACTTTGAAGATTCGGTACGAAACAAAATTCAGATTACAAAAAGGATTGTTGGTTCCGATAGCTTTCGGCAACACGAGTATCACTGGAACAAAAGTAAATTATGTTGTTCAAATAGCACTGAAGCACAAATCACCCCTAGCTGTTATTCATTTCTGGTTTGGGCATTATTAGAGAAAAAACATTTTTCCTTATGTTTTACGATGATTCATTATTCGAATCAGCTATAAGATATTGCAATGCAGTTTGGAAGTGTATATATAATACCAGATATAAGCCACTTCTCCAAATTTGTAGACCATTCTCAACAGTTTCACTGCATCTTCCCAGCTCTTGATCATTAATAAAATAGCTGAATTGTTGAACACTTTTTGAGTTACACTAACCAACATGTAATCTGTTTCTATCACACCAATTGTGAAGTGAATGAAGATCTTTTTGTATTGGTCGCCCCGGAGCGCTACGGCAAATAGTAATAAAAGCCGACCTCTACCCGCACATGCAAAGGCTACACTGAGGAAAATCGTGCTATCAAAGTTTTTGCTAAGATATTTCTTGCTATCATAATAAGAAATACTATTACTATGACAAAGTGTCGAATAGTACCAGCACATTGAAATCCTACGGCAGCGAAAACGATTTTGCTGGAGGTGATTTTTCTGCCACAGAAAAGTATACTGCTGTTGCTCTTAGGCAGTCGGTCTGGGACAGAAAGTTTTTTTATTAGAACATTTTAATCTTATAACTGAATAATCACTAGCGAGTTACATGCCTGTGGCTGTAAGGTTTCTGCTTACTATAAGTGGAAAATCGCATAGATTTTCATCCACTTACTGAAATACAGTTGTTAACCAGCCACTAAAATATTACTGGATGAATCCGCTTACCATTATTCTATGCCTTGCTATGATTATTCGATGTTTTGCTGATATTTCAACGGAAATTACCCCTTCCACGAACACAACAAATATTTTTAGGTCGTTTAGTGCGAATGAAAACGAAGAAACAGAATCATTCTCTGGCTGGTGGTCGTTTGGACAAGACAAAATTAGGTTATTGTTCTTGGCTTCGTGTTTGTGCACGTGTATGCTTTTGTTTCCGGCTAATTCATATTTCATAGTCTATGAGTACTGATTGGTAGTAACGCCCCTGTGTGGTAATCAAGTTTAGTTTTGTGTGTAAGGCCTCTTTATGCAGGTGTGGTTGTGTAGTTTGCGGTCTCACGGCAAAACATTGAGCGTTTCCGTGGGGTGCCTTGTACCTTTTTATGCAAGTTGCAACGGTTCGAGAAGCTTTAATGCAGTATACTATCAGAGCAGAGAAACAAGTATTTTGCATTATTCATTAAAATTTCGCAAGAAGCGTTTCGTGCCGTTCGACTGCAAACCATACAACCACAAGTGCATAAATGAGGTCTCAGAGAGTAGGTACCTTTCTACCTAATGGCTAACAAGATTATTTTACAAGAATGGGAGCTAGCGGAATTAGAATGTTTGCTCTTTATGAATTCTATACAAGTGGTTGAAATTGATGAACCTATTTTTGGGACATCCTGGACATATTGCAACTATTGCTAGCAGGTAGCAAACTTGCAAATCTACAATTGAAACTATTACTTATAGTCTAGGTAGATGCACTCATTAGCAGTAGCTGGAACAGTATCCCATTAGTTCTAGGTGGATGCATTCACTAGCGGTAGCAAAGTCAGATACCTACTACTGAGACAACCTTGTAGTCATAAGTAGGTGCAATCGCTAGCGGTACCAAAGTCAGATACCTACGACTGCAACAATGCATCATAGTCATAACTAGGTGCACTCACTTGCGGTAGCAAAGTTCGAGAAAATAACTTATTCGACAAAATCTGGTAATCCCAAGCGAGTTGTAATCAGCAAAGTCGACTTCATAACCACAGGTGAGAACTCGCTTGTCCCCTATGCTATTAGAGTTTCTTGCTGGGGTTATTCGATTTCTAGCTGGGGTTAGTGAAATTTTTCCTCAGTGTATGCCTTTAATTACACTCTCCGAGTGTTTATGAGGAAGTATATCATTATATCATTATTATTTTGTTTTTCTTTGGTGTCTTGGCATCGACTGCTATGGTCATTATTATTATTGATATTATAAACATTCAAATAATTACTACACGCCATTAAGTTCGTCGAAGTACACTGACCAGTTAGTAAAACGTGTAATTTATGACATTGCGTTATTATTATTTTAAATAATTGTACATATGCATTTTTTCTAGTGAATATTTTGTTATAGGTTGATTATTTTCTGACTCCATACTGTATAAGTCGATGACAAAACGTAAGGTATTTCAAAGGGAAAACAACTTCATAACGACAGTGGTGTAACAAGTGACCGAAGCGACCGTGATGAACGGCACCGAAGATACTGAGAAAGGGAGATTGTTCGAAGTAAGGACCTGAGTGTGATATATTGCGTTGAGTTTTTGAGTGTAACTCACATCAATTTCATTTATCTATCTGCACAGTTACCTCCACACTGTATTCATTCGTTTACGAAGCTAGAAGTCAAATATGTGAATTATAATAAAATTAGTTCAGCGAGAGGTCATAATGTATATCATAATGAAAGTTTTTGCACTGATTTTCAATGAACCCTTCAAGATGTTTTTTTTTTTTTTTGTGGAAGAAAATGAAGTTATTATCCATATCTTATCGTAATGTGGCTTGGACTGAGTAGTGTAATTTTGTTTTGATTCAATATGCATAAAATTACCGATTGAAGTAAAGATTAGGAAAATTATACACATTTCACTGAAATAAGCAGTATTACAATGAATGACCGTTGATATTTCTGAACTACCATGAAAAGAAAAATAACTATGGAGGGACTGATTTTCAATAGCTATTGTGACAATAGCGTATTACCATCAAGGTTGAAAATTTTCCGGGAAGATTTGTAGGTCACATAGAGTTTTTGGTAAAGAATATCTCCGAATAGTAAAATTAATTAGATAAAAACACTCTTATTACTCAACTTGATTTCACTAACTTATTACCACAATTGATATATCGCTTATGTATATTCACAAACTGATTATTCATTTCACACTAGTGTACAACTCTCTTCACATCAATTACCCAATTATCGTTGTTTCACTTTCCGAAGGTTCTACGTTACTCCCAGACGTCCTCAGTTGACTCCATTGTGGATTTGGTGGAGTAATTCCTTTCTTCTGACTTATCATGGGTAGCACTGTCTGATGTCTTTTTTCCCCAACATCATAGGATTCTAACTCATGATTCAGGACCCATTTCAAGATCAATGGTACATTGTCGTTTCTCTATCTGTGTTGGTACTAACTACTGCAACTGCCTTCTCTGATCACGGGCTCTTTTCCGGGATTGCCAGATCTACAAGATTCTGGTCCACCATCGTATCTTACAGTTTGGGTCTCTCTGACATCATCCTATGATCCTATGACGGTTTATCTAGAGAACACTCCTTGGTAACCAGGCAATAGATGTGTTTATGTCCCTTCTTCAACTGTAACATTTCTTCAATTCGAAGGAACTATTGCCGCAGTCCCTGGGGTGGTTCAAATTTCTTGAAGAATATCACAGCGATGCCTCCTGGACGATTGAATACGATTTTTCAGCTCCTCTCGTCTTTCTGTCTATTTGAGTACAAGTACATTGAATTCTGACGTCATCCTATCCTAGAGTAGGTTGAGGGTGTGGCTTGGTCATGATTTTTATCGTGAGGTTAGCTTCTTGATTGGGGAGACGAGATCATTCATCCTTTTCATCACTTTGTACAGACCATTCCACAATTTCTTCATCATCAGTGATATGCTGCGGCTCAGGGTTGTACAGCCAAACCGAGTCGCCAGTTTGATATCTTTCAGCATCTGCTGTAATGTCGTAGGTCTTCATCGAATCACTGTTACTCTGTACCGGACCCGTTCGTGGATACTGTGCCAATGTTTGAATGGTCCGATTCCGAAATGTATCATCCTGGTGGTTACCCAAACTTGAAGTATCAAGGAAGTGGTAGCTCTCAACCCATTATAATACTGGTGGTGATTTGACTGGTTGACTCATGACCTGCTGAACGATGGGCTATTAGGAACAAGTGGAAGTACTTTGGTGGTCAGTGATAACCTTAGACAGGTGGTGGTTCATAGTTCTATCCATTCGCTCCATTCCATAGGACTGTGAATGTAAAGCTGGGGTACTCGTCTTCCGGATGTTTAGCAATTCACTCACTTCCTGGACCAGGTTGGACACTCACTCTTTATGTCCTTTTGGATATAGGTTCGACGGGTTGGACTTTCGACTTGGAATTTCTGTCTTGGTCCGAACGTAGCTTTAATAGAACGAGTCGACATTCACCCCTTCATCAACACATCGGTAACGGTGACTTGGCTCCTGCCACTCACATATTGCCACAAAGAAGATCTTATTTCCGTTGTAAAATTCCGAAAACGTCCATCGATACCTATGGCGATTATCTCAAATGGACTGCGGACGTATTTTTTTGTAAAATTTGTTTTCACGAGACTCCTAGGTTTTCGCAGAAAACCCCTCAAAAGCAGAGCTTGCGCGAGCAAGGGAAATCTGGGAAATACAGTTCAAATAAAAGTGGAATCCGAACCACTTCAGCTTAGTGACACGCGACCATGGATAGAACGTATTAGGTGTCCATTGCTACCAGTACTCATAACACAGTCTCTGCATCAGCCCTGGCCTGAGAAATAGTTTATTAAAACTTTTGTTTCACTTTCTGAAGGGTCTTCGTCACTCCCAGATGTCTTCCGGTGACTCCATTGTGTATTTCGTTGAGCACTTTCTGCCTTCTGATCTTGCTTACCACTGTCTGACGTCTCTCTTCCCCATCATCTTGAAGTACGCGCTTCAGTACTCCAGTTTTCAAGGTGAAATAATTCAATTGGAACCAATAGGAATCAGCAACTGCGGGCTAATTACCTGCGATATTCTGCTATGTTCTTCAAGTTCACGGAATCTGAAAATGTGAGTCAATGAATTGTTCGATGGTGACCTTGAATAACTCTATCAGAGAGATCTAAATGTAGAGATATATTTTGCTCCCAGGGTACTTTACTCGAAGATACTCCATCATCATTTTTGTTTAAATTAGACATGCGAATTGAAAAGGATAGGAATATGGCGTCCGGAAGTTATCGACCATACAATAAAACATGGAGAAAGTAATGCATTCCATAGCAGAATTCACAAATTAAACAGAATTCAGAAATTAAAATAGGCACCAGAATTATCATTATTTTTGAAGAAGAAATCAAAGAAAAAAGTCAAACAACAATTTTACAATCACTGGTGAGGAGAGAGTGATTTTTGGCAAATCAGTGTGAAAGAGTGACATTTTTGAAACTAAAATCAGTGCTGGAAAGTGGTCAAGAACACAAGATGGTGGAAAATAGCACATCATGTATGATACAAGTGCACAAGCGAGATTTTAAAAAACGCGCAACGAATTGCGAATGCTTCCAAGGCACTTGTACACGTGCTTCATACGTTATTTTTCATGATGCCTGCATAGTGACTTCAAGAGCAATGCTGGAAATTGATTTTGGATCAGGATGATGCCCTTTATATTCTATTTCATCTGATCAAGAATTTGTTGGACATAATGGACATATGATATCACGTATTGTAGACATCGAGGCTTAGTTGACACCCCAAATGATAAAACTAAGAACTTGCACAAAGATCAGTTTTGGGACGGACCGATCATCCTTATTCTTCACATAAATGAGATGTCATCCGTTTTGCCAAAATAATTCACTCATCTGTATGATGACGATTCTTCCCTATTATTCAAATCAGAAGATTTCACTGAATTGCATAATAATATCTACCATAATTTCGATAGTTTGCAAAGCCGATTAAGTGACAACTATTTGCTGTAGCTTTTTATACCGCTCAGAATAATAACATTGTAGACATAACCATCCAAACTTCCAGTGTAGAGGTGAAAAGATGTGAGGGATGAAATATCTCGTGCTTTTTCTAGATAGTAGGTTTGATTCTCTTATAAGCTGAGTAATAATGATCCTTGGCTTATTTTTCTCCAGCACAGTGATGGTCTCATTAGAATACTCAATAAGCAGTGTTATCTGCTGAGAAACCTCAAAAGAAACCTAGACAACTCTGGCCTGCTTTAATATTACCACGGGCAGAGACAATCTAGACTTAGCTAGGTCTATTGTTTGGGGTACTACTACCGCCTCACACAATTTTCTCATTACACAAAAGAGAATCATCAAAATCACTGCAAACATCACAAACAGTTTCGCGTGGAAAATTATTTAAAAAAATGTTTTTCATGTCTCTCAGGTCAATACATTGTAGAAGTTTTTGTACAATCACAAAATTCAAGAAGTATTTAAACAGAATCAATCCTTCCATAATTATAATACCCTACGACTTAACTCGTTCGAGTTTTTGGGCCCGAGATTGTATTACAACGCCTTGAGGTAAATCTGGAAAATATAACAAAGGAACCAAGAGTTCGAAAATAAAACGAAACGACAATTTTTTGAATTCAGCACCTATACAATCGATGAGCTTTTTCATATTTACAGAAATAAAATGTCCATATTCACTTATCAAAGCAGCATTTATGGATTCAGTTGATTGTTTTATTTTTCTAGCGTTCTTTTCTGTTCATTCATGAATGTGTTCGTTAAATTCCCAGCGTATTTTATTTAACTAGCTGTATTGACTTGTCCAACTGCTTCTTGAGCTCTTTTTCATGGATTCATAAATCAGTTTTATCACTACCTATCACTAATTTGACATTTCTCTGGATCAAAACTGAGAACTTGGCGTTGGTAACCAGCAACAACCTTTTAAGCAGATCAAATTCGCATACTTTTCAGTGCATTTGAGAAGGATTATGACCCAGGCATAATGAAGGAGTTTCATGAGCAAGTAATAATAATAATAATAATAATAATCTTTTATTGTGCATCCGATACATACATATCGTATAATATAAATACATGATTATATAGGGTGGAACATATAAAAAAAGTACATATGAGATCTGATGAACAAATGGCTTCTTGGTTCAGATATCAAAGGGGTAAGCCTTTGATTCTGTTCTTCCACCTATGCCACGAGAATATGAACAATAGTATGGAACGAAAATGGCAAGGAGAAAAGAAGAGAAAGGAGACGAAAGAGCAGAAAAGAGAAGAGAGTGGAAGCTTAGGGAAGAGAGAAAAAACATTCAGCTATTCAATTGATGCTGTTTATGTTTCATCTTAAATGCAAGTGGACTCATGTTGACGTCAAAGAAACTTAGTTTCATCAAACTATTGAGATTAGCGGCGACGTTGTAGGAAAAAGATCTCTTGAAAATTTCTTTTCGATGTGTTGGTACTGTGAGTAAGTTTTTTCGCCGAATGTTCAAATTATGAACGTCAGTACGATATTTCAATTTATTATGTAAGTATGGTGGTGTCTTATATTTTATAATTTATAAAAATAAACATGACATATGTAATTGTCGACGATTGTGCATGTTGAGCCATTTACATTCCTTGAGTTCATGAGAAACTCGTTGAGCTCGACGAATGCCGTACATCAAACGCAGACAGGAGTTTTGAACTTTTTGTATACGGTTTTCATTAATATTGTCTAAGTGGGATAGTTCAAGATGATCACATAACATCTTTTTGATAACTAGATCCAAGCAATTTCTCTGCGCATAAATTAATTTAAGAGTTGAATAAGCTACTTGTAATTTTTTCGTAACATGATCCTTGAATCTGATTTTATTGTCAATAATAAGACCAAGACTTTTGGCATCATTTATGAAAGGAATATTATCTTCTCCTAATTTCAGATTTAAATTTTCTAGAAGAGTGGGTCGAACAGATTTATTAGAGAAAAGAATTGCATATGATTTGTTTGCATTTATTTGAAGTAAATGATCTGAAGATGCTGTATATAATTCTTCCAGGTCGGCGTTGATCGAATTTACAGCATGATCCAAATTTTCATATTTGAAAGAGGTGTAAATTTGGGTATCATCGGCGTAAAAGTGATAGTTGCAGAAGGTGAGTGCGTTCTGAAAATTTGACGTATACATAGTATATAGCAAAGGTCCCAAAATACTTCCTTGCGGGAAACCTGATTTAACATTGATTGTTGAGGACCGCTCATTATCAACTTCGACTTGCTGGCATCGGTTGGTAAGGAAGGATCCCAAAAATCGCGTAGAACTCAGTGAAAATCCTAAATAATGAGATATAGAAAGCAGAATTCTATGATTAATCATATCAAAGGCTTTTGTATAGTCAAGTAGTATCAGTATCAGATCATGAACAATGTCCGTTAGAGCAGTTGCACAACTATATCCTTGACGAAATCCTGATTGTTTTAGGGGAAGGAGATTAAACTTTGACATGTGTTCTCTAATTTGGATTTCCATAATCTTTTCTAGAATTTTAGAGAGGATTGGCAACAGACTTATAGACCTCAAATGACTCATTTCTGTCGGATGACTGATTTTTGGGAAGAGCTATAACATTTGCAAATTTCCATGCATCAGGAAAGTGTGATGCTGAAATACATTCGTTTATAATATGAGTGATGAAACGTACGATCATAGTTTATATAGAACATAGTTAGTCAACCTTATGAGATTTATATTGGATCAAAATGGATGCGACATGTAGATGGCGATAGTGAGTTCGCATCCAAGTCATGTCGTAACTTCAGTGATCTGGCCTCCAAGTCATGTCGTAACTTGATTGAAACAATGGGACAGCATTAAAATCAGGGTTTTTTGAAGAAACCTGCATTAAAATGACGTCAAATATTCATGTTTGTAACAAATCACGCTAGGTGACACTCGCGTTTGCGTCCAACACCAATTACACAGGCATTGACTAACTATCTTACTTCTATATAAACAATGGTACAATGACAGAATAGAATTATAATGTCTATGTTTAAGTTATCTGTACCGAAAGCCTTGGATTTGATATTTGACAGAATTTTAGTTACCACGTCTTCCGTCGTGGTTTCAAAATTGAAGGATGAATTTATATTATTTTTCATATTACTATTGTAGAAACTAATAATATCTTCATCTTGTGGCAGCTGATTGTCAGTGAAGCTGGTAAAAAAATTATTTAAAGTTTCAACATTTCTCAAGTGTGCAGGAATATTAGTATTTCTCTGGTTTGACACATTCAATTTCTTCAATTCAGTCCATTTATCTTCTATACTACAGTTACTGAACTTATATCTCAAGAAAGCTTTTTTTCTTTCTTTATAGCGAAGTTTGTATAATTGCGGAGTTGCTTATAATATGACCAGCTTTCAGCTGTTTTCAGAGTTCTGGATCTCACTAGTGCTTTGTCGCGTAATTTTTGCATGAGTTTTACGTTATCAGTAATCCATGGCGCATACTGTCTCTTTAAAAAAAAATTGTTTTCATAGGAGCATGTATATCCAACAGTTGTAACATGTAATCAGTGAGTAAAGAGACTTTATCATCAATAATATTATTCAAATATTAGATTCCACTGGAATAAAGAAAAGTCGTTTTCAAAATTTGCTAAATTTATTTCTTTCAAAGGACGATACGTAATTTTGTTCCTCGACACTGAACATGAAGGGTTGAGGTCGAAAATGGTTTTAACCAAAGCGTGATCTGAGATATGAGGTGGGAGTACTTGTGTATGACATTTGTCCGAGTGAATATTTGTAATAGTCAAGTCAAGTAGTGAACCACAAGTAGAAGAAAAACACGTCGGTTCTGAGACTAGCTGACTCAGAGTGAAGGACTCGAGGATTGCGATTAAGTGTGAAATCAAATTCAGGTTAATGTCGAGTAGATTGATATTAAAATCATGATTTTCTCAATATTTTTAATGATTTTCAATTGTTGTAAAAAATTATAAAAATGATATTATTAAATTAATTTTGAAGTATAATTATGTATTCCAATATTTTATTATGAATAATTTAATATAAACTACTTTTTGTTATGAAAATAATGAAGAAAGTCGAAAATGATTGAAAGTATTCAGAAAATCATGATTCGGAGAGACTATTTTCTCAATTTTAAACAACCTAGTTACATGGACCATTTCGAAGTAGACATTTCAACAATTAAAATGGTCACTTACAGAACTTCGAAATTCAAAAAATGTCGTCAAGACAATTGTTAGTGGAAGATAAGGGTATTTTTTTCGAAAAATGTAAATAACTCGAAAACTAGCAGACTTTTCATTTGCAAAAAAAGCATGCTAATTCGACACAAAAAATACAAATATCTACAAATTTTCATCTGAACTGAATCATTCATACGCGGGAAAAACAAATACTGAAAAATCGGTTTTTTGCCATTTTGACGTTTATGTCAAAACGTGTTGAACGAAAAAGTTTCAGATTTTTTATTAAATGCAACTTTTTTATTGTTTATATTGCGCTAGAAGGTTACGTTTCGCCGAAAATCGCAAAAAACCTTTACAACCCCTGAACACGAAAACTAGTCGTCTTCTGAATTGCTAAAAAGTCTTGCTCATTTGACACCAAAAAAAAAATATTCCTACAAATTTTCATGTGAATTAAATCATTTATTCGTGAGAAAATAATTTAATACTGAAAAATCAGTTTTTCGCCTTTTTGACGGATAATTTGAGGTTATGTCGAAAAGTATTCAATACAATAGTTTTCGGTTACTTTATTATCACACAAATAATAAGGTATACAGAAAATTCATTGGTTCTCGTCAATTTGATTACCCTTTCCTAAATTCAAGTTGACTAAAATTAATTTAAACTAGAAAATCCAAACAACAGCTAGCTTATTACTCCACAAACCGAATTGAAAAGAAATCAGCCTTTTCAGTGCTAGTTCCAAGTTTTCTTCAAAACATAACAATACTGGAAAGAAACGAAATTTTATTGAGCAACAATTCACGAAGAAACCAGTAACTTTGTAATGAAATTTTTTCCATTCTTCTCTCAGCGGAGGAAACATTCGTTTATTGTCATATTTCTGTTCGGAATAATCCATTCACGGAACAATCATTTGTTGCGCAAAACTCCCAACTTTGTGGGACCGAAGCGGTTCAAAACAAGAACGAGATACTCAATACACCAACTCAAGAAAGAATCCAGACTACTATTGAAACTATCAAACTAGGTATAAAGTTTTCGAAAGAATATTCACCGATTTTATTGCTGTTTCCATAATAAGGAACTTTGCGTGGTATACCCCAAACGCCAACAACTTTGAGTTCAAGTAGAAAACGTTTTGCATACATACGATCGCTTTCTGAATGCAATATGTTTTTTATAGTCTTTATTGGTGTGTTTTTAAGTGAAAAGGGTAATGGTCCGGAATCAAGAGGTCAGAATGAGACCTTGGGTATGATAATAATGATAATAATAATAATTTATTAACCACTTTCGTACAATAGGATACATATGGTAAGTCAGATAAAAGGTAGGTAGGTATACAAATATATAAAAAGAGGATAAAATAAAAATATAAATACAACGTAGAGATAAAAAACACCTGTCACGGTAATTGAATAAAAATTAACCGTCACAGCTATGAAAGAAGTACATAAAATTTAATAAATAATTACGAAATATCATTCAGATACTTTTGCAGAGTATAGTAGCACCTGTTAATCAATAAAGTTTCATCAACTTTATTACAAAAAATGTTGTCACTTTGAGAATCAATTATCTCATTCGGCAATTTGTTGTAGAGAGACAAAGCATTGTAAACAGGGGAGTTTTTGTATTTAGAAGTTTTGTGACTTGGCATCCGCAGCTGTCCTCCGAACCTTGTACTGTGAGTATGTATCGATGCAATTTTTTGAAGGACTCAAGTTTGGTTCTGGCAAATTTAACACATTGAAAAATATAAATACATGGAACAGATAGCAGTTTTTCTCTTATAAAAATCGGTTTGCAAGTATCTCGATAGTCCATGACGCTTTTGGCCCACAAAAACTCTATTTAAATCTGTAATGCACTCCCATGCCATTATGTTGAGAGATATATGTGAAAATGCCATAGCAAAGTAAATGTTCAATGAACTTTATTTTGTTACAAAAGATTTCATTTGTTTGGTTGCAAATAATGCTGAATTTAGTTTATTGCAAACAGTATTGATGCGCTGTACTCGCGGTTTTCTAATAACAAAAATTTGTACCTCCTGCAACGATTTCTGCCAATCTAATTTACCTGTGCATCTGACTTTGGTATTATATTCTGATCAACAAACTGAAAAAAGTGAAAAATAATGATAAAGCTCCTGAAAATTTGAGCGTAGCTCATTGGATTTAGAATAACCACTAGAAAAAATTATTTCAAGGATTTTACCGCAAGTAAAAAATTGCGATTATTATTAACAAAATAAGATGAAAAAAAGGTATTTAGTTTTTTGTTAATAACTCAAAAACTATTGATTTTCAAGAAAGGACATGGCACTAGATACATGTATTCTGGGGCTCTACAAATTTTCTTTATTTTTTGATATATCATTCTAGAGGTGGAAAGAAGAAACTTTCTCTATTAAACTTTTTTCTGGCCATACAGGGTGAGCTAAAAAATTGGGTTGAATGTTCAATGTCAATTATTGTGGAAAATATTGTCTGTAAGTTGATTTTTCTTGTTTTCTTGGGTAGAACACGCTGTGAAAAATCTCAATTGACTTTGAATGGTGTGCAGACTTACAGGATGAGGCAGAATACGCGATTTTTCTAAAGCCTGTTTATTAACTTCTCGCCCAAGTGTAGACTTTTCATTGAATTTCTCGAAGCAAAAAGTTCTCCAGAAGTTGCTTGTGTCAGCATTTTTATTTTTTACATGTTTGCCCATATACAGTATGTTTCACTTCTCATGGAAACACCCTCGTATCTTCCGTAATTTTTGACGTAGAACCATGAAATTTTCATTGTCGATAGATATACTAGAAATGAACCCACTGCACGAAAAGGATCATCCTACGTGATATATACTGCACGCCAATAGAACGCCCTACGGGCTCAGCATTTTTTTTGCACCAGTATTTCCATGATTAGATTTGTTCTTAAACATCATTCACATGCATCAACCCACTCAACTGGATGTGTTCTTCCAAAAAACTGAAGAACTCAACAATTTGAATAAGTGAAATACCAGCTCCTATTCCTAATGGCAAACTTATCTCGTAGATCCATTTCATCCGATAGTTCTTCTGCTTACTGATTGAAATTAAACTTTTGTAATGCACAAAGGTTCAATCACAACGATATCGATTGTATGGCCTCAATGGGGGCCGAAACTAAATACATTTTGTGGCGACGCGATGCTTCCAATTGAAAGCACACAACTAGAAGCATTCGCTGAACTCAGTGGTCAACAATTTTGTCTTTCAATTCACATCAAATGAATCGTGAATCAAGGTACATCAGCGGAATCCATTCATGATTTATTCGCAAATCGGCATTATCACAACTTGGTTATCGACATTCATATCAATTGATAAATTTATGTGGCAAATAGATTCTTCAATGCCAACTCTGTTCTAGTCACACAAATGCACATCAATTCAATTCAACTATATTTTACGGCATATTCAGAGAAATAATAATTGTTTTGAAATTTCTGATTGATGGAAGCTACTCATAAGGACAGTAAGGAAAATTTTTATCAACCGTAGTTGAGATATCGAATTATCCCAGCAAGGAACTCTAACAGGATAGGTGGCAAGCGTGTTATCATCTGTGGTCATAAAGTTGACTTTGCTGATTACAACTTACTTGGGAATAGTAGAAATTCTTAAATAACTTGTAGTCCCACTTTTTGAGTGCATCTACTGTAAGAATTTTACTCAGAGTTGTGGAATTGGATTGGGGTCTCCTCTACCCAAGTACCAAATTTAGCAACCAATGGTAGGTACCGTTGAGCGCTTACAATTGGTCCGAAGGCTGTGGCAAACTTGTATGTCTCTAAAGTATCTCGGGCGCCAGCTTTTTAATGGAGTGCTCCATTTACCTGGGTAGCAACAGATGGAGATACAGTATCCAGGGGTCAGTTATTTTAACTAAAATTTGATGATCTAAGTGATTGCAGGCTTTCATTGCACCACTCGTGAATCTGGTCCCCAGTTGATATAATTTCATTATCAGTTTCGACTCTGTCACACCACACTATAATTCCTTCTGAAATATTCAAAATTGTTCGGAATAATAGTAAAAAATTAATAATTCACCAATCCTATATTTCTCCAAATGCTATAATCATGCTCATTTATTTCAAACAGTGAGTAACTTTATAATAATGAATTAAGAATTTCCAATATCAAAAAGTTATTTCTAACCCTACATGGAATGATTGAAGTGACAAGCAGCATGACACGGACTATTATTTGCAATGTGAATACACTATAGTTGATTTGTAAATCACTAATGATTAAGTTGTTTCTTGCCGTGAATAAATGATTTCTTATGATTATTCACCATTTACTTCCATTTTACACCATTTTCTCATGTAATTTTTTTTCTGAAGATCATTCTTCTTCATTTTTCATTCACCAATTGTTATTCCAACAACACCGCGATTTTTAATTCCCGAACATGGGTAGGGGACCTTTTGTTTTTTTAAATTCTTCCTTAAGAAATCATTCCTGTAATGCCCATATACAGGGTGTCCGGTTAACCTTGTACAGTATTGAAACTGGTAATAGACCAGGTCATGACTGTTCAGAATATGGGAATTTCACCTCAGTAAAAATATCACCGTTTTCGAGATAATGGGCATTTTAAGAATTTCTGGAAAATCGCAACCTAACCTTGGATTTTTGAGTGCCATGCATACAAATTGGGACGAATCCAAATATATTTGCTGCTGAAGATTACTGATGAGTGATGCTTCTAGATGTACCGAACAGTTTCTCAGAAAGTAAAAACGTTTTTCCAGAAATGAGGGTAAAATGACAGATTTGAGTTTCATCAATTTTTTTTTTAAGTTTGATATTATTATCTGAAAGAAACATAACCAACTGGAAGTGGACCTCCATTTCAAAAGAATGCTCATTTTGTCCAGACTCTACCATGATATAAAACACACTATAATTATTTTTGGAAGAAGTGATTTCCATTGAATTAGGCGTGGTTTTAATCTAGGCTTCCATCAACTTTTACTCAAGAAAAAAAGGAAATTACCCAAACACCAAACTTACGTCACAATCACACTCGACGCGTGTTTCGCCAACAAAGTTAGCATCTTCAGGAACTAAAAGTAAACTTTTAAGATTTTAAGATTGTGACGTTGTTTTGGTGTTTGGGTATTTTATTTTTTTCTTGAATTGTATTCACACCACAGGTTCCAAAATATTCATTTATTTGATCAACTTTTATACTTACTCCCAAAAATTATTTTATTTAGATTTTATCAAGATAAAATGTGGAAATAATCATTAATAATAAAGAATAGACTACTTGGTACCATTAAATATTATGTCAATAAAATTAATTTTTCATGTAATTAGTCCTAATAAAATTATCGAAATGAAATGTCGATTATCCGACATGGCACCGATTAATACGAATTCTTGTGATAAATGTCGCAATTGTCCAACATCCAGATTCCAACGAAGTTTCAGAGACCGACAGATATACAGGGTGTAACCAAATAAGTGCAAACTTTTTTTGAACAACTTGTGAGTTCTGTCGTAGTTTCATTCAGTGGTATTTATTTCTTTGTCATGCCGTACATACGTTATACTCCCCGAGAATATGCACATATGCACTACATTTATGGTGAATGTGGAGGTAGTGCTACTGCTGCAGCAGCGATTGATGCAGAACTATATCTATTCCACAATGCCGCTCATAGAATCGCTGATTTAGGGGCTATAGCCTATAATGCATTTGAAATGGTTTTTCTTGAAAATATGTCGTCTCTGCGTAAGAGTGAATGGAAAATAACATTTTTGTAATATTATTCAGTGCGATGTTGAATAATCGTTATTATGGTTTATAGTGTATGTTGATTTAAAAAAAAAAACGTTGAATTAGTATTTACTTCATTACATCTCATTGAATGCTTCCAAGCAGTTGATTCGTTATTACTCATAACTATTTAATCATTTTATCTTGATAGGATAAAAATAAAAGACATTACTGACAAAGTCTAATGGAATTGATTTTAGCTCAGAATAATATCACACTCTAATATTATCGAAATCCTACTCCTTCCAAAAATAATGATCGTATGTTTTATACCATAGTAGAGCCTGGACGAAATAGACATTCTTTTGTAATGAATATCCAGTTTTACTTGGTTATGTTTTTTCAAACAATAATGTCAAACTTTTGTTAAAAAAATTGGTGAAACTCAAATCTTTCATTTTACCCTCATTTCTTGAAAAATTGTATTGTTTTCTGAAAAACTGTTTCGTACATCTGAAAGCATCACTCATCAGTAATCTTCAGCAGCAAAGATATTTGAATTCGTCCCAATTTGTATACATGGCATTCAAAAATCCAAGGTGAGGTAGTGATTTTTCAGAAATTAAAAAAATGCTCATCATCTCGAAAACAGTTAGATTTTTACTAATGGAAAATTCCGATATTCTGAACAGTCATGACCTGGGATATCACCAGTTTAAATATTGTACAAGGTTTACCGGACAACCTGTATATTACTCGAAGTACTACCTCTAACTCCCGACTAATGCTCATTAATTTTTGACTAATACCACTATTTCCCGACTAATACCCACTAATGCCCAATAATTTTCTACAAATACACATAATTCCCGAATAATAATACCCATAATTTTCAACTTATTCCTGTGAATCCATTAATACTCAAGCAATACCACTAATACTCAAGGCTTGTACACCAAAATTCCCCAGCTGTTTTCCCTTCTATTTAGGGGCACAATCTCCCAGTTCGTAAGTAACTATTTCTTTGCTTGAATTTTAATTAGCTTATGGTGAGTAAGTACCCATTTTCGTATAAGTTCTAATCACACCGTTATCAAAGACAACTGAGTTCCTTTGAGTGAACAGTGAACTCCTGGTATGTTAGCAAGTCCCAGATAGTTGGCTGTAGGCAATTAAGAAGATTATTCAAGGAAGATATCTTGCAGCAATCGAAAAGGATATAACTGACCAATGATTAGTTAGTTTTGGGCAATGATCTGAAATTTCTAGATAGCTCTCGGTAAGAACTAAATGTCTTGAAACTATCACAAAATAGTAAGTAACCAGCCCTATCCTGTAACTTCAAATCGAATAGAAATGTGCGAAGTCGAATAAAAGTCGCTATGTCGAATCGCAATGATACTCAAACGGTATTCTGTAACTGCTACTAACCTCTATTATCGAAATGTTCGATAGACGTTGATTTCGACAACGCAAATATTATCGAAGTGTCATTCCGATATCGGAATTTACGTTTGATATTTGTTTGACAGTTATTAACCTACTTTTTATTTACCATGCAACCAACTTCAAGTACGTTCTCTTTGTATCAATAAATAAGAAATGTTCAAAAGTTTGCAGAAATGGATCTGCTTACAAGTACAAGTAGGTGTTTTCAAAAATAGAAAAATATTTGGAAAGGTAAGTTGAAGGTTAATAATAAGAAAAGGACGGTACTTGCATACCCTTCATTTTAGGATAGTAAATAACTTGGAAAGGCGATTTATCAGGGATAGAAGTAATCCCCACAAAATTCCAGAAGAACTAACTATCTATTGGATTATATTGATTACCAAGAATAATTTCTATAAATTTAATGACCGAATAAGAACATTTTCTTGTTAATCTACGTGGAATTACATCCACACCAAATCACATAAAGGTGAATGAGCAATGTACTTATAAGTGTTCAGAATTATTTTGTACTTTTTATAGTTATCAACTGCATTACATTTTTGTGCTCACGGAAGCTACCAGAAAAGTGTGGGACAAGACTTTTCACTTGGAATAAGTCAGCCAATGGTTGCCGTTGCATTAGAGAAGTTAGTAGAATAATTTCTTCATCTTCATCTTAGCAGAAGATATGTTGAGTTTTCTAGAAATGTAGAAGAGAAATATTGAATCAGTCAGGTGCATTACTTGGATAATTAGTTTTGTGTTTTTGATAAAATTTCGTACATTTAAGTTTTTTGGAAAATACAATTTTCCAGGAGTAACAGGATGTATTGATTATTCACATATAGCGATAGTTGCACCACCTATTGATCATCCGAAATATCCAGGTTTTGTGTACTTGAACAGGAAAGCATTTCACACACGGAAAAACATGGCCCAAGTAAAACGTTTTCCTGACTTTTTTTGATTGTGGTAAGAAAATTAATACCTATATTAAAAAAAAAACATTCTGTCTCTAAAAAAAATAGTATACTGAACGCATGAACTTGTAGCTATAATATTGTTTACACACAGCAAGTGCTTCGAACATTAGATAATTCACTTTGTATAATGTCAGGTCAACATTTTACTAGCGCTGGAAAAGTGTATATTCATATTTATCTATTTTGTGTTTCTGAAAAGTATATCATAACAACAGATACTCGTGGTAAAGGCATAATACAACAGTTTATTTGCAGTAGAGCTAGGTGTTCCTACGATAATGAAACTGTTCACCTACTTGTTGATCAATCGGTAGTAACCGTTGCAGTGATCATCAACGTTTTCGCAAAACTGGCCTCATTCCAATTCCAGCATTTGAGTTAGTAGTTGTATGTGGACGTGTTACATCGTGTGCCAGAATTATATTATTATTACAGTTATGAGTTGTGTGGATAGGGTTAGTTTGATTTATGTATTTTACTTGTTGGTATGTAGAATGTGGATATTGACCTAACATTTCTAAAGTATTGACATTTTATGTAAAACAGAATCAGGAGAATTTTCCAAAAGACTGAGCAACAGTTTTGTTTAAATAAAAATATTAAAAATTTACATATTTTTATTTCATTTCTTCATTATCTTTTATTTTCAATTTCCAGAACGTTCTAATTCTACATTGTTATGCATAACTTGGATTTGTTATGATCATAATGAGGAAAGACATTAGCTTGCCTGCTTGTTCATTCATTCATACTGATGAATACAAACAGAATCAACAAAGTTCCGAAATTTTTAATTATGAAACAGGTTGTACTGGGTGATCCAGTAAGGGTATGGCTAGAGGCGATGATTTGTTTAAAAGAACATCAACACATAGTTCACGAAAAAATATTGTCATAAAACTGCAATCTCTTTCCCCAGTTTTTCTTGAGTAGTGTATTTTGCCAGCCTGTATATGCCATGCAAGTACGTTTTTTTATGATATAAACTGAATCATTGCTACCTTGGTGCAACCGAACTTTTCATATCATTTTAAATTCAAGAATGAAATAAATGTATTGAAAATAAAGCTTTATAAAATGCAAATGATCCTTCTTTGAAGAACTAATAACTCTAAACGAGGGCAAGTGGATATTTCAATTGAGTCCGTTGTATCCTGATGCCAAAGATGGAATGAAAGCTGTTGAAGGTAAGACAATAATTAACCACCCAAAAAAGTGTCATTTGATAAGGCCGAGTAAACTAAAATTACTATAGTAATCTGAAAATGTTGCTGCTGTAGAATACTGTATAGCAGCAACTAATATATTTTTTAGTAGATTTGAGTATATGAGTTATTTGAGAGTAAATCATTCTTCATCAATGGTAAATTTACTTGTCACTAGTAGTTATCAAACTGAGCACCAACTGCAAATTAAACGTAGATTGAGGCTTATAAAATAAAAAGTCTGCTTCTACTAAAGAGTTTAATATCGATAGGACACATTGCGTTCCTGAAATTACATCAATAACAGCAAGTGATCAAATTCAGGAATCTAATTTTTCTTGTGGCTAATAAAGCGTGTACTTGTCCCATGTAGTATACAAATTTTCACTTCGTGGTATGCATACTTTACTTGTTACTATTAATTTTTTTTCCGTGCAGTATTGTTTTGTTTTAACATGAAGTAATATTTTATGTTCAGTAATAAAATCGGCAATGTAATGTAACTGCTCTGGAGATGTATTTTTCTTACTGGGTTTAACATACATTCTCCGATACCTCACTTATCTCTAAAAGATTACAACTAACCATATTAGTATTTTACGTACTAAACTTTATTAACTTACCCTTACCTCATCTGGATTTTCCTAATATTCTGTAAAACAGCTGTCACCGGTGCAAAATATAAACATAATCCTACAAAATCATGCATTTTCACGTATTTACAACGTAAATTTATATTTGGATGCATGGAAATGCGCGGTTGCCGTTGTGTAATAGCTGCTTCAAATAGACGTTTCAATTCCGATTCTGAAACCACTTCTATATGCGTTATCGAATACCGATTTGAGTACAAAAAGGAAGCCGTATATATCAATCATTCCGATTTGTACATATTTCGATTTGACTTGTGCATTTCTATTCGATTTGCAAGAAGTTACAGCCTAGGGATGATTATTTATTCGATTTGGAATGTTGAAAGCTTGTTAAATGCTTTTCAATTGTTTCGTTTTCATTTAGTAGGAAGAAAAAATGATAAAATGTTGTTTATAAATTGTCAGAATGAATTTACAACTGGTTTCTGAAAATAATTCATCATCATAATATCAACATAAATTAATCCTCAGTGTTTTTCAGGCTGGATTTTTTTGGGCTCTATATAGACGCGAGTCAAGATAAATATGCAGCAACTTTCCAAAAATGGCGCTGCAGTGCAAAATGTGTTCATTATAACCAAATAATTAATCAGATATTGAGAAATAATGGACCATCACCCTTATAAACTTGCATCCAGTTGACACAAGCTGGCGTCTAACTTCCTAAATATGTTCTCTCATGCAATGGAAATCTGTTCAGTTTATGGCAAACCACCAGGGAGGTGAAAATCAGTTGTTTCAAAATTTTGATTATATATACATCAGGCATTTCCTCGATGCCAAATTCAAGTGAGAAAGAAGTTCATATTAGTTACCTTATATGGATGAAGTGAAAAACAAAAGTACACAAATAGGCAGAGGGTTCCGATTAAAACCAACAATGAAGCAAAATAACCCTCATTGAAAGCTTATCCCTATAAGAAAGATCTAAACAAATAATTTCTCTATGACTATAATATCTTTGATGGAAAATGAAAATCAACATTCACTAGAATCCACCTATACGAGTACAATTTTTAGTTATGTTGGAAAAATAGTCCATCATGGTGCTCAGAACGGGGCCCAGCAAGTAATGCGATCCACTTTGTGATATTTATCTACCATCTCTTACTTTTCTTATTGTATTCTTGCTGCTTACTGGCAAATAATCGCCAACAGAGATGCATTGAGAAGATCGTACCTTCTCTTTGTTAATCCGACATTTGTATTCAACACAGTATTCTGTATTCTATTTGCGAAAATCGTCATTTTCATGCCAATGGCCCCCTAATTCAATAGATTTCAGTAAAGGGTGTTCGGGCCGCTAAACCGAAAAGCTAATTCAGATACATTAATCGTCGCGGGTAAACAAAAGCTGTCTCTTCCCTTATTCTAATGAGGTGAATGGATTATCGATTATCACTACGCTTTTGCGCGGTTTGTTTTTCATTACAATTTGGCAGTTGATTTTTAGAAATCATTTATTTGACTTTGATTTTGCATTCTCTCATGGAAACAAGTGAAATAAAAAGCTGATATTTTTCATGCCACTTAGATTTTCAACAATAATGTTACACATCATACATAAAAAATCTGAAATGATTCTATTCCTAACTTTGTCCAAAACGCTTGTAGGTATTGTAAAGAATGCCTAGGTATTCTATAGAATACCTGGATTTCTTACTTTGCTGGTAACAGATACAAAAGGTCCAACAACTTCAACAGTGTCAAAGAGTTTTATTAGCACAAAAAAGCCGAAAAATTACCAAGAACAAAAGCAGTAATTATTCCAGCATTTGATTATCAAAATTACACAAAAATTTCATTTCCGCAAGAAAATTTTTTTGCAAATGAAAAAAAGAAATAAATAAAAGCTTTGTCAGAAACAATAAAATAAAAGCAGTTAATTTGTAAATAAGCAGAACAAGATCCCGATGCTCTGATTATTAACACATCTATTGAAATAGCAAGCAACTCCATAAAATGCTGATAACTCTCGATATTTTTTTTTATTTCTTTAATTGATATTTCCATCAACCGAGTGCACACCTACGCGCAACCCTCTAAAGTCTCCGAGAGACTTGTGTGAGCTACGGAAGGCGCAGCTGACCTTTTAACGTGTGACGCAATGCACGAGACCGATGGTCATGCGGTGATTTGAACCCTCGACGTTCGCTCCAAAGGCCCATATTTTCTAGAATTTACCATAATGGAACAATTATATATTTGGAATTTTAAAAAGTGACGGGTATAGTTTATGTCTTTGTTTTTTTAAGTTTTTACACCTCCAATTGGATGGTGTTATGCAACAATGAGTCAAGTCACATTTTTTAATAATTGAGTTATCACAGTAATTGGAACCGCCATAGTGTTATTCTGCAATAAGCAAAAATGATTCACCCCGCAATCATAATGGGGCTCTATCCACTAACGACATTACTAAGCCACTAGGCTGACTATGGCTTGACCCATTATTGCATAACAGCATCCAATTATTGTTTGAACTATTTTGTCGGTAATATATGTTTTTCGTCAATTTCAATACTTATTTGCAATGAAAATTGAGAAATTCTCCACAATTTTTCCACACGGACAAAATATTTCTTTCAACCTTCTTGTAGTCGAGGTTTCAATGGAGAGAATGGGAACACATCGAAAATATGTCAACCAACTTTTTTTATTGAAAGTTATGCATTTTTTTAATTAAAATTCGTATACAATCAATAATGAAAAATTACAGTTTATTCAAAACACGAAGAAGAATAATTTTTTTAGGGGAGATGAAAATTGTTTTTCGTCAATTTCAATACTTATTTGCAATGAAAAATGAGAGATTTTCCACAATTTTTCCACACGAACAATATATTTCTTTATCCTTCTTGAAGTCGATGTTTCAATGGAGAGAATGGGAACAGATCAAAAATATGTCAACCAACTTATTTGATTGAAAGTTAGGCATTTTTGTAATTTAAATTCGTATAAAATCAAATAATGAAAAATTACTGTTTATTCAAAACACGAAGAAGAATAATTATTTTGGGGGAGATGAAAATTTCTAACGAAAAAAATGGGTTTTTTGCGTCTATCTCGGTATTTTTGAGGTAATGATGAGAAATAGTTTATCCGGGTTTCATAATTTTTTATTATATTTTTCAGCAGACGTGAAAATCCAATATCCAACTCTGAAAACATATATTTAGCTACTCTCAACCCCATTCCAAAACTTTTTCAGAGTCTTCTTGATTTTTACTAGTTTACTTATAATCTGCCCTAAATTTTGGGGCAACCCACATAATGCCGAGAATTTCTCATGAATTACGGTGTTCAAAATTGGTTTGTCCTTGGTCTTAGAAGGTACAGAATAATGAAACTTTTCCTGGCGCCATTCTGAAAGAAAGTTCCAATGTTACCATAAATATTAGATACTATTTTTTTTTTCATCAGTTTAAGCAGTTTTCTTGAAAAAACGTGTATTTCAAAGAAAAATAAGATTATATTTCTATTTGCAGTAGCAAAAAGAGACTCGAAGCAGTTTTATTAATAAAAAAGAATTTCACACAGAGAATTGAGATTTGCGTTGTTTTAACTTTCGGTCAGATAAAATTTCCTAAAAAAACTCTTTTGAAAACCTCTCTGCCCTCTCTCTTGACTTGTGGACCTCACCTTCAGCTCAGTCCACCAATTTGTATCACTCGTGTGCAAAGAGTCGTTTTGAAACATTATATATACTATTATTGTGAAGCTTATCTTTCCGAATCATAGGGCTCACCCATGTTTCGTATTCTTCTTTTCAAACTTTCTAGAATAATTACTTCTATATATTGCAAAACAAACATGAAAAAAATGTAAAATTTGAATAACAACAGGTTTGGTGAAATCGATAAATCACAAAAACGAATTATACAAAGATTTCAAGAAAGTCCTGATAACATTGAAAAAAAAAAGAAAATATCGTAAATATACTGATAAGTTGATTAAAGAAGCAAAATATAAATATTATAGAGATAAAATAAATGAAAATAATTCAAAAAATTTATGGAAAGTTATATCTGAGATTAAGGGAAAATAATCTAGAAATGATAACTTAAAAAAATAATAACCTATGATGGTAATATAACTGAGGATGAGAAAGGAATGGCTAATGCCTCGAATGATTATTCTATTATGGGGGAAAGCTATGCAAATAAAATAATAAAACCTTCTTCACCTCGTCCAGCTTAGAATATTTTGCCTTATTCATTTTACTTGAATCCTGTAAATGAAAAAAAAAAACGATGTAATCCATCATCTTGAAACGGAAAAAGCTCCTGGTTACGATCTTATAAGGGCGCAAACATTGAAAAATATTTCTGAATTCATAATACATCCATTAGTTCATCTGATCAATAATATATTCATCTCAGGAATATGTCCTGGTGAATTCAAGCTGGCAGTAGTCCTATATTTAAAAAGGGCAAAATCCCAAAATGAGCAATTATAGACCTATATCTGTGATTACAGGAATAACAAAATTTTTTGAAAAATGTCTGAAAATTAAGCTAAGTAACTATTTCAACAATTTTGATATTATAGCTGACGGCAAGTTTGAATTCAGAGAGGGCTTATCGACAAACGATGCAATTTCAACTTCAACGTGAGATATGTATAATTTAGTTGATCAAGGGACTCCTGCCATATGTATCTTCCTGGATTTGCTGATGATACAGCTATTTTATATTCCTCACACTCTTGGATCGATCTGAAAACAAAAATTGAAATAGATTTTGTAAATATAATAAATTCGTTTCGACAGAAATTACTCACCATAAATTTCGATAAAACATTTTATCTTCCACTCTGCAGCTACAAGAATGTTTTACCAAACTATGATGAACTAACATTAGGAGAACAACAATACATTACCAAAACACGAAATGTCAATCAAATAAACTACTTGGGGATTATCATTGACTCACATCTATGATGGAAGTACCAAATCTCAAACGTTACCAAAACGTTGAGGTGTCTGCTACCGAAATTCAAATAACTGAAGAAATTTCTCGACCTCACACAGTTGAAAACACTGTATTATTCTTTAGTGGAGTCGTGCTTGCAGTATGCAATATTGAGCTGGGGAGGCGCTACAAATACTCATTCAAAATAATTAGATATAATAGAAAAAAATACTTAAAATAATTTATAACCAAAAAGATACTTACTCTTTCAACTTGTTATTCACAATGGCGAGTGTACTGGATTTAAGGCAACTATATACGTATAATTTAATCAACAAATATAAAAGTAAATCATTGATACAAAAGATAGATAACATTCATCTCACACGAACTATGAAAAAGTACCTAGTTCAAATACCATTATGTAATAAGTCCATAGGACAACGGTGATTTCTTCTTCTATCCAGGAAAATATACAATCTCCTTCCTGACATGTCCAAAATATATATAGTACCAATTAATTCCATTGGATTATTGAAAAAAATATTTAAAAATTATATCCTCATTATAGAAAGAGATTTGTTTGAACTCCTTTTCAATTAAATATTATGAATCATACTATTATTCAACGCAACGCTTCAGCATATCTATAGCAATAAACTCGTAAGACACGATCAAAGAAACCCATGCTCAACCTCATTGGTTCTTCTTAGTCGTTCGTTTTGCACAACTTATTGGGAAATATTTATAATAGTATATAGTACAGTCACGCACAAGGAGTATATAACAGCTAACAACTGTTGTACACTTATGTAGCTCACCTATGTTTATTTGTAACATTTCGTTAATTCAAACAATTGTACCTATCTGTTTTTTTAAGCAAATAAACATTATTCCACCAAGACCTAAAATCAGTAGCTCGACAAATTATGACACAAACCTGGCAAACACATTGGAATACAAGTAACACAAAACTACGTACAATTCAACCTACAGTTTCCGTGCAGCAGATGCCCACATTGACAAAAAGGACAAAAGTGTTATCAGAAGACTTAGAATAGGTCACTCCCGGCTCACCACAGAATCCCCCTATCTGTGAATTCTGTGACAGTGTAAGACTCACAATTCAGCACATACTTTTAGATTGCCTGTACTACAGCCAGACTCGCCGCAAACATAATCTCAGTGGAACTCTCAAAAACATTCTTGAATCACCTAACCAGTTTAAGGCTGTAATACAGTTCCTCAAAGACTGTCAACTGTTTAATTCAATTTGATTTTTATTATGTAATCAAATGTATCATAGATCCCGTGTCAGTGGCCATTAGATGCCGAGACACGTTAATTTCAATAAAAAAAACATTATTATTATTATTTTATATTTTTATATTACTCCCATTATTAAAACTGTCTGCCATTCCTGTTTTCTAATCAGACTTCTATATTTATGACCTTTCTTTGGTTCTGACCGTTTTTTTTGCTTTTTACACTTGCTAGCGTAGATTTTCTCAACTATCGCAATGCATTATAACATATTTTCACAAAGTTAACTTCCAAACAAAACACAGTTTCCATTTATAGACCGTTTATATTAATAAAATTCCTGCAATTCGATCAAATATATCTGATGCATGACCCAATGATATTTTAATGAATGTCGATCGATATCGCCATCAGAATGGAAATGAAGATACGAAAGTTCAATTTATTAGGCTCGAATGAAAATATGAATGGCATATCACTGGATTTCATAAAATATAAATGAAAGCATGCGAGGACGTGAAACACTTCCTATCAAATTGTTTGTATTGTTCTTTCAGGATACCATTTCAGTTACGGCGATCGTTATTTTATTTTATCACGTTTTTATTTACTCTTCTTGCTTTCTGTTGACTGTTCGATTAACATTTGTCAATCGATTTTAAACTTCCCGTTGAGATACAGACTTTGTAGTCTGATTAACAAGTTCAAAAACGTGTTAATTCTTGATTAAGCCCCTAAAAATATTTGCGGTGGTTTATTCGATTTGGAATGATGCCTAGAAAAATATTTCGAAAGTATGTATTAGCATTTAAAAATTGCATTTGTTATTAACAAATTAAGATGAGTAATAGCAATACCATTATTTACTCAAAAATCAAAAACATTTGAGGAATTTAAAGAGGAAATTTTCAAGAAAAAGTTTCGACTTCCGGAAATCCATCTCTAGCCTAGCCTAGCCGTAATGACATAGGCGCACTACCGCAAAAGACTACTTGGAAAAATAAATCCCCGTTGGAAAGCCAATTTTAGGTAAATTTTTCAAAAAGATATACCATTGTTGATTGAATAATTTTTTTCCAATCTCTGTTATCTGAAACGACTACATGAAAGTTTAAATAATATACAGGGTGTGGCACCGAATACGAAACAGATCGAATATATTCAAAACGCATGTATTGTGAATAAAATGCAAAAACACGTCGATTTTCAATCCAAGGGGGACATCTTCCTATCATAACCTCAACTGTCGTAAATCTCCCCCACCCCTTAGGCACTATCACCCCAACAATTTGAATAGGGAAAGTAGTGATCATTAGAGAGGTAATTTCATAAGGAATTCAGCCATGTCAATTTTTGCCACCTAATTTTTTATTTTGGCGCCCTCTTACAGGAAAAACAACTGTTTCGAATTTCAAATTGTGATACTGCATTTGCAAGCTATCTTGACATAAATTTGGTGACAATGCATTATGGAAGTTTTCTAAGAGAAATAACAAAATGGCGGCTCCAAAATAGCGAACATGATTTGCAATCATGATCTGATTCGATTAATAATTGATATGTGATGGTTTTCAACGTCGGAAATTATGATTTGTTTGTCAATGCAAAAAAATAAGAAAGTGGCTCCAAGATGGTGGACGGAATATGTAATTCTAGTCCGATTTGAATCAAAATTATTATGTGGAGATTTTCAGGGTAAAAAATGATTATATTTTGTCAATGTAAAAAACCATGATGGTAGACGAAATTTGTAATTGTGGTTCAATTCGATTCAAAATTGGCATATGGTGGTTTTACAAGTTTTTAGTATGACTAAAATGAATTTATAAAATCGATAAAAAAAAGCTTTTACACAAATGCGCTAAAAAGGAAATAATATTATTTTTTTGGTGTGTGACGTAGGTTATTCTGTGCGTAACAGATTCGAAAGCTTGCCGCGAGTACAAAATAGGTATTTCTGCGAGGTGAAATTTTGATTCTGTAAGGCAGAGAATAACGTACATCACACATCTAAAAAAAATATTTTTTTTTTCTGTGGTGTTCTGGCATCGACTGCTATGGTCATTAGCCACGTGTTCTGGATAGGCCTTGTTATTAACTCTATGTGCCACCTTAGGAGCAGCACTGTTAATTGGAACGCAACAGTGAATCGTGCAGGACTCACCCCAGTCCAGCCACGAGATTTGAATAATTTAATCGGTCAAATTAAATTAAAAAGTTCCAGCCGCAACTGGGGCTCGAACTCCGGACCTTTCGATCCAAAGTCGGACGCTCTAACCCCTGCGCCACGCCCCGACATAAAAAAAATAGTATTATTTCCTTTTCAGAGCATTTGCATAAAAGCTTCATTTCATCAATTCAATTGATTCAGTATAGTCATACTGAAAACTTGTAAAACTCCCATATGAATCGAATCTAATCACAATTACAAATTTCGTCCACCATCTTGGTTTTTCGCATTGACGAAAACATCATCATTCTTTACCCTGAAAATCCCCACATACTAATTTCGATTCGAATCGAACCAGAATTAAAAATTTCGTCTGCCATCTTGGAGTAACCATCTTGATTTTTTGTACTGGCCAATTAATCATAATTTCCGACCTTGAAAACCACCGCATATCAATTTTGAATCGAATCAGACCTTAATTGCAAATCATGTGAGCCATTTTGGAGCCGCCATATTGTTTTTTCTCTTCCATAATGCATTGTCACCGAATTTATGTCGAAATAGCTTGAAAATGCAGTATCATAATTTGGAATACGGAACAGTTGTTTTTCCCGCTAGAGGGCGCTAAAATTAAAAGTTTAGTGGCAAAAATTAACATGGCTGAATTCCTTATAAAATTACCTTTTTAATTATGTGTCACACTTACTACTTTCCCTATTCAAATTGTTTGGGTGTGAGTGCCCAAGGGGTGGGGGAGAGGTATGACAGTTGAGGTTATGATAGAAAATCTTGTATTGAAAATCGACGTGTTTTTGCATTTTATTCACAACACATGCGTTTTGAAGATATTCGTTCTGTTTCGTTTTCGGTGCCCCACTCTGTATCTATAAATTGTTGGCTTCATGGAGCCCTTCTTATACATATATTCAACAACATCACGTGATAAAAGTAAATTAAAGTTCATTATCATCTTTTTAATGGTTTTTTAAAGTTAACAGAAAATGAACAGCACAAGAAATGTTGGTTATAAAAGTTGTATCAATAAATATCACGCTGTTGATGTTTTTGTATGTAACAATGGTATTCAGTAACGCTAGAAAAAAATTTTACATGATTTTTTAAACACTATTCTATAAACAACTTGTCTTGGCCAAATAATGAACTTAGATAGATAAGATAAGATAAGATAATTTATTGAACTAATGTTACATTTCAGGGTAAATGCTATATTTTAATATAAATACATTGCACCTAACTTCTGGAGAAGTTGTAGTGTGCCTGATTGGTAGATTTGTGCAGCAATTAAAATCAAGTGAATTACCTATATCGTTATACACGAAGATGCTTATTCTAAATTGACAGTTTTTTTTATTTAAGCACAAGAAATAGAAAATATTTTTAAAATAAAAATTAATTTTACTGTTTACATGAAAGTACTTATCATTAATTGATAGTTTTATATTCAAGAACAAAAAGATTAAAATAATAATAAGTAAAATAATAATATACATACATACATACTACCTGCACTTACAATATACATTATAACTTGGTTTAGTTGGTGATTAAGAGGACCAGAACAGGGTTTTTTTGAGTGTATAACTTTTTTGTTTTTATTTTCATCATACTATTGACTCGATATTGTCTCTGTTATTAAGTATGAATTTTTTCGTTTTATTGCAAAATAATTTGAAATTTCGTATAATTTTTAAGTCTTGGGGTAGACAATTGTAAATTTTTGGGCCTGTTGTACATATAAATTTTTGGTATAAAGTTGTTTTAGTTTGGGGTGTTTTTATGTTGTCCCTTTTTCTTGTGTTGTAATCGTGGTTATTTGAGTTTTTCTCAATTTTATTTTTGTACATGAATTTGGAAACGTTAAAAACATAGAGTTCGTGTAGGTTCATGAATCTTTTGTCTGAGAAGAGCTGTGATGTTGAGAATCTTTTTGGTTTTGATAGTAGAACCTTCAAGATCCATTTTTGTGTCAATATAAGTGTTTTCAGTTGATTTTGGTAAGTACCACCCCATATGATAATACCGTAAGACAAAATAGATTCAACCAGCGATTTGTATGCTATTATGAGAATGTCTATTGGAAGAAACTTTCTTAGTTCATAAAACGTGTATACCAGTTTTCTCAGTCTTTTTGTTAAATACTCAGAGTGGCTATCCCATTTCAGTGTATTGTTAATCATTAGGCCAAGATATTTAATATTTTCAGTTTTTTCTATAATTCTTTGACATGTACATGGATTCAGTCTGCAGTTGGAGTGGTATTTTAATGTGGTCAAATCGGGTTGATTCACGATACTATTTGAGAAGGTCATGAATTTGGTTGTTTGGAAGTTCAAGCTAAGCAGATTACTGTCTAGCCAGCATTTGATTTTGTAAAGGCCCTTTTCTGCATGTTTTTTTGTTTTTTCCCAAGTGTGACTTGTAAAGAGTAGCACAGTATCATCGGCGTATGATATAATTTCTCCCGAGATATCAACACTCAACATGTTATTTATATACATTAGGAATAGCTGGGGACCAAGAACTGTTCCTTGGGGGATACCACATTTTATTTCTTGTATTTCACTCAAGTAGTCATTTATTTTGACTTTTTGCGTACGGTTGGTCAGATAGTCCTTAAAAAGCTCAAATACAATCCCGCGGATGCCGTAAGATTCAAGTTTTGGCAAAAGCATTTCGTGAGATATACTATCGAAAGCCTTTGCCAAATCTATGAATATTCCTATAACTTTTTTATTCTCTTCTAGATTTTCATGTATTTTCCTGGTGAAATGAAATAGAGCATCCTCTGTAGAAAGATTTTCTCTGAAGCCGAATTGCCGTGTTGATATTATCTTATTTTTAGCTAGGTATTTATTTAATCTGGAGACTATGCATTTTTCTAGAATTTTAGCAATTATCGATATGACTGAGATCGGTCTATAATTTTTAGGGTCATTCTTATCGCCATTCTTATATACGGGGGTTATGATTGATTGCTTTAGTGCAGTTGGAAATTTTCCGGAAGTGAATATGGTATTTATTATGTGTGCTAGTATTGTAACTATGTTTGCTCTGATTTCCTTGATTGTTTTGGTATATAGTTGGTCCGAACCACAGGATAGTTTATTTTTCAGTCTTTTGATTATTTCTGAAACTTCTTCCGATGTTACAGGATCTAGGTACATGGAGTGTAATTGATTGTTTTCTATAGGGGGAGTATCTGTAAAATCCGAATGTTCGTCATTTTTTATGAAATCTGACATTTTCACCCCAACTGTTGAAAAATGTGTATTGAAGATATTGGAAACTTCGTTTGGTTTTGATGTTATTATATTTTGATCATTGTACAATTCAAAATTTTCCGATGTTACGTTTTTCGTATTTTTTATCATTTTCCATATGGTTTTTGTATCATTTTTGGCATTGATTAATTTAGTTCTATAGTAATTTTCTTTTGTTTTTGTTAATAGTTTTGTAAGGTGATTTCGGTATTGTTTATATTCATTCCAGTTTTCTGGGTTATTTTCGTTAATGCATTTTTTTTTCAGTTTATCTCTCTTTTTGATTGATGTGATTAGTCCCTGTGTTATCCAAGGCTTAATTTGTTTGTGAATATGAATATTCCTATAATGTGTGCATCTCATTATAGCAGAGGATAATTTATTTTGAAATGATTCGTAGGCTCTATTTACATTTTGTTCGACGTAGACTTCGTTCCACGTTTCTTGTTGTAAAATATTATTGAGTTCGTCATAGTTAATATTTTTTATCTGTTTGTAAGTGGGTTCTGTATTTTCTGAGTAGGATTTATCTTTTTCAGAGATATTTATTATAACACTAAAATGGTCTGTTATTGCGCTTTCGAATATAATTGGAATTATTTGTATATTACTAGAGTTGTGGTCCATTCTAATAAATGTATGATCAATGCAGCTCTTTGTTTCTGAAGTTACTCTAGTGGCTGATTTTATATATTGTTTATAGCCACATGAGCTAAGAACGTTAATATAAGAATTTGTTATTATGTCTGACTTATTTAAATCTATGTTCAAGTCTCCTATCAACACACTGAAATGGGATCTACCGTTATGTTTCAAAAAATACTCCAATTGATCGATGAATCCCATTACATCTGTGGATGGTGGTCTGTAGATTGCAAAAATATCGTAGTTTGATTTGTTGATTATCATCTTAATTTGTGTGACGCTTATGTCTGAGATTTTTGTAACTAGTGTTGTGAAGTTCAACTTATTATTAATAAAGACACATGTACCGTCGTTTTGGTTAAGATTAGAATTATTATAATGTGTGGTATAATTTGGCAATTTGAAGTTTTCTATGTTGGGAACGTTCCAAGTTTCTGTTAATATAATTACATCGCACTGAAAATCAAGAGATTCCAGATACACAACAAATTCATCAAAATTTTTCCTAAGACTACGTATATTTTGATGTATGATATTGATTCCAAGGTTCAGATATTTTAAGGTTGATTCTTGCAATTCATTACAATTCTTTACAATATGTTCGTCCACCCTGTTATAATCTTCTAATTCCTCAACATATTCTAACATTTCACAGCAGTATTGATTTTTTATCAAGTTACCATAAAAAAAATAAATAAATATAAAAATGCAAACAGAAAGAGTATTTGATAAAGTAGGTAGGTTTGAGTTTTTACGTGATTTTGTTTGCCCATTCCGATATGAATATAGTACTTTAAAATTTGTTTAATTCATACTCTCCATTAGACATTTTTAACAATTTGTGTTATGATGACCAAATATTATTGTGTAATATGTAATTGATTTATTGATTTCAATTCAATTTTTTTTTCATCTATAAAACCAAATATTTTACCATTCATGCTCCAGATATTTTTGTAACCATATTTTTCAGAGGCTTTCATCATCAAATCTAGTTTGTATTTGGTTAGGTCTTCTTTGATATGTATTCTTGTCCCTTTTAGTTTTCTCCGGTTTTTCAGTATCTCCAATTTATCCTCGTAATTTGACAGTTTCACAAATAATGCTCTTGGTTTGTTGGTGGTACTTTTTCCTATCCTGTAGCATTCGATGGCGTTTTTCTTCTGGATTCCTAGGTTAACCAACATGTTATTGAAGTCTTCCATCGGTCCACTATTTCGGGTTTCGTTGATACCGTATATTCGTAGGTTTTGCCTCCGTGAGTGTTGCTCGAGCGAGTCTATCTTTTCTTCTAAATTTTTTATTTTGTTTTCATAAGATAATGAAATTTCATTCAGCTTCGCGTCCAGTTTCTGTTCGAAAGTAACACTCACTCGTTCTATTATACTTTGCACAAAGTCGTCCTTAGAATTTATTTTTAATAATTAGATAAGAAATTATTTTCTCTTCAAAAATCTAATAGACATTTCTTCATAGATCAACACGAAAAAGTATTTTTTTTTTCATAAATAATTTCATTGTTTGGTAACTCAACAATCTGTAATAAACTAATTCGAACAACCGTTATTTTTTTTTTTCTAGAGCTGAAAAAATACAAAAAGAGGCATACCTAAATATCAAAGTACTAAAAAAAATTCTTCTATTTTTTACAAAACTTTTAAATATTACACCGATCCTCACACGCCTCATACTCGCCGAGGAAGTGAGATGATATTTCATCATCTCCACATTAGCGGCATGTGGGGTTGTCTTCTACACCCATTAGTAATATGTGTCTGCCTAACTTGTTGAGCCCTTTCAGTATTTCTATAAGGAGGCGTAGGTATTGCTTGGCGGCTTTTGCCTAAGAGTCATGCCGTCCTTGTCTTGCCCGCCATAAAGCCCTTCGACTGCCTGTAGCCGGTAATTATCCCCCCAAAGTTCATTTAACTCTTCTTCCACCCACTCATCAAAAGCTGAGGAGGTTAGGCTTCTTGCGATGCCTAGTACAGGCTCCGGTCCATACAACGGCGTTGCGAAACAGGTTCTAGTAAGTCTGTCTGCCATGTTATTTCCACGCACCCGTCTGTGACCAGGGAGCCATGTCAGCAGAACTTATTTCGTTTCAGCTTGTTTCTCGAGAGCATTTCCCATAGAAATATATATTATATACTTACTCTAGAATGCTAATCCCGCCAATTTCCACGGCAAAAAGCATGCCGCGTTTGCGACCCATTTACGATGTGCGCATGCGCGTCATCAGTGTAGTTTGGGCAGATTGTTGCCAAGTTTGAAAATAATTTGGTGCTCCAATTCAGAGTTTTTTGTTATGAGGCAATAAAACACATGTCATTTGGAAGATAGAAATTTGACAGCGCATTTAGGACTTTTTAAACCGAAGAGAACCTTTCAGAGATAGATTACTCCGAATTTTAGGCGCGAAAGAAACTTATTTAAAACAATAATGTACCCTACGCTATCGTAATTATAATGACCGTGCAACAGTGCTTTTTCATCAACAGAAAGACTTGTCACTAAGATCTGTCACTCTTGTCAGAGACAGAGACGGTTTTTAGAATTTCAGATTTTCTCTTGTCGCTTTGTGTGGTATTTGTTGTCGTTGGTTATTTTTTCATCTTTCGTGAATTTGTATTAATCTTGTTCCTTTAAAGACAATTTCTAATGAAGCCGTTTCTTCCTAAAAATAAACAATGAACTGTATATATCATTTTTGGTAGATAACGAAATTTTATATGTTCCTATATGCTCTGCTCAAAATAGCTTAAATATTATTTTAGCTTGACAAAAAAGGCATGATTTTTGGTTATTGACATTTGAGTGAGAAAATTGTAATTTGTGGCAGACATTATCCTCATGAAGATTCATGTGAAAACGACAATAGAATAATTTGAAACCTAGTGCAGTACCAATACTGTGACTGCGTAAGCATGCACGGCGAGTGATATAGATTCCTACAAAAAGTACTAAACTACACAGAATCGCCACAGAAAATTAATGTCAATATGGAAGTGCTTTTCTTTGATGGTAAGGAAAATACTTCTGGCCTCACTTTTTCATGCACCCCAATTGTGGAAATTGTGGAAATTGTGGAAGTATCGTTATTTCAAAAAATATAGAAATATGATGAAGAGAAAAGTTGCTTAGAATTGAACGTTAAGTTCATCGCAACACATTAGCGGGAATATTTTTGCAATGAACTCGTATTGAAGTTTCAAGCTCAGCAACATTATTGAAGGGGCGATCTCTGTAGACTTTTTGTTTTATGTATCCCCACAAGAAATAATCCAGAGGTGTAAGGTTTGGAGAACGAGGAGGCCATCGAGGATCGGTATTTCGTCCTAACCATTTATTATGAAATGTCCTATTCAGCCACTGAGAAACATTTCTAGTAGAATGGGCAGTACATCCGTCATGTTGGAACCATACTTTTTGACGTTCTTCCAATACCATATCATCCAAAAACTCTCCTATTTCAGTTTCCAAAAAGTTCAAGTACCTGTCACCATTCAAATTCTCTCGAAAAAAAAACTAGTAATGTATCAATTAATATACCACACCAAACGTTTGTTTTCTGATAGTATTGATTTTTGTTGTCAATTATAAAACTTGGGTTGACATCTGACCACCATCTGCAATTATGTGAACCCCATTTGTGGTAAAAGTCGATTCATCTCCAAACAGAATACATCGATGAAAATCTCTTTGTTCTTCTATCTCACCCTGAATCCACATGGAAAAATCATATCTCAAATCATAGTCTCTTTCTTGCAATGTACAAATGAATGTAGGTTTGTAAGCATGGTACTTATGTTTCTTGAGAATACGCTTCACAGAGGTTTTTTTATGCCGGTATAATCACTAATTTCTTGGGTGGACCTTCTAGCATTTTCTACCACTGCTTGAAGTACGTCAAGCTGGTTTTCTTCTGTGCATACAGGTTTCGTACGCTCCATATTATGTTTATATTCTAGTGAGCCGATCTGTTTGAAATTCTTTAAAATTCTACTTACACTTAAATAGCAAATTTGTTTGTCTGGATGCAGCTCGTTGAACATGTTTGCAGCTTGGCGCATTGTTTTATAACCATCACCACAGATCAAAATTAATTCTGCCTTTTCAGTTAACGTTAATACTACTGGGCGAGGCATTTTTAATTAAGGACAAATATGAAAACGTTTGACAGGCAAGTTTCAAGATGCCACATTATCAAACTACAGTATTGTTTTCGGGCGGATGAGTTTTTTGTTCATGGCTACCCGCGATAGATTTTGGAGTGTTTTTTAATATCTGTTCTAGTTGAGGCATTGTTGTCAGAAGAACAGATATTTTATACTTTTATTGACAGTTTATTCAGGTGAACATTTACTTAGTAAAATATTTGCCTCGTTAAAAAGAGTATTTTTTTATTCTAGAGTTCTGTTAAATATCGTTGCATATTGGAAGAGCTGGTATCAAATTACCTTTCAGAACTGAGCTCCCATATATCAGCTTCCACATCAGTTATATAAATCGATTGATATCGTTCAACTATTTTCAGGTATCACGTTACATTTCCGTTTTATCGTCTGTTATATCAACGTAATTTGTTATAGCTAACGACCCCCTCAACTGCATTCATCATTTCACAAACGCTTCAGCCTCGCTGTGAAATATACGACCTCCGATAAATTCCAGAAACCGTCTCTTCTGCATGTAATGATGTATATACTCACAATCGGCTAAATACGAAAGCCTTCATCATGGAGCTTTGTGCTTCCTGAAAAAGCAAGAGTCGTAAATCTGTTATTCGCTCACTGTCTCTAGTAAAATTGTGTTGACTGTTAGTCGACAACACATACTTATCGTCGTTAAAGAAGTGGAGTCTTGGTAATCTGCATTTGTATAGATAACTGGATATATGAGTAGCTTCTCATGATCTGAGTCATCAACATCAGTATATTATAACTTTAGAACTTTAAAGGAAACCTAAAGAACAACTTTATCTATAAGTACAATACAAAATTATATAAAGTTTCTGTATAAATGTAATGCATGCAGTGAAGGTAAAGTTAGTATTGTTGATATTAATAAGGGTCAATCAAGAATGTTCAATAGTTACAAAGTGGTTTCTAGTATCGTGGATTCCATGTGACGTTTCCGTTCCTGTTTTAATGAAGGAATCACAGTATCCATAGCAGAAATAGTATTCAAAAACTTGATGACACACCTATTGCAGTCCAGGACTCAGTGCCTCAAATGCCTGCAATAGTTAGTGTAATTGATAGGAATTGAAACATAAATTCACCGAGTCCTTCACCCGTTAGTACCAGAATGGATAGTCACGAAACATATTCTGCTTCTCTTTTATACCCACGACTTTCACAAGTGTCCCTTCTAATGTAAAATACGCACCTGTTGAAAAATCAGTGGATCGGAACTCTATTAAATTTGGAATACCGAGTCCAAATACTTCGCTTAGTATTTTCCATTTAAATGTACAATCCATTAAAAGTAAAGTAACCGACTTAAATATTTTCTCCATTGAAATCGATATACTTTGATATTTTATGTATTAATGAGCACTGGCTGACTAAATATAAAGTCTTCTCGGTAGCTCAGTTGGTAGAGCACCATACCGGCAATCTGGAGCTCGTGGGTTCGAATCCTGCTCGAGGAGAATCTTTTTTCTGGAATTTTAAAAATCTGACTGAATGACGCAAACCTATTATATTTATATCATTTATTTCACAGACACAAAACTCCCAATTTATAAAGCAGTCTTTCTCGCTTGATGATTTCTCTTTAATTGCAAATTTTAGTATGAAACGTAATATTCATGTCGGAGTAACTATTTTCTTTAAGTCAATTTATAAATGTTCTCCTTTTATACAAATCAAGGAACTCTCTGAGTTGCATTGCGGATCAACTGGTGTTCTCTGTGACAATCTAATAATAATAACAACATACAGATCCTAACATTAGGGACTGCAGACAATTACGTTAAACTATATCGCACAAAAAAATAAAAATTTAATTTTGCCACTTCAATAAATCAAATAGATATGTACAATTCTCAGACCTAAGTGAGACTATTGACTGTGTACCGCACAATATATTAATCAATTAACTGAAATTTTTCAAATTTTTCGAAAATGGCCAAAAAATTTTTAGGTCCTATTTGACGCTCTGTTCTAGGTCCGGTCCTATTTCTTATAAATGTCGATGACCAGCCCAATAGTGCTCCATCAGTCTACCCTTTTTTGCTGACGACACCTAATACGAAGATATATTGAAAAATTCTTAGCATACTATAGAACCAAACAAAATTTCAATGTCAAAATATTTTATCATCATCATCACTCAACATATTCTCCTACTAATTGGATATATTCATTACAGCGAATCTGCAACGTCTATAGACCTTTCAAAAAAAATGTTTCTTCTTGCTTTGCAAAGCAAACCTCCACAGCTTTTATTTCCTCCTCGTTGGAGAAAATTTATGACCTTTTGAACTTTTTTTCAGTTGAGGAAAGAGATGATAGTCGGAAGGAGCCAAATCTGGTGAATAACCCGGTATTCAAACCCTAACCCAAGTAACACACCTATATTGGTAAAATATTGGTACAATATTGTGAACATATTGGCGAAATATTGGAAATGCAATATTGGCGAGAAAAAAAATGTGAACATTCGGCGATATTGGTCCAATATTACTTGAATAATATTGGCAAAATATTCTTGAACTAATATTGGCCTCAAAATGTTCGGCGATATTGGTACAATATCGCTGATACAATATTCTGACAATATTGGCACAATATTTAAAAGTTATATTGTCGAGAAGTAGTATGTGAACATTTTGCGATATTGGTCGAATATTGTTTGAATATTTTAGAAATAGTTTTGGTGGAATATTCTTGAAGCAATAAAGGCATCAAAATATTTATTGATATTGGTACAATATTTATCGATATTGGTACAATATTTATCGATATTGGTACAATATCATTTGGATATATTGGTGGATGTCAATATAACTTGGTGAATTATTAAATGTCCTTTAGTTGATGAAGGTGACACCAGAGTCTGTCTTTTGATGGCCATAACCACCGAGTGAGCTGTCTTGAAAACAAGGTAAAGTAATTATTTAATATACTTTCGTAGGTTTTAGAAGACGTTGTATATGTAGAGCCATCTAGTGGATTTTTATCTAAGTTTGATCATGACGTAATTTCAATATGTTTCATTGAATATTCGGCCAATATTCAAATTTCATCTCAATCTAGATGTAGGAAACAATTTGAAGACAATATTGTTTTAACGATATCGATAAATATTATTGAAACAATATTGACCCAATATTAATTCATAAGATTTGTTGAATATTGGCGAAATGATATTCAACCAATGTGTAATCACACTTGGACATACAATATAGTTTTTATTCCTAGAATCGATATCAGGGGAATATTGGGATTGCAATATTTATTGTAGATGTTAAAAACGATGTGAAGACAATATTGTTTTATCGATATTGGTAAATATCATTGAACCAATATTGACTCAATATGAGTTATTACAATTTGTCAAATAAAGTGGAAATGATATTCAACCAATATTCTAACAAACATGGAAATACAATATAGTTTTTTCCGCTATAATCGATATGACTAGAATATTTGGATTGCAATATTTATTCTAGATGTGGAAAACAATATATAACCAATATTGCATTATCGATATTGGCAGAAATTATTCAACCAATATTGACCCAATATTTCGTGTGATAATCCACATTCAAAACTAGTTCAACCAATATTCCACCAGTGTTATTAATATAATATTGTTTTTTGAATATTCACCCATATTGGACCAATATTGAATTTACACGTACAATATATCTATATTGGCCCAATATGGAACCAAGATTCAGCCGATATGATGTGCTACCTGGGAAATAACGAATTTTTTGCATGGCAACATGAGATTTGTGTGCAGGGGCAGGGGCGCTGTCCTGCAAAAACAAAACACCTTCGGATAGCTTTCCGCGTCTTTTCTCTTCAATTTTTTCTTGTAGAGTGGTAAGTAATGTCGAATAGTAATCTCCAGTTATTGATCCAATCAGTCATGATTACTCCATGGCAATCCCAAAAAACTCAAGCAAGAACTTTTCTAGCAGATTTTTGGACACGAAACTTCTTGGAGAACCGGAGTGTCGCCATTCCATCGATTGTTGCCTTGTTTCTGGATCGTAGAAATGGACCCAAGTCTCATCCATAGTAACAATTCGGTTTAAGAAGTCTACATCTTTTTCAAATCGAGCACAGATCGAACGCGATGCTACTACCCTTGCACGCATTTGGTCAACATTCAAACATTTGGGGATCCATTTCGCGGCAATTTTTCTCATGTCCAAATTGACGTGAACTATATGATGAACGCATTCGTAAGAAATATTCAGTGCTTTAGATATCCGTTTTAGCCCAATTCGACGGTCTGTTATAATCATGTCATGAACTGAATCGATATTTTCGGGAAATGACACAGAAACTGGCCTTCCCGATCGGTCATCAACTTCAATGAAAAATTTACCTCTTTTGAAGCGTGCACTTCAATTTTTCACGGTCGCATACGAATGACATTGATCACCAAGAGTATTAAGTGTATCTTCGTAAATCTGCTTACTTCGTAACCCTTTTAAATACAGGTACTTGATGATGATTTTTCGATTTTCACAATTTCGGTGGACATATTTTTTCTTTTAATTTATTGCGTAACTCTGTTTTACTTTTTTGACGTCAAACTTTACACTGACACTTCTAATAAGTTATTGTTCGTTGCTATGGTAACGCAATATTTTGTTTATGCAGGGAACTGGTCTGGTCTAACTAGATATCAATACATCCTCGTAAGCCCATTCAAATAGAGATTTTAAAATGCTGCTAAACTCACTTGGGAAGAACATACAACTTTTGTGTGCAAGAATATGTCACGGAAAATTTTTCTAATACGTAACCTGCGAAATTTCTTGTCACACTCAGCACTGTTAACAGCTCATCACGCACTGATACAGTCCACAATATCTTATGCCCTATTAGTATGGCACTTGCTTCAGCAGTCTTCTTCATGCAAAGGAAGGTGGTCAGAATCATTGCTGGATTGCCTTATAGAGATGACTGTAGAGGTGCTTTCAAACATTTTAAGATACCCTGTTATGTGCTTACATACTGCAATGTCTTATGCATATAAAAGCAAACTTGAAAAACTATAAGACAAATGAAAGTTCACATTAATACACAAAGTGAAATCTGTTATTAAGCGTTTCCTGGCTGATAATGCGATTTATGATTTTAATGAGTTCCTATCAACCGATTTTTCACAACTTATACATTGATTAATGTATCGTTACGTTTTGTTGTTAAATTTCATTCTGCAAGTGTTTTTGATGGCAAAAATTGTTTAGCTTTAGCTTTACCTCCAGTTATTTTTAATTATTATTTGAGTTTTTAGTTTTATTTTATTACTGACTTGTCAAAGTACTATTGTGTAATATGACCAATAAAGATTTATCTATCTTTACGTTTCGGGTGGAATTAGTATGTTAATTAACCCCTAAAATAGCATACGGGGTCATAAGCCAACCACCGCAATTTTTGAATTGGTCGAGATTGGATCAGATTGTAGGCGGGTTGTAAAGGATAAGCGGCCCTACGAGAACTATCAGATCTTTTGTGTTGACCCTTTCCATGGCCAGGGATTCCCAGACTATGTGAAATGTGTATAAATTTCCTGGGAGCCAATTTTCTGATGTAGGAAGGTGTTGAGAAGGCACGTTCCTCTCGCAGAAAAGCGCTAGGCATTTCCAAAGCAAATGTTCTGCAGTTTTAGCAAAGTTCTCACATACAACTCAGGACAGTGTTTAGAGAGAAGTCTCGTTACCAATTTATAGTTTTTTTTGTCAAACCCAAAAAGTTGTTTAGATTTCCTTAGCGATAGGCTGAGTAGTCTTTGAGCTTGTCTTTGACCTGATGAGATTTTATTTACCCAGCATCAGATTTATTCTTTCAATAAATGATGCAACTCTTGAATCTTTCAATAGTTTAAGCGATTCAGGGATTATTTTTGATGAAGATCTCAACTTTGATGATCATGTCAATGACATTTGTAACAAAGCATTCAGAATGCTCGGGTTCATCAAAAGAAATACTTGCCATATTACAGACTGCGATGCAATAAAAACGTTATAATTTTCACTGGTTCGGAGTGTTTTGTAGTATAATGGTGTCCTCTTTATGCTTGTCATAAAGATAGATTAGAAAAATCGTTTCACCAAATACCTAATATGGAAACTTGGCCTACCATATTTTGGATTCAACTCAGAAATGAGGCTTTCTGTTTTTGATTCAGTCACTTGAGGATAGACGTGACTTGCAATGGTTCTATTTCTTCACAAAATAATACATTCTTACTTCAATTATTCTGCTCTGTAAGAAGAAATTTTCTGTTAACTCCAGAAGCTTGAGGAGAAATTATTCAAAAAGGTATTATTCTTACTAAAGCATTAAACTGATATTTTGAAACAGAAAAAGTCACGTTACTAGCAAAGCAACCATCTAACTCTCTCAAGACTCAAAACAGGATTAAAGTTTAGGAGCATATAATATCTGTCCTCAAGTTAGCCTGGCTATCGTTATCCCAATTTCTATTCAGGCCTTGCAATAAATATAAGGGCTGTTCAAGAATTAAAAAGTGAATTTACTCTCTTTTCGGTTTCATCTTCAATCTGCTTGTGTATTAAATATTTCATAACTCAGATATTTCGACGTTACGAGAAAAAAAAAAACATAATGCAAATTATTCGCATTATAAAAAAAAACTCTTTATGTCTCAAAATTATTCTCATTTCTACTTATTCTATGTCAAGGATCTTTCTGCAACACTCAGTTATGGTTTGAATTAATTTTTTAATAGAAACATGACGTTGAATTCAAAATGAAACTGATTATTGGATACAAAATATTTTGTTTCATTTAATAAATTCTCCTCGTATAACTCTCGAGTCTGTACAGAAACGATGGTTATAGTATAGACTTGTGAAGGTTCCACCCTTCTTGGTATTCTGAACCAAATGCTGAATTTAATGGCTTCCGGATGTAGATTCAATGGTTGTATATTGTCGAGCTCTATTTGAAATGAATTTCAAAATAACGTTTGGTTACAGTTATTTCTGTATTGTGGTCTGGGGTCACCGATGTGTTATTCATTTTCTCATATTTTCATACTGAGTAATAAACAATAAAACTCTCCTCGGAACGACTAGCAGGATATTTCCATATGTATCACATTATCCGTGTCTTCCGAGACCTCTCCAACACACTTTATGTTAACGGAATACGGCTATAAGTTGTCGACCGCCCCAGATGCATCCGTCAATGCAGAAATGCTTTGTTCGTGATGTGAAATATATGACCGCCGATAAGTTGCCCAGACCGCCTCTGCTGCATATAATGTCGACGTATCCACAGTCGGCTTAATGGGAAAGCCTCGTGAGGCTTTGTGCGCCCGGAAAATGCACTGCACCGTAAATCTGTAATTAGATTTCTGTCTGATATAAAAACGTATTAATTCTAATTAGGTGCTGCTGTGATTGCCAATCACTGAATAAATCAAGTTCTTGGTAATTGGGAATTCTTTGTGGCGACACTCAGGAACGCCGTGCGATTTCCGCATAAGTGAATTTTCAAATTGTGTTATGAATGTGTATGATCAATTGTAAATGACCCATTAAATCCCAAAGATGTATAAAGACTCCCTAACTTGATTTTTTAGTATAGTGACTACTAAATGCATGTGCACGGAGGTACGGAAATCGGAGGTATACACCTCATCGTCGCAAATCCAGCAACTCCGGAACTCTTCTCACTGGATTAGTTAGGAACAGTACGAGTTTTTTTGTATATTGTTGGTGTTTACCAACTGCGTCTCATACGCCTATGCCAGGCTGTAGATTTCTCCGAGAGCTACAACCTGACCAGAAATACGTTTGAAAACATCGTCATCAATGAAAGTCATAGCTCATAGCTAGAATAAAGCTCGGGCGAGCCATCCGAGTACCACTACCCGAGCAGAACACTGTCCGGGCTCTCTCGTGGAACCCGGACTACTGAATTCAGAACCACCATGCACCCCCTAAGGTTGAGGCCCGGAAGGATGAATTTCCCAGCACTCGTACGTACTCGAAAGCTCACCCCCCCTATCCACCACCCCCGCTCGTTTAAGCGGTTCCTCATCCTGATGACTGGCGATCAGCAGAATAAAATCTGACCGTTTGATATGGAGTGCCCAGCCAATTCTCGGCTTGAAGCTCCCTTATATCTGACATGAGTTGACTTTTAAACAATGACTTTACTTTACTTTACTGTGCATGGTGCCCCCCTGAAACTGGCTGAAAATTCAGAAGTCGTCTTGAGTTCTTTTATAGAACATGGCCACATTTGCTCCGGCCAATGCCGAAGCTGGTGGGCGGAGCCTATCGGAGCTCCGCTCACAGATATACTGTCGTATGCAAAAACTCATTTTCGTATTTCTGGCCGAGGATGACACTCCCCCCTTTCAAGGAATCGCTTGGCAAAGGGATGAAACGGCCATGGTATGTCCTGAAAGGGACCATTATTTTTTTGGGCTCTTGACCTTTTTTTTCACAACAGCTGAAATAAAAAATTATCCTAATAAGAAGGGGTATGATTAAAAAAAAATTAAAATAATATCAAAAATATTCAGTACTGCTCCCGGCTGTCCAAACTCGTAGATGGTATGAAGTTTTCAACTTATCGTAGGGATTCCAGGATACTCCTCTACCAAACTTTTATGTAAAGAGATGTTACATATATCCACATACGCTTATTATCCAGCTTCTGCAGAGGTGTCACATACTTATTTCGCCCTTGCCCACTGGCTAAGGACAACCAGCCGTTGGTGATGCAACATCCGTTGTGTCGAATTACCCTAGCACTAGTAATTGGAACAACTGACTGGCTATGGGAATACGATGAACATCAAACCCACGAAGCAATTGGACATCCTCAGTTCCACTGGCATAACTTGCTTCAGTATCGTTTCGAAAATCTGGGTCACTGGAAATTTCGAGTCCCTGCCTTCCACTGAAGTGCAACACAAAACTATTGTTTGCTGAGCCCCACGTTGGGCGCCATGACAACTGAATGCGTGTGCACGGAGGTACGGAAATCGGAGGTATCCACCTCATCTGGCTGGCTACGCTCCGAGCACAGCATCGTCGCAAATCCAGCAACTCCGGAACTCTTCTTACTGGATCCGTCAGGAACAGTAAGAATTCTTTTAGTATATTGTTGGTGTTTACCAACGGCGTCTCACACGCCTACGCCAGGCTGTAGATTTCTCCGAGAGCTACAACCTGGCCAGAAATACTTTTGAAAACATCGTCATAATTAAAAGTCATATCTCATAGCTAGAATAAATCTCGGGTGAGCCATCCGAGTACCACTACCCGAGCAGAACACTGTCCGGACTCTCTCGTGGCACCCGGACTACTGAATTCAGAAGTCGTCTTGAGTTCTTTTTTAGAACATGGCCACATTTGCTACGGCCAATGCCGAAGCCAAGCCGCTGATGGGCGGATCCTATCGAAGCTCCGCTCCCAGTTATACTCTCGTGTGCAAATATTTATTTTTGTATCTAGTGCGCGAAATGCTACTTTGGTGATAGAGAACTGATTTCGCGCATGAGATGCAAACAAAATTTTTTCTACAAACGTCAAAAATATTGTTCTAAAATAAGTAATAACTATGAAAAATAGTATTGAACTGGCTTAAATAATTTTTCCAAATCAAGTAATTACTGTAAGTATGGAAATAAAATGGCATTTGTTGACAATTATTTCAAAGTGACAGTTCTTGATAATTATTTTGGAGTGACTTTTTATTCGCGTCAATTTCGTGCGTGATATTTATTATTGTAAAAGAATGGAAATTTCGAGCGACGATGAACTAAGCAGTACCCCACCTAACTTGATAGATGCGGCCAATTCCGTAATTTCCAACCTTTTACCGGAGAAATCGAGGAGGCAGTATGAAAATGCATATCAGCAATTTTATCTGGTTTAGGAATAAATATTGGTTCGTGCACTGGCTGCACCATTAATGTTAACATTGTAAATAATAAATAAAATTAGGTAGTGTAAAATTTTCTCACAATTTGAAAGCCTTAATTATTGTTCTACATTAATAAATAAACGATTTCTTGTTTTTTGCTTGATTGAGGAGTTGAGGACCATATAGGTTAGAATATGAAAATCCCATATAGTTTACATGCAGTGTGCGAAATATATTTCGCACATTACTTCGCGCACGGTGTCATGGTAACGAATGAAAATGAAAAAAAAGTGCCACTTCGCATACTGTTGTCAATGCGCGAACCTTGTCATTTTCTGACGTTTGTAGAAAAAATTTATTTTCATATTTCTGGCCGAGGATAACAATAGGGGAATTAAATAATCAGAATTGTCCTTGTGGATTTGATTAATTGTTTAATATTGACTTTTCAAATATAGAAAATTCCCTGGCGTTGAAGAATCAAAAAGATTTTTTTATATGAATAAATACATATTTTTGTTAGCGAATACAATCACAATTTCAATAATGTTATGAATCCAATGAAATGGCACAAAGGGGTATATTTTCAACCTTTTTTTCACTGATACACGGATATCAATGAAGAGATTGGTGCATCTTGACCTAGAATAGGTTAACCGGATGAAAGTTATGAGAAGAGTATTCAAGCGAGTGCTGAATTAACCTATGATATTATGCATTTTCACGTACCCGGAATCCGAATATATTCTGTGTTGGTGAAAGTTGGTTGAAATTACTAGATTGTGATAGCTTCAAGAAGTCCAATAATAAGGTAATTTTTTCTTTTTGTATATCTGACTTCATTAGAGGTGGAGTGTATTTTTGCAGATATATCTCTTGATATTGAAGTAGTATCTATAAAAACAAGTCTTGCAAAATACTTTAAAATATGTGTTTCATTTGAATATTGAAGCCCACTAGCCTTAGATCAAACCTTTTGAGCTTACTTGATCACTTCAATTTGAATACTCAAATAAATGAACCTACTCGTGTCGCAGGTGAATCTGCAAACCGTATTGATAACATTTTTTCTTCTGTACCTTCACTATACACTGGGATAAAACATACCTTTCTGTTGGGCCACACATTACAGTACTCTTGTCACAACGTGAAAGCAAATCTCAAATGAAAGAAACAGGAGATAGGACACGGCTATACAAATTAGCGTGCGCGAAGCCTGCCAAACATTTCGAGTTATTCCTGAGGAGTGGGAAGCGGCACAGATTCGTATTCAGGGAAAATGTCGGTTATTATTTCACAAAGTTATATCTTCATTTGGGTTGAGTGGGAGCGCATTTTCATGAAGAAAAGGAGTTCATATAATCACCTTCATCAAATATTTCTTCTGACCAATTTCAAACTGTACACCTGAAAAATTGCTGCAAGTGTGTTTTGACAAAAACGTTTTTCTATGAAGAATTCACTCTAGTGCGATTGGCACAATACGGGTTTTCAATATATCGTAAAAAAATATCTAAATCATCTAGTATATACGTGTGAGCTATGGTCAGTGACTCATGAATTTCATTTTAAGAGACAAATTCTGTGAATAAGTTATCAATTTGTAAATTTTCTGTCCTTTCTTTATTTAGAACTGTTAGATTATATCAAATCTGTTTGTAATCCACTAAGATTATTTAATATAAAGTTATTCAGGAGAATTGAGTACCTACCGTCTATAAATAACATTAGAATGGTCTCGTATTATACTGCGATTTTCTTAAACGTCGATTTTTATTTCAATGTAAGTTTTACTAAAACACTATAAAACAAATGAGATGCAGAAATGATTCAATTTTGAATCTAGCTTCACTAAACAAGCAAATTCAGAGAAATGAAAGATAACTAAGAGTAAAAATTTCGATCAAAAATCAATTCAATTTATTTCACAATACATATCAATTAAAGAAATAGAAATTACCCAAACCCGAAAACTACGTCAAAATCAGTAGTTGAGTATGCTTGTATCTCCTAAAGACGCTAAATTTTTTGGCGAAACGCGCGTCGAGTATGACTTTGACATTTTTGCGTGATTGAAATGCTATCTGAAACACTTATACAATAAATAACTATTATTTCATATTAGTTCAAAGTCAAAGTGAGAGTTCAGCTTCAATGTCAAAGTGACAATTCTGCTTTAACGTTAAAGTGACAATTCTGATTCCGATTAGTAAATTACTCAAAACTTCTTGATCGGAAAGCAGAATTGTTACTGTGACATTGAAGCATAATAATGTACTAGTTCTAATTTTTTTATTACGGAATAATTCTAAAAAATTAAGTAAGATGAAACAGAAATGTGAAAGAATCATTGACATATCTCTAGAAATGGAAAAGTTATGGAAGTTGAGATTGAATAAATAATTTCAGGGGACGCAGCGCTCTAGTGTGTGATGTCACACCACATGAACGAGGCAACTGGTATTCGCAGAGTGCTTACAAATTTATCGGTGTACAATCACTTGCGCCGTTCGTGTCGTGTATTACACGATGGCTGAAATAAAAAAAATTATCCTACAAATATTGCATTGTGCCTACGTGTGAAAGTACGACAATTAAACACCCCAATAAATTGTTTTTTTATGCACCGAATGACATGAATAAAAAAAAGAGTTGATGCAAACTAATGAGGCACGACTGAATTGGACCTAAAAGTACTACATATGTGTGCCTTGGCGCGGCTAAGGATCTTATATGTAATTATTTGTGGTGTGGCGATCTCAGACATGTGGCGTGACGTCATAGACGAGTCGTTGACAAAAGACGCTTAGCGCTAAGATAAGTAAATTTAAGTAATCTACATCTCAGTCATTTATTGATGGATTAAAAAAAACACTGATTTATTAGTTCTGATCTATATTTTAATTCCATCGCGTCAAATATAGTATTTTCAACACCACTAAACTGATCCATTGTCACTCTGACATTTGAGTGGAATTGTCACCTTGAGAAAAAAAAAACAATTTAAAAAAACAGAGCTATGTAAACACAACCTACCATCATTTTAATCGAACCAGTAAAAACGTTAAATTGACGGATCGTGCTAAAAAAAAATTTTATTTTTTTTATCACCACACGCTTTTTCACTCGATTTCTAGATGCGTATTTCGATAAGCAGTTCCCCCATTTGGGGATCAACTACCTGCTAATGACGACTATAATGGCTTTCTGAGTGGTTCTTGGGACAAGGGGTTAATAAATCGGAATTCGATGGCGCATTATCGCTACTGTGTGAGGGTATAGGAAAATGTTTATATATGATAATATATAATTTCAGAACATCATTTTCTGTGACTAGTTACGGGTTTTATTAATTCTGAAGTTTGACTATCAAATTCACGATATATATCGGATATTTGGTTTGTAACACTGTAGAATGTAAATTTTCGCTACTGTATTTTGTACATTTTTGGAAAGCATCAGAGCAATATAGACTTGAACCCTGTGGTGACCTACTTTCAATGAGCCTCAACGCAACATACATATATGTTTATAAAAATATACTTAGAAAAGTTATTGGGTATAGCCCTCAAACCGTTGTGCAACCGCAGACACGTGTTTCGAGCTTAAGCTCTCATCAGTACGGTGAAATCAAGTGCGTATACCCAATAATTTTTCTATTTATATTTTTATATATGTATTGCCCCTCGATAAATCCATATTGATTTATATGTTTATAGTTGGTTTTCTAACGTCATTCATAGGAATCTTATCAACATTCCCATGCTAATTTCGATTGGAAAATCACATTTCATGATCAATTCACATTTTACAAGTTGTCACTACAAGGAGAATAATTAAGTTCTGGATGCACCATCAGAATAATTCATAATTTTTTTTATTTTCGTCTTGTTCTCATAGGAGCTGCATACGTTATAGTCCTAATTTGTTTCTCAGGGTGGAACCTTGTATTTCTGTTTACTAGGAAAGTGTGATTTGTTTCACGCTTTGCAAGTGATGATCTAAAAACGATTATAAGTAAAAGAAAATTACTTCAAAAAAATATATCCTACTCACTTTGGCATCTAATGTTGTCTTCAACCGATTTTTGGTGGGTGCTTCACATGTATGTATGTGTAGTTCTGGTTATTGAGAAGGTTCATAAGGAGTGTCCTCGAATTATCATATCTGTTTTAATTTTTTGTTCGTTTTAACTGTTTCCGTTTATTTTCATTTGTCAGCTGTCCGATGATATTTCAACTGTCAGCTGTCAACTATTTCATTTTTCGACCTATGGTGATGCAGTTTATGGGTTGAAAACGGATTTTTGCGATAAGCAGCGAAATGTGACCCCTTAGCGGAAAGTATTGACAAAAAAGTTGTAGATAATGAAAAAATCCAAAACTTTTGTTTTAAACACTTTTTGAAATAACCTCAAATTATCCGTCAAAATGACGGAAAACCGGTTATTCTGTTTTTAATTTTTTTATAGCGCATAAATGATTTAACTCAATGTCTTCCACACCGAGAGAAATCCAGTTATACAAGTTTTTTAAAAAAAAAATCTTATAGCTGCTAAGTAAATTATTTTAGCAACTAAATGTTATCTGATCAATGTAAAAAGTGAAGGTTTTGAACGTTAAACGGGTCTTTTTTTCAAAACACTAATTTTGTTTTGAAAAGGTCACCTCTTAGATTCAATAAAGGGCACGATTGTGTTTAAAAGATGGAATTCAAAAAACAAACTGTTTGGCCACTATAATTCACATTTTAACTGTTAAACGATACTTTGTAACCACTAAATAGTTGTCGTTTAGTTCTGGAAATGTAACGGTTCTTTCCACCACCTCTGATCATGCATCTTCTTCGTCACACACGTGTTTCCTATGATGTTTTATTCCACTCACCCCTAACAGACCGTTTCATCATTGAGTCATCTACGTCATTTCAATTCTTATTGTCAATCAGTTCACGTGTGGATTTGGTTGTGTTGTGTAAGTGCAGAAGTAAAGGTTAATACACTTTGTTTATAGTTTGTTTCTACAAGAAATAAATTTCGCGTAAGTGTCTATGTGAGTGTGTGTTTTCAACAACATATTTTATCCGTTGTTATCACTTGTGGGTGGTTATAATCAAACAAGTAAGTATTGGGTGAGGTTCAGGGATGGTGCATTTCCATTTTAGATGATATTCATTTGTTCGAAAAAAATTTACGGTGATGGCTGGAATTGAATGAAAATATGACTTTGTCAGGAACCGAACGGGTTCAGTAGTACTTAATTCCGGTTCGAACAGAAACGATACAAATTAAATATTTTTATATTTCTGAAGTAGAGAGCAAATTCTGCGAACATGAAGAGGTTGTGAAGTATAAAGAGATACTTTTATCTTATGACATGATGATTATTGTTAGATGATTTTTTCATATGGGAACCTAAGATTCTAGTTCCTAAAATTTGCAAATTGAATGAAATTAACATTTTTAATATCTGTCGATTTCTTGTAGGGTAGGGTTGCCACAGATTTTGCCAAAAATTTTCATGTACATTAAATCATTTATTCGAAATAAAGTCTCAAATACTGAAAAATCGGTTTTTCGCCATTCTGGAGTTATGTCGAACATTGTTAAGCATAAACGTTTTTGATTACTTTATTATCTACAACATTTTCTTGTTGACTTTAAACAAATAGAGTTTTTTTTTAATTTAAGGCATCAAATCACCCCCAAAAAACTAAAAAATCAGTCACTATATTTTAATTTCCTAAATAAATCTTGATCAATTTCTCAACGAGTTTCAATGCTGAACTGTCCACTGATAAGTATGAACAACTAATGTGTTACTATTTCAGGAAATTAAATCAAATATGATGAATCTCTATAACTAAAGTAGCTTTTTCATGATATCTCTAGGATTGAAATTTTTAAAAGCGTGCTTGATGAATTCTCATTCTGAGAATATGACACTGGCACTCACCGTGTTGCAACTTCTGTTTAACATATTTTTCGTAGATATTCATCAAATGGCAAACATTTTCTCTTCCAAACACTTTGTTTCTGACCAAAACGTTTTTGAATAGCATACGCATGAAAATAACCTTCCTCTATAGCTCTGATAACATCATCAACGCCAAAACACCACATCAACTCCTTTAAGTTGAAAAATGATTAACAGTTGGGCAAAATTTTTAAATTTCAATAATTCAATTTTGATAGCCTCTACCTTCATGTGTATTAATGATCCGAATTTCATGATGTACTTACTTCATGCACTATTAAAACTGTTTAAGTTTGTAAAATGAGGTTCAACAACTGCAAATCCTTAGAAACTGTTCAAAATCAGCTAAATCGCCACATGTGCTATTTAAGATTTTGTGGCAGTGTTTTGACGTCAATGCTATTTTCAGAACTGTACAGTAAGAAATTATTTTCATGCAGGTTATTCAAAAACCGTTCAGCTGGTAGAGGAAAGTTTTTGGATGCAAAAATGTTTACCATTTGATTGTTATACAGTTTTTTTTAACCACTATAAGATATAGTATAATAATGAAATACTTATCATTTAAGTATTACATCAAAAACAAGTCATCATGAAATGAGTATCTTTTGAATTTTATACAGTCGTCATTTAATATGGAAATGTCAATCATTTAAACATTATATAGAGAACAAGTAAGCTTATATAAGCATCTTTAAATTTTTATAATAACTTCATATAATATTGAAACGCCAGTCATTTAACAATTATATTGGAAGCAAGTAATTTTGATATGACAATACTTTTATTTTTATACGAGTGTTCTTTAACAGTTATACAACTTTTTTGAAAAAATACCCTGATCATTCTGAAAAGGTTACTATGTTGGCGCCTATTCAACTCAGAAATCTTTGTATAACAGGTAATAGATATTTCTCTCGGTTCACAATGTCAAATAAGCATGATTTTTTTTGCAACTCATAAGACGACTAGTTTTTGTGTGAAGTTCATTTTTCTAAAAAAAAAACCTTTATCTTCCAGGAACAAGTGTCTAGTTCAATTGTTGGAATGTCTACTTCAAAATGGTCTATGTAACTGTGATTTATTGATTGTTAAATCGCATAAAATTGAGAATAATCGACAACAAGTCTCTCTGAGTCGATTTTCTGAATATTTTCAATTATTTTCAATAGTTGTAGAAAATAATAGAAATTATCTTATTAAATTAATTTTGTAGTGTAATTATGTATTCCAATATTTTGTTATGAATTATTTAATATAAACCACTTTATGTTATAAAAATAATGAAGAAAGAAAAAAATCAATGAAAATACTGAGTAAATCATGATTCAGATCGACTTTTTTCTCAATTTTAAGTGGTTTGACGATCTATGATCCACCTAGTTACATAGACCATGTTGAAATAGACATTTCAACAATCAAAATGAGCACTTATAGACCTTCGACATACATTAAAAATATCAAGACAATTGTTCGTGGAAGATAAGGGTATTTTTTTGGAAAAATGTAAATAACTCGAAAACAGAAGGAGATATAATCCACAAATTTTCATCTGAAGTAAATCATTTAATCGCGATAAAACATTACTGAAAAATTGTTTTTTTGTCATTTTGACGATTAATTTGAGGTTATGCTAAACAGTGTTGAGGAATCAGTTATTGGTTTTTTTATCATCTACAACTTTCCTCTTAAACATATTTCGCTAGGAAGTCAGGTTAGGCCGCAAATAGCAAAAAAACGTTTTGAACCCCTAAACTGCTTTCCTATTCCACCATTTTGATTGTTTATTTTCTTGCCTGTTACTTATTTTCTTTAAATATTGAAAATATTGAGAAAATCATGATTTATAGTTACTTGTCGGTTTTTCTTAATTTTAAGCTGTTTAACGATCAAGAAACCACCAAGTTACATAGACCATTGAAAGTTGACATAACTTAAAGATCATCGCTATGCAAAAAAATACCAAGACAATTGTTCGTGAAAAACAACGGTATCTTCTTCGAAAAATATACGTAACTCAAAATCTAGTAGTCTTCTGAATTGAGGATCGATCATGCCCATTCGACACCGAAAAGGACATATGCCTACAAATTTTCATGTGAATTGAATAATTTATACGCGAGAAAAATATTAAATACTGAAAATTCGGTTTTTCGTCATTTTGTCGAATAATTTGAGGTTATGACGGGAAGTTTTGTACACAAAAGTATTTGATTTCTATATCATCTCCAACTTATCCATTAGACATTTTTCGCTAAAATGTCACATTTTGCCGAAAATCGCAAAAAAACGTTTTTAATCCCTAAACTACATCCCCATTTCAACATTTTGAGGTGTTTTCGTGTTTTTTCCACAAAGTTGGAACTTCAACAATATTCTACACCTGGACCTTGCCTGTTACTTTTTTTCTTATTTCTAGCATTTAGAATTCGTTTTGTTACAAGCCTATTAGCTGCCTTTGACGATAACCGAAGAGAAAGCAATTACTCAACTAATAGAAAAAAACAAGAATTTCAATAACGTACCTCTTTTTGTTCGTGACCCCGAATCCCCGAAATTATTCGCCCACCTCCTCACAAAAGAAAGTGTCGTTTAGGTCGACAGGGGAGCCTTTCATCCGCCCCATCAACGTTCATTACCCGACACGACAATCCACTTAAAGCCCAGGTGCGTGTGCTCTATAAATATCGATTAATCAAAATGCAATTGATTCTCATTTCGATACCACTCGTTGAGATTTTCTGTTGATTTTCGCGCTTGCTCAAAAAAATACACTAATTGTAAACTACTACAATACCCATCGATTAAAAATGACAAATTGCATGTTCGATTTACTTCACTTAATGGTGAATGAATGAATGTTCAGATTCCGAATTGTACAATTAGGCTGGTGCCAAATCTAATTCTAAACGATTAAAATAAGAAAAGAAGTGACAGGTTAGGGCCAGGTGGAGAATGTTGTTGAGGTTTCAACTTCAAGGAAATTAAAAACACTCAAATAGTGGAATACGGATGCAGATTAGGGGTTGAAAATGGTTTTTGGGGATTTGCTGCGAAACATGAACTTTTAGCATAAAATGTTCAATGGAAAAGTTATAGATAATAATGTAATCGGATTATTTTGTATTCAACACTTTTCGACGTAACCTCAAATTAGCTGTCAAAATGATGAACGATTTCTCAGTATTTAATTTTTTTTCTCTCTCGAATAAATGATTTAAATCACATGAAAATTTGTAGGAATTTGTCTTTCTTGGTGTCGAATGATCATGAGTTTTTCGCAATTTAGAAGATGACTAGTTATAGTATATTTTCGAAAAAAATACCCTTACATTCCACGAAGAATTGTTCTGTTGTTTCTTCGTATTTCGAAGGTACATAGAGAGAAAAGTCTGCAGCAGGTTCATGCACAACGTTGTGTTAAACACAGTTGTGTAGATATTTTACACAATTGTCCATTCTTTCATTCGAAGTAAAGATGGCGTCAACTGAGTAGGACGTGTTTAAGTCGCTCTCTGAGATTACTTGCAAATTCCAGTTTTATTCGACCAGTTGTGTGTTTAAGTAATCTAGTGTTTGCTAACACATACAATGCCAGTTGATACCCGTGAAAATACGTCTACCATGGATAAAAATCAGAATAAACTCCTCACATCACGGATCGAGAAATTGGAATCATTGTTACACCAAGGTTTGAACGATATCAAAAGTCAAATGTCGCCGATGGGAAGCGATCAAGGTGATTTAGTTGATTTCATTAATGTTTTTGAAAACAAATTTCGTGATTCAATCAACGACATTAAATCAGAATTGGATAACATCAATCAAAGAATGATTAACCAACAAAAAGATGTTGAAAGAATAAAGCGAGACCAGCGATCAAAATTCATAATTATAAATGGTATTGAAGAGAATGAGAAGGAAGATTTACTTGATGTCGTTGTTAAACTAATCAACCAAAAACTCAAATTATCTATTTCCAATATCAATATCGACAACTGCTATCGGATGGGAAAAAACGCCAAGATTAAAAGCCTAGGCCGCTGGCTGTGAAATTTGTAAAGAAATGGATGAAGCATAAAGTGTTCGTCGTTAAGAAAAATTTAAAGGGAAGTGGTGTTGTTATCAGTGAAATGCTCTCATCTGAAACTCGAGAACTGTTTTTAAAAGTGCGCGAATCTGTGGGTGCCAAAAACTGTTGGATATATGAAGGTAATATTTACACATTTATGAACAATACGAGGAAACTTATAAGATCTTCACTAGACTTGAGTCAATAAGGACGTTATTATTGTGGTTGATTTGGTTGTTATAAGGTATACTTACGTATTAAATTCAATATACCTACCAATATATTTCTTTACATATTTACATTTCTTTATATATTTACATATTAACTTCTATTTTGGGGGAATTTCTATTCAAGTAATTATTGTGATAATCTCAGGGTGCGATTTTGATAGCGTATTACTTTTTGATTTGATTGTTTATTTGTAGTACACCCTTACTACATAGTGTTATTAATATAGGGACGGATATACATTATAATTTATCAATAACATAAATATATCTGCTATACTTTAGCTATTAGTTTCAAGGAAGTTAAATCTATTTAAATGATATTTTAATTAACTATTCGTTTAAGTGTTACAAGAAAGTTTGAATTGAATTCGTTTAGTTGTAGCTGATAAATTATTTTATTCATTTTATGATGTTTATTTATTTTTCTTTCAATTCGTAACTATGCAGACATTCTTGCAATGTGGTCACAAATTGTATACTATTTCAATGCAATTGTGTAATTTGCCACAACTTGACCAAGGCGTCGTCTCACCCTACAAATACTCATGCGCGGCAAGTGCACTTGTCGTATCTTCGTATCTCGAATGTCCAAATACCTACTCCAAATGTCCAGTCCATCATTGTTTGATTGTTTAATGCTGATAGAGGGGTGAAGCTGGTTAAGTGTACCTACCTTTTATTTTTTATTTGCTCACGTGTATGTGGTTTTGTGTCAAATGGATGTGTTAGAATATTTGCAAACTGATACCAATATTTGAAGGTTAGTATTGCTATTATTTTTTGTTACAACATGAAACTTACCTATGGTACCATGTATGAACAAACTATCAATTCGAAAAACATTACCGTATATAAAATCATCCACTCATTGCGAAATGGATTATTATTGATATTGATAGTCTCTAATGAAAAAAAGACAGAGGCAGGAATATTGGTTTGTGGTTGTGGTAACAGTCCGTCACACATTGTTTCGGCGTTTGGGTAGGTGATGAATTAATTTTACAACAAACGTTTCACTCTACACAATGGATAGTAATATACAAGTCACACTCCATCGGAAGACAAGCAGCCTTGAAAGTCTTGGAGAAATTTTTTCATCAACAATGATAGATAACTGATTTTTTAGTTACGTAGAAATCTGGATATGAAACAATACTTCCCGACTCTAATGAACTGGAAATTATTTTCTACACTCGTATCTTCACCTGTTGCAAACGATGAAGTAACTATTCAAATTCTAATTTTGATTTTGCCCTCAAATGAGTTGAAATAATATTTGGATTGAGAATTCTACACAAATTATTTCTCATAAGATCTAAACAACACAATTTCATTAACAATGGATTTCATTCTTGTTCCGGGATTATATTCCTGGAGAATAGAGCACAAAGGAATGAATAATTATTGTTGATGAAGGATTGTTTTTCTATGAAATAGAGTAGGTACATCAACGGAAACAAAAAATAACAAAGAAGGTCTCGTTAGGCAGCGATCTCTGGATAGAACCCTACTTCATCCTCAACGGGCGGATCTCAGCCATGAAAAGTATATAAATGTATAAACATGACAAAAATGTATGCATAAGAGGAAAGGAAAACAAAAGCTGCTCACAAGAATAACATGAACTTTGAAATTGTATCATTCTGAGCTATATTTATTCGAATGAAGAGTTAATTAATAACGAGTAAAATACACTGGAATTTGCTCAAACAAGCGGAAGTTCGTCAATTAGGGTCAATACTACCAGTTTGTTTATTGAAGGATAATTTCATGCAATTAATTTATAAAACAATTCATTTTGAGTAACCTAATCAGGCAATTTAAATGTCAACTTCGATAATTGAAATAACTCATTTGAGTTTATTTATCAATGAACATTTCCTACTTCAAGAGGAATAAAACCAGGTTTTACTGAGAAAGATTGTAAGGAGTGGCTATACCCGTAGGGAATGAAACACGAACGAGTATATGATTATATAATGAAAAGTAACAGTAACATTTAACATGGAATCAGCGGATCACAGCCATCCCTTTGCATATCTTGATCAATTCTGAACGTTGTATACCTATTATAGTCTATTCATCATATACCATTTTTTTTGTATAGTCCCCGAAAATAATGATCATGGTGTCAATCAATTCGTAATGTCATGTATAAACTTCAAGGAAAGGTTCCAAAAACTACCGAAAAAACTTGCAAAAGTTATAAACAATTAGGTGAAAAAAATGGGCTTTGTTTTTTTTTTATCTCGAAAAATATTAAAGATTTTCGAAAAGTTAAAAAAGATCTGAAAAGATCAGCAATGCTGAGAAAGAGTTCTCCCAAATATGTTCCTCAAATATTTTTTATTTTTACAGAGCCCTGAAAATTGAGCCAAAAACGGGCAATCTGGCTTTCGCGCGCGTTGCGTCACTCTGACACAAAAATTAAAAAAAAAACACATTTAATACGAATATTAGGGAATAAAATTATTCAAGTACAACTGGGATACATCAATTAACAATAATCTGCAGTTGAATTTTTTATATAAATTTCTTTATAAATTATGCATTTGTTAATTCACAAATTTTTCTAAACTGAATGTTAACATTAAAATCCCGATAATTATTGAAATAAAACCCTACGATTTTTTTCACTTTGTGAATTTATTCTAATAGACTTACAAATGGATAACTGTTGCAAAAATTGTAAAATTTAGATTTTCCACTTTTTTATTAATAATTGAGAATAAAAAGATAAAAAAAGTGAGTAAAGATTATTAACACGTTGACTGCCATGTCGGTCTATGAGTCCGAGGAAAAATGATTCTGGTGAGCCACCTCGGTCTCATAGACCGAGGTTGAGGTTGATACACCAGGCCAACTCGGTCTATGGGACCGAGCTAAATGAACTGTTCTTGAATCCATCGGTCTAAATTATTGTCGATAATATCGCGAAAACAGACCGAGACGGCTTCAGTAACAAGTTTGCGTTGCAAATTGTTCTCATTCGACGCACAGACCGTGTCGGCGAGGCAGACAAATCAGTAAAAACAACGAATTTTTGGAAGATGAATACTGTAAACTCAGAGTCTCAATTTCCGAAAATTTCAACGATATACTATCATCTGTAGGCTGTACCTGCATAGAGTAAATAATGGTTTCTGGGACAAAATTTTTGATTTTGCTTCGGCTCTGATACCAAAAATGAAAAAATGAGCACGGCAGTCAACGTGTTAAGCAACAAATACATTTTTTTAAATAATCGTCTTTAAGAATATTATGACGCCATGCTGTATCATATGCATTTTTTATAATATAAAAAAAGGCTGTCATGCATTTTTGCTTGTTTGAAAATGCTCCATGGATTTCTGATTCTAGATCAATTATATTATCTTTGGCAGATCGCTGTTTTCTGAAACCATTTCGTTCTTGCCTGAGTAAATTTTTCGTTTCTAGATACCACATGAGTCTTTTGTTTACAATAGTCTCCATCAGCTTACAGAAACTAGTAAGTGATATTGGTCTATTTGATTCTGGAAGATTTTTTGGTTTATTTTGTTTGAGAACTGGTACTATGACGGCCTCTTGCCATTAGTGAGGGAATTTTCGTTGCGACCATGTAATATTCAAAACTTTGAGCAGATGTATCTTAGCTTCTTCTGGGAGATTCTGAATAAAGATGTCCGGTATATCGCCGGGTCCTGGGGACAAAGCGATTTTGCTGGGGCGAAAACTGATGGGATTTTCATTAACGAACAATCTTATAAAAATTAGTATAGGCCACTTGCGTCTTTTATTTTGCAAGGGATGAAACCTCTATAGCTTGGTCTAAACAACAATGTCTGAAAGCGTAAACAGGGTGGCCAATGTGTAAGTTTTCGCTTTTTCATTTGCGTGATTGAAAGCACTTTCTGGTTGATATTTTTTACACTTTGCTCTCTAATTATTATGTTCACTTCAAAACTGTTCTTATCATCTAGAAATAATTTGGTTCACCCTTGGGCCTGCAGGATGTATTTGATGAATAAATAAATAAATGAATGAATAAATCAGTCCTCGATGATAGAAGATTTTAGTAGACTGAGATCGTTGGCACAGTGTTTGATTCAGTTTCAGTGGTACATATTCGGAAGTTGGCGAACAAAAAAATGTACAAATCCACACGCATCGCTCTAAAGTTTGACTATGACTATTTTCGGTAATTCGTAGTTCACCATGTGTGAGGCGGTTTTTTGGAACTGATAGTATATTTGAACAAAGATTCTCATACTACTGTTATAAACCAACCTTACATATTTTGCTTTTAGAATAATAATAATAATTATTGAGTTCTATCTAAGATAAGTTGCATGCAAGGTTATATAATTATTCCTTGTTTTTCTCAGTAGACATTTGATATGTAGGAAAGATGAATCCAGTTACTTATTTCAAGCACATACGATTCATTTCAGTAAATTCTTTGTTTCTTTGTTCATAAGAGGAAGCAAGTATGGAGTTCTCGATAGTATTAATAATAATAATAATGTTTATTCAAAAAATAATTTATAAAAACATTGGAACATGAATAAAAAATTAGTAAACATTGAGAACATCGTGGCGGCCTTGCTGGTAGAGCGTTCGCCTTTTGAGCGAAGGGTCGAGGGTTCAAATCCCCGCATGGTCATCGGTCTCGTGCATGGCATCACACGTTAAGGGCTGCGTCTTTCCTAGCTCACACAAGTCTCTCGAAGACGTCCGAGGGTTGCGCGTTGGGGTGCAATCGGTTGACTAAAATAATTTTTTTTTCAACAATCACGGAAGTATTCAAAATAAATAGGTACTTGTATGTGATGATGAAAAAATTATAACAAAAATAATGTATTTAAAACCTATAAACATCAAACTGTTACATACATCGAAAACACAAGAACCCAGCATAGCCACCTCAAAATGAATAAAGGACAAAATACATGAGATTTTGGTTGAAAGCGGAATTCAATGAAACTCTAGTATCTTGTAGATCACGATGTGTCGGTTACACTCTGAATGGACCTTTATCAAATCGTTTGATTAGTTTTGGAGAAACAGGGTGATTTTAAATGCAGATACAAAAACAGAAAATTAAGGTAATTTATTGTGACACTTTCTAGTTTATTCTCGTGATTTGGCTTGAATATAAAAATGCAACACAATTATGATCCAAAACAGTATTTAGTTTATCAGGGTAATTACAAATATACTCAAATTATACCATTTCAACATTATTTTCTTCAGTTATCAGAATTGACATTTATTATACTTTGATTTCGAGATTTTTGATGAGTAATGTTGAAAATTCAGAAAAGCAGTACAGTTATAATACAAACAGTATTTCACTATACCAGAGTAATAAAAAAATTACTCAAATATATCCTATTCCGAAGTTATTCACTTCATTCTTTCAAAGAACCATATATTTTCAACTCTCAACGTTATTATATGGGAAACCTCATGCCAAACATAAATTTTCAAAATACAAGTGCCATACAGAAAGTAACAATATGTATTCATCTGGTTACATAATGTGCATATAATAATACTTGAGACTGACGAACAGCAACATCTTGATCGCATTCCAAAGTAATGGTAGCTGAAAATTTTATATTTTCAATAATATACCGACTGTATATAAGGTACCAAATGTCACTTGCCACATGGCAGCTCATTCTCACCACCCTGGCACTCGACCGACATGTGCAGTAATGCTTTGTTATTTCGTTCGCATACATATCAAATCTTATGAACAACTGATATTCAGTATTTTTTTTTATAAACGAACTGATTTTTTACTGACTGTATTTTTTCCTATAAACCATTTGAGTTTATTGATGAATATTCTTGTGGAATAGCTCACATCGTCTGATCTATGAACTTCCTCCCAGTAAGGTTTTCATAATTGAGAAATTTTTTGAAAGGAGTTTCATTTCGGCTATTTTATTTCTCCTATACCAGGAAGAACGGTCGCTGTAGGAAAATGATTTGTGATGTGATGGAATATGAATGATTTCGTGTTATCCTCTATCAGTTGGCTTCCTTTCCCAAATGTAATCTAAGCATGTTTGACTCAGAGGTATTGTTACTTCATTTATGAAGGATGTGAAATTAAATGTGTTCAGGATATTTATAAATTCTTCTATGTAATCATCTTCACCTAACAAGTCAATGTTAATGTCACCTGTCATTATATGTAAGTAATAGGCTTTAGGTTTTTCCAAATATTGAGTTATTTCATCATTAAAAAACTTTGGACTCACAATGGGGGATTTATATATTGCAGTTATGCAAATTGTCCTGAAATGTTGAGGAATATTGACCTCCAACGCCTTGATTTCACCAATCTGGATGACTTCAAATTTATAATTCAGATCAGTACTTACATATATATGATGACACCGTCATTTCGGTTCAAATCACCTCCATTGTATAGTATTTCACAATTGTTGATTGAAAACGTTTTTGATGGATCGAAGAGCTTAAACGTTTCTGTGAGCATAATCACATCAAATGATGTTTTGATATTATATAAAAATATACATAATTCATCGAAATGTTTCAATAAAACTTCTAATGTTGAAATGAAAGATTGTGAAGTCATTTTTTGTGACTATAGGGTATTCGTCATTGAAGTCATTGAAGAACATTGATGATAATGACACACAATGCAAGAAGCAAAAATACTCACGGACTGAGCAAGTTGTACGTATTGTTCTCTTCAGTCAGCCTTCTGAGAACGTGTAAAGTGTTTGCAGTGGATAGTGTCTAGCATACTTCTCTTTCTCTTCTTTCTTTTCTTTTCCTTGTATTTCCTACCAGTTTCTTCGTCTCCTGTTTGTGATTCGTCGCTACTGTTCTCTTCTTGGTCTCGAAGTTCCAAATCTTCAACAGAGTATTTCTCAGTATCGCTCAGGAACAACGTATTCCTGACTATTTTTGCACCAACTATATTGTTTTCTTTTGCTGTTCTCAGGTGGTGTCTTTAAACCTTGTTATCCTCTCTGTCTTTCTTGCTCAGGTTACATTTTGTTCATATGTAATGCATTTTATCGCTTTATTCGCATGTTAGTTTGGCACGAAACCTTTCTTCCATAATTTGTGCTATTTTATCAAAATCATATTTTAGTTAGCAAATGAAAAAACTTTGTGAGATAACAACGTATATTTTTGTGTAACAACAACCTGTAAGAAAACTTTGAAGATGTGAATAAACGCCTACGATGAAAATCAACATCTCCATTTTATTATTTTTGCTAACCACTTAAACATTCTGAGTAACATTCTGTGACCACTCACAGATCTCCCCATTTTGACAAATGAGGAAGAAGGTTATAACACTATGTCTGAATTTGAGGAAGGTCTAATTCATGCTGAATGAGTTTCGGTGTTGAAATGAAAAATAATTCAGCAAAGTTAAGTAAAACTCGAAGTCGTCTCCACAATATATATTTCAAACCAATGTTGAGGGGAGGAATGTAAACGCAAGTTTCACAAGAAACTTAAGGGTTTGCGTTACATAGAATTCAAAAACATGTTTTCAAGCATAGTAATGCCCATCTTCAGTTGAAGTAATACAGGGTTAAACTGAAATCGGTAAAGAACAATAATTACAATTTTGAAAAAGTATGAGACCAGCAAAAAGGTAAAACTTGGATTCAAAATGGATACTCACATGGCATGGAGAATTGAAGTGTAAAAACTTAATATAAACGTATAAAAACTTGAAGATGTGTGGCGCAAATTAGGGCCAACACATTATCATTAAGGGGGAATGGTTGGGGACCATTCTGATGGTGGAACTCTCATCAGTAACATTCGTAATAATTATTAAAACAATTTGTCGATTATCAAACACCAATTTCGTGTAGCGCAGAATGAAGAAGAAAGAATGAGCTTGAAAAGGTCGATAATAAAGACTTGATTTTAAACCGTAGCGTCCTCTATCAGCGAATAGAAGAAGCTGTTAAGAAGTGTAATAATATCAAAATAATTCCGTATAGGTAACTACCTGACTAAGAAACAGAATCAGTAAGAGAAAACACCAAAGTTGGGAAAGAAAACTGCAATTTAAAGTAGATAACCACTTGATTAATGGTAAAATTGTAAGGCATTGAAGAAGGAAATACAATCAAAATTAATTTGTTCATTCAACGAATCCGAATTACGGTCCTTATTAACTCTATTGATTTCAAAAATCTCCAAAATATTAAGTTTAGGGCCTTTATTGCAAACATGTAAAATTTTTAGATCTGAAACAATATCAAATTGATGTTTATTATTAACAATGTGGTTTGAAAAGGAACTAGAACAATTAATTTCATCAATCAAATCTGAATGGAGATACCTGTCTATGATTCTGTTATGTTCATGGATTCTCAGGGAAAATTTACGACCAGTCTGGCCGATGTATGTAGCATTGCAACCTTGATATGAACAAGACATTTTATAAACGCCTGACTTGTCCATAATAGGGATCTTATCTTTGTTGTATGTAGCATTGCAACCTTGATATGAACAAGACATTTTATAAACGCCTGACTTGTCCATAATAGGGATCTTATCTTTGTTATTAAAATGTCTTGTTCATATCAAGGTTGCAATGCTACATACATCGGTCAGAATGGTCGTAAATTTTCCCTGAGAATCCATGAACATAACAGAATCATAGACAGGTATCTCCATTCAGATTTGATTGATGAAATTAATTCTTCTAGTTCCTTTTCAAACCATATTGTTAATAATAAACATCAATTTGATATTGTTTCAGATCTAAAAATTTTACATGTTTGCAATAAAGGCCCTAAACTTAATATTTTGGAGATTTTTGAAATCAATAGAGTTAATAAGGACCGTAATTCGGATTCGTTGAATGAACAAATTAATTTTGATTGTATTTCCTTCTTCAATGCCTTACAATTTTACCATTAATCAAGTGGTTATCTACTTTAAATTGCAGTTTTCTTTCCCAACTTTGGTGTTTTCTCTTACTGATTCTGTTTCTTAGTCAGGTAGTTACCTATACGAAATTATTTTGATATTATTACATTTCTTAACAGCTTCTTCTATTCGCTGATAGAGGACGCTACGGTTTAAAATCAAGTCTTTATTATCGACTTCTTCAAGCTCATTCTTTCTTCTTCATTCTGCGCTACACGAAATTGGTGTTTGATAATCGACAAATTGTTTTAATAATTATTACGAATGTTACTGATGAGAGTTCCACCATTAGAATGGTCCCCAACCATTCCCCCTTAATGATAATGTGTTGGCCTTAATTTGCGCCACACATCTTCAAGTTTTTATACGTTTATATTAAGTTTTTACACTTCAATTCTCCATGCCATGTGAGTATCCATTTTGAATCCAAGTTTTACCTTTTTGCTGGTCTCATACTTTTTCAAAATTGTAATTATTGTTCTTTGCCGATTTCAGTTTAACCCTGTATTACTTCAACTGAAGATGAGCATTACTATGCTTGAAAACATGTTTTTGAATTCTATGTAACGCAAACCCTTAAGTTTCTTGTGAAACTTGCGTTTACATTCCTCCCCTCAACATTGGGTTGAAATATATATTGTGGAGACGACTTCGAGTTTTACTTAACTTTGCTGACATTGAAACTCCACTTTGAGTATGGACTACTTCCTTCAAATGAAAAATAATTAATCCCATAAATAAAAACCGTGGTCATTCGAAGCTACACACAATGCTATAACAGCAAAAATTATTATCGTAATTGCTTCTTGTGCAACGAGGAAGTGAAACGTCCAGCAAACGAACGTTCTTGCACTCGAATGCACGCCAGCAAAACATCGATATGATTAATGTATCAATTTGTCGAGAGAGACAATCGATATTAGGGATGTTTATGAGAGCGGGTAACAAATTGGTCAATCAAAATTGCATTCGTATAATTATCGTCCCTATTCATCTGTATAATTCAGTGTTAGATTGCTCGATATTACACCGTTGTTGGGGGGTTCATATTTGTTTTGCTGGGGGCTGGATTAGGGCCGTGCCGCACACATCGTAAGGGATTCAAGGAAAATTGGAATAGGAAGACATTATTCGTATCGTTCTGTCAAAGGGGTAAGAAATAATACAAAACACAATTTTTGGTATACATTTGTTTTGTGTATTGGTTGCTAAGCTAAACTCGTCGGTAAGGAATTCACACAACCTTCAGAAGACACCAGGAGGATTATTACATTTTTAAAAATATTAAAAAATGCATATTAATCATTTTCATGAAAAAAGTGAAACAGAATGACTCCCTTATAAACGATACACTGTAGACTTCAATTTAAAAGTTGTAACATGTTAATTGACCTTTCTGTGAATTTCCTGTTACTTCCAATCATCCTAAGCAATGAAAATTGACAACCAATTCAGCTTGTTTATTTAATGCACAATATTAGGAATAGTTCAAAGAAAAGACTGTGCAATGTTTTTAACCATGTCTGGTCGAAGGCATAATAATCAGATTCATTGAAAGTTATGAAAAATAAACCCTGGTGGAGTTATCATCTTTGGAATCCCTCGAATATGTATGTGTTCTGTGCTCTTGAACCTCAAATTTCTATTTCGGTGTTGTTCTCCGTGATGAATGACTGTTTATGATAATTTCGATGACTTTTGACATGAAAATGACATCCCTCGATTCGCCAATTTTGAATGTCAACCAATCAGCTTATAGTATTTACCCTCGATAGGGTGCGCGAATGAACCAATGTTTTTTGTAAGAAGGAAGCTCAGTTTCTTGCCATTTTCAACGAGATAGGCAAGAAAATTGAAATTTTGAGAGATATTCATTTGTTGTACTATTTCCTGAGGTGAGGGGCCATCTTCTTAGGAGGTGAGTTTAAATAAATGTTAACAAGGAATGTATGTTTTTTTAGAACGTGTGATCAATAAAATTAATATTTTTAAAGATCTATTGTCTATTTTTCCTGGGCACAAAGTTTCGACGAAGCCATTTCGAGGAAACCTGTGCTTGCTGTTTTTACTCGAGAAAACCGGGTGGGTGGACTTTGGAACTTGTTGAGAGTATTTTGGAATGCCATGGATACTTAATTAGTACTCAATGGAATCTTTATCAATTAGAAGATGATACTGTTTTGGTGGATCACATTCTTCCCTAGTTTGTCATCCGTACCTAGGATAGTTTTTTTGGTTTGTTATGGAGCTACCACAATTGAAGTTCACGTTTTTTTTACGAGAGTATTTCATTTTTGACGTCGATAAAATTTAAAAAGGCCGAGCCACGTAGGTATGGCAACCTAAGGAATGTTTCCATGAATTACAATGCCCTGGATTACAAAAAGGTTAGATTGTTTCATTTTTGAATTCGACGTTTTGAAAGTCAAGATTACTTACTTATAGTATACTAATATATCGCATCCTTGAAGTGACGAATCCCATTTTTTCTATGGATGAACGTACTTTTTTAATAAGTAATTGTTATCTCACAACTCCGATACTGGTAATTATTTATTTAATTATAAATATATGATTGTACACCCTGGTATAGATCCATAACACGGTCCTCTTTAGTACCACGGTGTGGTTTTAAACATACTCAGATATTTTCCTTCTTGATATATTTCACCCATGGAAAGTAGGGTTAATGTACGTGCTACCAAGAGGGTATTTGAATATTTACAGTTACAGAAATTCTTCATTTTCTCAAGATCAAAATTGAGTGGCGCTCCCTGGCATTACTTGACAAATCGAAGCCAGACTCATTACCACTGCTCTCAGATGAAAAGCTGCCGATGCCTATGAAGCAAACTTCAGGGTTGTAATAGTAATATTTGAAAATTCTTAAGTTTGTGTTTATAGAAAATGGCGGCCAACGTGGGGCCCGATTTACTAAGTGAACATTTAGTTTTCGTAACTAGTAATTAATAATAATTTAAATGATTAAAAGTTTTTTTGTTTTCAGGAATTTAAGCATTCCACAGTCTGAAAATGAAAAGAAAAATAGTAATTGAACAAAATATATACAAGTATTACAGCTTTCTACAAAATAAATGAATCAAAAATTGAAAAAGTCGAATTGGCAATATGTTTGTTCTGATTACAAATCCAAATACATTTCGACCTATTTTAATTTCTACCACAATTTTTCGGAAATGTTTCTGTTTTCATCGATGCTGGCGTGCAGTGTATAGAATTGGGAATGATTCCTCCTAGTTGGATTTGTTGATTTTTTATATAACTATCGATCTGACATTTTTTCCAAATGGACTCCAAAAATAACGGAAGTTACGGGAGTGTCTCTATGAAGAGTGATACACATTGTATACATCTTTTACTAAATTAGGTCGTTGCCAACTCCGTCATTGATGATGCTAGAAGTTCAGCAGAATGTGCAAACTAGTGGCATTTTTCATAGTTTGTGTGCTCTAGACAAAAAGAATTGACAGTAGTGTTCTAAAAATATTTCCTGAAATAATTTTTTTTTTATATAGAACACTCTATATTTCATGAAGTATTTCGTATCATAATCAACTTCTGCACAAAAAAAACTTCTAGTACTTTTTTTGCTAAAGTTCAATATGAGTTATTTTTAGGTTAGATAAGGTTCCAGAGAGCACTCCGACTGTGGCATCCAATTCTTTCGAAGCCAGAGTTTCATGAGAAGACGACAATCAATCAAATCATCGAAAATGGATTACATAATCCAGTCTTCTACTTTAAACTATACAGCAGGTACCTATATTCGTCTCCAACAAAGATGAAGCTGGTATGGTATGGTATGGAGGTGTTTTTCCAATTGAATCTAAAAATGAGTTAAGGTTTGGTTTTCAAAAAGCACTGCATAAAGTAGTTCCTGTAGAAAATTTTGCCAATTATCTAATCGATAAGATTCAACAGTCGTAAGGGGCAGTAGTTGTTTTCTGTTGAAGACTTGCCTACTTATATGCCTATTGTGTCAAAGCGGAAGATTGGATTATGTAATTCATTTTTCATTCCTTGAATAATTGTCTTCCGCCAAATAGTATCAACATTGGGCCGTGGTGATCGGCTGGTAGTGCGTTCGCCTTGCATGCATGGGGTCGTGGGTTCGATCCACCGATTCACCGGTCTCGTGCATGGCATCACACGTTAAAAGGTAAGGGCTGCGTCTTCCCGAGTCTCTCGAAGACTTCTGAGGGTTGCGCGTAGGGGTGCAATTGGTTGACGGAAATAACAATTTTAACAACAATCCCATGATATATTTGGAAATAGCTAATGGTTTCACAACTATGAAAATATTCTGTTCTTTTTTTGGGGAAAGAAATCTTATACGTCAAAAATTTCAATCAAAAATTTCATAATTGACAGTTGTGTTCTCAAAATATTTCATGAAATGGTATATTTGAATGAAACACTCTATATTCCATCAATTATTTCGGATCATGAACACATTCTGAGCAAAAAAAACTTCTGAGACTGCTTAAGTTGGAAATGAGGTATTTGGAAATAGTTAATGGTTTTCACAACTATAAAAATATTCGGTTTTATTTTTGAATAATTAAGTGTTATGAGTGAAAAACTCAAAATTGACAGTCAAAATTTTTCATGAAATGATATATTTTTGATATATTTCGTTATGTACTTCGATCATATTCTGAGCAAAAAAAAATTCCAAGACTTCTTTTGCTGAAGTTGCAAATGAGTTATTTAGAAACAGTTATTAGTTTTACAAGTATGCATATTCAATCGCCAGCGTCAATCGCCAGAGTTTCGCCGTTCGCTACACAAGGATTATAATGCACATTCGAGCTCCAAAAAACTGACAACTACGCGATAAGTCACATTTTGGCTAAACGCTGGCGATGTACCACTTTTTTGGAGCTCGACTGTGCATTATAGTTCTTATGTTGCGAGCGGCGAAACTCCGGCGAGTCGCTGGAATTGACTATGCATACGGCTGTTAGTCTGTTTAATTTTTGACGGATAAAATCATCTTAGATATTTCTTGCTGAAATTTAAAATGAATTATGCGGTAATAGTTTCACAAGAATAATAAATTGTTATAAGTAAAAAAACTCACAATTGACAGTCGTTTTCTCAAAATATTCCATGGAATGGTATATTTTTAAACGAAACACTCTATATTCCATTAAATATTACGGAATATGATCACATTTTCAGCAAAAAAACATTTAAGACTTTTCTTGCCAAAGTTGAAATGGAGTTGTTTGGAGATAGTTATTGAGGCAAGAGGCATAAGATGTCCGGAGGACTGCTCATTGCCAATATCCTATACAATAGGAAAAGCTGGGTCGAAAATCCATCAGAAAACAACTACTTTCCTGGCTAATGCCACGACGAACATTGAATTACATCTGATGAAATTTCCGTGCAGAGTTCCTACAAGGTTATCTCTGCAATTGCTTGGTTGCATGACTTGCATGGGAATGTTCATCGAAACATTCGGACCACCTATATATCGACTTCGGAGTGTTGCTCCTCATCAGTATAGGGTAGGTCTAGCAGTCAATAACTAATGAATGCAACGAATGAATCGACAACCAAACCCATTTAAAGACCGAAACTGAGACCGCGCCTGCACAGTGGATAACACCAAACTGCGAGCGCCATCCCAGCGCCGGTAACCCAACCAAGCAATATCCATGAACCACGATCGTCAAGACCGTATATAAAACGGAATTGGCAATGAGCAGTCCTCCGGACATCTTATGCCTCTTATCATAAGCACATTGTGACCTACAGATTTCTTTTCCGTTAGATAGTTATTGGTTTCACAAGTATAAAAATATTCTGTTTTATTTTTGACGAATAAAATGTTATGATCGAAAAACTCTCAATCTACAGTCATATTATCAGAATACCTATTTCAACTAGTGCGATTCTCCACATTCTCAGCAAAAATAAACATCGTGAGACTTTTGTTGTTAAAGTTGATAATGAGTTATTTGGAAATAGTTACATGTCGGTTTCAAAAGTATGAAATTGTTCTGCTCTATTTTTGACGAATACAATCTTACGAGACAAAAATATCAAGTTTTGCTTTTACGAGTAACAAAATATTTTGTTACCAATAAGAAAAATTGCTGGGGTTTGAATAGGTATTCACTAATTTGGTGTACAAAAAATGTATTTATAAGGCATATGTCGTCACAACTGATGTATTATAAACCATAATAGTAAGGTTATTTACAGTGTCCGCCAAAATCTTGGAACCATATCGGAAACTTTTTCATTAATAGTTTTTGGAAAAATTTCATTCTTCATAAAAGTTGGTGAATTCAATTAGAGTAAATATACGTATACCAGTTTTCACCAGTGGCGTGCGGCTAAGCGAGAATCGGCCGATATTCAAAATTCACTACTTTGCAAAATATCAACAATTTTATTGAAAAAAGTTGTTTGCAATTGAATGATATTTCCAGTTATCCAGTTAAGGCTACCAATTACCAATTTTTATACTCTTTCCAATATTGTTTTTTTCTACTCATTTTCAATATTTTGTTGTATCAGTTAGTGAATTTAGAATTTCGGCCGATTCCCACTTAGCCGCACACCACTGACAATAACGGCTAAGCGCGAATTTAGTCTAATTGAATTCACCAACTTTTATGAAGAATAACATTTTCTGAGAAACCATTAATAAAAAAGTTTTCCATATAGTTCCAAGATTTTGGCGGACTCTATAAGTAATACTTGTATCCTAATAATTATTTTTTTTGTGTTTTGGCATCGACTGCTATGGTCATTAACCATGTGTTATGGGTAGGCCTTGTAACTAACTCCATACGCCACTTTAGGAGCAGCACTGTTAATTGGAACGTAACAGTGAATCATGCAGGACTCACCCCAGTCGAGGTACGAGATTTTTATAATTTGATAGGTTGAATTGAAAATAATCATTTACTGAGTATCTATATAAATTCATCATTATTATTAACAACTTCAGCAAGAAAAATAATGCCCTTTGTAGCGGATCTTTGGGGATCGCATTTTTTTGATGAATCTTTTATATTGTTTTCTTATGATGTGTTCAAAATCAGTCAAGCAGCTGTACAGAGCAAGGAATATAATATCATCATTTTCAAGATGCCCAGTTTGTTTGCAGACATTTCTTATAAAACCTACTATAGTTTGTTTTGCTGAACCAGTCTGAAGGTGGAACTTGATACAATATTTACAGTCCATTCCACGGCTTCGTGATCTGAAAAGCATGGCGAGTTCACTAATGCAGAAATACATTGTTCATCTAGTTGAGTGCATACATAATGGATTGTAGAGCTAGCATAAATATTTATAAGTGTAGGTGATTCAATATGCATTTTTAAGTCGAATGAACTAATGGAGCCATCGAATCATGAGTTGTACACGAATCTGTTTCCCCGAAGTTTATATTGAGATCACTGGTCAATATAATAGTTGCCGCAATAGGCAACTCGTTTGAACCTTCGACTAGCAGTCAAAGTTATTGAAACACTGTGCTTTAACCACTCTGTAAGGATTATGAATTTTTTCAAACGTTGTTTTTGGTTATTTCTAAATGTTGAAAAGCATGGAATTGAAAATACCTCTACATTTAAACATTAAAATGAAGAAAAATACTCACTGCTCAAAATCACAACTCATTCATGTTCAAGGTGCCCTTCAGTTGATCGACTTACCTGAAATAAGTAAAAGAATATAATTAATACCTGGAAACATATGTGAATGTCTCTGAAAATAAAACATATCGTCAAGTTTTCCTCAATTTTCCAGAGAAGTGAGTGAGTTTGAGAGATAGGCATAACCGACAACCCTCTTTATTCAATAGAATATGATATATACTCTTGGTTTCTCGAATTTTAAAGTTATAACAAAAAATAGCAATGACAATAATTTATAACAATAAGTATATTATGAGCAAAAACAGCCAATTGAGCAATATACCCGATTAAAATTGTCTGTAATCTCTTAAATAAGGATTAAAGTATTGGTGAAACCCGGCCTTAGAATCCGTAGAGGATAATAGACTCAGAAAGGACCCCGCATAGGAAATTAGCCCACAGTGGGATTTGCCTGAAATTTACATATGTTATTGGTATTGACTTTCTGATCAAATGTTCATATAGGCCCAATCCTCTAAGATCAATGATTAGAATACACTCTAAGTATAAGAAATCCACGTTCATTAATTTTTTTCATTGTTATTAAACTTTATGAAATTATTACTCTAAGATCAGATAGAAGAGTTATATTTATATTATAGAGTTAGATAATTCAGAGAGTCAATGACCAATTTCAACATTGAAAACGTTGTTGTTCTTATTTTTAACTGTTACCATCTTCCTCAAAAAGCTACAAGATAAGTTCTATATAAAGTTTATAGGTTAGGCCGGCCATCTTGTATATCAAGATGGCGACTACTTCTGTTATGAACACAAAGAAAGCTACATTCATCTATCAAATGAGCTATCAACCACTGTCATAGATCAAAAAATAAGAAAGTTATAACAAAATCAATTTGGAGAAGACAGAAATCTTTGGGAGATCGATTGCTAACGAACAGTCGTTACCGACCGATGATGAACCCTTTACTCCCATAAACACCTAACTATGTAGGCTTATTATGGCAAGAACCTGTCAGAAAACAACTACTCCCCTGGCTAAGACCACGACGGGTATTGAATTAAATCTAACAGCTACTTGTGCAACGTTCCTCAAAACATCAGAGGACGCGATTGCAAGTCGTGGTCTTAGCCAGGGGAGTAGTTGTTTTCTGACAGGTTCTTGCCATAATAAGCCTACATAGTTAGGTGTTTATGGGAGTAAAGGGTTCATCATCGGTCGGTAACGACTGTTCGTTAGCAAACGATCTCCCAAAGATTTCTGTCTTCTTCGATTAAATCTCTCAACCCGGAGATTCGGAGTGTCTTCCTCTGCTCGCTAGGTGGAGCGGCCTAGAAACTGCTTTCATCTCGTGAACCAGAATTGACTAATCAGCGGAGTGTGTATTGGTTTGGACGGGGAACAGATGGCTTCAGTGCTGTCTGTGTTGACCTGCCCTTGCACTGATGAGAGGCAACAACCTCGAAACTAGTCTGCAGGTGGTCACCCCGTCCAAATCAAAACATAATTCTGCTGGTTGGTCATATAGGGCACTTGCAATCGCGTCCTCTGATGTTTTGAGGAACGTTGCACAAGTAGCTGTTAGATTTAATTCAATACCCGTCGTGGTCTTAGCCAGGGGAGTAGTTGTTTTCTGACAGGTTCTTGCCATAATAAGCCTACATAGTTAGGTGTTTATGGGAGTAAAGGGTTCATCATCGGTCGGTAACGACTGTTCGTTAGCAAACGATCTCCCAAAGATTTCTGTCTTCTTCGATTAAATCTCTCAACCCGGAGATTAGGAGTGTCTTCCTCTGCTCGCTAGGTGGAGCGGCCTAGAAACTGCTTTCATCTCGTGAACCAGAATTGACTAATCAGCGGAGTGTGTATTGGTTTGGACGGGGAACAGATGGCTTCAGTGCTGTCTGTGTTGACCTGCCCTTGCACTGATGAGAGGCAACAACCTCGAAACTAGTCTGCAGGTGGTCACCCCGTCCAAATCAAAACATAATTCTGCTGGTTGGTCATATAGGGCACTTGCAATCGCGTCCTCTGATGTTTTGAGGAACGTTGCACAAGTAGCTGTTAGATTTAATTCAATACCCGTCGTGGTCTTAGCCAGGGGAGTAGTTGTTTTCTGACAGGTTCTTGCCATAATAAGCCTACATAGTTAGGTGTTTATGGGAGTAAAGGGTTCATCATCGGTCGGTAACGACTGTTCGTTAGCAAACGATCTCCCAACGATTTCTGTCTTCTTCGATTAAATCTCTCAACCCGGAGATTCGGAGTGTCTTCCTCTGCTCGCTAGGTGGAGCGGCCTAGAAACTGCTTTCATCTCGTGAACCAGAATTGACTAATCAGCGGAGTGTGTATTGGTTTGGACAGGGAACAGATGGCTTCAGTGCTGTCTGTGTTGACCTGCCCTTGCACTGATGAGAGGCAACAACCTCGAAACTAGTCTGCAGGTGGTCACCCCGTCCAAATTAAAACATAATTCTGCTGGTTTGTCATAGAGGGCACTTGCAATCACGTTCTCTGATGTTTTGAGGAACGTTGCACAAGTAGCTGTTAGATTTAATTCAATACCCGTCGTGGTCTTAGCCAGGGGAGTAGTTGTTTTCTGACAGGTTCTTCCCATAATAAGCCTACATAGTTAGGTGTTTATGGGAATAAAGGGTTCATCATCGGTCGGTAACGACTGTTCGTTAGCAAAATCAATTTGATTCAGTTTTTTTTTTGTATTACTTGACAAATACAGTTTTAATAAATACGATCCTGTAGGACAAAATATGTTTCACAGAGGACTTGTGCTGGAAGAAAAATGCTGAGATTTTGCAGTTTCTTATTTATTTAAATTTTAATAGGAAATAAAAAAATATGGAGAAAAAAGTGTCATTGTTTATTGGCACCTATACTAAATACGGTCCTGAGAGCGAAATCATTGGTCTTAGATGATTGGGCCTATAAGAACATTTGATCAGAAACTGAATACCAATGACATATGTGAATTTCAGGCAAATCTCACTGTGGGCCATTTTCCTATGCTTTTGTGCGGGGTCCTTTGAACATAATGATAATAATAATAATAATATAAAAAAGAAGTAAAGATGTAATGGACACGCCCTCTAGAATAAACGCTGAAGCGCCAAATGTCCGGTTGGCATCCTGTTGGTGGACTCCGCTTGTTTGTCGTTTCACCTGCTATCAAGTATTGCACATCCTTGTGTTCACCGTGCTGATGAGAGCCTTAAGTTCGAAACACCTGTCTACGGTTGCATTTATTCTAGAGGGCGTATCCATAACATATTTTCTTCCTGTTGTTCACAGTTTTTCCTCAGTGGCACACATTTTCCTAAATATAAATAAATATATATTATATATATTATATTTTTACATCCAAGTGTTGTACACCTTCGCACTTGATGTTATCGTACTGACGAGAGCCTAAGCACGAAACACGTGTCTACGGTTGCACATTTTGAGGGTTACACCCAATAACCTTTCTCTTCATGTTTTCACATATTGCCCCTCAATAATTTCATTCTGATTATATATATATATATATATATATATATATATACCGGGTGGCTACGGAAGTATTGCCTACGGAATATCTCAGTTATTGTATGAAGTAGGTTTGTGAAATTTGGATCGTCGATATAATGACATAAGAGCTAGAATTTGAGCATATTGACATGTCGAAGTTACCTTCCGGTCTGACCGGAAGTAACATCAACTTTCTTATTTTAAATGGAAACCCTATTTTTTTTTCTTTTCGCTTTATTCAGCATTCAATTCCCTTTCTAATGACATATCACAAGTTGGTATCTAACCAGAAACTAGATCAGAAAAAAAATATTATTTAAATTCACCGAGTAGGCCGTGGAAGCAAAATGAAAGCCAAAAATTGAAAGGTTGGCTATGGAAACCATACGTCACTTGATAACAGTTGCTACTACTGTGATATTTTATTTTCATTCGTCGGCGTTATAAAAAGCCGCCAAAAAAAATATTGGAAAAATTGGAAAAAAACAATACTCTGTAGGTCCATAACTTAAATAGGAACATACAACTTTTTCTTGCCTGCACTATTCAGCATAACCATTCCTTTCTAATGATATAATAGAAAGTAATTTTTTGAAATGAAATACCAAAAAATCCAATTATTATTCTTCAAATAACGAAAAAACAGATTTATCGAAAAAAAAAATTCAAATTGATAGGATTAAAGATAAAATAAATTCAAAACAAATGTTCGAAATGCATTCCCTCAGCGTCAATACATTTATTGACTCTGGTGATATTTTCATGTAAAATGTTTCTCAACATTTGGGGCGTGATATCTTGGAAAGCTCTACGAATTTTTACTTCTAGCTCATGTAGAGTTGTAGGCTGCGTGGAATACACCCTATTTTTAAGATGCCCCCATAGAAAAAAGTCGCACGGAGTAAGAACAGGTGACCTTGGTGGCCACCTGACTGGACCATAGGTTGTTATAAGTCTCTCTTGAAAGCGATTTTCAAGATAATTTCTCGCTATTCTTGAATTATGCGGAGAGGCGCCATCTTGCTGGAAGTACATTCTCTCAGTTATTTCCGCTGGTAGGTTATTAAGGAATTCCGGAATTTCATTCGTTAAAAAATTAAAGTATCCCTCTCCGGTTAGTTGGCCTTGAAAATGAATGGGGCCAACAATATGAGTTCCAACTATTCCTGCCCAAACATTCACACCAAATCTCTCCTGGAAGCCGCCTTGTCGAAACCGGTGCTCGTTTGCTATCGCCCAGTACCTGGAACAAAAGACCGTTCACACTTTTAGCACTTTACACTTCGACTATCGACAATAATCCAAATAAAGTACAGTACCTACCTTGTATTATTCCTGTTAAATAATCCATTGTTGGTAAATCTTGACTCGTCCGTAAACAAGATATAATAGTTAAATAGGTGATTCTCAGCATTTTGTCGAATAAACCAATTACAATATTCCAGGCGCCTTTCACCGTCATTCTCATACAAATGTTGATGCAACTGATACTTGAAGGATTTCAATCGATGTTTATTCCAAATTTTCCTAGCAGAGTCCTTACTTATAGCTAATTCGGCGCCAATCTGCCTTAAGGAAATTGTGCTATCATATTGTACTAAAGCTAATACATTAATTTCAGTTTCCTCATTAATAACAAATGCTTCTTGGTCTTCGTGAACATCAGGCTCAGTTCTTAATTTTTCTTCAAGCCACTAGAAATACCTTCTTGACGGTTGCTGCCTCCCTGGATATCGCTCTAAATACAATCGATCAGCGGCATAAGAATTTTTTAAACATTCACCATAAATGAGAAGCACGTCAATTTGTTCGGTTCGTGAATAACGGGGCATTTTTTGAATATTCCACTAACTGATTTCGATTTCCAAACCCTTTAAAAATGGCAGAATCAAAAACACTACTTCGAACGTCAAAATAATATGGATAGCAGCGTTCGTGACAGCTCTCATTTCTTTTTTGTTTCATTCCAAAATACATCTTAATCAGCCTACTTGTTAATATTTTGGTTCGAATGATTATTGCAATGGAATGATTATTCTGAATAGCACAAACATCGTCCATAGGTAGATATTAGAATATCTATGGACGATGGCACAGACCAAGTACGTTTATGTTCCTATTTAACCTAGAACCTACAGGATATAATTTATCATTCCACATTATTTTTAATTTTATTTTTGCGTATGGCGATAATCTGTTTTGTTATTTGAAGAATAATAATTGGATTTTTCGGTATCTCAGTTCAAAAAATTATTTTCTATTATATCATTAGAAAGGAATGGTTATGCTGAATAGTACAGGCGAGAAAAAGTTGTATGTTCCTATTTAAGTTATGGACCTACAGAGTATTGTTTTTTTCCCAATTTTTCCAATATTTTTTTTGGCGGCTTTTTATAACGCCGACGAATGAAAATAAAATATCACAGTAGTAGCAACTGTTATCAAGTGACGTATGGTTTCCATAGCCAACTTTTCAATTTTTGGCTTTCATTTTGCTTCCACGGCCTACTCGGTGAATTTCAATAATAATTTTTTTCTGATCTAGTTTCTGGTTAGATACCAACTTGTTATATGTCATTAGAAAGGGAATTGAATGCTGAATGAAGTGAAAAGAAAAAAAAAGGGTTTCCATTTAAAATAAAAAAGTTGATGTTACTTCCGGTCAGACCAAAAGTTAACTTCGACATGTCAATATGCTCAAATTCTAGCTCTTATGTCATTATATCGACGCTCCAAATTTCACAAACTACTTCATACAATAACTGAGATATTCCGTAGTATATATATATATATATATATAGGGTATAACCCTCAAAATATTCTGCAACCGTAGACACGTGTTTCGAGCTTAAGCTCTCATCAGTACGGTAAAATCAAGTGCGAAGATGTACAACACTTGGATGTAAAAATGAAAACTTGATTTTACCGTACTGATGAGAGCTTAAGCTCGAAACACGTGTCTACGGTTGCAGAATATTTTGAGGGTTATACCCAATAACTTTTCTACTTATATTTCCATATACTGCCCCTCGCTAAATCCATCCTTATTTATATATACAGGGTGTCAACTTGAAAACTTCCCACCCTTAATATCTTCCTTCCAGTAAACAATATGAGTAATCGAAAAAACAGGTCAATTTTATTGTCAAGGGGGACACTTTCAAGGACTATTTGTAGCCCTCGTGGTTCAACCCCCTAGGAGGGGTAGATGTTACCCTTCGAATTTTAAATGGGAAGGGGGGTCAAGTGGCACATCATTTTGATGGGCGTTCAATTCTTGTTCCAATGGTACCCTGACTTATTATTTTGTGATGAGCATTTTCCGAAAAATTGCGTTCTAAACTAACAGAAGTAATTATTAGAACGCCTATACTGAGATGCATGGTTTGGCCAGAACTGGTTAGAATATTAGGTAGTACCGTTCCAACCCTGTGTTAAGGGTAACATTAGCCATTAGCTACAAACACTTTACATCAAAAAAGGAGTCTAATAGTAAAACGTAGATGGTAGTAAAGTTGTGTTTATTAAATGCTGAATTTTTAAGTGTCATCGCAGAAATTGTACAGATAGCCTTCCTTTTTTGCTACTTCTGCTGTAAAAAGTTTCTGTTTTCCGGCAAAAAATTGGTTAGCAAATTTGAACTATGTGGTAGTATTGTGAATACCGTTGTACCTGTTGGGCTGTTTAGGAATTACTTTAATAAGTGTATAAAAGTGTAAAAATGGTTTACATTCTTCAAGACAGAATTGAAATGATTGTAATTTATGGAGAAGTTGGAAAGTGTGCACGAAGGGCGGCATGTCTTTTTAACGAAAGACATCCAAATTGTAATGTAAGTCACCGGTATGTGCTTGATTTGGTGAATAAGTTTTACGAAACTGGTTCAGTGACAAATAAAAAAAGAAATAACCCCAGAGTACTAAATGAAGCAGCTCAAATTGAAGTTTTGGGAACATTTGCTGCAGAGCCCACGAGCTCCTTACGATCAGTATCAGAACAGACGGGAAAGTCACGCGAGACTATAAGAAAAGCATTGAAAATGCATAAATTTCATCCATATAAAATGCAGATTCTTCAAGAGCTCCACGAGGATGATTATGATAGAAGAATAGAGTTTTGTGAAATCATGTCTCATCGAGTCAATACCATCCCTAATCTTCTGTTAAACATCTGTTTCAGCGATGAGTGTTCATTTTTTCTGAATGGAAATGTTAATAGACAAAATTGTCGTTATTGGAGTGACGAAAACCCACATATTTTTCGGGAAGGGCATACACAACACCCACAAAAAGTTAATGTTTGGGCTGGTATTCTTGGAAATGCCATTCTTGGTCCATTATTTCTGGAAGAAAACTTGACTGGCAATCTGTACCTTGATATGCTTGAAGAGACTATCAATCCTCTTATAACTCAAGAGCTAGAAACTCAAATTGATGCAGAAGGTAATTAACTTTTGCAGGAGGATCTGTTACATTACCAGCAGGACGGTGCTCCACCTCATTATTTTCTTCCCGTCCGACAGTGGTTAAACGAGAGATTTCCGGGTAGATGGATTGGCAGAAGGGGAGCAGTTGAATGGTCTCCGAGATCACCGGATTTAACACCCTTAGATTTCTTTCTTTGGGGGCATCTTAAATCCGTTGTTTATAATACACAACTTTCTGATATTGACGAACTTAAAAGACGAATTACAGCAGCATGCCAGTCAATTCCTAGTGAAGTTTTCCGTAATGTTAGAGGGGAGTTCGAAAACAGACTGTATTACTGTTTAGAGCAAAATGGACAACATTTCGAACAGCTAATAAGATAAGCGTAAGTAGATTTTATGTTGGAAATGTCTTTCTCGCAAATTAAATTTTATTGTGTAGAAGGAAAATAACCACCAAATAAAAAATCCCATGCGTAATAAATTTATTCCTGTCATTCAAGGGTTGGAGCGGTGCCACCTACTCTCCTAACCATTTTTATTAAAGGGAGTCAATACAATAATGCATCTCAGTATAGGCGTTCTAATAATTACTTCTGTTAGTTTAGAACGCAATTTTTCGGAAAATGCTCATCACAAAATAATAAGTCAGGGTACCATTGGAACAAGAATTGAACGCCCATCAAAATGATGTGCCACTTGACCCCCCTTCCCATTTAAAATTCTAAGGGTAACATCTACCCCTCCTAGGGGGTTGAACCACGAGGGCTACAAATAGTCCGTGAAAGTGTCCTCCTTGACAATAAAATTGACCTGTTTTTTCGATTACTCATATTGTTTACTGGAAGGAAGATATTAAGGGTGGGAAGTTTTCAAATTGACACCCTGTATATATATATATATATATATATATGTAAATATTTATTAATGTAAATAAATAATTTTTCTCAAAAAATAACAAGTGGTTGTTTCTGTTTCATTATGTAAGAGAAGGGTAACAAATATAGAAAATATTTAATTGTTTACAACAAATTGTTTATTATATAAATAATGAACATTTAAATAAAAACAAATTTTTATTTTATTTATCAAAACGTTAAATAATTATTTATAAAAAAAATTGTTGCCTGTTAATAATTACAGAAGGTAGAAAAAAAATTAACAAACCCGTTTATAAGAATTGAAAAAAAATTGCATCAAATTTGCATCAAAGATTATGTTTCCAAAAGAAATCAAATTATCTTATAAATAATGCATTTGTTTATAACAATCCTGTAAATGATAGGAAATAAAATGTCGGAGCGTGGCGCAGTGATTAGAGCGTCCGACTCTGGGTCCGGATTTCGAGCACCAGTTGCGGATTGTATTTTTTAATTCAATTTGACCGATTAAATTATACAAATCTCGTGGCTGGACTAGGGTGAGTCCTGCACGATTCACTGTTGCGTTCCAATTAACAGTGCTGCTCCTAAGGTGGCGCATGGAGTTAGTTACAAGGCCTATCCAGAACACGTGGCAAAACACCAAAGAAAACAAATAGGAAATAAAATTTTTCAAGATTTTTTCCCATGTGGTTTCTGATCATAAAAAAACGGATAAATAGTAATATAAAAATTTTTAAAAAATTTCAATGGTTGATTGTTAACGTAAGTAAATTGTTTATAACAAAGTGAAAAAAAAAAATCTCAATTTTTTCAACGGGGATCTCTTCTGTGAGTTGTACTCCAACCAATGAGAAAAAACATAGTCAAACTTACTTTTTAGTTTCCATTTGTTTAATCATGTTGTGTTCACAATATAACCATAATCACAACAGTATGGAAAATGATTGTTCGTTGTTTCCATTACTTTTCTATAGAAAGGCCTTAATTCCAAGACATATTTTTGCAAATTTGCTTTTAAAATATTCATTGAGAATGTGTCGAAAGCTCTTCTCATCCTCTTTCCGTTGACATACTGAATATAGGGTATTTCCATCAGAAAAAATGTCGTTCGATTCTGCCAATTGAAAATTGATCTTCCTTTGTATTGAACGGATGTAGCTATGAAAAAATTCCTCAAATTTTCGTTACTCCTAGATTTTGTTGTACCCAGGAACGAACATAGACGAATATAGCTCTGTTCCAAATGCTGATATACGTTTTCGAATCATCGACAAATTGAGAAACGAATTTTGGGCTCAATGAAATTTGGGCACCGAAAAATTTGGGGAATATTCTTTTTAATTACAATCGGGTACAACGAAATGTGGGTTCAACAGAATTTGAGGAATTTTCTCATTGATAGATACAAAAACATCATATCAATACACAGAGAGATTAATTTTCAATTGACAAGATCAAACAACCTTTTTTCTGATGGAAAAGCCCTATATTCACAATGTCGATGGAAGGTGGATAACAGGAGCTTTTCGAAAATATAACAATATTCTGAGTGAATTTTTGAAAAAGAAATTTTTGAAAACAAATCTAGCAATTAAGGTCTTTATAGCGAAATGAAAAATAAAAAATATGTCAAAAAGTGGGAAGTAACTCACACTATACACTTTTGGCACAAAACAATAATTTTCGTTATGAAGTTGTATACATCATAATATATTGATTTGTAATTGGCTTTTTATAGATTGTTTCAATACACCTGCAATACACTTTTATGATTCAGTCATTCATTTCTGTTTCCCACATAAAATATCTATCAATAAAGTATGAAGCGAACAACGCTATTCCGCTATCTATTTTTAGATTCTCATGGTTCTCATGAAAAACACTAATTGAAACAACTTTAAATCCTCAACTGAAATGTTTTTCTTATACTCTTTTTTTTGATTCACTGAATATGATTCCAAAGCTTCAATTCCATTCCATTTCCTGTCAAATATGTAAATTCGAGTTTGTTCGTTAAATAAATCGAGGAAACCTGTCATATTTTTTATAAATAGCTTCAATACTATTCGGCTTACTATATTCGAAGCGATTGTTTTACATTTGTTGGAATTCTCTTTCCAGTCTTTCCTATCATAATGGATTGTGGAGGAATCTAAAGTTTTTCCACATACGAAAGTTGGGTTTGCTGAAAAATTATTATTCTCAAATTCGGATACGTGGACTAATCATGTATAGTTTCACTAATATCTGAAATAAATCTATCCGGAAATCTACATTCGACAATTTTTTTTGTGAGATTATTTTCATGTTCTTTTTTCGATATAGAAGGAATCATTTCAACCTAAAAGTGAGAAATTCTATATGATTAGTATACAGTGCGAACCAAAAGTCTTTCGTACACTGTAACTTCTTCATTTTACACATTACGAAAAGATGTTAAGCTTAGAAGTTAGCTGAAAAAAGCGCATCCTGAATGTAATTGGATAATTGGATTCTGTAGAAAATTCCAAACAGGATTCATACCCTATACGTTAGTTCAACTAATTCCAAAGAGAATTATTTCAACCAAAACTGTTATGAAATTCGATCCCTCACTTTAATGAAGTAGGCTGTGCAATGAGAAAACAAATTTTTTTGATTACTTCTTTTAGTATTGTTTCTATTCCGATTCCACACATATTTTAAAAATACATGAGTTTTTTTGCAATGGGAAAAATAGTATTTTCCGCACCACCAAGCAAATATTTCCACGAATAGATGTGCATTTTGATAAAGAAGTTATCTTCATCAGCAGGAATACTAAACTATTCGGAAAGAATATCTGGTTGAAGATTGTGTTCTTCAGGTTACATTTGTTTTGGAATCACTTTCCTGGCTATCACAGAACCCGTCAAATCGAAATCTGACGCACTATTGCACCCCCCTGTATATTCACATTCATATAGTATTGGCTAGTGAGTAACTGAATTATTCCTAATCATTCGGTAATTACTTCTGGGTATCGATTGTATAGCCTAGGTTACTTATGTTTTGGAATCACCTTCCTAGCTATTTAGACCGAAGGCCATAACGTGTATTTTTCTGTATCATTTGTCCGCACACTCAGCAGATTAAGAACCCCCTCAATTACAACCTTCCACTACCCGGATAATATGGGGTCACCGAATGAAAATCGTGGACCAAAAGGTGGAGGCGCGAGTGTGAAAGTGTATTAAAAACCCGAGGGACTCGAATTATTACTTACTGTTCGGAGCTTGTCGGAAGTTACTGTTATTGAAAAAAAAAGTATGGGTGGACGTCATCGCCGAACGTGTATGGTGGATACGACGCGCAGTGGCACTGTTTATTATTCTAAAAAAAAACTCCAAAAAAATTATCATTTGTTGATGTTCGGCAGTTTGTTGATCCAACTATTCATTCAATAAAACTCAAGATAATATGATTGCCGAAGATTTTGGTTTGATCAGGAGTTACCAACCCCGCGTAGATTCGTCGTAAGGATATATAGTCTGCGTGTATCATACATTCATCTTTGAAATTTCTATAGCAGCTCATTGCAACACAAAATATCACGAAATAACTATTGCCGGCCAATTTGAATGAACATACAAGGCGAAAAAAAGTGTAATTTGTCGGCCAAATGCTCATATATCATAATCATTGCCTACCTTTCGGCATGCAGTGCATTTCATAGTTATGCCAAAAAAAAAACTCAGTGCTGTTTTTTTAGCCCCCTCCCCTGTTAACTTCTGAACGGTTTGACGTACAAACATGGAACAAACACCATTTTGAATGGCATTACCGATACTACTTTTTGTAATGAAAGACATTGTGATTGCCCTACAAAGGGGCAATTTAAAAATTTCAAATTGCGTGGGGAGTCAAATTACACATCTACATTTTCATGGTTTTCGTTTGTACGTAATTCCACAATATCGATCTCTATGCCTATCGAAATTTTTAAATTGATATGCCCTCTGCGCCATATGTCGAGTAAATACAATGTATCTGCTCTCAAAGAGTAGTATCGTTATTCAAATTATTTTTTGTCTCATCTTTTACATCGAATGTATCGAGATGAGGGTAGGTAGCATTCATGTCCGCACTTATGATTGATGTGTTTTCCGAGTGTAAATAGTAAATCCGAAATAAATATAGATGGTTGGAAGAATTGAATTTTTTTCCGACAATATGCCCCACCGCTCCCTCTATCAAGCAATCACGATGTCGTCTATTTCTAAAACTAGTTTCAGTGATTCCATTCAAAACGGTTTTCATCCCATGTTTGTTCGTCGAACCAATCAGAAGTTAACAGGGTGTTGAGACTATAAAAAGCTGCACTTTATCATTAATACATGGAGATGCCATGCTATGCCCCATATGTCCGCTCATGGGTACACGGAGACGCTTATACTGTGCCCGTTTTTCAGTATTTTTGGTACAAAATTGATATACTTTGGGTTCTGCGTCATGAGTTCGGTATAATTTTAATATTATGGGAATTGAGATTTTTTTTAACTTTCATTTTATTTAAAAAATGCGACATGCTATAGGCGCCAAACAGTAAGTAATGATTCGAGACCCCTGGTTTTTCAATTCATCTTCACCATCGCGCCCCCCACCATTTGGTCCACGATTTTTATTCATAGACCTCATATCCGGGTAGTGGAAGGTATAATTGAAGAGGTTCTTATTCTGCTGAGGGTGAAAAAATGAGACATAAAAAATGCGTTATGGCCTCCCGGTCTAATTACAGAACCTATCCATTCGGACTATGACGCACTAGTGAGTTACCGTCAAAGTTTTCCAACGAATTTTTACGGCAGAGCATCTCTACTTTTTCAACACAAAAGCCTCAATTATATCCCACTAAATATTATTCAAATATGCCCCAACCAATTTCAACTCAACGCAAAAAGCAATTCCCTGCATCGGAAATCTCGCTCAACGCCATGCATCCTCGGGATTTCAATTACTATCCAGTTTGCACAATCAATATCAATAAGCACAATCACCGATCCCTATCGTTGACAAATTAGCTTTCAGTATATCACCGAGCTCTCGGCTACCAGCGAAGAATTATTGATATCATCCAGAATTCCAGACAACGTTCGAAAAACTTAATAAGATCTCGGATCACTTATTACATCATTCATTCTCCGGAAGTTCTCTGGTAGTGTCTACAAGCAGCGCAATTCTTCGTGTGATATTATTTCCTGCGGATTTGTCGCATACCTTTCTTTCGAGACTGACATTTCTCTCAGGGATTTATATCGTGATTTCAGGCTTGAGGAGGTTGAACTGGACACAAAGGAAGTGGTTTTCAGTGGACAGACAGAAAGGGAATTTCGCTGAGACAAACGAACTTTGGAAGCACAAAGAACAACTTCGCCAGCTCACTTCGTCGGCGTTGTGATAATTCATCGTGGATCAAATGGAATTCTCTGTTAGAAGGAGATGGAAAGAAATATTCTTGATCGGACTCACTGAGCTTTGACAAACTTACTTATTCTTCGAAAAAACTCAGCCTTCAACTCTATGAGGTAAAACACTTCATTATTTACTGATTCTTGTGTGGCTGTAAAACTCTGTGTGGCTTGGAGCTCCTGAATTTCAATTTGTATTTGATAATCATTTTTCACTACGTTTTTGTTAAGTCGCTTTCTTGTTCGTCTGTTCATTTGTTCGTTCGTTCGCAGTTCTGCAGTTGGTAAACAGGTCACAGGTGTTCTTTGTGATACTGTATCAATATTATTGATTAAATATACGCATTAGGTTTTCATATTAATTTCAGTCGAAATAAGTTAATTAACCAATGTTCAATCACTTATCATATATTGGTATTACAATAATCATTCTAGATCTTGAAAACAATATGCAGACTATATTGTTTTATCCATTCTGTATAGGTTAATACGATTCGTTAAATTCTGGTGAAATCAAATAAAATTTTGTTGAAAAAATTGTTATTCCCGTCAACCAGTTGCACCACTACGCGCAACCCGCAGTCTTCTAGAGACTTGTGGAAGCTAAAGAAGACGCAGCCCTCGCCTTATAATGTGTAATGCCAGCACGACCACTACTTGGTTATATAATATTGTTTTTTATTCATAGAATCGATTTGAGAGAAATGTTGGGAATACAATATTTATTTCAGGTGTTGAACGGTATGTAGGCAATATTGATTATTCGTTAAAATCATTCAACCAATAGTAATCCATAATTATTCATGAAAAACCGACATTCAGACTAGGTTAAGCCCATATTGTTAATAAACACCAATTATATTAACAACAATAATATTGACAACAATTTCGTTAATATTGAACAAATATATTAATAAATAATTTGCATTATTCGTCCATATTGCATCTACATCAGTTTTGCATTCACAACATATGTTGACTAATATGGCGCCAAAATTCAGCCGATATAAGGTGCTACCCTGGCACATCTTCATTTTATGGAGTCAATAATTAAGAATTCCAAATTAAATAACACTGTATCTAACAATATTTTTAACAGAAACCTCTCTTAAATTGACGCTTTATGTGTAAGCACTTTACGTCAAGGAAAACATTCACATTCATGATGTTTTTCTAAAAGCACTAATATTACTTTCAAAGAATAGCCTCTTTCTTAAGATTAGGTATAAGATTTAATTAATTTGAATAAGTTATGTGAGTTTTCGTTATCTCTAGTGGTATATGATGGTGTGAAGGAGTTGGCTCTGAAACCAGTTCGAAATCGGCCAGATATTAGTGGTGAATATAAAGATTTTAACTACTATTTCATGGATTTTTCTCTTCATAATTTTGGGTTCGGGTAACCTGACTCATGGTCTAAGGATTTAATATAATTTTTGAGATGAGTTCACGAACCAACAAAGTTAAAAAGGATTCATTGTCTTTAACGCTTCAATAGTTTCATCTAATACAAGTTAAGACTGCCAGACAAACATTTATGTCATACCAGGTAGCAACTCTCCATTGTTCTGTTTGGATTTGTGGTTGGACATAACAACATGGTATCACTGATTTGAAGGGATGGAGTTGTATAATAATAAGAAACGCCTACCGTTTATGAGGAGATAGGTGTTCATATTATACCGGCTGTCAACGAATCTATTAGACAAGTCATAACTTCTAGACCATTAGGTGTATCAAAATGAGTTTTGATATAGGTAAATGGTATGTGAAGAGGAGAGTTTTCAAATATTTTTCACTCTCCGGTCACTTTCGGTTTCACCGGAAATAGCCCTGGTTCTTAATTTTTAAATGGAACACCCTGTATATTGTAACATTTTTGGATTTCTGAGACAATTCTAGACCAGAATGTGACATTTTCGAAAATTTTTATGTCTACTTAATTTTTTTGGAGTCACTTTTGAAATTACATCTAGGTGGCCATGATCGGAAGTAAACTAATCTAAGGACCTCAGGTGATATCAGAATATTACAATCGCGAAGTTTCAGTGACTAGTATGATAGATATGAATAAGACAAGTTGGCAAAATTACATTTTCGTGTCTAACTATTATTTTTCAAATAGCGATCATTTTTTTACATTTTCCGAAAAAAGGATATTTTGACGAATCTAACGATACTAATTTATTAGCAATTGGATTACAAATAAGAACATAAATTAAATATTACTGAGGAAAATACTTCATAATAATTTATTTACTTTTGTCAAGTGTGCCGAGGATAGGCATGATGCATAATATTTTGCAGTTATTTCGAGCAAGCCTTCTTTAGAGAAGAAAACACTCACTAAGGTTATGACAGTGACATAAGCTTTAAGAGCAGAAGGTAAAGTTTTCTTGATTTTCGTTAAATTTTAGATTAATATTGTCCGTCAAAATAATGTATACTCAAAGTGAAAAAGTGGATATGTTGTTATTGTTTCGAGAATGTCACAGAAATTCAAGGAATGATGCTGAGTTGTATGCTCAGAGATATCCCAATCGGCAACATCCATCCCATCAGTATTTTCCGTATGTTGAGAATCGTTTTAAGCAAGAGGGAAATCGAGAGGCAGAACAGAGGTTTATCATAAATGAGGAGACTGAGATTAATGTTCTTGCTATGGTTGACGTTGATGAAACGGTTTCTTTAAGAGAAACTAGACAAGAAATGCAGCAAAAAAAATATTGAAAAAGCACGGATATCGAGCATTTAAATATCAGTTACATCAACATTTGTATGCTGACGATGGCGATAGACGAATACTGTTTTGTGATTGGTTGCTTCAATAATCATAGAGTTAACCCAAATTTCATCAACTTTATTCTATTTTCCGACGAATCACGATTTACAAATATTGCCTTGTTTAATAAGCAAAATTCTTGGTACTGGGCCCAACAAAATCAACACGCAATGAGAGAGGGCAATTTTCAAGAAAGGTCTGGTATCGTTGGCAACAGAATAATTGGACCAATATTATTTCAAGGTCAGTTAACAGGGGCTAGGTACTTAGGTTTTCTTCAAAATGAAATCGAGGATCATCTTAATAATCTACCTGTAGCAGTTTTAAGGCAAATTTACTTCCAACAAGATGGAGCACCCCCTCATATTACCAGACACGTTCTTGATTACTAATAGAGCATTTCAATAATCAAGTTATTTCAACCAATGGTCCAGTACGGTGGCCTGCCCGCTCACCGGATCTGACTGTGCTAGATTTCTTCATTTGGGGATATGTTAAAGAAAGGGTCTACTATGCAATAGCCCCAGCCACTCTCGAAACCTTAGGAGAAAGGATTCTACAGGCATTTAGAAGTATAACGACACAAATGTTACGAAACGTGTTGAGAGAAGCAATTGAACGAGCTGAAATGTGTCTTCAACAAGGAGGAATGTACTATGAAAATTTACTATAGTGAAAATTTTAAGAAATTAGGATATTGAAAAAAGTGTAAGTACATCGCTGAAATTATTGTTAATTTTGTTAAATTTGTTGATCCAATCGCAAATAAAATAGTATCGTTAGATTCGTCAAAATATCCTTTTTTCGGAAAGTGCTTGTCAAAAAATGGTCGCCATTTGAAAAATAATAGACACGAAAATGTAATTTTGCCAATTTGTCTTATTCATATCTATAATACTAGTCACTAAAACTTCGCGATTGTAATATTCTGATATCACCTGAGGTCCTTAGATTAGTTTACTTCCGATCATGGCCACCTAGATGTAATTGCAAAAACTCCGAAAAAATTAAATAGGCATAAAAACTCTCTAAAATGTCACAGTCTGATCTAGAATTGTCTCAGAAATCCAAAAATGTTACAATATACAGGGTGTTCCATTTAAAAATTTAGAACCAGGGCCATTTCCTGTGAAACCGGAAGTGACCGGAAAGTGAAAAATATGTGAAAACTCTCCTCTTCACATACCATTTACCTTTACCAAATCTCATTTTGATACACCTAATGGTCTAGAAGTTATGACTTGTCAAAAAGATTCGTTAACACCCTATATAGCGAGTGAAATTGTGAGGATAGCATATAGGCCTCCTCTTGTACGCTTTACCTGTCAAAAACGTTTTCTCCATAACCACAATAGTGATGGCGTACATCAACGATATTCAATTCGAGTTCATTGAGCTACAAGTAGTTGTTATTGAGGCAAAAATTCATATCAATAATCTCTAGAAGTAAGTAGTAAGAACTGTATAAAACTAACCTAATACAAGTAACTCAATCCAAGACAATTTTCAGGGAGACTTTGGTAGATATTTCAATCAAATAGATCCTGTGAGAAAACCACGAATATTTGAAAACAAAATTACATTACACCCCAGTAATTTTCATGCAGAGCTCAAAGGTTTTTATGGAACGAATAGAGTTTCCTTTGAGCATTTCAAATTGGTCTCTCTAAATCATATTGAAGGAGATTCTTTTTGTGGGATCGGGCATGTCTTAATGAATGTTTTGCTTCCAAACATGCAAATGAACATACAATAGTTCTTAAATGAATAGATACAGGACAGAAGGCATGAAATATAAGGGTTCACAAAGAATTTTCTGCTTCTTTGAAAAATGTATTCGAACTTTTTTTTTAATAATTCATAAAATTTTTCAATGCAACATTATCACGTTGAATATTCTACCAATATATCCAAATGACATTGTACCAATATCGTTGAATATTTAGGGGCCATCAATATCTCTTCAACAATATACAACACCAATATTACTTTCAAAATGCTCAAGCAAAAGTGGACCACTATCGTGAAATTTTGAAATTATTGATGGGCCGTGGTGGCCGTGGAGGTAGAGCGTTCGCCTTTGGAGCGAAGGGTCAAGGGTTCAAAGCCTCGCATGGTCATCGGTCTCGTGCATGGTATCACACGTTAAAAAGTAAGGGCTGCGTCTTCCCTAGCTCACACAAGTCTCTCGAAGACTTCCGAGGATTGCGCGGAGGGGTGCAATCGGTTGACGGAAGTAACAATTTTTTATAACAATATATTTTTTATTCTTCTCACCAATATTATATTATATTTGAATGTTTTGCTGACATTTTCATAATTTTGTACTACTGTTACCCTAGTATAACAGCAGTGCAACAGCAATATTGTACACATCTTATCGAATGTTTTGAGACCTATATTGCTACGAGAATATATCGCCTATATTATTTTTACAAGTGACATTGGACTAATATCGGAAAATGATACATTTTTTAATTGCTTTTGAATAATTTGCCAACAATGTTTTCCTAATATTGTATCAATATCATCCAAACATAATTGTGATGCACTCAGGATGACTCTCCACTGATTCAATATAATGTGATACATTCAGTCAACAAACATTATATTTTTCGAAAATTGACAATGTATCGAGGGATTTTCGGGAGAGATCTAACAGTCGAATATGAATAATTTGCACTACATCGAATGATCCCTTCCTAGCCCATCCTAAGCAATGACGAGATGTAAGAAACTCTAAACAGGTCTACAGGTGCTCATCCCCAACCTTACTCAAGTAGCACATCTATATTGGTAAAATATTGTGGACATGTTGGCAAAATATTTGAAAACCATCTATCTAGTTATATCGGTTTTTAAATTCTTATATCAAGAGCTGTTTTATATTTTTGAATTCTTAACGTATTGATGTGTATTTGAACTTTCGTCATTTTGTATATTCAAACCTGTAGTAATATACATGTATCCTTTGAAACAGCTATGTATAATAATTTTGTGAAAAATCTCAAAAAATACTTACTTGACCTAAAGAGGCTGGAAATTCATAGTTTGATAGAATGTAATTAATAAAAAAAAGAAAAACAAAAAAAGATTATTTAGGTATTTAGTATTCAGGCATTTATCACATAGAACTTTTGAAATTTTGTAATGAAAAATGCACGATAACGTCACCACAGACAGTCTATGACTTTGTGGGCACCGATTTGTTTGCATGGAAAAAAAAAACCTAGATTCAATATTGATATCATTTACTTTTAAGATTCATGATGTACCAAATTCATACTTTTTATATGTTTATATGTTTAATATGTATTCGTAAATTTATATTGTAATATGTGTTACATTTGTTTTGTTATATTTTTTGACTTATGCAAATAAATATTATTATTATTATTATTATTATAGCTACAAACCTTAAAAAGAAATGAAAGATGGAGGTATAGTGGAGACAAGTTCTTTATTGAACTTAAGTGAGTCATTGTTTCCAAGTCATAGCCTTTCACAAGGTTTATACATTGTATACCGTTTGTTTCTCAAGCTTTTATTTTCCTGGATAAATGTATATCCCTTCATGTATATTATGTATCATGTTTTTTTTGTGTTTATTATCTATATACCACAAGTATTTATACATTGTACTATTTATTTCTGGAAATAAATTATTATTATTATTATATTGTTATTATTATTTAGAGGATTTTTTATCCAGGTTCAATCATAATATAAATTTGATGTGGTTCATTTAATATTCGGCCATTATTTGAAATTCATCTCATTCTAGATGTTGGAAACATCATGAATACAAGATTGTTTTATCGATATCGGTAATAGTTATTTAGGTAATAAGGAATGTAAAGACGTGTTAACATTCGAGGTGAGCGAGTACGAGCCGAGGCAAAGCCGAGGCTTGTCGCTTGCCGAGGATGATAACAGTCGATACATTCCGTGTTACTTATTACGTTTTTCCCGCTGCTTGTTGACATTTCTCAAAATTTGCCTGAATTGAAGTTTGTTTTCTTACCCTTCCTTCATGATTATTCGTTCGCTATTTCATTCTAAGTTGCTTGTGCGTGTAACTAAGTTACCGAATAAGCAGACAACAATAATATTCAAAAGGTCTCATAACCTAAAAATTGATATGAATGAAGCTGAAGGTATTACTTGTCAAAGGCAAAGTCATTATTACCCTAGGCATGTAAATGACACTATTTACATTCCGTTGTCAAGATGAATTAGTAAACGAATGATATAGGCCATTTACCTGTTTTGTTGCCAAGCATGTATGGACTATTTAGTGTCGGCAGCGGGAAAATATTATTAAACCAATATTGACGCAATATAAGTAAATAAGATTTGTCAAATATTGGCGAAATGATATTCAACCAATGTGCAAGCACACTAAGATGAACAATATAGTTTTTATTTCCAGAAACGAAATGAGAGGAATATTGGGATTGCGATATTTATTCTAGATGTTGAAAACAATATGAAGACAAATTGTGGAAGGCTTTCGCGGCCATCGTCACTTACATGGTAGTTCTTTGGGTTGTAAGGCCGACGTATTTTTATAGAAGATTTCGACGTTTCGCCAACACGAGTGGTTAGCATTTTCGAGAGATATTTTCAAGTTTCTGATTTCTTAATTCGCTGTCAAATGCTTGACATTTGTTATACGTTGTCTCAATAAATACCTGTGATCTGACGTTCTTACATCTGATTGGTCCATAGCGTAAGCTGACATCAAAGAATCGTTCGTACCGTTATTTTGTATGTAGGGAGCTAATTGAGAATTTTTGAGAACTAGAAGCCAAACCTTGTTCAATTGAAGTCCTTCTTCGGTTCTGTTGAAGTTGTTGTGGTGTTTCTGAATTTCAATTGCTTCCCGGAAGTCTTGGGTAATAGGCAGATGTTGAAGAGATGACTTGGGTTTCTTAAAATTTCACTCTATGGTTATCGTTGTTGAGAGTATGTTCTGCGACAGCGGATTTCTGTGTGTGCCCTAACCGACAGCAAGCCTTGTGCTCTTTGAATCTTGTTTTAACGGAGCGTTTCGTGGTTCCGATATTGGTAAATATTATTGAACCAATATTGACCCAATGTGAGTTTTTATCATTCGTTGAATATAGTTGAAATGATATTCAACCATGTGCTATCAAACTTGGAAATACAATATAGTATTTTATCCCTAGAATCGATATGACTGGAATATTGGGATTGCAATATTTATTCTAGATGTTGAAAACAATATGTAGACAATATTGTATTATCGATAATGGTAAAAATCATTCAACCAATATTGACCCAATACTGCATGCAACAATCTACATTCAGAACAGGTTCCACCAATATTCCGCCAGTATTATTAATATTTATTATATTGTTTTTTGAATATTTATCCATACTGGACCAATATTATTTTTTATTTACAATATATCTATATTGGCCCAATATGAAACCAAGATTCAGCTGACATGATGTGCTACCTGGGAATTGTTCGATTACAAGAAGCACTTGCAATTGTTATTTTTTTTGTGTCCTCTGAAAAGAACGGTAAGTAGTTATTTTTCATCAAAATTTTGCCTCATATTTTCCACGTTGTGTATCGTTCAACAGTAAGTTCTATTGTGAAGTCCACTTGAGTTGATGTTTTGTGTATTTTCAGATTGCGTTTTTGAAGAAGTCACCCTATTTTTTTGCCCAAAGGAAATAGGCAAACCAGATGAATATCCCTGGGCTATTTTCACGATGCTACGATACTACACATTTGATTTTATGACCGATTTTATTGTATTCGTGATGACATCGTTCAAACCGATATATCAAAATTACGAGGTACTTGATTTTATTTAACAAGTTCATTTCCAGAATGATTTTTATGAAACAAGACCTGTTAGGACTGATCTAAGGCTTTCAGTATAGAAATCGATCCGTCCATAACACTAAACTTCCATTCAACGTACTAATAAAAATTGTAATGGCTCTATCAAACAACAATCTACTTGCACCATCTCCCATAAAGATTTTGAAATTGTGTGGCAATCTAGGTAGTCAGATATTGAAGCAGCTATTCAATGGCCTAGCTTAAGAAATATTAAACTTTATTCATGAGAAAATAATGCTACTTGGCGAAAGACCATTAATCTAATAATGAAAATGGATTATATAATCCAGTCTTTCGCGTTAACCTATCACATAGGTATATTCGTTGGCAAGTCTCTAACAGAAAACAACCACTACCTCCTTCGACCGTTGAATTATATCTAATAAATTCTTGGCGAAGTTTCCTACAAAAACTACTTTACAGTTTTCTTTAAAAACCATAGCTGAAATTATTTTTCTATTGAATTTCGGGGAACACCTCCGTGCCGGTTTCATGGTTCTTGCCATTCATTAGCGAAGGCTAGTTCTCGCAATTAAACCAAAAACTTCATTAATGATGTGAAGAAAACAGAATTCTTTGGGAGATCGTTCAGTAACGAACAGTCGTTACCGATCGATGATGAACCCTTTACTCCAATATACACCTACTAAATAGGTTATTATGGCAAGTACCCATCAGAAAACAACTACTCCCCTTGCTAAGACCACGACGTGTATGGGTATGGTATGGTATATCACGATGAAACAAACTCCATAATGATTGAAAGTAATAGGGAGTCCTTATGAAATGAGAATTGTGGAAAAATACTGTCACCAATTGAAAATATCAATCAATCAATCAATCAAAACTGTGCTTTATTGTCTAAGAAATAGTCCTTATTGACAAAGCGATGAGTACAATATCTTGTGGTAAAATCCATAGTGCCTTATAAATAAGAGTTACATGTAAATCTATATATAGGTAAATATGTAAGTATAAAATGTAATGTATATGTAAAATTAATATTGTAATATGATTATTCATGAAATAATGTTTAAAAAGGGAAAACAATGAATTCAGTGCATTACAAAACAATCAGGTTGGGTAAGATCATTATAACACACACAAAATTTTGAATATTAAAATTAATAAAATAATAATACAGTAGGATAGGTTTATCGAAGTCTAAAGTTTTCATCATAGTATTCCTGCAGGTCGTAGTATGCTTTTGGGATGAGGAAGTCTTTTACTGCCTTTCTGAAGTGATTCAGATTTTTTAATATTCCGGCAGATGGTTATATATTTTCCTTCTTTCATATATAATTGAATTTTTTGTTAGAGTTGATTTAGGTATTGGCATACAAGGGTTGTTACTTCGGGTGGTTCCGTAAGAGCGAGTCGTATTTATACTTGCAAACTGTTTGTTATGAATCAAACAGACTGTTTCCAAAATGAAAATATTATTCATAGTAAGAATTTTTTGGGACATAAACAGCAGTCTACAGTGGTCTCTTGCTTTTGCCCTACCCAAGTACCTAATGGCCCTGTTTTGTTGGACAAAAACAGATTGTAATAGATTCTGGCTACAGAAACTCCAGAAAGCTATGCCATACCTAATATGAGATTCAATGAGGAAAAAATAGGTGTTTCTAGCAATGTCTGGGCCAAGTTCGTTTGACACCTCTCTAATTGCATAGCAGCCTGAAGCTAATCTCTTTTTAAGTGACATAATATGGTCTTCGAATTTATGTTTATTATCAATATGTATGCCCAGAAACTTAATACATGATTTATTTTCCACAATATGTGTGTTCAGACTGATATTGTTCAATTCGAACTTAAAAGTGACGATAATTTGTAGGATTGTCCGTTTCACCACCTTTGTGGAGTGGAATTATAATAGCTTCTTCCAAGGTATTTGGGAATGATCCCGACTCTAAAGACTCATTAATACATTCCACTAGGACACAAAGAGCAGTGTCTGGTAAATTTTCAAATATGTTGATGGAAATTTATCTACACCAGCGATTTCTTGTTTTTGATTTCTTTAAAAATAGCTTTCAGTTCAAAAATATCAGTTGGAACCAAGAAGAAGTTTTTGCAAATTCAGTTTTGAAGGCGTTCTAAGGGACCTATTTGACTCTGTAAATGAGCTGCTAATTTTTCTGCAACTGAGCAATAATACTGGTTGAGCGTATTTGGGTCAATATCCATAGCATATGGTGATGTGGTATTTTTTCCTCTTAAATCATTAACTACTTGACAGTGCTCTCTTGTTGAATTTTGTGCTTTTTCAAATCTAAGTTTATAGTATCTATTTTTGGCACTTTTCACTACACTTCTATAGATATTCCTGTATTTGTTGAAGTATGCTATAAAAAATTCACTATTGTAATATTTCCTCAAATAATGCATTGATCTTATATTCTTTCCTGAAATTCTTATGCCATTGGTGATCCACGGTTTTTTGTGAGGTTTATTTTTAATTATTTGTACAGGAAAGCAGTCATTGAAGATTTCGATTAATTGATTATGGAATGATGGTGATGCTTCAGTTGGGTCTGGATTATGGTCCCAGTATGCTGGCTATTTAAATTTTTGAAAATTGTCTTTACTATAGATTCTACCGTATTTTATTATCCTAGTTTGTTTATTTAAACTATTTTTTATACAAGAGGAGAAGAAAACTGCCTCATGGTCCGAAAGACCTGCAGGAATAATTGAAGCTTCAGTCTCAGCGTCATTGAAGTTAGAGCATACATATTCAATTAAACTAGATGAATACTGAGATATTCTAGTAGGTTCTGTTACATGCATCTTGAGGTTAAATGAAAGGAATAAGTTGTTTAGCTCATTGAATTCTGCTGAATTGTATCTGAATAGTAAACATTAAGGTCACCTGTTACTATGACTTCTGCTTGAACTGGAATTGGGGATAACAGAATTTCAAAGTTGTCAAAAAAGTTTTTTTTATCACTGCCAGGACCTCTGTAAATGCATACTATATATATATTATTCATTTCATTATAAACTACCGAAAACTCTAATATTTTCTCGATTAGCAAATAGTCAAATTTTGTAACATTTACTAGAGGAAACTTTTCAGCAAAGTGCTTATTGACCAAAATCATTGTTCCTCCATGGGAAGCTATTTGACGGTTGAATTTGGCTGCAACATTGTAATTTGGAATGAAGCAAGGTTCCTCATTTTTCAGCCAGTGTTCTGTCAACAATACTGAGTTGGGCCATTTTTTATTTTCCATAAATATAAGAATTTCGTCAATTTTATTTCTAATTGATTGGATGTTTAGCAGCAGTAGTGAAAGGATTAGATCATCTTTTCTATCATGTATTATCTTCTTCTTCTTCATCCCGATCCAATGACCTCCACTCAACATTGCATTTTCTACTGGTTTCTGGGTTTTCTGGGAAGTAACAGACGACAACGGTCTGAAAATCTTCCGTTATTTTTTCTTTCTCTGATGATTTGAGAGATTCATTTTCCCCATTTTTTTCATTTAAATTCCCCACTAAATTCCTAGTCTTCCATTCAATTGGTTTCTTTGTTGTATCCAACATATTTATTTGAATGTGATTCAGGAGGGCTTTTGCCAGGTACCATATACCTGTATTATTGAGAGTGTAACCGTTTCTATGGTAGTTAGATTTTCTCAACATGGAATTACATTCGAAGAAATGTGACAGACTCAGCTTCTTTGTAAATGTTTTTTTCATAAAGAATAAGTTATTTTCATAAATTTCATCATTTAATCTTTCATAGTCATATCGAAATGGTTGGGAGATAACAATTGTATTTGTGTGTTTAGACATTAGGAAGAAGTCCTCGATAATTTCGATGTTTGCTATAGGTATCAGGCCATAAAATCACAACGTCATGTTTTCTGAAGTGCAGTGAATTCAGAGTAGCAGTTTCCACTAGTTCCTTGTCCGGTGCATTTGGTTTCAAGAAAGCCTGTACCTGAAAGTCATCAGTCTGCCTAAGGATGCCTTCTATCAAGTGCAGACCAGCTACAAACAAGATTTTTTGTTTCTTTTTTGTTACCTCTGATTCATTTGCAGTTTTCTTAGATTTATTAGGTCCCGGTCGGCAAACTGTGTTTTGAAGAAATTTTAGTTTTTCGCTTGCTTTCACCTCCCCTGTATAGGTTTGTGTTTCTACTGACTTTGTTCCAACACTTTTCTGTTTGGTAGGTGGGGAAGTTTGGGTTGAGATTGAAGTGGTTGACTTGCTTTGTATGATTTTTATGGTTTGTTGGAGTTCATCTATGTACAGCTTAGCTTCTTCAATTTCCTTTTCTTGATTTCTGATCACTACATTTGCTTCTTCCTCGGATATGAGAGCTTCCTCCATCAGAGATTTCATTACATTTTTTAATTTGTTAATATGCCTTTAGCAAGAGTATGTTTGTTTTTCATAAATTTTTAAATAATTGTAAAATATTTCAATAAAACGCATACATTACCTACCTTTTTTATTATTTTAGATTATTCTTCATCGTATTATCTACCTGATGATGAAAATTGCATCAATCGGAACATTTCATATCAACTGTTAAAAGAGAGCATACTCTCAAGGCATGCTTTGTTTGGGGAGACAATTAATTTCTTCAACAGGAGATAGAAAATGTTGTAATAGAGTTATTGACACTAAATCTTTACCATTCGGTAGCTGATACGATGAAAAATAACTTAGTTATAAAAAATCCAGGTAATGTGTGCGTTTCATTGAAATTTTTTCGATTACTGTAAAAATTGATGAATCACAAACAGATTTTTGCTAAATAAACATGTTTATTTTCAATTGTGGGTAGTTTTTTCCGCAATTTTCATTTCATGGGAACGCCTAATTACTTTCAATCATTGAGTAAGGTAATTAATTCCAAAAGTTACACCGTTTTGTTCACACAGGGATCACGGTATCGAACAGAAATTTAAAAATATAGTAATTTTTTTTTTCGCTTTTTTCAATACGTTTTCCCTCGATAAAATTAATAACTGTTTACCTCATTTTAATATGTGCACTTTATGAAGACTCACTCTGTATAGATAACATACTTTATGTCCAGTACACACACATATACAAAGGGTATGCAACAAGTGGCGAAAATTTGTATCATCAGAGTAAAACAAAAAGTTGGGGATCGTTCCAGCATATCGGAAAACTTGAAAATCAATTTTGACAACCAATGTGGAAATAATTTTGGAAATATCATCCTGAATGGTCAGAAAGAGTGGTTATTTTCAGAGATGACAAAAAAACTAATTTGAAAAGAGGTTCATATAATTAAAACTTGCAAATTTTATTGAACATTTTTTGTTGATAAGAAAACAACAAACTTTTTTTTTACTTAAAGTAATACAAGAAACTTCATACGCTTGAAAGGATAGACTAATACATGACTCCTCTGGAAATGGAAAAACCCTACGATAAAATTGAAGTTACTTTTATGTAATATCTAACAGAAAACAACTACTTCCCCGGCAAAAGCCACGCTGGACATTGAACTACATCTGATAGATATTGACAAAGACCCTATATAACTTGAGAGAAAAAATCTGAAAGTGAAAATTTGCATTTTCATTCAGATAGTTGATTAATTATTAAATGTCCAGTTTCCGTTGGAGATTCTTATCTATGAATGAGATAAGGGAGAATGTTATTCAGAAGTATCACTCACAGAAAATCGCTCATTCCATTGATGCATGAATTGCATCTCTTTCACTATACCTCCGATACATTTTGGTCGACAAAAATCTATTTCACTCTGTCAAGTTCATCAGGGAGGTCGGAAGAACTAGAAAACATACTCAGGAAAGGATGTTCATAAAGTCAGTTCCAATAATACTGCAGAATGTAATCAAGATTCACTATTCCATGGCTCACTGATCAGCTGAAAAGTGGTAAATTGGAAAAAACATATCAAATATCTCCCTAATATTTCTCGGGAATTGAGATCTGGGGTTTTAGAGAGTTCTGATTCAGAATCTGATGTTACTTTGGTTATGAAAGAATCCGTAAAATGTCTTTCCAATTTTTCATTTTTCAGTTGTTTATAGGTAGCCATGAAAAAGTGATTCTCGGTTACTGTCCACAGTGACTACTGAACATGTTTGGGCATTTTGTGACGAAAGAAGACATTTCAAAATCAACCGAGCATTATGGATGATTGACAATTGATGACATTGCCAGCTACATATGACACCCTGTATATTTAAATGATTCAGCGCTCGTGCTCTGGAATATTCCAAAACAAGGAATTTGTGGTAATTTTCCAATAAAAGATCCCTAATTTATTTTTTCCCAATTTTTCACTATTCAAGTGGTCACAGTTCGCCATAGAAAAGTATTATTCGGTTATTTTTCACAGTATTAATTGAATATGTTTTGTGAATTTCGTGAAAAGTGAAGAAATTTTGAAAATTGAGCAATTATTACTGACGAAAAAGAGTTAATCATACAAATTTTCCAGAATTGCCGCCATATTGAAATTGACGTAGTGCACAAATGAAGAGAAAGACAAAGTAACACAAATTACGTCAGATCCGGTGAAACTGGTAGTGTTACCACAGAAACAATACTACCAAACCATTCATAAATAGACCGAAATTGCAAATCTAGAAAATTTGCAAATCTGGAAAATTTCCAGATAAGTAGAAAATGTTTAAATAATACAATTTGAAGATTTGTATTCAACGTCATTGGATCTTGCTGACTTGATAATGATGAAAATAATGTAAATGCACAAACCGATAGATATAATTTTCTTATCAACTCCGTATTTTAGAGTGCAAATAAAACTGTCCAAAGTGAGTTTTTCTAGAACACATGTTAAAACTATTCAAAATTAATCGAAAATTCCAATAACATGCCATAAAAAACAAATTATTAAGATTATTACAACACAACCATTCACTTGTTACATTTTGTTTTAGGAATAGACTGTTTGAAGTTAGGAAACAAAAGTTTTGTATTACGTATAGTTGTTTCAGACATTAATAAAAAACAAAATTTTACACCACCAAGAAGTAGAGTATGTGATAAAATACATCATTACCTTTCACACGAAATCATCAACTACGCATCACGAAATAAAAAAAAACAAATTCTAGTAAATCCAGCTCAAACGGTACCTCAAACTCTACATCCATTCGTACAATATACATACATCTTTCAGATTATATGCACTGTCTGGTAACACTATGAAACGTCGTTTACAAAAAAATCCCCCTGTATAATATGAATATTGCAAGTTCATGAAAGTTCATTTGAGTAAAAAGAATTCGTTCTATCGAATTTTCCCGCAAAGGTTTGTAATACTGGTTATACTAATCAAGCAAAATATCCGTATTTGAAGATGAACGAATCCTTCTCACGTTGAATAAATTACGCCATTTTCCAAACTCCTCTCGAAGGTGTGAACTCCACGGGATTGCGAATAGTTCCGAACGTGAATACCCCGCAGTCGTGTATTTCCGTATTATAAACTCCGATAAGGAATTTCAAACTTTCCTAATTGCTAAGTAGTCCCTCTTGAAACATTGTCAATTCCACGTCGAAACTTTGTTCAGCTGCGATATTGACAAAGCCGATACTCACTATACAAGAATGGAGTTTCATGAAATTTCAGCTGGTCTGACTCAATCGCCCCTCTTTAAACGTTTGATGGACTATGACTATTTCACGCCCTTGTCAAATGAACCAATCAGGAGCTCTAGTCAAGTTCAGATTATCGATGATACCAATCATGACTCTGATTAGCCTGTCAAGTAAGGTGTTTTCAGATTCGGGTATGTATGACAGTTAAACGTCAAAAACAGGTAATCACGCTATGCACGCAATCAAAACTGAGCAGATTTGGAATAAATTCTATTGAATTAAGAGCCGATGAGCGCGACCATATTTGGGATAGTTTTTCTTTGTAAAAGAGTAGATAACTCAAAAACGGGTCGTCGCGTAGTATCGATTTCAAACAAGGACAGGCTTCTAGATGACGTTCGATTTTATGTACCTACGTCTGCGGCAATACTTCACGATGCTTTTCACAGATAATCGAGGTAGCTGCAATGGTATTTCTATTCTGTTAGAATTATTTGAAGCAAACTTTATCCAATCGAAATGAATTTGATATCAAAAGAGAGGTGAAACGTTGACCTATGTACGGGCTGTAATGTTTTTCTGAAATTATTTGTTCATATACCCAAGAAATTGCTTGAAAGAAACTGCATTTTTAGGACATTTTTGAGATTTTTTTTTTTGAAATAGTGCATCGAAATTTCAATTTCCATTACAGGACGTACCTAGAATCGAATTTCCTCTAGAATCCTGTCCTTGTTTGATGAAATCGAACCGTTTTTGAGTTATCAGTTGACTCTTTTACCCTAAAAAGATCCCCAAATATGGAAGCGCACATGGCCTCTTGATCAATATTTCCTATTTACCGAACTTTATCAATTTCTCAGATCAACTTCTTAACTTTTTTGGTCATTTCTTCTAATTCTGCCAAAATTCAGATTTTTTTTTACCTTTCACTTTGTTTTTGGAAAAGTCTGTTAAAATTCTATTCGAGATTGACTTTATCTCATAAGTCTGTCTTTTATTCCTGAACTCAACTGAATTGCTTAGACAAAACAACACTCATCCTGCGGACTCGTGGTGATTTCTCAAAGCAATTTAAATTCATTCAGAACTGAGTCGACAGACTTAACGCGAAAATTCAGTGACTTGCAGTATTACTGTTGACTATTTCACGCACTTGTAAAATTAACCAATCAGGACCTCTCGTCAAGATCGGATTATCGATAATACCGAACTTGACTCTTGACTCTGATTGGTCTGTCCAGTTCGGTGTTTTCAGCTTCGTCTATGTGACAGTTAAACGTAAAAATATAAATAATGACGCCATTTACATATTTAAAAACGAGCATATTTGGAATAAATTCTATCAAATTAATCAATGTTTAATGTTTATCGAATTTTATTAAATTCTCAGATAAATTTTTCTGCTTATTTCGTATAAGCAAAAAGATTAGATATTATCAACAGTAATACCACAAGTGATTGAATTTTTGCAATAAGTCTGTCTTTTATTTCTAAACTCAACTGAATTATATCGAGAAAACACCACTCGTCCTGCGGACTAGTGGTGTTTGTTCGAAGCAATTCGGTTTTGTTTAGAAATGAATAGACATACTTATTGCAAAAATTCAATCACTTGTGGTATTACTGTTGATAATATCTAATCTTTTTGCCTTTACATGTTGCCAACAAGCTGAAATAAGTAACTCCTGTGAAATAGTTCCAATTGCTTTCTCATGGTTATATTTCATTCGGGTCAATATTTTTTGGATTTTGATGACATGCATATAATAACTGAAATCCAGCTCACGTGATTACTCAGACCTCAGACCGAGACCGAGACCGTTCTGAATATAAACTTGAGATGCATCGAGAACTCTTTTGGAAGTACGTGATAGCGGAAAGAGCAGAGTAGTTGGCAATACCCAGTTGACTTAGTGGAATTAAGAGTTGCATACATAGTGATAAAAGATAAATTAATTTGTGGAAATAAATCAATTGTTATATGTCAATGCTTAAAAATGAACAATTGAAAGAAAAGTGCACTTTTATTGCCACTGTTGTTATAAGTGCGATTCATTCAATAAATTCTCGTTCGCGAATTAGACAACATCCGAATCAGACAGCTTCTGAATCAGACAGCTTTAGAATGGCGGAAAAATAAACTGATTAACTTTTATTGCGCACAATAGACTGGTGACCAGAGAAACAAACGGGTTTTCGCGAGGTGAACAGTTGATTTTTGTCGTAGAACAGATGAGTAACTATTTCTGATAACCTACTTGAAATATGTATCATTACGCACTGTAAACTAACCAGTACATAAATTAGATATTCAGCGCAGTCTCCATGCTCTGTGATTGTTGCGATTACCTAATGTAGTTAACTGTACTCTAATTTTTACTCATAGGTAGCTGTGACAATGACATCTATAAACGAATTCATAACATTATAGTGTCAATGAGTGATTTACTAATTAGATAGATATCGAATCGTATAATTTGTTCAGTTTTCATTGCTGCAATGTCATCGTACGGTGAAATGATAGATTATTCTCTCTCAGTAATATGCAATTTAGCAAACGAAACGAAAAAATTGCTACCAGAAAAATCAAATCGTAAGTATGATTTGACATACGATAATTTCATGGCATGGAAAGAAAGAAGATGTTTTATCGGCATTTATATGAGAATTGGGAAATAAGTTCAATCCAAGTACTGTCTGGTCAATACGAACATCCTTGATAGCTAAACAAAATTACCTGAAACTGAAAGCAGTACTCAAAAGACGCTCAGATATATACAAAAAATCATATATTTCAAATTCCCAGCAAATCAAACAATTTATGGGGGCTTCTGCGAATGAGAAATATTTGTTAATCAAAGTATGTTTTGAATTGCATTTACAGTTGATCAAATGCGGAAAATGAGGGTTTTTTTCTAAAGAAAATTGAAATTTTACTAATTCATTACTCATATTTTGTATCATGAAATCGTTGTTTTTGATAAAACAATATTGATGTCATTCAATAGTTCAGTCCGCCAATATTTCTCCAATGCACAAAACAGAAGTATGGTGAAGGTTCGAATCCAGACAAAGTGTCTAAATTACCATTTTTTGTCAAGCTACAGTGCTCACTACAAGAGAAATAACAAATGTGTATTTTAATCATTCCTAGTTTGCCTTATCGGCCTAAAGGTACGGTTCCTTCCATGCGGCCGTCGTACACGGCGGCCGCAGTGCGTCGACCGGATGCGTCAGCCGGTCGATCTCATGGTTTCTTCCATGCGGATGTCGTGTACGGCGGACGGAGCCGGTTTTCCGCCGATGGTGCTACTAATGCTAGTTCACAGTAGTTGAAGTGAAGTTGGATGATTTTTTCGACTTTATTTGTTATTGGAAGAAAATGACAATGAGGAAATCCTGCAGTTAATCGACTTGGAAAAGAGCAATACGAATATAAATCCAATATTAAAAAAGGCGTGTTTCATTAATTAATCGACATCTACTCGGGAATGAAGTCAAATTTAGAGAATATTTCAGATTGAAAAGGTGCAGTTTGAGTACGTCTTCAACTTGATGAAAGATTGTGTAAAATCAGAGTCATACAACCGAATTTGGTACGTAATAACCCCAGAAGAATAGGAAAACTCTCTTGCGGCTGCGACTACACTGCTCCTGGAGCAGTACCGTCGCAACGATCGCAGTCGTTCACGGCTGACGTGTCCGGCCGCCGCTTGGAAGGAAACACGTACATTCAAAAACACGTGTAGCAGTAGGTTGCGGCCGCCGTGTGCGGCGGCCGCATGGAAGGAACCGTACCTTAAGGCATACAGCCTGCAGAAATTCAATTCAATCAATTCTCACCTACTTTCCCTCTGCTCTCATTATGTTCTATAAATATTGTAATAGAATATTGAGTCGCCTCTTGTCGTGGGACAAAATCCGTTTCAATAAGAAAGTTGAATGTTCCACTGGGCGATATGGCCAAAATTTGGTTACAGAAATAAATAGCTCTCAAAATTTATGAGGGGCGTATTACAAACAATAGATTTTTCGTGACAATCAGAAAAGACATTCAACTTTGAAGATATTGTATAATCTGGTAATTACAAACTGAATAGCTCAAGGGTCAATTGTTTACCATCTGTTACGAACTCGTTTGGATGCCGTTGATATTCCTAAAACAAATGGTCAGAAATATCTTTCTCCACGAGCATCACAGAATTTGCCAATTCTGAAATAAAATTTGATTACAGAATGCTAGAATTCTCTCTCTTGAGATTGAAGAAATATTCTGCAACACCTCTGCCACCATGCCATTTAAATGTATTTACATTCACTCTCTTGTAATAGAATAATATTCTCGCACTGGTTAGCAATAATAACATTAGCCTTGACGCAGTTGATTGTCATCGTAGTGGCAAAATTTGAGTAAGTGTCAAAATTATTGCTGTCACGTTTCCTATCTTTGATCGTGGAGAAAGTATAGTCTGCTACTCGGTTAGAATGAAAATTCGTGATGCTCGTGGTTCCTCACGCTCGCCTTCGGCTCGCGCTCGGAACTTTCCACTCGCATAAAATTTACATTCTAACCTTGTTACAGAATATACAATTCTGACCGTTTAATCAATAAATTTTTGTTTTAAATAATACATATATGTAAATAGGTCACTCGTTGTAAATGTACGCAAATTATTGATATTTTGAAAGTAAGAAGGCAGAGTAACATCGGACGAACAAAAGAGAATGTTTAATAGTTTTGGTCGATCGTTTTTCATTAATGAAACATGACCACATTCTACGGGAGTCCTTTGTACGGGGCGATCACCCATATGATGTCACGTAATAGGAAAACTCACATGTAACTAATTAGGACTGTAGAATACCAGAATAGAGTTTAGAATGCCAAGACCATTCAAGTAGCGACACCTACCTTAATATCTTACAAGTAAAATCCTGAGAGCGGGATCATGCCCCCTATCTTTTAACGAATTATAGAGTTGAACCGTTCGAAATCTCAAAATAAGAGTCAGTTGAAATGTTGTGTCTGAAACAGTAAGTCGAGTGAAAAATACTCAGGTCAAGGCCTCACCTTGACCTGGGACATGTCCGATCTATTTTCTCAGAGTTGAAGGGTTTCTTAAGGAGGTATTTTATCATTTTTCAAAGTCTCTAATCAGTTTTAGGTATTTAAAGATGGCCTTGGTAAGCTAACATGCTAGATAATATATTGTCAATTAGATAAGTTTTTGTTTTGAGTTATAAAAATATTGTTTTCAGTCTGTTCTTGTATAATCATAGAAATTTCCAGTATTTTGCCATTAATTATAAGAGTAAATTCTCTCTATCCTTTTTTCTCGTAAATATTAACATTCTAGTTGTATATTTATACAGTTATATTTATTTTATCTCGATTTTGCCTTAATAAATGAAAAACAGACTATTTCTTGAGTTTCCTTTCTTATTTAAGTCAATAATTGAACCAAACCAAAATTACTGAAACCAATCAGCTCTGAACGGGCTAATTAATGGTACGTTCGATAAGTTAAAGTGTGACCAATCCAGAGCAATAAGCCGACGACGGGGGTATTTGGGTGAGTAAAATTCATTGTTATGATTGAGATCACATATGAGGGTTTTATAGCTGAATTAATCTCCACAAAAGTGTTATTCTGTGATGTTGTTTGTTAAATGAGAGTATTTTGAACATAATAGAACCAAACATATTATTTCACTAGCTTAAAGAATTCACACGCTAGCGGCCAACCAGCGAACTGAATTGATAAAAACTTGTTTATTTAAATAAATTAGGAGTCATTCTAATCTGATATTCAAATAATTAAAGGTTCAATCCAAATGATTAAGATTTGCTAATAGAAAAGTTAGTACAATATTACAGGATATTTCTTTTTCGTGGAAACAAGAACATAAACAAAAATGTTTTAATTTCAAATTAAAATAACCTCTGTCCTTTATATGATATACTGGATGAATCAATAGTTTAGACTCGTATAGATGGCTATAAAAAAATCAAATTTTTTTTTCTGTCATTTGAAAAAATACAACTTGAGCAGAAAATCAAAATCACACCCGTTTTCACAGAACTATGGAAGGTATAATTTTCAAAAAAAATGCTGGTTCGTGTATAGGAAAAGACCGAAAAATTAAGCAATTGACTGGTCACGAGCACAATAGAATTTCCCATCTATTGCTGCAATATGAAGTCGGAAACAAATCGAGCCGCGGGGCCATTAACGAAGCTGCAACCAAATTTAACGTTACTCAATTAACTGCGTGTTCTTAACTTGGCGTAGGGCCAAAGAACAATGTGATGAAGAAATTCCTTGCGCAGATGTCTCATCTACAAAAAAAAAATCGAAGTCGGTGCGATAAAATAGCCGGATGCTTTGAATAAGACCCGGGATTTTCTGTTTATTCAACAGTGAAAGCAATGTTTACAGAACAAAACAAACTTTCCCGACCAGCACGTTTCTTATCGGAGGTAAGGCAAAATTTATATTTTTAAGACATGTATGACTACTACATATAGAAAAAAATTTGTTTCACTTGATAAGTTGAATGATCGTACTATGTCTTGCTTGATGGGAAACAGCACGAGAGATCTTGTGAAAGTAAAAGCTTTATTACAAAAATGACATATGACTACAGTTGCCAGACTTTATTATAATTCTTCCAAAAAGTAGTATTTTCATAGGATCGTAGGATTTTGACCATTGGTTCATTAGGAACCTTCCATACGAAACAGTGAGAATCGAGAAAAATGAACATAGTGACCAAACCCAACGAATTTATCAACGTCGAGTATAATGAATGATTTAATAACGAGAGATGGATAATAGATCGTCAGATAGTGACTGATTTAGGTGCCCCATTTTCGCATACAAGCCTCGAATAGGGTTGAAAAGTACATCGATGTTGATTAAAATAGAGGGAAATTCACGAGTGGCTCCTTGGGAGAACATATGGAAAATTCGATTTTCCAGAACAGATATAAAAGAAGTATGTTGCCTATATCTTCACGCGAGCCGTGTTCACCTAATCATCAATGAAACCTGGCTTCGGAATACCAAAGGCTTGAGTGTTGCAAAGGGTTGAAATGAAGGCGTATTCTTGCAAAAAAATCAAGATTTCAACAGACTTTCTCACACAAGCCCATCGAAACTATGAAAACTTACATCGTCACTAGACCGAAAGACATAATGGCTTGAGTAGCGCGAACGGATAAGTAGTCGGAAAATTTAAAGGAAATTCTTTTTGATTTTTCCACATGTTTTTCCCAAAAGCCACTAGCAAATTTCCCTCCATGTTACTCAACATCGATGTACTTTTCAACCCTATTCGACGCTTGTATGCGAAAATGGGGCAACTAAATCTATCACTATATCTGACGATCTATTATATTTTATTCTAGTCTTCCGCTTTAGAAAGGTATATGGAAAGAAAACAATTACTGCATCCTCCACCCTAAAATTTTCCACAAGAATTACTTTGCAATGCTATTTAAATATTGGAAGAAGTACTTACATGGTATATGTAGACAGGTGCCTTATAATTATTGTGAAAAATAAAAATAGTAACAGGCAAGGCCAGGTGAAAAATGTTGTTGGGGTTCCAAATTTGGAGAAAAAATATTTAAATATGCAAACACTCAAAATGGTGAAATGGGGATGCAAGTAAGGGGTAGAAAACGGTTTTTTGCTATTTGCAGCGAAACATGATCTCCTAGCGGAAATTGTTGATGGAAAAGTTGTAGATAATGGAAAAATCAAATACTTTTGTCTTCAACACTTTTTGATATAACCTCAAATTAACCGTCAAAATGGCGAAAAATTGATTTTTCAGTATTTAATTTTTTCTCGCTTATAAATGATATAATTCAGAAGAAAATTTGTAGAAATATGTCTTTTTTGATGTCGAATGAGCGTGATTTATTTGCAATCAAAAAAAAAAGAAAACTCTTGCATTCAATAGTTTTCGAAAAAACTTTATATTAATCATCAACGTGGCGAAAAACCGATTTTCCAGTATTTAATTTTTTTCTTGCGTATAAATGATTCAATTTACATAAAAAAGTGTAGGAATGCCAATTTCTTTTTTGTTGTATCGGCACATTTTGTACAGAATTTCATTTTTGCATCGGTTGCTAGGCAAGTTGCTACGCAACATTGCGAAATGGAATATTTCGTGTTAGGTCTAGGTTCACTCTAAAATCAAATTATGACGTCCAGTGACGACCAGTGACAAATTGATGAAATGTCAGCAGATCGTTTCTGTCAAAATTTAAGTAGGTAACGAATGACTTCATGGTTGTATTCTACAAAAACTATTGATTAAAATGGAAACTGATAGTGATATCGACTTAGATTTGACACCTCCGAACATAATAGAAGCAGCGGAGGTAACACCACTAAATTTATTACCGGAAACGTCAAAGAGTATGTATCAACGAGCTTATAACCTTTTTTTGGAATGGAAGGTAGATCAAAAGACAAAATCGTTTTCCGAGAACGTTTTAATGGTTTATTTTGGCGACTTATCCAAAATTTTAAAAGTTCCACTTTGTGGTCACACTTCTCAATGCTAAGAAAGACTCTCATGACCGATTTCACCAACTAATTCCTAAAGTTAGGAAATACGTAAATCGAATTTAGGAATGCCCAAGTGCAATTTGCGTTTCACCAAGCATTAAGTAATGCTTAAAACTGATAGGAAATACCCAACGTGGATATTTCCTATCACTCTTAAGCAATACTTAACGTGTGGTGAAACGCAAATTGCACTTTGGTATTCCTAAATCCGATTTAGGTATTTCCTAACTTTAGGAATCAGTTGGTGAAATCGGCCATCAGTATCTATAATGATATAGATATTGCCAAATATTTGAAACTGAAAGCATTCCTCAAGCGGCAGTCTAACGCCTACAAACCCAAGAAGTCAAAGATCTTTACAGCCAGTGTCATCGATAATTTCATTGAACAGGCTCCAGATGAAATATATTTCGCAACAAAAGTAAGATTCAGATTTTCATTTGATGAAAAATATATTTAAGTAAACTAATATACATTGTAGCATTGTTTAAATAAAAGATAGTCAATGCCTGTGGAAAAGGTATTGGACCAAATCGCGAGTGTCATCTAGCGTGATTAGTTACAAACATGAATATTTCACGTCATTTTGATGCAGGTTTCTTCAAAATACCCTGATTTTAATGCTGTCCTATTGTTTCAATCAAGTTACGACATGACTTGTAGGTCAGATCACTGAAGTTACGACATGACTTGGATGCGTGCTCACAATCGCCATCTACATGTCGCATCCATTTTGATCCAATTATAATCCCATAAGGTTGACTAACTATCTTACTTCTATACAGTGTCCTTCATAAAGTTCGCATCATATGGGAAAAACTTTTATTAATAATTTATTATGAAATTCGACTTGGGCGTTAAGTTGTGCCTCAAAAAATATGAAAAATGACACACTCGTATGTGGTCACGTGACTTTCGCTACCTGTCAAAATTATTATTTTTTCAAATTAATCCCTGAAAATATTGTTATTTATTCGAATTTCAAAAAATTTTAAAGCAGAAAGTTGTTTCTTTTTTGATTATACATCTACATTTCAGATTTGAACGTTCTATTGCAACTTTCACTTTTTTCCATTTTTTGATAATTACAAAATTTCTGAAACATTAAAAATTCGTAACTTCGACAAAACTGTCTTAAATCAGTAGCTCCAATGTGCGACTAACTTTCAATCACAAATCATCAACAAAAATATGTTTTTCTCAAGAAAATTAGAATTACTGCTTCACATTTCTGTTATGTTTGATGCAATGTTAACGTATCTTCAAGCATGTAGGATAAGAATTAATTTAAGTGGATTTTTTCAGCATTAAAATGATACCAACGTCATAATTCAAAATATCATAAAACTTCTTTACGTATCTAACCAAAGTTCACGACTTTTCAAGGTACAAATCTCAAATTAAATACTTACTCTCCTGGCTATGAAACTTTCATCAATTTTGTGAAGTAGGCTATGGAGACAAAAGAAATGGGTAATCTATGATAAAAATCAAATGTATTTAAACAAACTTACAAAAAATGTTTTGTCAACCTCACTCAATTGAGAGTTCTAGAGTGTAAAGTCAAACAAAAAAATTTAAACTTATTTAATAAAAAAACACAAATTATGAGAACTAATTTTTGAGTCTCTCTCAACTTTACATTTCTGTTTGTCACCCTTCTTTTTCAATACATAACATAGTTCTTCTGTGTACATTTTTTTTATATCTTTTCCTGGGTGTCGTATATTAAAATCCTCAGCGACTTGTCGATGGGGTGTACTTTCTCCACACATTGAAACAATCTCAATTTTTTCTTGTATCGATAAAATTGTTACGTTTTTTTTATTCAAACAAATTGAACCGCGTATTTAACTATCAAACAATGCTGAGTACAAAAATTGTTTCCAAAGCCTACTTCACAAAATTGATGAAAGTTTCATAGCCGGGGGAGTAAGTATTTAATTTGAGATTTGTACCGTGAGAAGTCGTAAACTTTGGTTAGATACGTAAAGAAGTTTTATGATGTTTTGAATTATGACTTTGGTATCATTTCAATGCTGAAAAAATCCACTTAAATGAATTATTATCCTACATGCTTGAAGATACGTCAACTTTGCATCAAACATAACAGAAATGTAAAGCAGCAAATCCCATTTTCTTGAGAAAAATATATTTTTGTTGGTGATTCGAGTCAGTCGCACATTAGAGCTACTGGTATAAAACAGTTTTGTCGAAGTTACGAATTTTTTAATGACCCAGAAATTTTGTAATTATCAAAAAAATGCCAAAAAGTGAAAGTTGCAATAGAACGTTCAAATTCGAGATGTAGTTGTAGAATCGAAAAAGAAACAACTTTTTCCTCTAATTTTTTGAAATTCGAATAAATAAGACTATTTTCAGCGATTAATTAGAAAAAATGTTACTTTTGACAGGTAGCGAAAGTCACGTGACCACATCCGAGTAGGTAATTTTTTATATTTTTTGAAGCACAACTTAATGCCCAAGTCGAATTTCATAATAAATTATTATTAAAAGTTTTCCCATATGATGCGAACTTTATGAAGGACACTGTATAAACAATGGTTTTGTTTAGAATCACTTGAGTTGATAGTTCAGTATCGAAGTAGTCGAGGTGTAAGAGCGTTTGGCTTCCACCCAGACGGTCCGGGTTCGATCCCCGGTCGAGTGTCACTGAGCTGAAGTGGTTCGGATTCCACTTTTATTTAAACTGTAGGTCCCGGATCTCCCTTGCTCGCACAAGCTCTGCTTTTGAGGAGTTTTCTCCGAAAACATGGGAGTTTCGTAAAAACAAATAAAAAAATAAAAAAAAAATTATCTTCTATATAAACATTGATTGTAGGTTGCATTAGTTAAGGGAGTATTGGGTGCATGTAGAAGATATGAATTATATCAAATGTAAATTAATCACTTCAATGATCTTGGTTCAGCTGTTTTAGTAACAATACCAGACAGTAAAACCAAAATAGTACGATATTTCACTGTAACTGGCAAATTCTACGAAATTTATGAAAAATACGAAAATCTTCGCCCACAAAATGCTAATGGTCGATGGTTTTTCATTAATTATCAAAAAGGAAAGTGTACCATTCAGAGTAAAGTAAGCTTGATTGACATAGCAAATAAAATTGCAAATGCAATACAGAACATACCATCAGGCATACCAACGAATTTAGAAATGGAAAATCGCGAGAAGCCGTCTTCTTCAACGTCGACAAATTATCAATTTCGAAAAGAATTAAGGTATTCAGCAATCAAGTTCTCCAAATATGATATTCAATAATGGCACATTCAACTTCAATTAGATACATACATACATTTGTAGGCTTCTATTTCTGTGTACCAATTAAAAATGGTAATAAAGAAAATATTTACATATTTCTTCAGAGTAATGAAGTATCATCAGTTTATTTCTTTCAAAGTTTTTGCAATATATGCATGTATTAAACGTGAACAATATATTGTCATAGAAAAAGTATAGTATGCAACTCGCATCAAAATGGTCATTTTGCACTCGCAAATTTCATACTCGTGGGCATTATTTTGTGCTCATTGCATAATATACTATTTCGCCATTCTGATGGTAGATTTGGGGTTAAGTCGACAAGTATTTAATACAAAAGATTTTGATTTTTTTATTATCTACTACTTTGCCAGAAAACATTTTCCTCTTAAGATGTTACGTTTCGCCGCAAATCTCAAAAAATCGTTTTCAACTCCTAAACGGCATCCCCATTTCAACATTTTGACTGTTTTCGTGTTCAATTTTTTTCCCTTGGCTATAGGGCCCACAAAGGTGTAGATACGCCCCTTATACGAACACATTCAATCGATATTCTTGAGGTATTCTCAGGATTAGAGTTAAATAATTAATGAGAATTCGGGAACAGTTTGGTAACAATGGATCATATCATTAGTTGCTTGTTTATTAGACAAAGCCGTGTGATATTCTGATGGATTATAATTTGTCATTGGTGGATTGTTAGGTGAATATGGTTATTGATGACGTGAAATTATCGACTGAATGGAGCAAATAGAAAGGAAATTATAATTTATGAATTAACTTTGCCTTGAAAGAAAATTCAAATTCTTCGTTATGAGTTTACGAACTTTGCCCATTCTTTAGAGAAATATCGCTTCGTCCTTCAGTATGCCATTATTCATTGGCTCGATTGAAAGAATGTTTTCGATCCATATGAGGAGTTTGATAAGAAAATAAAATTGATGAAACAGGTTTATAACTGATTACTTCATACAAGAGATGTAACTGAAGTTCCTTCAAAGTGCACCTGAAGTCGCCCGAACTCATCTGAAGTTAACTTCAGTGCGACTTTGGGTGACTTCGAACGCACTTTGAAGCGTTTTGATCAACTTCCAGTGACATTTTTAACAACTGTCAGATGAAAATCCAAAATAAACAAATTGTAGATGTTGATGTCTAGTTCCAGGTGCCGTTTACAGTATTTGAATACGACGATTTCCCCTCAAATCGATGCATCTTACAAAATATGCTCTTAAATTGTTTATAACGTGATTCTGCGAAAACTACATATCGGACAGAAAACATCTTGCGAGCAGTTGAGCCAAATATTATTATCCATCAGTTTCCGTAATATTGTTTGTTCAGCTTCAGATTTATAAAAATTATAAATTTTTGAAAAATGGTCTCTTTCGAGGTTTTCCCTGATTTTCTCAGAGGAAAATGCACCGATCATGTAGTAGGAAAATCCATTTCATGGGTTTTTCAAATCTCTACAGAAATTCCATTGACTGTAAAACGATTCCTTGAATTACCTTTGAGATATTTCCAAAAAACCAAAAAAAGTTGTAATTTTTTTCACTATTGCTTGTCAAAAAAATTCCAAAAAGTGATTTTTCCAACTATAATGTGAAAAAAATATTTTGATTAAATCCTTTCTTTTTTGTTTTATACGCAAAAAACAGATTTTGATCATTTTCATGTGTCCTCCGTAACTTCTTTATTTATGAAAATATTCGGATAGGAATTTTACATTCTCATGGCAGTTTTTCATTGAGATTTCGAAAAAAATATGAAATGAATACCAACTCTTCTAGAATTTGAGATATCAGCACCAACTTTTATTTTTCAAATGTAGGTCATAGCTCACTATGACTCAGTTATGAATTTTTTTTTTCTCTTACAGATGATATGTCACAGTAAAAGTTTTTTGTTGATAACAACAGAGTTATCGTCATTTATACAAAAACAAGAAAAATTTTGAAGTCGCCATCTTGAATTTATAAATTTTACCAAAAAAATCATGATCTCCGACCTTAAAAACCCCACATACCAATTTTGAATGGAATCGGACCATAATCACAAATCTCGTCCGACATATTGGAGGAACCACTATTTTTTATTTTTTATTTCAATAAAAATTCCATAGTGCATTGTCACCGGAATTATGAATATCTGCCAAATTTCAAGTTATTAGGATCGCCAAAGTGGGTCACTTGCAAGAGACATGAAAATGATCATAAAAATCTGTTATTTGCAAATAAAACGAATAGATTTTATCAAAATATTTCTTCACATTATAGTTGGACTTGATAAACTCCACATTTGGTGTCATTTGACCGACCTCGTATCTCTTACCATTAAAAAGATATCCATGATGATGGTGAGCATGGTAAGTGGGACACACTGTATATCTATAATTCTCATAAAAATAAATCAATAATTCTTCATTCGTGAACTATACACTCTAGAACAAGCTATGGAGGATTTTTCCCCAACAAAATAAAAGACGTATTTGGCCTACACTAATTTTTATAAGAAATGTTTTAAACAAGCAATAGTGAGATTTTTTTTTGGTTTTTTGGATTTTTGGAAACATTCAAATTCTTTGAACGGCATCTGGAAGTAGAGATCAATATCTACAATTTGTTTGATATGAATTTTCAACTGAGAGGTGGGAAATGTGTTGAAAATGTCACTGAAAGTTGATCAAAACGCTTCAAAGTGAGTCCGAAGTCACTCGAAGTCGCACTAAAGTTAACTCGAGTTGAGTTCGGGCGACTTCGGGTGCACTTTGAAGCATTTAAGTAACTTCCAGTGACATATTTAACATTTTTCCCACCTTTCAGGTAAAAATATGATATATACGAATTGTAGATATTGACCTTCACTTCCAAATGCCGTTAACAGAATTTGAATAAGAAGATTTTGCTTAAATCGGCGCATTTAGAAAGATTTGCCTTTATATATATTTATAACGCGAATGTGCAAAAACTACACATCGCAAAAACATCATCTTGCGCATAGTTGAACGACATGTTATTATTTTTCGTAATGCCATACTATTATTTTGATTCAACGGTATTCAGATGACAATTTAGGAGTTAATGTTAAGAGCCTCCGTCCGTTAAGATTTTTAAAGAGCCGCCCTTCGGACTCGGGTTCTTTTGCCAAAATATGAAAATAAACTAGTGCAATTCTTAGATAACGCGCTTTCTTGTGAAATTATGAGTGATTGTCATGCACTGGTGCATGATAACACCAATAATAATTTACCTCGGACGATCAAAAGGATTCCTACCAGAGCTTTATAGTGATACCATCTCAGGTACTATTCTGTTTTTTGCACCAGGAATTTCTATAGACTATTTATAAAAATTCATAGAGAATAGTTGTATTGGTGTTTTAGGAAATACTGTTGAACTTCAGAAAGCGATATACTCTCGACCAAAACTAATAAGTAACTGTGTATAGTTATTCAAATAACATGATGCTGAGCCTCAACAAATTTCTGATTGGAAAATAAATTGCAATAATTTTTCACTGTGACATACCATTCATCATACAATATCAAATATCAGTACCTACATGAGTAAAGAGAGCATGACAATGTGGAAATTCCAACATTGATATAATTTCTATATGTACCAAACCTGAATGAAAATATGTTATTGAAGTTTGGTGCGGATTCAAACTGATGCACAGCGAAGTTTTACAGCACAAAAATCTCGGTTATGTCTCGGTTGGATGAGCGTATAGGTGTCTGCCGCTTAAATTCCAGCTAAAATTGCATGTTGGCTTGAAACTCGGTATGGGAGAATAAAAATTCTCGAATGTATCGGGATCGATAGATAACCACATGTCATGTTCAAAAGCAAGAGTTATGTGGGTTGCCTAGATGCAAATCCTCACAAATAATGCTTGCATGGAATGCACACAGAATACCCAGGGTTGTGCTGTAAGTTTTCCGGGACTTCCCGAAGTTGAAAAAGTGAATTAACTACCAAAATGTCAGTTGCACCGGAGCTCTCAAAAAAGTAATAATAAAATTCATCCTCTATTCCTCTATTCAATTGTTTTCAGTTCATACTTTTTATTTGTGTAAATTATTAGGAGCAGTTTGTTCTGGCAGAATTACAACACGTCGACACATAGGCGATGTCGAAAGTGTTTTCCTGGACGACTGACAGAACAGGAAGCCAATTGATTCGAGAAACTGAAGAAATAACTAACAAAATTTTTCAACATTTTTTCAAGATTTCAAGCCTCATTATGTGAAAACAGAAAAACCACGCCAGATATCTGAATTTTTTATTTCACCTTCATTCGAAGAAAATAATGACAGTAAACAGTCATACTCATACTCAAGGTAGTCCATAAAGGTGCGGACTACCAAAAATCCACAAGGCAGAAGTTCCTTTGAGACCGATAACCCGCTCTAGAGACTCAGCTACCTACAATCTAGCCAAGTTCCTACTGCCGATTATCCAACCACTGCAAGGCAATATCTTGACGTTTGTAAAGAACTCCAGGCACTTCGTAGAGATCCTGGAAGGGGTCAGAGTAGTACCAGGAGACCAATTCGTCAGTTTTGACGTGGAACGTCTTTACACTAACGTACCGGTAGAAGAGGCCTTACAAATTATTCGAAAAAATCTGCAAGAAGACACAGTGCTGATCCCCATTATCGCCCTTGGTAGCAAACATCTATATGGAATGGTTTGAAACTTTTGCTACAGAGACAACCCATAAGAAACCTCAGATGTGGTTGAGATATGTTGACGACATGTTTGTCATATGGACCACGGAGACGGGGAACTTGACGTCTTTTTGGAACATCTGAAAAACATCAGAAAGTCCATAAACTTCACGATGGAAAAGAAGACTCAAGAAGTTTTACCTTTTTTAGACGTGAAAGTTCAAAAGAACAATGATGAGTGCCAAATATCAGTATACAGAAAGTCGACTCACACCGGACAATACCTGAACTTTGAATCGAACCATCATGGTGCTACAAAGAGAGGGGCTGTTCGATCGCTGGTTGACCATGCCTACAACCTATGTAACACAGATAAAAGTCTAACCATCGAATTGGACAATGTCAAGAAAGATCTGCGATGAAATGAGTACCCCAAAAAACATACAGAAGAGGTTCTAGCCCTCAGGGGGGATAAGAACAAGAAATCAGACGAGCCGACACAAGCCACCGTGTGCGTCCCGTATGTTAGAGGTCTATCGGAAAGAATAAGGCAAATTGGGTCGAAATACAAAATACGGACATGTTTCAAGTCAGGTAACACTATTCGCAGCCATTTCACAAAGACCAGACCACGTAACGCTGACATTGACTCCAAAAACTGCATCTACCGCATCCCTTGTGAATGCGGCGAAGCTTATCTTGGAGAAACTAAGAGACCACTTAGCGTTAGACTCGCTGAACACAAGAGAAACACTCAACGAGGAGAAACTTCGAAGTCGGGGATAGCGGATCATGTCTGGACGACCCAACACAACATAAAATGGACTGGAGCCGAAGTCATCCATAAAGAAGAGGGCTGGTATAGAAGGAAGCTCAAAGAGAGTGCATATATTATGAACAACAAAGTCTTCAGTCAAGCTAGCATATAAATCCGTTATATGTGGAAACCCTCAATTAGTGGCATGGATCAATTGAAATTGCGATAAGAGTTAACAATGCTGTACCGGAGGGGCCCGGCACTGTAATTAACAAGCTTACCTGAACACTGGCAAATTACCCCTAGGCTAATGACACACAATTATCCATAGCATATATAAGAAGTATCCTTGAGATTGTCGCATTATACACTTGATAACGACTGTAGATTTTAACAGTTGAAACGTCGCGATTAAAAAAAATGCAGAGAACTGAATTTTTCTTTGTTCTTTTTAGACAATGAAAGTCCAGTATAACCTTACTCATTGCTTAAGATAGTTTTACCTATACCACCCCAAATTATAATACAGTACCTTATTATTGATTCTACCAAGGTATCAGAGATCATAAGTCGAAGTTTTGTACTAGCAATGTTCCTTAATTGGTGGAATATTGATCAACCATCATCCTAAGATATTTGATATAGTCCACTTTTTCAATTTTCTAGCAAGTACAATTTATATTATTGCATCCTTGATTATGAAGTTTAAGGAATTTGTGAGTTTCTAGCAGTATAAGATATAAATTTCGTTTTATCAGTATTTAGACTGCACAGGCTCACAATTAACCAGTTGTGATTAAGTTTCAACTCTATTTCTGCAGTTCTTATTTCCAAGAATCATGTATGAAAGTTATAGCTGTATCATCTGCGAATGAAGTCACGAGGTTTGCAGTATTATTGAGGCACCCCATATTATTGATATATATTAGAAATAATACTGGGCGTAGGACGGTTCCCTGAGGAAGTTCTACTGAGATTGGTAGCGGATCACTGATAGTACCATTAATTTTACTCTTTGAATTCACTCAGATAAATAATCTTGAATTATATTGAGTGAAGATCCTCTTATTCCAATTTCATTTGAACGGTCGAATAATATTATTTGTAAATACCTAATTATACAATTATTCGAAAAAAGCTGAAGCAGGCGCAATCTAACTCATTATAAATATGTTCAGCTTTATGAAATGTGCCCATTTAGCGTCAATAGCTGCTGCAAGTTCTCCATGGAAACGTTATTGACACAAATAAAGCTTTATATTGAGAATAATAACTTTTTCAGTAACTCCCAATATGGATTTAGAAACTCGCGTTCAACAATACAAGCAGTGTTTGATGTAGTTTCAGGTGTAGTTGAGGAACTTGAGCAAGGAAATCATACTGCGTTAATGCTTTGTGACCTGTCGAAAGCGTTCGACTGCGTCTCACATGAAATTCTGCTGGAAAAATTAAACTATTACGGGGTTAGAGGTATTCCGCTTCAATTGATAAGAACCTATCTAAAAAATCGTTAACAAGCAGTAATGATCAATAGTACCTTGTCAAATTTTCAAACTATCAAGCATGGAGTTCCACAAGGATCTGTTTTGGGCCCTCTCTTATTTGTGATCTATGTGAATGACTTGTGTACCTATATGTTGCCGTATAAATCAGTACTCTTTGCGGACGACACCACTTTTATTATATCAGATAATAATAATGACAAGTTACAGTTTCATCTCGACAAGATTACTAACAGTGCTAATGAGTGGTTTTTATCTAATAAGCTAAAACTTAATGGCGAAAAGACACAAAACATCCAGATTTCTGCTAATAATCAAGTAATCTCCAATTGTGAAACGAATCAGGTTATATTACTAGGCATTACTTAACTGGTCTGCACATATTTCCCAACTGAAGAGAAAACTAGCGGGTTCTCTATTTGCTCTTCGCCAATTGAAAGACATCACTAAAGCAAATATATTAAGAACCACATATTTTTCACTGTTTCACTCACATATTAGTTATGGTGTACAACTTTGGGGAAATTCATGTTACGCCATTCAGATGTTTAGGATGCAAAAGAAAGCTGTGCGAGTTCTGGCTAATATTGAGTACAGGGATAGCTGTCAAGGGGAGTTAAAAAAACTTGGAATTATGCCACTACCAACTTTATTTCTATATTGTTTTGATTGAAATACATAAAAAGCAATCAACCTTGACAAAACAATCTCATATTCACGAACATAATACACGTAACTCTCACCACATACGTCTCGAACGATTTCGTCTTCACTTATCCAGAAAAAATTCCCCAAATTTTTCTCTATTCAATATTCTACCTAAAGATTTCAAAGAGCTCAGTCTAAACACTTTCAAGAAAAAATTGAAAAAATATTTGCTTGGGCAATGCTTCTATTCTGTCAATGAATTCAGAATTCATTTTTGTACTAATAAACATCTCACTGCTTCTCTTTGATTTAAAAGGTTGATATATTTATATAATTATACAATTTTTTTGTGTCTGTAATTGATGTTGTTTGTTTGTTTATTTATTCGTTCAGTTGTTAGTCTTTCACAATCTTTCTATTGTTGTTTTTACACCATTTATGTTTCTTTCATAAGTAAATCAAACATGACTTGCTACAAACATTATATTGTGTAACGTAATTAAATACAATATTCTATTCTATAACAAATTATTTGTAGACATCCTTTCAGCTTTTATATAGCATCTTATGTTCAGGTGGGTATATAGTATTACCGAACAATTTGTTATCCAAAAATGGCATTCAACAAAATCGTCACTAGTCGAAATGTTGCTGTTACTGTAACTCTTTTTAATCTATAACAAAGGATCAAGTTAATGCATTGCCGATGGCGTCTGGATTCTCCGAGAGAGTCAACAAGCAGGCAATTCTTCGCGACCCATTATTCTCGAAGGATTCGTCGCATACCTATCTATTATGGCAGACGTGTCTGTCCATGATTTATGTCAGAGTTCAATTGGTCGCGCGCAATTCGGTACAGGGGGCATTCGGGGACAAAGCACGGGATCGAAGTCACCCTAATGTACGTTTGATTGTAGTATAATTGACTTTTGATTGGAGTGCAATAAAAGCGACTCGACCAATCTCAGTTAGGGACATGATTCACGAAATCAGCTCTAAGAGGTCACTGAAGTAATTCGAAACTGAATGGTCAATACAAGCTATGAGATTAAATTTATTCAATGGATGACCACGCACACATCTCAAAAGAACCCACGTAGCTCACCTATATTGGTAAACTATTGGTACAATATTGTGAACATATGGCGAAATATTTTAAATACAATATTGGCGAGGAAAAAAATTTGAACATTTGGCGATATTGGTCCAATATTACTTGAATCATATTCGTGAAATATTGTCGAAGCAATATTGGCCTCAAAATATTTGGCGACATTGGTATAATATCGCTGCAATATCACGGGCCAGCTGTTTCAGATTATAAATGGGGAAGAAAGAGTGGTTGCCTGGGCAAGCAGACTGTTGATTGACAGAGAACGTAGATACAGTTCGAATGAGAAGGAGGTTCTAGCTGCCCTTTGGAGTATTCAGAAGTGAAAGAAAGATTCATTTGTTGTCCAATGAGTTCACTCTCCATACGAACAGTCGTACGTTGACTTACTTGAACACTTGTAGACTTCTGAGTCTTCGAATTACACGCTGGGCGTTGTCTCTTCAAGAGTTTCTGTATTGTTCATCTTCCCGGGAAAGAAAATGTTCAGGTAGATGCTCTCTCTAGACACTCTTGTATCAGACTACCTACTGCATAGGATAAATGTTTCAATTAGTCTTGTCTACAGCATCCCTCCAGAAAGAGCTTAGGGGAATAAGCAAGCTGCAGCACGAAGATAGGGAATTACTGCAGATAATAAATTCCATTCCGGGTGATATTCCCCTTCAACAAAAGTTCGTTGTCCATAACGATATTTCATATAGACGGGGTGAGCACCCAAATGGCTTTATGGTGTGCATCCCATCTAAATTTATAAATGATTTTGTTATGAGTGTTCATTCCAGTTTAGGTCATTTTGGTGTATATGAAACCTGGGTTGCCATTAGGGGCAAATCATATTTTCGAAACATGCAAAGACGTGTCAAGAATATTATTCGAACCTGTGATATCTGCCCAAAGGCAAAAGTATCTAGTCTGCCATCCCCCGCACAAATGTCTATTATTCCATTAGCAAAGGACGATCTCCTAGCTATTGATGTCCTCGGCCCACTCGTGAGGAGTCGTGGAGATGTTATGTACATTTTGGTGGTGTTGAATGTATTTACAAAATACATAACTTTGTTTCCGCTGAAAAAAGCAATTTCTCGTAGTATGTTGAACCGACTCATAATAGAGTATTTTCCAAGACACGGTACAAAACGCTTACTACATGACAACGCGACCCAATATACCTCCAAGGTGTGGAAAAAAACAATGAATGACTTGAATATCAAAGTTTTTTACGTTTCAGTAAGACACCCCCAAGCAAATCCGTCTGAACGATGTATGTGTGAGATAAAATGAATCTTACGCACATATTGTCATAAACGACGTAGCAAATGGGCGAATGATATTCCACGTTTTCAGAGTTGTATGAATTGCGTCGTTAACGAATCTACCGGGTTCGCCCCTATTGAGTTAGAAATGGGAAAGGAAAATGTTGAACTGTTACCCCCTACAATCGCGTATCCAGGTACGACGGACTACCTGAACCATGACGCTAAGCTGATTTTGGCTGAGGCAAACCTCATCTCAAATGCTGAAAACTGCCTCATCCTGGCCGCCCATACACACGTTTTCAGCCTGATGAACAGGTCTTGTTGAAGGCTAATAATATTTCTTTCACAATCCATGCAGAAACAAAAAAAATTGCTTCCACTGTTCGTGGGTCCATATAGGATGAAAAAACGGGTATCCGACGACACTTATGTTTTTGTAGACCCCACCGGTACCAAGGAAAGAGGCGTATTTCGCGGCAGTGATTCAAAGCGTTATTATTTTCCTTCGAAGCCAGGTTGACTGTTCTGATTGGTTAGTATTACAGCCAGTCAAATAGAGAGGGGGCGAGATTTAGCAAAACCAACTATTGTACAAATTACTTATTTTTCATTTCACACTTTATAGTAACTTTATTATTCTGTTGTGCTCCTAAATCGAGCTATCGGCATTCAACACCGCAAAACATTTCTTTTAGCAAAAACAACTGTTCGTTTTTATATCCGAAAAATGCTACAAATGTATTTGCTTTTACCGGTCCTCAAGATCGACCAGAGCACAGCTAATTTTTCACCTTTGAAGTATTTATTCGGTGTGCTATAATATTGTTATATGGTTTATGTTCATCCATAAAGTTCTACTTTGTGGAAACTGCGCCTGTAATTATTTCAGGTGGGTAGTGGTAATTTTTCTATGTTAATTTATTAGCTAGTTTGCTACTAGTTGGAGCATATTGGCGTTTTGTACTTTTCCTTATTCAAATGCAATTATTTCAGACTGAATATCATCCACAGAAAAGGAAGAAGTTGTATTAAAATTTCCAAATTCTGGAGACGAGTTTTCCTTAGAACCTGCCCTTTATAAAAACAACCCTGAGAGAAAACTGTTACAAACCTGTTCTGAATGTAGATTGTTAAATGTAATATTGTGTCAGTCAATCATTATCGATAACACAATAACTGTCTTCATATTTTTTACATACCATTTTCAACATCTAGAATGAACTCTGCAATCCTTATATTCCAGTCATATCGATTATAGGACTAAAAAATTATTTTCTATTTCCAAGTTGGATAGCACATTGGTTGAATATTATTTCACCAATATTCAACAAATCTTATTAACTCATAATGGGTCCATATTGGTTCAATAATATTTATCAATATCGATAAAACAATATCGTCATGAGATTGATTCCATCATCTAGAATAAGACGAAATTGAAATATTGGCCGAATATTCAATGAACCATATTAAAATTATATTATGATCAAACCTTGATAAAAATACGCTAAGTACCTCTACATAAAGAACGTCTTCTAACACGTACGCAAATACATTGAATACTTGACATAACTTGTTTTCAAGAAAGCTTACTCAGTAGTTGAGGAGACCAGAAGGCAGACTCTGGTGTCAGCTTGATTAACTGATAGACCGGGGGATAGTGACAGATTTTGAGACACGATTTTATTCAGTATGCCTTTTGGAGAACAGTTTTGTCCATATATCCTCATGATAGTGATGCATGAATCAAAGAGTCGTCGTAGGTTCTTCATATTAAAAAATAATAATATTGTCGAAAAATTATGTGTTTCGGTACGATTCCAATCAGGCTGCCATGTGTTTTGTAATAAAATAAAAGACGTAAAATACTCGAAAAACCATTGGCATACCAATAGGATAGGCGGAGAATTCCTTTTTTCAAATACAATTTCATGTGACCATACCAGCCATTCGGACCCACCCTAACGGCCTGCCAATGGTTTTTCGAGTATTTTAGTTTTATTATATCATCACGAAACACATGGCAGCCTGATTAAAATCGTACCCGAATACTAATAATAATTATAATAATAATTATTATTTTTCAATATGAAGAACATACGACGACCCTTTGATTCATGCATTATTATCATGGGGATATACGGATAATACTGACCTCCAAAAGGCATACTGAGTAAAATCGTGTCCCGAAATCTATCATTGTCCCCCGGGCCACTATTGCTTCAAGAATATTCCATTAATACCATTTTTGAAACGTCTTAACAATATTTGACCAATATCGCAAAATGTTCACGCTTTACTTCTGGACAATAAATCGTTTGAATTTTTTGCCAATATTTTCAGAATATTGTACCAATATCGCTAAATATTTTGAGGCCAATATTGCTTCGAGAATATTTCTCCAATATCATTCAAGTAATATTGGACCAATATTACCGAATGTTCACATTTTTTCGAGCCAATATTGTACTTGCCAATATTTTCATAATATTATATTGTACCAATATAAGTGTGCTACTTGAGTAGAGGGCGCCAAATAATTATTTTTGTAAGATTAAGCAAGTTATAAAATGAGAATATATATTGGGAGTCACTCAAAGAAATATGTCTGATGTTCTGTGGATATTTAGTATATTTGAACTGAATGAACTGAGATTTCTCATCTGAATTCAACGAGGATTCAATCATAGGCACGGAGTTGCTATTATAGCCCTTGATTAAAAAACCTTTTTGTTCATAATTTGTGCATGACAGTATTTATGATAGTATTTGTGATGATCTGTTTTTCCGAAGATTTTCTTTTTTTCAGCAACAAGTTGAAAACGCTGTAACGTTTTCGAAGAAGGAAATACCTCCATATGTAAATACATTTTGCTCAGTTCAAAAGTGAGAAAATGTACTGCTTGGTCCATTTAAAAAATGTATGCTTTTTGCCTATTTCCACAAGCCGAAGTAACGAAAATCGTCAGTAAACTTTATCGCGTGCAGTTACAGTGGTTCATTTATTACCCACTTAGCGCCTCTCTCTTTCTCTTTTTCTCTCACTTTCTGAGTAAATAAATATTTTGGAACATATCTATATATTATGGCAGACGTGTCTGTCCATGATTTATGTCAGAGTTCAATTGCTTGCGCGCAATTCGGTACAGGGGGCATTCGGGGCACGGGATCCAAGTCACCCTAAAGTACGTTTGATTGATTGACGTTTGATTGGAGTGCAATAAAAGCGACTCGACCAATCGCAGGTAGGGACATAATTCACGAAATCAGCTCTAAGAGGGCACTGAAGTAATTCGAAACTGAATGGCAGTTTAGTGTTGAATTCCTTACTATGGAATTACATTTTTCCAATATACAGTGACATTTAAAAAGTAAGCAATAAATGGAAAAAGTATTTACTTGCGATATATAAAAAAAATATCATCAAATGGGATTCATCTTGAAACCAGGAACAAATGATATTGAAGTACCTGTATTAATTGAAATAATCGTTTTAGAACACAAGTGTGATGGTTTGTTATAATTGTTTTATTGGGAGGAACATAAAAATGCAAAACCATACATTTTGAATCTGATTTCACGTGACCGAAAACAAAAATCTCATTGGGTATGATAATATCAAAGAAGCTGCACCAATTCCTTTGATTCAGAACCCGAAATTACAATTCTCCACTATACTTTCGAGTTCCGAGATATTCCCTGTCCTAATCTTCGTGGGACACCTTGTATTTCAAATATTTGACTCTGATAACCATGTTATTTCCCTTTTTGATAATTTAATGTATCCACGCGATTTCATTTCATTTTAATTGTGATATGATAAAAAAATTCTGCTGTAATATTTATGATATTTAACATTTCATATTCCTCATCTAATTTTGTTTTTATAATATTATATTCCTTGCATTGACTCTGACAATCATGTTATTTTGTTATTGTTCCTTGTGATATTTAATAATGTTGACATGTTCTACACCTGAAAATGCATTTTATTTGAAAGAAATAATAATGGGAATCTATCTATCTATTAAAATAGAAAGAACCTTCATCTTTGATTTTTTTTTTTTTATTTCAAACAATATTGAATACTTAAATATAGTTTTTTTTTTCAATCTACTCAAGAGCACTTAAACAAAAATCCATACTTCGTCGATCAATATAAAAGGAATACTTAGTGAAATAAAACTTTAAAAAACATGAACGTTCAATCAACCCACCATTTCAATTTCAGCAATTCTTTTGAAATTTTGACTTCACCACTGGATTTAGAAAGTCTCGAAATAGAACTAATCAAAATTTTCTTCGAAATCTTTTCACAAATAAGAGAATGAACCATTAAAAATATATTGTTCAATAGAACATTACTGAAACATTCTTTTCAAATTGTAGTAATATTTTTCTCTCTATTTCTAATGAAATAAAATTCTGATCAGTGATATTTCAAGACTTCAGTCTAGTAAAAATTTTTATAATTGAAATTGTAGTGATGAGATGATGAAGTGGCATATTTTTCAAATTTAATTCCGAGTTAATTCCTTTGTAAGTTTTGAAGAAAACCAGTTGAGAATGTCATAAATCCAGTGGTGTGTATTCTAAAACAAAAAGAAGTATTTATTTATATTTGACCTTGACAAATAAGAATAGAGGACACAGTAAATAAAGTCTCTATGATCAAATTCTATGACCTAGTGTCCTTGTGGGATTTTTGTATGTCTACTGAATGGAAACATAACAATTCCAATCTTTCAAAAAATGTATGTTCCATAAGTAAGAGTGTTTTCATTTTCCATTTTTCAGTAGGTCAAACTGAATAATTTTCTTCATCACGAAAAGAAGATAAATCAATCAGAATAGCTTCTCAATATCTGATTTCATATGATACATGTGAAAAACAGAAATCTAAATTAATTTTCGAAAGTTTTTGTAACTTTTTGGAAAATATTGGGGGGACAGCGGTTCCCCGACCGAGTTTTTTTTTCGACTTGCGAAACAGTCGGAATTTTTCTTTCACGTTCTCTATCTAGCCTACGGGGTGGCAAAAGGAATGTTTCTTTGAAATTAATGAATAGTCATTGTATCCTAATGAGTAGGCATGGCAAATTTCAATTCAATAGGATGCCAGTAAGGACTTGAAAAATCTATTGCAAGTTTTCAACCGGAGAGATAGACAAACTGACAAATATACGAAAAAAGCAAGATAGGTAAAAGACTATGAAAATAGAAATCGTCAAATTCCGTGAGACAGAAAGTTTGAATTGTATTTTTGCTTTTTTTCGGTTTTGCTTTTAATCCGTAGGTAATTTATTGTTTTCCGATGAGAGTGTGTCGAGTATATATGAGAAGCCGTTTGGGTAAAAAGTGTTTTTGCAAATAAATGAAATTTTGCGTCAATATATTCATTAGTTGTAGCAATATTTATTATTTTGCTTTTCGATATATTAATTTTTTACTGTTGTCGAAGCTTTTGTACCATTTATTTGTATCCTCCTGTAAGATATTATGTAGTTAACTATATAGTTTGTTTCCAAGGTTTTATATACGAGTTCATTTACAAAAAAGTTAGTTCTGTACTAACAATGTTGCTTTTCGATATATTCACTTTTTACCAAACACAATATATTCACATTTCAAGCGTTGCAAATATATTAAAACGTGAATGCCCGTATATTTATTAATTCGATATATTACATATCGTCAAGAGATGGCGCAGCCCACGCGATTTATTACACGCTTCAATTTTTCCAGTTCCAAGGTATTTGACTTTGAATATTCCAATGAATATTCAGAAAAACTACTGCTAAAATATTCTGAGAACATATTCAGGCAGCTGCGATATTATTCGACCACTATATTCTCGAGACTATTGAATCGCGTAGGTGGCGCCATCTCTTGACAACATAAAATTCATAAATATGAGGTAATCCACGTTCTTAAGTATCTGGAAAGCTTGAAAAAAATATTGCAACGGCTAATAATATACATTGACAAAAAATTTTAATAAATTTGCAAAAACACTTTTTATCCAAACGACGCCTCATAAATATAACTCCTTTTCTGGAAAATAGTTGAAATCCGCGAAAGGTATTGCAATAATCAACTCAGCAGGACTTTTACAAATGTATGTCAGTTCTGATAGTCATGGGAGATTTCCACCACCTTTAAGTATTTTTCTGTATTTGTATCAAACTGATTCACAAAACTCCGTTCAATGACAATGAAAACATACTCTTTATTTGTACCAACCATAATAATGATAGAATCCAGGACAAGACAAGCTGACCTAGTGTATACCGAGTGCTGCCCCCTACAGAGTGTCGGTAGAAGTACAAACACTTCTGAAGACAGGTGAGTAGTCAGCAGTTATGATACTCATAACTATAAGGAAAACCAAAATAGCATAGACTAATCCGAAACAATTTTTTGGGCGTCACTAATACTTTTCGAGTTATGACTTTCTGAATCTTGAGTTTTCCAGTCAAAAATCACAAGAAATCTTTGTTTTGACACTTTTTTGAGGCCCTAATCACTTATATTTCACAATAACAAGCATCAAAACCAAACATTTTACACAAAAAATCAACCTTCTTATAAAGTATACCTAGACCCACCAACTTAGGAACTTTGATATTGAACGCCTTCAAAAGTGTTGTTAAGTATCTATAGTAACATAAAAAGAGTAATTTTTATCATAAAATGTTGGGATTTGCTGTTGGTAATTGTGAGTATGAAAAAAGGGTCGAAAAAAGGATCGAAAAGGAGTAGGCATATTATGCGATTATTTACTTGAAAATTCATGTTTGAATATGGTCAATTTTCAAGATTCAAAAGGTCCTAACTGGAAAAGTATCAGAGACCCCCAAGAAATTTATACGTATTCCTGTTCAGGAGATGAAACTACGTAACTAACACCAGTTTTTTCTTTATGATTCGAGAAAAAGCCCGATAAACTTACCTTTACCCCACCCTCCCTTCACAAATACGGAAATCTTTTGGAAGCATAGGACATGGCACTGTATAAAGGTATTCTTAGGGCTCTATATATTTCTTTTTATTTTTGTATATATCATACTACTAGAGGTCAAAAGAAGCAACTTTCTTCATAGACTTTTTTTCTGAATGTCTTATGTCAATTATGGAAAATACTGTCTGTAAGTTGATTTTTCTTGATTTTTGGGTATATAACTTGATGTGCAAAATATCAATTGACTTTGAATGGTGTGCGTAATTACAGGGTGGGGCAGAATACGTGATTTTTCTCAAACCTGTTTATTAACTTCTCGTCCATGTGTGGACTTTTCATTGAATTTCTCGAAGGTTGCGTGTGTTAGCATTTTTGTTTTTTACACGTTTGCACCCATATACAGCGTGTTTCACTTATTAATAATAATAATGATTTATTCACAAAAAAAGTTATAAAAATTCAATTCGACATGTATCGTATTATTATAGTGAATAAATGAGTAGACCACGAAAGCAGTGGTACTGCTTGTATGTGGCCGTATATATATATGAACAAATTAAATATAATTAGACTTAAATTACATATCTTAAATTACATACCTAGAACATTAGAATGAAGACAAATTTTATATCATACAGACATAAAAATATAAATGTACATATGTATAAGTTTCATGATATAACATGTTAAGGGTAAATATAAAAAAATGACAAGTTGAAAAGTTTCGGAGTTTAGGGGGTATGATAAAAAACTTAATATTAAAAAATAAAAGTGTAGAGATGTAGAGTGTTAATGTGACAATGTAGATATGTAGAGGTTGAAAGTAAGAGAGTTAATATACTGGAATGTCAAGTGATTGCCTTCACAGAATCGCAATAACCAATAAAAGTTCAGGAAAGAAATGGAAATACCACTTAGGCTCTATGAGTACCTGTCTGCGGTTAGTATCAGAATCAGTCCTTTAAACATGTAATTAATGATTTTTGTAAGGTAATATCTGGATGATTTTTTAAATCTTGTTTATTGTTATTTATTCTACATACGTCATTTAACATTGCCACACATATTTATACTAAGTTAATATTTAGTATTTGCAATCAATTCATAAGGGATTCTACAAACTCGTTGAAAGACTGCCTACAAGTATCTAGAAGCCATTGTTTGACACTTTTCTTGAATAAATTAATATTGTTTATTTGTTTTAGGGTATTCGGGATGAAATTAAATATTCGTGGTGCAAGATAACTGAATGTTCTCTGACCTATGGACTTATTTGCTCTCGGAGTATAAGCATAAGCTTCTATTTGATTCCTAGTATTGCATTTGTGCTGAATTAATTGTAGATATTTTTTATTTTTATAAGCAAATATGATGATATTCTTCATAAATAATTGTCTTAAATCCAACACTTTTAGTTCTACGTATAACGCATCCGAGGAATATCTAAAATTTTTGAAGTACATTATCTTTAGAATTTTTTTTTGTAGTTTTGTTAGCTGGTCTAAGTATGTTTTGTGTATGCCTCCCCAGCCAATGATTCCGTATTGTAACAAGGACTCGAATAAAGAATAATAGAGAATTTTGAGCTGATTTAAACCTACCACAGTACGGAATTGGTAAAACTTATAAATGAGCCCTCTTAATTTATTTTTCAGATTCTGAGCATGGATATCCCAACGCAAGTACGAATCTATGTAAATTCCTAGATATTTGGCTGAAAATGAAATTGTGACAGGTTGGTTATTTAATGTTAAAGAGTTATAATTTGGCAAATAACTTTTATAGGAAGTGAATGGTACTATCTTGGTTTTATCCACATTGACAGTTAACAAGTTACCTTGTAACCAGTTCAGTATCTTTTTCATGTCATTTTCCGCCATTTCTCTCACTTCGTTCCAACTATCGGCTTTAAAAAGGACAACTGTATCGTCCGCAAATGAGACAATTGATCCTGATATCTTGAGAGTAAGAAGGCAGTTCAGGTAAATTAAGAATAATATCGGACCGAGCACGGTGCCTTGCGGTACCCCACATGACACTGCTCTTTCAGTACTTAGACATTTTCCAATTCCCACTCTCTGTTGTCGTCCATCCAGATAATCCTTAAAGAAATCATGTACCGTCCCTCTTATACCTATGCGTTCCAATTTATCCAGCAAAAGTCTATGACTGACAGTATCAAAGGCTTTTGCCAGATCAAGGAATATACCCACGCAGGGCTTTTTCTCATCTATTGTTTTATATACAAATGATGTGACGTTTGCAATTGCATCTTGTGTTGAAATCTGTTCTTGGAATCCGAATTGTGACTTGGATATTATTTTATATTTATTTAGATAGGAATTGAGTCTTCTCTTTATAATTTTTTCTAATATTTTTGAAAGAGCAGACAAAATCGATATTGGTCTATAATTATTGGGATTTATACGGGCCCCGCTCTTAAATACAGGCACCACCTTGGCCTCTTTCAGTCGTTTTGGCACCCTTCCACAGTCTATACATCTGTTAATAATGTGGCATAAAGGTAGAGATATATAGTTATTTGCTGCTTTCAGCATCTCATTTGTGATTCCATCCAACCCAGGTGATTTATTATTTTTTAGCTCAGATATGATTTCTTTAATTTCATTTGAAGTGGTATGTTCCAGAAACATAGAATGTAAAAGTGGTGTTTTATTTTCTTTCAATTTTATTTTCTTTATTTTAGATGCCAGTGTAACACCTACAGTTGAAAAATATCTATTAAATTCCTCTACGATGTCTTGTGTATCTGTTAAGTTTTTGCCGTCTTCGGTTAGGATTTTATCAATTTTATTTTGACGCATATTCTGATTAGAGAATACCTTGATTACTTTCCATAGATTTGCCGAGCTGTTTTTATTTTTCTGTATTTCGTGTTTATAATAACTTTGTTTTGCTTTCCTCAATATCGAGTTCAGCTTATTTTTGTACTTTGTATATTCTATTTTGTGCTGCGGACTATTTGGATTTTTTGTGTGATTCAGATATAGTTTATCTCGCTTTTTTATTGATGATATAAGACCTTGTGTTATCCATGGTTTCTTTTTTGTAAAAGTCTTTATTTTAATCGTGGTAGTGGATTTTTCTATCATCAATTTAAGTTTGAAGATGAATCTTTGAAGCGCAGTATCTGGGTTATCGCATGACATGATATTGGTCCAAGTATCTTCACTAGTAAGCTGTGCAAATCTTTCAAAATTAATTTTTTTTTTTTATATACATTTCCTGTTTCAATTGCAGCTCGTGATTTATTGTCACCTTCAATCAACAAGAGTGTAGAAAAATGGTCTGTGATATTAGTTTTTACTACTGCAGAACATATTCTTTCCAAGTTAACGCCTCTACCTTTTACATAAATGTGGTCTATGCATGATTTCGTGTTAGCTGTTACTCTGGTGTATTTATTTATGAGGGACGTGAAACCATGTTCGAGAAGCAGATTTATATAATCATCAACAACGTCTATATTTCTATCATTTGATAATGTATTGATGTTTATATCTCCTGTCAGTATAATGTAGTCATTTTCAGAATATTCCGTATTTGAAAAAATATGTTCCAGGTTGATAATGAATTCATTTGGACAGGTTGCAGGGGATCTATAAATCGCATAAACTAGAATATTCTGTTTATTGACCGTTAGTTTCAGCTCTATGGCATTCACATTTCCTATTTTTATGTTTTTGAACGTGTATGGAATATTTTCTTTAACATAGATTGTGATTCCATCATTCTGGTTGAACCTGCAGTCATGAAAAACTCTTTCGTAATTTGGTAGCATTAAGAATGAGTTTTCTGTATTATTCCAAGTCTCTGTGAGTACAATACAAGTAAAAAAATCATTGAATTCTGATAAGAACGTTTCCAATTCATCAAAATTACTGGCTAAACTTTGTATATTATTGTGAAATAAAGAGAAAGTGCAGTCATGTCCTTTATCAATAAGTATTTTGTTTAATTGGTTATTGTTTTCAATTTCTAGCGTATTATGAGGCTCATTTCGGTAATCCCTTATGAATTGATCCATTTTTGATGCTACATGCGTTTGAACTTAAAAATAGATTACTCTTAGTTTCACATCAAAGTTATCAATATCTATATGTACTTATTCATCTTTATGGAACGCAATATTTATTTTGCTTGTTTATTTCTATAATGATCCATACTGTATAAACAAGACACTAAGTAGCAGAGAAAGGAACAAATTCTGCTGAGACAGAGTAGGTAAAAATATTAAGGAATAGAAAAACAAAACGTATTATCTATATCTGTAAGTAGTTCGGTTTTTGTTTAAAGAATTTCTTAGAATAACATTGGAATTCGATTTTTTGAAGGTTAATGTAAAAAATGTGATATTGGTATACACTTTATATGGGATTGTTTAGCACAGGAGGTTTCGTTTCGTTTACTAACCTTCTTATATTTGAAATTTTGTTTGATGAGAACTGTGAGGGTTACGGTTTCTCAATTTTTCTCGAATGTCAGGACGATTAGCAGCAACTATAGAGTTTTTATTTTTAGGGGTGTCCTGTGTGTCAGTATTTCTTCCGCTTCTAGGTTTAGTGATGGTATTGGATGGTTGTCTCTCTTCTGGTGGATTCAATGATATGACAATTGATTCTTCTTGATATGCTTCTTCCGTTGATTGGATACTCGGTGTCTGAGGGGCACTATTTGATTTAATATCACTATTATCTTCTAAGGTATCCAATTCGTGGGCTGTGTATCCCGTTTTTCCTACGTATAACCTATTGCCTTTTATATAACACGGCTCCGAGGAATTCCTGTATTTCGATAAATATGTGCGCAACACCTTATTTTCTTCCCTTTGTATTTCAGTCAAATCGTTTGCAATTGAAATACGAGTACCTTTGAGTTTCTTACAATTATTCAAAATCGTTTGTTTTTTCAATTGTGAAACTAGTTCAATTTTCAATGGGCTCCTTATTGAACGACCTAATCCGTAAAAATTATTAATATCGGATCCGGCAATTTCAACGTTGAGAAGGTTCTTTATAATGTCGCATAAAATTTCAAGGGATATTTCTTGGGGAGCTTTCTCTAGTCCGAATATCAGAAGATTATTTTTTCTATTTCTCCTATCTAAATGCTCGACTTTTATGGAAACACCCTCCAAATCTTCCATAATTTTTTACGTAGAACTTTGAAAGTTTCAGGATCAATAGATACACTAGAAATGAACTTACTGCACGAAACGGTTCATCCAACGTGATATACACTGCATGCCAGCAGCAATGAAACCACCCAATTTTCCGGAAAGTTATATTAGGGGGCCAAATTGGCCCGAAATTCTTTCGGATTCGAATTTAGAATCCCCAAATTACTGCTAATATACGTGTCCACTAGAAAATTTTCACCGTTTGTTCGAAAGTGGTTGACAATGTTTCACTTTGAGTAAGGTTATTCAAGACTTTCATTGTCTAAAAAAGAACAAAGAAAAATTCAATTCACTGCAATTTTTAATAACGACGTTTCAACTGTTAAAATCTACAGTCGTTATCAAGTGTATAATGCGACAATCTCAAGGATACTTCTTATATATGCTATGGGTAATTTGCCGGTATTCAGGTAAGCTTGTTAATTTCAGTGCCGGTACAGCATTGTTAATTCTTATCGCAATTTCAATTGATCCATGCCACTAATTAAGGGTTTCCACACATTACGGATTTCTATGCTAGCTTGACTGAAGACTTTATTATGAACAACAAAGTCTTAAGTCAAGCTAGCATAGAAATCCGTAATATGTGGAAACCCTTAATTAGTGGCATGGATCAATTGAAATTGCGATAAGAATTAACAATGCTGTACCGGAGGGGCCCGGCACTGTAATTAACAAGCTTACCTGAACACCGGCAAATTACCCCTAGGCTAATGACACAAAATTATCCATAGCATATATAAGAAGTATCCTTGAGATTGTCGCATTATACACTTGATAACGACTGTAGATTTTAACAGTTGAAACGTCGTGATTAAAAATTGCAGAGAATTGAATTTTTCTCTGTTCTTTTTTAGACAATGAAAGTCCAGGATAACCTCACTCAGAAAATTTTCAGTCCTGAAAAATTCTTATTTGTGTCACTTCGCATGGAAATGCCCTCGTATCTTCCCTAATTTGCGACGTAGAATCATGATATTTTCAGGATCGATACTCACAAAAATGATCATCCTTCGTGATATATACTGCACGCCAGCAGCGATGGAAAAATGGATGATTCCATCGCTGCTGGCGTGTAGTGTGTATCACGTAAGATGACCCTTTTTCTGCAGTGAGTTCACATCTATTGTATACATCGATTCTGAAATTATCATGGTTTTACGTCAAAAATTATGGAATATCCGAGGGTTTCCATGAGAATTGAAACACACTGTATATTGGTGCAATCATGTAAAAAACAAAAATACTAACACGAGCAACCTCGGGAATACTTGTGGCTTCGAAAAATTAAATGAAAAGTTCTCACTCGGGCGAGAAATTATTAAACAGGTTTTACAAAAATCGCGTATTCTGCCTCATCCTGTATCATCACCAATCAAAGTCAATTGATATTTTTCACAGCATATCAGTCCCAAAAATCAAGGAAAATCAACTTACAGACAGTAATTTGAACAATTGAAATTGGACATTCAACCCAATTTTTTAGCTCACCCTGTAGGGCCAGAAAAATGTCTAAAGAAGAAAGTTGCTTTTTTTAACCTCTACAATAATATATTATCTATACATGTATCCAGTACCATGCCCTTTCAGTTAGTTTACCGTCAATGATTGATAGAAATACAGATTGGCAAATACAGCTGTGTCTCTGCGATGCGAGACCGATAAACAGAGAAGGGAAATATCCACTACCAACTTCAATCGGGAAGGACAAAAAGGGAAAGCGGGTGTTCTACTGCTCACCCAATATTCAGAGGCACAGCTATACATATTTCCAATCCGTACTCTCATCTACATGCTTACTTCTTTCTCTCAAAGTTCACATGCGTAGTACTGAAATGAATATGGGAACCTTGTAGGTACATGAAAATGGTGTTGTGCCTTTTCTACTTTGAAGATGAAATCACTCCAATCATAGCTCCCCCTCCAGTAAACCAGAAGTTAGATGAAATAGGTAGGTAGCAAATTCAAATTCTACTTCTCCAATAACAGAAAAAATGCCCATTTGCGGTACAATCCCAACTAGAAAAAGTTGGATCACTTTCCAATAATAGTTATTTTTCATAATGAAAATCGATTTCAAAAATCATTTGTTACATTGAAGACAACCTACCAAAACATGGACGAAAATCAATCAAAGAAAATAATGTGTTGCTTACCTTACCAATAGATTCCTACGATAGCTAAACGAAAGATGCATTATTCCTTGAATAAAAACGTAGTTTTTCTGTCCACACACACCACGTAACAGAAGTTTTTCACATCGACTTGAATCACCGACGAAATCAAAATTACAACAAATTTTAACGAAAGTTACGATAACCAACGCCTGCAAAGTGACATCTCAACAAATACCAGTGCAGAATATTTCCAACGCTGTCTTTGTTGTACAAAAAGGTTCATAGAAGACAATCAAAGAAGTAAGAAAACGAAAGAATGATTAAAGAGTGAATTATTTTGATTTATTTTGGTTGTTATTGTATTATTCTCATAATCCGATTCCACAGTTGACTATTGATGATTATGTGAATTCATCATTGTGATAATTTTGAAAGAAGCTTTTGCTTTGACGAGTAAATGCAATTTTAAATTTGTTGAAAACTTGGCTGCAATTAGTGGTAGAACAAGAAACTGCTAAAAATCATACCGTCAAAGATTCAGTAATATTTTGACTCTCGTGCATTTTTTGTCTAGTTTCATCACAAATGGTGGAAATTGTTGGGTGATCTAAGACTATTTCGGAGAGAAAATATTTGGAGATTGAAAGCTAGGGTGTGAAATATTGTTGGTAATGAGACTAAATGTGTACTCTCACTCCAAGTAATAACTAGTAAGAGAGAGAGAGAGACAGTGACTGGGTAACTACGAATTGGTGAGAAGACTGGATTTGACTGGTCGATGTTAATCAAACTAAGAGATGTATGGATAAGGATATTTCAGACGAGTACCAAGTCCTCTGAGATAGATTGTAAGATATCCATGTGTTATTAGTTATGATCTGTGAAACTAATATTATGTGGCAATTATTGTACAACGTGTATGAAATGACATAGGTATATTTCTCACGAATAGACTTATGCAATTTTCTAGTGATCTTGGGACCTGGGTCATTTTATGCTCATTGCTCAGTTTAGTTTTTCTACGACTATCTGAATTATTTCATACAAATTTTTTTTGTAACAGTTTTTATAATGACGTCACTGATATGCAAATATTAAAAAATATTATAAAAATCTTGTCACCCCCTTGAAGCCCTAGAAAAACTTGAAAATTGCTCAGACTCGTCGATTTTGAGTCCGAAGTAGAACTCTTCCACCAAATACGTTGTCATTGTGCTGTGAACCCTTTGATCCCCAGCACCCTGTACTTCAGAATTTTCAATAGGACTACTATACTTGTGATACATAATTTTGGAAAAAATTCAATGAAAAATACATCGTTGTAATGCAATTGAGAATCAATTGAGTGTTATTGAAGTTTTAATGAAAACTAAGTGTGTGTTCTAAATAATAGGTACTATTTTTCATTTCCTGAAATGTTATCATCATATGAAAGGTTTTAATTGTGAACCAGTCAGTTCTATACAGTTGAGTGATTTTCTGTGTGTTTTCGCACATTTCTTAACATTTTTGGAATCACTGTATGACACTGATATACAATTCTTCTGCGTAGAACATCAAGAGAATTAGGTTGTGTGCTAGAAACTTTGGATTTGAAATTGTTCGCTTGAAAAGGAGTCTAAAGATGATAGATCAGTAAATTCAGCAGACCATTCTAATGGTCCTCTTCTTCCAATCCATCCCCCTAGAAATTTGTCATCTAAAACTTGACGTACAGGTGTAACGAATTGTGAAGAAGATCTATCTTGTTGAAGGGTGAGCTGACCTTCAAGTGAATTTTCATCGTCTTCAAGTAGTTGTGTGATTCTGTCAAAGATAGTAGAAAATCATACTCACTTGACAAACATGTTGTTGTTTGTTAAAATTGTTATTTCCGTCAACTGATCGCATCCCTACGCACAACCCTCGGAAGTCTTCGAGAGACTTGTGTGAGATAGGGAAGACGCAGCCCTTACCTTTTAACGTGTGATGCCATGCACGAGACTGGTGAAACGAAGGATTGAACCCACGACCCCGCGCTTGTGAGGCGAACGCTTTACCAGCCGACCACCCATGTAACTGGATTCCTCCCGTTTGTTTTTCATAACATAAATGAATGAATGAATGAATACTGATGAGTTGCCTGCTTCTAGAAACAGTTATATTATATTATAGCAAGCTTCCATTTTCTTTATGAGAGAGTGACCATTTCATTTAACAAACTGATAATATTTTCGCTTATTTGCAAATATGGAGGGTATGAACTCTTCCGAAGTAGTTAACATTTGGCTTGTTTTTCTTCGCGAATTTGGATATTTTCATATTTTACAAATTTAAGATAATAATTGTTAGAATAATTTTTTCACCATTCTCTTCCATTAATTTTAACTGCTTGTATGTCTTGTCTGCATTTCAAGCAAGTATTCACCCTGAAAGACCCTATAGAGTCAGTGCAGTAGAACTTCGTCCAGCCAAAGAAAAAACAGATACTTCTATGTGTTGTATCCAAACAATAACGATTTGATCATCATTATCATCATTTAATTTAATATTGTTTATTAAATATTCGACCACTATTGAAATTTCAATAATGATAACACGTTTTCTTTGTAATATTGTATCAGGATATAGATTTCAAAATTTGCGTGAGGTTATGCTAACTATTTCAATCATACTATATGTTTATGTAATTTGTTGAATATTGGCGAAATAATATTCAACCAATAAGCTATTAAACTTTTTTATACAAATATCATTTTTTATTCTTAGAGTAGATATAACAGAAAAAGTGGACTTGGCATATTTATTCCATATGTTGAAAACGATATGTAGACAATACGTTTTATAGATTTCGAAAAAATTATTCAAACAATATTGACCAATATGATTTGTTGAATATTGGTGAATTAAAATACAACTAATGTGCTATCCAACTCTGATATTGTCCTTCAACCCAGGAATCGTTATGACAGGAATATTGGAAACGCAATATTTATTCTACATGCTGGAAACAATAGATATGTGAACAATATTCGTTTTATTGGTATTGATATTTATGATACCAGTCAACAATTATTGGCCCAATATTATATGTGACAATCAACATTAAAAATAGGTTGAGCCAATATTTTACCAATTTTATCAATCTCATATTGTTTTCCAAATATTTATCTATATAGGATCAAAATTATACATACATTCACATTACATAAATATACAGGGTGGGGCACCGAAAACGAATTAGATCGAATATCTTCAAAACGCATGTGTTGTGAATAAAATGGAAAAATACGTCGGTTTTTAATCCAAGGATGGCATTTTCCTATCATAACCTCAATTGTCATACCTCTTCCCCCACCCCTTGGTCACTATTACCCAAACAATTTGAATTGGGAAAGTAGTAAGTGTGACACATCATTAAAAAAGGAATTTTATAAGGAATTCATCCATGTCAATTATCGCTACCTTACTTCTTATTTTGGCGCCCTCTTGCGGGAAAAACAAATGTTTCATATTCCAAATTCCATAAGTGAAGTATTATACTTGCAAGCTAATTTGACATGAATTCGGTGACAATGCATCATGGAAAATCTCTAAAAGAAAAAACAAAATGGCTGCTCCAAAATAACGGACAAGATTTGCAATTATGGTCAGATTCGAATCAAAATTAGTATATGGGGATTTTCAGAGTCGGAAATTATGATTTTTTTGTCAATGAAAAAAAACCGAGATGGCTGACAAAATTTGTAATTGCAAGGTTATTCTGTGCGTAACAGAATCAAAATTCTACCGCGCAAGAATACCTATTTTGTACTCTAGGCAAGCTTTTGAATCTGTTACGCACAGGTTAACCTACGTCACAAATCTGAAAAAATATGTTTTTCTCTTCATCGCATTTGTGTGAGAGCTTTGTTATCAATTTTATTCAATTCTTTTCAGTCATGCTGAAAATCTGTACCTAAAACACCCAAAATTCAATTTTGAATCGTATCGGATCATAATTACAAATCTCATCCGCCATTCTGGAGCTGCCATTTTGTTGTTTTTTTCTAACAAATATTCCATAATGCATTGTCATCGCAATTATGAACACCTACCTGATCGGATAACTAGAAGTGGGCGAAAAGTCAGCTGGCCACACATATACTGGGTGTTTCTTAAGTACGTGTAGAGCATATTCCTGACATCAAAATAAGAAGAAAAGTTCCTATAAACATATGTCCACAAATTATTCGTTTCTGAGATACAGAGTGTCAAAGTTGAATTCTTATTTTTATTTTTTGTGAATAATTTCAAAATAATTTTGATATGTGGGTAAAGTTTGGTAGCTGGGAATATTTATTATTTAGTTTGTGTTAAAAATAAATTTTCTTGGTAGAGGTCACTGTTTTCGAGTTATTGAGATTAGAAATCATCGATGCAAGTGATTTTGAATGATAAGATTTTTTAATTCAAAATAAATTCAATTAGAAATTAGTCTTTTCACAATTAACACAAAACTTTTTTATTGAAAAATCATCCCAGATACCAAACTTTACTCGAATATCACAAAAATTTTGGCATTTATTTACAAAAAACAAATATCATAATTAAACTTTGACACTCTGTATCTTAGAAACGAATGACTTGCAACATGCTCTTGAAGTTTCTACACGTACTTAAGAAACACCCTGTATGCATACTAACAGAGCAAGTTAAATAAAAGTTTTGAATAATAAAAAAATTGGACATTTCATTTACTTAAAAATTGAAAAACTTTGAATAAATTCAAATTATTCCATACTGCAATAATTCACAGCAGATGCTCAAAGTGTTTGCATTGAACTACCATACATGAGTATAAGTCAGTCTCCAAACGCTGTCTGACGTTTTCGAGCAATTTATGAAATTTTTTTCAATTTGTAAGTTCACACACTGTTAATTTTTTCAATTTTTGTTATGTTTTCGTACATTGTTCACATCAGCTTTCAAATCAAAAATCATAAGATGGAAAACGAAACAGTTGTTTTTCCCGCAGGAGGGCGCCATAATGAAAAGTTAGATATCGAACACCCACATATGTCTGAATTCCTTATTGAATAACCTTTTCAATGCTGTGTCACACTTTGTACTATCCCCATTCAAATCGTATGAGTGACCCAGGGGTGGGGAGAGAGGTTATGATAGGAAGATGTACTGCTTGAATTTAAAATTAACGTGTTTTGCATTTTTTTCACTACACATGTGTTTTGAATAATTCGTTTTCGGTGCCGCGTCGAATCGAACCATAATTACAAATTTTGCCCGCAATCTTGTTTTTTGCATTTACAAAATCATAATTCTTGATCCTGGAAATCCCCACATACTTATTTTGATTCTAATCGGACCATGATTACAAAGGACCCCGCACATTTAGTACGTAAAATGGCTTTCGGCTAATTTTGCTCAAATTTTGATATATTGTAGATCTTGGCATTCTCATTACGTAGTCCAATTTACAGATCGATCCTATGAGCAGTTTTCGAGGTACAGGGTGTCAAAAATTCTATTTTCGCTATTTTGGGTATTATGCATCGAATTGATTTTTGTGCTCTAATTCGAAATTGAACTGTCTTCAAAATGATCTTAATGTATCTAAGTTGTAGCTCACGAGTCCCTTCATACAAATGAAAAGTAATATCTAACTAAATGTGCGGGGTCCTTTCGTCCACCATCTTTGAGCCACCATCTTGTTTTTTTGCATTGACAAACAAATCATGATTTCCGTCCCTGAAAACCACTACATATCAATTTTGAATCGAATTGGACCATAACTGCAAATCTTGTTTTTTCTCTCAAAAAAATTCCATAATTCATTGTCACCGAATTTATGTCAAATTACCTTTCAAATGAAGTATCATAATTTGGAAGACGGAACAGTTGTTTTTCCCACAAGAGGTCACTAAAATAAAAAGTTGGGTAGCAAAAATTGCCTAGATGAATTCCTTATGATATTACCTTTTCAATGGTGACTCACACTCACTACTTCCTTCTACCTATTCAAATTGTTTGGATGATAGTGACCAAAGGGTGAGGAAAGAGGTATAACAGTTGAGGTTATAGGAAGATGTCCCTCTTGGATTAACAATCGACGTGTTTTTGCATTTTTTTCACAACACATCTGTTTTGAAGATATTCGATCTTTTCGTTTTCGGTGCCCCACCCTGTATAGGCCCAATATAAAATCAAGATTAAGCCAAAAGAAGGTGCTACCTGGGAAACTCAGTAAATAATGTGGGAAAATTCTCACCTTCTTCTCACGATGTTCTAGAAACAAATAGTATTTTGGAATTGAACGAAAATAAAGAAATATATTTCACAAAACTGAATGAATCTCTTATCATCGCATTACACATAATGAATGGAAAAGTGAAATTTAAAAAAAAAGAGATTGTGAGGTGTGATTTTTTTCTCTAAATACCCATTTAAGCTGAATTCAATCCATTTGGTTTCTGAAATAGGGAACAGTGGATAAATAGAACAAGATTGAAAATTGAGTTTTTGTAAACATAAACACCAAACTAATTTTCTTAAGTGAAACAAAGTTCTCTTCGTCAAGAAATATCTCGGAACAGGGGAAATTTGTTTCAATTTCACGGAATGAATTCGTTTCAAACTAATTACCAAGTCAAAGAAACAGTTTTCATTCACGACACAACGCAGGAAAAACCCCAGGAAGTCGATTCAACTGAACTTCACAGAACATCAAGGACGACTGAAACATATCGTTCGTATATCGTTGAAATGAGGTTCTTTGTGTAAGCATTTCCGATACGCAAACCCTTTCACTGGACGTATATTGTTTGAAGTTTTTTAACAAAATTAATTTTCACTTATAATAATTATCTATTTATTATTTATAGCGAATATAATAGGGTTATTTCAAGAACATGTGATATATTTACTAGTCGGTATCCGCAGAAGCAGAAGCCCTCACAAAATACTGTTAAACGAATTATAGAAAAGTTCTAAAACTTTGGATCCGTCAAAGCAAGAGTGCAGAGAAACAAGCCAATTGTTGATGATGAAGATATTGAAATTGCCATTTTGGGATATTTTGAGACAAGTTGCAAGAGAATCAGTATTGTCAAAAAACTCAGTACGCAGAATACTGCGCAAACATAAATTTCACCCATATAAGTTCTCTATAGTTCAGCACCTGAAAGAAACAGATTTTCCACGAAGAGTGAGACTTTGTGAATTCGTTTTAACTTAGTTGCAAGGGAACGAATTATTTTTGGTTATTATTATATGGACAGACGAAGCTAAATTTACAAAGAATGGTGTATTCAACCGACATAATTGCCGTTATTGGAGTGACTCAAATCAGCATGTATTCAGGGAACTGAATTTTCAAGAGTCTCGGCAATTCAATGTTTATTGTGCCATAAGAAGTGATAGCGTCGTGGCACTGCATTTTTATCAAGAAAACTTAAATGGTAAGTAAAAAACAGGGTAAAGGTAAACTTATCGGGCTTCTGCGTTTTCAAACACGAATTTTTCAGTCAAAAAGCACTCAAAGTTTTTCCTTCTTTTGATAGGCCCTTTCTTTACACTCGAATAATCCCGTATTTCACAATAACAAGAACTAAGAACAACATTTTTTAGGACAACACATAACCAACAAAACTGGTCCTAAAAGGGGGTGTATTTTTTGTTAAAAACATTATGATTTAAGTGCTTGTAATTGTGAAATATGGGTTGATTAGTGTGTAAAGAAAGGGCCTATCAAAAGCAGAAAATACTTTGAGTGATTTTTGACTGAAAAATTCGTGTTTGAAAACGGTCAATTTTCAATGTTTGGAGAGCCATATCTCGGAAAGTAGTAGAGTGCGCCGCAAAATAATTTCAGATTCGTGTTTAGGAGACAAAACTACGTGAGTAACATCACTTTTTTTTTATTTGCGTAGAAGCCCGATAAGCTTACCTTTAACAAAATCAATTTCGAAACAAGAATAGGATTAGATGTACTTTTTTTGCAGGTGAAGGATATTTGAATATTTTGCATGATTTCGAAAATGAGTACTTGGACAATTCACCAATTGCTGATTATAGAAACCTATTTTATCAACATGACGGGGCACCTCCACATAATGGTCACTTGTCAATACTCGTTTACAAGAATTGTTTCATGACCAGTGGATAGCCAACAATGGACCATTTCTTTATCCGCCCCGTTCTCCAGATTTATCAGTGCCCGAATTTTTCATTTGGGGTACAATTAAAAATCAAGTCTATGAAACTCAATTGACTACCATGGAAGATTGTATTTAATGAGTGAGGAATTCATTTGAGAATCTCAGACCCGATTCAATACGAAAAGCGACACAACAAGAATTATTAGTGAGATGTGAAAAATGTTTGGAAGTTGAAGGGCGCCAATTCGAACATTTACTGACCAAATAATTTTTGTTACCTCTCAATATCGTTAATTGTTCTCTTTTATTCGAATTGTTTTAGAATTTCTTAATCTACATTTTTGTATTGGCAGAGATGGAATGTTTTTGAAGTTTTTCTATAATTCGTTTAACAGTGTTTTGTGAGGGCTTCTGCATTTAAGTAATCTTCATTCGAAAAATTCAAACGAGCCGGCATGATTTATAACAATGACATTTTCGTGGCAGTTGATTGTTTCCAACGCAACTGAGGGCGCCATGGCCAACTAAGAATAAGTAAACTCAAGAATACGAGATTTTCTGGAACTGAGACATGTTAATTCGCAAATATTTCGAAAACTGTTGAGTGTAGGCATAGATAACCTCACTCAAAGTTATCTTCATTTTCGACGCCGAATCAAATGGAAATATAAAATTGTGGGGGTTCCCATTTGGAAAAATGAACTTACAATAATTTTTTCAACCGGAACTATATTCTTTTCTGGTGAACGCCCTGTATAACTCTAATCGAATTGATATCGGAATTCTACTGAACTGGGTCCTCTCCTACGAATAAATCGATACACAATCAAAAATAAATGATCATGTCCAGAAATAAAAAAAATATTTTTCGTTCTGCAAACGCAATTTTCAACTTAAAATTTGAAATATTTCGAAAACGGTTAGACTCGGGTATAGTTATACATGAAACATGTTCAGAATCATGCGTAAAATCTAAAACCTTGATAATATACAGGGTGTCCCATTCAATATAACGGAGTTGGGTACAACCGGAAGTGCCACAATCTTCAAAATATTTTAGCACTTATCAACAATAGTGAACTCCCAAATTTTCAAATTCGGCCCACCTATGGTTTTCTATATATTGATCGATGCATTTCCCCTGTATAAGTTTCAATAAAATCCTCATAGAAATATTTCAAGAAACGAATTTACTTCACAAAATCAAACTTTCAATTAATATATTCTCGAAACATTAGGAGAACAGAAGGATAGTGCAGAAGAGTGTCGAATAAACTCACAAACTATTGAAAAAATATTTGGTTATGAACAGATGTTGATTGATGTAATCAAAAGAAATTATTGATTTCAGATTTCTTGAAAATTTTTTGCGCCTATTCCTTTTTCTTGTCATGTGATTTTCCTATAAAGATACCCAATGAAAAATGTGAAGTGAAGTGAAGATTACACATTTCTTCGAAGTAAGCAGATGTCAGCTATACAAAACTGACACTTATTTTATTCACAAATATGATCATTCACCTGATACTGATATCATATTCAGATCTGATGTAAAACAAAGACATATCTTAGTTTTATACCGGTTTGATGCCCACAATTATTTTCATCTCTTCGTTCCTTTCATCTATCATTCGGGAAAAGGAAATGAAATTATTCTGTTCGAGTCATATAAAGTTATGAGAAAACTTTTTAGAAATATCGTCAAGTTCACAGCGTTCTGCAGACTAAGAAAATGTCTGCCACGTAAAAGGCATCATGAAGAAAAGTGGAAGTCCAATTATTTTGTTACCCGCACAATTCGACAGATGGTTGGCGTTTCTAATTTCCTTCTTGAAACGAATGTAGTAATGGTGAAAAAAAATGTTTTGGCGAAGTTTGATTGTGGAAGGCATTCAAACAACAGGTACATATTCGAAGAGGTTTCAGTAGAGTTTAAGTGTAAATGTAATTTGGAATTCAAACTCATAATCCAACACAAACCAAGTTATTCGGGGAACACTCAGAAACTCAGATAGTCACTAAACGGGATCTGAAAAATGACTTTGGAGGCAAAAATAAAAATGAAGGCAATATCGTATTCTCGGAGACAGAAATAATGGTGACGTATTCTTAGCTTCGAGGAGGGCGAGCAATTCCAGCCTCTTCTCTCCCTCCAAATTCTCCCAGGCGCTTTGCCTACAGCTCTTTGATTATTTACCCCCTTTGCCCTCAAAATTTTCTAGTTCGCTTCGCGCCAGATTTTTTCTTATTTGTTTTTTCTTCCCTTAAAATTTTCCAGGGTGCTTCGATCTCGAATTTTTTATTATTCACCCTCCCTCTAAATTTAAAGAAATCGAATAATTTGGGACTAAAAACACCAAAAACTTGAAAACTGAATGAGATATCGAGAAAATGTACATGATTAGTTTTATTGTCCTCTAACAGAACTACAAAATTTTACCATGAAATTTGTTTATAGCTTAAGAAAAGTCAGGTGTCGATGTGGATTGAAAACACTAATAATTCCAAAACAGAACGGGATATCGTAAAAATTCATTGAAACACTATCATTGTACTCAAACAGATCTATAAAAAGGTTCGATGAAATTTTTCGAAAATATGGATTTTTTTGAAAATTTTGCGTTTCCAATTTTGGTGTTTCTAGATGAAATTAGGTGTGGATTTAGTGATAATTTCATGATTGCGAATACTTTTTTTTAATTCATATCTCCGAAGTTAAGCTTTGAAAATAGGTATTTTAGGGAGTATGTAGAATCGATAGTCGAGAACAACATTATGAACACATCTAGAAAATGTGGAAATTTTATATATCGTTCTGCAAGGTAGATTTTCTGAAACTAGAGATCAAAGATTGGACTTATAAAAAATATTATATGAATGGATCAAATCACGTATTTGTATCATTGTTGTGTACGATTACTCATTTTGAACCCGGTAGTGAAAGGCCCCATCTCCAAAAAAGTGAAAAAATTACCCGTAGCTTTTTTCTCACCTGAGAAACGTAGTGTTTGTGCACCGGTTGAATACGTATCTTTAATAGAAACCCAACGGTCGGAACCCCACCCCTCTAGCTCTCACCGTTCTCAAGACAGCAATTATTTTGCGTTTCAGCTTTCTTGACGATTGGAAAACAATGATGTTCGTACACCGATTAAATGCATATTTTCGATGAAAACCCAACGGTGAAAACCCTATTCCTCTGGCTTTTTCCGTTAGATTTATTGTGGTCCTTCGAGCCAGATTTCAGTCCTACAAGCCGAATTTTGGTACTACTAGCCAGATTTTCGAGGAACAATGAAGTACAACGGTAAAAACCCCATCCCTCAAGCTCTCACTGTTCTCGAGATATTTATTAAAAACCTTTTCATATAACGATTCTTAGGAAGTTGTATTTACTACGGTTTTCCAGACGGAAGAATTCTATCTGTTGAGTTATTTCTGAACTGGTGACTGACGTCTTTGATTATCATTTCCGTCACCGCGGAGTATAGCCTTGGAAATAATTATTGTAAGTGTACAACTGTATCGGTGATTATCAAAAAACAAATTCTTTCGAATTCGACAATCATAATTTCTTTCTACAAAGAAAGTGATTTTTGATGATCATCAATAAAACGAGTATTGTATTTTATGAGATTATTTTACCAATGAAATAATAATCGAATCGTTTCTCTCCGTTCATTTTGACGTGCAATCAAGGTTATTCAGGTTAAATTAGGTTGACTAATAATTCACGTATTCTCAACTCATTTGCGTGCAATTGTCTCGTCATTTTGAACTTCCTGCCAAATTGCGTGCAGCTGTCTTTTCATTTCAAACTTCTTGCTATTACGTACCAATCACAGAGCGTGTCTTTCGTACATTTTTCTGTTGTCTCCCCATCACGTTATTGAAAGGACCCCGCAAACGCCTTATGGAAATTGGGTCCCGGTGGATTTTTTTGAATTTTTGGTACGATGTAGTCCATGTAATTCTCAACCAATGTTACCATTGCGCCAACCCAAAAAACAGTATTGCTCCTAGGGGGCGTTGATATCACCCCTTGCGCATATTGAACCATTTCATTTTTAATCCGGTACCAATATATTCACTTGTTTCATTGTTGCTAATATTGCACCATATTGTGCTGTTTTATAAAAAAAATTCCTACCCCACCTTTTTTCCCCAACTCCTATTACGAAACGCAAAAAAAATATTTTTTGAGTGCCTTTAAATGTATCGTCGAATGTTTAATTAAATATGCCTGAATAAGGAAAATGGCAGCATTTTATGACTATACGCCCTCCCCACAAATGACACAAAACGAAAAAAATTTGGTGCATTTATCTGAATTTTTAATATGATGGAGTTCAAGTTATTTTAAATAGAAGTTAAGGTAATAATAATAATAATAATAATACGTTTTTCAGTTTTTTTTATGCTGAACAATTGTGTAATTTTTCATAAATTGAAAATCTATAACCTCCCCCTTTCCTCAACCCCTATTTTAGAACAAGAAAAAAATAATTATCGAATACAAATTAAGGAAATAGTACAGTTGTTTAATTTCACTTTTTCTTCCCTTAAAAAAAATATTGGTGGATTTCGATGACTTCTTAGTAGGGCGTAGTTCATGTTTTTTGAATATCAATTAATTGGGCGAATATCTTGAAAATGAATAAAAATTAAACATCCACAATTTGAATCTGAGTTGGTGCCTGAATTAGTTTTTTTCGTGTTCTGAAATAGGGGTTGGGGGTGAGGGGGAGGTTCAAGATATTTCTATTCAAAATAACTTTAACTGTATGATATTAAAAATTCAGAAAAATCCACCGAATTTTTTTCGATTTGTGCCATTTGGGAGAAGGGGGGATAATCATAAAAAACTGCTGTCCCTTATTCAGGCATATTTAAACAGTCGACGATACATTTAAAGGCACTCGAGAATTACTTTTTTTTTTTGTTTCGTAATAGGAGTTGGGGGAAGAAGGGGGCTAAGATTTTTTTTATAAAATAGCACAATATTGTGCAAAATTAGCAACAATGGAACAAGTGAAAATATTGTACCGGATTCAAAAATAAATACCTATTCTAATCTGCGCAAGGGGTGATTTCAACGCCCGCTAGCAGCAAAACTGTTAATTTTTTTGGGTTGGCGCAATGGTAACTATGGTTGAGAATTACATGGACTTAATCATACCAAAAATTCAAAAAAATCCATTAAGGCCCAATTTCCATAAGGAGTTTGCGGGGTACTTTCCAACATTTTCGGTTAGGTTATGTACTTAAAATAGTGTTGTGTATGTGTGAGGTGGTTGGCATTCGATGGAACATTTTCTACATATTTACACAATACTTTTGGTCGGATTTGGTTTCGGTGATTATATTGTTCAGAACGATAGGAGATTTAGTAAAACATTTCTCTGCTTTCATTGAAAGCATTCGGTGTCCTTACTCTTCTGGAAAATTGGTGGATTTTCACATGTTGTTCGCCATTTTAGAAAATGTACCCCTTTTCTTCATAATAACGCCCTAGAAGATGCGAAAGACTTTCTAAGATACCTTCTTGTTGGTTAACATGGAGATAAAATGAGCAAACATTGGAGAGAACCAACCACTTCCTAAAGAACGTTTTTCGTTGAATGATAACCAAGTAACCTCCCATTCTTGGATAATTTCGATATTGTTGATAATTCTGCAGATCAATTGGAAGCTACATTGAGATGTACTACCTGCACTAATTGTAGTTCAGTTAATGTTTATCAATGCCTTAAAAAGATGACAGGAGAGAATAACAGCCAACGATGCAAGTTCACACTGTTCGATTTGTGAAAAGAATAGAGTATTAAACAAAACTTTTTTCAAAATATTTGATTGTTACGTCTTTTTTCAACCAATGCTCATAGAGTAAACACTGTGATTAATTCTTCAATACATAATTTGAATTTGCATCAATATGAAGCTCAGCATGGAATGGTTACCATTCATAATATCTACGGCATATCGAATCAAAGTGGCAGTATTTTTAATGGACACTGTATTGTGAAAAGCCCTTTTTTATTTTTTGTACCTCCTTGATGACTCCAGTTTACTTTCAAATACAGGTTGATGATCTGTATTCGATTTTCATCCTGAATTCATTTTATATGTTTTATATTTTGATTTCGTAATCAATAAATTTTCCTTCGTTGTACAAAAATAAGCTACAACACCTTCAGGCCTGTGGTACACGGTACTGTTAAAACACTAGGCCTCAATGGGTTGAAAAATATTGGAAGCACCTGTTTTATGAACAGTGTTATCCAATGTTTATCAAGTACGAGATGGTTATTAGAGTATTTGAGGAAGGATGCCTATACAAGAGACATAAACACAAGTATCTCTAGTATGAAGGGAGCCTTAATCAAAGCCTTCGCAGAGGTGATAAAGGAGCTATGGTCAGAACATTCTTCTGATCGAGTGGTAAATACAGTCTCTTTAAAGAGTCAAATACAAATATTCGCACCTCGTTTCATTGCTTACTCCCAGCAAGATGCCCAGGAGTTCTTGCGATACCTTCTGGAGGGTCTTCATGAAAATGTGAAAAGAATAACGGAGAAGCCAAAACCCATTCTGACGGAGATAGTAGAAAAGTTAAGTGACGGTGAGAAGGCGCAATAATCTTGGTTGAAGTACTTAAGAATGGACAATTCCAAAATCATTGATAATTTCGTTGGCCAGCTAAAGTCCACATAGAAATGTACGTATTGCGGGCACTGTTCTGTCACCTTCGATCCGTTCTGGGACCTATCACTACCAATACCGCAACGAACAGGCCAACTGAGATTATCACAGTGTTTAGATTCGTTTACGAGGGAAGAAACGTTGGATGGATGGAAACATGTGCTAAATGCAAAGGGAGAAGGAAGTGTACCAAATCTCTATCAATTTACAAGTTCCCCAAAATTTTAGTGATACATTTAAAAAGGTTTTCTTCGATGGATCGATTCAGAGGAAAATTGAATGTAACCATCGATTTTCCGTTAGAGGGTTTGGATATGAGTAATTATGCGGCAGACAATGTCGCCCCTTTCCGCTACAGTCTGTACGCATTATCAAATCATAGAGGGACTACCTACAGCGGGCATTACACTGCCTACTGTAGGCATCCGTATGCGGGCACGAGGCACGAATATAATGATTCTCGCGTATCCCCTATTTCATCCAGATCCCTCGTGAGCGGAGAAGCTTACGTTCTGTTTTATGAACAAGAAGGCACTAAATCGCACCTTTGAGTTCATATTTAGTTATATTTTTATTTTTATTGTATACAAAATACGTATATGTTCAGTTACCATAGTAACTCAGAAAACTAACCAAAAAACCATTTTTTGATATAAAATACTGTCAAATAATAAGGTCATATTAGTGTGGTTGAAGCAAAATTATTCTCTAATTTTATAAGTTTGTGTTCTTTCAATAGATGATTTCAAATTAACGTTCCTAAAGAAATGATATCATCCTGGTGCTGACTTTCTTCACATGGTCAGGAATAATTGGTCATGTACCAATAAAAAAAATAAAAAAATAAGAAATTTAGTAACCGAAAATTCCATTCGTAATGTCATATAGAAAGTTTAAGAAAAGGTCCCAATGGGACCGAAAAAAATTACAAAAGTTATAAGCAATTAGGTGAAAAAAAGTGGGGGCTTTGGTTTTTTTGAATATCTCGAAAAATATTATTAAAGTTTTTCGAAATATCAAAAAAGATCTAAAAATATCAGCAATCTGGCTTCCGCGCGCGTTGCGTCACTCTGACATAACAGAAAAAAATATTTTAACATATTAAAATTAATATCAAAGAATAAAAAAATTCATGTACTATAAAGATATATCATTCAACAATAATCCACGTTTAAAAACTTTTTATCCTAAGTTCTCGATAATTGATGCATTTGTTAATTATTATTCAGTTTTGGAATACTAAACTGAATGTTAACATGAAAACCCCGATAATTATTAAACTAAAACCCTACATGATTTTTTTCAGTTAGTGAAGGCAATCTAGGCTTACAAATAGATAACCCTTGTAAAAATTGTAAAATTTTGATTTTCTACTTTTTTATTAACAAAAATTAAAGAATTGAAAAAAGAATATGATTTTTTATTTATTTTTTTCAGTATGATTGAATGTTTCGATTTTTAAGTGTTCAAAGCTACATAAAAATAATTATTTTAAGTTTTTCATCACCATTGTTTGAAAAATTATTATAAAAAACATTGTTTATGGGCAAATTAAATTTTTCATTGTGATATATTCATTGATGAAAATTATGATTCCTTAAAATAACTCATTTGTTACTTGAAAATTAAAATAATCACAATTTTTCAACTGTTATCTATTTTGTAAGACTATTAGGAATAACTTCACAAAGTGAAGAAAATCCTAGATTTCGGTTCAATAATTATCGGGATTTTTATGATAACATTCAGTTTAGAAAAAAGTTGTTAATTAACAAATGTATAATTTATGGATATTGGTATAAAACTTTCTCAACTGCAGATTATTGTTAATTGATGTATCCAAAGAGTACATGAATTTTTTAATTCTTTAATATCCATATTTGATATGTTAAAGTATTTTGTTGTTGTTCTGTCAGAGTGACGCAACTCGCGTGGAAGCCAGACTACCAGTTTTTAGCTCTATTTTCAGGGCTCTACAAAAACTATAAATATTTGAGGTACAGTTTTGGATGTCAGAACTTCTTTTCAGCAAATTTGCTGATCTTTACAAATCTTTCTTAACATTTCGAAAATCTTTAATTTTTTAGAGACATTGAAAAAAACCAAAGCCCTACTTGTTTTTTCACTTAATTGTTTATAAATTTTGCAATTTTTTTCAGCTCCATTTGGGAACTTTCCTGAAACTTTCTTCATGACATAACAAATCGAATGACGCCTTGATCATAATTTTCAGTGACTATACAAATAAAAAAAAATGGTACCTATTGACTACACTAAATTACTTTGAAACAAGTGAAACAATTTTTCTTGATGAACAGGACGCAGACGTGTTAGGGTTTCATATACATCATTGGGATTGTACATTCATTGGGGGAGTTTCTATCATAATTTAATTAATTGTGGCTGCGCATAACTTCAATTAAAGGACTCATTCGCATTCTGGAAGGATGACCCAAGCAGACTGAGGAGCTGTTACCATAGCAAATTCTTGTACGTTTCCAATTAGCAGAGTGTTTCAAATTCCAGACTGTAGTGCATTTCATTAAATCTATATTCGACATGTTTCAGACCGCAGTAACTCAATATTGCATCAATCATACATTTGCAATATACCGGGTGATTCTCCAAGGTGGCTAACCCCTATAACTTTTTTATTATTGAAGATAGAAAAACGAAATTTGGGGGTTGTGTATTATAGTTCAATTTACATTTTTTGACATATTAACTTGCTTTATCGTACTTCCGGTTCGACCGGAAATGAGCATAACTTTCGATTTTTAAATGGGACATCCTATATATTTTTACTTATTTCGATCGAGAATGAAATTCTAAATCCAACAACACCTCACTTGTCAATATTTGACAAATGAAGTAATTTTTATTTCAATTTTTATTTTTCGATCTAGAATGCCATGGATCGTGTGAATCGCCTCATTCTTGATCAAGTAACATGGGAAAAGTACGACTTTGAGGCTTTTGAATTCACAGTCGCTGTAAGAATTATTCAAAAGTCTCAAATATGAATTTTTCCAGTTAACGTGAATTTTTCAAATGGAAAGGGGGTGGCTCGTCGGCTTTTTGTGAAAGATCATTTTCTTACGAATAATTTGATACCCCACACTTTCACTTTATTTTCACTAATTCGAGCTGCATCAGATGCATTCTTTTTTGCTTCTCCGTAAATTAGCAACATGTCAATTTTCTCGTTTCTAGTATAATTTTCCATATCAAATTATGAACTATGCAACAAAAGAATTTTTGAAAGTGACAGCATATTCATTGGCCTATTTGTTTAGGTATAGTCCTAGCAACAGCTTCAATTGTTTGTCACGAATAACTAGAATAACAGGACTCAGTGCATACCGAATACGTATTATTTGTAATTGGGTATGGTCGCTTCTTGCAATCGCTCACAGAAATAGTGAAAATAAAGTGAAAGTGTGTGGTATCAAATTATTCGTAAGAAATAGATCTTTCACAAAAAGCCGACGAGCCACCCCCTTTCCATTTGAAAAATTCACGTTAACTGGAAAAATTCATATTTGAGACTTTTGAATAATTCTTTCAACGACTGTGAAGTCAAAAGCCTCAAAGTCGTATTTTTCCCATGTTACTTGATCAAGAATGAAGCGATTTACACGATCCATGGCATTCTAGATCAAAAAATGAAAATTGAAATAAAAATTACTTCATTTGTCAAATATTGACAAGTGAGGTGTTGTTGGATTTAGAATGTCATTCTCGATCGAAATAAGTAAAAATATATAGGATGTCCCATTTAAAAATCGAAAGTTATGCTCATTTCCGGTCGAACCGGAAGTACGATAAAGCAAGTTAATATGTCAAAAAATGTAAATTGAACTATAATACACAACCCCCAAATTTCGTTTTTCTATCTTCAATAATAAAAAAGTTATAGGGGTGAGCCACCTTGGAGAATCACCCGGTATGCAACTTCTTGAAGAATGATGATTGAGGTTGAAATTAGCACTTAAACATGGAATGGTTCGTATACAATACAATAGGAATATAATAAAAATTTAAATCATCCCTATTGTTGTACAGTTGTCATTATAAAATAGTGGTTTTTGAAGAAAAAATAAGATTACCTGAAAAAACAACATGCGAAGTTGAACTTATGTAGCACGAGTGCGACTGAGTTGTTCTTCCATCAAACTTCAAGTACTCTACCCAAGCTAAGACAAGATACAGAAAAAAAGGATTAGAGAATGGTGTACAGTCAACATAAAGCTTGAAAAACATACATAGCCGAAGTTTACTTTGGCTGATCATGTCGAATTGTGAACAAATTGGTATTCAATGGTTAAGATTGGCTTTCCAGCAAAAAATTTAAAATCATTTCCTTACCAGATACTTCTTTATCTTTATTTCCAGAATGGAGAGGTCATAACTCACCTGAAACACGAAAAAAAATATCAATGAGCAATTTTCTCTTGACAAGTCCGAGTATGAGTAATTCATCAAGAGTAGGATCACAAACGAGTGGCAAAGAGAATGGATGCGATCAAGTTCAAAACTAGCCGAAATAAAAACATCAATAAACCCTGGACATATCTCCCAAAAAGCAGAAAACATCAGGTTATCCTTTGTCGACTCCGTATAGGCCACACCAAGTTTTCGCATGACCACCTTCTAGCACGTGAGGACCAAACAATTTGTGATATATGTGACACAACAGTTACTGTAAAACACGTACTTCAAATCTGTCCCAAGTTCCAAGAAGCAAGAACAAAATTTCGAATACCGAAAGAACTACATGAAACTCTCAGTGAAAATTGTAATGTTAAAAACCTCATGTCCTTTTTAACAAAAATTCATAGTTTATTATAATACTGTTGATACTGGGACAAGGGTCATTCCTTTATGTCCTTCATTTATCATCTTATTTGAATTAAACATGTAACATGAACACTAAATTTGTCGCACCCCAAAATTTTGACACTGTTTAAATCTGAATAAATTTTTTCCTCTTTGAACAATTTGAATTTTGTTCACGCTGTTTGCTAGCCCAGTCCTTCAACTATAATGTCGTACTTCTTAAAAACTTGAGGTTCTTTACATAAAATGACTACAAGCAGTTACCTGAAACTGTGCAAATGAAGAAAAACTTTTTTTTTCAAAGGACCCCTCACTTTTTATAGGTAAAATGGTTCTCGGTGAAATTGTCTGAATTTTTAGTAAATTGTTATATTCGATGTACTGATTAAACGTGTAGAATCGCAAACTTCGTTGATAGATTTTCAAGTTAAAAATCAGTAATTTTTATTTAATTATTTTATTGGGATTTGAAAGTGCCAACTGCATTTTTTTTCGTTCTCATCATCAACGTACCTTCATATTACTATATATCATTCGGGTGGTGCAGATTATGTCATTATGTACAGAGTGAAAAATAAAAACATTTTAGTAATGTCTGAAAATTCGATGTAATAATGAAATACTGATAAAATAATTTTGTCATGCCATATACTATTCTTATTCCATCATTAATCACAATTCATACATTTCGTACAGGGTGATTTGAAAAATTGGTGAAATATATGGCCGGTTCTTTCGTACATATCTTGTATATTCAAGTGAATTATCATCCTCCGAAGATAGCTGATTAAATATCAAGGTTTTTTTCAAAGGTGACCTTAATCCGAAACACCCTCGAAATCCATGTTGGGAGTAGAATTGAATTAAAATCAACTTGCTTTCGGAAGAATAATTCATTCTGGATACGTCCAGATATTTCTTGCTTTCAGTAGTCAAGAATTGTGCATATTAAAAAAAAAATCAGCCCATTGTTCGCCTGAAATGCATGGTACGTAACCAAGGTAACAAGAATCACAATGACTGACAAGCCAGGTTAGACATTCATTTCAATTTGTGCGAAAAGAAATAAATTGGTGATATCGATGCCGCATCTAACTCGTGACCAGCTGGAATAACTGATTCCACAAATCACTATAACGATATATTTCTGTGGCTTGCTACAAGAAATGACTAAGTCAAAAATTGTAAGTTTCCAGGAGCGGCAATTTCATGCGCTCGAGAACATAATTGTTTTATAAGTGCTCTTATTTACGTATTTATTGGGAAAAAAATTGCATCCTTCTTGTGTTTCAACTTAGACACTTTTTACATCGAAAACTTCATGTTCTTATGATAAATTTTGGGCAAAAATCTCAAAACTGGCGAAAAGTGACTTGGTCACTTCTTGTACCAAGCCACAGATTTATGGAAATACAACCACTTTATTTTTACATCATAATTTATTGTATAACTTTATACATTATGTACATGTATACACGTTGATTTTGTTCGTTATAGACCGGCCGGTAACGACACATTTCTTGAAACGTTTTTTTAACGTTTGCTTTTTAAAAATTATGATTATTATAGATTTATAGATGTTCTCACCAAATATCTAAGACTGCTCGCATGCAGCGGCGGCACCAACCAATTTCGAATTTGCAAAAAAAATGTATATCTCTGAACGATTTTTTAATGTATGCAAAGTGGTTTTTCCGACAGTTTGAACTGAAAAACCTACGAAAATTAAAACAATTATTTAGTGTATGCAATTGAACTATGTGAAAGATATTGTGTAAATGGGCCCCCAAAACAAAAAGCATACATTGCGGAAGTGTATAACATGGTTGCATACGCTGAGAAAGTTGCCAAATAATTTATGCAATTTGAACAATTATTTAAGGTATGCTTTTTGAAATTGTGATTAATGACGTGATAATAATGAAGAATATTCATTTGCATATAATTCTGGTATGTACATCAATTAAAAGAATAGTAATGATATTGCATAAAAAATCCAGTGATGTTAAACAATTTTTTAATGTATGCTTTTTCACAGGCTAATTTTTTATGTTATATGGATCACGAAAATTAAAAAGCATACTCTTCTCTCTTGTAGGAGGCCCGGAAATTATCAACTGAACATGTAAAAAAAAGAAAGTATCTCAAAATGATTTTTTAACGTATGCTTTTTTACAGGCTGACTCTTAGTGTTATATGGATCCCGAAAATTAAAAAGCATACTCTTCTCTCATGTAGAAGGCCCCGAAATTATCTACTGAACATGTAAAAAAAGGTGGTATCTCAAAACGATTTTTTAACGTATGCTTTTTCACAGGCTAATTTTTGGTGTTATATGGATTACAAAAATTAAAAAGCATACTCTTCTTCCGTGTAGAAGGCTCCTAAATTAACAACTGAATATGTAAAAACAAGGTAGTATCTAAGAACGATTATTTAACGTATGCTTTTTCACAGGCTGATTTTTGGTGTTATATGGATCACGGAAATTAAAAAGCCTACTTTTCCCTTGTGTAGAAAGCCCTGAAGTTATACCGTGTGACACAGATTCATGGTATACCCCCTTTTTCTCCATTGTTTCTCTGGCCATATATCTGAAATTTACAACATCGAATATGCTCACTAGACATATTTTTTTTGGCATATTTGTAAAACAAATTCAACTTCCGGTTTTTCCGGAAATGACATCAACTTTCGATTTTCGAATGGGATACCCTGTATATTATTGCATGATCGGTTGGGAATGATCATGAGGAATCCACCTATACCAGGTTTGATGGTGTTATCTCTAATGACTACGTTGATATTGCCAATTATTTTATCCATCAGCTCAATGAGTGGGAGAGAGTGGGATAGACCCGTCAAAAAAAGTTTCTATCTCCTACTCATTGAGTTCATGGATGAAATAAAAAAACAAAAAAAACAACAAATAAAAATAACCAAGCCAAAGCCAATAGTCCAAGATCCCAGGGCCGCCAGACGTTACTTATTTTTAAACGAACGAAATGTGTACGATTGAGTAGTGTTAGTATATACTAAGTTCGCATGCCTACCTGCTAGCTTGATCAGATGATCATTTTTCAGATATTAGGGAATCAAGGCCAGATATATTTCCGAAACTCCTGGTGGGTTAGTGGAGTCAGTAGCAACCACCTCAAGCTCCGAGTTCAAATCTCGTCTATAACATTTTTTTTTTTTTTTTGAAAAAATTGTCTGACTGATTGACTATAACTTTATTTTAGTTGTCTTAATAACATATTTAAAAATCAGACATTTAAAAATAAGTTAAGTTCATGGGCCGTGGTGGCCTTGCTGGTGAAGAATTTGCCTTTGGAGCGAACGCACGGTCTCGTGCATGGCATCACAAGTTGAGAGGTAAGGGCTGCGTCTTTCCTAGCTCACACAATTCTCTCGGAGATTTCTGAGGGTTGCGCGTAGGGGTACAATCATTTGATACAAATAATAATTTGAAAAAAAAATTTAACAACAACAATTTATTTTATGGGGAGCTTTAAAGTGTCTGACGAAAGTTCGGTTCCATGGAAAGCGTCTGACACTTTTGAAATTACTTCAGGGTGATATTCTACAAAATATACATTAAATGCAGCCACATAAATTTAAGTTAAGTGACGCTTATTTTTAGTTACCTTTCTCACCTAGTACCTGCCCAGTTGTCACAGAGCGAACTCTACAAGCACGCAGGTATTAAAAGTACATGAGGCACCACTCGTTTTGGTATCTCAAAACGAGTGTAAAAAAGCATACGTTAAAAAATCATTTTGAGATACTACCTTTTTTTACATGTTCAGTAGATAATTTCGGGGCCTTTTACATGAGAGAAGAGTATGCTTTTGAATTTTCGGGATCCATATAACACTGTCAGCCTGTAAAAAAGCATACTTTAAAAAATCATTTTGAGATACTACCTTTTTTTTACATGTTCAGTTGTTAATTTCGAGGCCTCCTACACGAGAGCAGAGTACTTATGCTTTTCAATTTTCGTGATCTATATAACACCAAAACTCAGCCTGAGAAAAGCATACGTTAAATAATCGTTCTTAGATACTACCTTTTTTTTACATGTTCAGTAAATAATTTCGGGGCCTTCTACATGAGAGAAGAGTATGCTTTTTAATTTTCGGGATCCATATAACACTAAGAGTCAGTCTGTAAAAAAGCATAAGTTAAAAAATCATTTTGAGATACTACCTTTTTTTACATTTTCAGTTGTTAATTTCGAGGCCTTCTACACGAGAGCAGAGTATGCTTTTCAATTTTCGTGATCTATATAACACCAAAAATCAGCCTGTGAAAAAGTATACGTTATATAATTGTTCAAAGATAACCGAAATTTTTGCAACATTTGAATTGTCTTTTGAATAGTTCTACACTACAGAACAGTATTTGAAAATTGTTGTTAAAATTGTTAAAATTGTTTTTTCCGTTAACCAGCTGTCATCCCCTTACGAACGGCAGCCCTCAGAAACTTGTGCGAGCTAAGGATTAACGAGGTCTTACCTTTTTACGTGCGATTCCTAGCACTTTCTCGGGCCATCAGAAAAAGTTCTGCAGTCGCTAGGGTTTGAACCTTTGACTGGCAGCCAAAAGTGATTGAAACAATGTCGCTTTAACCACTCGGCTACCTGTACCTGTATGCAAATGAATATACTGTCAATGGGCCATATGAACTTCAAATTCAACCCGGTTTTAAGTGTTAAAAAATCGTTATTACAAAAAATTTGCATATTGACAAAACAATGGCAACGCACGTGCACGCCGCGATTGTATGCTTTTTTCAATTCGTGATCCATATAACACCAAAAGTCTTCCTGTGAAAAAGAATACGTTAAAAAATCGTTTTGAGATACCACCTTTTTTTTACATGTTCAGTTGATAATTATGGGGCCTTCTACACGAGAGAAGAGTATGCTTTTTAATTTTCGTGGGTTTTTCAGTTCAAACTGTCGGAAAAACCACTTTGCATACATTAAAAAATCGTTCAGAGATATCAATTTTTTTTGCAAATTCAAAATTGGTTGGTGCCGCCGCTGCATGCGAGCAGTCTTAGATATTTGATGAGAACATCTATAAATATATAATAATCATAATTTTAAAAAAGCATACGTTATAAAAACGTTTCAAAAAATGTGTCGTTACCGGCCGGTCTATTATGTTCCTATATATTTATATAATCAGATATTTTTACCCACGGACATGTTACAAACTCGCTGACTTTTGTCATGTAAGCAATATTCGAAAACACCAATAATAGCTATTTATGTTACAAGTTCGTAATGTAGGACTATTTTGTATGAGCGTAAAGTTTGAGGTGCAGCCGAGTACAACAAACACGCGAGTACAAAAAAGCCCTTTACGAAATTGTTTCATCCTAAGTTTTTTCTTCGAGAGTTATTATATTGCCAAATTGTAGCAATTATATCATCAATTTGAATGTTTAATGATATGAATTGTCGTCGTATTATCAAATAAAGACTTCCGACTTATATTTGACGCAAAATATTGTATTTTTCAAAAATGCATAAATGTATGAACAGTGTCAAAAATTACTTTACACACAAGATCAGTACAGGCACTGTCGTAGAAAAAATTCTATTATATTATTTCTATTCTTGTTTCATATGTCGGTCAATTCGAAAATCATCAATCAATCAATCAATTTTTCGTTGAGGATGATACAAGAATGTATACGTTAAACACATAGCGCTAGTTGCGAAGGATAATTAAAACGATACAGTTACTTGTATTAAAAGTTACTTGAAATATATGGTGATAATGTCTAAAGTGAAAAATTTGTTGTATGCTGTAGGTGTTCGCCGTGACAGATCTTTGGGAAACCCCACAGTCGACGTTTCTCTGATTTGACGTTTTATTATTGAGAAGTACATACTAGGATCTGTTGGGTGAAAACAATATAATTTGAATATCTAGGGGTATATGTGGATAGGGGGTTACACTTCAAAGAACATACCAACTATACAGGGCAATTCAAATTCGACCCCCACCATTGGGATCTCCTAAACTACAGGAGATACGTCGAAGCTTAAATTGTGGCAAAGTTGCGTATTCTGGTGCTTAACAAAATACTGTTTTGAAACTTGGAAAATTCCTAGTATTTCCGGAAATATCGAGAAAAAACTGAAAATCGGAATTTTCGTTTTTATTTTTTTTCTATCGTTATTTGACAACATAGCTCAAAACCAAAAGTACATTTTCATTGATACTTTTTTTCAGCTACACGTTTTCATATTCAGATTTACTATCCAACGTTTCGTCTTCTGGCATTCATCATCAACTTTTTTTCTGTTATGGGCGCGCCATATTGTTTTTTTTATACAGAAAAATAGTGAATCTCATTCTGATTTCATTGATGTATAATTTGTTATGATTTGCACTTCTGAAACCACAGATATTAAAAAAAAAACAACTTCAACTGAGATGGTCATGACTCCATCGAAAAATTTTGTTTAATAAACACTAGTTGTCTGAACTCATTAAACATAATAAGTTTGCACAAATACTTCAGTCGAAATGTCCTCATTCTCAAATGAAGAAATACGAGATATGTTGAAACTTTATTATAAATTTGATAGGAATAGTACGAAAACAGCACAAATTTATTTCGAATTATATCCGGAAAGACAACAGCCGGATAGAACATTATTCGGAATTTTGGACAAACACTTGGCTGAGTACGGTGCGTTTCAAGAATGAAATATGGAAGCAGAATGGAACAAAATATTAGACGTAACTTATTAGCCGAGGTAAAATAATTGTTCATTCCATATTCGAAAAAGTATAATTATTTTTGGTACTTTTTTAGATAAATGCAGATCCTTTCCAATCAACACATCAAGTCTCGGCAGAAATGGATGTGCCAAAGACTAGCGTTTGGAGGGAATTCAAAAAAAGTTGTTTGAAATGTTATAAGATATATATTTCACAAAAATTACATCCAGGTGATCCTGAGAGAAGGATGGAATTTTGTAGCTGGCTCTCGAATAGGGTAGACCCTACAAACTTCTTGAAAAACATTATTTGGACCGACAAAATTACTTTTTCGAACTGTGGTGTTTTTAATAGAAATAATGAGCACATTTGGAGTGAAAATAATCCACGACACTTCAGAGAAGTCAGACCACAAGATCGGTTTCGTTTGAATGTGAGGGCTGGAATTTATGACGACCGAATACTTGGACCTCATTTCTTCTCTAATACTTTGAACGGGGAATCCTATTTTCGGTTCTTAAGAAACGAATTCGAAGAATATATGGATACGTTTCCCCTTGTTAATTAAAACAGCTGCTGGTTTCAGCATGACGGGGCTCCTCCACACAATAAAAGAGCAGTTTGCGAATAATTACACCAAAGATTTCCTAATAGGTGGTTAGGAAATTCTGGACCAGTGAGGTGGCCCGCAAGGTCACCTGACCTTACAGTTTTGGATTCTTTCTTGTGGGGCACTTCGAAGAACAGAATCTATGGAGAGCAAGAGTATGACACAGTAGATGAACTTAGAGGCAATATCATCATGCAATTCAGGTCTATCATAAGAAAGGGTATTGTTAGGGCTGTTCTCAATTTGTGACGTCGAGCTCGGTTATGTATTCAAGAAGAAGGCCATCATTTCGAACACTTGTTGTGATACATTTTGTGCATTTTTTACAAGCTTATGATTTCATTCTTGTTTTTTGAAACGCACCGTACTCAGCCAAGTGTTTGCTCAAAACTCCGAATAATGTTCTATCCGGCTGTTGTCTTTCCGGATATAATTCAAAATAAATTTGTGTTGTTTTCGTACTATTCTTATCAAATTTATTATAACGTTTCAACATATCCCGTTTTTCTTCATTTGAGAATGAGGGCATTTCGACTGAAGAATTTGTGCAAACTTATGATGTTTAATGATTTCTGACAAGTAGAGTTTATTAAACAAAATTTTTCGATGGAGTCATGACCATCTCAGATGAAGATGATTTTTTTTAATATCTGTGGTTCCAGAAGTACGAATTGTAACAAATTATACATTAATGAAATGTTATGGCGCCCATAACAGAAAAAAAATTGATGATGAATGCCAGAAGACGAAAAGTCGGATAGTAAATCTGAACATGAAAACGTGTAGCTGAAAAAAGTATCAATGAAAATTTACTTTTCGTTTTGAGCTATATTGTCAAATAACGATAGAAAAAAATAAAAACGACTATTCCAATTTTCAGTTTTTTCCCGATATTTCTGATAATACTCGGAATTTTCAACAGTATTTTGTTAAGCACCAGAATACGCAACTTTGCCTTAATTTAAGCTTCGACGTATCTCCTGTAGTTTAGGAGATCCCAATGGTGGGGGTCGAATTTGAATTGCCGTGTATTATATAGACAATTTCAATAAAAATAATTCATTTATCTCGATGTACTTGACAAGGAGGGCAAAATTTTTACTCTATAATTCATAAATGCTTCCCCATTTCAAAAATTGTTCTACATTTCTGTATCTACTAAAACAAAATGACTTAGCACGTCTTCAGAAACTCCAAAATAGAGCAGAAGACTAACACCAATAAAAGACATTCTGAAGCAGATGAAATGGTAACGAATTGAATACGGTACCAAACACTTATTTTGATTTTCAAAATTAATAAAATTTCTCCATGCTATTTACGATAGAAAGGTATGTACAATGATCAAATTCATGAATACAATACTAAATGAAGAACTGATTTTCATATCCAACAAGTCTCGTCAACACATACTCAAAATTCTTTTTTTTCCGAGGGTCTTGATAGTTTCAATAATCTGCCAGAAGAGATAAATGGTTCGACATTTTCGATATCCTTCAAGAAAAGTTAAAATCATTTCTTATCAATTGATGAAAATCCTAGTAACCACTACCCAATTTGAAATTAAGAGTATTCTAGCATTTTAAAAGTATTTCAAGTATTTATAAAACAGTTTTTTAATTTTTATGTATGTGAAGAGGTGTGTGTTTATATATATGATCACCTGTGATAGGGGTACAAACCTCTCAACAGTATATGTGAGGATGTGTAATTTATTTAGTAGTTCAACTGATTTTTTATTCAACCTTTGACTTGAAAATTGGTGAAGACTAAATAAAGGATTTATATAAACGAAAAATATTTTCTACTATTTTCAATCATCTAAACTTTATTGTACTAGATAAAAGAGAAATATAAAATATTCTTATGCATGCAACAACACTACCAACAGCCAAATTATATGCTATCCCTTACGTGTGCATGTCACCGCTTCATTTCTATTTTCAAATAGATTTGGCATTACATTTTCTTAGCGAATCACCCGCGTGTTTCGATGAATAGCAGAAAATGTTTGTTGTACATGAATTTATTAAGAAAATTACCTCACTAGAAATATTTCATGTATGTGGATGATTGCAAGTGAGAATTTTCAATGTTTTTTCAGTAGTCGTTGGAATATGCAACGTTTCATCAAATGGAAGATACTCAACAGCATCCATCCAACCATTTTACTTGCTTGCATGACTACTTCGAAATCATCCTATGTGATGTGAATTCATGTTTCCAGAAAGGGAAACTGTGTGCCCCAACAAAGTTCACGAGTTTGTTTGAATATTTATTCGGGAATATAAGCACGGAGTCAACGTATTTCTTGTTCGAGACTTGGCGTGGCCCAGAAACTTCATGTACTAAATCTTTTCCTCCATATTTCCATCATTCCTGTTTACATTGGAATAGAATTTTGGTCCAGAATAAACTGCATCAGGTTTGATTCTGTGGTATAAGAACAGTATGAAGAGAAAGATATGAAGGCTATGAAGAGAGAGTTATTGATCTAACCCAAAATCGCAATCGCATGAATGCTATATTATTTTAACAAGGGCGAAATGGGAAACAGATGTTCCAGTGTAAAATTCTGTAAAAAGTTTCGACATTATCATAATAATGGCGACAATATGATTCATTTTCATTTGTTCGATGGGGTGATACAGGCTTTCATTTGTAGGTTTATCATGGGCCGTGGTGGCCGTGATGAAGGGGTACGCTTCTCAACCATAAGGCAGTGGGTTCAAATCCCAGAACAGTCACTGGCCTTGTCTTTTCTAGCTCGAATAAGTCTTTGGAATACTTACTTATACAGTGCAACTTTTTTAAGACACCCTCGCCCCTTGTTTGACTTACAAACATGAAACAAAAACCATCTTGAATGGTTTCATCGATAGAACTATTATAATGAACGACTATGCGACTGCAGAGGGGGCACATGGGTCTTAAAATTTCAAATGACATAGGGGGTCAACTTACACTATTGAAAAGATAATCCAATTCTCTTTTCAATCATCTAAATTTTTTAAGTTTTTGTTCATACGTATTTTCACAATTTCAATTTCTCTCAAAATGGTTTTAGTTCCATAGTTGTAGGTCAAACCTTTCAAAAGTTAACAGGGAGAAAGGAACTGAAAAATCACACTCTATAAGGGTTGCTTGAGAGGGTGCAACCAGTTGATGGAAACAATACATTTCAAATAAATGTTTTGAACAGAATTACGTGCATAACAGATAGATTGGACAAAGGGATATTAACAAAAACAATGGAGTTTGAAAATTATTTGATAATCTGCTACATTCTGCTACATTCTTTTCGAAAGGAATTCCACCACCAAGAATAAAATGGAAAACAGCTTTAGCGTATGATCGCTGAATCATATTCATCCGATTCTTGTCAGATATATTATACGAACAGCATAAAATCGGCCCAAAATATCAGTGTAGGTCAGGTACCTACACACAAAGTAATAGACTATGTTGGAGCTTTGTGAATTCTCAATTGGAAATCAGTTAGAAAACAATAGTGAGACATACCGACCCCAACATTGAAGGTAAAAGGAATAATGACCACCTATTAAATGAAAGATGAAACTTCACCATAAATACAGGAGCTCCAAGATCACCAGTTCGTAAATGAATCTGTAAAGGCGATAATGAGGAATATGGTTTCGGAAACGGCTATGAGACAAACCAATAATCAGATAAACGCTCGAACAAATCTAGATAGGTCACTATGATACATTCTTGGTTGGTTGAAAAAATAATGGAAGAATTGGTTTTGGGTCTGGATATTATGGAGAAGACTGACCGTCATCCTGAACTTTACACAGGTTTTGTGATCTGGAAATGGAGCAATATTCCTGTGCAAACACAGTGAGACAATATAGACGATGGAGAAGTTCTGTCGAAAAAATTATAATGATTTGAAGTTGGTACAAAGTACTGCGTTGGCTTAAGAATAAAGTTAGACAAGATGGGCACATGGGCAGGAAGTTTTCAGTTTGGTGCAGTTGCCAAGGGATCCTGGGAAGGCTTTATGTGATACCATGTGTATTTAAGAGGACACTGGCTCAAATACGAAAACAATTCTATTGGGTGAATTCCGTCCAGCAGTGCAGAGGACAAAGATCTTCCAAAGTACGTTAACAAAATTTATGAATTCTGCAGGGCTCGTCTTCATATCTCAAGAGACAGAATGAAAATTGGGTTTAAAAGAAATAACTGAGTGACTATTTCATGATAAAAATCAACGAATTGGTGTACCGCATTCTGCTCACCCCAAGGAGCAAATCCGAGGATGTTCACATGGAGAGGTTAGCGGAATATCGAGCAAACAATCCCCCAAATGGTTTCCTGAGTATTACGAACCTGACAGTCAGAAGAAACATTGTGGGTTAATCCAAAAAAGGTGTGACCTTCGAAGAAGTAGAAGGGAATACTAATCCTTATTCTAGTTCTCTATGTCGAATATTCCTACTGTGTCTAGTGATAATTTGTTGTTATAAAAGCCTTATTCTTCATGTTTTCTGTAGTATATCGTCTCATATCGTATAACGTCAGTATGTGTTAAAAGTTGAAGCTTTCAAGTGTAAAACAGTTTCTTCAATTTCTTATTGTTTATGTTATTTTCCGTCAACCGATTGCACCCCTACGCGCAACCCTTGGAAGTCTTCGAGTGACTTGTTTGAGCTAGGGAAGACGCAGACCTCATCTTTTAACGTGTGATGCCATGCACGAGACCGATGACCATGCGAGGCTTTGAACCTTCGACCCTTCGCTCCAAAGGCGAACGTTCTACGAACTCGGCCACCACGGCCCATATGTTGTCCGAATGAATGTTTGGTCTGAGCTATCAGAGGCTATTATCCAGTACAGCAAGTGTTAACCAATTATTTAGAACCCAAAAGTGTAACAGTGTGTTAACTTAAATAATTTTTAACTAAATTAGCTTCATACGACTAATGAAGTACTGACACGACCTAACCTAGAATATAAGTGAATGAATGTTTATTTACGAATACATACATACATATCAAAATCAAATCAAATCAAAATTACTTTAATGTCTGAAGAATGATAATTCCTATTGACAAAGTGAAAAACAGAACAGTAAAAAAACAAACATCAATAACAATTGAATATGTGCATATTTTTCATACATACCTCGTTACACATTTAAAACACATTAAACATTTACCATGTCATTCATTCACATAAAATTTGTAGAGCAGTTACTACACGTCAAATTATTCATATAAGTAAAAGTCTATAAATATTTACAAAAAACAAATTCATAAAATAAATTTCAAACAATAGTACTGTTTATTACTACACGTCAGTTTCAGAATTCAGAATTCTGATCTTTTCAATTAATTGAAATGTGATAATATAAAATAGGAATAAAATAGAATGCAACAGAATAGCACATACAAAGTGAATACCGTTACGTATCAGTCGATTTAAATCGCCCAACAAAAAAATCTAAAATTTCACGGAATAAAATTCGTCCACTGAGTAGAATGCTCCGCAGAGTAAAACATTTCTCACAGAAACTTTGAATTTTTTTGTATCCATAATCATTTTAATTTCGTTAGGTAAGTGATTGAACATTTTTATGCCATTATATATAATGGAGTTTTTTATTTGTGCAGATCTTGGAATTGGTAAAGTTATATTAAGGGTTTTTCTTGTGATATATTGTGCAGTGCTATAAACTCGATCCCTAAACTTACTGTGAATTAGGCATACTGTTTCTAATATATAGATACAAGGTAAGGTCAAGATTCGTTGTTCTATGAATAAAGGCTTACAAGAATCACTGAATTTAGCTCTGCACAAGTATCTAATTGCCCTTTTCTGCAATATGAAAATAGTTTTGAATAAAAATTCACTACAAGAACCCCAAAAGCAGATTCCATATCTCAGATGAGAATCAATTACAGCATAGTATACCTTTTTGGCCATATCCCTAGCAAGTTCCCACGAGGTCGTTCTCACTGCAAAACATCCAGAGGCTATTTTTGCACCCAGCCTTTTTATATGGTCCTCAAACTTTAACTTTTCGTCAATGTACAAGCCAAGAAACTTCGTTGTTCTTGTACTGCTAATAACTTCATTACCCAGATACAGTTCTGGCAGATGACCTTTAAAAGTGAGGATATTCGTTTTCGATATGTTTAACGATAATAAATTGGCATCACACCACGGCTTTACCTTGATAACATCATTATTGATTTGTTGATGCAGTTCAACGTCATTTCTATTATTCCAAAGTAAGGTAGTATCATCTGCGAACTGAGTAAACTTTCCCGTAATCTTTATTGAGGCTAGGTCATTTATGTAGATTAAAAAGAGAATTGGGCCAAGCACTGATCCTTGAGGTACTCCCCATTTGATCAATAATTGTTGCGATAATTTGTTCTGAATAGACACGCTTTGTGTACGACCTGATAAGTACGACTCAAACCACTTCAGAACTATATCTCTGAAGCCATACCTTTCTAATTTCTTCAACAGGATTTTATGGTTGACACAGTCAAACGCTTTAGTTAGATCACAAAAAACCGCTGTCGCAACATCTCCATCATTGAGATTGAAATAAACATCCTGTAGTAGGTTAGAAATAGCATTACTTGTTCCTTTCGATCTTTGGAACCCAAATTGAAAAGAATGGATAACGTTGTGCTTTTCCAAAAAAGTCATCATTCTATTTTTTACAAGTTTCTCAATTAATTTAGAAAGGGAAGGTAACAATGAAATGGGTCTAAAATTGGCTGGATTTTCAATATCCCCACCTTTGTGTAATGGAATCACCACCGCCTTTTTTAGACATGCTGGGAATACTCCCGCTGAAAACGAAAAATTTATAGTTTCAGCCAGAATCACGAGAGCGGAGTCCGGTAGGTGCGAAAAAATTTTGGTAGATAGGTCATCGTATCCAGATGCATTCTTATTTTTTATTTCATGAAAAGTTCGCTAAATCTCTCCAATGTCTGTTGGCATGAAGAAAAAAGATTCAGAAACAGATTTTTTTTCTAGATAACTCATGGGGTCTGTGGTGGGGTGGATTACTTTGGAGATATTTTCTGCTATTGAGCAATACTATTCATTAATATCGTCACAATCCAGATTTGTTTTCACAGGAACAGAAAATTGTTTACCCCTCAGCTCATTGATAATTTGCTTAAAATGTATATATTTGTAACATGATATAACATAACATAAAACCTATAAAATAACCCGAATAATAAAATTACATATCAGATATTGCTCGTTACATGGAAAACAAATTTTCTCCTCAATGGTACCTCACTTACAAACTCTTTCATTTCTTCGAAACAACACAGAAATGTGTTCGATCTGTTCTTTTTCCATATATTTTTTGTAAAGTAGCTCAATTCAATAACTCAATCGTTTCTCGTTGATTAATTCATCAACACATTTTGTCGCTAGCATGATGAATTATTAAATATTATTTTCCCAATTTTTTTTCCGCAACAAACGACAAATTTTTGAAAAGTTTGGCTTGCAACCACCAATAATTTCAATAACAATTTCATTTTTTTATTTCTCACAGGATATTTCTTTTCGAGAGAACTGGCATCTGAAAAAGTTCTCAAGGAATACAGAGAGAACATTTTTTCAGGTAATTGTTTCTCGATCCACTATTCATTCCTCAACTGAAATTCATTTTCGAAATAAGTACGGTATCATTCCTTATGGTAGTATTTGTTTCGGAGACAGCATTGTTTTGAAATTATTTTTGTTTGAGAGACGAAATGTCTTTGGAAGTATGAAAAGGTACTCTGAATTGTTGAGGAATTGTTTCACTCCGGTAAAGACTTCAATATCGCTTTGAAGTTTGTGATTGTTTTTGTTCGTTACTTTTCTGGAAATTCAATTTATGAAAATTCAGGTGTGATTGCGTCAGTTCTATCAGTTTCTTAAGTACGTGTAGAAACTTCAAGAGCATGTTGCTGACGTCGAAATATGAAAAAAGTTCCCATAAACACATGTCCGCAAGTTATTCGTTTCTAAGATACAGAGTGTCAAAGTTTAATTATTATATAGTTTTTTTGTGAATAAACGCCAAAACATTTGTGATATTCGAGTAAAGTTTGGTTTCTGGGATGATTTTTCAATGAAAAAATAATTTTTTTTGTTAATTGTGAAAAAACTAATTTCTTATTGAATCTATTTTGAATTAAAAAATCTTTTCATTCAAAATCACTTGCATCGATAATTTCAAATCTCAATAACTCGAAAACAGTTGCTCGCAGTGACCTTTATTTAAGAATATATTTTTCAAACAAACTGAATATTAAATATTCCCTGATTCCAAACTTACCCAAATATCAAAATTATTTTGAAATTATTCACAAAAAATAAAATTAAGAATTCAACTTTGACACTCTGTATCTCAGAAACGAATAACTTGTGGACATATGTTTATGGAAACTTTTCTTCTTATTTTGATATCAGCAATACGCTTCTACATTTTCTGCACGTACTTAAGGAACACCCTGTATATACTACGTCGTTCAGCCGGACTTACAGGCCAGCCCCAATTTTTTTTCTTACGAATTAGAGGCATAGTTTCTGAAGAGAAAATGATCTACGTCGAAAAATTAAGAGTTTTTTTTTGTGTCTCTGTCCGTCGGTGGAATTTCAAAACGCTATCATTTCGGAACCCTTGAAGATATCACTTTGAAAGGACACCGCACATTTAGTACGTAAAATGGCTTTGTGCTAATTTTGCTTAAATTTTGATATGTTGTATATTTTAGCATCCTCATTACGTAGTCCAATTTACAGATTGATCCTATGACTAGTTTTCGAGTTACAGGGTGTCAAAAATTCGATTTTCGCTATTTTGGGTATTATGCATCGATTTGATTTTTGTGCTCTAATTCGAAATTGAACTGTCTTAAAAATTAACATTAATGTATCTAAGTTGTAGCTCATGAGTTCCTCCTTACGAATGACAAATAATATCAAACAAAGGGTGTTGCATTACAGCATGACAAGACAATGTTCATAGAAATAGATAAAAATCAATACCATAATCGTTTTGATTTTCACTCAATCCGTTAAAATTAGAAAACAAACTGCTAGAATTTGACAATTTTTTTATTAAGTATGGGTCTTGATCAACTACATGAGGATTCATATGATTGCTTGTCCAACAGTATATAGTTTTCCAGGTACTGGTTGACGATTTGAATGCTTAGAAATGCTACAGCTCATGAATAAAATTATATCATTACGAATTGTCCATAACTGTTACTAGGATATGAAAGTTAAACTGACTCATGAAATAATCCATCCTATCACGCCCCCCCCCCCTATTATAGCCAACCCCCATCAACCCCTTGATTTACAGCCACATGCATTCCAATACTTTCAATAGAAATCTCTACTTGTAATACCTCATTGAATAGCTGGTAAAAATTGATCTATTCTCCCTCCTCATCAAACAATTCATTTAATTTTATTTTTGTGAACATCTCTGCGTATGGGAATGAAATTAAAAAACGCATCAGCAATATTTTGTATACCTGAATAGGTATTTTCATACTCTAAGTAGTTAGTTATAAAAAACATATTATATAAATGAACTTACAAAACCTGCAAAACAGTGGTTTTTATATTCTACCTATATACAATTATTATTAGCATCTTAGTTTAAAAAATTATTACAATTCTGCAGGACCGCTTCCTAGAAAGTGATTTCACCACACTTCCCATTATATGTGGAGCTTCAAGGGAGAATTGTGTGGGGGTCGTCTCGTGTATTCCCAATGTTCCCGTGTAAGTTTTGGTGGCTTGCTCACCTGATTGAAGAGGAAGTAGATATCGCAAAGTTAGATCACTTTTTGTTATATTTACACACGGAGATTTCATATCATTAACAGTGTCTATTTCAGGCAAGGGGTTAATATGTGTCCTATCACTGGGGGAGGGATTAGTGTCCATTTCACTTAGGGGGGTTTCGCCGGCCTTGTCCTCAAGGATGTCATTTTGTTGGACCTGTATATGTTTCTTCGATTGTTTCATTGATTGTTTGGGAGATTTAGGTTTCCTTTTCATCCTTCTTCTACCATCCGTGTAGCTACAGACGTGGACGAGACTTTGACCGTGTGTTGGTTGTCTCTCTAGGAGATTTGACTCATGAGGGAGCTGTGCGAGGTTCCCTTAATTAAGTGGTCCTCTAAATTGAGTTTCACATACGAAACATGGAAAGGGACGTCGCATTGCCATTTTATAGAAACACAACTGGAATATTATAACAGTCCAACATAATCACTTGTTTGCTTCTTCCAATAGTTAATAATAATATTTGACGATAATTGACAATATTCGATTTGTTACTCTGTTGCTATCACTTGACATTATGAATTTGTAATTTTGTCATGGCTCACTTGCATTTTTTTCAATCTATTAGTATTACACCGTGATATTAGGAATAATATCTTGATTGACGGTGGTGACAGAGATTTTTGAATAATCAATTGTAGAATTTTACATGACTGTAAGTCATTTTCACACAATCACAGCCACCCTTGCTGTAATTCTACGTCTATCTACGATAATCATTTTATGGTCCCAATGAACATAAATCTGCGAAAATTACCAATAGATCTTTAATGTAAAAACTTTCATTTTGTATGTTTTAAAAGTTTATTTTTCAATGCTATTCCAAGGAGGTATCTGTGAAAATAAATAGTTTTTGTAACTAAATGATTAGAATTTGAAAATACCTGTTCAGGCAAATAAAATATTGATGATGCGTTTTTCCATTTCATTTTCATATGAAGAGGTGTTCACAAAAATGAAATTTGATGTTTGATTTGATGTTTGATAAAGAGAAAGAAGGAAGGAAGGGGAGAGCATTTTTTACCAGCCATTCAATGAGGTATCACAAGTAGAAATTTCTATTGAAAGTATTGGAATGCAGGTGGCCGTAAATCAAGGGGGTAATGGGGGCCATAATGGGGGGGTGATAGGAAGGATTATTTCATGAGTCAGTTTAACTTTCATATCCTAGTAACAGTTATGGACAATTCGTAATGATATAATTTTATTCATTCAAATCGTTACCCTGTACCTGGAAAACTATATACTCTTGGACAAGCAATCCTATGAATCCTCATGTAGTTGATCAAGACTCATACTTTAAAAAAATTGTCAAATTCTAGCCGTTTGTTTTCTAATTTTAACGTATTGAGTGAAAATCAAAACGATTATGGTATTGATTTTTATCTATTTCTATGAACATTGTCTTGTCATGCTGTAATGCAACACCCTTTGTTTGATATTATTTGTCATCCGTATGGAGGGACCCATGAGCTACAACTTAGATACATTGAGTTCATTTCTATGACAGTTCAATTTTGAATTAGAGCACAAAAATCAAATAGATACATAATACCCAAAATAGCGAAAATCGAATTTTTGACAACCTGTACCTCGAAAACTGGTCATAAGATCGATCTGTAAATTGGACTACGTGATGAGGATGCCAAGATCTACAATATATCAAAATTTGAGCAGAAATAGCCAAAAGCCATTTCACGTACTAAATGTGCGGTGTCCTTTGAACTACGTCAATAACTCGAGGACAGTATTTCTCAATTTTTTTGCGATTGGGTAATCCGGAAAAATTTTATGATGTTTTTTAGTTGTTCTAAACTTTACTCGATTGCGTTCCGGCAAGTAATTTGATACTTTTCGAATTTTCCAAAAGTATACTCCTATATATGCCCGATTATTGCTATAGTTTTTGAGAAAGATCGGAAAATGCTGACCGGCTTTTCCGGTTAAAATGTAGCTAAACAGACCAACATACCCAAAATTTTGAAAGTGCAATCGATAGAGCTTTAACGAATGAACGAATCTCAAAAAAACTGTGTTTTTGAAAAACCATTCGGAAGATAGTGAAAATCCATTGAATCTGAAAATAAAAATTTTAATTTTAGAAAATATGAAATAATTCACGAACGGTTGATAACATCACAATTTACAATGAAATCATTGTCGACCACCTTGAGAAAATCTATGGAATCTTTTGGTACCTTTTTTTGAAAAAAATAATAAGTAGTCCAGAAAATATTTTTAAACAATGTTAAAATTTGAGATTTTAACCGTACTTACGACAAAATTGAGTTTCTTTGAATCTTTTGGAGTACGTCTCCACAAGCTTCAACAACGCTGCGAACCGTGTTTCTCTTTCTCGGAAGTGGAAAAAAATTTACTTGACGGATTTCGAAAAAAATTGGAAAACTCGAGAAATTAAAATCGGAAAAACCGTAGAAATAGTGTACAAAATCGAATTGTCGAAAATTATGGTTTGAAAAATTTCAACCCCCCTATCCCTCCTGAAAAGCAAAGGAAGCAAAGGAATACGGAAAATGTTTTTTTATTAGTTTCGGACATGGAAAACAATTATGAAAGAAATAATTAATCAGGGGGCTCTTCCCCTTTCCTGTCACTAAAAAAATTAGGAAATCCCGCGAATAAAAATCGAAAAAATCCGTGAAAAAAGTGAAAATTATCTGACTATTGAATAATACTGTTTGTTAAAAAAATTCTACCCCTCGTCTCTCCTCAAAAGCTAAGCAGAGAAGGCATAAAATTAAAAAAAAAAATTCAACGGTTCCATACATGGAAAATTACGACAAAAATATGTCTACTGGTGTGCTCGCTCTCTCTTCTCTTTTCAAGGAAGTTGCGAAAACAAAATCGGAAAAATTCGTAAAAATTGTGAAAAATGTCGAACAATGGAATAATATAAATTTTGGAAATTTTTACTCCTGTATCTTTATTGAGAATGCGTGACAAATTGGAAAAATTCCTGATGTTTGGGAGATGTTTAGGGTGCTCAGACCCCCTCATAAAGTAGCGAAAAGTCACGAAACTCAATAATTGTGATGAACATCGAATCATGTATTACAATTATAAATACTATTCAACTGGAAGGTCTCGTCATTGAAGAACTATAGATGGTAGTAAATTAACAGGACCATACTCTAATGACGCAGTAAATGAAATGAACAGACTGATAAACATATCCAGAGAAAACTAAAGAGGAAAAAAATTAATTAACCTAAAAAAACTTTTTTGAGAAAAGCTTTAATTTAAATGCACTGAAAAGAAGAAAATTAATTTCAAAATAAATTTCGAATGATATGAGAGCTTATCGCGAGAATAAATATTGAGATAATTTTAAATTTGATTTACAGTGTCGTCGATACAGTTTAATTTTAAAGACAAATTCAACCATAAGCACCTCGTTATTTGCAGGTCCTCCCAGCAATATACTCTAGGAGTTTTTGAGATACCTGCTAGAGGATCTTCATGAAGATGTGAATTGAGTTACGGAGTGCTTTTTGAACTTACTGACATAGATTGGTAAGAAATTGAGTGACTGAGTTTAGTCATGTGTGATCCACTTTGAGATCCTTCCCTACCATTTCCGCTTTTTTATTTAATTTATTTATTTTGCATGGGAAGTGATTCATCAAATACGCAATGTGAAATGTTGAAATGTGAAAAATGGTTCACTTTCGACCAAAACACGTTTCTAGTTAACCTCTAGACAATTTTGATGAAACCCATTTCAATTTTCTCTACTGTCAACCCTCCCAAACTAAAATTCAAGTTGTATAAACAACGAGTCAAGAAGTAAAGAGTAAGTAGATAAGTCATGATTAGATAAACCTGATTGTTTCTCTGGATATAATACGTTCTGCACATCTAAATCACTACAAACAGAATCAGTACAAGAGTTATAGATTTGGGAAAAGTGTTCGCTGCATCTGGTTGTAGTAAATCTTCTAGCCTGTCCGTAATATTTTGCATCACATTCTTCACATTGAACATTTAGGGTTTCCAAATATTCCTTATAATAATTTTTCACGTTGGTAAATCAATTAAGATTAATATTTCAATTTGTAAGGATTTTACATTAATGAAATTCTCTTGCATTATCACCTTTTTTTATGGTAACCGCTGAGTCAAATTTCCTTCACGTCGGACTATTAGAAGATAGAAGTTAAACAAAAGACCTGGTTTCCACATATTAGACCGTATTTCAACTGATATCCATGACATAGCGTCGACGGCACTGTCGAAATTCTGTTTCATGGGAAAAGACATCGTGAAGAAAATCCTAAATTTTTCTAGAAAGGCGAGAACACCTGACATAGCCGATATGGTGTCTGGAATAACAATGCCTCCTGTTTCAGTTCTGTTCAACTTGTATTCATTTTCCAATGGAGGTCCTTCAACTCAATCGAATATGATGGATGTTTTTATACACTGAAACGAAAAAGTGAAGACAAAAAGAATAGTTGAAGTATTATCACTTTCATAATAGACCAAATTCTTGGAATATGCAAATAAATATTTGTAAGGGGTTCCACCAGAGGGTAGACTTTCCAGCTAGCTTCATCGGCAGTGGGCAGACATTTGAGCTGGACTCATTAGGAAGAAGGTTACGATTTCTTGAAAAATAATTGTTTTGATATAGGGAGGGTAGTATATTCTACAACTCATCACATATTTTGGAGACCATACAAATTTTTCAGTTGGTAGGAAATGAATGCTCTCATATTGTTGATGGAAATACTCAAAATATTCAGAAGTGCATTGCTCATCAAAATTTGTACTAAATATATATACATCGCCAACTTTTCTTAGGAGTTTTTTCTTAATCCAATTCCTATCGAAAAGTATCATTACAATTATTACGTTCATTACAAAACGACACTGAATATTAGAATGAAAGAGCAGTCAAGTTAGAACTATTGATAATGAAATGAATAGCACGGTATTTCCTCCGACGATAATATTTTTTCTAAGACTTTCCATAAATAACCTTAGAACACGACACTGACCCTTACTTTTCCATTTGTAAGTTAGCGATTTGCTAGATAAAAAGTTTTTTAGGTATACGTGCATTATAATTCTTGTTGAATACACATTTGAATTAACATTTTTTTTTTAAACTACAATTTTCAAATAATCCTTTATTCCAACAATACTGGACCATGATATTCATGGATGTCCATTGCCATTTGATTACACGCAGGCATAATGACAACTGGCGTGTGATATACGTTTACAAGTATCACAGCACTAGCAATGTTAAATGCACTCCGCTTCGCGTCGTGCCCTTGAATTCGTCGCGCGTGGTTACAAGGCTTGTGCACTTGTATCATGACTATTATTTATGCCAATGGTCATATCCGCAGAAATTCGAGAATAAGCAATCAAAACGGTTGAGTAAACAATAGTTTCGTTCAACAAATGGTGTGATTGAGATGTTGACTAATATAAAAACAATAATGTTCTTCCAACTATCATCCAGCGGCAGCAGAATAGAATAACGGCCTATTGAAATAAAATTGGATAACAAAAATATATCATTAAAATCATCAGAAAATGCTAAATTTTTTGGAACATTTACTGACTAATGTTAATTTCAAGAAGCACACAGAACACGTCTGCAAAATAAATAGGAATAAATCTATACCCACTTTATAATAATGGCAATTATTATTACAATATTAGCGTTTATTGCCAAAGAGTTTCCCATTTACAAAGCAATTTTAACATTTTGATATCAATATTGATTAGTGACAATATATATATATATATATATATATATATATATAAATATGAATGGAATCATTCTAATTGAATAATTCTATAAACTGAAAGATACGCACGAAATTTATTTTTATGCTAGAAAGAATTTGTTTGAGATTTTATGCTAATAAAGTATGTTTCCAACAGTAATGATGGATAGATAATTCTACCATTGATTGATTCATACAAGCATATATTCGTTTTGTTATATATGATAGAATTGCTGAACAAACTAAAATTAAACTGGTGATTTAAATGTAAGTTGAATATCTGAATAGATACCAATATACACAATGTTGTTATTTCTTCCCAAAATAACATTATCTATACAGTAGTTAAATTGAAACGTATCGACTTTGCGGCTGAATGTGGAAATATGTAGAAATATATTTGATTTTGCAATATGATACAATCATCTGAACTAGCGTATAATTTTTAATTATTTGCAAAAATCTACCTACTGCACTCCAATAGTTTAATTGAATTTTCTTACGAATGATGTATCATGTTCCTATACCTAAGGAGTCAGATTTACCAAATGAAAATAGGATTATTTTGCTTTATTCTGTATTTGGTAGATATGAAATGTCACGGAACATGTCATTTGAAAATTCGAAAATAGGTACAAGGGCCAATCAACAGGGCTATAAACGTCAACTTAAATTGCTCCGCCGATAATTTTCCTTGAAATTGTTGAACACAGTGTGCACATTACTTCTGAGAAAAATTATCACCTTCAGGGGTGGTGGAACCCTCCCAAAAACGCGTTGAAATAAATTTTTGAGATAATTTCGAAATATCTCAAAAAATTTACTTTAAATCAAAAAAATAAATTGATTTTCAGAAAGCGCACAAATTTTTACAAAAAAATGCCCCAACCAAAATTTTGGGAAATCACACGGTATTCTTGAAAAAAATTGTTGAAGTTATATGCTTTCGCAGGTGTTGCGCCGGCTCCCGCCAACGTGCATTTTTTCAACCAGCGCGTAAAGTAAAGTTCTATAATTCCTCATATAAATGCTCAATTTGGATGAATCTTACGTTATTTTGAAGATAAAGATCGCAGCTTTGTATTCTAATATTATTTATATATATGCGTACAGTTGCTAACTGCAAAATTGCAATCGAAAATCTTATAATATTAAAGTTCCAGACTTCGTGAAATAATGCTTGTTATTACTGAAATAATGTCTTATCACTTGTAGCAAGTAAAATGAACAGTTGAGAAATACTTCATTGTCAAATTGCATAACGTTTAACCGGTCCAAATAATATTGGTTTTAAATACAAGTGTTTTCAATTCTTCGCATATTTTAGGTTACAAAATCTTGAGGTAGTTTATAAATTCGAATGCTAATAACTCAGAGATAAAAGCACGTATCAACATGAATGAAGAGCCAGTTTGCAGAAAAAACCCTGCTCTTATTGCCAAGTCACTGTATTTCTCTGTTGATGCAATATTGGCTTTGGAGAGGACTGTTGTGAAGAAAATACAAAATATCAATATTCAATGAACAGTTAGAAATATGGAACAAATTCTACAAAAATAATTCAAATTTACGTTTGAATAATTATTGTCTTTCATTCTGATTTTTCTCCAATCAAATTCACGTCAATGAATGCGCAAAGGTTTTATTATTGATGTTCTAATTTTTGAATTTTCTAATGACATGTTCCATGACATTACAAAATATGGCAAAATTATGCAATTTTGATGAAAAACTTGCTTTTATTTCGGTAACCTGACTCTCCAAGTATAGAATTATGAGAAATAATTTGGAAGAAAATTCAATTTTCTTTCAGTTTATTTGATGATATACAGTTTCATTTGAAAAAATAGAATTTTCACCACTTTTGTATCCTTCGGTAGAATCGCAAATTTTCAACTACCCTGTATAATGATGAACAAATTTCCTTTGTCATAACTAACACACAGGATATTGTCAAACTACACCCACAATTTCAAATCCCTACGTATTCAAATACTGCAGTAATAATCGCTCAATTGAAGCTGTGTTTGGGAAAAAAATAAGGAAATTATTGATTTTCTCAAAAACCAGTTGAGATAGGAATGGGGAAGTACCATATGAAAATAATCGAAAAGCATCAGCAAAGCGAAAAATGCAATAATATACATGGTATTCCATCCAAAATATCAAAGTTGTTGCTACTTTTCGATAGAAGCGGTAACACCGCAACGCTAAAAATATTTTGGATTGATAGAGCAGAACTGATTATCCAAGAAACCAAATTTTCAAAATAATCATCCCGTTTTCCAGAAACGTTTAATAGGCCATCGAGTTTGGAACACCCTGTATATGTATATGATTTCTCTGAATACTTCATTGAGATCAATTATAATCTTTCATGTCATTACACTATACTTCATTATGTATCTGTTTCTATACATCATGCGTAACCTGAAGTGCTTTTTTCAATGTATTTCTTGTAGAATTTGTTTTAAGAAATCTTCCAGGTTGTTGTAGGGAACCCCTCAAAAGGCTCAGGTAAAGGTAAATTCCGAACCACTTCAGCTTCCCGACAGGCGGTGGGATCGAACCTGGTACGCCTAGGTGGAAGGCAAACGTTTTAATACCACTACACAACCAAGTTCAATGTACATTTTTATTGTTATTATCGTAATTCGTTACCTTTTAACTTGGTTATTAGTCTAGCCTACAAGAACTATTTTAGTGAATTTCTCTTCAGGGGCACCGAAAATTCTGAATGCGCAGGCAAAAATTGCAAAAGTTATAAACAATTTAGTAAAAAAGGGGGCTGGGGGGGGGTTGGTTTTTTGCAAATATTTCGGAAACTATTGAATATATCCAAAATTTGAAAAAAGATCCAGAAAGAAGAGGAAATTTTGTAAAAAGATTCCCACCTCCCAGGACTCTACCGTTAACATTTAGAATTTTAATTTAGGCGAAAATTCCGCTAAAAGTGGGTGATGCGAGTCACGCGTCCGCTGACTGATACAGACCCTGAACAAGAAAAATAATTTTAACCCATTAAATATCAATATTAGGAAACAAAAAAAATCACTTACCTTTCAGACACTTGAATAAACAAAAATCCATGGAAAACAAATTCCCGTGATTATTTTGTTCTTGAAGATCATAATATTTATTGCTGATTAAAATTCAAAAACAAAAATTCAAATATCTTATAAATAATGCATTTGTTTATAACAATTATTTGAACAATCAGAGTGAGAAATTTTGAGAAATCATTTTTATATTACTTTAAATAATTAAAATACGAACAAATTGGAATATTAAAAAAAATTTCATAGTTTTATATGCATTTTTCATTTTTTAGATTGTTTACCAAAGTGGAAAATCTACATTTTTTCAATTTTTCCAATGAGGATCTTTTTTAAAGCTTATAATAATAATAATAATAATAATAATAATAATAATAATAATAATAATAATAATAATAATAATAATAATAATAATAATAATAATAATAATAATAATAATAATAATAATAATAATAATAATAATAATAATAATAATAATAATAATAATAATAATAATAATAATAATAATAATAATAATAATAATAATAATAATAATAATAATAATAATAATAAAAGAATGTGGAGCATGAGGGCAAAAGTGATACCCATCGTCATCGGGGCCACAGGGCTGATATCCAATGCAACCTGTGAAGCTGTAAAAGAGATCCCAGGATACCACAACCTCCTCACCATGCAGAAAGCAGTACTGTTGGGCACGGCACACATAGTGCGCAAAGTACTATAATACGATCATAATAAAGAGAAATACCCTAGGTGCATGGTTTGCACCCGGTGTTTCAAGAAAGTGAAACCATAACAAAGCATGTCAGTTATGTGATGTCAGAAAATAATAATAATAATAATAATAATAATAATAATAATAATAATAATAATAATAATAATAATAATAATAATAATAATAATAATAATAATAATAATAATAATTATAATAATAATAATAATAATAATAATAATAATAATAATAATAATAATAATAATAATAATAATAATAATAATATATATCCACAGACATAACGCGGCTCTACGAGTGTTATATTACCACCTACGACACTCGTACGGTATAGACGAGACACCAGTGTTGCCTTACGCTCCGGGGGATATTGAGTCCGTGGTGGAGAATGAGAAGTGCCGGATCTACTGGAACTACTCATTTCCCACCCTCAGGCAAATACAGGCCAATAAGCCTGATGTAGTACTCCTCGACCATGGTAGTAAGATGATATTCGTCATTGAGTTTTCGGCTCTTGGCGAAACGGATATCGTCGAAAAGGAGGAGGAGAAACGGACGAAATATCGAGATTTACTCTTCGAACTCCGCAGGCTCTATCCAGACCATTCTGTAAAAATGGTTGTTCTGATAATAGGGTCCCTTGGCGGTGTGATGGATTCATTACTCTCGAACTTAAAAATCATACCGGCATGTAGAAAGTTGTCAGAAATCATATCCGGAAGAATGCAGAAGGCTGTCATCCTCGGTTCATTACGTCTGCTCAGGGCACACGATTCCCGGACCCAATAGCTGCTTACCCCATAGTTTGGGGAGTGGTTATTGGGGTAATGATGTTGCCAGCGCGCCCTCCGCATGTTTCGGAGCATCGGAGACAGGGTCCGACTGGAAAATTTTAATCCAAATCAGATAATAATAATAATAATAATGATAGTGGTTATTGGGGTTAACGACACCAGCGCGCCCTCCGGATGGGTCGGAGCACCGGAGACAGGGCCTGACTGGTACACTCCTAAGGGGAAATAATAATAATAATAATAATAATAATAATAATAATAATAATAATAATAATAATAATAATAATAATAATAATAATAATAATAGGTCTTTATTATTTTCCACACATAGCACATATACATTAAAATAAACGACATATTTGAAGAAATTGGAAAATAAAGGGCGAGCACTCACTAAAACGTGTGTCTTACATCATTTGTCTATAAATATTATATAATTATGTAAAATACATTAATCACATTAATACAAATAATTAATTATTAATTCAAATTATTAACACATATGATTATACTTAGTTTCGAGAGAATACAGGATAGCATGTTAACATAGAATTGATATTTGTTTTGTCAGTAAGATGTGTTTATACTTTGACTTAAAGCTAGCACTACTAAGATTTTGCAAAGTTACAGGAACGTAGTTACGTATATTATAAAATTGGTATGTGAAAGAACGTCTGTACATTTCAGTTTTAAATACTGGTGGGGACAACGAACCTTTGAATCTCAAATTCAAGTTGTGTACATCCGTTCTGAAAGTAATTTTTCTATAGAGGCATATAGGAATTTTTGTTAGAATAATCTTGTGATATGATGAATTTGCATGATGAACTCTTCTATGTTCCATATTCAACCGTCCGATTTCAGCCAATTTGTGTGATATTCTTTGGAATTTTTTGATGCCATATATCAATCTTAAGCAGAAATTCTGTACTTTCTGGATTTTCTTTATGTAAACACTAGTCAAATGTGGGCCGTATAACGAATCAGCAAAATTAAAATTTGACAAAACTAATGTTTCACATGATGTTATTTTAACACTGTTAGGAAAAAACTGCCGGTTACCATAAATCCATATTAGAGAGCCATATATGCACGTTGAATTAGTTTGCTGATATGTTTTTCAAATCTTAGATCTGAGTATAAGATGACTACTAAATTTCTGGCTTCATTAACAACAGGTAACAGATCATCTTTGATTTTAACGTTTATATGGTGGATTTTAGCACGATTATATGCAGAACCAAACAAGAACAATTTGGATTTTGTGCAATTGATTAATAATCAATGTTCAGAAGCTGAATCAGTGAAGGTTGCTTATTCCTTATTTATAATGTCACAAGCATTATCCACTAGTGAGGGAGGAAAACTGTAATAGATTTGTGTGTCGTCTGCATAGACGTGAATGTTACATTGCTTCAGATATTTGATTAAATTGATTGTCTATATGGAAAAAAGCAACGGGCCCAGGATAGAACCCTGAGGCACACCCGATTTTAATGTTAAATATTCAGATTGGACTGATTCAATTTTCACACCGCGGTTCACGATTATATAAATAATTTTGTAAAAGTAGGGTTGTCGTATCAGAAATCCTATATAGCCCAAAATTTTAAGTAGCAGGTCAGTATTTATATTGTCGAATGCTCTGCTGAAATCTAGAATAGCTAAAATTGTACATTGACCTTTATCGATGGAAGGAAGGATATCATCAACAATATGGAGTAAAGCTGTAATGCAGCTGTGACCTTTTCGGAAGCTAGATTGAACAGTGGGTAGTAATGAGAAGTTAGTCAAATGCTCTCTTATTTGTTCTTCGATACTCCTTTTGAGAATCTTAGAAAGAATAGGTAAGGTGCTTATTCTTCTAAGATCCTTGTACTCTACCGGATGAAGATTTTTGGGTTTAACGTTCACAACAGCCTTCTTCCAAACTGAAGGGACAACACCGTGCATGGGGCAAAAATTTATAATATGTGTAATATATGGAACTATAAGAGGGCAACAGAATTTGATTAACCCATCACAACCCATTGCATTTGATTTAATTTTGCAAATATTATGATAAACGATTGTGTCATCTATTTCCTTGAATTTGAAAATAGGTGGCACAATTTTATTCAAGAATAGCTCCAAGAAGTGAAACAAATTAGAGGTTTTTAGTATAACAATTATCAGGGCTTGTATGTGAATATGAAACTTGAAAAAACTAGTTAATTAACAAAAGCATATGCAATAAAATAATTACGGGAAATTTTTTGTTCTTGGATTTTATTCAAGTGTCTAAAAGGTGAGTGAACTTTTTCATTTCTTCATTTTGATATGTTACGGGTTAAAATTATTTTTATTGTTCAAGGGTCCCTATCAATCAGCGCACGAAGGACTCACATCACCCGCTTTTAGCGCTAAATTTTCGCATCTGAATTAAAATTCTAACCATTGGTGGTAGAGTACCAGGAGCCCTGGATCATAATTTTTGCTGCCAATGAAGAGAAATTCACCAAAATAGTTCTTGTGGACACTATATTACCGCTTCCTGAAAATACTTTTAAATAATCACTCGTCTACTCTTCTGCCTACTTATAAAAATTAAAATTTTCATAAAATGAACAAGCCTGCAATTCAATGAAGTTTCAACTTTCAAAATTGGGTTGTAAATATAAAAATATCGATAAACTGAAATTGATAACGTATACCTACAAACTCCGACAATAACAATCATTCATTACGTTGAGCTTTCAATGAAATTAATCCAACACACCGTCAAATCCATGAGGTCGGCGGCGGATCAGTAATCTTTTGAATTGCCTAATGCATGTTATTCATTTCTCCACTTTTGAACAATTGGAAACGTCGCGCAACACTGAAGGCGTCGAACGCACCCCAACCACTAGCATAGAAATAAATCAATCAAACGAATGACTCTAATGTGCTTACAAACGTAGGGTCGCGTGACTACTTCATCTCTCGATATACTTTTGGCAGGACGCCTACTCGTGTTTGAAATGTTCAAGTATTAATTTTGAATGACACCCTCATTCTCCCGGGACGTTATGGGATATTAATGAAGCTAGATAATCCGTTACGTGTTATTGAGTTATATTCCATTGTCATAGTGGTAGAAAATAACAATCAGTATTATTATTTATTCACTTCTTCGGAATAAATTGATTGAAGGCGGGATTTTAGGAAGAAAATATTACTTTTTATCAATGGGAAGTAAACATGTGTAGAAGGAGAAAAACAATTGTGTTCAAATGAATGAAGACCTCACAAGCCAACAAGGGATGGTACTTATTTTTGAAACAGAATGGCATTTATTGGGGCTTAGTTTCAATCTGGAGCTTATCCAGATTTTTTTACGTGGTTCTCGAAGGATCAATTGACAATTATGTCGTCGAGATACAGTGGAAACGTCTTCCATGAAAGTCCCTTTAGAACCGTTTCCATTGATCTTTCGAATGTAGCTGGAGCATTACAGAGCCCGAATGAACTAATGGTGAACTGCCACAGTCCCAAGCCAGTGGTGAAAGATGTGTTTTCTCGATCTTCTCAAGCCAGTTTTACCTGCCTTTATCCACTCTCCAGGTCAATGGTCGAGAAAATCGTGGAACCAGCCAACGAGGCTATGGTGTCATTTATTCCCTGGAGAGGGTAACTGTCCTTCTCCGTGATGTTGTTCAGTTGACTATAGTGTACGCAGAAACGTGTTGACTCGTCCATCTTCTTCACTACTACGGTCGGGCATTCCCAGTATCATTCTTGTGCTGAACCATTATTTCCCTAGTCCGTTATCGAAGGAGTCTTTGCCCTACTTGAATAAATTGATCAGTTCGGGCTGTTGAGCTGTTTTTGTCTTTGAGAGAAATGACAGCCAATTTCTCCAACTCTATTGGTGAGTTGTTGTCTTGGCTAAACGTGTATTTCGGATAACAGAGAAAACTGACTAGCAGAGCTCTAAAATTCCTCCTTATTTCAAGGTTATGCAAAATAATTGACATTCATGATCCCAATCCCCCCATATTTGTCAGCACGCAACAAGATCTCCTCTAGTGCAATCCCTCGTCCAATTTTTTCGTCATGAAGTTCCGGCTCTTACATAACCACGTCTCCACTGCTCGCACTTCCATACAGGAGAGCCACCAGAATGGTTTCAGCCCTTCTCAGGTACGCTTCCATCTTCAGCCAACAGGACACGGATCATCTCGTTACTTCTCCCAAGAAGCACCAGCACTTCTCTTTTGACACGTAGGGAGTAGTCTTTGGAATTCAGCCCAAACCCTTTAAGATTCATGATGTCTGTTGCAATGATTGCATCGCTTCCAATGTCTGCTCTCATCGACCTCCTTTAGTTTTCTTGCGTCTGTGGCGTTGCTTCCAATGTTAGAAAGTAGCTACGCACATGCATGCCAAAGTTTTTCACAATTCCAGCATCTGGTCTGCTTTTACTCAGGCCACACTTTTCCCATCACTTTCCTTAGGGCAGCTTCGCGTAGATCTTCTTCCAGCAGTCTTACTTTACGCTAGCTTCTGCAGGATTGTTTCGCGTCCTGCAAATCCAAAGCGCGTGCTATTGCACCTGAAATGTATTCTGGGCGTGCTTATGTCAATGATTATCTGGTTTCTTGTTTACACAGTCTATCCAGGAATGCCTGAACCACTTTTCGTTGCATTACATATCTTGGCGTAGCTGGATATGCAAGATGAATCAACCGAGCATAGTCGCCTTCGCTGAACTTTGTTGGTATCGGTTTTTCAGCTTGAAGTGGCATACCTGTTCTTGGTGGATCAGGCCATACCTAGCCCTCCTATATACAGGGTCATCTAGGGTTGAACTGCCAAACATTTAAGATCGACTTTTTATGCAAAAATAAGATATTTGTTTCTTGTAACCATATGTCCAACCTGTTTCGTTTTCGAGATACATGGCGTCAAAGTTCCTTGGCTTGCGAGCGCTCCTAAATTAACTCCAATGGATTTTTCTATAGGGTGCAATGAAAACCAAAACTTATGAGTAAGGTTATTTTGGACTTTCATTGTCTAAAAAAGAAAAAAGAAAAATTCTATTCAATTCAATTTTTAATCACGACATTTCAACTGTTGAAATCTACAGTCGTTATCAAGTGTATAATGCGACAATCTCAAGGGTAATTTGCCCGGCACTGTAATTAACAAGCTTACCTGAACACCGGGAAATTACCCCTAGGCTAATGACACAAAATTATCCATAGCATATATAAGAATTATCCTTGAGATTGTCGCATTATACACTTTATAACAACTGTTGATTTTAACAGTTGAAACGTCGTGATTAAAAATTGCAGAGAATTGAATTTTTCTTTGTTCTTTTTTAGACAATGAAAGTCCAGAATAACCTTACTGAAAGTGAAACTACTTTCAAAAAAACCAAAACTTATGTTGAACCCATCGACGAAGGTACTCTCTGGGAAAGAACTGTTCAAGCTGCACCAGATTTGACACCATGCAGCTTCAGAATCTGCCGTTCGCAGGTGCGAACTTTGCATTGAAAAGTATTGTTGTTATTTTGACCCATTTTGGTGAATTTTTGTTTTCCAGTTTTCCACTAAAATGGATGAATTTGTCCTGAAATCATAAACTTTTTTCATGTTACATACAAAGAAAACGTTTATACATTTTTTCACAAACAAAATGGGAGATACTGAAGAAATTGAAGAGGAAAAAACTTGCATCTATAATTTCTCAATCATAAAAAAATTAAAAATACAGAAACACAGTGAAGCACAGTTATGTGTCCTAAAATCAATTATGTCACCCTTTGGGACGCCACAGTAGTCAATAATGTTATCATATGTACTTCGAAACAATGCCATTATTACCGCTAATAAACATGACAAGTTTTATTAAAATCAACAGAAAGGTTTTTAAATAATTGATAAAAATCTGATTTTTATAAAAACGTTTTTATGCATTTGCTTTGATGACTGCTTCAAATTTTTTGCGGTAATTTCCACATGGAGGTTTTTTGTCAAACCGAGGCGACTTCATGGAGAGCTTCTCTATTTCAGAACTGACCATGACATATTTCAAAAATTTTTGTCCATCATTCAAGTTTAGACTCAGGTCCAGCAATGAAACTTTGTTGACCGTTTCTGTGGTGTGCGATTTGATTTTTAAATCTACTGATTCTTTTCTTCATTTTTCCGAATTCTGCCTCGATTCTGCATTTTATTACATCGATGATTCCTATTTCTTCTTCTTATCGATTTTCCAAAGTATAAAGATCTTCTTTCAAGCCGTTAGAATTTTCCAGAAGCTTTCCTTTCGAAACCTTCGGATTTCGTAGAAGCTCTCCTTTCAAACTTTTTGTTCTTTTCTTTTTGAAATTCCCTGAAATCTTGTATGTGTTCGTGAAGCTTTCCTTGCAAGCGTTTCTAAGAAATTCTTCTGAGGTTCTTCTTTCAATCTCTATGAATTTTCTTAAAGTTTTTCAAGCTACTTGAATTCAAGTCAATTCCAATAAAACGGTTTCCTGGTCCTCCCCCTCTTGAACTTGTCCCTCTGATAACTTTTTCTGCAGTGCTGTCTTCTTACTAGTTGTTTCGAGATCCCGTTCCTCCAATTCCTCTTTCAAATCTGCAACTTTCAAGTGTTATAGGCGCACATTCATCGAGAACATTTTGTCTTTCCACGAGAAATCAGTTTCACACTGAATGTATATCAGTTTAATGTTTCGATATTATGATACTGATCACCACGCAAACACTCGTTTCATCGGCCACCAGTCTATTCTACACAAAAAACGTCTACTAGCTTTCAATTGTTTTTGCAACAAGGAGACAGGCCACTACACTTATACTTCATTTATTTTCTGATTCTCACTTCTGACACCACTGTTATGAATATAGTTTTTGCGCTTTTTCACTTATTATTTATTTTAGACAAAAACTGTAAGTTTTCAATTCATATCACATATTTCACTGTTTTCCAAAAAATGACGATACTCTTGACCATTTAATCTCGGGGGTAAAAAATGAGGTCCAATGAGATAATCGCCAACAATACCAACCCAGACATTCACGGAAAAACGCTGTTGATAATTATTTTCTATAACCGCATGGGGATTTTCTTCTGTCCAGATATGGTTGTTATGAAAGTTCATAATTGAATTGTGGGAAAAACACGCTTCATCGGTAAATAATATACTGGATAAAAATGTCGGAGATGCAACCTGTTGTTGCAAAAGCAACGTAGTATAAACAACTCACTTGGGAAAATCCGCAGGAAATAACGCTTGAACACGCTGTATGTAGTAAGGATACAGTTGGTACTCTTTCAAAATCTTCCATACAGTAAAGTGAGAAATGTTTAATTAATGTGCAATTTTGCGTGTGCCTGTATCGGGGCAACGCTCAACTTCATGTAAAACTTCTTCCTCCAGCGCCACTGTTCTTACCGTTGCAGGTCTCCCAATAAGAGCAGCCGACCTTTGAAAGGTGCCTGATTCGCACAGCCTTTCATGTATTCTCACAAATGTTTGCCTATTTGGAACATTTAGATGAGGATATCTTTCTTGATAAATGCGTCGAGCCGCTCTGGAATTACGTTGGGCCATTCCATAGACAAAATGCATATCGGCCATTTCCGAGTTTGTAAACCGAACCATTTTCAGATATCAGTGACAAATTTTATATCTCAAAACTCTTGAAAACACTTCAAATAATTACTATCAAATAATTACGTATGTACCGTTTCAATTTGTGACAGTTATGAAGTTAAATTTGTTTGAACATTTGTTGTTCCTTCCATGGCCCTCTTACTTTAGTTTCAAAACACTGCAGTAATACATAACAACATTATTTGTTTCATCGAAAACAGGTAATATGAGCGAAAAAAATTAAAAGATGACTTCCATGTAATATTAATTGTTTAATCATAAATGAAAATGTCTTTATTGCATGTCCATGGACAACAATGAGCCCATTTTGCAGCACGAGCCGAAGCCAAGAGCCGATGGCAAGTGCTGCAATTCATACATACACATTTTTTTTTAATTGCATTAATTTTGATAGAAAATTCTAAGACTAGAATAGAGTATTGATATGAAAAAATATTAGTAAGACCCCAGTTTTTGATGGTTTAGTAGTTGAAATGTTTTATTGTGTTGTCACAGGGATGTGCAATGAAGTGATTTTTATGTTTTTTCTCAAAAACAAAGCAAGATACGAAAAAAATTTTAGATATAAAAAGTTGTAATTTTAGTTGCTCAATGTGAAACAAATACAAAAATTGCAAAAAAATCAGTGGCGCACATGTTTTCTGTCAAAAATATTGGTTACAGTGCCTTCCGGGACGCCACTGGACATGATAATTTTGATATAGTTAGGGTTAATTTCGCCCTTTACGACCTTCAATAACACTGCCAAATTTCAATAAAATCGGTTGAAGGGTTATTAAGATATTTACGACAAAAACGATTTCTTTTAAAAATTTTGACACCCTGTATCTTGAAAACGAAGCATAATCGGACCTATGTTTATAAGAACTTTTCGTCTTAGAATCACTCAGAAAATCACCCCTTCAAGTTTGGCCACGTACTTAAATAACACCCAGTATAACACGTGACATGCAGAATTCCACTCGAAGGTGAATTATTGTCGTTAAAACGGACGGTAATTAAAATGCCATTAGTGAGATCAGAAAAAATTCTACCAGTGTAGGTAAAACTATAATGATATACGAGTATGATCGAACTAATGTTATTTTTTGAAATAGCCTTACGATTTTGCTTCAGCCAATATATGTGAATTTTTTTACACGGAGAAAATAACTTACTATCGGACGACTATTTATTCGATTTTATAGAGGTTGTTCCGCAACTTCTCAAAGTGCTCGATGTCCCCTATTCATCTCGCATCCCGAACATCGAAAACAACATCTGTCATGATTTGCGACATTCGCACCCCAAACACAGAAAGGACTCTTACAAATGAACGACTTTAATGTGCTACAAATACAGAGTGCGTGACATTTGACATCTTGACGCTCTCAGCTCGACGTGACATCAGCAGTGACACAAGGTCTCCCCTTTTTCGGAATATTCGAGTGAACCTGCTAAATGATACCTTGATATATCGGGATCATTAGAGCAGATTGTTATCAAAGACGAACTAGGCATAAATAATTACGTACATGAGAGTGCCTCTGACGTTGGGGTTCGATTCGATTTAATATTACATTCCCTCCGGAATATGGAATGCTCCAAAATTTGCATTTGTAATATCAGGTTGTAATGGTGAGATGGAACAGAAAATAATTGAAATATGAAGAATTAATCACACGAAAATATATAAAACATGTTTCTTAACAGAGTGCTTTAATGAGCAGATGCAGAAAGTGACTGAGAATCGGCTGCCCCATTCCAAAACATATTAACAAACATTCTTTCAGGAAATTGGATTTTAGTATTTTCGACTATACTGTGTTTGGGCACACCTCTCAACCCTGCCAAGAACCCATTGTCAAATTCACATTAAGTTGTAAAAAACGTAATATATACCTTTTTTTTTCGAATAGGATATTTCAATATATTGTTGCCTACATCGGTTGCTAATCCTCCGAGCGTTTGAATTCCTTCCTTGCGTCAAAAATCGCGTTATGATGAATCACTCAAAGACAACACTTCTCAGAATCAAAACGCTTTCAGTAGATTCCTTTTCCAACCAAAATATCATATTTAGACAACACAGTGTGCTATATTCAATACTTATTGCAATTGGAATGGTCCTAGATGAAACCTACTTCTTAATTTGTCGTAATCAACCTGAAAAGCTGCTCAACCGAGGTGGGGATATCATGCCATCGACTCCACGGTGATCAGTTACAACATTCCACTGTACGGTCTGGCATATCCCAGTACGATCCTGAGCTTCATTCGGTAATGTGAGAGTGCAGGTGAGAGCTATTCGTGGAGTAGTACCAGAGCGTGTTCCAGACTAGAACTGACTCCATTTCGGAGCAAGAGTCTGTTTCTAGTGAATGCGCGAGACATCTCGAAGTTGATAACAAATTGAAAGAAATTCCAAGAGGCCATGAAACGGCTCTGAAGAAACATGGACAGGATTGACGCAATAATGCTAAAAAATCTGACGAAAGACTCTCGTTCAGCTACTGCTTATAATTGTTATATCCGTCAACCTATTGCACCCCTACGCGCAAACCTCAGAACTTTTCTTGTGAGAGATTCTACCGTGTGATGTCATGCATAATAATCAATGCCATAATTGAATGGCAGACATTTCCGCCATGTCTAAAGCAGATGAAGGTTATCCCAATCCATGAACAGGGTAAGCCAGAAGCGAGGGGCAAGAGCTGCCGCCCCATCGCGGTGATGAGTGCTATAAACAATTTGTTAGATAAAATCTAGCTCAAGAGATTTGTGAGCCTACAGAGTTCCCTCAAACTTATCCTGACGGAACAGTTCTTGTTTCGAAAAAAACACTAGTCGTCTACTCAGGAAGCCCGTATTGTCCACGAGGTGGATGAGGGTTTCCTCCTTTGTCTCAATATAGTAATGGTCCTAGTGGATATTTGATACTTTCTGAATAGGATGGTTTATCTTGAAGATACTGAAGGCAGGCATGCCTGAATGGATGGTAAAAATTCTACACTCGTAGCTTGTCAATAGGGCTTCCAACAGTACCATCTCCGCAGTGATGCAGGCCAGAGCAGAAGTGCCACAGTGGTCGAGTTTACTCCGATTTTGGTACTTGCTATATACGCTATACAGAAACGGGACGAATTCATCGGCATATGCGAATCTTAATGCATTTGGTTGAAACTTCATGTAGCTAGTCGATCAGAACAAAATATAACAATGACACGCGATGGCGATTGAATTATTGAACTTTCAATCGTTATGGCTCACCAAATCAAATATTGAATAGCATGAGTGCGAATACTGAATTGATAGACTTGAATAGGAAGGGGAACGGTGGTCCAGAGGAATGCGACTCTCCATCGCGTGTTAATTGTATATTTTGTTCTGGTCGACTGGCTACATGAAGTTTCAACCAAGTACCTTAAGAATCGCATATGCCGATAAATTTCTTCCGTTTCTGTATATGTTTACCAGCACGGAATCTGCGACTTGGGTGAAAAACCATACCAAGGGACAAAATAGTAATAAAGCGCGTTGACGTAAATATACTTGGGGGATCCAGGGTTCTGGGATATCAGATTAACGAGTCCGAGCCGGTGCTGTACCTAGGAGTACCGCCGGACAAGAAACTGATAATCACGAAACACGTGGAAGTAACGATTTAGAGAGCAGGCGCAGAAGTCAGAAGGACCTATTTGCTAGTCACGAGGGCCTACGGGTTGGCCAGTAATCATCTATACTTGTTCAGTGTTCTGCAGCTTCCCCAAATAGCAAACGGTAATTCTGGAAAGTGCTCCGTATCATCACAAACAGTGACTAGCATCATTGAGAGAGCAGACCGTTATCCAGCCGATTGAGGACTATATCCAACGAGTAGCTGATTAGTTCTATTGTCTCCTTATCATTCGAAGTTCATTGACAAGGAATTCAACAGCAGTCCGAGAACACCATAACAGACGAAAAGGGCACATTGTATTTTTTCCGTGAGCTCCCAGAATGTGAGTGACCACCACTAAAATCGTAAAATGAAAGGACAAGCCAAGGCTCAACCACATTGTCTGAACCTGGATATTTTTCATTTCTTCTCCAAGAACCAATCCATCGAAACCACGCTATAATTAGAATTCAATAGTTTGATGCTTCATACATAAGAATAACCCCTATAACATGGAGGAGACGAAGAAGTTCTGAACAACCGAACTAGACTCAGCACATACGGCAGAGGAGAACCTACACAACTTTGTTGGCTGCAGTGGCGTGGTATGGAATGAAGGCCTCAGCACAGCAGGAATAAACCGCTTCAAAACGCATCATAATTACCTCCTTTCCTTTTTGTGGCGAAGTGATAGCTTTACTGAGTTTTTCACCGATTTCTTTATGGTGTAGCTGTTATACGGATATGGAAAAAAATCATCGACATATTACATTTCCAATGCGTTTGGTTGATAGTTCATGTAGCCAGAATACAAGTGGACCACTGTTTCTCTTCCGGAAAACTATTTGTCCCAAGCTCAAATAGCACAAGTAACGTCAATTAACGTCAATCCTAGTTGTGACATTAAGCATTAGACACAATCGAAGATATTTGAGGCTTGAATTTCACCAACAAAATTTTCTGTTGGGCAAGACAAGAGTAATAATGGAAATGCCAGTTTTTTGATTGAGGAAATCTAAAATTGGAAAATTTAAAGTTGAAGGCGTAACACTTCGATGGCGTCTCAGCCTTTTATAAGTACATGACGCTGGAATCGTAAGCAAGCTTCAGGGTTCCGTCAAACCGAAGCAGAAAAGTGGGAGCGGGAGCAGGAACGGAAAATGAAAACCGTGGGAATTGCTAGAAAAACAATATACGTAGCAAACGATATATATTTCTCTGCTTGTATGCATTTCAGGATGCGTATAATCACACCGGTATGTGTATAGAATTCAGTCTCGCATTCATCCGCTCCCGCTCCCGCGTTCCCGCGTTGGTTTGGGGAATCATTTACGCGGTTTCCCCTATCGCGCGTCACCTATTGATTGGTTTTGGAAATAGTGAGCACTGTTCAAGATGAAAATTTTGAGATTCGAAACAATTTTGACTTTTATAAGCGATCAGGTTGTCCAAGTTTCACGTTTCATAATAGTTTTGTGCGTATGGCTACATAACCTATCTGTAGTAAATATTGGTATCTTTGAAAAGACGTAAAAATTGAAAAAAAAAAAACTAAACAAATCTTAAATATTGGAAATGAAATGAAAGTCATGGTAATATCTTTAGAGTATGTTATGATTCTTCAAATGTAAGAAAAATAAAGCTAGGTCATATTTGAAGCAAAAATATAATATACTAAAATCTACTCATAAATATGCCTTGAAATTATTTAGTTTGCCAACTTCAGAAAAACACAAGATTAAGTTAATCAAGATGATGATATCTTCCTTTGGTGATCATTTCTAAGTATTCCTTGATAGTACTACCAGTTTATATCGTACCCAAAGGCATAGGCTGTGGAGAACGAAGAAGGTTATTATTATTATTTTTATTATTTGCAGTAGAGCAACAGGGCAACTTATCGCATTCGAAAGGGACACTTACTCTTCATATTTAGAAGAACATGAGAAAACCTACATCACCAAGCGCAGCCGGAGTGATTCAAGGATACATGATGCAGGATACACCCAAGAAAGATCTGCATTCGCGGATCAAGTGTAGAATAAAAACCGCAGTTGAGTCAGGACAGGGCACTGAGGAAAATCTGCATTAACTGGCAAATATATTCATGTACGTCAACAAAGATCAAACGGTTATTTTTCGAATGAAGAATATTTTAACTTTAATACTACTTCAGTAAAGGGTACAGAAATGGAAAGAGTAAGTAGAAATCTCAGTGTCAGGATTGTTTTCGCGAATTCGAAAGGAGAAAACCCTTCATGAATTATTCTGACTACTTATATCGATGATGATGTTGAACTTCAACGAATTGGGTAGAACTCAAAAGAATAATAAACTGAAATACGGAACAAGCCGATGAGTACAGATTTTCAATTTTACTTACTAATTCGGTTTGTAAATAAATTAGTTTTGAATGAGCTCATCATTTGTATTGAATAATTCCAACAATACAGACATCTGCATAGATAGCAAATCGATTGCTAGTAATACCCATGCCAATCTTTACGGTTCATCAGTGTGTCCCACATCTTAAGGAAAACTCCACTTATCATGGACGTGGAATAGTGAAAGTTGCAGAGTCAATATCTAAAACTGAGACGAACAAAATGAATTGAAAGGGGTCATTTCAAGTAATGTTCACTTATCAAAAAAAGTTATTTGAAAAAGTTGTTTATAATTGAATTTCAGGCACACATGCATAGCTTGAGATATGCAGGGTGTTTCTTGAGTACGGATAGAAAATTTGGGAGCGTATTGCTGACGTCAAAATGAGGAGGAAAGTTCATATAAACATATGTCCGCAAGTTATTCGTTTCTGAGATACTGAGTGTCAAAGTTATATTATTATTTTTGTTCTTTGCGATTCAATTCCAAAATGATTTTGATATTCGAGTAAAATTTGATATATGGTGGTATTTTTCAATGAAAATATCAAATTCATTGTTGGTTTGTTTCTTTCGTTGGGGTTGCGCCACCTACATTCGAAATATAATTACTTTTTGTGCGTAGCTCTAGCAGGTTTTCTTTCATCAGAAGATCATCTACAATCAACACTTGATGTAGTCAAACAATTATTCTTGCTGTTTTATTATCAAATTGTTCATAATTACTGTTATTACTATTTGTATCAAATTGTTATGACACCCGATTCCTATTTTGTAATAAAATTAAAGAATAATAATATCCTCAACAGCTTAAATTAATTTTATAAAATCGGTTACACAAAAGTGTTCGAAAAATAGATTTTTCCACTAGAAACCGTAATAAAGGTACGCCCAAAAAATTACATTGCAAATTACTGAAATGACATGTAGGTGACGCCACCCCCACGAAAGAAAAAAACTAATGTCACTTTTGAATTCATCATTAAAAATTACTTCAAGATATACCAAACTTTACTCTAATATCAGAATTATTTTGGAATTTATTAGCGAAATATAAACATGAAACTTCAATTACATGGTGGTTCTTCGGGTTGTAAGGCCGACGTATGTTTAGAGAAGATCTCGACGTTTCTCCAACACGAGTGGTTAGCATTTTCAAGAGATATTTTCAAAGTTTCTGGTTTCTTAAGTCGCTGTCAAATGTCAAATGTCTCTAAACATACTTCGGCCTGACAACCCGAAGAACTACCATGTAAGTGACGATGGCCGCGAAAGCCTTTCACAATTTGTGAAAATTCAAATTCGACACTGTTTATTTCGGAAACAAATGACTTGCGGACATGTGTCTATAGGAAGTTTCCTTCTTATTTTCTACACGTACTTAGGAAACACCCTGTGTATCTGAAAATTTTTTCAAAATATTTTTTTATTGATTATTAAACACTGCTTTCTTTGGTCTTAAATAACTTTAATGGATCCCTTTATACTTATGCTATCTATAAAATTGAACTTTTGAGGTTTGTTCCTAATGGTAGTGCCATATTTCAAAAACTAGTTTTCACTATGACTCTTGCTGTTACAATGGTTCAGATCTTCCAATTTCGTTCGACTTTTTCAAATCTTTTGAATCTGAAGAGTCAAAATAGACCACTTTTCTTGACCACCAAGTTTTTCGGTAGTACGGTAGCATAAAAATTAGATTTTTTTTGTTATAGGTGGTTGTGAGGTACAATGTGATTTTTGATGTCAGTTTCAGTTGTTAATTTGAAAAAGTAAATATTGAAGTTGCGAGTTATACAACAGTTATTAGACAAATCACTAGTTGACTTTAATTATATATCCAAGAAGTAAACAGTGAGACCACATTTTTTAAATGCCACTTGCGAAACGAGATAAAATTGCATTGACTTTGATACAATAGTAATAGAGAAAGTGAAGAAATTTTCAATTAGAGTCCTCCGGATAAGAAAGTTCGTAATTCTACTGTATAAGAATTTTAAATAAATTTAGAGAAACTGGTTCTTTCCAGAATGTATGCAAAGTTCCTTATGAAAATACCGCTGCCAATAAAGAATATACTTCAAATGTATAATTAGCAGTTACCGAGAATCTGCAGAACAAGGTAACCTGCTGTTGAAACAAGCATTGCTGGAAATTAGAAATTTTCTTAAAGGTATTTTATTCACAGATGAAGCTACATTTACTTCCAAATGACATATTTGCTCCCAAAATTGTCAGTGGAGGTCAACTGAAAATCCCTATTTCGTTGTACAATGCAGAGACCAATATCAACTTGAAGTTAATATTTGGTGCGGGATTTGTCAATTGAAAATCAGTGAGCCATTTTTTTTCAGAAAAATCTCAATTCCCAGAGTTATTAACATTTTCTTAAAATGGAATTGTCGGAGTTCTTAGATAATCTTCCACTATCTCAGCCAATGAATCTGTATTTCCAACAGGAAAGCGCTTCAATCCACTAAACCCTAGAAGTCAGAGTATGATTGGACAGTGAATTTGAGGAGAAATGGATTGGGCCATATTCAGTCAATCCTTGTCCACCTAGGTCATCTGCCCTCATCCCTCTGGATTTTTTTGGGTATATTTGAAAAATTATATTTAAAAATTCAGACCCTTAAGAGATACACACCATTTGTAACAGTAATAGAAGATTGCGTAGCGTTAATTACACCCATTATGTTACAGAATGTTGGGACAATGTTATACAAGTTAGTCAAATGTATGCACCTGCACATTTTTCTCAGTTAATATGAGTATTATCGAAAAAAAGTTCGAATGAAAGTTGAACGGTATTTCACTGTGCACCTTTCTATGTATTCGAATGATCTTTAGATTTGCCATTGGTGGGGCATTTTCTTTCAAATGGAACCTTATATCGTGTTTAGTATCCCAATAAACCTTATATTTTACTTATTTCAGCAGTACTGATATTATTTCAACTCTCTCGATAGGTACAGTGTGTTTCGCATTTTTGTAACCACCTCTGCAATTCATTCACCTATTGCTGAATTTGTTAAAAAAATTCTCAATCGGGGAACGCAGCAAGCGATATGGCAATTCGATTCATACAGTGGTGTACTTACATCGACAGTTGTTTCATGAAAAAAATTCAATTATGATTTTCGGGATAATTTCAATGATTAAAAATTGAAGTATTTCCGTTGATAAAATGATGAAATTTATTAAGGAAACATCCTGTTAATGTAGCACATGTAATTTCTTTTGGAAAAACTCACGTACGTCACTGTCAAATTCAAATTGCCATGTCGCCTAAAATATCTAACTGGCGATATTCCCCGATTGAAAAAAATGTTGAACAAATTGAGCAATAGGGAAGTGAATTACAGAGGTGGTCACAAAAAATGCGAAAACCAATATACCTACCAAGAGAGTTGCAATGATATTTGTACCACTGAAAAGAGAAAAAAAACAAGCTCTCTAGCGATACTGAACATGACATATTGTTCCATTTCAAAAGAATGCCGATGACGTCACTTCTCCACCAATGGCACATCTAATACATTTGAATTCACTTACAGGTGCTCATCCGAACTATTTTTCGATAACCGGCATCTTGAAAATGGGCGGGTCCATACATTTGACCAACTCTGTATATGGAGCGCGAAGGTAGAAATGTAGAATTTAGGTGATATTTTTGATTGATGATCAGAATTGAAATTGAGTTAATTAAGAACGATGTTGACTATGATAATATGCTAATTAGTATAGGATTCTAGCCTGCTGTCTGATAAATATCGTGTTCTTTTTTAATTTTCAATTCTGTTCTGGTTACTATAATAAAGAATCATTTGTTTCGTTTTCCAGTTCAAGAAAAAAATCACTTCGTTGTGCTGGAAGCTTACTTTATAATAATCTACCGTTTGAGATCAGATCTGCTGAACTTTTGATATTTTCAGAAAGAAAATACAAATGGTTTTGGATGAAAGAATTTTTTTTAACCTGAATAAATTCTTTGAAACATAATGATCATCTCATCAAGTATATTCAGAATGGAGTTTCCAATAAGTTACTATTTGATGTGTGTATGTGTGTCTATCTATTGATCAAGAAAAATATGTGCTATAGTATGCTTACGTTAAGAAGAGAATGGCGTCATATTTTGTAATTTAGTATTTCCGACATAACACCGTTAAAATTCTCAGTAGTAATATCCCGACAAAATGCTGAATTTTCAAAAAATACTTTCACCTTGCTGTCACGAAAACTATGTTGCTTAGAACAGCACCACAGTTTGAGCGACTGGCAAGGTGAAAGTATTTTGAAAATTCTGCATTTTGAAGGGATTTTCGATCAGACAATTTCACGAATATATTGAATTATTATGGACTAAACGCGTATTGGAGGAACGGTACATCATGTGTCATTAATGTCACTTGAAGAGTTGAACCGTCGATGAACCGTCAAACTGACGTTTCTCTATTCACAGAAATTGTTGTAACTATGGAAACGTATAAATAAGGAAGAAGCGAAACACCGATTTGAAAATACCACGGGATGGAGACAGTGTTTTCTAAATAGTAATTTACGTATCAAGTCCGGAAAATACTGTTTTTTTTGGACGAGTAGACCAAATTCTAGGACGAGCGTTAGCAAGTCCTGGAAGTCTGCGAGTCCAGAAAACTGTTTTCGGACGTGTTGCGTACACTATTTTTTCGGCAACCATGTAGAATAACAAATCAATGAGACGCATTCAGTCTAAGAGACGAAGAAAGGTCGACCTTCACCCATCTGTTAAACGAACGAAACATACTTTTCATGAAGTTACATAAATAGACGAATTCGCCTAAAATGGTTTGCCAATCAAAAGGTGGTCATGACTATGAACAGTAAGTTTAAAAAATTTGCACCATATGGAAACATTTTTATTATCGATTTGTCAGAAAATTTTATTCTTCGTAAAAATTGGTGCATTACGGAATACTTGTATTCGAATTATCGAAATTCTAAATTTCCAAATGGTGTACACGGGGGAACAAAAAATTGAATTTTGATCAGGAGTAAACTACCCTGGCTGTCATTCAAAATTTGAATATTTCGAATATTTTAGTTCTTATTTGTATCATATGTTGAAATTCGGACTGACGATAGGTACCAACAGAAACATTCAAATTATTATTTATATTAAAATTCGAGCACGTTCCGGCCTAGTCCGGAAAGTACGTACTTCCCGGACTAGGCCGGAAAGTGCTACTTTCCCAAAGAAAAAGTGTCGGGGAAGTGATCACTTCCCGGATGGTTGCCGAAAAAGTCCTTTCCTCATTGGTTTGAATTCAAAGAATGATGGCATTTGGTTGGGTTATATAATATGATAGAAATTGTCAATGAAATGCTTTCAGTAGCGATGAAACTAGTAATTTTTCATTTTGTGAGTTGCTCTACTGATTTCAGACGTTGCCGAAGCGAACAAGACTCGAAACCTGTCATTGTTTGACAGATGTAACTTTGTGGTTCAGTTTGTGTATCATTTCGTTTGATTCCTTACCGTATTCTGTTTGATAATGAGGAGAGTTCTTTCCAGAACTAATCAATTTTTTGTAAAGACCTGCATATATTTAATATTCCTGAAGCATTGCCAAAACAGTCCCAGCAAATAGTAGCGTCTTTAATAGACTACTTTGAAAGAGAACGTGAGAATGGAGGACCTTTACTTGGACTAACTGCTGTTAGAGACGTTATATTAATTACCAATCCTACATCTATAAGAACTGATGAAAAATTATACAGTGAATGTGTAAATGTTAGGTGAGATTGAATATTTGTCAATTGTTGATTTCAGATGGTTGCAGATGCCTTGAAGTTGAGTATTAAGTAAACCGTATTGCACCTAAATCTAATAAAGGTGAAGTATTCAGCAGTCCTTCGAAACAGCGAAAACGGGTGAAGCCAGTGGTGGATATCGATGATTTCGATCAAACTGCCATTCGAAATGTGATCTATGATATGTATAAAACTAGTAAGTATTGATTTATTCAGTATACAATATTTGACGACAACAATAATTTCAGGAAAACATATCAATTTGGTAACTTTGAAAGATGAACTGGAAGAACGTGATCTTCTCAAATGTTGTAAAACATCTTCATGAAGAATTCTGAAAAAAAGTCATTTTACATAGATACAAAGAAGATGATCCACGTCGTGGTTTGATGGAACTGCCTAGTTTTGAAATGAAACGTATCCACTTTTTAAATGGTTACATGAAACTTAAGAAAGAGGGTTTACGCCAGTTTGTATTATTGGATGAAACTTGGTTATTCATAGATGGTACCATTGGGCGATCCTGACAAGATTCAACGTTACATTTCGTTTTGAATAAATATACATTGAACGAATTTGTACAAAATATTTGATTTTTCATAACTATTATAAAAGAAAGTGAGTGCCACTCTGTTTGTATTTCAACTACGTGAGTATAAATAGTAAGTAGGGTTAATAGCTTTCATTTATATCCCTCAGGTCGCGTTGGCGTATAGCGTACGCCACTTCTTCTAAAATTGCATTGATTTGGCAACGTCTCAAATTATCACTTAGAGGTTCTTGTAGTCCTACCATTGGAGTTATATATAGTATAATTTCTATCTCGCGATTGTGTAAGTGCAACTGTTTCGTTTCTACAGAACTTTTTCGATCACGGTGTTCTGGTTGGCGTACTCCGTACGCCGCTACGACTACTTATGTAAGTAATTTTGTTTTCTCGTTTGTCAGATTACAGGGATTTATTTATTTTGTAACGTCATATTAATACCCATTTTACATAAATCCAATAATTCGAATTTATTTCAGGTCAAGAAAACAAGATGTTGCTCTCATGAGCAGTGATGAACTATAATACCATCTCTTAGATGAAATTGATGAACCAATCGATATCGCTGGTGAATCCTCTGGATCAGATGAGGAAGAAATTGAAAATCATGACTATGAGTCAAATAGTGAAATTGAAGTGGAAGATATAGTGGAAGAATCGGTGAAACCGTTTGAGGACTTTGAAGAGAGCGATGATCAAAATTTCTACATAAAAAAATTTACAAGACAGAAAAGAAGGGCAAAACAGTAACAAAAAGGTTGATAGCAGAATACAAGTGAGCTGAAAATCCAATAAAAAGTAAATTTGCAAAAACACCAAAGAAAAATTTGCTGAAAAAAAATTTCCTACTCCCAAGTTTCAAAACATTCCTAATCACCTTGGCGCCTTTATAAAAATTATAGATATTGACATGATTGACGAAATAGTAAACTGCACCAATTTATACATATCTCAAAAAAAGCGGTTATATAGCAGAGACAGAGATTGTCCAAATACTAACAGATCAGAGATTATGGCTTTCATCGGGATTTTGATTTTGATTGGGACTAAAAAGATGAACAGAACAAACTTGTCTGAAATATTTGCTAGAGACTCAACAGGATTAGAAATAAGTAGGGGTGTGATGTCTTTGAGAAGATTCCTCTTTCTGCTCACAGCAGTGAGACTAGATGATAAAAGTATTAGAGCGGAAAGGAAAAAAGTTGATAAACTTGCAGCGATAAGAAGTTTCTTTGAAAAATTTATAAATAATTGCAAAGTCTCCTATTCACTAGGAGATTTTATGACTATTGACGAGAAATTGGAGGGTTACCGTGGAAGGTGCAGCTTTATCCAGTACATCCCCAACAAACCAGCCAAGTACGGGATAAAAATATACGCACTGGTTGATTCCAAAAGTTTTTATACATATAATTTAGAAATTTATTGCGGCGTACAACCTGATGGGCCATTTCTAATAAGTAACTCTGCTGAAGAAGTAGTACACAGACTAATACGTGGGTTGGAAGGTAGCAATAGGAATTTGACCTGTGACAATTGGTATACCAGTTACTCATTAGCCAAGAACCTCTTAGAGAAAAGCATTACATTCATTGGCACTATGAAAAAAAAACAAAAGAGAAATTCCGATAGAATTTTTACTCAATAAATCTAAAGCTATCGGTTCAAGTCTATTCGGTTTTCCCTAGAAAAAACAAAGTAGTTATTCTGCTTTCAACTATGCATGATGATGATGTTGTGGATTTGGAAACTGGAAAATCTGAAATCATACTAGAATACAATCGGACCAAAGGGGCTGTTGACAGTGTAGACCAAAAATGTAATATGTACTCTATATGTCGTAGATCGAAAAGATGGCCTTTTGCTGTTTTCATGGCACTTGTGAATGTAGCAGGAATCAACTGTTATATTTTACACTCTTTTATGGAAAACTAGATTTTGATCACCTACACAATCGTAAATTGTTCTTGAAAAATTTATCATTGGAGCTCATGAAACCTCATATGCAATCGAGACTTCAGAAAAAATCTTTATTTTTGCATATTAAATCGATTTTGGAAAATGTTTTGGGTAAACAGCCTCTTCCAGAAGCAGAAAGGACATCTACCGGTCATAAAGGTCGTTGCACGTTTTGTGGACGCGCTAAAAATAACTATACGACCATCAAGTATTCCAAATGTAAAAAAATTTGTTGCAAAAAACACAGTAAAACTGACGTTCAGTGTGACACATGTGCAAAAGAAGAACAAATTTTCGATTCCGACTAAAAATTATATTTACTTTTTGGTTTGTGACTATTTTTCGAACATAAACCATTATTTTTGACAGAAAAAATGGATTAAATATAATTTTTTTTATTTTATATTATAATTTTTTGTTATTAACTTATTGGAAATAAATATGTTTTGTGTTGATATTCAATATATCTTTCATGGCGTACTGCGTACGCCGCGCGACATTTTACGGTAAAATCTGAGCGCGACTAACCAAGGGATATTTGAGACATTCAGGCAATATAATAACTTTTTTATGATAGTAAAGTTAAAAACAAATCAACATTCATCAACAAAAAAATTTGAAAATTCGAAATAGTGCACATGTTGGGAACGCCGTAACCTGTCATCTTGTTACGTCATTCTCATTTTAAAGTAAACAGACCATATTACTTAAATTAAATTATATATTCACATATATGTGAACCGTTTTTGTATTTTGTGTTATGGTTTTACATTTTTAGTTTTAGTGAGGGAAACTTGTGTCGCTTCTAGCACTGTAATATCAAATACATATCTATCTTATTACGAATCCGAAGATTTTTCTGACCTATTTTGCTTTCTACTATAATTTTTTGGAGAAGTTGGTAGTTGAAGCGCTGCAGGCATGCAGCGTATGTCATTTAAAATTTTCTGGGCCATATTGTTCGTTTTCATGTTTTCATCGATTCTACAAATTACAAAATTCTACGTCAACAATTACGAAAGTAACGGTGGTGTTTCTATGAAAAGTGTATACACATTGTATATAGCAAGCAGAATAGTTGACGTGGAACGTCACGGCCAATAATAGTAAGTATAACAGTAATTGACTCTGATGCACACTACCTGTACGGTTAAAACGAATGAAGAAATAAGTAGTAGGAAGCTATAGCAAAGAAGAATATTGTTTCAGAACAAAATGATGACCCGCAGTGAGTTCGTTATTTTTAATGGATTGTTTCAATATTATCCCAATACTGAAATGCCCCTATGACTTATTTTCGTCCAAATATATAGGATTTTGATTAATCAATATTTTCCATCAGGTGGAAATGCATTCTCTATAATCCCCTAAAAGTTTATGTCTCGCCATATTTGGTTTATCCAATAAAACGAGAATTAAATAATCGAATAACCAACCATGAAATGATTGATATAATTTCACGCTTTGTTTCCAAGCCGCCAATGAATCATTGGATTCCACTAATTACCTATCACATCGATTTTCTGAAATTGAATTGAAACCAGTTTTATTTATTTCGCTACTAACAGAAACTGAAGTTATATATGATTATTTATAGAGCATCATCAACTTCATGAACCACTTCGTACAGGTACAGTTGTGTGCATAAAAAAGTCTTACACGGTAAGACACTAACTGAGGCATTGCACTAATTGTACAAAAAAATGTTAAAATCGCGTTACTGACAAAAATAGTTTTTAATTTCGACGCTACTTTTCAAAGTCGATAAGAATTTTAATAATTAAGATTGGGGAGCCTGACTCACAATATTCTATAACTGCTGTACGACTTATTTATGCACACAAATGTACGATATACTAAAAACAAATGGGCAGATATACACAATTTTTGTGAAAATGAACAGAAGTCAGTGAGTTTATGTCAATAAATTTTACTTTCTTCATTTTGTGAAATGTCTTTTTATTTATTGGAACATACAGATTGAAAACAATTATTTGTCAAAAGATGAAAAAGGGATATGAAAATTCCAACCTACTGCTGCAGCCTATAGAATAGGAATGTTTGTGTAGGCAGAAACAAAAAGAGAAAAATAGCTACGACCGTTGAGCGACATTCATCTTGTAGGGAATCTACCCATCCAAAAAACGATACTTAAACGTTGGACACTAAAGCCGTACGTTTTCTGTGAAAACATGGAATTTTTGCAGAATTACATACAGAATCGGAATTCGGGAACCATTTTGGTATCCGGAATTGCGAAAAAACAAAAAAAAAATTTTTTTGGAAAATAAATATTGACTTTGCAAAAAATCCATTTATTATCAGATGTCACAATTAAATAGAATTTAAATAATGTATGTTGTGGTTATATTTTTTATTTGCTTTTTGTTAAATAACTCAAAATGATACTTTCGGTAAAGAAATTACAAGATTATTTTCATTTACCGCCATATATCTTGAATAGTGTCAATTTTTGCTCGCAAGTAACAGTAAATAAGATGCAACAATGAGCAATCATTTTATCTGCATACCGCAAATAAGATTTGTGTGTCGAGGAGTGCTTATTGATTTTCCTGGCGGATGGCGCAGCGACTGACTTACTATTTGGCAGGGACAAGCCAACTAAAAGTTGTCGGACCTGTCCTTGCACCGATGAAAGGCAACAACCTCGAAACATGTCTGCAGGTGGTCATTCCCAGCCTACTTAAGGATAATCTTTTGTTTGTCTATAATAAGCACTTGCAATTGAGTCTTCTTGGAAGAACGTTGCACAAATATCTGTCAGATGTAGTTCAATATCCGTCGTGGCATTAGCCAAGGAAGTAGTCGTTTTCTGTCAGATTTTTGTCTCATATTTTCCACTTTGTCGATTTTATTCTTATCATTTATTTGTACTCTCCTGCAAAACATTCGGACTTGTTCGAGTTTTCGTAAGATTTGTGTGTTAAAAAAATCATCGTGATGCTTAAGCTTTGTTACCTTTATGTTTACATTATAGTTATTTATGTATCAAGGGCGTAAAGTGGCCTGTGGCGTGGATGATGGCCCGATGGCGTTAGCCGAGGGCCATCACACGCCGAAGGCCTTAAACGCATTTTACGCACGTGATACATACCAAATTTTATGCACTAGCGGTTTTATAGCGCGAATCACAAATATTGACTTGAATTGCAATGGTCTACACGTTTCATACGTTATGCATACAATAATTAAGGGTAACATAATATGAGGAATGTGAAACTATAGTAGCTGAGTGCTATATTGGAGAATCTATTTCAAATAAATAGATTGCCAACGATTATGAACAAATGTTAGAAAGAGTATTGCTCTATTGAACTGAAATGATTCTAATTCGTGTTAGGAATTGCATGAAACGATGTGTGAGTATAGACAATTTTAGAATTTTGTCTACTTTACGGTGCCACTTTACGCCCGGCTAGTGCATAAAAATGATTAAGGTAACATTTTCTAGTTGCAAGATTCAATTCTTTCAATAACCCATACACATTAATTGCGAAAGCAATCAAACGTTTCAAAATTCTGCCAAATGTTTAATTTTTTTTATATATATATGTACAGGGCAATTCAAATTCGACCCCCACCATTGGGATCTGCTAAACTACCGGAGATACGTCGAAGTTTAAATTGGGGCAAAGTTGCGTATTCTGGTGCTTAACAAAATACTGTTTTGAAACTTGTAAAATTCCGAGTATTTCCGGAAATATCGGGAAAAAACTGAAAATCGGAATTTTTGTTTTTTTTCTATCGTTATTGGACAAAATAGCTCAAAACCAAAAGTATATTTTCATTGATAGTTTTTATCAGCTACACGTTTTCATGTTCAGATTTACTATCCGACGTTTCGTCTTCTGACATTCATCATCAACTTTTTTTTTCTGTTATGGGCGCCATATTGGTTTTTTACACAGAAAAATAGTGATTCTCATTCTGATTTCATTGATGTACAATTTGTTATGATTTGCACTTCTGAAACCACAGATATTAAAAAAAAAACAACTTCATCTGAGATGGTCATGACTCCATCGAAAAATTTTGTTTAATAAACACTAATTGTCAGAACTCATTAAACATCATAAGTTTGCACAGATACTTCAGTCGAAATGTCCTCATTCTCAAATGAAGAAAAACGAGATATGTTGAAACTTTATTATAAATTTGATAGGAATAGTACGAAAACAATACAAATTTATTTTGAATTATATCCGGAAAGACAACAGCCGTATAGAACATTATTCGGAATTTTGGGCAAACACTTGGCTGAGTACGGTGCGTTTCAAAAAACAAGAAGGAAATCATGAGCTTGTAAAAAATGCAAAATGTAAAAAAAGACCTTGCCGGCCACCTCACTGGTCCAGAATGTCCTAACCACCTATTAGGAAATCTTTTTTGGATTTTTGACATTGAAAAAAATTCGAAGTAGGCCTTGAAAATTTTATTTCAATCTTGAAGAAAAAAACTTTTGAATCGGATGATAAATAACCGTTTTAGACAGGTGGCCCGCTTTCAAATTTATTAACTTTTATGTAATCCTTCCTATTTATTCATTCATTATATGGTTAACTCACATTTTATTCTTAATTAGGATCTAGTTAGTCATCTGCAATATTAATGTTTTTGCTCGGAACAAGTATTAAGTTACTTATCGAGTATCTTGTTATTCATTCATTGTATTTATTCATTTGTATTATGTTTGTATGTATTTTTCTATCAACCTATACCTGAAAAGGCTAAACATTTCTATTTTATTATTTTCAGTAATACCACTTCAGCAAATCACCTTAGCATAATATCAAACGACAGCATAAATAACTATTTTATTGAACGGAATATTATCACATCATTGCTCATAAATGACTAACGTAGGACAATGGAAATAAATCGATAAAATGGCGTCTATTCGTTAAATTACTGTTGATTATTTCTTGAAAACCTTTTTCAGGCGCAGATTGACGAGAACAAAAGTCTTCGTATTCGACGTTTGTGATCAAGCTCAGAGGTGAAGAGTTTAAGTCTACACACTTTATATTTACCTCTCCTTTTCCAATTCGGCATTATTCGAGGGTATACCGAAATTCCAAGAATTCTCGGTTTTTCCGGAAAACCCTTAATCGTCATTTCCGATTGTCGACAGAAAATGGAACTGGGGATCTGAGACCCTAACTGTTGAAATGTCTGAGAACTTCATTAAGCATTGACAATGAGACAAAGAAAGTTACGTCAAGTTATTCTATTCTTACATACAGTATTCTTGGGGAGTTGCCATTTTTACAATAATGCCTTCAAACGAGGATTTTGTGTTCTGAATGTGCAATGTCGATAACTTATTGAAACTGTAGAGAGGTTTAGGAATTGAAATGAATAAGTGCGTAGGAGCTTTGGTATCTATATTCATAGTTGTAGCTGTATAGAAAAACTACTCATGCAATTGATGATGAACAGATCAGTATTTAACGGATCCTACCCAAATTATTGAATTCATTTTGATAATGAATATACTTCCAGAGTTAGCTTATTCAGAACTCTGTGAGTGAATATCTCGGAAACTTTTAAATAGATAAATGTCTATGGGCGCACAATAGCTATTTGTGCATTAAGAGCGCAAAGTGATATATTGTCGCTTGACAAAGAGAGTTACCGCGGGACGCGAAGCGGAGCGCGGTAATCTTTGGAGAGCGACAATGACACTTTGTGCTCGAAATACACACAAATTTTTTTCTACAAACGCAGTTTTCAGAAAAAGAAACACCAGATGATTTATCCAACAAAAGTAGGTATATCACATTATAACAAACTTTCATAATTGTATAAACTAAAGACGATTTGATCTTCACAAACTTTTATTTCACCATGACATGTTTCGCTATCACAGTAGCTTCTTCAAGTGATTATACAATAAGCTACGTACATCCATTTATAACCCTGAACATTAATTACAACTAAAAACACACTTAACCAGACAGTTGACAATTCTAATTAACAATGGTATACCTGCCCTACCTGCATTAATAAAATTGTATCCTAGATGACAAAAGTAAACATTCTAGTCTTAAAATAACAATCAAGTGAAGGAATTTCTATTCAAATACATTAATTATAACATAACTTAGCAGATTGATTATAAGACTATATGCAAAAATCATTTGTATGAATATGCATTCATTATGTGTTTAAATTGCAAAATTGTTAGAAAACATTGAGATACGGAAAGGTGATCAAGTGTTACATATTCAAAAGAGATAAATGTTTATTCTAAATTTTAAATAAGTAAAGAGTAACAACCCAATTTTTCAATGACTATGGACGAAATTGCATATTTGAAAGAAATTTTCAATTCTGAACAACTTTTTTTCATTAGAATTTTCGATATTTTCAAATATAAAGGTACTTTACTCTTGACTAAAATTCGTATTTTTTCTCACACCGCGTATACGACTGAAAAAATTTGATTTCTGATGATTGTACTTAGTGAGACAAACTGTATATCGATGCTTTCCTGAGAAACTTTGAAATGAACTAGAAACGTTTCAAAATTCATATAAATCACTTCGAAATATACATAATTGAAACTATTTCAAACTAACATAAACACTGAAATCGGTCTGCATACTACTCTTTCAAACTACAATAGGACAATTACTCAACATTTTGAAATGATTTGTTGAACTATTTTGTCAATCAGCACACCAAGAAATTCAGCGTGTAATACATTTGAGTTTATCGAAAACTCGTAAGAAAGGCGTTGGTAATTTCAAGTGATAATTGATTCGAATAACATATTCTTTTTGCAGTTCAACAACATTTTTGATCTGCCATAATATCATAGTATCATCTGCAAGTAATGTAAAATTTCCATTTGTATTGATAGTTGGTGATTCGTTTATATACAAAATGAAGAGTATTGGACCAAGCACTGAACTCTGTGGTACTCCACAATTTATGTCAGCTGAAGGGTGCAGACGAATGACGGAAAGGACAAATTGGGGGAAAAATTTAATGAAAGTTTACGATAACATAAACCTTTGCATAAAACGAAAAACAAGTGATCAATGATTTTTGAGTTATCAGTTTGAAATATTGAGTCGTCCATTCTCAAAATTATTTGAAATTCACAATTAATAATAAACAAGAAAGAATTATTGATTTTCATATGCGAACATGGTTTAGTTCAATTTTATTTTAGATTATAGTGCAGATATAATTAAATGGTTCTTAAACTCATTAGGACGGAATCTTCTGTAGTATTTTCGAGATTTATTACAATGAAAATGCGGTGATTGAATAAATCCAATTTTATCAATGAAATTGGTTGAAATAATAAAGGTACATAGACAATACTTTCATTCAATAGAAGACTTCTGATAAAGATGCAGTCATGCCACCACACAACTTTTGGCTTCAAAACTAGTGGCACGTTTTTTGGCAAGTTTTCGTCATGTCAGGGTTCCTGGCAGCCTCAGGAACCCCGTGATACGATTGAAATTGTTCATAACGACGGGAATATTGAGATTTTCCATAAAATACAAAACCCTAGAGAGTTATCAATCTCCAAATTAATAACTCAACTATAAAAAATGTAGATTCAACAAAATTCCTAGGTTTATCGATAGACGAGAACCTTGATTGGAAGAAACATTGCTAGATATTGATCAACAAATTGAACTCTTTGTCATACATGTTCAGGACTAATAAGCCTGTTCTACAGAAGAGTCAGTTGCTCATGCTTTACCATAGCTTAGTAAGTTCTGGTCTCAGATATGGTATATGTCTGTGGGGTAACTTCACATTATCTTCAGATGTATTTATAGCTCAAAAGAAGTTAATCCGGATAATCGCAGGAAAAGAAGAGGTGATTCATGCAGAAGCATCTTCAAGGAATTAGGTAGGTATCTTAACTTTACCATCGCTCTTAATTGAGGAAATGTGTTCATATATATTCGAAAACAGAAATGTATTAAAACAGAGGAAGGATATTCACCATAGAGAAACAAGACAAAAAAATGATTATTTTGTTCCATTCTGTAAATATAATGTCTCAGCAAATGATCCCTTGCACTTGGGCGTGAAACTATTCAATAATCTACCGTGCCACATAAAGCACAGCCCAAGAGATTTAAAAAATTTCAATCGAAATCTGCAAGCATTTTTATTACAGAATATTTTTTACAATTTATCTGAGTTCTATGATATATGTTCGAATCATCTATGTAATTGTGTGTAGCTCTAATTTTTGTAGGTATTGAGTAGGTTAAGTGTGACCATTCTTATACAATTTTTACTTTGTCGATAAAAAGAAAATAAATGATACTACTACTACTACTTTAATTTTGTTTAGGGATTTTTCTTTCAAAATGGCGCTAATTTCAAAATGTATCATTTTCTCGATTTAAAAAAATTGCGTATTTCACTTTTCCTAGTTGCCAAACAATCAATCGATCTAGAAAATATTCTGAGCTTGGTGAATTTCATAGAGTAACTTTTTGATTAAAATGTTCTCGGCCACTCATTCAATAACTTAACTTTGACATTACATCATAGAACTTGTATCAGTTTTGTGGATACTGTACCCACAAATTCTTCTAAATGTTTCTCGATATTAGTTAACGAAAGTACTCATGTTCCACGACTGGAACAAATGTCCATGTTACTATGTGTGAGATAGATTGAGCCCAGAGATAACATATACAATATACTACGTGAAGATTTTCTAAGATTTGTCTCAGTACAAAGTACCTACCTCATGAAATTATTTAGCTGATACAATTCTCTCCACACTGAATCGTGTGGGGGTTGATTGTGAATACCTTATCGGACAAGGGTATGATAGCGCTTCTCCGATGAAAGGCTGTTTTAATGGTGTCCAAGCAGGTATCCGCCAAACTAACCCAGAAGCATATGTTCATTGCAGCTCGCATTCGTTGAGTTCTGGAGTTTTGCGGCTTCGAGTCACTCTTGTCAAATTCAGCTAATCCGAAATACAATCGGTATTATAAAATTAGTGGGAAATTTCTTCAAAGCATCGGCAATACGAACGAAAAACTTGAGAGAAAATATAAAGAAAACCTATCCCGAAGTGAGATGGCAAAATCTTACAGCAATGTGCGAAACTTGCGTTGAGAATCATCATGGTTTAATTAGATTCAAGGAAATTTTCAAGGCTTTATTCGAAACTCTTGAAGAACTAAGTGAAGAAAGGAATTTTGAAACTTCATCAAGAGCGACTTCCATTTTAAGGTCTAGCTATGATTACTAGTGAATTTGTGGTGAGTCTAAGTTGCTTGACCATCTAGTTTTCATTCATACTTCCACTTTGTAAAATAGTCCAGTCGCCTCTCTATGATTTGGTGGCCGCTTTGCAACATGTTTATTTGATAATAGATAATATTAATGATATTCGAAAAAATGTCAAATCAAACTTCACCAACATTTATAAGAGTATTCTTAGTTTGCTCAAATCGATAAATGAAGAAATAAAAATTCCATTAAGAGTGTCGCAACAGTGTCACAGGGAAAACTATGGAACCGATCGAAGATCCAGAAGAATACTTTAGAATAAGTATTATGATTCTACTTCTAGATGATTCCATTGATCAACTCCACTCAAGATTCCAGAAGCAATAATCTACTCTATCATCTTTATATATTCTGATTCCATCAGTTTGTTGTGAAAAACAGCCCAGTGTTGAAGAAGACGATTTCATATTATATAAAAAGTTTTTGGAATGGGACTCACTGAAAGGAGAATTAGACATATGGAAAATGATATGCTAAAAGAACTGTTTCATCTCGACAAAATGTACTTCTGAGAGATAATTTTCTCCGCTGAAACTCCTCTAAACCTATTTGACGAATTCGACAGGTCAGGAGAGACTGAATTGGCGTTGATGTCAATTCACCGAGACATAAACATTGACAACGAGATCATTGATTTGTTTACAGCAGAAAAAATCTAGAGGCTCAATATTATTCTTTAGTGTGGATCTGATGCCTCTATATTTTTCCCATTAATGTATTTAATTTTGTTTGTTTTGTTGTTGAATAAATATGATTGCAAGCAGTGTTCAATACTATTTCATAAATGAATCTGCAAAATTCTAACATGGTTGATACCGAAAATCCAATGTGATCTTTCCTGGGTAAATTACAAATTTGTGTTGAACATACAAACTATACTAAAATATATCAAACTTGGTCCGCAATGTTCTTCTTAAGCTCAAGTCAACGGACGCCCCCGAATTTTTTTATTGTGGCTACGGCCTTGTAGGGTACATGTTATATTTTAATAACAGTTGGTTGAAAAGGATGAATTTGAATTTTTTCGTGGAACAAAATAAATGTACACTGATAAAGAAACAACCCTACATTACACAATACCTCGTTAACAATAACAATGCTCTAGCTCTATAGTTTTGAATTGAGCGCCATTTTGGAAGAAAAAACCCTAAACAAAATTAAAGTACTTAGTGTTTTGTATTTTATGGAAAATCTCAATTTTTCCGCCGTTTTGAACAATTTCACTACTGTTAGGGTTTCCTGAGGCTGCCAGGAACCCTGAAATGACGAAAAGTTGCCCAAAAACGTGCTAGTAGTTTTAAAGCCAAAAGTTGTGTGGTAGCATGACTGCATCCTTATCCGAAGTCCTCCATTGCGCTATTTATACATCTTTTCTGATTAGTATGTTGTTTTAGAATATTTTTGAATATTTGCTTCACCTAATATATCTATACAAAAAATTATGAAACAATGAATGATCTTATAGTGAGAACTGGTATTCTTCTAGATTTCGTATGATGAAAATGATAAAAATAGAAATTATCATTCATCTAATTCAATAAAAATTATATGAAATCTTTGCAAGGACTAGATTATTAAAAAGGTGTAAATATGAATAGGTTAGGTAATTGGGTGTGTGTCCAAATTGAAAAGAATGATTGATTCAATATTCTTCATGCGTTTGCTTGTAGCTCATTACCATATTTCAGTGCTGTGGGCCTTATCATGGATGATTTTCCTGAAGCAAGACACACAGAACTGATACAGAAGTACTTCATGTATATATCTTGTTTTCATTGGACTGGAAATAAGGTAAGAGACAGTATATAGTGGCGAGCTATCATTCTTCTCGGATTTATGTCCCGTTGGTCGTATTAAAACTATGATTTAATTAAAATTTTACTATCAGATGTCGTCAAGTAACTCACATACTCCTGTTGGGTATTTACTTAATCATGGGGCCTTGACTCTAGATACTTGAAGTGTCAGTCACACATTGAAAATCTGAAATGAAATAATAACCTAACCTAAAAAACCTACAGCTTGACAGATATAGTTCTGCATCTGAGATGCGCGAACCTTAAATAGAGAAAGCAAATATCCACTGCCAAACTTCAATTGGGAGCGACAAGAACGGACACAGGTTGTTCGACTGTGCACCCAAAATTTGGATAAACAGCTATATTTGTCAAGCTGTACATGTACATACAATAAACATTCTTGTCAAAAAGAGAAATCAGCACCTGTTGCCAACGTTGCCTAATATTTAGTCATTATGATGACTTACGGTATCTCATAATGCTTAGATAGAAAAAAAATCTACCATGTACCTCAGGTGATTTTTTACTTATGCTATCTGAGAAAAACTCATATTTCCAAACGATTTTTTGGGAATATTAATCTTAATATACTGATGAAATCAAAATTTAGCTCCACTGCTTGGTTTTCACTTGTGAAAAATACTCTCATATTTCATCTCTCCTCTGAAGCGGATTTTTTGTTTCATTATAATTCTCGGAGTTGAGACTGGCGTAGGATGGCCCCTTTAACATCGGTGTATAGTCAGGTCACGTAACGGCTAACGAGAGTATGGTGAGTGCATAGCGAGTGACAATATATTATTCATACTGAAATAAGGAGAATCGTCGTTCACCCAACAACTGCATAGACCATATTGTATGCTTTTAGTGTACGGGGCTGACGTAAAAACCCCTGCCACAGTTACCATGGCTTCCTTCAAGGTATATAGCGTTTCCCAGCTCTATGGAATGAAGGTAAAAACCAACCGATAAAAGATTTGGATTATGGATTTTGTTGGAAAACATGGAAAATATATGGTATCTGATATTGGCATTATTGATTATACGGAAAAAATAAAGATCACACCACCATTACACAAGCTTTTTGAGACAATATTATGCTTTTAATGACATGCGGCTTGGAAGACTGCGATGGAAAACCAACACTGCTGAACTTTTAATAGTTATAAATGAGTAAAGTTTGGACTTATGGTTTCTGCTGCACATGAAGTTTTGAAGCTCAATTTCCTATTCCATACTGTGATGTAATAGGGTTCTCAGGGGTTACAAGTGGGATTTGGCTGGTACGCAGTCAAAAACGACTCGATATTTTTCTCAATATTTATTACCGGCTTCTTTAAAAATGTGGTTAACCTAAATATATAACATTATTTGGGGATGACCATATAGCCTAGCAGCCAACCCCAAATCCAGAGGTTATAGAATAAACACCAACCTGCTACCTCGACAGGTAACGGGTAGCTTCGGCTGGTCTTGTTTTCAACCAGGATGACCAGGTACACCTTATTGTAAACAGACGGAATTTTCTCTAGTCTCTATTGGAATGACAACTGTCACAATTTCTTGGTAGGACCGAATGACCTTCGGCACTCCAATCGTGCGCTTTCGGTGGTACTCGAGATGTACTTACCGGTGAACACAGCGGCGAACACAGCGAACAATCATGTTCAACGGGCTGCCTATACCCTACATTACAATACAAAAATGAATGGTTCTACTGATACATGTGATGGTCCCAATCAATACTTGAAATCATTCGTTTGTATTCACAGACCATGGTCCAATTCCAAGTCCACCGAGAACAGTTGCTTTATGTTGAGGGAGTCAAAATATGGCTGCTCAGTCCAAAATATTACAAATGAATGGACATGGTCTCTCGAAGATTACTAATTATAATAATAGAGTATACTTTATTGTCCCGGGTCTATGTTTGATAATCCACTTTCTTCAAGTCATATGATTTTTGAGAGTTTTTTGTCTCAAATGTTTTGTATTTTGAAGATATATCAATATTGATGATTAAAGCTGTATGATGAGGGTCTTCAGTTGGTAGTGGGGCGTTATCACGCAGAATCTCACATTTTGCATTTGCAAAAACAAGATCCAGTAAACGATTAGAAATGTTGAGTATGATATGGTATTGTTGAAAGTCAAAAAAGTTTGAAAAACTATTTTCAAGTGATGTTTTGGTATCATTATTTCAGTTGTTTATGAAATGTGTTATATTGAAGTCGCTTAAAACTACTATATTTTCAATCTCATGAACTTGTTCAAAAAGTTCAAGGAACTGCTCGTATTGATCCAAAGTAGTATCACCGTGTACATAACAATTTCTTTATTCAGCGTTTTATGAAGGTTCTACCAGTTTGTCCGACGTAAAACAATGAAGAAGAACCACAATGTTTTCATTGAAATTCATTGCACTTTGAGGAATGTTGAGTAACCCATGTATTATACTATTATTAGCTGCTACCCTATGTTGGTAGGTATGAGTTAGCATATTTAGTATAATAGTTCTTTGGTATACAGCATTTCATCAGAGAAATTATACAAAGAAGCAATTCAAAGAGCTTATTATGCTATTAAAGACCAAAAGTAGTTTGAAGCTATAACATATATTGGAGAATGTAGTTAGAAAATAGGAATTTTTCTGACGTAGCAATAAGGTCTTAAGCTTTTAGGACTGATAATACTTTCGGTTGTAGCGTGTGAATTGTCGCTACTGTATTTTGATAATTTTTGGAAGCTTCCGATCTACCAATCTTACCAACAACTACAAAGTCCTGGCTTTTGATAGATGCCTATCTTGGACTATTTGACGTTTGATAACCTTGTACCACCCCAACACCTTTTTTCTACAAGATAAAACCCTTCACGGAAGGTGAGTTCTTCAACTTTTCTTTCATCGTTTTCATGCTAGCGACTGTGTTGAACAGTTATTTTTAGTGAAAAATATTTAATGGGTTGTTGTACCCGGAGGATTTTCACCCAGGAAATTGTCACGGTTCCTGTTCTGGTTGGGTATCTCCCAAGCTTTGGTTAAGCCCCACGTCTTTCTGTTGTGATTATTTCTGGTATTATGGCTCTAGTGTAGCTCATTTGTCCGGAGTGTAAACTACCTGTTTTCGCCTGCTCATCGCCGTCAGATATGATGAAGCCTTCTCCATCGAAAGTGTTCGTAGACTCCCTTTCCTCATCACTCCATTCCTGGCTGGCCTTTTTATAAACCTTCACGCACGGAGAAAAAAAATCACAAACCATTAGTGAAACTTGAATATTCATAAGTAAAAACTTGAAATTTATATGGGAGAAATAAACAAGTTAAGTGCCACTAAAAAGGTTGTGATCATTGAAATGAACAGTTACCACTACTAACCTATTTTGATATTTTCCAGACTAGTAACCTTTATTGTCTACTTTACTAATGCCAAATGAATTGTTCACTAATGGGTAGAATATAGGTGCATTACTATTTGTACGTTGATCCCAAGTGAACTCAGTCAATAATTTTTCAGCCTCTACTTTCTTTTTGACCTATCTTTGGTATAATTTTATATACCTAGTGAAATAGCAGTTATCTTGTCAATGGTGTATTATTTACTTACTTGAATCGTATCCTCTGAGTAGCCTTTATGGTGATTTTCGAGTTTTTGCACAGTAAGTTGATGAAAAATGAATCATAGAAAAATATACTTTGAATCATTTCAAAATATGAAATAATCGAATGACTATTATTATCAAGTATGATTTTCTTCTATCTTTGACAATAGTCTTCGACATATTAGATAATTGCTTGATTCTGAAAATTTTAAAGTATAATTGTCACATACTCACAATTTTCATCCAATAACACTAGAAATATTTGAAAATTACCACATAGGCTATACTTACTGGAAAACCATTCATAAACAATACACTCTTTCATTATCGGTGTTGTCACCAGAGGAACAGGTTTCACTCACATTTTTTATATAGGATAAAATCCCACCATTTCAATTCTTAATTATTCATATTAAATATTGATATTCTCCGGTTGAAGTTTATATTTTTCAACGACTATCTCATAGTACTTAGCGCTGGGAAAATTCATTTTCTAATGAAATATTATATGAAATGAATTCAACCTCATGTGCAACAGATATCGAATATTAAATATTATTATAATCACAATCTTATTTCGGGAAACTGTTACACTGACCAGTGAAGATTCAATCATATTAAATTTTTGTGTGTTTAATTATGTTTCATTTATTTATTGATAAACACTCATCAACTTGACAATATCATATGGTAAATAAAGTCTCTTATAACATCTCAATTGTCATATTCGGTTGCTCAACTTTCCAAGTGAGTACTCTTTGACTTTGAAATAATAAAACTTGCTGTGGTGCCTTCTCTTACTTTTTTGACCATTCTGTTACAGTTCAGTGATATAGTTCTGTCATAAACGAAGTCATATTGCCTACCGATGGAGAGCTGCCATCTGCATTGCTCCTTTTTATTTAACTTCTTAGAAAGTATGGTTGCAAGGTAGACATTGTTTTACATTGGACAATCTGGTAGAACCTACAAAAAACTCCTAACTGAAGATTGAAATAGCAAACATAAAAAACAGCAAAACAAATTCAACGTCTGCTGCCCATCTACTCTCAGAAAATCATATTTTTTAACATGATTTTGGAATACTCCATGTTGAAAGAAAGAGGTGAAATTAAATCTGCTGGAGGGTTGGGAAATAAATGAAGGAAAGAATTCTCAGAACTTAATCCCCCACTTCTCAATTTTTTCAGCCGTAATACTAGGTGAATGTAATTAATTATTTCATGACCACCAGAAATATTTGTTATTCGCTAAGATATCGGAAGACAGATTTAATTAATACTGCTCTCCAAATTCGTCTCTAAATAAGTAACGGTTATGGAATATAAAAGAATGACTTCGTAGTTTTGCGGATACTCCTGCTTGAAGAAGCCATTGTATTGGTGAAACATATGTTGCGATTTTGTTAACCAAAATTTTGAGAAAATCTACATTAAAATTTTGATATAAACTTTAACTACCGACTTTAACTGAAACCTGGCTAACCTATGATATTTCGACTGTTGCTGATAACTTATTAGATTTCAATAATATAACATCGAATGCTACAAAAGAAGAATCATTATGTAGACCTAGTGATGGTATGTGCATATTTTATAGAAAACTCTTTGGAGTTCCTGTACTATATAAATCGTCACACTTTCTTATCACAAAACTGACAAACGTGAGAAATCAAAGTTCTGGTTGACCATCAAGCAGATTCAAACTAGTTCTGTTTCTCAATCTATTCCTGTCGAAGTATGGCAAAACTTTTATGAAAATATCTATGCTCCTAGAATGGCATCACCAATCCATCTTCCAAACGCTTGCCATTCTTATTTAGGTACACCGTTTTCTTCAGATGAAGTTTATACAGTACTCAACAAATGTGAAAATAGTAAATCCCTAGGATCAGATGGCATACCTTTTGAGTTTCATCAGCATTCACCACATAATTCCAAAAATATAGAGGCTTATAGCCTTAGTAAACTATTTTCTCAAAATATTCACCAATCTTATACTCAACAAATTTTCGATTTCGATTGATGATTGCAAAGCATTGCCAGAGTGCCAATCTGGGTTTCGCCCAGGTCGAGGATGTGTAGACAATGTTTATACTCTGAGCTCGATAATAAATTTCCATATTAGACATAGAAAAACGTAAACTAACTCTGGAATAAATTGATCAATATGCGGATATTAGCAAAAATTCTTCAGATAATATAAATATGGTATGCTAATGCAACAATTCAAAGGTTCTGACGGCCTCTCTAGATTACTTGAGTCAACAACTGGTATATTTCAAGGCGAACCTCTGTTTCTCCTCCTCTTTGCTCTATTTATAGCAGATATAGAAACATTCTTCTATAAAAGCTGGTCTGTGATGATAGAAATGACGTAATGGTATTATTGAATGCAGATGATCTGGTGATTCTTGCCCAATCAGAAATTGATGTCGTAAAAAAATTGCAGATTCCAGAGAAGTATGCAGCATATAATGATCTGACCGTTAATTCACGAAAAATTTAAATTATGCAATTTGCTCGAGGAGGATATCGTAGACCTAATTCTGTTTTCTATTTTAACAGAGAACCGTTAGATGTAACTAATAAATATGTTTATCTGGGAGTTACTTTTGCCTCTTATTCAGGGCTATTCAATGAAACATCATCAGTTCCTAACGTCAAGGGAAAACAGGCTATTGGTTCAGTAATCCCCATTTTGTCTTTAACTCAAATTGACACCTGGCATCCTCGAATAAAATTATTCGAGTCATAGCAATGAGTGTTATGTTCAACTCTGTTACGGCATGGGGCATTAGATGTTTGGATATTTGGAATGCCATTACTGGTCACACTTCGATTACAAATAGGAGAAATATACCCAGTAAGTATTACAGTTATCTGTTCAATAACGATGTCGCTATGACATCTCGTTACCCTTTCATGTCAATGTACAATGCTTTGAGTACAGTTACGCATGGTCAATCATTTCAAGATCAAGTTCACATTGAATGGAATTGTGTTTTTGATTGATCCAGATGTAATATGTACCATTTGCAATAGTAATGGAAAGAAAACTTCATTTCCTATTATTTTAGAATACTCGATTTACACCGTTATGAAACGAAATGAATATTGCCTTCAAAAATCAATCAATCAATACTTCAGATATTATAACTTTTTCTGTAGCCAGAGAAATCTCAGAATATATCTGGAACATTCTCGAATTACTTCCATTTATATTGAGTAAATTATATTCATTTTACTATACTCTTAATACCGTTACGATTGTACAATCCACTATTAGCTAATTTTTAAATGATTTATTTTTCAATCATATTTAATTTTTTTATTATTATCATTCCCACACACACACATACTTCCTGCTGTAAACCCGTTTTTGGAAGCAATTAAATTATAATTATGTATTATTATATTATAAACTTTAACATCGATTTTCATGAAGTATGGGCTACATCGATTAAAAACCTAGGTTCATGTTATTTTTTCTATTCTTTTTTCTTGTTCATAACCTACTAAACTGGTTAATTATGTAGAATGTTATGTTTTTAGATTTTTCTATCTGTTTGTAACCCCTATTTTGATAAATGAAAGATTAAAATTATGTCAAAGAGAAAAATATTTCCAAGTAAAATTCGAAGACTCGTATTGTCGATCGATTTCAAAACACCAAATGAACTGCAGTCTTCAGAGAAAAGGCTAAATTGGCATTTTATTTCTAGAATGATGACTTAATGCACCGAGTCGGTAAAACAATAAACTGAAAGATATTTATTATATCGTCCACTTCGCTATATTTTCCGGGTAAGCTTCGAATCATGAAATGTTTTATGGCGGCTTGCCAGCAGATTGCTCGATTGAAATGAGCAAAACAGTTCGTTTGAGCGCATTCGTTATATCGACTTTTAAAGTAAATGCGGAGAGACTGGAAATTGGAATATTTTCAGTATGGATCGTGTCATATCGCTGGCCATTCACATATATTTTTCAGATTGTTCGTACTCCGTTGCTTCGGAATTTCATCACATAGAGGTGAATTGTCGAGTTCTTGAAAAAGGACCTTGCCAGAAATGCATTCATATTTGGATACGGGTGGAATCAATTGTTGGAAGGCTTCCTAAATAATTTTGCCTGTATCAATAAACTTTTACGACTTGGTCTGAGTCCAAAAAACGGTGTTAATCAATCAAAAGGTCAGAAGGTAATACAAAATTTGTAACAATAATCTGAAGAAATTGAATGGTAACTCATTGAAATCTTTACAGATACAGAGGTATAGGGCTATTATATGTTGGGAAAGTCTAGAATTTGAAATTTTCCTGGAATATTCCATGCATCAGTGGCAATTTAAAAATAGTTATTAGTGTCATAAGAACAGAAATTTACGGTTTTTGTTTTGTTTTAAAATATTATTATTTATAGGAATTATTAGAAAGTCCTTTATTCAAAATTGTAAACTTTCGGTCTTAGTGACTGATATCGAAACAAGTAGATATGGGCAAGTCCCCCGTACATCACTGATTTCATGAATTTGTCTATTCGCATTATCGGCGCATCTGAAACTTCCATTATTAGTGTGACCTAAATTAATTAAAAGTTTATTAGTTAATACATAATACATCAAATATTATTTATCGCAAGCTCTAGTAGAAAATGTATCAATTAAATAACCAGTACACTTTATAGTCATTTATAACAGCCTTCAACATTGAATACTTCGACAACTTGGATGAAATTGCATATTTTTCCTTCAAATTTAAGAAATGCATGACTTCTTGATATAGAGTTGATAGTATAGTATAGTTCATTCTTCCTGTGAGATCAAACATGATATAGGACATGTCTATAAATTGAAATATACCTAAGCAGTAGTATCACATGTAAAACGTCAAAAACATACAAGCATATAAATAAATTGAACATGACAAGATAATCTTCACAATCTGAAGGTATAAGATTTCTAGACTATATCATGTGTTTTTACCATCACTACAACTGCATTGCATTTCGTATTAATTTGAATTTCTTTATTTTAATTCTGGTTGTTTCTATATAATATTCGATAGTTTTCTTTCCGAAGTTGCCATGTGAGAAAGCCCATAATGTGGAGAGACAACTAGTTTCCCGATCCAAATTGCATAAATATTTTCTTTTAGACAATGTAGAGTCATTCACTGAAGATCTTTGATATTGTAGCTGACTCTAAATCATCGATATCTTCTCTGTTATCAAGGTCCATCTCGTATGGTTGAGTGGAAGAATAGCTCAGCTAAACTCCGTCAGAAAAAATAAGGACCATTTATTATTATTATTATTATTATATCCTGAATTTTTAAGCATGAACTTAGCAGCATCCTGTATATTCTTGTTGGCAATTCCAAGCATCATCATGCATAATAGCGTGGTTCAATATTTTATTTCGATCCCTTATTTTACCAATCATCCATCAGCCAGGTACTACCCCTGGCCATCCCGGGCTAATGTGCGAATAAGATCGATACATACGAATGAAGTGTGAACAAAACATTGGAAATGGTCCACTGCCAGTGCTTGAACGCTTTGCTTATGAAAACTTCGAGCCCCTACCGGCAAATCCCAGTCTCTCCCGTACTACGAGCTAATCTGTGCACATTTTACAATTCGGTGAATTCTCTAATTCTCAAAGCCATTTCGGAGCCGGAAAGTCGAAAAAACGTTCGATGGAATGGTGTTTGGAAACAAATGAGATTGCGGCAGAACACAGCAAAAGACTGGCGAGAAATATGCATGGAAAAACGTATACTGGATTACATGTTCGGTATCGTTTCGTTCGACAGGCAATTCTGCTTGGCAAAGCAAAAAATTAATGGTTGGGCGTTATTTTTCGTTTATATCGTTCGCTCACTGATGGTAATCATTCTAATCGAACTTTGTCCCAAATTATGGTAAACATTTTTAATTGATATCAAAGGGAGTTTTATTTTATGATGACAATTAAATGTGTACCCTAAAAATACCAAGCCGCTTTTTTTATTGGTCACGAAAGCCATGAAAGTTTGCCATAACTTCTTCAGCAACAAAACGGAACCTAACAAAACGGTCAAATTTCAGTTGCTCTGATGCCCGTGGCTCAAGGTCAAAGGGCAAATGGTTTTGTCAACAGACATAGATACCACTATAGACACTATACATTATTATCGAATGAAAATAGACTTACACTCATAAACCCCTGTACCCCTCTCTTATATGGTTTGTCAAAAATTCATAAGCAAAATATCACTATCAGACCAGAATAGTGTCTCACTGTGATTCTCCTACTTCTAAATTAGCATCTTGGTTGAATGGATTGATCAGGGTTTTGACTGATTTTAATGACCTCCTTGCCTTAACGAATTCCAAAGACTTGACTGACAAAATTTCTAATATTATTATTCCGGAAAGTTCAACCTTGGTATCCTTTAATGTAACTAATCTGTTTATCAGTGTCTTCCCAGAGGATTGTATTGAATTAGTCAGAGAACTCTTATTCAACTCTGGTATCTCAAGTTACTATTGTCTCAACATATGCCACCTTTTAGATAGGGTTTTGAAAATTTTTTTCTTCAATATTGAAATATTTCGCCAGCTTTCAGGACTTGCCATGGGATGTAATATATCTCTACTACTAGCTGAAATATTTCCACAACATTAATAAAAACAGTTAAATAATTTTAATGCTTACAATCAGATGGTATTCTATTACAGATATATTGATGATTATATAGTTTTGTTCAATGGCAATTCGAACGAAATGGATAATTTCTTGTCCTTCTTGAAATCTTCAAACCTCTCTTATTACTTTTACTATGGAAAGAGAAAGCAACAATAGTGTAGCATTTTTAGACAGATAGATAGCATTTATTATACTTTCAGACAATTGCATTAATTGTATAGGACTCGTCAAAATACATAAAACTAATACTAGGTATCGAAGAATTTGCTATTGCTATAAAAACAATTGTCAGTTAAAAATATCTTAAAGTTTTTCCTAAAATAATATAATGTAGATGAATTTTTAATTTTTGTTCGCAGCTTATTAAAAATTTTGATTCCAATATTGTTGGGCGACTTATAAACTACATTAGTCTTACAAACCGGTAAATGGTAGTAATTTTTTTGGCAGGTATTAAAATTATGAATGCTTTCATTAATCTTGAATTTACACTGGTTCGAATAGATGAAAACACATAATTCATTCAGATTTACAGATTACTAAAATAATAATAAATTTGAATTTTCAATCTACCGAAAACTTACACCGATTCAATTATACCATATTCATCTTGAAACCCCATTTCACATAAATTAGCATCTTTTTACTCTCTATTCCACAGATTATTTACTATCCCTATAAGCGAAGATAATTTCAAAAAAGTATTGAATATTATCAGACAAATTGGCTTTATTGATAATTATCCTTTACATTTAATCTATACAATTAACATTCAACATTTGAAAAAATCCCTCAATATAAATCTCATTAAAACCTCATCCAGGAATGAGTATCTCTCGATCCAATATCTGGATAATGTTTCCTACACAATGAAAAATATTTTTCAACAATACAGTGACGATCTGAATACAAGTTTTTATACTAGCAACACACTGTCAAAAAAACTAGTTGATAAAAAAGATCAACGTAATCCTTTAGAGAAATCAGGTATGTACGAGATATCTTGTTCACAACCTCATTGCAATTACGAATACCTATATTGGATAAAGCGGAAGAAAAATCATCACTAGAGTCAAATAACACAAGAAAATCATAGACATATGATGAGTTGAATAATCCGATTTTTTTTGTTTAACATTCAATGTATTTTCAGCTTTTTCGATAAATTTCTTTATTAATATTATTATTATTATAAATTCCGAAAAATTTCAAAACTCCTCCTTTGAAGAAATTATTTCAATAACCATATCAATAATTTGAAATATTATTTCAACATTGACGATAATTTCAAGGTCCTCCACCACCTCTCCGTACCGTTTTAAGTGGTAATACTTTTTAGCCGATAGATGGCGCTAGATCATCAATCAATCAATCAACATTGAACTTTTACTTAACCAATCAGATTTCTTAATTGAGCGCCTGTCTTACGAAAAAAGAAAGATGGTGGGTTTTTTCTTGGTTTCATTTTCATTTTCATGGCGTTTATGCCTGAAAGAGTTTAAATTCCCTCCTCAATTATTACTTCGTTCATTACCGTGGCCAAGAGTAATTGGTTAAAAACAACAGTTTAATTTTTAATGTATCTCCAACTTTTATAATGAAAGTAGTACCATACACCATTTTGTAAATTTCGACAAATTCATATTTTATTTCAATTTTTAAAATAACCAATTTATTGTAGATTCCATTTTCGACTGAAGATGGGTTTGTCTATTCGCCTGTTTGGGAAACCAAACACCTCGTTAATTTTAATTAAATATTTAAGGAGATGACTTCTAGATTTATTCCTACATAAAATGCCTATTATTTGTTTCACATCATTCATTTTGGGATAAACAACTTGAAATTACGACACTTTTAATGGACCTTTACATTTATGAAATTTAAATTGCAAAACTCTTTTGAATCGATAGATTCTAGTAACGTCCATTTAACAAAGAGTTCCAATATATTTTTTTCATTTTGCAAGAATATCTAATTTGAAAGTGTGCCGCTGACGTCATGTTTATCGGAAACAACCCCTACCATAATCCATGATCCGAAACATTCAATACCGTTCTCCTCAAAAATATAGATTCTAGCTTGGTATGAGCCATTGAGAAATAATTGAAACTTCGTCACTTGATCAACTCATAGAAAAAAATTCACATATTAGCTACTTTTTATTGTATTTGTTACTTTCAAATTTCCTGAACGGACCATCATTTCGATGAAGAACGAGCATTGACAACACTGCAAATCATTATGACAGTTCTCATGCAACAAAAGTGATCTCGAGATTTGAGGTTAATGTTTGTTTTTTACATTCGACATTTAACTGATATATTTCATTAATACTGTAGCGAGGTTATTAAGACCATAATATTGAATATGTTATTATGACTCAACAACATATTCAATGCTTTTATGAAAGGAAGTTCACGAAGCATGCGGAATTATTTTCATTGAAATTATTCTGCAAAGCTTTTTCTGCAGTTGTGCATATGGAATCACATCTTCTGATGTATATACCAACGAGACACATTTATCTTTTTGGTAGACGAACGACAACAAAAATTTTGCTCCTTCTCCTAGGAGACCCCCAATCCAGTCTTCACAGTTTTAAATTTTTGTAACCCTCGGAAGTCTTCGAGAGACTTGTGTGAGTTAAGGAAGATGCAGCCCTTATCTTTTAACGTGTGATACCATGCACGTAAATCTAGACATATACCGGGTGTCCACGGGAGGTGGCTCGCCCCTATAACTTATTCGTTTTTGAAAATACTGGAATGAGATTTGAAAGATGTACATAAGACATGAAACTGCGTTTTTTTGGCAAATAACTTAAGTTCATAAAACTTCCGGTTTCACCAGAAGTGACCAACTTTCGATTATTAAATGGGACACTCAGTATATTTTCACCTCTTTCGTCTCCACATGACATGCTCAATACAACCATGTATTATTTGTCACTTTTTACTGTACCATTTTGATTAAAAAGGGTAAAGTTGTATTATTCTCAAAATTTCAGGACTGAAATTGATGATTCGAAGATATCCGTTGCCCTCTAGAATAAAAAATAAATTTCGAAATATAAATAAAATTTGAGTTACTTGTCAGGAGATGCAGTTCGTTGTCTTATACAGATCCTCCTAATTTCATTCAATTATTTTCAAAAACAAAAAGGTTATGGGGAGCCACATTCCGCGGACACCCGGTATATAGCTCCTTCTTTATACTCTTGCCTCTTGGCAATTCAACTTTAAACACCGCCGACGTTGTTTCTTTCGTTTCGTTGACTTGCTGAACAACTCAAATCTCATTGAAATGAAGTTTACTTCAACGAAATTGCTCTTGTAATTATATCTCAGAAAATAATATATTCTTACTCCTTGTGTAAGTGGCTGTGCTCAAAACAAATCTTTCCATTTTGTTTCTGTCAGTTGTAGAAAACCAAAAAGAGCAGAAAATCGTTACCGCTCACGTTTTCACAAAAATACGAAAAGAATAATTAAAGAAAGTAACATATATAAGGGATACCATAAAATTAGCCAATAGAATTCAACTTTTCATTATTTTACCTTTCCTCTGAAATATAAAGTCCAAAACAAATTAAGTCTTGTTGCTACTAATGAAGCTGAAACCAAATTTGATGTTACCCAATTAACTATGTCCTTAATTAATCGTGGGCCAAAGATCAATGAAGGAAGTCCTTGAAAGAAGAAAAATGTAATCGAAAGCAAAAATGACTCGGGGGCTTTGAATACGATCTGGAAAATCCAGTTCAATAAAAATTGTTCATACAATACTTTCAACAACTACTGCCTTTTTGGTGAAATCTTTCCATCTGTATTCAAGCCTATATAATGTAGGTACATGCAGTCAATAAAAATAGCGATGAACAACAACCTGAAACTACAGACAAATACAAACTTGTTTTAAGCTCTTCAAATTGAATAAAAAAATATTAGGTAAATTGAGTAAACATCTCGACATTCTCGAAGCTTTTGTAAAGGAACAAGTATTTATCACAATTGTAATGGGGTGATATTGGTACAACATTATGAAAGCATTTGTAAAATATTCAAAAGTAATTATAGGATGGTGGCAAAACGAATTCCAAACGCTTAAAATAAGGAAAAATCAACAGGCAAGAACCAGGTGGAGAATGTTGTTGAGGTTCCAACTTTGAGGAGAAAAAATTAAACACGAAAACACTTAAAATGGTGAAATGGGAATGTTTAGAGGTTGTAAACGGTTTTTTGGGATTTGCGGCGAAACGTGACCTCTCATCGGAAAATGTTCAACAAGAAAGTTAGATAATAAAGATAATGAAGTTTCCAAAAACATTTGTATTGAACACTTTTCGATATAACCTCAAATTATCCGTAAAAATGGCGAAAACCCGATTTGTCAGTATGTAATATTTTTCTTTCGAATGAATGATTTGATTTATATAAAAATTTGTAGGTATATGTCTTTTTTGTATTGAATGAGCATGATTTTGTCGCAATTCAGAAGACGACTAGTTTTCGAATTATGCATATTTTTCAAAAGAAAAAATACCCTTACCTTCTGCGAACAATTGTTCTAGTGTTTTTTTGTATATCGATATCATTTCCATCGATGAAATTACATACAAATGGTCTATGTGACTTGATGGTTTATTGATTGTCAAACCGCTTAAAATTTAGAAAAACTGACAAATCTCTCTGAATCATTATTTTCTTAATATTTTCAATAGTTCTACAAAAACGTAATGAGCAAGGACCAGGTGGACAATGTTGTTGAGGTTCAAACTTAAGGAAAACATTTTTATACATTCAAAATGGTGAAATGGGGATGCAGTTCAGGGGTTGAAAACGTTTTTTTACGATTTGCAGCGAAACGTAACCTTCCAGCGAATTATGTTCTCTTAAACAGTTGTAGATAATGAAGAAATCGAAAATTAATTTTTTCAGCACTTCTTGATATAACCTCAAATTAACCGTCAAAATGGCAGAAACCCGATTTGTCAGAATCTTTTTCCTGGCACATAAATGATTCAGTTAAGATAAAAATGCTTGATTTTTTCGCAAATGAGAAGATTTCTTGTTTTCGAGTCATTTACATTTTTCGAAAAAAAAATACCCCTATCTTCCACGAACACTTGTTTTGATATGTTTTTAATTTTGAATGTCTATAAGTGACCATTTTAATTGTTCAAATGTCTACTTTGAAATAGTCTATGTAGCTAGGTGGTTTATTGATCGTTGAACCGCTTAAAATTGAGAAAAATGTCTCTTCGAATCATGATTTTCTCAATATTTTCAATTATTTTCAACTTTCTTCATTATTAACAAAAAGTAGTTTATATCAAATTATTCATAATAAAATATTGGAATACATAATTACACTACAAAATTATTTCGAAAATATCATTTTTATTCTTTTCTACAACTATTGAAAATCATTGAAAATATTGAGAAAATCATTATTCAGAGAGACTTGTCGGGTTTTATCAATTTCAAACGGTTTAACGATCGATAAACCACCAAGTTACATTGACTATTTGATAGTAGACATTTCATAAGTTAAAATGATGACTTGTCTTATAGACCTTCGAATTACAAAAAAATTCAGAACTATTGTTCGTGGAGGATGTTAGTTTTTTCGAAAAGTGTACTCGAAAACTAGTCGTCTTCTGAATTGCGAAAAAATTATGCTCATTTCACACCAAAAATACACATTTCTCCTAATTTGTATCGGAATTAAATCATATCGTGTTTTTGCCATTTTCACAGTTAATTTTAGATTATGACGAAAAAAGTTGGATACAAAAGTTTGTGATTTTTTTAATATCTACAACTTTTAAATTGAACATTTTCTATTAGGAGGTTACATTTCGCCACAAATCACAAAAAAACATTTTCAACCCCTAAACTGCATCCCCACCATTTTGAGTGTTTTCGTGTTTAACTATTTTTTTCCACAAAGTTGGAGCCTCAACAATGGTTCCAACCTAGTCCATGCCTGTCACTTTTTTTCACAAAATTTATAGGCACAACTCTATTATAACGAGAAAAACTTTGAGATAATTTCGCGATATTGGCGCAATGTTGTTGGGACATTTATAAAATGACATTAGCGAAATTATCTCGTCGCAATATTGTAGCGACTAGGGTTACTAGGGTAGCTACTAGAGTGGTATAGCTACAGATGGTAGCTATATAAACTCAGTAGCATCAAAGGAATATAAACATTTATCATACAACAACGGGATACTGGGGAAAGTTATACACATATTTGAAATACGGGATATCCAGTAATAAAATATGGTATACTTGAAACAACTCTTACCTAAAACTGTCAATAAACCAATACTTACAGCTAAGGCCAAAAGGGCCTAGCCTATAAGGCTAACTGAGCGCCAGGGCTCTCTCCTCTATAGAAGTATATTAGGTACTAACTCCCTCATCATTCCATTCCTCCTGTATTCATTATATCATTTGGTCAACGATTTCAGCTCGTCATGCGACTTTGCTAATTTCAATATCGGTCGTATATGACAATGAACTTCTATAGTGGTCGAATCAATAAACAACAAGATGAATGGATCAATACACTAAAACAATTCAAAGGGCATTTACGACAATAATGCCCTCAGATTATTAGCACACTAAATATGTAGTACAATATCAGCAAAATACTCAATAGTAATAGTGACGAGAGAAAAAAAGTTATCGTTTTGCGAAATTATTCCAAAAATGATATCGACGAAATATTCTTCAAGCATTAGGTATTGGCAATAGTAAGCAATAGTACCAGTACATTATATTTCGAATATTTGAGCCTTGGTGCTGGAAGGGCCAATCACAAGTAGCACATTTATATTGGTAAAATATTGGCGAAATATTTGAAATACAATATTGGCAAGAGAAAACATGTGAACATTCGGCGTTATTGGTTCAATAGTATTCGAATAAAATTGGCGAAATAGTGGCCTCAAAGTATTTGGCGATACTGGTACAATATCGCTGGTACAAAATTCTGACAATATTGGCAGAATATTCGAATGTTATATTGTCGAGAAGTAAAATGTGAACATTTTGTGATATTGGTCGAATATTGTTTAGACAGATCAAAAAAAAGTACTGCTGAAATATTCTTGAAACAATAATGACCTCAAAACATTTATCGATATTTGAACAATATCAATTGAATATATTGGTGATGGTGAATATACCTTGGTGAGTTATTATATGTCTTTCACTTGATCAAGGTGACACCAGTCTGATTTTCGATTGCCATAACCACTGAGTAAGCTGTCTTGAAAACAAGTTATGGGAAGTATTCAATATTTTTTCGTAGGTTTAAGAAGACGTTCTATATGTAGAGCAACTTGACGGATTTTTTACCAGGTTTGATTTCGACATAATTTCAATATGTTTCATTGAAAATTCGGCCACTATTCAAAATTCATCTTAATCTAGATATAGGAAACAAAATGGAGACAAAATTGTTTTAACGATATCGGTGAATATTATTGAACCAATATCGACCAAATAAGATTTGTTGAATATTGGCGAAATAATATTCACCCAATGTATAATCCCACATCGAAGTGATCGAGGTGTTAGAGCGTTTGGCTTCCACCCAGATGGTCCGGGTTCGATCCCCGGTCGTGTGTCACTGAGCTGAAGTGGTTCGGATTCCACTTTTATTCAAACTGTAGGTCCCGGATCTCCCTTCCTCGCACAAGCTCTGCTTTTGAAGGGTTTTCTCCGAAAACCTGGCAGTTTCGTAAAAAAATTTTTTTTACATGGATATACAATACAGTTTTTATTCCTAGAATCGATATGGGAGGAATTTTGGGATTGCAAAATTCATTCTAGATTATAAAAACAATATAAAAACAATATTGTTTCATCGATATTGGTAAATAAAATTTGACCAATATTGACCCATTTGCCTTCTCTGAAGCCTGGTAAAATTATATTTGAGAGACAGTCTACAATACGAATGATGTTTTCAAGAATAATATTTCAATAGAGAATGACTACGAACATGAAAGGAAGTCGTTCATTTCAGATTGTAAGTTGAGGCAAGCTTTCTTTTCATGGCAGAAAATATAACGGAAATGAGAAACCAAAGCTTTATTAAGATGCCGAGTGAGATACAAGAGAAATCACTAAATGCTAACTTTATTGGGATAATATTGGTACATTGTTACGAAAATATAGTGGCAGAATATTCAAACATAATATTGACAAGAAAAAATGTGAGCATTTTGCGATATTGGTCCAATGTTACTTTGACATTAAAAAAATTGTATTGGCGTGTCATTATATGTGACAATCTACATTCAGAATAGGTTGAGACAAAACTCAAGTATAAGTGTACCTAGTAGTAAAAGCAATACATTCCTGGACGACAATGTAAATTGCAACAAGCATTGAAGTCTGGGAATGTGCTTTTACTACGAGGTACACATACTATTTTTTTCTGAAATCGCAATCAGCATTATCAAAAACTAAGGAATTCTACATATTGTTTGCGTGAATTCAATAACTGTCTAAAATGTCAACAAGCCGGCAAAAATATTCCCGTATCGTTTTCGATACGGGAAAGTACTTTTTCGGCAACCATCCGGAATGTGTTCACTTCCTGGACACTTTTTCTTTGGGAAAGTAGCACTTCCCGGCTAAGTCCGGGAAGTACGTTCTTCCCGGACTAGGCCGGGAAGTGCTCGAATTTTAATACAAATATTAATATAAATAAGAATTAGAATGTTTCTGTTGGTACCTATCTTCTGTTCGAATTTCAATATATAATACAAATAAGAACTGAAATGTTCGATATATTCAAATTTGGAATCGTTTCATCCGGTTAACAGATGGGTGAAAGACGACCTCTCTTCGTCTCTTAGACTAAATGCGTCTCATTGATTTGTTATCCTTCATGATTGCCGAAAAAATAGTATAAGCAACACGTCCGAAAATAGTTTTTTGGTCTACTCGTCCAAAAAAACGGTATTTTCCGGACTTGTTACGTAAATTACTATTCCCGTACCGTTTAGGTCCGAAAACGGTCCGGGAAAGTCCGTTGCTTATCAACGTACTAAAATACTAGATTAGCGTATTTTGGGGCCTGAAGTTGCTCCGAGAAAGTGGGCATTCTTGAACGATTTCAGAAAAATATTATTGATACATTTTTTCCAAATGTAATCACATAGCATCAATATTATTTTCAATATTATTTTTATATCATTGAATGAAGATTCAACCAATATTAGTGATACTTCTATGGGTTGAGAATATTCAGGAAGTTCTAAATAAACGGAAGAATATCTATCAAATTATCGATAAAATAGAGACTGATCATAAACTTTTTGTGTTTTTTTAGAGAACTAAATAAGTTTTTGAATAAGATGTCACCGATTAAACTAATTCCTCTTCGTTTTTGGAAATTATTTAAAGGTTTTAGTGTGTAATTAGGATTTGCTTCATATTTGTGTCGGCTCACTTGCAAAGAAATGAGCAAGTTTGGGATTTGGGAGTTTAGTGTCTTATACAGCGTGTCCCAGAAATAATGAACCAACTAAAAAAGTTTATACTATTCAATCAATGAAGAATAATTCCTTCTGAAAGTTATAGAGAAACTCATAGAGATAATCATGATGTTATGTTGAGTATAGGTACAGTTTTTTTCCTTCAAATTTCACCAGATACTCTAATATTTTAGGTCACTGAAAACATGTGAATATTTTTACTGCCATGTTATCGAAATTTTGTAATTGTGTATTATTATGAAATCCAAACAATACTTATCTCAAAGATAAATTGTACTTAATATCTAATGCTCACATTTTTTCTTGCCAATATTATGTTTGAATATTCTGCCAATATAATTTTGTAATATTGTACCAATATTATTCCAATAAAGTTAGCATTCAGTGAAGTAACCAAAGTCAATTAGTGCACAGTAGCTCATACTCCAGTATATTGAATATAGAATTCGGAGTACCCCAAGGCTCAGTTTTAGGACCAGTTATATTCCTTCTCTATATTAACATCACCAAATTGAATATCACGGCAAAGATAACCCTCTTCGCAGATGACACTACCATACTGTGGCATGACAAAACGGGTCATAAGCTTGAAGAAAAAATTGAAAAATAGATAATAACAATCAAGCAGTGGTGTGACTCCAACTCACTAGTAATCAATTTGAACAAAACTAACCTAATAACTGTAATCTTCCTGACATACCTTTGGCTAATAAGTATATAATCGATAAAACAACATCAAGATTTCTTGGTTTAGATATAGACAATAAATTGAAATTTGATTCACATATTAAAAATCTTTGCAATAAATTAGCATCAGGTTGTTACGCTAAACGGGTAATATCAAATGAACTGGGTTATTCGACGGCAAGGACTGCGTACTTCGCCCTAATCGAATCACATCTGAGCTATGGAATTGCATTTTGGGGAGTGTGTAGTACATATATGTTGCATAATGTATTTATATTACAAAAAAGAGCCTTGCGATATATCTGTAAAATAAGACCAAGAGAGTCTTGTAGAGAGCTGTTCAAAGAACACACAATTATAACTGTTGTCTCTTTACACATTCTGGAATCAGTCACTCTGATCAACAAAAATAAAACTACTTTAGACTCACAATACAACACGCGTCAGAACAACTCCCTCAAACTACCAATACCTAGCACAGCTGTGAAGGATTCTATGAATTACAATGGTATCAGAATGTACAATCACCTGTCAATCAATATAAGGAATATAACATGTATCAGACAGTTCAGTAAAAATCTAAGAAATATATTGATTCAGCAAGCTTTCTACGATATTGAAGATTACTTCACCAGCACTTTATTGATTTATTTTTATAGTATATGTTTAGCTATTATTGTATTTGTATGTATATATATTTTTTAAAGCATATTTTTAATCTAGAATTATGTACCACACCTTAGATATTTTAAATTTTTGATTACCTGCTATATAAATTCTTTTATGTATGGAATTTCATATTTAAGATGTTTGTACTGCAAGTTATATATTTTTTATCTTTTATCCTTTATATACTAATACACTTTCACTCTTGTACCAACTAAGTCTATGAGAATGATATTCTTCGACAATAAAGTATATCCTGATTGATTGATTGAATATTTTTAGTTTTTATTTTCAATCAATGTCGTTGCACACTGTATATCATAGGCAGTTGAAGTCAAGTGAAAAAGTTATTTAGGCAATTAGGAAAGCTACGATACACTCTTTTGTCAATGGACAAGGTGTTATTTCCAAAAAAATATATTAAAAATGGTGATGGTGATACCAAACAGTGAAATGGAAATCTTCATTATTATATGATCACTTCTAGAATAATTACAATGGACAATGTTACAACAGTTCTTCAGAATTCTGAATGTCACGTATTTTCTTTCCGAAATTTCAGTCAGGTCCACAATCATATCCTTTTTCGTTTTTTTCCGCATCTACCACAGTACAGTATGAATTATATTTGTTCTGAAATATTGATTATTTGATACATATTCAAAATCATAAGACAATTCCTACCTCAATTAAAATTTTCATAATTATTACACTTGAAGGAGAAATGAATTCAGACTGGAACTACTTAAAATGGTCCGTTTGACGTTTTTAATTGTTTTTTTTGTTGTTGTTGTGAGTTTTATCAATCATAATATAACAATAAATCACATCTACCTTTCTGTAGGTGAAATCTTCAAAAAACTTGGGGAACTTTGGAATAACCTTGTTTGTAAATTTTTGGTATAATGTAGTCCATGTAATTCTCAACAAATGCGCCAACCAAAAAAAATTAACAGTTTTGCTGCTAGGGGGCGTTGAAATCACACCTTGCGCAGATTAGACTATTTATTTCTGAACCCGGTAACAATATTATCACTTGTTTCATTGTTGCTAATGTTGCACAATATTGTGCTGTTTTATAAAAAAATTCTTACCCCCTCCCCTTTTTCCCCCAACACCTATTACGAAACGCGAAAAAAAATATTTCTCGAGTGCCTTTAAATGAATCGTCGAATGTTTGAATATGCCTAAATAAGGGAAATAGCAATTTTTTATGATTATCCCCACGCCCCCCAAATGACACAAAACGAAAAAAATTCGGTGGATTTTTCTGAATTTTTGATATGATGCAGTTCAAGTTATTTTGAATAGAAATAAATTGGGTGACAAAAATGAATAGTTTTGATGCTAGGGAGCGTTGAAATCATACCTTGTTCAGAAAAGACTATTCATTATTATAGGCGGAAATACGGATTTTTCTTTAGATTATGCTGATCAATTGTGTAATTTTTTATAAATTGAAATTCTAAAACCTCCCCCTTACCCCTACCACTATTATAAAACACGAAAAATGTAATTCCCGACTACTTGTAAATGCTTTATGAAAAAAATGTTTTAATGAGCTCAAATTAAGGAAATCGTACAGTTGTTTAATTTCACCTTTCCCTCCCTTGAGAAAAATATTGGTGGAGTTCGATGACTTCTTAGTAGGGCGTAGTTCATGTTTTTTGAATATTAATTAATTGGGCGACTATCTTGAAAATAAATAAAAATTAGTCATCCACAATTTGAATTTGAGGTGGTGCCTAAATAAATTTTTTTCGTGTTTTGAAATAGGGGTTGGGGGTAAGGGGGATGTTTTAGATTTTCAATTTATAAAAAATTACACAATTGTTCGGCATAACATGAAACAAAAATACGTAGAGATATTGTTTCCGCCTATAATAATGAATAGTTTATTCTGAGCAAGGTATGATTTCGACGCCCCATAGCACCGAAACTATTCATTTTTGGGGTTTGTCACCCAAATAATTTCTATTCAAAATAACTTGAACTGCATCATATCAAAAATTCAGAAAAATCCACCGAAATATTTTCGTTTTGTGTCATTTGGAGGGTGGGGGGATAATCATGAAAAACTGCAATTTGTCCTTATTTAGGCATATTTGAACATTCGACGATACATTTGAAGGCACTCGAGTAATATTTTTTTCGCGTTTCGTAATAGGAGTTGGGGAAAAAAGGGGAGGGGGTAACGATTTTTTTTATAAAACAGCACAATATTGTGCAACATTAGCAACAATGAAACAAATGAAAATATTGTTTCCAGGTTCAAAAATAAATAGTTTAATCTGCGCAAGGGGTGATTTCAACGCCCCCTAGCAGCAAAACTGTACATTTTTTTGGGTTGGCGCAATGGTAATATTCGTTGGGAATTACATGGACTACATCATACCAAAAATTCAAAAAATCCACCTGAACCCAAATTCCATAAGGAGTTTGCAGGGTCCTTTATAAAGGTAGTAAATTATATAAGATAACCATGTACAACCTAATATCAGTTATAAATCTGATCATTCACACTTGGACATACCTACCCAGATAGCAGAAGTACGTCCTATGCACGTCCTCATGACGTTAGCCTCGGACATTAGAGATGTCCTTATTAGGACGTCCATTTACGGTGGACGTCGTATGGACATGCTATAGACATACGATGTTACAGAAGCAAATGTCTATAGGACATCATTTTGGGTCCGAACAGGACCATTAAGGGACCTTCATTGCGCGTGGGAACATATTTTGAATTCTCCCATATATTATGTGTCAACTCGCGATAAAATGGAAGATTATTTTTTTTGTGATTTTATTACTGTAATCATTCGTTCCAAAAATAGTCACAACAATAAACAAATAATTTTGGAACCTATAGTAGAGTAGTGACAATAAAGCTTTTCTCCACCAGCAAATCTGAATTTTACCGAATGATCAAGAGCCTAGTACAGGTCTTAAAAAAACAAATATATGTTTCTATTGATCTAATTTTTGTTGAGTTCTAACAGTGAAGATTCAGTTCAGTTGGCTTGGACGTACTTGCACAGTGATGTTTCAAACCTTTGGTGCGGTCTTAAATATACGAAAGACTTTTGTCTCCATCAAGTAAGAATTTGTGTCTATAATATACGCATTACGCATACGCATACGCAGATGTCACATTTACAATATAAAGTCAATCATTATTCCCGCATGGGAAAAATGAATCATTATTCCCTTGCGGATGAATGAAAATCGTACTTGAAACGAAATGTCTATGAAAACAGCCATGGCAATGGTTTGAAGCAAACTGTCAGTGTTAATAAATAATTGTCAAAAGCGTGTTTATTTGTGATTCAATGATAGAGGGTGTGGGAAATGTGGTGGAAAGTGATATAGAAGAAGAATTTTGCCATCAGAATTTTATTGACAAATGAAGTTGTTTACTCTCTCGGAATTTTACACCCTCGCCGTTAATGGGGCTCGGTTCGTTAAAATTCTTCTAGAATGAAAGCTATCATTATTGACTCGTGGTATAATATACTATTATTACTTTCACACTTTCCTTACCGACAGTATTGAAGCAAATATATCTATATTTTTTTATTACTAGATACTCGTAGTAATGAAAGCTCTGAAAAATTGTGACATGACGAATATAATGGAAATAAAGATCACTTCGTACTCTTTATTAATCTGAAACAATCTCATAATGAAGTGAATAAATAAATATCTCAGAAGAATAAAAAAAGTGTTTCTTCGTATTTCGCATCAAGTAGTCTCTTTCTGAAATCTTCTATTCTGGTCGACCATCATACGATCAGTAGTTGAGCCACAATTGAATCGATGTTTCCGTTGTCGGCAATATTTCATAATGTTTTTGGAGGATATATTCCATTACGTATGCTTCTCTACAGTTAGTAGGTATATTATCTATTATCTGTTTCAATATCTACTCACCTTCAAAATAACGTGACTTCTCGATATTTAAATAGCACATTCATCATCTACACTATTTTGCACTTTTAACTTCACACAATTGCCGAAAGATCCTTAGCCTCTCTTTGTTTCACAGGATGTTTGACTATATATAGATTTTATCATAAACAACACAACTGTTTAGTTACTACGATATGATATATATCGATCTTCAAAGACATACAGGTGCAGTAAAATATCACAATACTTAACGTGCGAAACGCAGAACCAAAACAGACGACGCTGAATGCTGCTAATCAGAAATCTTAAACAGAAATGTCGTACTGTCGGAGTCGGATTCAATCGGTGCTACTCGGGACAGTCTCCTAATATGGGTACTGTGATGTGATTGGTCGAATAGCAACAGCATGACAACATCAGAATAGGGCACCTATTTGAAATTGTCTCAACTTTAAAAAATAAAGTGATATCTTGTTTTACTAATATTTCTTAACGGAATTTTTTTTATATTTAAAATTTACCATCGACGTATTTTTTTCATACATTTCGTTCATTCAAACAAATCAGCATCAATCTCATTGTAAAAGGAATAATTCTCAATTGAAAATTGTACGTATAAATGACTCCTCTGGAAATGGAAAAACCTACCTACGATAAATTGAAGTTATTTTCTGTAATATCTAACAGAAAACAACTACGTTCTTAGCTGAAGCAATGCTGGACATTGAACTACATCTGACAGATATTGTGAAAGACCATATATAACTTGAAGAAAAAATCTGAAAGTGGAAATTTGCATTTTCATTCAGATAGTTGATTATTTCTAAAATGTCCAGTTTCCATTGGAGATTCTTATCTATAAATGGGACAGGGGAGAATGTTATTCAGGAGTATAACTCACAGAAAATCGCTCATTTCATTGATCGTGAATTGCATCTCTTTCGCTAGGCCTTCAAACTTTCAGTAAACAACCACTTCCCCGGCTAAAGCCACGCTGGACACTGAACTACATCTGATAGATATTGTGAAAGACCCTATATTCCACAACTGACTTTATGAACATCCTGTTCATATTTTCAAAGAAATCATCAATCTTATATAATACCAAAATATTTCCAACTCAACAATGGAAAAATGATGAATGTCGAACCTCTAACGGACGTACCAAAAACGTACATGCTCGGAAGTACATATGTCCGTTTCTGGACGTCTCAAAGACGTCCTATCGATAGGACATTTAGACCAAAAGTGGAGATGAACTGGACGTCCCTGATACGTCCTTTGCTATTTTGGTATCTATCGTCAGCTTTGAATCCAGTTCCTAGTTTCAACCGTGCATTCATCTACTTGGTGCTACTCCTCTCCTACCCAAGCTGATGTGCCAATAAGACCGATATATACGAATGAAGTGTGAACAAAATATTGAGGATGGTCCACTGCTTCCGCTTGAACGCTCTGATTATGAAAACTTCGAGTCCCTATAGCAGCAAATCCCAGTATGTCCCGTACTACCGGCTAATCTGTGCACATTTTACAATTCGTTGAATTCTCCAATTTTCGAAGCCATTTCGGCACCGGGAAGTCTAAAAAACTTTCAATTGAATGGTGTTTGGAAACAAATGAGATTGCGACATAACAGCAAAGGGTTGGCGGGAAATATGCATGAGGAAACGTATCAGTATCACTTCGTTCGAAAGGCAATTCTGCTTGGCGAAGCAAATAATTGATGGTTGAACATTACTTTTTATTTATGTCGAGCGCACGCTGATGATAGTAAATGAATTTCGAATTATTCTATGCTGGTTTTGATGTATTTCCTCGATTTTGCTTGATCATTTTCTAGGAAAATTTTTCGAAGAAGTTTATGAAATCAAAAGTACGATGAATGAACTACTTGTGATTTTATTTGAGGTGTTTCGAGATTTCAGTTGTCTTTATTGAATGAAGAATATAGTTTTGTTATTTGTTCAAAAAATTGTAAGACTATTCAGGCTTGTGCTTTAGCTCTTAGATTGTAATTTTGATTCTTCTTCAATTAATGTTCTGAATAATAAGTAAAACTGAACAGCACGCACGATATGTTGTTCATGAAGAGGTGAATCTGAACCGATTATGTTTTGTTGCCAAATAAACGTTTCATGTGTTAAAAATAGGAAAACAATGAATTTTTTCCAACATTGACGAAATTTGGTCTAAAGTCATGAAATTGCACAAAATATTACTTTTTCAATTACCTTTTTTCGAAATTCGGTAAAAAACGCCATTAATGCATGTTTTCCAGGAATTTTTTTTGACAGGTAACGAATGAATGAATGAATGAAGTGTTCACGATATTTTTGTATAATTCGAATAAAAAAACAATGCAAAAGTATATTTCAGGTGAGTCTGTTTTTGAAAATAATCCCATTTGTGGCAGAATTTAATGGCGTCACTGTATATTTGCAATACAGTTGTCATGGAGATCAATCAATAATAATCGCTTGAGGCTAAGATATATTGATTTGCTTTTTTTCCATATGTGATTTCATCATGAAGGATTCCTAAAAGACTACACATTGACAAGAACTAAATTCCAAAATATCATGTAGTAATAATTATAATAAGTAGTCATTATTAACTTCAAAAAATTAATATATGATTACAACGGGTCATAGTGAATAGGCATTGTCAGCCTGCACTGTTTTCAAACCCAACCTTGACAACACATTTACGATAAATAATTTAAATGAGAAAAATGTAGTCAGTAATCTTAATCTACCTACAATCGACCCATATTTACTAGGAAGTGACTTGTGAAGTTTCGGAGCATTACATGAGAAACTTCGTGTGAAAATTGAAGACTTGAGCTTGCGAAAAGATTTTAAGTTTGTTCGAGATAGACAGGCTTCCTGGTGTTCAAAATCGTATTGGTCAACAAGTGTTATGTTCAAAACTTCTCCAGTTTCAGCCAGCCTGATTGATTCCTAAATTACATAGGACATAATATTATCTAATTTGCGCACTCCAAAGGAAAAACAAAAGCAGCTATTTTGAATACGGACAGCTCAAACAGTGTACCACTTGATATTATTATTACCTATTTACTTGAATAATCACATACAATATCAAATTGTTTTTATTCATAAATACATATACCTATATTATTTATTTATTATGTTTTTAATTATTGTTCCCAATAAACAGTCTTGTTTATTGAGGATTAAATGATACTAGACATTTCACTTGTTCATAATTTGTAATTGTTCGTAGTTCTGTTTAATTTGGACTTGTAACTTTTTTTTTATGTATATTAGGATTCCTATTTCAATAAACAATTTCAATTTCAGTACGTTACAGGCGCATCGAATCTCATTTCCTCAAGGCAGGACCACAATTACTATCGCATTGAGCAATTTTGAAGAATATTAGTTATACACATAATTTGAGAACGTTGTGACATGATTGAATCAGGAAGTTAAAGAGTCTAGTGAAGCGGAGCTCAGGATCAAGCCACATACCTTGATTTTTTATTTCAGAGACAAAAGATATCATTTTAAATGCGGATTTATAGTATAGTATAGTATAGTTGTATGCATCTCCTCTGTCTTCCGTTTGCCCGAATACCATTACAGCAGATTTCTCAGAGTTCATTGTTAACTTGTAGACGATAAAAATATCAAAAATACTTTGTAGATCAATATTAGAGTTCTAAAGAATCAATATTATGGAATGGAAAGAAGAACTAAAGCTGGGTGTCATCTGCGTAGTGATATAATTTCCATTTTTCTACGTATAGGTGGAAGTCACATATATACAGTGACTGCAATGAAGTGTGTACCATATGGGAAAGAAGTTTATTAGAGTATTGGAAAAATATTTCTGGGGAAAAGTTTGTGCATGTCCGAGAACCTAAAAATCGACCTTGACACATGTCACGTGACCACTAGTATGGCGGCTAATTGGAAAAAATGTCATGAGGAAGCCAAAAGTGGAGTAGGATGGCAATATATCATAAAAAGTTATTTGAAAGTAGCTTGGAATTCAATTTTATACTCACATAAAGAGTTTCAAGTGATACATGGGAAAACTACTTATTATGACATTCCAAACAACTTAAATGTGTTCACCTACAAATACACAGCAAGATTGCAACTTTTACCCATATATTTTATACTTATACTTTATTTTATTTTATATTTTAATCTTACGTATTTTATTAGATCTAGATTTAGAGGCTATATCAAGCACAAGGAGTAATTTTCTAGAATTGCTCCTCAGCTCTCAAGTACTACTCACTTGAGCAGTGTTTTATCAAAATTATAGTTGATGAAATTTTGTTGTACATTTATGATGAATAAACATATATTATTATTATTATTATTATAAATCGGAAAAATTTGAAATTGCAATTTTTTTGAATATTTTCCGATCTCTTTACAAATATCAGAGTTTTTTTCTTCATTGCTTTACTGAAGTGAAAGTTTTCTATTTTGATAATGATGACAAAACTTTATCATTTTCTTCGCCCTAGATGGCACCAAACTGAAAAATATTGCTTTTGGTTTCCTGACTATTCAAGTTTTGATAGTAATCGTGCATGAGCGTTTCACTTCGCACATGAACTTGAAAATGGTGCGTTGAATTGAAGAAGCTAAATTTCATGTGCAAAGTGAAATGCTCATGCAGCCTTATCATTGAAACTCAATCCTAATCAGGAAACATAATGTTATTATCACAGTAGTATTGGAATTCTGATATAACTGTCAGATACGAACCAATGTAAAAGTGAGGGTTCTGGCAGAAACCAATTTTTTCAATTTAGTGCCATCTAGTGCGGAGGAAATGAGAGAGTTTTGTCATTATCATCAAAATACAAAAAATGTTTCACTACAGTCAAATTGCAAAAATTGCAATTTGAAATTTTTCCGATTTATTGCATGAAACACTGGATGTGAGTATAAAATTGAATTCTAGGTAAAAATTTCAATTACTTTCTTACCCCACTTTTGGCCTCTTCATTGTTTTTTTTTTAATTTGCCACCATACTAGTGTTCATGTGACCTGTGTCAAAATCGATTTTCATTTTAGCGGTCACTGTATAAACTTAAAGAAAAATCAAGTACCTAGTATGGAGCACTCTGAAACACCTTACACCTTACTATACAGGCCGTTTCTTTTATCATGTGGTAACATTGCTATATTCTAAACCGTAACAGATACGAAGACGATTAAATGGGAGAAAAGGTAACTATTGTGGAGAACAGTACAATGGTCAAAGAAAATTTACAGGGAGTCTCGCCCTTCCCGAGTTATACAGGGAAAACTAAAAATGCTGTTATTTGTTTTTTACGAATAGAATTGTTATTTCTGAAAATATAAAAAATGGAAAGAGAAAGTTTTAATGTATCCTAAATGTACTATAAAAATGTAACAATGAATCTTTGATTAAACGTTTCGTGTCAACACGGCCACCATCAACATTTCTTTTCAAATACGGACCTGTCTGTTTTAGTACAAATATTGATAAAGCGATAAAATCACAATTCAGTGGTACATCACACTTGATATTTTTATAACGTTTCATTTAAAATAACTAACATCATCAGTGACAACAATTTTTAATTACGGTCCTGTCGTTAGGTCGTTTATGGATTCCACAAAACCTAACTCTCCGATATAAAAATTATCAGTGACGCTTTGAATAAATGTATCTATTAAAATTATGTTCACACTATAATAAAAGATATCTGTAGTTTCAGAGACGAACGATAGCAATTTACCTAGGAAATAAACTAGTAGAAGAAATCAAACAAACAGAAAATAATTTATTTCATATTGAATTTTTGAGTGAAAATAAAACCAATACAGAAAATGAATTCTTCATGATAACCTACATTAAATGCTTGAATTGCCGACCTCTTTGTTGAATGCACATAAGTTGTCTGTCCATACAATTTCTGTGGCAATTTTCTAGCATGATGGGTGTAATGCTATTACATGCATCTCTTATTTTTTGTTTGAGATGGTCGATATCTGTACTAGTTGTCGAAAAAACTTTATCCTTTATGTATCCCCAGACAAAAAAATCTAAAGGAGTCAGGTCTGGGGATCGAGCTGGCCAAGCAATTGGTCCATTGTTTCCAATCCATTTGGGAATATTGCATCTAAATGTTCCCTTACTATTGCTGCATTATGGGGAGGGGCACCGTCTTGTTGAAAATATTGTATTTCACTGCAGATGTTCAGTGGCAATTCATCTAAGTAGCCATCAAACTCATTGTATAAAAAATGTAAATACATTCCACAATTCAAATGCTCGTCGTAAAAGAAAGGACCTAGTATGTTTGTTCCCAAAATTCCCAACCAAACATTTATTCCGAATCTTTCCTGGAAATTGGTTTCTCTATGTAAATGTTCATTTGTATTATTCCACCTATAATGGATGTTTCTGTTAAACCAACCATTGTTGGTGAATTTTGATTCGTCCGTCCATATTATTTTATTACAAATATTTCCAACTTCCCTATTTCTACGTCTCAACCACATCGCAAATCGTACTCTCCTTCCGTAATCCCTTTCATTGAGGTGATAAACTTTGCGTATCCTGTAACATTTATATTTGTTCTTTTTCAAAATATTTCTGGTAGATTTTACAGAAATCCCTAGTTCGTGGGAAATTTCTCGTAAAGAACAATCTTGATTAGAAATATTTTTGTAACTGACCAATCTTAAATTTAAAAAAAATATTTTCGTCACTTTGTTAATCTTTATGAAGTAATATTTGCTTACCTAAAATATTTATTTGGTTCCGCATACTTCCAGTAACAACACATTTTCTAGTTTTATTTCTATCAAATGCACAGTCTCTCAAATTTCTTTCTAATCGTCTAAACATTTGAATGTTTGGAATACGACGATTTGGGTATAGCTCACCATACATATTTTTTGCCAAAAGAGGATTTCTATTTGATTTTGCATAAGCAAATAGCATATCAGCCCTTTCGTCATTTGAATACATCATTGATATGACTGAGTGTATAAACGACTGACAGTTCTTAACACGTATCAACAACTCATTTATTTGTCCTGCCATAGAAACCAAGCAAAGCCTACTTGTTTAAAAATGGTAAATGAAGTGAGATGCTATTTAATTGTACCATATCACACAATAGTCGTATTTTGACCAAAAACTAATATTTTCGTTACTTCCTGGATTGAGAATTATAGAAATATTCAGTATGATAATTGATTCAGAAGAAATCAGCCTTGAAACAAGGATTTCTGTAATACAAAAATGCCCAAGAAGGAAAAATACGAATGTTCATTGTGTTGGGGTATCATCTTATCGAAATTATTGGGTGAAGTTTGAAGTATGCCAATAGGTTTTGAAGAAATCAAAATAATTTACAAAAGAACTAACGACAGGACCGTAATTAAAAATTGCTGTCACTGAGGATGCTAGTTATTTTAAATGAAACGTTATAAAAATATCAAGTGTGATATACCACTGAATTGTGATTTTATCGCTCTATCAATATTTGTACTAAAATAGACAGGTCCGTATTTGAAAAAAAAAATGTTGATGGTGGCCGTGTTGACACGAATCGTTTAATCAAAGATTCATTGTTACATTTTTATAGTAAATTTTAAATACATTAAAACTTTCCTTATAAATTTTTTATATTTTCAGAAATAACAGTTCTATTCGTAAAAAACAAATAACAGCATTTTTGGTTTTCCCTGTATAACTCGGGAAGGGCGAGACTCCCTGTGAATTTTCTTTGACCATTGTACTGTTCTCCACAATAGTTACCTTTTCTCCCATTTAATCGTCTTCGTATCTGTTACGGTTTAGAATATAGCAATGTTACCACATGATAAAAGAAACGGCCTGTATATAAATAAGGCCTCCGACGCACTCCATCCAGGACAACTTTTTGTGTGCGGTTCGAAAGATAATTTTCACAAGGAACACTGCATCGGTGGCAAAGCTAAAAATCATGAGTTAATTACACAAAATGTCGTAGTCAAGAGTGCCGAAGGCCTAACTATAGTCCAAGAGTACAAAAAATGTCAAATAACATTGGTCAAGAGCTTTGGAAAGATTATCAGTAATGGACGAAAGGGCTGTGGTGGTGGTGTTTTAACTTCGAAAACGAACCACTGGGAGAAAATCTTTTATGCAGCGAACAATATTTTGGAAATAAGTTGCTGCAAATTCTAGCCCCCGTATCACATAACACTTTCACTGATGTGATAACAGTGTTATAAGTAGACAGGAACAGCTCATACTTTTAATATTTTCAAATATCGCATTACATCTTATTACCGATAGTATTTGAATTTGCAAAAAGGAGTCGATTTTTGTAGGTAATATCCCAAGACCATGACAAATAGCCGACTGTTATTTTCTTCATAATTCTATCGAGAGTACCTTATAAAGATTAATAACCTGAATAACTCCCGAGAGCTTCAGCTCGTGGGAGTTATTCTTTGATTATTACTGTTCAAATTATAGTCGAATTGAATTGTTATAAAATACAAGTCACTCGAGATGAATTAAAGAAAATATTTGTCATTGTCGAGTGATATTCAGTAAGATTATTTCATGAACATCATAAAATGATCCGTATACTCGTTCATATACTTTTCAACATTCAATCCAACCCGTATTTCAACAACCATTCTGTAGTAGAAGATAACTTAAAACGAGTCATTTCCATTTTGAGTGACTGAGTTATGTCAAACTTTGACACTCATATAGGTAAAAGAGAACCGCTAGTATTTCTTTGATTACATGAATAGTCGTGTTCACCTAATTATCCAAATGTTTACCTAAATAGCCGCTGATATCACACATCGTGTGCCTTCAATCATAGAATTTTATTGGTGTGAATGAAATAATCACCTACTATATGTTTGTTTCATTGCTTGTGGATGATAGATTTTGAAAAGTCTATTTGATATTTGTTTTTAAATTACACTTATAAGTTTCATTCATGTCATGTCATATTTAATTTTCAAATGCCGGTTATATTTTATCAATGTCATTTTTGAATTGATATTAATATCATATCATACTTTCAAGTATATGTAGAAAAATAACTTGACTTCCACAACAATAGCTTTTGTATCTTAGGTGACTCACTTGTTTCAAATTCAAATTTATAATACAGGTTACTCCTATCATTAATATTATTTTGTTTATTCATTCAAGCATTGCTCATAAAATATCGTTTTATCAACTAGATACACAAATTAATTATGTTAAGATGTATAAAACTACACATAAAAATAACAAACATTAGTAAATACATAAAATGCTAGTTGTTGTATAAAACAGCAGTAGCAGCAGCAGAGCATAACATAGAAAAAGAGTTATATAATGTGAGAACATTGAAAAATGTTTTTGTGTTTTTTTTTGGCGGGTATTATACGAGTGTATTCCATTGCGTAACATCAAATTCGTAAATACTCTGGCAACGTCTTATTTATAAGTTTGTGAATATAAATCGTTCTAATACAATGTAAGAAAGGGTTTATCAATAACATCAAAAGTATTTTTTTTATTCATTTCGTCTTCTGAAAATGAATTCTGCTCAGATATTATGTTTCCAGTGCACTAAGTGAAAGTTTTTTGGATGTATCATGTCTATTATTTTGTTATACCGCTCGATTTTCAAAATACGAAACTTCGCTTATAACAAATGCATCATTCATGAAGTTGCTAATGATTTGTTCAATACTCACACTGAAATTGTCATTGAATTAATTTTTTATATTTTCCTGAACCTCAACGTTATTTTTGAAAATAGTTGTAACTTGATTGGTAGGTTTTGTGTTCATTGAAGATAGTGTTTTCCATAATAATTGTAAGATTTTTTTTTTATTTTTCATGGAGGAAGAAACCAGACGATAATTCCCACAAAGATGGCTGAATGAATATACCAACTATTGTAGGGTACAGGAATATATGTGTAGTTTCAATATAATTTTCAGGGGAATTATCCTGAAAGGACAATTTTCGAGATACGGTAACTTAGAGTGGTTATTGAAGGATAGTAATCTCTTGCGTCACACCAATTATCCCAGATCACTTCAACAAAATCACACTTCATCAGAACAATACTTATTTTGAATCAGAAAGAAGGTCTCATTACCTGACTGCAATGTATTGGGTTCATGGCGGACTGGCTGTCAGAGTAGTTGAAGAATAAAGTGTTGGAAAGTTGTACCAATATTTTTCAGTATTTGGAGTGAGCAGTGTGTACCATACCTAATTTCGAGCTTTTCTCAATTTGTTTTGATTCTTTGTTGTTACACTCGCATGATGTTGAGATTCATAAGTTGATATTGACGCAATATTTCCGTTAATATTTATTGACCACTCATTTTAATGTCCGAAAATATCATTTTTAATAGAATTCTGGTTTATTACAGAAAATCAGTAATTTCTATTCAAATTCATTCAAAGTGACTGATGATAAAAATGCACAGTGCACAGTGCAGCTTTTTTTAGTCCCCCTTCCCTGTTATCTTTTGAATGGTTCGACGTACGAATTTGAAGAAAAATAATGTTTGGAGGGTTTCTCTGATACTACTTTTTATATAAAGAACATGGTGATTGCTCGACATGGGGCGCTGGGGGTCACCACTACTCAAAAATTTTAATTAGCATAGGGGGTCAAGTGTGACATCGTCGAAAAGAGAATTCAATTTTCTTTACAACCATTTAATGTTTTCTGAATTTCGTTTATATTTTTTTTGCAATTAAAATTCGAAATATAAAATATAAATTTCCGGTGTTGAGTCATATTCAACGGTCGCCATTCCATTCAACTATAAAATATAAATGCGGATCTGAAAACTACTCATACCTCAATACATTTGAATGGTTTGTTGTGGAATAATGAAACTACAAACATTTCGAAGGGTATTACCGATACTACTTTTTGAAAGGAGAAACATTGCAATTACTCTACAGATGGCGCTGAGGGCACATCAACTCGAAAATTTCGAATGGCATAAAAATCGAAATTGGAAAAAAATCTCCCAACAAAATTCAAAAAGATCTAGATGGTTGTAAAGAGAATTAAATTTTCATATCAACTATGTAACACTTGACCCCCCATGCTATTTAAAAATTTTGAGTTGATGTGCCCCCCGCGCCCCCTGTCGAGCAATCATACTACATACTTTTTGTTTCAAAAACTAGTATCGATGAAAGCCTCTGAAAAATTTTTTTTCATGTTTGTACGTCGAACCGTTCAAAAGTTAACAGGGGGAGGGGAACTAAATAAAGCCGCACTGTTTGAGAGACTACTGAAAATTCTGTTCAGAGACTTTAATTATTCCGTAAACGAATGTCAACACAAAAGATTCAACTAAGGTAAAAAAATTATTTTCATTTTCCGTTTCGTATTTTTGACATAAGCAGATAGTCCATCTGAGAGTTTCCAAAACCTTTTAATTTTTTCGTAAGATTTGATAAACATTTATCGTTGGATTTCTAAGAAAATGTGAGAAGGGTTTATATTTTGGTTATCAGTGAAACATGCATTTTTCATCTACGTCCGTCAGACCTACCCTTTATATATAATGCAGATTGTATCAGAAAATCTGTCAGTGTTAATTCATGGATTCAGTGCCTTGTATAAATTTCCAACGCTGGGTCCAGAAAAAAAATCACTTTTATTTTGTCACTAACTTTTTCTTCATTCAGTTATATGAATGATAACGCTTACCGTCTTTTCCAGCATTTGTGATCCCAGGAAATGAAAAGATTCCAGCGAAGAAAGTCATCAGCAAGGGGAACCCTTGGACAAGTACTCTCGCCATCCTGAGTACACCGTGCGAAACTTTTTTTACAAATAAATGCACTTCACTCGAACATCAGTGACATCGGAATCTAATCACAAATTTTCAAATCACAAACACACTGTTGGTATCGTAAACTTTCCACAAGAATATTTTCCCACAATATGTTCAACAAGAGTTTTCGAAAGACCGCAGATACGCTCGGAAATTTTTTATTCGAACAACTCCGATGCAGAATTATTTATAGGATATAATTCCGAATTGGTCACGAGATTTATCAGTTCAACGCAATCCGAAAGATATGACCAAAGATCAAATCCGCGTATACCTCAAAGAGAAAAATCGATAAAGTTGGCAACTCTGATGAAACCGTGGTAACAGCACCCTACATACTGACTAGCAGCTTTCGCCCCTCTGGATTTCAGGCAACTGGGCGCATGTCCTAGCAGCCCTTGTTCATACCTGTTTGGTGAAACACAAATTACTCTACTTGTTTTTGTATCATCGCTGTTTCCAATTTGAGAGGATTTCGATCAAATTAGAAAAATCGGATAGTAATTTTCATTTGAATGACTGATGGGATTTTACTAATTTCAACTTGAGGTCCATCAAGGGCGCTGCAGGAAAATAGAGCAGGAATCGGTCTTTAATTCGATTGAAGGTTGTTTGTCGAATAAATTTTTGAGACTTACTTATGAAGGTCAGTAACTTTGAGAGTGAATGCTTGGTGAGTTTTCACAAAAAGTTATTTTCAGTATAACTATATGAAATTTGATAAAACATCGGTGGAAAAGTTAGAATACATTCTCAATCCTGTAATATTGAAAAAAATCCTGAGTGCTACGGGTGAACATTTCTTCATTATAGAAGTGTGTACTCACCTGTCAAATTCAGCTAAAGTAGGTTTCAGTTTCGAAGTTGTAAATAATTCTGTTATATTCACAAAAGAGAGAATATTTCATAATATGTTCACAAAACATCGCTAGATGATAGAATGGGATGAAACAGAGATAATTTTTTTGAGGTAATTTGGTAGTCAGCATTGACAAAATGCTTGGTAGGCAATAAGTTTCACTCTTCATTGAAATAAAATGTCATGACAGGAATAAGTTAATAGAAAGTTTTCAGGAAATCAACGAAGGGATGGGAAGACTGAACTGAACCAGTCGATCTCAAGAAAACTGCTAAGATTGGAAGGATTGATAGTATTTTAGAGAAGCATCGACTGTGAAAATTTGTTTATGAGGGAAAAAACAAGTTTCTTAGGAATTATTTTAGGTAAGACAAAATGCATGTCATAGATACTTGAGAACGAGCTCAACGTTCTTAAGAGACACCGTTGAATACCACAGTAATTGATGCAAGTATTCGCTAGAAAACAGCTATTACCCTGGATAATAACGGGACGAACAGACACATTCGCAATGTTGTTCTTTTTTGAGGACAATATTTGAAATGGACCATAAATCCTACTAGCAGAATTTTGCTTTCATTTTGTAGGGGGATCACCTGCAGACTTATTTCGGAGTTGTTGCCTCTCCTCTCACGTAGCACACTCACCTAATATTGATTCATGATGATGAAAATACTGGCAAAATTTTCAAACATAATATCAGCTAGAAAAATATCGTGAACATTTCGCGATTCTGAACCAATATTGCTTTTAAAAATAATTCTGGCAAAATATTCTTGAAGCAATATTGGTCTCAAAATGTTCAGCGATATTGGTACAATAAATGTCATTTGGAAATATTGCTATGTGCTATCAAATTTAGATATAAAATATGGTTTTTATTTATTATAATGGGCCGTGGTGTGGCCGTGCTGGTAGAGCGTTCGCCTTTGATGCGGAGGGTCGAGGGTTCAAATCCCCGCATGGTCATCGGTCTCGTGCATGGCATCACACGTTAAAAGGTGAGGGCTGCGTTTTCCGTAGCTCACAAGTTTCTCGAAGAATTCCGAGGGTTGCGCGTAGGGTTGCAATCGGTTGAAGGAAATAACAAATAACGAAACAAACAAATATGTTATTCAAAAATAACAATGTTAACAAATTATTCCTAGATTCGATGTGAAAGGAATACTGAGATGTTGGAAACAATATGCAGGCAATATTGCATCACAAATATAGGTAAAATTTATTCATCTCACATTTGTCCATTACATGTTGATATTATTTTATGATTATTGGTGAAATAATATTCCACCGATAATGTGCTGTCAGACGTAGATATACAATATTGTTTTTATTCCCAGATTCGATATGAGAGGTATATTGAGATGTTAAATTTACTCAATACAGATTAATATAATTTTTTGATTATTGGTGAATTAATAATCAACCGATGTGGTATCAAACATGGTTTTAAGATTTTTAAACAGTATTGTTTTCATTCCTAGACTCGATGTGAGAGGAATATTGAGATGCTGGAAACAATATGTAGACAATGCATTATCAATACTTGAAAAAAATGTTCATCTTACATTTGTCTATTACAGGTTAATATAATTTGTTGATTATTGGTGAAATAATACTCTACCGACTTGATCAAACTTGGATATTCAATAAGATTCGAAATGAGAAGAATATTGAGATGTTGGAAAGAATAGTTAGACAACATTTTATTATCAATGCGGGTGAAAATTATTCATCTCACATTTGTCTATTACAGGTCAATTTAATTTGTTGATTATTATTGAAATAATTTTCAATCGATGTGATAGTAAACTTAGACATATTTTGAAGAGAAACATTCTCAATTGAAAATTGAACCAATACATGACTTCTCTGGAAATGGAAAAAACCAGAGGAGTTATGTAATGATTCAATTTTCAATTGAGAATGTTTCTCTTTAAAACATGAATCCCTTCCAAGAAAGGTTAACTTGTACGATGGAAAATAGCGATTAAATTCCAACTTTCAGTCGCAGATGATTCCACAACTGACTTTATGAACATTTTGTTCATATTTTCAATGAAATAACATGCCATACCCATGACAGGTTTTATGTCAGAAAAATATTTTCAAAGTTTCACCGCACAAGAAATAGTCCAACAATTCCTCATTACAGTGTGAAATTGCTTCTGAAGAGTATGTTTTCCAATTCTTCCGACCTCTCTGATGATCTTAGAAGAGTGAAATAGATTTTTGTCGACCAAAATGTATTGGAGTCCTAGCGAAAGAGATGCCATTCACGTATCAATGAATTGAGCGATTTTCTGAATGGAAACATTTTAGAAATAATCCACTATCAGAATGAAAATGCAAATTTTCACTTTCAGATTTTTTCTCTCAAGTTATAAGGGTCCTTCTCAATATCCATCAGATGTAGTTTGATGTCCAGCGTGGCTTTAGCCGGGAAAGTAGTTGTTTTCTGTTAGATATCTCAAAAAAGTAACTTCAATTTTATCGTAGGTTTTTTCCATTTCCAGAGGAGTCATGTATTGGTTCAATTTTCAATTGAGAATACTTTTCTTCACAACATGAATCCCTTCCAAGAGAGATTATCTTGTACGATGGAAAATATCGACTAAATTCCAACTTTCAGTCGCAGATGATTCCACAACTGACTTTATGAACATCCTATTCATATTTTCAATAAAATCAAACTTAGACATCTTATACAATAAGATAAGATAAGATAATTTATTGAACTAATGTTACATTTCAGGGTAAATGCTATATTTTAATATAAATACATTGCACCTAACTTCTGGAGAAGTTGTAGTGTGCCTGATTGGTAGATTTGTGCAGCAATTAAAATCAAGTGAATTACCTATATCGTTATACACGAAGATGCTTATTCTAAATTGACAGTTTTTTTTATTTAAGCACAAGAAATAGAAAATATTTTTAAAATAAAAATTAATTTTACTGTTTACATGAAAGTACTTATCATTAATTGATAGTTTTATATTCAAGAAAAAAAAGATTAAAATAATAATAAGTAAAATAATAATATACATACATACATACTACCTGCACTTACAATATACATTATAACTTGGTTTAGTTGGTGATTAAGAGGACCAGAACAGGGTTTTTTTGAGTGTATAACTTTTTTGTTTTTATTTTCATCATATTATTGACTCGATATTGTCTCTGTTATTAAGTAAGAATTTTTTCGTTTTATTGCAAAATAATTTGAAATTTCGTATAATTTTTAAGTCTTGGGGTAGACAATTGTAAATTTTTGGGCCTGTTGTACATATAAATTTTTGGTATAAAGTTGTTTTAGTTTGGGGTGTTTTTATGTTGTCCCTTTTTCTTGTGTTGTAATCGTGGTTATTTGAGTTTTTCTCAATTTTATTTTTGTACATGAATTTGGAAACGTTAAAAACATAGAGTTCGTGTAGGTTCATGAATCTTTTGTCTGAGAAGAGCTGTGATGTTGAGAATCTTTTTGGTTTTGATAGTAGAACCTTCAAGATCCATTTTTGTGTCAATATAAGTGTTTTCAGTTGATTTTGGTAAGTACCACCCCATATGATAATACCGTAAGACAAAATAGATTCAACCAGCGATTTGTATGCTATTATGAGAATGTCTATTGGAAGAAACTTTCTTAGTTCATAAAACGTTTTCTCAGTCTTTTTGTTAAATACTCAGAGTGGCTATCCCATTTCAGTGTATTGTTAATCATTAGGCCAAGATATTTAATATTTTCAGTTTTTTCTATAATTTTTTGACATGTACATGGATTCAGTCTGCAGTTGGAGTGGTATTTTAATGTGGTCAAATCGGGTTGATTCACGATACTATTTGAGAAGGTCATGAATTTGGTTTTTTGGAAGTTCAAGCTAAGCAGATTACTGTCTAGCCAGCATTTGATTTTGTAAAGGCCCTTTTCTGCATGTTTTTTTGTTTTTTCCCAAGTGTGACTTGTAAAGAGTAGCACAGTATCATCGGCGTATGATATAATTTCTCCCGAGATATCAACACTCAACATGTTATTTATATACTTTAGGAATAGCTGGGGACCAAGAACTGTTCCTTGGGGGATACCACATTTTATTTCTTGTATTTCACTCAAGTAGTCATTTATTTTGACTTTTTGCGTACGGTTGGTCAGATAGTCCTTAAAAAGCTCAAATACAATCCCGCGGATGCCGTAAGATTCAAGTTTTGGCAAAAGCATTTCGTGAGATATACTATCGAAAGCCTTTGCCAAATCTATAAATATTCCTATAACTTTTTTATTCTCTTCTAGATTTTCATGTATTTTCCTGGTGAAATGAAATAGAGCATCCTCAATATTGTGTTTGTTCCCAGAATTGATATGAGAGGAATTTTGAGATGTGAAACCTTATGTACATATTATTGCATTATCAATACTGGTTGAAATTATCTTATATTCATCCATTAAGGGGCGTTAACATATTTTTTTTAATATTGGTAAAATAGTATTCAACCGATGTGCTCGTGTTTACAATATTACTTTCATTCCTAAAATCGAAAAGAGAAATTTTCCGATTGCAATATTCATTCCAGATGATGGAAATAATATTGGTAAAAATTACTCAACCAATATTTTCCCAATAATATATGTGACAATCTACATCAAGATTTGTTGAGCCAATATTCCGCCAATAATATTATAATATTCTTTTTTAATACTCACCCATAGTGTTCTTTCTTCTTTTCGTCAACTGGTTGTAGCCCTCACATTTTAACGTGTGATGCCATAAACGAGACCGGTGACCATGCTGGGAAATGAACATACACCCCTATGATTGAGAAGCAAAAGCTCTATCATGACTCCCAGCACGGCACTGGATCAATATTATTTTTAAAAGCTATTATCGAACTTATTTTGTTCGTATGTCAGTATGACTGTTTGTCTTTCTGTTTCAAAAATTACATTTCAATTTCCAAGTTCTGCCTCCCCCTCCTATAGAAGGATATATTATCTAAAAAAATTTTGGTTGTTGAAAAATTCTGTGAAATAAAAAATATCGGCCTGTCAAATAGTTTCATATCGAAAAAATTTTCCGCCATTGTCGTCTAGAAAATTTTCCTAGGCTGCTCACACGATGTTCTCTGGACATTACAGGCAACTAATTATTATAATTGTTCAAACGAAGGAACACCTTCACACCGATTCCATGAATATTACCAATCATCAGCAGAAGTTAGCTAACCCAACTGATTTTGGGTCACGATAGGAGTAGCTAGGTAAGCAAAGTGAAAAATGTACAACGCCATCTCTTGATGTTATTACAATATACGTACAATTTGTGTGTGTTCAAATCGAATAAAAACAATAAATTTTAAAGCTATTGCATATTATTACAAAAATGTTTGAAAAAGAAATCATATTTCGAGAAATGGACCTTGTCAGTCATATTGATAGGAATGTTTATGATTCTATATCTGATTGTACCAAAAATTTATAGTGCCCTATCGATCATCACAAATATACAGGAGGTCACTTCATGAACTGCATCGATCAATATATAGAAAACCATTGGTGGGCCGAATTCGAAAATTTGGTAGTTCACTATTGTTGATAAAAGCTATCCGGCTAAAATATTTTGAAGATTGTGGCACTTCCGGTTGTACCGGAAGTGGACCCCAACTTCGCTATTTTGAATGGGACACCCTGTATATTATCAAGGTTTTAGATTTTACGCATGATTCCGAACATGTTTCATCAATAATGTCCTATACCCAAGTCAAATCGTTTTCAAAATATTTCAAATCTTAAGTTGAAAATTACGTTTGCAGACCGAAAAATATTTTTCTTTATTTGGACATGATCATTTATTTTCGAACGTGTGTATCGATTTATTCGTAGGACAGGGCCCAGTTCAGTAGAATTTCGATATCAATTTGATGAGTTATACAGGGCGTTCACCAGAAAATGATATAGATCCGGTTGAAAAAATTATTGTAAGTCCATTTTTTCAAATGGAAACCCCCCCAATTTTATATTCGCATTCGATTCGGCATCGAAAATTAAGATAACTTTGAATGAGGTCATCTATGCCTACACTCAACAGTTTTCGAAATATCGGCGAATTAACATGTCTCAGTTCCAGAAAATCTCGTATTCTTGAGTTTACTTATTCTTAGGCACTATGCCGTCAATTCTTGGTGGGACAAATGACTGTAATAATAATAATAGTAATTTTTCATCTGAAGATGTGCTCTACCGACAAAATATTCTTGTAGGGCATTCCTCACGTTGGTGGATTCTGAAATAATAATCTCATAGAACCTACTGCCGTACAAAAATAATGGGACCGGAATCCAGGATTTTTTTTTTTAATTTTCGGAAATTGAAATTTTTTTTTGGCTTCCGGTCCCATTATTTTTGTACGGGGGTAGGTTCTACGAGAGTATTATTTCATAATCTACAAGACTATTTTGTCGGAAATGTACATCTTTGGATGAAAAATTATTATTATCATTATTACATTCATTTGTACCACTAAGAATTGACGGCATAGTGCCTGAAGTTATTTTTTCATATAGCAGCATCATTCTGAATATATTTCATCCTGGGTCAAATGACCCCCCCCAAATTGTTATATGGGCTTGTAGGCTATTACTCAAATCTATTATTTATGGCGAATGTAATAGGGTTACCTCAAGAACATGTGATATATTTGCAATTCGGTATCCGCAGAAGCAGAAGCCCTCACAAAATACTGTTAAACGAATTATAGAAAACTTTAAAAACTTCGGACGTGTCAAAGCAAGAGTGCAGAGAAACAATTGATGATGAAGAAGAAATTGCCATTTTTGGATATTTTGCTGCATATCCAACAATATCTTTGAGACAAGTTGCAAGAGAATCATAAATTTCATCCATATAAGTTCTCCCTAGTTCAGCACCTGAAAGAAACATTTTTCCACGAAGAGTAAGATTTTGTGAATTCGTTTCAACTTGGTCGCAAGGGAACGAATTATTTTTGGATAATATTATATGGACAGACGAAGCTAAATTTACAAAGAATGGTTTCTTCAACCGACATAATTGCCATTATTGGAGTGCCTCAAATCAGCATGTATTCGGAACTGAATTTCCAAGAGTCTTGGCAGTTCAATGTTTATTGTGCGATAAGAAGTGATAGGCGTCGTGGCACTGCATTTTTATCAAGAAAACTTGAATGGTAAGCAAAAAACAGGGTAAAGGTAAGCTTATCGGGCTTCTGCGTTTTAAAACACTAATTTTTCAGTCAAAAATCTCTCAAAGTATTTCCTTCTTTTGATAGGCCCTTTCTTTACACACTAATCAACCCATATTTCACAATTACAAGCACTAAAACATTATTTTTCTCCAAAAAAAAAGAAACACCGTTCTTTAGGACAACACATAACCAACAAATCTGGATATTTTTATCATTTTATATGTAGTGGGTTGGTAACTGCACGCGCTAACTATTGAAATTTGATTCTGGGCAGATAATTTTTTATTTAAATTGGGAGTGGTTATGGGTTCATTGCAAAGGAAATGCATCTGGACAAAGATAAATTGTTGTATCGATGTCAATGAATAGTTAGCGCGCGCAGTTACCAACCCACTACATATAAAATGATAAAAATATCCAGATTTGTTGGTTATGTGTTGTCCTAAAGAAAGGTGGACTTTTTGTTAAAAAAAATATGATTTTAGTGCTTGTAATTGTGAAATATGGGTTGATTAGTGTGAAAAGAAAGGGCCTATCGAAAGAAGTAAAAACTTTGAGTGATTTTTGACTGAAAAATGCGTGTTTGCAAACGTCAATTTTCAATGTTTGGAGAGCCATATCTCGGAAAGTAGTAGAGAGTGCCGTAAAATAATTTCAGGAGACAAAACTACGTAAGTAACATCACTTTTTTTTATTTGCGCAGAAGCCCGATCAGCTCACTTTTACCAAAAACAGATGTCAATTTCGAAACAAGAATAGAATGAGATGTACTTTTTTGCAGGTGAAGGATATTTGAATATTTTGCATAATTTCGAAATTGAGTACTTGGACACTTTAACAATTGCTGATTATAGAAACCTATTTCATCAACATGACGGTGCACCTCCGTATAATGGTCACTTAGTCAATACTCGTTTACAAGAATTGTTTCATGACCAGTGGATAGCCAACAATGGACCATTTCTTTGGCCGCCCCGTTCTCCAGATTTATCAGTGCCCGATTTTTTCATTTTGGGTATAATTAAAAATCAAGTCTATCAAACTCCATTGACTACCATGGAAGATTGAATGCAACGAGTGTGGAATTCATTTGAGAATCTCAGACCCGATTCAATACAAACGGCAACACATCAAGAATTATTAGTGAGATGTGAAAAATGTTTGGAAGTTGAAGGGCGCCAATTCGAACAATTGGTGACCAAATAATTTTTGTATACCTCTCAATATCGTTAATTGTTCTCTTTCATTAGAATTGTTTTAGAATTTCTTCATCCACATTTTTATATTGGCAGAGATGGAATGTTTTTGAAGTTTTCTATAATTCGTTTAACAGTGTTTTGTGAGGGCTTCTGCTTCTGCGGATACCGAATAGCAAATATATCACATGTTCTTGAGATAACCCTATTACTTTCGCCATAAATAAGAAATAGAATTAAGTAATCTTCATTCGAATAATTCAAACGAGCCGGCATGATTGATTGCAATGACAGACTGCGGGCACCATGGTCAACTTAGAATGAATAAACTCAAGAATACGAGATTTCGAAAACTGTTGAGTGTAGGCATAGATAACCTCTTTCAAAGTTAGCTTCATTTTCGATGCCGAATCGAATGAGAATATAAAATTTGAAAAAATGGACTAACAATAATTTTTTCAGCCGGATCTATATCAATTTCTGGTGAACGCCTTGTATAACTCTAATCGAATTGATATCGAAATTCTAATGAACTGGGTCCTCTCCTACGAACAAATCGATACACAATCGAAAATAAATGATCAGGTCCAGAATTAAAAAATATATATTTTTCGGTCTGCAAACGCAATTTTCAACTTAAAATTTGAAATATTCCGAAAACGGTTAGGCATTATACATGAAACATATTCGGAATCATGCGTAAAATCTAAAACCTTGATAATATACAGGGTGTCCCGTTTTAAATAAGGAAGTTGGGGTCTACTTCCGGTACAACCGGAAGTGTCACAATCTTCAAAATATTTTAGCCGGATAACACTTATCAACAATAGTGAACTCCCAAATTTTCAAATTCGGCCCACCTATGGTTTTCTATATATTGATCGATGCAGTTCCTGGAGGGACCCCCTGTATAGTAGGTAGAACACTGGATAACTCAGTGGAGAAGGGTTCCGGGTGATGGTAATATTAACGTTGAGCCAGGTCTGAAGGGAGAGTGAAGATGGTCGATGTTGATCAAAACGTCCAATACACGAGACAGCTTCTTAGCGCAAAATTCCCTAGCTCAGTACGTACTAGGGGTTGCAACATGTCTATAAATAATGGTAAGAAATCGCTGTATAGATTAAAACTTCTACGTGGTTTGAACTTGATTGTAAAAGTCAATAGGCATAATGAAAGTAACGAAATAAAAAGGTACTCATCTAAATCCTTGGCTTCCCTAACTGCATGCACTGAGGATGGTCCTCTGGACTCCAGCCGGATTTGTGAAGATTCCTCTCCTTAGATGGTGGATGACCTCATAGATAGATTTCGGCTTTCAATCCCTTTAGAGATGATGAAACACATATACCAAAACTTCACAATCACTTTCAACTAAACATAGAGATCTGATCCCCTCACACGAGTTATATTCGGTAAAATGATTAAATCGTATTTTGAATGCAAACAAGTAAACACCTCTATGCTCTCGCCTAAAATCTGTTATTACTGAATTACTTTTTAATTAAAGAAGTGTTAAATGGCACTCACGATCATGAATGCGCGGAGTTCTACAAGAGAAGTACTCCGACTGGCCATACCTTTCTATCACATTAAATATTGTTTTTGAAAAACTAACGGTCGGTTCTCAATGCCTTATTCATTTACAAGTTTATACGGGGGCTCTCATGTGCACATATTGAGCTCGATTAACAAAAAATCCTGATTATTTGCTTGAATATGGATAAGGTTCACTGAAAATATTTATATACAGGCTGTTTCTTAAGTACGTGTAGAAAATTTAGGAGCGTATTGCTGACATCAAAATAAGAAGAAAAGTTCCTATAAAGATATGTCCACAAGTTATTCTTTTCTGAGATACAGAGTGTCAAAGTTGAATTCTAATTTCTATTTTGTTTTGATTAATTTCAAATAAAATTTTGATATTTGGGTGAAATTTGGTATCGGGGAATATTTATTATTGTTTTTGTAAAAAATAAATTCTTGATAGAGGTCACTGCGAGCAACTGTTTTCGAGTTATTGAGATTTGAAATAATCGATGCAAGTGATTTTGAATGACAAGATTTTTTAATACAAAATAGAAATTAGAAATTAGTTTTTTCACAATTAACACAAAATTTGATTTTGTCATTGAAAAATCATCCCAGATACCAAATTTCACTCGAATATCACAAATAATTTGGCATTTATATACTAAAAAACAAATATAATAATTAAACTTTGACACTCTGTATCTTAGAAACGAACAACTTGCGGACATGTGTTTAAAAGAACTTTTTTTCTTATTTCGACGTCAGCAACATGCTCTTGAAGTTTCTACACGTACTTAAGGAACACCCTGTATATATTGTATGTAATAGTAAACAGTTACTGATCTTGAAAGAAATTGATCTGAAGGACAATAAACTGTAACAATCGCGATGTAATCATAACTGCTATAACAATGGAGAATTATTCTCTCTACATCGGTTACACACAGTTACGCCTTCCTTTGATACTGGTGATATTCTAAATGAGAGATATGACCAGTTGCAGCTTCGTGGTATTTGATCGTATAATGGATACCTGGATGTTAGAGATTACATTACTTTTCCTGGCTAATCAAAGACATTCTGAGTATCTCCATCGTAATAACCCTCCTAAACTGCATCTAATCCTCAAACAGTTCCAGAAGTTATCAATCCGAATTCAAATCGTATTGCATAAGCTCATCAATATCAATGCATATGAGCATTACGGAATTCCAGAAATTCTCATCATGAAAGTTTAGTTCGAGTAGTTCTACATTTTGGAGATTATACCTCATTGTAATCAGTATGTATGTTCCGTTTCAACTATACACGTTATACAGAATTCAAAGTATTTTTTTGAGAAAATTAACTATCGAAAGTTGGAAAATAGCAGAGATGGAATCTTGCACCACAATTTGCTTTATTGAAATATTAGTTATTTTTCTACGACTAAGGTTTTAGGCACTGCTCACACAGCGTAAAGTAATATTATTTAGCACAAATGAATTGAAAAATCAACTATTTGTAAAATAATCACCTGTGCGGAAAGTTATATTCTACGCACTGTCTATACAATTTTCAAAAAGACAGATTGTACTCGAAAGTCATCATTTGATAATATGACAAAAATTGAAAACTTCATAAGATAAAACATTCAAGAATGGCTATAATTTATCAATAAAATAACTGCCAGAAAATAATTTTTGAGAATTCGACTTCCGGCAATGGTGGAGGACAGACGGCGTCCACGGTCTGAAGTCAAGTAAATGTTTGTACATGTCATAATATTCAAATAAATGAATATTTTGGAACCTTTAATGTGAATACAATTCAGGAAGAAAGAAACTACCAAAAACACCAAAACTACGTCACAAACACACTCTACGCGCGTTTTGCCAACAAAGTTAGCAGCTTCAGGAGCTAAAAGCTTAATAAACCACTTATCCTAACTTACTTCTATTTATACCACTATTTCTTAATGGACGTCAAATTTTCTAACATTTCGAATCTACCTACTCTAGCAACTACTTATCTCAGGGGCAACCGCACTTATTATCAAATTTTCTGTTGTTTACTTATTCTAGTCATTTACGTGCACTTGTTTTTGATTTGATGACACAAAGGACCACGCACACATCTTATGGGAAAAAGTATTTCGGTGAAAATGGCTGGATTTTTGATATGTTGTAGCTGGAGCCATTCTGAGTAAAAGTCTCTATTGACCCAACTCGATCCTACAACTAGATTCGGCGCTAGAGGGCGCCCAATAATTTATTGTGTGATTTTTGAAGAAAAGCAGCTCAATAAAATAGTATCAATATCCCACTTATATCCAATATTCTGTGCGACCGACCATTCTTAAAATTCGGGAGAAATAGTTTTCGATAATACAAAATAAAAAAACTGCAATGTTGTTCTTCAGGGTTGTTAACAAAATACTCAATTCTTCAGTGAATTAATTCGCAAGAGGTTATAATTTGATTGAGTTTATCATAGGAGGATCAATCAGAATGGTTAGTTGATCGATCAAAATATAATGTGTGTGAGTGTTTGGAATAAGGTAGGGTCCATATTTTATAGAGGGTGGCCCATTAGTGTGAGGGAGTACATTATATATCGCTTATCATGATGAGTATGAAAAAGTATATGGTTTACTTTGTTGCTTGTTATAAAAATATTTCTAAATATACAAAGTCTTTTTTCAAAGCGGGGCAACGATTGGTGAATCTTTTAAATGTACCATCCTTTAACAAAACCCTGAGCAAAACGATTTACATACGGAAGTATTTTCTTTTTTCGAACATTTTGCGAAGTGAAGTTATTGCTGAAAGAAAGAAAATCTTCGGAAAAACAGACTATCACAAATACCATCATAAATACTTTATGAATGGAATTTGATCCAAAATATTTGTGTTATGCACAAAATATGAACAATATACGTTCCTCTTAGTTTTTCAATCAAGGGCCAGTTTAATAACTCCGTGCCTATGATTGAATTCTCCTTGAATTCAGATAAGTAAACTCAGTTCATTCAGTTCAAATCTATTATCAACGGAAATATACTCCTTATATATTCCTTTGAGTTACTCACAAAATATATTCATATTTTATAGCATGCTAAATCCTACACAAACATAAAATTAAATATTTGGTGCCCTCTGTCGCTGAACCTTCAGATATTACGACGTACTTAAGTTAGTAAGGTTAGTTAAGTCAAGATTGAATACTCGAGAATAGTAATGCCTTATTCAAATTGAATGGAGCCTTCCTATGTACCTATTTCAATTTGCATTTTGTTTTGAGAGATCAACTGTTCTGATCGATCATCAATAATAATTAACTCAATCAACTCGTAGGCTCGAAGGCGAATTTTTCCACCTAAACTTTGATTATATTGGAAACTACCCTGTAGAATTTTTTTTTTGTTTTATAGAAGAATCATTCACTATCTTAGTAACGCTCAGTTCAACATCAGTTGACTATCAATTACAAAAAATATGTAAATGTTTTCAATTTATCTGAATTCACTAAAAAATAATGAAATTTGTGATTTGGGGTAATTACATGAATATATAGTATGGACCATTCCTCATACCAAACACTCTGTATTCATAGCTTCATTATTTTTTGGTCTATCAACAAACCATTCTGATTGATCCTAAATGATAAACTCAATCATCCTATGACCTCGTAGGCGAATTGATTCACTGAAGAATTGAGTTTATTGTTGACAACCCTATAGAAAAACAATGGCGTTTTTTTATTTTGTTTTATGGAAAAAGATTTCTTGCTAATTTTAAGATTGCTCAGTCCCACAGAATTTTGGATATAAGTGAGATTTTTTTTATCCAGCTGAATCTCTTTAAAAATCACAAAATTTCTGATAAGGTGCCCTCTAGCGCCAAATCTAGTCATACGATCGAGTTGGGCCAATGGAGACTTTTACTCAGAATGGCTCCAGCTACAACATATCAAAAATCCAGCCATTTTCACAAAAATACTTTTTTCCATTAAATGTGTGCGTGGTCCATTCTTGGAAAAAATAATAACTTATGAATTTATTGTGAAGAACGCGCGTCGAGTGTGATTGTGTCGTAGTTTTGGTGTTTTGAGTAGTTTCTTTTTTCTTGAATCACGTTATAATATGTTGAAAATCAACAGTTCAGACAGTACATTGCATCGTTTATGAGTGTTTTGTATTATTGTCCAATTTTATAGCTCTATACGCCGGTACCCAGGTCCGATGGCAAAGGATTTGTCGGAGATAGGGGTGATGCTGTTATTTAAAACAATTTTTTAAATTATTTATTATTACCAGATCTGAAGAAATTGATGTCGTAAGACGTCAGAAATCTAATAAACCTAACTAAAAATGCATTTTCGTCATGAGCTTTTTGTACTCGCGTGTTATGTTGAACTTGATGGCTTCGCCTCATTTAACAAACCTCACGCTCATACATAGAAAAGTCCTACTTAACGAAATTGTATCATTAATAACTATTATGTTCAGCTCTGTGGTGGCCTTATCGACCATCTTCAGAGCTCACATCTCCGAATTGTTCATCAGGTACAATATTTCCATCTTCCAATCGGTTTCACCTTTGTAGGTCAAGCTGTAGATAAAGATAAGATGCTCTCTCAACCAGAATGAAAGACGCAATTGGCATATACTACTTTTTATGAGATAGTTTATGATGAAAATACCGGTTTTTGCCCCAGCAAAATCGCTTTATGGTTGAAAAAAAAATTGTGAAAAAAATTACAACCTTTTTATTTTTCTGCGAATATCTCAAAAAGTATTGGAGGAATCGTTCTATATAGAATTATAAATCCTACAAAATGGTTTCTTATACGACCTGATCGGTGCATTTTTCACTGAGAAAATCCAGGAAAATCTCGAAAAATAGACCATTTTTCAAAAATTTATAATTTTTATAAACCTGAAGCTATACAAACAATATTGCGGAAACTGATAGATAATAATATGTGGTTCAACTGTGTGCAAGATTGTTTCTGTCCGCTGTGTAGTTTTTGCACAATCGCGTTATAAACAATTTGAGTGCAAATCTTTCTTAATGCGCCGATTCTAGATGTTGAAAACAATATCTAAACAGTATTGCATTATTAATATTGATATACAGGGTGGGTCACGTTCGATGGTACCTTAGACGTTTACGGAGAACGGGACATAGAATCATTCTGAAAATTTGGTTTCTCAAATAGTTGCTCTTGGTCTATCAATCTAAACTATTTTCAGCAATGCAGCTTTGCCGCTTATACCAGAAAGTAGCAGCATCTTTGTTGTTTCAAATGGGTCACCCTGTATATTACCGCATTTTTGAACTTGTAATTCCTTTCTCATTATTTCTGCATCATACTCCCCTATACCTATCTCTAACGGTTTTTGAGATATTGGTTATTTTCCATACTTTTTATCCAAAACATAGCTCGAATTTAATGTTTATTTCTGCGGTATTTGGATTCTTAGGAAGTTGCAATTTTGTGATTAGTTCATCAAGATCATGTACATTGAATCTGCATAGACAAGTTTGTTCTGCGTTATACAGGGTCGTTCAAAATTCATGATCTTACGAATAGGGTGAAAGTGCGTTTTTTTAAATGGAACATTCTGTATATTATGAAATATCCTGAAAGATGACTAAATTTCCTTCGAATTGATATATCATGTTCCTATACTTAAATAGCCAGAATTCCGAGATAATAGCAATTTTCACTTGTAATCTCCCAAGTGATTGAATTATTGCCGGAAATTTCTCGAGTACATAAATTTTCTTTGAAAATTCATGTACGAGATAAATTTACGGCAATAAATTTAAGCACGAAGGGGATTCGGTAAGAAAATTTCACACCGAGAAATGAAAATCATCCCACAATTCATAATAAATAACTAACTATGGTTTCACCTATTTATAACCACTGAAATATTGATATGTAAAATATTTAACAAAATTTTCATCAGTAAATGTGTTTAAAGGAACAAAAAAAAAATAAATCGATTTTTTTTGAAAATTTCACACCTCACTTTTGTAGCCAATCAAAAAATTCGTTCTGGTTTAGATACCAAGGCAACCCTAAAAATTTCCGGAAATTTTTATCCTCCTCGGCACCCTGGGCAAAATTATTAAGTGGAAATTTTTCTGTCAAACATTTGACATGTGACAAGTTAATATTTTGCTTTAATGTACAAATGGAGGTCTAGTTTTCATATGAAAGGAGAACATTATGTATTTACTAGATATTTGGAATGTGTCTGAAAACATTTTCTCCACGATTATTGCAGAAATTGTCAATTCTTAAATCATATTTCAGAAGAAGTTAAATACACCATTTGTCACAAGTTTTTATCACAAGTCCCGTGGCTCAGCGGTAGTGTTGCGGCCTATGAGTCGCTAGGTCGATGTTTAAATCCACGATGAGAACATAACGTTTTTATTTTTTTTGTTCCAAATTTAAACACATTTATTGATGAAAATTTTGTTGAGTATTTTACATCTCAATATTTCAGTGGTTATAAATAGTTCAGGTAAAACCATCGTTAGTTATTTCTTATGAATTTTTGGATGATTTTCATTTCTCGGTGTGAAATTTTCTTACCGAATTCCCCTCGTGCTTGAATTAATTGCCGTAAATTTATCTCGTACATGAATTTTCAAAGAAAATTACCATCGTCGCTTCGCGACTCGGGTAATTTTCAAAAAATTCATCTACTCGAAAAATTTCCGGCAATAATTCAAGAACAAGTGAAAATTGCTATTATCTCGGAATTCTGGCTATTTAGGTATAGGAACATGATATATCAATTCGAAGGGAATTTAGTCATCTTTCAGAATATTTTATAATATACAGGATGTTCCATTTAAAAAACCGCACTTTCAACCCTTTTCGTATCTAGCAGTAAGATCATGAACTAAACACAAAATTGCAACTTCCTAAGAATCCAACTGCCGCAGAAATAAACGTTCAATTCGAGCTATGTTTTGGATAAAAAATATGGAAAATAAACCAATTTCTCAAAAACTGTTAGAGATAGGTATAGGAGAGTATGATGCACAAATAATCAGAAACGAATGACAAGTTCAAAAATGCGGTAATATATAGGGTGACCTATTTGAAATAACAAAATTGCTGCTACTTTCTGGTATAAGCGGCAACGCTGCATTGCTGAAAATATTTTAGATCGATAGACCAAGAGCTACTACTTGAGAAACCAAATTTTTAGAATGATCCTATTTCTCGTTCTTCGTAAACGTCTAAGATACCATCGACCGTGACCCACTCTGTATAGCATTCAACCAATATTGGCCCCAATATTATATGTAACAATCTACATTCAGAATCCAATATTTTTAATATGATATTGTTTTTTCAATATTCAACCAATTTTGGATCAATATCATTTTAACATTCACAATATATCTACAGAGTGTCCAAGATAAGAATGAACAGCATAGGTATATCGGAAACGGTAAGAGATACGGGGTCGATTGAATTAGAGAAAAGTAGCGCATTTATATGCCCAACAATATGCCATTTAGAAAGTTTTGATATTCCGAGTAGTTACGGAGATATCCGAGAAAAACCGAAATTTGAGAATTTCGTTTTTATTTTCTCCTAGGTTTATTTTCAAAGGAAATGTAAAACAAATAGCACTTTGTCATGGTCACTTTTTAAGGACTACCTGATGACGTAAGCAGAATTTTTCTGCGACGTTTCGTCTTTTAGAAAACATCAACTTTTCAGTTTGATATGGGCCGAAACTAAAGTATACCCTGTATACGACTCCATTTTTCATTGTGAATACAGCAACGTATCACACAGTATGATTTGAGAACCATTTCTAGCGCAAAATTAAATTTAATGATTACTTAACCTGTTTTTCTTCAATTTTAGATAGTAGGCGCTGGAAAAATGTCATATTTTGTTACATGAAGTAAATTAATTAGTCTTATTTATACAAGTATAAATTTTATCTTACCACTTGCCGGAATTTTTGCGTTGTTGAATACAAAGATAAGTCGCAATATCAAAAGTTTAGTTTATAGATGTAATTGTAATGTAATAACAAGGAGCTAATATGTATTACAGGAAAATGAACAGAAACTTATAACAAGTGTTCAAATAACCCGCCGTTATTTTCTAAGCACAAGTACGCTCTTCTCACAGACGAATTCAAAACTTGAGTTAACATATTAGGAAAAATATTGTTAAAGGATGCAGTAACCGATCTTAGCATATCTTCTTCATTTTGAAAATTATGATTAGAGTACACTTTATTCTTGATATATCCCCAAAGGAAAAAGTCTAGTGGGGTTAGGTCGGGGGACCTTGCAGGCCAGGATGTAGCACTATGAGAACCAATCCACTGTCCTGGGAAGCGACGGTTCAAATAATCACGAACAATTCTAGAGTTATGTGCTGGAGCACCATCTTGTTGAAACCAGCAGCTGTGAGTAACCGCTAATGGTAAATTATCTAGAGTATCTTCCATATCATTTACTAACAAATTTATGTACCGCTCTGCTGTTAAATTGTTTTGGTAGATAATAGGCCCAATTACATTCGTACCGAGAATTCCAACCATCATGTTGAAACCGAAACGATGTTGATGTCTGGACACTTTGTGTACACGCGGATTCTATTGTGACCATAATAATGAACATTCCGCTTATCAAAAATACCACTGTTGGTGATCATACTTTCATCAGACCAAATTATTTTGAAAGGGAAATTTTCATCGTCTTGGCATTTTCTAGTGTACCATTCACAAAAGGTTCTTCGCCTTGCATCGTCACCTGGTCTGAGTCCGTGACAAATCCTAAATTTATATGGATGATATTAATTTTTTCTTAAAATGAAGTGAGCGGTAGATCTAGCTACTACGATATAATCTTCAGTGGTACGAGTGGATACCCAGGATTTTCGACAACGGCCTGTAACACATCACGCTAACTTTCTTCGTTAGATAGCTTTTGCCGGGAAACCACAGGTTTTTTAAATGATCCGTATTATTTTAAATTGAAAACTAACCGTCTTAATATTGATTTACTAGGGTACCGCCTCTCTGGATACTTATTAGAGTACGCACGTTCAGCATCAACACAATTTCTTTGGCACAAAATGTAATATGACAACATATCAAATTTTTCTGTATTCGAAAAACTGCTGTTTTCCATTTTTAACACAAATTAGGTAGGTAACGAGATGTAAAAGTAGGAACGGTAATATGTCAAAAATTCTACCAAACTACAGTATTATTATGACAACAGATCATTATGTGTCATTTTTTCCAGCGCCTACTATCTAAAATTGAAGAAAAACAGATTAAATAATCACTAAATTTCATTTTGCGCGAAAAACGGTTCTAAAATCGTATTGATTGATACGTTGCTGTATTCCCAATGGAAAATGGAGTCGTATATAGGGTATATTTTAGTTTCGGCCCATATAAAAATAAAAAGTTGATGATGTTTTCTAAAAGGCGAAACGTCGCAGAAAAATTCTGCTTACGTTATTAGGTAGTCCTTAAAAAATGGCCATGACAAAGTGCTATAAGTTTTACATTTCCTTCGAAAATAAACCTAGGAGAAAATAAAAACGAAATTCTCAAATTTCGGTTTTTCTCGGATATCTTCGTAACTACTCGGAATATTAAAACATTCTAAATGGCATATTGTTGGGCACATAAATCCGCTACTTTTCTCTAATTTAATCGACCCCGTATCTTTTACCGTTTCCGATATCCCCATGCTGTTCATTCTTTTCTTGGACACACTGTATATTGGCCCAATATGAAAGCAAGATTCAGCCAATATGATGTACTACCTGGGAAGTGAGCTCATCCGCGACAAATTATCATCACCATCTATGTGATCAAATATCAAGTACTTACACGGTTGTCTACAATATCCAAATCTATAATATTGTTACTTTTTGTCATTCTGTTAACGGCATTTCATGTTCACGCGCTAAAACGTAGTAGTCAGTTGTTTGGTTGCTAAGGCGTTGTTATTCAGAGAAGCGACGAAGTTGATTGTCAACTTTGACACATGTAATTTTCATAGAATAAAAAACTCATTTTCCACAACGCATTGTCGTATTCAAAGCATCGAAACATCAACATCTAATGGTCCTTCGAGCCGTATTTCCAAAAAGTATCGCAAAATTCAATAATTGCTACAGAAATCATCCAAACAAGACGTCACCATCAAGGCAGAAAGTAGTGCAGCGGACCAAACGATCATTGGCGGAATCAAAGCGACACGTTATAAGCAGCCATCGACTGGCAGACTTTCAAACATCCAGAAATAAGAACACACAAAGCTAGTAACTGAAACCACGTGAAAAATCACCAAAGACAAGGTGGGTGCATGCATGACTTTATTTGAGTCGACACGGAAACACGTTTGGTACATTTGAGCGAGAATAATCATCATATCGACGTACAACATGGTGGGCATGAAACGTAAACGGGGAAGTTTGATAGCAAAACTCACATCATTCACCAAATATTTAAGAAATATCACAGATAGGATTGCTCTCAACCCCGTTGAAAAACAGAACTAGGATTCTTTGAAATTGAGGAACGTTTACATAATAATCTTAATTTGTTGGCAGAGTTCAATGAAATTCAGGGTCAAATTGAACTAGAAGTTGATGAGGATACCCTAGAGAGAGAGCACAGTGAAAGGGGGCATTTTGAAAGAAATTATTACAATCAGAATTCCATTGCAAAAAAGATTTTAAATGATAATTTTACTCAAAAGAATCCTGGATCTGTCAAAACAATCTCTCCAGGGAATCAACATCAGGTACAAAATATACTGCCATGAAATTAAAACCCATCGAAATTCCAAAATTTAACGCTTCATATCACAGTTGGTTAGAATTTGCTGATTTATTTGAATCTTTGATAAATAAAAACGAGTCCTTGGACGACATTCAGCGTTTTCATTATTTACGAGCATCATTGGAGGGAGGTGCAGCGCTGGTAATTCGTTCCATTGAGTTCACTAGTGATAACTTTTCAGTAGTATGGAATGCATTACGAGAAAGATATGACAATAAACGACTTTTGATTTCCAATCATGTTAAATCTTTATTCAACATATAATGCATACAGAAAGAGTCATCGTTAAATTGCGGCAACTAATAGACACATTTTCAAAAATATTACATTCTCTTAGTCAGCTTGGACAAAGTACAGACACCTGGGATGTTTTACTCATTCATCTAATTTCAACAAAGTTGGATCCATCCACACTGAGAGAATGGAAAAATGACAAAGTTAAAAAAGACGTACCGACATTTCAACAAATGAAATCATTTCTAAAATCGCGGGCAGATTTTTTGGAAACAATTGAGACTAATCAAGCAGACAAAAAACAGCATCCGAATACGCATTCAAACAACTCACATCAATTGTAAAAAACATCGAAAACGAAACCAACTATTTTACTGTAATTCATTTTGGAGAAACATGCAATATTCTAGTTCAGAGATTCCAGAAGTTAGAACAAGTGTAAAAACCTTGATTGTTAATAACAGGGATAGGTTAAATTTTATAGAAAAGTTTTCTGATTTTCTTAAACTTCGAAGATGCGTTGCATTCATATTTAGATTTATAAACAATTGCAAATTAAAACATGATAAGCGTTTACGTGGAACGCTAACCGTTGAAGAGCTTAATTGTGCTTGTCATTATTAAATCAGCACAACATGAATTTTTTCCAGTAGAACTTAGTATTCTGTCAGAAAATAAGATTTTAGATAAGAAAGGTAATAATGAACACAGACAGTGACGGAGTTCTGAGAGTCGGTGGACGTCTAGAAAACTCAGATTTTCCATATACTAAAAAACATCCAGCTATTCTTTCTTCCAATCACATCGTGACAAAAATAATATTCAAATATTTCCATAAAAACTTAATGCACTGTGGACCTCAATATTTATTAGCTAACATTCGAGAAGAATATTGGGTCTTGAAAGGTCGACAGTTAGCCCGAAGTACTATACATAAGTGTGTTCGTTGTTTTCGACTTCGTCCCAAACTTACCCAACCTATAATGGGAAATTTACCTGCCCAGCAACTCACTCCAAATCCACCATTTTTTGTCACAGGTGTAGATTATGCAGGACCTTTGTTGATCAAGGACAAAAAAGATAAGGGTTGTAAATTAATAAAATGTTACATATGCATTTTCGTATGTTTTAGCACTAAAGCTGCTCATGTTGAGCTTGTAACTGACTTGTCCAAGGACACATTTTTATTGGCATTGAAAAGATTTATTTCCAGAAGAGGTAAACCAAAATAGATTATCTCAGATAATGGTAGTAATTTTATAGCAGAAAACAGTGATATAAAAGAATTGAGTAAAGTTTTAAAACTAAATACATCTCATTTAACAGACTCTTTGTCAAAAGATAACATAACGTGGACATTCTCACCACCATATTCACCTCATTTCGGTGGTCTTTGGGAAGCAGGAGTAAAAACGACTAAACATCACATGAAACGTGTTGCTCATTTGACCTATGAGGAATTGTATTCTGTGTTGGTTCAAATTGAGGCCATCATGAATTCCCGTCCTCTGTTCCCTCTGTCGAATGATCCAGATGATTTATCCCCCCTAACACCAGCCCACTTTCTCGTCGGAAGACCGGAAGATTCTAGGCCCAGATCTCTTAAACACACCTATGAATCGTTTAAACAGATACGAACTCATTCAAAAGTTATCTCAACATCTGTGGGAAAGGTGGAACAAGGAATACATTTCTGAACTACAGAAACAAACTAAATGGACTAAAGGGAGCAAAAAAATTGATCAAAACAGATTGGTACTGATCAAGGAAGACAAGGTGCCACCATTGAAGTGGAAGCTGAGACGTATAGTTGAAGTGATACGTGGTAGTGATAGTGTAGCCCGGGTTTTCAAAATAAAAACTTCCAGTGAACTATTTACACGTTCATTTGCCAAAATTTGCCCATATTGCCACTTTATGAAATAGACTGAAATGAACTTCACTAGTTAATTTTAGCCAGAAAAGTATAGCTTATATTTCTTTCTCTTTCAGTTTATTTTTGTTATTATTTATTCTAATGGGCACGATTATGCCAATGCCGGGGGTATGTAACCTTTTGTCATTCTGTTAACGGCATTTCATGTTCACGCGCTAAAACGTAGTAGTCAGTTATTTGGTTCCTAAGGCGTTGTTATTCAGAGAAGCGACGAAATTGATTGTCAACTTTGACACATATAATTTTGATAGAATAAAAAACTCATTTTCCACAACGTATTGTCGTATTCAAAGCATCGAAACATCAACAAATATTGCATAGATGATGAAACATCCCACTAAAAGAATTCCTTCCTTCTGTGCCATCTGAATCAACCAAACTATTTGATGGAAGGTTTAGGGCCCGTTATTTGCTGTAAACTTCAATTCTGATATAGTAGATCGAGTCGATATATAATTAACTCTGTCACCAGGTCATGACAACGTACACATATGCCGTATCAATTCAATTTGAATATTCCCCCAATAACGAAGCTTGTGATTATCTCATGTAGCGTGTGTGTCTCGTGCAATTTCAGATACGGAATGGATGTATTTACGTAATAATGAAATATTAATAATGAGAGGATTCAGAAAATTGTAATGTAGTATTAGAGAACTAACGTACGAAAGCGAAGAAGAGCCACAAGGAATAAAAAAATTATTTCGCCTAATTCCGACTTCGCAACTCGGAATTAGTATAATTCCGACTTCAAAACTCGGAATTAGTATAAATTTGACTTGACAACTCGGAATTACTGGAGAACTTTGAAAATTCAATAGAGCTGGTGGGCCCTGAGATCTTTGAAAAAATATACCAGTTTCAGATATGATATTACTGTGGTTGAACGCTTGGCGGTAACACTGAAATTTTTAGAAACTGTAGATTCTAATCATAGCTTGATGTATCAGTTTTGTATATTTATCATCCACAACACCTAGGAGTTCGCAGTGACTGCTATATACTAGATGTGTTTCTGTGTCTTCTTTGTTTTTCAATTATATACATACAGCACCGACAATGTTGCCAGCAATGACAACAGAAACCCTTTGATGACACACATAAGAGTTGAAAACGTATTTTTGCCCCTTTTTCAATGGAAACGGGAGCGAAAAGTTTGTTTCCACCAAAAACACAACAGGCGCGTTTGTTGAAGAAAATTTTCAGATTTATTGTTAAATTGTTGAGTTGATGTTTTGTTTATGTTTCATTTGTTTGATGTGGCTACGGTATAAGAGTTGAAAACGTGTTTTTTCCTATTTTTTTAATGGAAACGGGAACGCGAAAAATTTGTTGCAACCTAAAACATAACACGTTTTTTTGATGAAAAGTTTCAGATTTGTTGTTGGATTATTGAAAAACATTGAGTTGATATTTCATTTCTGTACCTTTGGTGGTTTTATGTGGACCCGGCCATAAGAGTTAAACACGTGTTTTTTCTTTTTTTTTTAATGGAAACTCATCAATTAGTAAAAGAAAAATCTGTCAGATTGGCAAGATGAAATAAAGTAATGATCAATAATGAACGTGTTGCTGTAGAAAAGTTGCTAAGCATAAAACTAGTACTTTTCTTACGATTTTCTCCAAATAACGTATGCTCTTTCCCATGAAAAATACTTAACAAGTGCGGAAAGTTATATTCTCCAGCATGCTACTGCCGATGTGGCGGGCGGAAAAGAGGCGTTCTGATGATATCAAGTAATAACTATTTACACAAATGCACATGAATTGACGAGTTAGAATCCTAATGATTACAATGATTCCAAGTTGTAAAAACGAAATTATACTAATTCTGAGTTGTGGAGTCGGAATTATGATAATTCCGAGTTGAAAGTCGAATTTATAAAAATTCCAATTTGTAAAGTCGGAATTAGGCTAATTTCGAGTTGTGTCAACAGATGCGTGCACTCGGAGATTCGAAAATTGGAGGTTGTTTCACCTCATCCGGTTAGCTCACTCTCCGAGCACAGCATAGACGCAAATCCAGCAACTCCTGAACTCTTCTTTTAGGATCAGTCAGAAACAGTACGAATTCTTTTCTTACGACATCTCATTTTGCTATGCCAGGCTGTAGATTCCAAGAGGAGCTACAACCTGGCCAGAAAAAAAACGCAAACTGCTAAAACAACAGCAAAAAGCAGCAGGTGAGTCATCCGGCTACCACTCCCCGAAGAAAACCACTACCCGGGCTCTTCTGTGGCATCAGGATGACTGAATTCCAAAAAAAAATCAACCACCATGCACCCCCTAAGGTTGAGGCCTGGAAGGATGAACGCCCCAGCACTCGTACGTACTCGAAAGCTCACCCCCCCTATCCACCACCCCCGCTCGTTAAATCGGTTCTCATCCTGATGACTGGCAATCAGCAGAATAACATCTGACCGTTTGATATGGAGTGCCCAGCCCATTATCGGCATGAAGCTCCCTTATATCTGACATGAGTTGATTTTTAAAACAATGACTTTACTTTTTGTGCATGGTGCCCCCCTGAAACTGGCTGAAGGCCTGAAAAAACTCTCGGCTGAGGGCCGAGTGCTGTGAACTGAGTTAACTGAAATTGAAATTACTTCTTGGTCGGTTCATCTTGGTATTTGAAACATAAAAGCATGATTTATCGTGATTTGGTGCCTGTTGAAGTAGACGTTGGCGTCGCTGAAGGTCTCACCTCCGCCGTAATTCTTCAGGGGTGTCGTTGGTTTACTGGACGTCTGTATTTGTCTCTGTCTCTGTCTCTGTCTGTTCTCGTGGAGCTCCGTGAGCAGCGGGTTCGTGTGGGTCTCTACTCTGTCTAGAGTAGTCCCCACATGTTGTCTAAACAGTCTGTCGATATAGTCTGGGTGGATGTCTAAGTCTCGATATATGAACCTGTTGGGCATATATTGTGGTGCGTCTGTTGCCATCCTCAGGCAGACGTTGAAAAAGGTCTGTATCCTCTGCCTATAACTGTTCGCGCACTGCCCCCAAGCAGTGGATGCGTACAATATGATAGGCAGAAGAATTGTCTTGATGAGGCGTAGTTTCAACTCGAGTGCCATGTTGCTCCTACGTCCGATGAGTACAGCTTATGACTTGCGGCTTTCGCTATAGCTAATCTGTGTGAGACGTGCCTCTGAAACGTGAGTTTCTTGTCCAAGGTTACTCCTAGGTAAACGGCTTTGTCTACCCATGGAATTCTCTCATCGTTCATAGTAACATGGCCATCGGGTGTCCTACGTCGCCTCGTGAACAGTATGGCCTTGCCTTTGTTTGCATTGATTCCGATCTTTCAACAATTGAACCACGGTTCCACTTGTTTATCTGAAGTTGCAGCTTCGATGTTACTCCTCTCTCATGAGATGACTCAGCAAAGATTGCCGTGTCATCTGCATAGAGAGCAAGTTTGGTCATGGGGTTGTCCGACATAGGCATGTCTGCAGTGTAGATCGAAAGACTGAATTCCAAAGCCAAATTAGTTTCTTAAATAAAGAAAGTGGACATATACTCCGGCCAATGCCGGAGCAAAACCGCTGGTGGGCAGAGCCTATTAGCGCTCCGCTCCCAGATATATTCTCGAATAAAAAATTATTTTTAGTATTTCTGACCGAGGATGACACTTCCCCCCTTCAAGGATTGGCTTGGTATAGAGATGAAATGCCGTTGGTTTGTTCTGAAAAGCACCTTCCTTTTTTGGTCTCTTGGCGTTTATTTATATAAACAACAGCTAAAAATAATAAAAAAACTAAAAAGAAGAACTATAATTAGTACAAATGAAATCATTCAGTACTGCTCCCGGCTGTCCAAAACTTGTAGATGTTCGAGTTCCCAACTTATCGTATGGATTCCAGTAAACTCCTTCACGAAACTTTTATGTAACGGAATGTAACATATTTCCACATACGCTCATTACCCAGCTTCTAAAGAGATACCTCATATCTCTTTGCCCTTGCCCACTGGCTGAGGACAATCAACCGTTGGTGAGGCAACTTCCGCTATGTCGAATCACCCCAGCCTCCTGACGTGGGAACAACTGACTGGCTGCGGGAATGGTACATTACCAGTCGAACCCACGAAGGACATGGGTACTCAGATCCACTGGCATAACTCGCTTTAGAATCGTCTCGAAAGAACATCCAAGAAAACTTTCCGATAAGTTCCTCCATGTCCGGGTTACTGGAATTTTCGAGGCTCTGCCTCCCACTGGACTGCACCGCAAATCCTTATTCGCTGAGCCCCACGTTGGGCGCCATGTCAACAAATGCGTCTACTCGGATATTCGGAAATGTTTGCCTCATCCGGCCTTCTCACTCTCCATCAGCATAGTCGCAAATCCAGCAACTTCGGAACTCTTCTTTCAAGATCAGTCAGGAACAGTACGAATCCTTTTTGTGATGGTTGGTTTTGAAACAACAATATCTCATCTTCCAATGCAAGGCTGTAGATTCCCAAGAGGAGCTACAACCTGGCAAAAATTACTTTTAAAAACGCAAACAGCTAAAACAATAGCAAAATTTGGCTAAAAGCTGCGGCTACCACTCCCCGAAAAAAATCAGAACTAAATTTAAGAGCCAAATTGGTCTCTTAAATGAAGAAACCGGACATTTACTTCTGCCAATACCGTAGCGAACCCGCTGGTGGGCGGAGCCTATTAGCGCTCCGCTACCAGATATACTATCGAGTCAAAAATTAGTTTGAGTATTTCAAGCAGAGTGTAGTATAAGGTTATCAACGATAAGTGAGCTATGGGAAAATCAATAAGGATTGTCAGTTAGTTTTTGGAAAGTTGTTAAAAGCATTGGTTTGATAAATAAAGATCTTTTTAAAAATTCACCAATTTATTACATGGTGTCAGGTGAAAAACTGGAGATCTAATATGAATTGAGAACAAGAGTCTATATTGCAAGAAACGAATAAATATGATGACCACAGAAGAGGAACCAATGAATATGATGACAAATATGAACGTGATGAAAGTGACAAACGAATAGAAAAATTTTCCGGATGTATGAGATGCGGCAACAGACGAGGACACGGAAAATTTAAATGCCTAGCAAATTGTGTGAGGTGCCATAGATGTCATTTGCCTGGACATTCTGCTTCCTATTGTCGAACATCTAAAGTGTCAGAAATCAGAGAAAATCATTCCAATACAAGATCAAATGATTCTGACGAAAATAGCGAATATGGGTTCATGGGAGGAATAAATAATATCAATTCTATCTCTAATAAAAACCCATGGATGATAAATCTTGTCATAGGAAACTTCCAGAAGCGAAACCTGAGATTCAAAATTGACACAGGCGCAGATGAAACAATCATTTCCAGTTTGGACTACGAAAACCATTTGAAAAATGAATTTCCTTTGAAGAAAACGAATGCCACATTGGTTGGTCCCGGCAGTGGACAAAGCAATATACTCAAAATCTTGGGTCAAATCATTATTCCTGTTCAGTGGAAAGGAAAAATTATCAATTTAAGTTGTTATGTGATTGACACAACTGAAAATTTATTAGGTAGCCCAGCTCTTGAAATGTTGAAAGTTGTTCAGTGGAAAAATAACAAGTTGTATGTAGCTGAGGAAGTACAAGGAATTCGTGAAATAGAAAACCGTTCAGATATTTCTTCAGAGATGTTTAGGAGAAATATTATAGAAACAGTTCCAGATTTATTCAACGTTGGTCTTGGAAAAATTTCAAATACGCAATAAGACTTTCCGAATCTTACATACCATTTGCCATCAACACACCAAGAAGAGTGCCTTTTCTCCTTTTGGAAAAAGTGAGGAATGAACTAAAATGGATGGAAGATGATGGCGTTATAAAAAAAATTGAAGAAGCCACAGAATGGTGTTCTCCGATGGTAGTTGTACCAAAAAAAGATGGAGCGGTTCGCATTTGTAGTGATTACATAGAACTGAATAAGTATGTAATGCGAGAAAGATTCCAGTTACCTTCAGTGGAAGAAACTTTGGCAAAGATATGTGATGCGAAAGTATTTTCAAAACTAGATTTTTCCTGTGGATTTTGGCAACTCAGATTGGACGAAAAATCGAGGAAATACACGACTTTCATAACACCTTTTGGACGGTACTTTTATAAACGGGTTCCTTTCGGGATCACCAGTGCTCCAGAAATATTCCAGAGGACAGTTTCCACTATGACAGACAAATTAAAAATTCGTTGTGTCGTTGTTCATGCTGATATTAGTTTTCGGGAGAAATATTAAAGAACATAACTCGAATTTGGAAATAATACTGAAATCTTTAACTGAAAATGGAATAAAACAGAATGTAAAAAAATGCGAATTCCTCAAATCAGAAACATCATATTTGGGATATATTGTAGGAGAGAAAGGTATAAAGGTTGATCCTCGAAGTGTTCAAGCCATTAAAGAATATCCAGTTCCTCAAAATAAAACGGATGTTAGAAAGTTTTTGGAACTTGTCAATTATGTGTCAAAATTTGTGAAAAATTTGCCCGAAAAGACTGAATCTATACGACAATTATTGAGAGACAATAGACAATTCATGTGGTCTGAAAAACAACAAAAAGATTACGAAACTTTGAAATCCGATATAGTGTCATTTCCTGTATTGGCAAAATTTTCAACCAGCAAATCATCACGTGTGTCTGGAGATTCGTCACAGTACGGTGTTGGTGCGGTTTTGGAGCGATTGCAACATGATGGGTGTTAGAGAAACCTATTTTTTTCTGTTCAAAAACATTAACAGCCGTATGTATGGTCAATCGCCAGCGACTCGCCAGTTTCGCCGTTCGTTACAAAAGGATTATAATGCACAGTCGAGCTCCAAAAAAGTGACAACAACGCGATAAGTCACATTTTGGCGGAACGCTGGCGATGTACCACTTTTTTGGAGCTCGACTGTGCATTATAGTTCTTGTGTAGTGAGCGGCAAAACTCTGGCGAGTCGCAGGAATTGACTATGCATACGGCTGTAAGTGAGGCCGAAAAACGTTACGCGCAAATTGAGAAAGAAGCCATAGCAATAGTTTGGGCTTGTGAAATACTTGAATAGTACCTGCTTGGATCAGAGTTTGAGATCCTAGAAGATCATAAACCACTAAGAGTCATATTGACAACCCAGGAAATAAACAAACTGTCTAATAGACTGCAACGTTTCAGAATGAGACTTTCAAAATTCAACATGTCAATTAAATATGTTCCTGGAAAGACATATGTTTCTGATGCCTTATCTAGAGCTCCAATTCAAGAAGGATCATCTGATGAGGATATAATTCTCAAACAAGATAACAACGTTTACATAAACGCAATAATATCAGCAGTTTCGGATACTGGACTTCCACTGGAAATGGTGATAGTGAAACAAAACGAAGATGAACCAATACAAAGAATAAAACAGTTCATTATGAATAACTGGCTTTACTTTTGTTGAAAATAGTCGAAGATTTGAGAAGAGCAGCAGTTTATTTTTTATCACTCTGTTTGAATTTTTTATGACTTTGGAACGATTTGTCAATTTTTGAAGTAACACGTCAGACAATTAAAAATATAGAAGTTGTGTTTTACAATTTATAAAAGCCGTAACTGGAGTATTGTTCCATTGGAGAACCTTTAAGAAACGTATTCTTCACCGGTTAGGTGCTGTATTACGAATTTGAATCATTTGGCGACCGTGACAGGACCATGGAAAAATTACTCGAGGCTTTGGATGTCCACCGAACTTCCTTCATGCGGATTTATCTAGAAACGGTCGGACTGATGGAGAACGTAGATTTCGATATGGGTGATGTACAAGGGAACACGAGAGTACTAGACCAGAAAATGGAGATGATTCAAGTATTGGATAAGCAGCTGCTAGAAAAAATGTTAGACGAGGATACACCAGGAGATGAAGTGGATGAAGAGGTAGCAAGGTCGGATGAACTGTTGGGTAAATATAACAGACTCAAAGCTAAAATTGATCAATATTCATTAAGAGTTCCATCTGATCATTCCACTGCCCCTGCTGTCAACACAAGTCAAATAAAACAAAAAATTAAATTACCTAAGATAGAACTCAATAAATTTTGTGGCGAAATAAAAAATTGGTTGCCGTTTTGGTCTCAATTCAATAGGATTCATACTGATGATTCCATTTCTACGGAAGATAAGTTCCAATATTTAATTCAATCCACTGTCCCTAACTCCCGTGCCCATCAATTGGTAAAAAGCTACCCGCCAACAGTTGAGAATTACCCAAAGGTCATAGAAAGTCTCAAATCTCGTTTTGGTCGTGAAGACCTACTGATAGAAGTTTACGTTCGAGAATTATTGAAATTAATTTTGACAAATCTGAATTCTAAAGTTAAGCTCAGTTTTTTGTATGATCAAATTGAATCGCAGTTAAGATCTTTAGAAACCCTTGGAATAACATCTGATAAATGTGCAGCCATGATTTTTCCCTTAGTCGAATCTTGTTTACCGGAAGATGTTTTGAGAGTTTGGCAACGTAGTTGTGATTTTGATTCAACAACTCTTTTGAAATCGAAATTGGATAAGCTGATGGATTTTTTGAGAAGAGAAGTGGAAAATGAACTAAAAATTTCTCTTGTCAAATCAAGTTTTGATATTCATCATAGAAAGAGAGTTGAAAATAATTCACCAAACTCATCAATGTCGATACCAACAGCATCTACTCTATCTACTGCTGTGAAAACAGTCAAATGTGTATTTTGTAAGAAATCATCCCATATGTCAACTAATTGTGATGATAGTAAAACAAAAAAGCTATCATTTGATGAAAAACGAAAAATTTTGATAAAAGGTGGTCGATGTTATTTATGTTTGAAATTCGGCCATGTTGCTCGCAAATGTATTGTTAATATCAAATGCAATACATGTGGGAAAAAACATGCTACTTTAATGTGCGATTCGGAACCAGAACCCGTTGAAACATCTCGGAATTCTCATAGTGATCTAGAAATACCTACTACTGTTGAAACTCTGTCAAATTCCTCATTGACAGAATTTTTTTGCAAACTCTAGCCCTCAAAATTTGTGGGCTTGGCAAATCACGCTTCGCAAGAGTCATCATAGACACAGGTTCACAGCGTTCTTATATTTCGAAAAATCTTGCTGTCGAAATGGGATATGAATCACTGGGTCGAGAAGAAATAATTCATGCACTTTTTGGAGGAGTTCACTCCGAGGTTGTGAATCATTGTCGCAACAAAGTCTCTCTGAAAGATATTGCTGAAAAATATCTATGTCATTTCGAGGCTCTCAGTCATTTGTAATCAAATTATGTCAATTCGAGATGGTCCATGGAAATTAGAACTTGAAGAATTAGGAATTTCTATATCTGATACGGAAGATGGTCCGATAGAACTTCCTGTAGATATTCTGATATTGATAGATCATCGTCAATGATAGTCACTTCTTTGTTTTGTCAGATAATATTTCCAATTTATGGAATCTTGATATATTGGGTATTGCAGATCCTGGTCAACAAAAAACCAAAAAACAGCATGAAATATATATTTTGGAATCATTTTTGAAGTCTGTTTTTTTGAATATTGTTGATCGATTTGAAGTTGGATTGTTATGGGTCGATGGTCATCCATCATTACCAAATAATTTCTATTCTGCGAAGCAGCGACTGGATGCTCTGATGAAAAAATTAGAAACTGACGGATATTACGAAGACTACGACATGGTGTTCAAGGAATGGCTTCGGGAAGGTATAATAGAGGAGGTCAGTTGTAGGGAGGAAGATGGCTATTTTTTACCTCATCGCCATGTCATAAAACTGAGTAGCTCTTCTACTAAATTACGTCCCGTGTTCGATGGCTCTGCTAAGGAAAAGAATCACCCCTCATTGAATAACTGTCTTGAAAAAGGGATAAATATGATAGAACTGATTCCGTCGATATTGATTCGTTTCAGACTTGAGAAAATCGGGGTCATATCAGAAATAAGGAAGGCATTTTTGCAAATAAGCCTGAAACAGGAAGATCGAAATTTTCTGAAGTTTCTATGGTATGATTCTGGTAGAAATCTGAAAATATATCGACATGCTAGAGTTGTTTTTGGACTTACATGTAGCCCTTTCATGTTAGCATCTGTCATTTATTTTCACTTGAACAAATTTCTCGAACATCCTGATAAACAATTCAGAATATCTAACATTCTAAGACTGAGAAATAGTTTCTATGTAGACAACTGTGTGACCAGTGTCAGCAGCGAAGAAGAACTCCATGATTTCATCTCAGAATCCAGCAAATTGATGTCATTAGGCCAATTTGATCTCCGTGGTTGGGAGTATTCACTAACCAAAAATGCAAATGATTTTCCAGAAAATGAAGTATCACAAGTATTAGGCTTGATCTGGAATAGAACAAATGATACTTTAGAAATAAACTTTGAGTGGTTGGGTGATATTGAAAGAGAAATGGTCACAAAACGAATCATTTTGTCAATTGCTCATAAGTTATTTGATCCAATTGGATTTCTTTGTCCAGTTCAAGTATCTCCTCGTATTCTGTTACAGAAGACTTGGATTTTGAAAATTGGTTGGGATGCAGAGGTTCCACAAGATATCAAAATGCCATTTTTAAATTGGTTAAAGGACATTTCGGTATTGAAACAATTGAAAATTCCCCGATATATGTGTATACCTGATGCTATCAACAGCAGTCTTCATATGTTTTGCGATGCAAGTATAGATGCGTATTCTACAGTCATTTTTCTGAGAACTGTATCGTTGAATGGTGTAAAAATACAGCTAGTTCAAGCTAAAAACAGAAATGCACCAATGAAAAATTTAACAATACCCAAGCTAGAGTTATTGTGTGCAACCATTGGTGTCAGACTGTTGAACTCGGTTTTAGAAAGTATGGGACGAAAAGGTATAGACGTATTTTATTGGACAGACTCAATAACCGTTCTTTCTTGGATTCGTCGTGAAGATATCTGGAAACCATTCGTTTGGAATTGGATTAAAGAAATTAGACAATTCACTACAAAAGATCGTTGGTTTCATGTGCCTGGTCATATGAACCCAGCTGACCTTCCATCGAGAGGTTGTTTACCAAAACAACTATTGTTGTCGAAATGGTGGGAGGGACCAGCTTGGTTGGAAAATGAAAATGATTGGCCAGAACAAAATTTTGATGTGAATGAAGAAGGTGTTATCCAAGAAAAGAAAAAGACTATATCTACCTTTATGAACATCAAAAGATTTTTCAGCATTTTATGAATATTTTTCGAAATAACAACAGATATTGAATTTAGTAGGATGGATTAGAAGATTTGGTTTCAACTGTCGATATTCCAAACAGAAAAAGAAAGGAACGCTATCTGTTGACGAAGTTGAAGATGCCGAAATGAATTTGGTTAAACTAATCCAAGAAGAATCTTTCAATGGAATTCGAGATGAAAAAATCATTTCTTTATGCCCCATTGTGGATGAAAATGGAATAATGAGAATAAAAACAAAAATCAGTGAACGTGATGATTCCTACAATTTCTTGTATCCAATTTTGTTACCTTCTAGGCACCCTGTCACGGAAAGAATAATTCGTCATTACCATTTACAGAATTACCATGCTGGTATTCAAATCGTTCTTTGTAGGATTAGAGAAAAACTCTGGATACTAAGGGGAAGAAGGACAGTAAAAAAGGTAATCGAAAAATGCATGAGGTGTAGAAGATTTGATGTTCAGCCATTGAGTGAGATTGAAGTAGCCCTGCCGAATGATCGAGTTAGAGATGCATCTATTTTCGAGATAGTTGGCATTGACTTAGCTGGACCAATTTTCTTACGAACTAAAGAAAAGGTTTGGATTTGTGTTTTCACATGTGCAGTCTACCGTGCAATCCACTTGGAAATTGTCAATTCTTTATCGACTGAATCGTTTATTTTGGCATTGAGGCGATTTATTGCACGACGTGGACGACCATCAACCATCTATACTGACAACGGAAAAAACTTTGTTGGGACAGAAAATCATTTTAGAAGCTTGGATTGGAACAGGATAGAAGAAATCAGTACAATACAAAGAATTAAATGGAAATTCAATCTACCTTCTGCAGCGTGGTGGGGAGGTTGGTGGGAGCGCCTAACAAGGATTGTCAAGCAGTTGTTACGAAAGCAATTAGGAAAGGCATGTTTAACTTATGAAGAAATGCATTCATTGTTGTGTGAGTGTGAAGCTACAATCAACTCAAGACCACTTACCTATCTGTATGAAAGTAATAAAGATTTGATACCATTTCCATTTCATGCAGGATATCAAAGAAATCGGAACACTCGACTTGGACAGTATTGACGGAAATACAGTAAGAAGACATTTGAAGTATCTTCAGAAACTGAGAGTTATTCTGAGAAGGAGATTTAGGGATGAATATCTCAGTCAGTTGATTTTGTATCAAAATAAAAATATTTTCAAAGGAGTTAAAATAGGAGATTTGATCTTGATCGAAAACGAGAATTTAAAGAGATTCGAATGGCCTTTGGGTATCATCGAAGACGTATTTACCGGAAAAGTCGGGTTCGATTAGCAAAGATACGGACTTCGACTGGACATCTTATGAGACCAATTCAACGTCTGTATCCCCTAGAAATGGACATCAAAGGAGACGATGATTTGAAGGAAAGACTAAGAAAGGAGAGGGATGAAGATGGAAAAGTTCGGATAAATGAAGAGAATGGAAACCAGAAGGAAATATCGTCAGAGTTTGTCGAAAAGTCACTTCATAAGACAAGATCCGGCAGAACAGTTCATCCACCTGATAGATTGACCTTGTAGTATTTTCTGTTTCGAGAGTTTTGAGTCATATTCATGGGACTCAAAAGGTGGGAGTGTGTTGAAAATAGTCGAAGATTTGAGAAGAGCAGCAGTTTATTTTTTATCACTCTGTTTGAATTTTTTATGACTGGAACGATTTGTCAATTTTTTATGTAACACGTCAGACAATTAAAAAGATAGAAGTTGTGTTTTACAATTTATAAAAGCCGTAACTGGAGTATTGTTCCATTGGAGAACCTTTAAGAAACGTATTCTTCACCGGTTAGGTGCTGTATTACGAATTTGTATCAACTTTCTTACCGAAATACAGAGCTACGGTGCGGTGCGTCCCCTGCTCAAATGTTGTATGGTAGAAATCTGAAAGATCGACTACCAGTATTGAATACAAAACTGATCCCCACTTTACCGAATCATCAAGAAATCAAACAGAAAATTATACGAGAAGAAGAAAACCAAAAGAAACTTTGATGAGAAAATAGGGAACTGAACGTAGGAGATAGAGTATGGATTGTTAACATGCAGAGAGAGGGTGTTGTACAAGGCAAGTCAGAACATCCTCGATCATTTCATGTGAGAACAGAAAATGAAAATGTTGTTAGACGAAATCGTCAGCACTTACAAGCGCTGCCATCAGGAAGAACTTTGGCGGAATCAGAAGAGACTGTGCATGTGCAGCATCAAAACGAGAAATTGGACAGCAAATTAGAGAGACGACACAAGAAGTTTCCCAAACGTTTTGAAGATTTTGTTCTTAATTGAAGTTTCATTACTTTCAATGTCTCATTTGACATTTGATGACATGTGTGTTTTTTTAGCCTTCTTTGATGTTTGTTTTTTGTAAAAGTGTTTTATTTACTGGGTGGAAAAAAAATATAATGCAAAAGGGGGATGTAGTATAAGGGCTGGATAAGGTTAACAACGGTTAGTGAGCTATGGGAAAATCAATAAGGATCGTCAGTTAGTTTTTGGAAAATAAAGTTATTTTTAAAAACTCACCAATTTATTACACCGAGAATGACAGATGACAGTTGAAAAGTCGCAATTCCACTAATTCCGAGTTGTTTAGTCGAAATTGGCCTGATTCTGAGTTGTAAAGTCGGAATTATATATTTTTAATTTTTTGTGACCCTTCAACGTTTTCGTACTAACGAGTGCATGTAATCAAAATGGAAAACAGCAGATTTGTTTATGATGATATGTTTTACTGACGATCTTGTCATTCTTGCTAAATCTCAAATTGATCTTGGTAATAAATGGAGAATACTTGAGCACCATAGCCTGGCAATAGAAAATGATAAATATTCAATTACGCTTGCATCGGTGAACTCGAAAGTGGTACGTTTCAGAAGGTCATTGCTGAAAATCAAGAAAAGGAGTGGTCCCAAAGTCGATCTTTGAGGTAGGTACACTGGTAAACATGAGATTTTCCGCCCCCATATGTGACACACTGAGGTGACAACCGAAGATAAGAGATGAAGAATATAATCAGACTATAGCTCATTTCATAATAGATCAGTTTTGGTAATAAAATTTCATGATTCACCTCATCGAAAGATTTGGCAAAATCAGTGTAATCACAATCTACTTGTGAGTTTGAATCCAAATATTCTGAGATTTGATTATTGAATGTCAGTAGATTTGTTCAAACCGACTCCTTCTTGCAAAAACCGTGTTGAATCGCGGATATGGCACTTTTGAGACTGGCGTGCAATTCCTTCTGAATAGTAAATTCGAATATTTTTGCTGGACAGTTGAGAATTGCAACAGGGCATTAATTATTTCTACATTTTTTGTTATTTTAGTTCTTCTGAATTCATCAGGGTATATTCCTGTTTCTAGTGATCTAATACATTTTAAGAGTAGCAGATAAATCGGGGAATGTTTGCAGGCCTTGAAGATGTATTGTTGGATTTATGCAGCAGTTTTGAGAGGCCATGAGCGAGAAATTATTTGAGCCGTTTTTTTTTTTGGTAAAAGAGTCAACAACTCAATAACTTTTCATCGTATCGATTTCAAACAAGGACAGGCTTCTAGATGACGTTTGATATTTTATGTACCTACGTCTGCGGCAGCACCTCACGATGCTCTACACAGATAACTGAGGTAGCTGCAATGGCATTTCTCTCTCATTAAAATTTGAAGCAATCTTTATCCAATCGAAATGAATTTGGTATCAAAAAAAAGGTAAAACTTTGATCTATGTACGTGCTGTTATGTTTCTTTTTTTTTTATTAATTGTTACCAAAAAAATTGCTTCAAAGTAACTGCATTTTTGGGACATTTTAAGATATTTTTTTTGTGAAAAAGTGGATTGAAATTTCAATTACCATTACAGCACGTACCTAGAATCGAACGTCCTCTAGTATCCTGTCCTTGTTTGACATCGATACGCCGAACCGTTTTTGTGTTATCAATTGACTCTTAAGCCTCTCAAGTCATAAATTTTAAGTCACATGGAGGAATATTCATCAATAATTGGTTAAACCGTTTATTTCAACCAATAATTGACGAACATTCTTATGACTTGAAACAGTACCCCTTCTTGCAACCCCTCTGAAAGACGTGGAAGGATAGAATGGTCGCCTAGATCCCCCGATTTGACTTCTCTTGATTACCTTCATGAGGTTATTTGAAATAAAAAGTATATTTCAATAGACCAGACAATATTGCTGATTTAAAAGTAAGGATAACGTAATTAATAACCAAGGTCCTACAAAATGTTCTACTGTAACAAGTGAAACACCTAAATAGTCGCAACGCACCCGCCTATGGCAAGAAAGAGCCGTTAGAATACGAATGCTCGCAGGCGGCGAAGATCAAACGATCTAAATATAGTTTACTGGATTATCGGTGAACGTCGAGAGCTGTTGGAAGTCAGTCGAAGGAGTCGAATGTTGAAGGTCAGACGTTCAACTGCCATCGCGAGAGACATTACATGAAATATTATTCTTTTCACCAGTTGTAGTTAAGCTTTGTTTTAATTAAACGTTCGATCCACGTTAAATATATTTGATTACATATAACCTCGTTATATAAATCTGGCGCCCAACGTGGGGCCGTTTGAAATAAAACAAAGTTAGTGAGTTTTCGGTGTTTTTCCACGTTTTTTCGCGCTGAAGTGCCTACGTGACCACCGACAAGAACTACATTCGGGAAAAATGACAGTTTCTCGTGAAAGAAAACAGTTTCAACCACGATCGATCTGAATAAGATACAGTACATAAACAATTCGTGAAGGTTCTTTTTTCACTTCGTGTGCCCTCATTACGATTGTTTTGTGTACTTTGATAAACAGTGTCTCACTCGAAAAATTTTCGCGTCTAGTGACATTATTGCAATTCTCTGCAAATGCAAAGTTTCGTGTGAATCGTTTTGTGGCTTTTTTGGATTATCAGTATTTCTCAACACGGAGAACCAGAACAGGATAGTAACCAGAGCTCTCGTAAAACAGCAACTTCACAGTCAGGTAAAATGCCGAACTCGGAGAAAACAGGTAATGCAAACCCAATTATAAGCATGACTCAGGATCAATTTACTGCGCTTTTACAAACTATGCAAAATACGATTGTTCAACAAATACAAGCAAGTGTATCAACCCCCGCGTCAGCGGCGGCGAATGTTATCACGCCTCCCAGTGGCCCACCGCCGGGAAGCTTCGCGAAGTGCTCACATCGGTTTGACGGGAGTAGAGGTGCGGACGTAAACGCTTTCATAGACGCCGTGGAAACCTACAAAGACTGCATGAACATTTCTGAAGAAAATGCGTTAAAAGGACTTTCAATGTTATTAACGGACTTGGCCGCGACGTGGTGGCAAGGTGTAAAAAGTACGATTAAGGAATGGAAAGAGGCGGTCGATCTTTTTAAACATACTTATGGTACGCGTAAACCAAATTATCGCGTATTGAAAGAAATCTTTGCTTTAGAACAAGATGATAAAACCTTGACAGACATTTTTGTGTGCAACGCTCGTGCAATTCTATCACATTTGCCAACGAACACTCTCACAGAAGCAGTTCAAATTGACATGGTATACGGTTTGTTATCACACAAAATACGGAAAGATGTCCCTAGAGACAAAGTAACGTCTTTTTCAGAACTCTTAGACTTGGCGCGAAAAGTCGAAGAGCTGTATTTCGAAAAGGACAGTGCCGTACCGAACAAAAACGCCAATGACGATAAACAAAAGAACAGGCCGCGATGTAACTTTTGTTAAAACTTCGGTCATTCAATCGAAAGTTGTCGTAAATTGACGAAAAAGAAAGAAGTGACTACACCTTCTGCCCAGGTAAATCATACAGAGGCAACAAATTCCCATACCAACGGTCCTGTTATTTCTTGCTTCGGATGCGGTAATCAAGGTTATTTCAGAAAAGACTGCCCAAAATGTGCTTCTAAGCACAAAACCCTGTAATCAAGTCTGAATTATGCTCACTGGATACGATTCTTACCGAGATACCGAGAAACAGACCGATAGTGAACGTTGAGATTTGCGGTGCAAACGGGACAGGCTTCATTGATACTGGGGCAAGACAAAGTGTTGCTGGCTACTCACTTTATCAAATATTACTACGAAATAAACTGCCATTGCAATCACAAGGATCACCCGTAAATGTCCAACTGGACCTCCCGAGGATATATCATGACGAACGGATTGCTATATAGATATGTTCCAGAAGAGGACAGCGAAGAGGCACAATTGGTTGTTCCTGAATGCAACCGCGAGAAAATATTACGTGAATACCATGATACACCAACCGCCGGCCATTATGGTTTTGAGAGAACTGCACGTAAAATATCGGAAAGATATTATTGGCCCGGAATGAGTAAACAAATTAAGAATCATGTGCAGAAGTGCATAGAATGTCAGAAATATAAAGCAACCAATCAAAAACCGTCCGGACTGCTGAGAACACCACCTGCAAATCAACGATTCGAGACGTTGTCCATCGATTTATTCGGCCCTCTACCTGTCTCACCTGAAGGATATCGTTGGATATTCATAGCGGAAGATACCAGTACCAAATGGGTCGAAATTTTCCCTTTACGAGAAGCCACAGCTGAAGCCTGCGACCGATGCCTAACCGATGACGTCATACTGCGATATGGATGCCCTAGGAGGGTCATCTCTGATAACGGTCCTCAGTTCATAGGGGCTGTCATGCAATGTACGTCTTTGTGTTTAGGTTTCAACCAAATTTTGACACCTGTGTATAGACCAGAAGCGAATCTTTGCGAGAGGAAAAATCGTGATATGAAAACACAGTTATCTATTCTAGTTGGAAACGATCACCAGAGTTGGGTTGATAAATTACCGTCAATTCGATACGCCATGAACACTACTTTGAATCAGGGAACTGGTTATACCCCCGCTTTCCTAATGTTTGCCAGAAAAATGCGTACAGTGGATTATGTACAACATGTACAGAAGCAAACTTCGTAGCTGAAATTACTCCATATCTCCAGAAGATGTCAGAAACCCTGAAGGAACTTAAAGAAAATGTGGAAAAAGCCCAAGACCATAATAAATTGTATGCGGATAAGAAAAGAAATCCTGGACCAACCTTCGAAGTGGGTGACCTTGTATTAGTCACGACCCACGTCCTGAGTAAAGCTGCGAAAGGCATCACTTCTAAATTCGTTCCGAAGAGGGTCCCTACAAAATTTTCAGTAAGAAAAGCGAGATTGCAAATACTGATGGTGTTGTCCCCATTGGAAAGTACCATGTTAGCAACCTAACTGAATATAGAAATAATGAAAAAGTGTCTGGAAGACCCGTAGTCCCGATAAAGAAGAGGGGAAGGCCCAAGAAGGATCCCGAGGATGCTGGACCGTCTACGAGGACGTTAAGACGATCCAGAGAGGGAGTCTGTAAAAAGTGAAACACCTAAATAATCGCAACGTACCCGCCTATGGCGAGAAACAGCCGTTAGAATACGAATGCTCGCAGGCGGCGAAGATCAAACGATCTAAATATAGTTTACTGGGTTATTGGTGACCGTCGAGAGCTGTTGGAAGTCAGTCGAAGGAGTCGAATGTTAAAGGTCAGACGTCCAAGTGCCATCGCGAGAGACAGTACATGAAATATTAATCTTTTCACCTGTTGTAGTTAAGCTTTGTTTTAATTAAACGTTCGATCCACGTTAAATATATTTGATTACATATAACCTCGTTATACTACGAGAATTCCAAGATCGCCTTGCCTTGCAACAAATTTGAAAAACTCAGTATTGCTGAACAGAGAACCCACGACCCCCCTCCTCATTTAAAACTCCTGAGGGACAGCTCATAATTCAGAAGGGGTACATTCTGTAAATTGTTGAGTAGCCTCAAAAATCAATTCATTCCAGATGTATGGATTGCACTGTATATTGTCATTTACGCTAAAAAAAATTCAATTGGGGAGCAGGGTTTTCTGCAAAAAAAAATCCATTCTGCAAAAGTATACAATCAAAATCATTGGACAAATGAGATGAAGACAATCATGTAGAAATAAATTCAGAGAATTAAAAATACTATGATCTACTGTAGCTGGATTTTACGAACTTTGCGTACACGTATATAAGGATAAACCGTACTTCGCAACAAACCATCATCAGTAGGTACTTGACTAGCTCAAGAGATTTACTCATCCCCAATACTTTATTTATGTTTTTTTTACAGATTTTTTATTCATTCTTGTCGATTCGTATTATTTTGTGATAAATATTTATTTATTGCTATAATGTACATTTATATAATCCAAACCAAGTTTATTTCTTAACCCTCTCCCTGTTACTGTATTTATAGAAATGTCTCCATTTTCAAACGTATAAACAAGAGAAATTATTGATATAATTATAATGATTTACCAAGCGTGTCAATTGGCAGGGAAAATAAGGAAAACTGTGTGAATCCACCATAACACGGAATATTGCCGTGACCTGATGATCTTTTGGGTTTCAACATTCTAAGAGCTTTTCCTATATCAACAAAGTGAAATTGGAATATATCTGAAATATATACAATGATACGGCCAAAAAACTGAAACCACGGTAAAACAAGCGCACGAATGGACAATTTGCAATAAAAGTCAATTTCCAAATTATGCCCTCATTATGAATAACCAAGAAGCAAATGAGTCTTTAGTGGAAGATTAAGTTTCATATAATTCATAAATATTGTAAAATCCACTCTTAAAATTTTCCTAATTTGCGGATGTCATCACGTGACAGCAAACGCGCCTACTATTGGTGTGACGTCAATTGGTCGAGGCTGTCATGCTTGAAGTTTGAAAGTTATGTTTTTATTTTGATTACTGTCAGTTTTCACTGTTTTCAGATCAGTAAAGTTGTGTGTTTAGTGTCGTTAACTTTGTATTCAGTTGGTATAATTCAATTACGGTCGTTGTTGAAAGATATTTATTGCATTCATTCATTGTTTTATTGTCATCTTCTGTTTGGTTTACCATGGAACCCGGATTTCAAAGGGCAGACAGTGATAATCTACCAAAAATCGACTCTATTATGATGGCTCTGTTTTTTGGACGTAATCCGGACTTCATAAGTGCCGAAATGAGAGGAATAAAAGCTTTAAGGTGTTTTCATGCCTAGCAGAATCAAGGAGGTATCTCTCGATCTTCCCAAAAAAACTTGAAATGCAAGGTTAGATATTTCAGAATGAAGAAAAGATTTGTGCATGAAATACCAATTCATGTTATAAGATTTCCTTTTCATTATTTATATTTTCATTATTTCTTGCGTTTTTGTCGTGTCCAGGCACAGAAAAAAACAATTTACTGGGACTATTGACCGACGGGAAAAACTGGCGAATATGGACACTTTACCGATTTTAACGATATTTTCACAGATGCCTTAAAACAGCGAATAATTGATAAGATAGTTTTTTTTTGCGGAAAGCACTTTTTTTGGATTTTTCGATAAAATGTGTGGCAGTACATACCCTATAAGTATAAAAATTATAACTAGTTTATTGAACCAACTGTCTGCTTCTGTGCTGTCTATTCACTTCCAACAAATACCAGTAACTATAAAATGCTAATTTCAAGCCATACAAGAAACGATTCATAATGGGAACGGTTTTAAATTATCATTAGTTTCAATTCATTTGAAATTGAAATCCATAACATTGATATTAATTAAATTGTCAAATGTCAAACACGGTGAAGTCTGCAAAGAGAACAAAGCGACGTTGCTAGTTTTATTTTAATTCCTGCAAACCGGGATCAGTTTGAAGGTTTTTGAAATTATGTTGAAAAGAACTAAAAAATTGTTGAATTTGAGGCTGTATTTTGTGTTGATGAAATGACGGAGGGATCTTGAGAGGTTGACTGTAGAACGTATGCGGAAACATCGGTTTCTATTTTCTTTGGAATGGCATTTTTCTGAAGGAATGAACCCGCTTACGTCATATTAACCGAGCTCAACTTCGGCATTTCTTGCGACTCTGCACGCAGGTCCAATCTTTTGAAGTGAAAGGAGGTAGTGAGAGTTCAGCTACAGAAGTTTCTCACGATCTCATTACTTTTTGGCGCTGAAAACAAACGTCACTGTGCTCAACGTCATTATGCTCGCTCCGATCTCCCCCATTTACGTCCCGATCTTACTGATAAGACAGATCTAATCTTTCAATGTAAAAGAAGAGAGAACAACCTGACCTAACTTTGGCAGTTTTGTTACAGGCGTTGCTTTCGATCCCTTTACTTTTTAGCTTTGAAACAGTTAATTGAGATAGTTGCTCGCTGCGCTCACGGTCATTATGCTCGCTTCGCTCACCCCTATTGGGCAACGACGACTGCACACACATTTAATATTTTAACGTAAAAGAAAGAAGAAGGGAAAATCACCTAACCTAAATTCGTCATTTTTTCTGCAGTTGTTTACGGTTCGATCACTTTTTAGCGTTGAAAACGTTAACAAAAATAGTTGCTCGCTGCGCTCACCCCTATTCCGCCCCGACAACTGCACACATGACGAAAAAGAAGGGAAAACCACCTAACCTAACTTTGGCACTTTCGTTACAGAATTTGCTGACTATTCAATCACTTTTCAACGTTGAAAACGTAAACAAAAATAGTTGCTTGCTGCTCTCGCCGTCACTATGCTCGCTTCGCTCGCCCCTGTTCCGCCCCGATAACTGCACACAGATTCCATTTCCTAACGTAAAAGAAGGGAGAACCACCTAACCTAACTTTGGCACTTTTGTTACAGAACTTGCGATCCGATCACTTTTTAGCGTTGAAACCCAAAATGAAAATAGATGCTCGCTGCGCTCGCCGTCATTATGCTCGCTTCGCTCGCTCATATTCTGCCTCGATAACTGCTCACAGATTCCATATTTTAACGCAACAGAAGGGAAAATCACCTAACCTAAATTGGAACCCTTGGAAATATTCGCAATTTTTTTGTGATTTGACTCATACGGCGAAAAAATAATTGTTATGTAGTAATATCTAACTCCAGACTGAAAAATTACATGTTATCATTCATCATTGAGCGCAATTTTTTCGCCGTGTACGTCGAATCAGAGGAAAATTGCGGAAATTCGCAAGGATATGAACGAGCCTTTAGGAGATGGACGCACGCTAAAGAAGTGAAAGTTGGCAACGTTGCATTTGAATGTATTCACCCGATCCAATCATGTTCATGAGAGCTGTCATTGAATTTGTCAAATATTTTTGAAAATCGAGTTTAAAATTTGAACTCCGTAATTTCTTGAGCTTCATTCAGTCAATTAATCTCCTTCATACTTCTGAGAGTTGATGTTTATAGTTAATGACCAGTTATTTGAATTGGATATTACGTGAATTGTCTTGGACTTGGGAGTATTTGTGAAGTGACCACTATGAAGGATTTTCGCCAAAAAAAAAGGTTCTCATTACCGCGGAAAAATTTCGATTGGTAAAGTAATTTTATCAAGTTTTATACAATCTGTGCAAATTTCATAAAAATCGGTAAAGTGTCCACATTCGCAAGATTTACCGACCGACGTATTAGTACACATTGGAACAATACAATATTTTAGAAATCCTTTGCTTTTGTCTTCCATTCTATCACTACATGTAGTTATCCAGCATCCAGCAAGAACAAGCAAATTAAATTTCAGAACGTTTAGACCAATATAAAAATATACTTTAATCTCTAAAATTCCTAATGACTCTATTGACAACAATAACACAAATGAACCATCTGACGTCACAAGATGGCCGCCGATAATCGCGCGCGTTTTCGTGTAAATTCGAATCCTAGTTCATGTTTTAATTTATTACTGGGTGAAATATTCGAAATATACTTCCACAATTGTACAGACATGAATGATTCAAGATGTAGACTAATATATATTTTTTTCGGAAGATATGCAAGTTGCTCATTATGAAAAGTCTCATCTTATCAAAAATCACTGCAAATCGCTTTCTATACTTACCTTTATGCGAGCAAATACACGTAAGGTTTTACTGAACGAGGGACAAAAATTGAATCTTTCAATGCTGCTGTGAAAGCATTGTGTGCACAATCGATTAAAAAAATGATTTTTCCGAAGTAACAAAACAACCTCCAATTAAATTTTTCTCTCGGTTACAAAGCCTGGGGGTTCAGACGAACTGCAGCGATTCTAATTAAAAGAATGGCATTGAAATTTCCAATAATGACTTGAAGTATAGCCGTGTTGTACTATAGCTTCCCAGAAGTTCAACTTCTAAAGTCCGCAGAGAGACACTCGTGAATATATTAAAGAAGTTTATTTCAAGTTTTTAATTTAGAACTCTCCGATGGGGGCGACGTACACATTTATTTTGCTTTCGTAAGGAAGATTAAGCAAACAAAACAAATTGCTGGCAATGTTCTGACTCAGTTAAATCATCTGTTGAAAACAGGTTTCGAAATCATTGTGAGAAATCTTTCGAAACAACAAAAGGACATTATTGCCTCATGTCATGAAACACTTTCTGATTTTTGAGTAATAAAAGAGAATCAAGAATTATAGTTATTTGTTGACCCCATTCTTAATTCCAATGATGAATCGTTTAAACCTATCATTCATTTTATTATAATAGACAGTGGCATCCCCAAAGCTCGCAACCTTATGGGAAACTCATTTATTATGGGTTTTTCAATAAAAAAACATTCTATATAAAAGTTTGTGCATTCCCACAATCTGAACATTGACCAACAAAACGTAGAAAAACACACGAAATATACGACGCACATTGGAAAACTTGATTTTGAACCAAGAGTACTGTAACCTTATTTCAAAAAATAACAAAAGATGTTGATAGGGAAAGTTGTTCAGCATTGAAAAATACATGAGGGTTTGAATTCATGACCATTAACCCCTTCCACTACAGGATATCCATTTATGGATATTTTGACCAAATGAACTTAAATTAGCTGTGATCAAACCTTTATACGAAAAAGGAAACTACGTAGACTTTGGAAACTTCAGACCCATAAGCCTATCAACATGCTTCTCAAAAATATTTGAAATTGCAATGGCTCGGAAGATAGTATCATTCTTCGAAAACTGTTTTCTGCTTATCAACATGGATATACGAAAAAAAGATCAGTTGAAACAGCTCTGGTTTACTTCAACAGCTTAGTTCTAGAAGCTGCAAATAAAGCTTTCGGGCCACGAGAAACTATTTTTAAAAAGACAAAATTTAACTTTACAACAAATAACTTTATTTGTACGGAAAGAGATGTGTCTCTTACAACGTCGCTAACAGAACTGAACTAATTATAAAGCATGGTTAATCATATTCGCATAAACCTAAGTCAGCACTACATAGAAAGTACAAGCTAAGGGTTTCCTGAGGGTTTGTTAATATAACTTGCAACAGCTTAGTTCTAGAAGCTTTGGAGACCGGAGACTTGTCATGTGGAGTCTTTCTGGACCTATTCAAGGCCTTTGAATGCATTGATCATGATTTGCTATTACATAAACTCTATAAATGTGGAGTACGAGGCAAGCGATATGACTGGTTAGAGTCATATTTGAAAAAAAGGCAACAATTCGTGGAACTCAAGCATGAGTATGGTAGGAACTCAAGCATGAGTATGGTACGGTGAGGTCGGAGGTCTTGGAGACTTCTGTGGGGGTTCCACAGGGGATCATTCTTCGCCCCATACTCTTCATTATATTTGTGAATGATATACAGAACACAGTAACTGATAAAACTACCACTCACTTGATAAATTATGCGGATGATTCAATTTTTTTAATATCAGGCCCAGATTTTAAAAGATATTATGGAATTAGGCAGTCAAATGATAGAAAGAACAAAAAATTATTTTGAGGAAAATAAGCTTGTTCTGAACAACGATAAAACAAATTATATACTATTCGAAGTATATAATAGCATTGAGACCCCCAACAACATACACTTCGGTAACAGCAAAATAGCCTGCGAATCCACTGTTAAATTTTTAGGAGTACACGTAAACGAAACGATGAACTGGGCAGGACACATAGACAATTTTTGTAAGAGATTGTCATCAATAATATATGCACTGAGAGTTCTGAAAAATCATATTTATCATGATGCACTTATGATGGTTTATTATGGAAGCTTTTACTCCGCCGTTAAGTTTGGAATATCCATTTGGGGTTCCAGCTCGGACTTAAAGAGAGTTTTTTTATGTCAAAAAAATCTATCAAAATCACTTTCAACATGAAAATGATAGACACATGCAGTGGAGTTTTTAGAGCTAATAAATTACTGACAGTGCCTGGAATTTATAATTATGAATGTATACAATTTTTAACTAAACAACCAAAGATTTTCGAAGCTTCTAAAAAAAAATCACACATACGAAACCAGACATAAAGACTATTTCAATTATTCGCCTCACAAAAAAGCACTTTATGAAAAGAACACACACAATAAAGCAATGAAATTCTATAATAAACTTCCATATGAAGTGAAGAGCATTGAAGCTGCGGGTGCCTTCCTGAAATCTTGTAAAACCTTTTTATGCAACTCAGAGCCTTATACGCTGGAAGAATTTCTGCAGGAGTAATACTTGACTTTGGATCCATTGTGCCTATTATTGATGTATTTTATATATTTATCGATTTTTATCGAAATGTTTTACTGTTTTTACTTGACTTATTTCTTAGACTATGTGTATGTAGAATGTGCTTTGAGTATGTTGTATGTAGACTACTGAAATAAATATCTCTCTCTCTCTCTTGACTAAGTAGTCTAGGTACCAGAATATCCACATATAGAACGCGCACAGCCCAAACGGGGGGTCGCAGAAAAATAGAGTTTTATTCAGTCTTCCTAAAATGAAGAAAGGGTGTGCAAATGGCTATTTAAAAATATTAGAAACAATGATTTCATCTCCTTGAAACCAAAAATTTTCTGCCATCCCCTTCCCCTTCAAAGTTCCCACTCATTTACTAAATAGCTTCAGGGAGGGTGGTAGTAGGAGAAATTTTATTTTTTAGTTATATGTAAAAAATTGTTATGGTGCGAGATGCTGATAAGTTTCTATATGCATCCTTATCAATTTAACAAATTACCTGTTTGGTATGACGAAGAAAGTTTGCAATCTGTAACTGGAGTGGAAGGAGTTAAGTAGAATTTAATTTTTCGGTGATTTTTCACTTCGAAGAATGAAATTTGCTGAAAACTATAAATAAACTACATCCTGTATATTGAAGCCTGTAATACCTATTAGCAATTGTCCAACTATCATGTTACCCGCTGTAATTTTTTTAGTTTAAATAAACAAACATTTTTTGTGCAGTTCTTTTTATTTTTTGTTAACATCTAATATTGCTCATAATAAACATTATTGTAGAAAAAAAATGATGTTTGATGATATCGCGTGATAAAACATCAACATTGAATTAACATGTCAACACGAATAGATTTTATTCATTTCATTCAGGTTCTCGTATCCAAAATGATTGTTTTAAGTTGGCTTTGTGTACAATCGAATATTGACATTAACTGCTTGACATATTTGCTAGATATTCATTACGTAGTCATTGTTATTGCTTATTTTGTAACTGTTTGATAATAAGTACCTTTCAAATGATATTAGATAGATTGTGTGGGGAAAATATACCAAGCACACCCGTTGCCAACGTTTTTGTATTATTACAAGCATTTAATCAACGTATCGTGTTAGTTAGTATGTGTTGGACTTGCAACTAAATTTTATAATAGTAAGGCTGTTTTCTCCACGATCATCACAGAATTTGCCAATTCTGAAATCAAATTTGATTACAAAATGCTGGAATTCTCTCTCTTGAGATTGAAGATATATTCTGCAACACCTCTGCCCCCATGCAATTTAAATGTATTTACATTTTCTCTCTTGTGATAGAATAATTTTCTCACAATGGTTAGCATATAATAACATTAGCCTTGAAGCAGTTGATTGTCATCGTAGTGGCAAAATTTGAGTAAGTGTCAAAATTATTGCTGTCACGTTTCCTATCTTTGATCGTGGAGAAAGTATAGTCTGCTACTCGGTTAGAATAAAAATTCGTGATGCTGGTGGTTCCTCACGCTCGCCTTCGGCTCGCGCTCGGAACTTTCCACTCGCATCGAATTTTCATTCTAACCTTGTTACAGAATATACTATTCACACACACCTGCAAAACCGGTACCGGTACCGGTACCGTGCCGTGCCGGTGCTAGCACCGGTTCCGGTACCGGACAACATCAGTTCACACAGCCCGGCATATCGGTGCCGTTATCTGCTTTAGTATATTTTGAACAGTGCTGGAAGAAAGATGTGTGCTGTTACTGCTGTCAACAGACGTTATCTTCTAGGGTTATTTCATCTTAGGATAAAGTACCGATAAAGCAAGTATGAAAGAAAACAGTGGGTACATGCCCTGTTGACTGTGATTTACTTGAAGGTTTTTTTCACGCTATATGGAAAACTGAGATGAGATAACTTCGAAATCTTCAATTACTTCAGAATAAGTACAGATATATTAGATTTTCTGGTGGTACGACTAGAAAATAACATCAAACTTCAGGATATAATGTACAATCAGATATAAAATACTCTGATCGTTATGAGGACAACAACGATACTACGCGATATAAACTACCTATGTGTGTGTGTGTAAAAACGTACATAGGAAATCATAGAAACCAACAAATCGGAGACGGGTCTGTCTTCCGATTGACGAGATCCCCGCTGGCTGCATAAATCGGAATCGGCGGCCGTACCGGCAAATAAGTCAAGCCGGGCTGTGTGGAAATTAGAATTTGATTACATTGCATTCGGTGCCGGCACCGTCACCTACACCGGATTTACCGGTGTATCAGAAAACGCTCTTACCCCCCACCGGTTGATCTGAAATTTTGTGTACACGTTTGGTTCGGTTGCCAATGCATGACAGATAGCTAAGTTACATCATTCTAAATCCAATATGGCACACTCCGAAGATGGCGAGCCAATTATTTTTTTGCACTTTCGTGATAGTGGTATCAAATGAAAGGGTTTACTGAGAAGAATATGAAAAATCAGAAGACGTGATTATATTCAACATGGCGGCTCCAAGATGGCGTACAAGTTCTGTGATCATGGTCCGATTCCTTTCAAAATTGGTATGTGGGGGTTTCCAAAGTGGGAGATTGTGAATTTTTGGTATTAATTCATAAATTCAATATGGCAGGTCGATGTTTATGATTGTGGTTAGATACTATTCAATATATTTTGAGGGGATTTTTCGGGGTTGGGGTTATCAATTTCAGCCTTTTATATTATAATAGTAATACTGAAAATACTGCCTTCATTTACCTTGGATCACATGGAATCTACAAACTTTTGAGTTTTTACATTTAAAATAAAAAACTACATTTTGAATCCATTATTTCAGGGGTATATCTCAAAGGGTTGTATTGAGTTATTTTTATAGGATAGACCCTGCATAATTTACAACTAGGAATCTCCTCGTAAATTATTTCTCGTGAATTTGAAAAAACATTTCAGCAATGCTCTGGAAAACATGACATGATGAATTCTTTATACGATAGTCGGAGACAGAGTACATTATATTGCCATTAGAAATAAATAATATAGGGAGCTCTACGAAACAAACATTAATAATATGTGTAGAAACAGTCTATCTACAAAATGAATCTACAACTTCATCCAATTCGGATTTCACGAGGTGTTGATATCCTATAATTGCAAAAATCGAATTCCATGTTATTTGTGAAAAAACTAATTTCTGAATGAATTTATTTTAAATTTAAAAATCTTGTCATTCAAAATCACTTGCATCGATTATTTCAAATCTCAATAACTCGAAAAAGTTGGTCGCAGTGACATCTACCAAGAGTATATTTTTACACAAACTAACTGATAAATATTCCCAGATACCAAACTTTATCCAAATATCAAATTTATTTTGAAATTATTCAGAAAAAATAAAAATGAGAATTCAACTTTGACACTCTGTATCTCAGAAACGAATAACTTGCGGAAACATGTTAGATTAGGCTAGGTTTACCATAGGTAAGGTTAGCTTTTTCATGTCATATTCGACGTTTGTGCAGGTTTGTGCAGGCCTGCTGATTTGCGCAGGATTTGCAGCAAGCATCTGCATTGATTTCAGTTCTTCATACTATTCGCTAGGTTAGATTAGGTTGTGTCCCTTTTTTACTTTAAAAAATTTGGTCCGTTAACGAAAACGTTGTAATTTGAAAAGCACGCCAAGGGCGTACCAATTAAATTAATGAGAGTGGCATGTCTGAAATTTAAATTATGTGTCGTGTTAATTTTTAATTGCATGTTTTCTTATTATTTTTATCTGAAAAATAAGAAATTCTAGAATGGTTGATACTTCTGAAAACAAATCACATTATTTTCACTTGGTATGCAGAAATTGAACAAAATCTGACAACGTCGCTCTGTGCTCTTCCGAATATTTGACACTAGAAGTTAAAATTAGATAGACGTCAGAATAAGATTTTAAAATTGGATATAACAATAATTTCATTATTAACTATTATTCTGTGATTTTGTTTTCAAATCGATTTTGGTGTGGTTCGAAATTCCTATTTCATTATGTTCTAGCATCAATAAGAAATCTGAATTTCTTATTGATACTAGAACATAATGAAATAGGAATTTCGAACCATACCAAAAGCGATTTGAAAACAAAATCACAGAATAATGGTTAATTAAATTGCTAGTGTATGTGCATTTGTGTTTAAATAGAAAATAGTCAATGCCTGTAAAAAAGGTATTGGACTCAAACGCGAGTGTTGTAACAAATGCTGATTTTATAATTAAATAGAGCATTATCACAACTGATTCGACAGAGCGGAGTCATTAAAAACATAATAATAATTTGGAACGTTGGGCTCTAATTTTCTATCAACTAGGAATCATACCTCACAGCATTTGAGATTTTTAACTCACCTTACTTTTTCATCAGATGTTCTCGACTTTTTATACTCGATGCTGGATTGAGAACTCGTTGCGAAACTTACTTTAGCACTCAAATTTACTTACTCTGTTCAACTCTGAGTAAAATAATTTTCTCTCAAATCAAAAGGATTTTTGTGAACTGAAATCTGAACTTTTAGAATAAAAACAATAATTCAAAACACTTATATCTATTAAACAAAACAATAAGGAATAACAACAAAAGATGTATGGGAGATTTCTCCAATTATTTGATTAGGCAACTTCTGATTTTAACTAATAATCCAACGTGAATGAGGCCAGACAATTTACTAATAATTTAACAAGATAAAACTCAAAAGACTCAAAATTATTCAAATACAACAAATACTAAGAGTTGATTTGTTTCTATTTTTACATTCAAGTGTTGTACATCTTCGCACTTGATTTTACCGTACTGATGAGAGCTTAAGCTCGAAACACGTGTCTACGGTTGCACAACATTTTGATTTCATTGAAAATATGAACAGGATGTTCATAAAGTCAGTTGTGGAATCATCTGCGACTGAAAGTTGGAATTTAGTCGCTGTTTTCCATCGTACAAGATAACCTCTCTTGGAAAGGATTCATGTTTTAAAGAGAAACATTCTCAATTGAAAATTGAATCAATACATGACTCCTCTGGAAATGGAAAAACCCTACGATAAAATTGAAGTTACTTTTTTGTAATATCTAACAGAAAACAACTACTTCCCCGGCAAAAGCCACGCTGGACATTAGAATAGAATAGAATAGAAGTTTATTTTGTAGAAAGTAAATACATCAAATAAAATAAAGCGGACATATGTTCAAAATAAACAACAAAAACTCACAGAGGCTTACACCTGTTTGTGAGGATAGTGAATACACTTTCAATACTAATCTTGAAACATTAAATTATATATACAAATATCAAGACAGATTATATATATACACATACTCAAACGGAATAAAACAGATATGTTCAATATAACAATAAAACTCACAGAGGCTCACACCTGTTTGTGAGGATGGCAAATACATTGTAAAGTCTAAGTTTAAAACTAGCTAGGTATATTAAATAACAAATACACGAAACGAATATTACAAATATAAAATCTCATAGACTTTGGTGTCTTTATTTAGTAAAAATTGTAAAAAAAATTGTAAAGAATTTGAGATAAAATTTAATTATGAAATTTCAAACTGTAAAATATTATAATGTTAAAATTGTTTTGAATTAGATACTAGACCATTTAGAAATATACATAGAAGTACAATACTATTGCACCGCACTGATTTAAGGGTAATTTGAATTATATTTCAGTCTATCAATTCATGTATATCCGATCTTGTGACAGATTTTATATACTCAATAACTTTTTTTTAATATTCTGGTAGAATTTTCGACTTGAATAGTGGGAGGTAGAGTATTGAAGAGTTTGGGGCCTAGATAGTTATAACTCTTTTGCCCTATTGTTTTAGATACAATTGGCTTTAAAAATTGTTTTTTTCCTAGTATTATAGTCATGGGTGAGAACGATTAACATGTTTTTATTCTGGTGTTGACGAATATTCACATTTTTATAGAATAACTGTCTAACGTCATGGATTTGCGTTCCCTGTGGAACACCGTATTCTATAGTCTTGTAACTACTCATTTCTCCATTGATCTTCACACATTGTTTCCGTTCTTCTAGATATGTTTTGAAGAGTTTGAGGCAATCATTTCTTATTCCCATGTTTTCTAAAGATGATAACAATATAGGGTGACTCACGGTATCAAAGGCCTTTGCGAGGTCTAAGAACACAGTCATACACGGCTTACTTTGATCCAGGGTCTAATAGATTTTTGAAGTTAATTCCAGTATAGCGTCCTGGGTAGACTTACCTTCTTTGAAGCCAAATTGCATATCCGAAAGTAGTTTATTTTTATTGAGATAGCTTGTTAGTCTTGCTTTCAAGATTTTTTCAAATATTTTACTGAGGTTCGAAATTAGTGAAATGGGCATATGGTTTGTTACTTCAGTTTTGTCACCACCTTTATAGATGGGACTTACTACAGAGGTTTTAAATTTTGTTGGATATATTCCCATTTCGATGGATTTATTGAATATATATGCTAAGGGGTTTGATATGTGAACTGCAATTTCTTTAAGAGTCTCTGATTTCAGGTTGTCTACGCCAGGAGCTTTTTTATTTTTCAGCTCTCCAATAATATTGATTATTTCACTTGGGGATGTTGGGCTTAAGAATATTGAGTTATTAAAGACATTCTCATTCGGAACGTAATTTGGATTTCTATTGATTTTGGATGCTAGATTTCGGCCTATATTAATATAGTTGTCATTGAATTTTTCGACAATTTTTTAAGGATCAGTGATTATATTTCTTGATTCATTTTTAATTGAGTTTATTTTAGTTGATTCACTCTTTCCAAACATATCGTTTATATTGTGCCAAAGTTTCTTTGAGTCATTTCTATTTTCATTAATGCGAGCTTTATAATAGTCGGTTTTAGTTTTCTTTATAAGTTTGTTAAGGGTATTTTTATAATTTTTATATTCTTTTTAAAGATCTTCATTGCCAGGGTTTGCTTTCATCTGCAGGTACATACGGTTTTTTTTATTGACAGACTGTATTAACGTTTTGGATATCCAGTCTTTCCTTTTTTTTTCTTTACCTTTGATTTTGATTTTTGTTGTACACTGTTTTATAGTTTCTTGTAATGTATTTATAAATTTTTCTGTTGCAGAATCGACACCTATTGACTGATATACCTCATCCCATGAGACTTTGGATATATTCGAAGTTAGCTTTTTATAATTTATTTGGTCAATAAACTTATTTTTTTCTTTTTTTGTAATGTTTTCCTTTTCGATTACTATTTGAAGTAGGTTGGTATAGTGGTCAGTGATATCTGTTTGAATTATAATTGGTAATAATAAATCGATATTGGTCTTGCTATTAATAAAAATTTGATCAATACAGGAATCTGAAATCGTACGCGTGACTGCATTTATTGTGGACAAAAAACCGTGTTCACCCATGACATCTAGGTATTCGCTTAAATCGTTATCGTTTTTTTTAAGGATATTGACGTTGATATCTCCAACTAATATATTGTAATCCACATTTTTATTATCAGATGATTCAAGGTATAATTTTAATTCGGTGTTGAATTGATGTACATTAGTAGATGGTGATCGATATACTGCATTGACCATGACAGAGCTGCCGCCGATACTGAGTTTTAGTTTAATTACAAGAGAGCTATTCAATTCTTCCAAAGTGTGATTACGGTAGATGTCAGATTTTACAAATATTACCACTCCATCGTTTTGATTCAAGTTGCCCTTATTATATAATGTCTTATAACCCTTTACATTGATAATTTCTATATTTGGTATTTTCCAGGTTTCACTAAAAACTATACAGTCAAATGTAAAGTTGAACTGATTGATGAAAATGCGCTATTGTAATGCCAGTCCCCTTAAGTTTTCTGGAATTTTCTAATATATCCTTTTTCTTGAGATATCTAACGAACTCAATTTTTATTGGACAGTTCTGGCCCTTTCCTAAGCAGAAGAGATTGCTAATATCACTCTCTGCGATATCTACATATCTACAGAGTGTTTTAATTTCTCTACATATGAGCTCGTCCGTTTTTTCACTATTTGGTTTGTTGAGACCAAATATTACTATATTTTTCAGTTTTTTCTCCCTCTCTAGAGTTTCGATTTTCCCGTTGAGAGCTGCATTGATTTTTTCGAGTTGTGTAATCCTGGAGTTCAAGTCTTTTACTTCCAGGAGAAGTCTAGCTTCGCTAGCAGTAATTGCGTTTTTCAATTCATCTCTATTTTTTATGATTTCATCAATTATTTTTTGAGATGTTATGGCGTCAATCATAATTCTCGTAGTAAATTTTTGCAGGATGTGTGAAATCACTGATTTCACTTAACTCTGGCTTTATAGACACACCCCAGCTATATCCAATTTATGTCGACAACACTGTCACAGAATAACTGATTTTTTTCGACTTGGCAACAACGCTTTAGAAATTAATCTCCTATACTCGGTTATGGAGGTGTATGTAGAGGTATGTGATTAAATTTCAATGGATTTTTAGTATTTTATTTTCACAGGTAATCAATGACTAACCTTATCAGCATGCGTTCATATTCTGCAAAGATATTTAAACGTTTTAGTTCTTCGATTTATGACTTAAAACCTGGACTGTTTATTTACACATGCACACACAGTTGCCACACTTGATTTCATTGAACTACATCTAATAGATATTGAGAAAGACCCTACATAACTTGAGAGAAAAAATCTGAAAGTGAAAATTTGCATTTTCATTCAGATAGTTGATTATTTATTGAATGTCCAGTTTCCTTTGGAGATTCTTATCTATGAATGAGATAAGGGAGAATGTTATTCAGAAGTATCGCTCACAGAAAATCGCTCATTCCATTGATGCATCACTTTCGCTAGGCCTCCAATACATTTTGGTCGACTAAAATCTATTTCACTCTTCTAAGATCATCAGGGAGGTCGGAAGAATTTTAAAACATACTCTTCAGAAGCAATTTCACACTGTAATGAGGAATTGTTGGACTATTTCTTGTGGGATGTAGTTCAATGTCCAGCGTGGCTTTTGCCGGGGAAGTAGTTATTTTCTGTTAGATATTATAAAAAAATAACTTCAATTTTATCGTAGGATTTTCCATTTCCAGAGGAGTCATGTATTGATTCAATTTTCAATTGAGAATGTTTCTCTTTAAAACATTTTGTGGGTTATACCCAATAACTTTTCTACTTATATTTTCATATATTGCCCCTCGCTCAATACATCCTTATTTGTATTTTCCTGGGTAGTATTGTCACGCTGGTAGCTATAGCTTTCTCCGTGGCGACGTTAGTTGTTGCCTTGTAAACACAAGGTCTTCTAACCGAAGACACAAATATGTGGTTGGGTCCCTGTTGTTGACTTCCTTTGTTTCTATTTTTACATCCAAGTGTTGTACATCTTCGCACTCGATTTTACCGTACTGATGAGAGCTTCAGCTCGAAACACGTGTTGCACAACATTTTGAGGGTTATACCCAATAACTTTTCTACTTATATTTTCATATATTGCCCCTCGTTCAATCCATCCTTATATATATTTGTATCTTCCTGGGTAGGATTGTCACGCTGGTAGCTATAGCTACCTCCGTGGCAACGTTATTCGTTGCCTTGTGAGTACAAGGTCTTCTAACCGATGCCACAAATGTGTGGTTGGCTTCCTGTTGTTGACTTCCTTCGTTTCTATTTTTACATCCAAGTGTTGTACATCTTCGCACTTGATTTTACCTTACTGAAGAGAGCTTAAGCTCGAAACACGTGTCTATGGTTGCACAACTTTTTGAGGGTTATACCCAATAACTTTTTCACTTATATTTTCATATATTGCCCCTCGCTAAATCCATCCTTATTTGTATCTTCCTGGGTAGGATTGTCACGCTGGTAGCTATAGCTACCTCCGTTGCGACGTTAGTTGTTGCCTTGTGAGTACAAGGTATTCTAACCGATGCCACAAATGCGTGGTTGGCTTCCTGTTGTTGACTTCCTTTGTTTCTATTTTTACATCCAAGTGTTGTACATCTTCGCACTTGATTTTACCGTACTGAAGAGAGCTTAAGCTCGAAACACGTGTCTACGGTTGCACAACTTTTTGAGGGTTATACCCAATAACTTTTTTTACTTATATTTTTATATATATATATATATATATATATTCATAGAATGAAAATTAACGATAGTTTCTATTATATTGGTAAATTAAAGAAGTCTGATGGAAGATATAACTTTTTATTCAGTTGCTAACATCAATATAATAATAGACAATCTCTTGACATCCGCAATGATGATACAAATATCATCCATACTGAATGATCATATATATTACAGTATCCAGATTGAATATTGTGTTGAACAGAGGTGAAATATGAAATAACAATATTTTGAGCAAACTAATGAATAAAATAACTGCGCGACATGTTAATCGAAAGAATGCCTTCTTTTCCGACCTTAATTTCAAAGTTGCCTGGTTCGCCCTCCTTGAGAACTTTGGGTGGTCTATCAAAATATAAGAATCTGTGCCTCTCACAATAACATAAACATGAGGAGATTATTTGAATGTTTGTTTCTCTATTATTCTGAAATGTTCCATTCATACACACGGAAACACAAACACTCAAAAATAATCAATAACATCGTCTATTTTAAGAGGACCCTTGGTAACCATGTATTTCTGAGAATATTTACTAGAATAACATGAGTTTTCGAGGGTTCGAGAAAACATTTCAGATATTTGAATTCGGGTTTGGGTCTGATTTGAATTATTATTTCCGGTCATAAAATCCGTTTGGTTACAGTGTCATCTAGCGTGTTTGGTCACAAACATGAATATTTGACGTCATTTCAATGCAGGTTTCTTCAAAAAACCCTGATTTTAATGCTGTCCTATTGTTTCAATCAAGGTACGACTTGACTTGGTGGCCAGATCACTGAAGTTACGACATGACTTGGATGCGAGATCACTGTCGCCATCTACATGTCGCATCCATTTGAATTTCAATATAAATCCCATAAGGTTGGCTTACTATCTTACTTCTATTTAAATAATGCTACCATTGAGCATTTCTTCAAAAAAAATATATTCCAGGCATTTCCTTACAAAATTTTCTAGAGATTCATCGTTTTTGATGTATCATCTGTGAAATTTTCAGCTAAATCGCTTTGGTGACCATATTGTGCAATTTTTCCATATTGGTAATATCTGTGGCATGCAGTTATTGTGATACTATACCAGAGTTACCAAGAAGGTAATTGAAACACCTATTTGTAAACATTCAAAAACTCATTAAAATAAACCAAAACAAAAAAAGGGGACAAAGCGTGAGACTTCAACTCTAACCTCATATTCCTTTGTATGTCGTGATGTGGGGTCCCGTTCTATCGATCTTTTATTAATTATATCTGGAATGAGTATAATTAGAGCCATCGAAATGGTTGAGCTTTTCAGGCACGCAGACTAACGTGATCACGCATCGTCCACCCACGATATCGTTTGATTTCGACTCATTAAAGATGAAAAATGTGTTAGTGTCACGTTTGGGAATCGCACGCGCGACTACAAATAATTGCTTTTTCAGGTCATCTTATCATTCTTGCCGGTTTGATCTAATAAATGGCCATTAGAGCGTTTTACTCTGGAATTAAAGTGTTTGTTCTAGGTGCTCAATGATTGGCCTGGTTGAGGGCACGGTATGCGTGGATCTATAATGACCATAATCATATAATAGAGAATATAATGATAGTCTGGTAAGATGATATATTATTGTAATTATATTTAGAGTTACTGTTAAATTGTTGTTGGTGAAATTAAAATAAATGAATGAATTGTAATTGATTTTAGTTTTCATTTTTTTTTTTTCTGAAGATATTTTTATTTTTAGATAGCCCTGACTAGACACTTTTCATATGCTGTTTGTACATATAACATTTTTTTTCAGCTACCTGCTCAGTTGATTCCGAAACATGACAAAATTTTAATCTCAGGTGGAATTCCAGGAATAAAAGGTTATACGAAAGTTTTCGAAATATAAGACTTTGAATGTAAATAAATAATAAATTCAAAAGATAAATATTGTAAACTTCAAAAGTAAATATGGTTTTCATTCCAACAGTAACGAGAAAATACTCATAATGTGAAAACTTGGTCATTTGAAATCATTTTCCAACTCTGAAACTACCTAACCTGCTCTAATTACGTCAACTGCTAATTTCTATTCATTAAATCATTGTTAAATCACTGCCTTCACGGATTTGTCATGTGAGACTGATGCATAAAATGCAAGTCAACATAACCTTACTAATTTATGATGAATATTGACTCAAATGAAAGTCTTTGTGATTGTGAATATTCTTAAAGCAATAAATAACAATAAGGAGAGTTTTTGATAGTTAATAAATAGTTTATTTTTATTTTTGTTCAGTTTTATTGGAAATTTGTTGTTTTTCAGATTGTCTCAAAGATGTTATGCTATAAAATAGTTATGAAGAACAATTAATTGCCAAGAACATAATTGTTTATATCCGCTGTTTTGTCATAATGACATCGTTATGTCATTGGATTTTAGTAACATAATCAAGAACATTACGGTCCTAGAGATTGAATGATTTTCAGAAAGTCCTAGTACCATAATAGAATTCAAATCTAAAGTTTCTGAAGGTTTAGCATGAATGAATTTTATAACTGCAAAATACCATAACGACAAACACGGCCCATAAGCTTACAAGAAACAAGAAATACATGGTACATGAAGTAATTGATATGAAATGGAAATCAATCATAACTTGAAGCTCAGAATAATCCAGTTCACTGTTAAGGTCAGAATATTATCATGGGGTCATATTTCAATACATTTTATAATTTGTTCATCTGACTGCAAGATACTTCAGTTCTCACACAGGGCGATCCTTCTGTGAAATTTGATTTATTCATGAAGATGGCAAGTCTTAAACAGAAAAAAGCTACTGTCCCCTACGACCGCTGAATTATATGTTTTAGATTATTGGCAAAGTTTTCTAAAAAACTAATTTGATATGCTCTTTGCATTTTCATTTATTTTATATATCACATATTCCACAGATCAGGCAGTTCCTCTAATATATTACAACAGTTAAACCTGAATTAACAACCATACTCAAAATATTAAAATAACTTGAACTAAAATAACTCCATATTGACTCAAATCAAATTGATAAAAGCATTTACTTGAAAATGACAAATTGAACTCTTTCACATAAAGTGGCTTTCAGTAATAATTCGTATTATGCTTCTAGGAATAACATCTCATTAAAATTTTTTTTTTCTTCGATATTTTTACATCATATTCTACAAAGAAATCTACATTCCTCAAACAATTTGCAAGAGAACAAAATATTGTATGCTTTTTGTAATGTAGAAATGTTAAACAAAAATTCTGGACATTTTAATATATTTTTGAACTCAATAATAGAGCGATCATGATATTATTCCAGAATACTCCATTATACTATGGACAATGCATCAAAAGAAATGTGGATATTTTTGTGAATTTAAATTAGTTCCTAAAAATAAAGCCAAGCATTATATCTGCTCTTTTCATAATGATGGTCACATGTTGTTCAAATTGAGTTTTTCATCCAACTCCTAACCCTCTTCATTATGCCATCTCTGCTATACATTTGTTATTCATCTTGTTTTTGAATAATTCATTTATCTGTTTTCACCCAGTAATTGAAATACTGAAGTATTTGTCAACATTAAATGTAAGACCACTCGTAAACTCTGAATCGGTTTGTAGCAAAATCACATCTGCTTGATTTTTGACTTGACTCGATAATTTAAAATCTTCCTCGAATAATGAATGCACATTGTCGTGGCAGATCAGTATTAAAATGAATGGGGGTCCCAGATTGGACCCTTGGGGTACACCATATCTTGTCAAGAAATCTCTGACTAGCCTCCCTTATAAACTACATACTGCTTTCTGTCTATAAGATACGTCAGCCTCGCTTAAAGAGTCGACCTGAAAGCCCAAAAGTGTACCTACCTATGGATTTTTGACCATAACCTCTGATCAACCTTATCGAAGGCTTTACTGAAATGTGTGAAAATAATGACAATTTGCAAGTTTTAACGACCTTTTCCTATGATGGCTGATGTTTGTTTTTTTGGGTTTGAGGTCTTGAATTAAAGAAAACTCTTTTTCTTCACAGCCAACGTTTCGTCAGTTTATTCTGACATCTTCAGGGCACTGTAAGATATAAAAAAAGGTTGATGTTTTAAATTTATAAGCTTTAGAACGTTTAAATATGATTTTTTTTTCTTTCCAGAAACAACCACTGAACTATTATTAGTCAAATGATAAACCTTAAGAAGAAGAAATTGGTATATTTTACTTACAAAAGGATGAGTCTTCCGAGTAATACGTATATCTATATCCTACGACCATATTAGGTCTGAATCACGTGTAACAGACAGAATAGTTCGATGTAAAAACGGGTTACAAAGAAACAAAACAGAGACCATCACTTTGAACTGGCCAACACAAAAATATTGGGGTATGAATCTTCTCTGTTTGAAAGAAATTTCTCTGAAATGATTAATATAATGAAATACAATACGGTCAACTTTAGAAAAGACCTGGCGAACTTGAACAGTGCCTATTTCAATCTAATAGCGAGAATAAGAACCAAACACTGATACTTTATATCTTGGTAATATGCATTGGGATTTGTGTTTTGTTTTTATATATTAATATTTTTTCCATCTCTGCTGCTTTTTCATTTGTACATTCTGCTCTTTTATCATTTCGATTTTGGCATGCACCCAAGTAAGGTGGTATTTTATTCGAATTTTAACGTGTCTTGTGTTGTGTATTGTTTGTTTGTAACCCGTTTTTACATCAAACTATTCTGTCTGTTACACGTGATTCAGACCAAATATGGTCGTAAGATATAGATATACGTATTACTCGGAAGACATCCTTTCGTAAGTAAAATATACCAATTTCTTCTTCTTAAGGTTTATCTGTTGACTAATAATAGTTCAGTGGTTGTTTCTGGAAAGAAAAAAAAAATCATATTTAAATGTTCTAAAGTTTATAAATTTAAAACATCAACCTTTTTCTTAGATCTTACAGTACCCTGAAGATGTCAGAATAAACTGACGAAACGTTGGCTGTGAAGAAATAGAGTTTTCTTCAATTCAAGACCTCAAACCCAAAAAAAACAAACATCAGTCAATAATAACAATGTTTATTTTGGCAATTCCCAATAGAAGCTGAAATGAAATGGAAATCGATTTAGTTTGGAGATTTACCCATCTCCTCAGATTAGGGAAACAGGATATAGAACACGGCTGTACAAATTCGGGTGTGCGTAGCCTGCCAGATATTTCTATTATACCTAAGGAGTTGGAAGCGGTACAGATTCGTATTTACGGAAAATTTCGGTTATTATTTCCCAAAGTTGTATCTTCATGGGGAATAGGAGTTCCTATAACCACCTTCATCAAAAACTTCTTCGGACAAAATTCAAACTGTTCAGCTGAAAAATTGCCCCATGTGTGTTTTAACAAAAATATGTTTTATTCTGTGAAGAATTCACTTTAGTGCGATTGGTACAGTACAATTTTTCGATATATTGTGAACACAATATCTATATATGTATACCCCAGTATGTAAGTGCAAGCCATGGTTAATGATATCTGTATCTTAGTTTAAGAGACAAATTCAGTGTATAAGTCATTGCAGTTTGTATATATTCTGACCTCCCCTCATTTAAAACTGTTAGATTGGGTCAAAACTGTTGGTAATTCACTTAGGTTATTCAATACGAAGCTATCAAGAAGAATCCAGTAGGTACCCACTATCCACAAATAAGATCAGAATGGTCTTCCCTAATAGCACACCAAGTCCCAGGACGTCCCTTTTGGTACAAATCATGTCCGAATGTCCGGGACTTAAAATCATTGTTCTTGGGACGTCCGATTCAGTGCATTTTCATGAATTTCCCCAAAGGAATTCCTATGGATGTCCCAATGATTGGTACATCGTTTAAAACGTCTCTGCGAGGACGTCTTTGGGATGTCCTGGATCAGATATATTTTGTAATGTTTTCTATGATATCCATCGGACGTCCTTGTTAGTAAGTATTCTGGCATGTCTTTGAAAGGACGTCCCATGGTTGTTCTGGTACGGGACATTCAGGAACATCCCGCATGAATGAATATTGGACGTCCCAATTGGTTTATCTTAGAATATCTCCCTGCGAGGACTTCCTTGGGATGTTCTGGTTTGGATATATTTTGTAGAATTTTCTAGGATATCCAATGGATGTCCTGGTTGGCATGTATTTGGCATGTCTTCGAAAGGACTTCCTATGATTGTCCTGGTATGGGGACATTCTGGAACGTCCTTGATGGATGTGCGAGGACTTCCTTGGGATGTCCTGAATTGAAGTTATTTCGTAAGGTTTTGTAGGTGCATCCATCCAAAGATGAAAGATGGATGATCATAAAAATAAAACATAATTTGAAAACAGGTACAATAATCAGGACTCCATGTGTGCCCAGTACCCGTGTATACATCCCAGCTAGTAGTTTCACAGAAGAAGTATAAAATGAATCGCATATTTACAATAGGGCTAAACACTATAGCGAAATAAAACCCTTTTCAATATAACAATAAGGTCATCAGGGGCCAAGGAGACTAAAATTTAACAAGGATAGTTTAATCCCCATGAGACAATGGGGACACTAGTAGAAAGAGATGAAATGTGACGAAATGTGACGTAGTTGGACGTGTCATGGCCGCCGTTCTCTATAGACAGTGACGGACTAGCTCTTAGTATATGAGAGTTACTGCTGACAGTTTCGTTGCTTGGTTCGAGTTCGACTCTGTACTCATATCCAAGTACGTCACTATGACGCGTTGATGCTACAAGATTCTGATTGGCTAGAGCTTATTAAACCCTCCCTGTTAGTTTAGTCTCTTTGAACAGGGGCCATATCCTCGAATTTGTGCGTATGCCAATACAACAATGAAAATGAAAAACGTATGTTTATCTCTCTTGTTCGTATACGAATTGAAACCGAATAATTCCTATATGTTTGGGTTCCGTGCATAAAGTTGTTTTCTGTGTTCATGTGAAGTGTTGACGAATCGACAGGCAATTGTTGAGCATTTACCAGCTATGGCGGCTTTTCTATCATCTTTCGTGATTAGTTAGTTTATTGAGTGTTGTGTAAAGTAATTTGTGTTCATTCAGTATAGTTATATCAATAAATGAAAATAAAAGATTTGTTCTACTATTCAATAGTTTTTACTAACCTATTCAACACTGTTTTGAAAAATGTGTTTTCGTAAGTAGAGATGTGTGTATCCTTTAAAAATGTACAAACCAAAACGAAATATATCAAAACGCCAGCACAATAGAATCGCTAAACGATTGTCAGAAACTTCAAATATAGAAGTCTCGACTGATTCAGATGTATCTGATGTTTCCAAAACCGAAGTGAATGACTCTGAGAGAGTGCTGAGCTTACCTAATAAGTATATCTGGTTCCATCTAAATTGGTAATTCTGCACATCCTAATGACGTCCCCGATGTACTTTCGATTGATGTAATTCAGGGACGTCCAATGAACATCCCAGGTGGATAATATCCTTATAGAATGTCCAATTTTGCTGAGAAGTCGAAACATTGGTACTTCCCTCGGATGGCCAATGGACGTCCGCGGTACCAATACTGCACGTCCTAAGGACGTCCCAGATGTAGTTTCGATTGATGTAATTCAGGGACGTCCAATTAACATCCCAGGTGGATGTCCACGGGATATACTTAAAGAACGTCCAATTTTGGTGAGAAGTCGAGACATTGGTGCTTCCCACGGATGTCCAATGGACGTCCACGGTACCAAATCTGCACGTCCTAAGGACGTCCCGAACGTCCTGAGAGGATGTCCTATGGATTACCATCGGACTTAATGGTGCTATTAGGGTTGTATTATACTTGCGATTTTCTGAGAGATAGATTGTAAATTTTGTTGCTAGCTCAGAAAATCAGTTCAGTGTTGTTAGCATCATGTCAGTTTTGACATATGATGCAATAAGATTGTAGAAATGATATTTTTTCAAATATAGCTTCACTCTGAATAAGCTAATTCAAAAAAATAAAGAATAACTAGTAGTCAAAATCATGATCAAAAATTAATAATAAAATCGTTTATTTGACAATGCAAAATGATAATTCAAGAAATAAAAACTACCCAAGCTCCAGAGCTACAAAAATACAAAGTAAAAACAGCGTTATTTCTTACCACAATAGGAAAAGCGTATTTTCTTAAATGGAAACGAAACTAAATTGAAGTGTAAAGGATATAGACGAGAATGTTCCTTAGAGTTTCATGTCCCGATGGCCTGAGCACGTCTCTACAATTGACTTCTTTTAATATCGCTAGGAAAACTAAAATGGGTCATGGTAGTGAAGTATTTTCGTGAATATCCAAAAAAAGAACAATCTAACAATCTCCACTAATTATTTAAAAAAATCTTTTTATTGTTTTGTGGATCACTTCCAACTCAACTTTGAGGAGCAGTCTTTTTCGCAGGTGTACAGATAATTACAATACAATGAACAGGGAGCAAATTTCCGAATTTGTAACCTTATTACTCTTTATATGAATGTAATGTAAATTAATCGATAATTTAGAATTAATTTTAATTTGAAAACAACAAAACTCATCGTCATTTTCTTCGCACTCTTTGAGATGATTTGTGGCAATCAAAAGTCAGTAATCAGTCGAAACAAAGATATCACCGCGATTTACCCATTTGAGTCCCATTCACTAGGGTACGAAAATATGACTGTCCAGGTTACCGTCAGAGAAATGCGGCTATGGAACCTTAACCGCTCCCTTGGTACCCCTAAAACCATTACAAACTTACCGGAATATAGATGAACTGATTTCATATCCATTTTGTAAACTGCACTACAGGAGTATTCGCAGTGATTCAAAACACACCGTAATTTTTTTATTGAATCATTCCACAATAATCACAAAATAAAACTTACTGCTGAATGAAATTTCACTTCCAACTGAAAATAACCACAAAAAGACAAACTTTGATAGGTAATCATATAATTCGAAACAGGTACGTTAACAGGGGAAATTGGCATACTGCGAAGTTGATTATGTTCTATATCCTATTTCTTTGATCTGAGGCCTTCTCATGTAAGTGACAAGAACTATGAAACCAGTACGTAGCTGTTTCCCCATTCAAATGAATTCAACTTTGATAGTCAAAGAGCACTGCAAAGTAGTTCTTGTAAAAAATTTTGCCAATGATCTAACAACGGTCGTAGTGGGGCAGTAGTTGTCACCAACTAATATATGGATTGTTTAGGTCAAAGCGAAAAACTGAATCATGCAAGCAATCTTTCATTATCAGTTAGTGGTCTTCCGCCAAATAGTATCGACATTTTTCTCACAAAACTGAACTATTTTCTGAATGTTATAAAATGTTGTTATATGTATACAAGAACACTATATTTCTTCTTCGATACATTAAAAAAGTTTCAGTTCTTTACCGAATTCCTGCAACTTGCTGTGTAACAAAAACTACCTTCAGAACATAGACGTTTCAAAAAAAATCTGTTGAGAGGGAAGGTAGGTCCATCCTGTATACTTATTTTATATTTCCTCAAAGAATATGTAAACTTTCAAGTTGTTATTTGACTGTTAGAGATAAACCAACATGTTGTGGTTGTGTTAAGCAATTCGTTTGAGATTATAGTGATATCATTCAATCGTGTACTTATTTAGTGCAGTTATAGAATAACTCCTGATCAGGATTGTATGTTGACGACTGATGACTGATGATAATTCGACGATCACCTCAACGATTCATGAGCCCTTTAAAAAAAGGATACTCTTGATAGCGGACTATTTCAGTTGGAGTAAGAAGTTGATAGTACTTATGGTGATCGCATCGTTCGTCGTCATTTACTTTCTTATTTCACCAATTTGTGCTACACCAAATTTAGTATCTGTGATTCAGGTGAATATATAACTGGTTTACTTATTCATTCATTCAACTTTTTATTTTTATCACATCCATCAGGCCGATGAGCACATTTATAGTTGTGAATAAATATCAACAAGTGAACAAAGTGATTTGAATGTGAAATCAATTTGGATATAAGTAGATTATAAATTTGCAAATGACAAAAATAAAATTAATGAGATGGAAATAACAAAAACGAATCTAAACAAAGTTGATATAGGAGAAAGGAAGTGATGCAGTGTATTGGGTACCGGTTTATGAAATACATTACAAACTCGCAATGAAATGCAAGGAGTAACAGTGGATCGTAGCTATGGCAGCCCGAAGGATAAATGAATTTTGCTCATAAGTTTCATTGACGCAAAATTCCTTTGAATCTATTTTTCGGGATAATGTGTTTCCTTCAAGTTTTTAATTCCTAATGAGTGGAACAATTTTACTAGTGGAAGTCATGAATCTACATTTCTTTTTATTCAACAGTGGTCCATTTTCTATGCACCAGTTTCTTAATGAATTCAAATTGTTTTGCAATGCAGTGAGATCAATTTCATCATTTCTTTTCTAAAAACGTTCATATCTCAGTGAATAGAAGATTTTTAGAGACAACATTTCAGCTGACAGATTCAAATATAACAAATAGTAACGGCCCAAGATTGGATCCTTTTCAAATACTACTTCGCAATAAAAATAGAGATTACGGTCAGCCAAAACTTGTTGAAAAGCAAATCAAAGTCCTACTTCTTCACAGTAAACAGAAAACAGGACATACCTTCGATAATATACAGACATTAGGGAAGTGATGATAACAGAGGGAATGGTTGAAAATACTATATTACGGTTCCAACAGAAAATTTGTTTTCCAACAATTTTATAAAGGGGTTCCGACAGGTCTGCATCTGAATTATTCTGTAATTTTTTGGGTGCAGTATCGACTTTTTCTTCAGTAATATACTCAAAAATTAAGAATTAATGACGTTTGACTCATCATTTTTGCTGTTTTCCTCGTGAACTTCGTTTTCATCTAGGATATAAACATTGCGGAAGTGATATGCAATTAATTTTACTCAAAGAACATAATCATCATAGCCTGCGGATTTGAAGTTATGGGGATTGTGAAACCGAAATGAAACCGTTTTGCTTACATTCAAGTAAAGATAATTCGAAGCAAACCAACTGTTTAAATCCAGAAAAACTGAGGACATAAATTCCTCAAGGTCCGAGTCATTCTTGTCGGAGACAATAATTGTGGTATCATCTGATGCATATAGGGTTATGGATGTTTTGATTGATTTACCAAATCGTTAACATAAAAATGGAATAATATAGGATCTTGAGTGGATACTTGTGAGACAGATGTAAAAACACAGTAGGATATGGTTCCTGGACTAGAGTTCTTCTAATTCCACTTTTACAAATACACTTTTCTTCACAATGAAGCTCGCACAATTTGTAATTTTCGTGTAAAGCCTCGATGTTTTTCTCAATAAGATCTAGCCTATTGCAGTTTTTCAACCCAACTTCAGCACTAGAAAAATAAAAATAAATGAGTTTTCAGTATCACTATCAATATCAACAAATTTTCTACATTCCTAACACGATCATTGGGTATTGTGAAAAAGCTCAAAACCTCCGCCTGTTCTGGAGTTACAGCCGCGGCATATACAAAAAATCCACTTTTGCGAGAACTTATTGTTATTTAACCACAATCCAAATCATCCAAATACAAAAAAAAAAGTTTACTGATAAACTATGAACTTCAATAAACTACAAGTTCACCATAAAAATAATGTTAATGATAATCTTATCTTTGACGATGTTAATTTTTGTATGAATAGACAGTGTTGCCTATAGGTCAATATGAAATTACTGGAGAAATTTGAAGTTGATTGTATGCATAATTTTAGGATAGCATTTCCTGCAATGTCTGGGATTTTAATGAGTTCACAATATTGGTATATACCTATAACAATTTTGTTTAAGGATCCCAGCTCAGATATTTAATCTTAAGTATAACGGTAAATACCAGTAATTACTCAAAAACGGCAACACTGCGACACAATTATGAGACCGGAAGTGGCTGAACGACACTGACAGTTAAACAAATTAAATCGCGCATGCGCTCTTAAATTAGTGATCACGAAAACCGCTTTAATTCGCCTCTTGTTAGTTGGTGTACTCTGTGGAAGAAATGACGAATTTTTGTCAGGGTATTCATACTACGGATAACAAAATAGTTCTGAAAAAAAACGAAAACTTGGGCATCCGCAAACCCATCACTCAAGTAATTGATTATGAAGATCAATCTATTGCAGAACAACTGTTGTAGTGATGGAATATACAGAACATCTAACTCTGGAAGAAGATCAGTAGGCTAAGGAATGCCTTGATGGTCGTCTTAACATTCTCTACATAGAGACTACAAGGAGACTTACCAATCTAGTTCTGTACCAGCGATGACCGACCAATCCGAAATGCCCTGAGGATACCGTCATACAGAGGTAGCCGACAGGCTACTTTGGTAGATGATGCCTATGCATGAGAACTGTTCTGTTTTCAGTTCCATAACGGCACTGTATATTTCATTCATTCAAGCGTTGAGATCTGGGATTTTCAGGGTATTTTGAAGCAGAATCAGGTATTAGTTTGAAGAAAACTTTTAAAAGAAATCTAGAAATGGTAAGACTTTTTTAAAATCTTATGATTTTCAAGAAAATACGAGTGTGTTACTGCTCGAAGTGGGAACAACTGTATATTTATAGAAACTGGTTAGTGAAAAACTTACAGTCAAACTCCACCAAATACAATCTCCATTGTGAATGTGGGTGTAGGACCTACATCAGAGGGTGGGACACGTTTCGAAGGATTAATCCTTCATCATAAGCAAAAGTAGGGTAACAACATCAAAAACTACAGAAAAGAGAAATCCTACACTAGCGATATTGAATACCAGTAATAAATGTGACACCTCCCAGTATGTGGTGGAGAAATCAATGTAATATCAAAAATTGTGAATAATATATTAAAAAGTTTGTGTCATTGACATCTTCCTCAACAGTAGCGGGTTCCCTTCGTTAGGGATTGGGGTTTGATATAATCAAAAATAGCAACATGTTAAATATTCAGTAGTAATACCACAAGTGATTGAATTTTCGCGATAAGTCTGTCGATTCATTTCTGAACGAAACTGAATTGCTTCGAGAAAACACCACGAGTCCGCAGGACGAGTGGAGTTTTCTCGATACAATTCAGTTGAGTTCAGGAATAAAAGACAGACTTATGAGATAAATTCAATCACGAGTGGAATTTTATTAGACCATTTCACGAAGCATCAAAAGTATTATTATAAACATGAACAATCAATTCATCATAGCCACTCCATCGATTTCCTTGTATTTTTCGGTACATTTTCATCGATTTTTTCGTTGAATAATTCGATAGAGTTCATCCCAAATCTACTCATTTTTGAATGCGTGCACAGCGTAATCACTTATATTTGACGTTTAACTGTCACATGCACTGTAAACAAATCTGAAAACACCGAACTTGATAGGCCAATCAGAGTCAAGAGTCAAGTTTGGTATTATCGGTAAGCCGAACTTGACTAGAGCTTCTGATTGGTTCATTTCGTAGGTGAGTGAAATAGTCAGAATAAGACCATGCACTTTATCGAAATAGTAGACAAAACAAGAGGTTATGAACTTTGACATGAAATTTGAAGGTCGACATCTGTCGTGTGAGACGTCACGATTCAAAGCGAGAGAGCATACAACATCAACTATCGGTGAAAATTGGAAAACTTGATATTAAATTAGAAAAATAATAATTTGAAATCTTCACTTCTGAACGAGTTTAACGTGAGAATATGTGAGGAGAAATATTTTTATTCCAAACTGGATCGAGGGGCTGAAAAGTTTTAAGTAGTCAAATTTCATTTGTTCATTGATACATTGAAAGTCTGAATTCCCAATTGCTATATATATATATATATATATATATATATATATATATATATATATATATATATATATATATATATATATATATATATATATATTTTGAGGGGCTGAAGTCGGGTCTCAAGTTGGATAATTAGCAATTGAATTGCTTAAATCCTGAATATAATGTTTGTTATATTGGCCAAACAGGTCGCAAAATCAAAACTCGACTAGCAGAACACGTTAGATTCCAATTCTGAAAAAGAAGAGATCAATTCGAATTCAGTATTTTCTAATCATATTATCAAAGAAAAACATAATTTTGTTCTCAACTCAGATTTAATTTTTTTACATATGTGTGATGAAGGGTAGTAGCTCAAATTACTTGAGACATAAATAAAGCAATTGAAAATTCAGAGGTTCAATTTTCTTATCAACGAACAAATAAATTTTGACAGCTTGAAAATTTCATCTCCCTACTATTCTAATCGATCCAATTTAAGATAAATATATTTCTCCTTACCTATCCTCACGTAAAACTCGTTCAGCAGTGGAGATTTCACCTTACTGTTTTTCTAATTTAATATCAAGTTTTCCAATTTTCACCGATAGTTGATATTGTATGCTCTCTCGCCTTGAATCGTGACGTCTCACACGACAGATGTCAACCTTCAGATTTCATGTCAAAATGTCAAAAATGATACCTTAGAGTTTTGTTTACTTTTTCGATAACATGCATTGTCACAAGTCTTTGAACAATTGCTAATATTCAACATGTTACTATTTTTGATTAAATCAATCCACAATCCCTAACAAAGGGTACCCGCCACTGTTGCGGAAGATGTCAATGACGTTAAATTGTTTTTCAATATTTTATTCACAATTTATGATATTACATAGATTTCTTTACCACATATTTTAACATTTATAACTGTTATTCAATGTCACTAATGTAGGATTTCTCTTTTCTGTAGTTTTTTATGTTGTAACCCTAATTTTGCTGATGATGAAGGATTAATCCTTAGAAACATGTTCCACCACTGAAGTAAGTCCTCTGACTACTTCCTTTAATGTCAAATAAATGAATATTTTGGAACCTTTGGTGTGAATACAATTCAAGAAAAAAGAAACTACCCAAACACCGAAACTACGTCACAATCACAGGCGACGCGCGTTTCGCCAACAATGTTAGCATCTTCAGGAGCTGAAAGCTTACTATGAGTCCTTTGACACAATAAAGATTATAATTGGTGGAGTTTTACTGTAGGTTTTTTCACTACCCAGTTTCATCTCAACTCCACTGTAAGTCATGGTTCACCTCCGTTGCAGTATGAGATGAAAAAATGTAAGGGTATAGTTTATCCAATCTCAGTTGAATGAGCTGTAGAACCGGATTAAAACTTCAATTACTTCGTCTCTTTGAACGTACTTGTCGACCATAGGCGGAGATATTCTCTCTCACTTGGGTATAAATTTGCGTATTGCTTGCTTCATAGAAATTTGCGAATATAATGTGACTTGTTCTTATAATGAAAAGAATTGGAGTATTGCGCGTGTATGGATACGGGACGTTGCTCGTAACTTATTGACAAGTTATCTGACACACCGAAAACAAGTCGTTCAAAAAAATAGAATAAGAAAACATCAGGAAACATTAATAATTTATTTGCTGGTACGGCTATCTTATATACACATCAAAGTCGTGGCAAGTCTCAATCATCATAATCCTCCGAATCAGACGAATCACTCATGTTTATGAATACTGGTTGAATGGATGGCAAAAGGAAATATTCACGTTCTTTTGAAATCACATGCAAATTGCATTCTGTCCAAAGACCTTTATATTCTTTTTCTAAGATTCTCCTAACAGTTTCTACTACTTCTCCGCTTAGATTTGGAAATTGATTGGATTTTCTCAATTTGTTTTTTATAAATGCCCAAACAAATTCAATGGAGTTGAAAACACAACCTCAGGTAACCTCAGAAGCGTATAACCAGAATGTTTGAAAATTTCATCAATAATATACTCTTTTTCAAAATTTCCATTTTCAACTATATACAGGCCGTTTCTTTTATCATGTGGTAACATTGCCATATTCTAAACCGTAACAGATACGAAGACGATTAAATGGGAGAAAAGGTAACTATTGTGGAGAACAGTACAATGGTCAAAGAAAATTTACAGGGAGTCACGCCCTTCCAGAGTTATACAAGGAAAACTAAAAATGCTGTTATTTGTTTTTTACGAATAGAATTGTTATTTCTGAAAATATAAAAAAATGGAAAAAGAAAGTTTTAATGTATTCTAAATGTACTATGAAAATGTAACAATGAATCTTTGATTAAACGTTTCGTGTCAACACGGCCACCATCAACATTTCTTTTCAAATATGGACCTGACTGTTTTAGTACAAATATTGATAAAGCGATAAAATCACAATTCAGTGGTACATCACAGTTGATATTTTTATAACGTTTCATTTAAAATAACAAACATCATCAGTGACAACAATTTTTAATTACGGTCCTGTCGTTAGGTCGTTTATGGATTTCACAAAACCTAACTCTCCGATATAAAAATTCATCAGTGACGCTTTGAATAAATGTATCTATTAAAATTATGTTTACCCTATAATAAAAGATATCTGTAGTTTAGTTTCAGAGACGAACGATAGCAATTTACCTCGGAAATAAACTTACTTAAGAGTAGAAGAAATCAAACAAACAGAAAACAATTTATTTCATATTGAATTTTTGAGTGAAAATAAAACCAATACAGAAAATGAATTCTTCATGATAACCTACATTGAATGCTCGAATTGCCGACCTCTTTGTTGAATGCACATAAGTTGTCTGTCCATACAATTTCTGTAGCAATTTTCTAGCATGATGGGTGTAATGCTATTACATGCATCTCTTATTTTTTGTTTGAGATGGTTGATATCTGTACTAGTTGTCGAAAAAACTTCATCCTTTATGTATCCCCAGACAAAAAAGTCTAAAGGAGTCAGGTCTGGGGATCGAGCTGGCCAGGCAATTGTTCCAATTCATTTTCTTGGGAAAATTGCATCTAAATGTTCCCTTACTATTGCTGCATTATGGGGAGGGGCACCGTCTTGTTGAAAATATTGTATTTCACGGCGGATGTTCAGTGGCAATTCATCTAAGTAGCCATCAAACTCATTGGATAAAAAATGTAAATACATTCCACCATTCAAATGCTCGTCGTAAAAGAAAGGACCTAGTATGTTTGTTCCCAATATTCCGAACCAAACATTTATTCCGAACCATTCCTGGAAATTGGTTTCTCTATGTAAATGTTCATTTGTATTAAACCACCTATAATGGATGTTTCTGTTAAACCAACCATTGTTGGTGAATTTTGATTCGTCCGTCCATATTATTTTATTACAAATATTTCCAACTTCCCTATTTCTACGTCTCAACCTCATCGCAAATCGTACTCTCCTTCCGTAATCCCTTTCATTGAGGTGATGAACTTTGCGTATCTGGTATCATTTGTATTTGTTCTTTTTCAAAATATTGCTGGTAGATTTTACAGAAATCCCTAGTTCGTGGGAAATTTCTCGTAAAGAACAATCTTGATTAGAAATATTTTTGTAACTGACCAATCCTAAATTGAAAAAAAATATTTTCGTCACTTTGTTAATCTTTATGAAGTAATATTTGCTTACCTAAAACATTTATTTGGTTCCGCATAATTCCAGTAACAACACATTTTCTAGTTTTATTTCTATTAAATGCACCACAGTCTCTCAAATTTCTTTCTAATCGTCTAAACATTTGAATGTTTGGAATACGACGATTTGGCTCACCATACATATTTTTTGCAAAAAGAGGATTTCTATTTGATTTTGCATAAGCAAATAGCATATCAGTCCTTTCGTCATTTGAATACATCTTTGATAGGAATCGCACGTTAAAAGGTAAGACCTCGTTAATCCTTGGCTCGCACAAGTTTCGACTTTTGAGGGCTGCCGTTCGTAAGGGGACGACAGCTGGTTAACGGAAACAACAATTTCAACAACAACAACAAAAAATATGACTGAGTGTATAAACGATTGACAGTTCTTAACACGTATCAACAACTCATTTATTTGTCCTGCCATAGAAACCAAGCAAAGCCTACTTGTTTAAAAATGGTAAATGAAGTGAGATGCTATTTAATTGTACCATATCACACAATAGTCGTATTTTGACCAAAAACTAATATTTTCGTTACTTCCAGGATTGAGAATTATAGAAATATTCAGTATGATAATAGATTCAGAAGAAATCAGCCTTGAAACAAGGATTTCTGTAATACAAAAATGCCCAAGAAGGAAAAATACGAATGTTCGTTGTGTTGGGGTATCTTCTTATCGAAATTATTGGGTGAAGTCTGAAGTATACCAATAGTTGAATAGGTTTTGAAGAAATCAAAATAATTTACAAAAGAACTAACGACAGGACCGTAATTAAAAATTGTTGTCACTGAGGATGCTAGTTATTTTAAATGAAACGTTATAAAATCATCAAGTGTGATATACCACTGAATTGTGATTTTATCGCTTTATCAATATTTGTACTAAAATAGACAGGTCCGTATTTGAAAAAAAAAAGTTGATGGTGGCCGTGTTGGCACGAAACGTTTAATCAAAGATTCATAGTTACATTTTTATAGTACATTTTAAATACATTAAAACTTTCCTTATAAATTTTTTTATATTTTCAGAAATAACAGTTCTATTCGTAAAAAACAAATAACAGCATTTTTGGTTTTCCCTGTATAACTCGGGAAGGGCGAGACTCCCTGTAAATTTTCTTTGACCATTGTATTGTTCTCCACAATAGTTACCTTTTCTCCCATTTAATCGTCTTCGTATCTGTTACGGTTTAGAATATAGCAATGTTACCACATGATAAAAGAAACGGCCTGTATACGTAGTAATACCTCCTTCGTGGCTTTTTGGGAAATATTCAATTTTTTGTAAGCCAGAAATTCCAAAATGTCTCCTTTTTTGTTGCTTTCGTTGGTATTTGTAGTTTTTGACGCGAGAGGTATGACGCATTATTCATTACAATAACAGAAGTTGGTGGTATATTTGGTAATAATTGTTAACTGAACCATTTTTTGAATAAAATGGCAGTCATATCCTCATGATAATCTGCTGAACATTTTTTTATTCGTTTTGCTGACAACAGCAACGCGTTCGGTACAAAACCATCTTCACTACCCGCATGTACAATAATTATACGTTTTCCACTGGAACATGGTGCTTGGAGACAACAGTTTTGGGAGTTATCTGCCCAACCATACCGGATCACATCATGACTATCGAACCAAGTCTCGTGAAGATATACTATATTATTATGTCTCTTCGATTCCTGATGTTATTTTATTTGTCGCAAGTAATCTTGCCTTTGCAGAACGAGCCGGGGTGATTCCATTATTTCCATTAGCTGATTTAGTTTTTCGTGTTTGAAACTACAGTCTAAAAGAATTTGACGTATTGTTTCCTGCGACATATATGTATAATTATAATTTATTTTTGATTGATTTCCAGGTAGATAGTTTGTTTCATTTATAGAAATCATAAACTTGCCTTCGAAGAAAATCTTTTGTGGCCTCATCAACTTTGTTTAATTTCTGATCTTCTCGTTTTGTTTTACGATAATGATCTACAACATCCCCTTGCTTATCTACTCTGTAAATAGTTGAATGTCCCAAAGTGGTGAGATGAGATATTCATCGTTTCATCTGTCGTTCATTTCCTTTTTAAGATTTTTATATGTATTTAGAACAAGTCTTTGGGTCTGAACATGAAGATCTCTGTTTTAAAATTCCCATTGTTCATCCGGTTGTGAGTCTTGTTCCTCATGTTCTTCGAATTATTCATCAGGTTGTGAGTCTTGTTCCTCAGGTTCTTCGAATGGTCGTCAAAATGTCATGTTGCAACACTTAATACACAAACGTTTATACTTAAACTTTAATGTTGATTTTCACACTTTTATTTTAAAATACCGCGACATAAGTTTCGCAAATACAATGGATTCTTCAAGCAGAAGTAAACTGAGTTATACTACTAACGGCAAAATAAATTAAGCAGAGAAAAAATATTGAGTTCTGTTTGATCGTTCATTAAGTACGCTACTGTTCTTCTTTTCATAATTATCACCAGGTAGCCGGACAGCAATAAAAATATTAGGAGGTGATTTACGGTGATTTATGCAACAGACGGTCAGCGCATTACTGATTGCTTTCCACGCTCCGAACACGTAAAATATACCCAATCTGGTCTACTGTTGTCTTTATATAGGGAATAATATTTATTTAATTTTCCGTTTTCATCCTTCATTCGTTAATAATAATAATAATAATAATAAATAATCTTTATTTCATGGAATATTTCATATGTATAACATGGATAAATACAAAACAAAAAATGAAAATAAGCGTCATAAACAGAATCACAGTAGATCATGTGAGCGGGATTAGAGCTATGTGTATATATGTAGATAATAGTCATCTAGGGAGTAAGGCTCAAGATCAATAAGTGCCTTCTTAACTTCTTTTTTGAACTTGCCGATGCTCTTCAAAGTTTTTATACTGTTTGGTGATTTATTGTAAAATTTTATCGATGCATATGACGGATGCTTTTCTGATATTACTAATCTGTGCAGCGGAAAATTTAAATTGGTATTACCTGCTGGATATCTTTCATTGGATATATATAGTTTGTATTTTTAAACAAATACAGAACACATTCATATATATATATATATAATGCATAGATTGTCATTATGTTGTTTCTTTTGAAAACACCTCTGCAGGTTTCACGAAATTTCATTTTGAACATAGCTCTAATCACTCTCTTTTGAATGCAAAATAAGTCATTAATATTACTTTGGGATCCCCAGAATATTATTCCAAATTTAGCACAGGATTCAAAATTTGCAAAGTATATAATTTTTAAGGATTTTTCGTTAAGGTATTTGCTTATGACTCTAATGCTATAGCATATCTGGTTCAGTTTTGCTCCTAAGCTTATGATATGGGCGTTCCATTGTAAATATTCCTCTATAAAGACTCCCAGAAATTTGGTATTATTTTGAATTTTGATTTCATTGTTTAGTATGTATATATTTTCAGGTGTTTCAATTCTTTGTTGTTTGGTCCAGAAAAATATAGCGTTGGTTTTCTCAACATTTTTTGTAAACCAGTCATAAATGTTTCTCGTTACGTTCTGCGTTTTTCGTATTAGGTCTGGATAATCTGAACTTGAAATATGTGCTATTTTGAACTGATCCTATATGTCTATACTCAGAGATTTATTAGGAAATGTCTGCCACCTACTCCTCCAATAAACGGATGATTCAAATGCCCACTTATTTATTAGAAGAAAGGCTTAGTGAAAACTACAACACTTTTCCATTCTTCTACTCAAAAATTGGGTTATGGTTGGGTCACATTCACTGAAATTTCACTGCCCAAATATGGAAATTTCATTGGTTCTAGAATATTGAATATTGTGATATTGTGAATATTTTATATGTAATAAATAATTTCTTGTTTGTTCGTAGATATTCCGGCATGGACAAAGGACTCCACTTACGTTTTATCCGAATGACCCTTCCTCAGATCCTGCGTATTGGCCAGATGCTCCAGGGGAATTAACAAAAGTAAGCATGACTAGTCAAAAAACCAAATTTAGGAAATCAAAATGTTGCGTTGAAAGCTAGCAGCTGGCAGAGTATAAAAAACAATTCAGTTATAATTATTCGGAGTGAACATATTCACAAAAAACACTGTTAAAATCATAACTTGTTCGTTTCCATATCCATCAGCAATGGAGGATCCGTTATGCTAAGCAAAATGCTTCAAGAATATTGCGTGAAAATTTCACAATTATAAGATGGAAACATGGGCGATTCTTCACAAAACCAAACTATTAACCATTCGTTCATTCTAAATCTGGGTGATACAAATGACGAACACATTGTTCTGCGGAATACATACTGTTTTTCGTCTTTTTCCATAAAACTTGATTTCTGTAGAGAGAATTGGTCAACTGTGACTATTCCAATTCAAAATGTGAAAAAAAATGCACCAGCAAGCGTCAGAGTGAAAATTAGGTTTTTCACTAGCATTTAGGAACAAACATGAAACGTTCTATATTGATTGAAAAAGTTAATAATGATTCCTAAAAGTTATTCAGGACCAAACACACAGTTTTTCAATCGACAAATAATCATTTCTGAAAAACGGCAATGTTCAGTTATTCCAGTAAGATATTTGAAATATTGTTTATGGACCTACATTCAAATTATCTAAAACAAGTTTTTTTGGTATCTATGAAGATTAACGCATATTTTGCCTATGCAAGCATCCTGCTTATCGTAAGAAGTGACAAAACGAAAAAAATAGGTGATACATGGTCTCCACCATCGTCCTGTGAAATACCACCATTACCGACGAGGAGTGCTGTGAATGATACAGGGTTTTCGTGGGATCCAAACATGAAAAGGATGTCTTATGTACCGTTCCAGTTAGTAGAGAATTGTCTGTAATATGTACTAAAAGAGTTTGGTATGGGTTAAAGGAAGGAATGGGAAACATTATCCAATACAGATTTTGGGGAATCACTTTTCTGAGATGATGATTCAACAAAAATTGATTTATAATTTTTACCACGAACTATTCCCATGTCTATTACTTTGAGTCAACTAGGGGTTTTCTCTCTTTGGTACTCTCATTCCCTACGATGATATCTGGATATTACAAGCTTTTTTTTTTCATTAGTACCCCCGTATAACAAACTTTATTATCAATGTGTTTCAGTTGGGAAAGACGCAGCAGTATGAGTTGGGCAAATTCACCCGAAAAAGGTACAAAGACATACTACCTGAAGTTTACGCCAAAAGCTTCTTCCACGCTCAAACCACCGATTTCGACAGAACCCATATGTCAGCACAGTGCAACGTCCTTGGTCTCTTTCCACCGAGAGAAACTGAACTATGGAACCCACATATAGCTTGGAGGCCTATTCCCATTCATCTCTCAGAAGTTGTTAATGGGGATTTTGCGTCCTGTAAAGAAATCTATATGGAGATGGCCGTAGCTTTACAGGACTCCTACTGGAGTAATATTGAGTCGAAGTACTCGGATACTATTGAGTACATCAATAAACACAGTGGCTCCAATATCACCATGATACTTGAGATCGTCCCTATTTTTGATTCGCTTTCCATCGAAAAAGCATTTGGCTTCACCCTACCTGCTTGGACAGAGGCAGTTTTTCCGGAACCAATTACTACAATGGCAGGATATTACTACCAAATGACTGGTTATAGCACGAAACTAACCCGCCTCAGTAAGTACTTTTTTCAGCATCAACACTGAAATTGATATAGAATATCTATACAGAAAGCTATCCACATTGTGATCTCTGCATATTCATTGCTCCTCTTGAGGGAAAAACAACTGTTCCGTTTTCCAAATTATAATATTCCATTTGCAAGCTAATTTGACATGAATTCGGTGACAATGCCTTATGAAATTTTTCTAAGAGAAAAAACAAAATTGCGGCTCCAAAATGGCGGACATGATTTGCAGTTATTGTCCGATTCGATTCAAAATTGATGTGTGGTGGATTTCAGGGTCGGAAATAATGATTTGATTGTCAATGCAAAAAAAGTGGTGGCTCCAAGATGGCGGACGAAATTTGTGATTTGTAATGTTCTGATTCGAATCAAAATTTGTATGTGAGGATTTTCAGGATTGGAAATTATGATTTTTTGTCGATTTAAAAATGAATATGGCGGCAAAATTTGTAATTATGGTTCGATTCGACCCTGCACCGAAAACGAACTCTTTAAAATAAATGTATTGTGAAGAAAATGCAGAAACACGTCGATTTTGAATCCAAAAGTGGGACATCTTCCTATCATAACCTCTCCTGTCATACCACTTTTCCCTTCCCTAGGTCACTCAGGGCCAGTTCCACAGGTTCCAGTTAGAGCCCAGATCAATTAACTGATGGTTAGAATGTGAACCTGTCAATGCCATTGAAAGAATGTCATTCACCGTCTAAACTTTCAGTTAGTTATCTGAAGGTTAACTGGACCTGTGAAACTGGCCCTCATACCATTTGAATAGGGAAAGTACTGAGCGTGACACAGCATTGAAGAGGTAATTTCATGAGGAATTCAGACATATGAGTGTTCGCTACCTAACTTTCCATTTTGGTACCCTTTTGCAGGAAAAACTGATTCGTATTCCAACTTATGATTTTTGATTTGAAAGCTAATGTGAAAAATTCATGAAAACATAACAAAAATTTAAAAATTTAATATTGTATGAACTTACAAATTAAAAAATTTTGCATAAATTGCTCCAAAAAGGTCAGACAGCGTTTCGAGACTAATTTATACTCATGTGTGGCAGTTCATGGCGAACATTTTGAGCATCTACTGTAAATTAATGTAGTTTGGAATGATTGGATTTGTTATTATGCAAGGTTTCCAATTTTTGACTTTATGCATTGTTCAATTTTTTATTTTTCAAACGCTCCCAGGTAGCACATCATATCGGCTGAATCTTGGTTCCATATTGGGCCAATATAGATATATTGTAAATGAAAAAATGATATTGGTCCAATATGGGTCAATATTCAAAAAAATATTATATTAATAATATTGGTGGAATATTGGTTGAACCTGTTTTGAATGTAAATTGTCACATGTAATATTGGGTCAATATTGGTTGAATAATTTTAACCAATATCGATAATACAATATTGTCTATATATTGTTTTCCACATCAAGAATAAATATTGCAATCCCAATATTACAGTTGAAATGACTCTGTCTCAGACAAGAGCGAAGAAATAAACTAAACTGTGGGTTATAAATAACTCAAAATGAAAATTAACTGTTTGGTTATAATTCAGAACTCTTTACAATGTTTGACCGAACCAAGAACCTTACAAAATGGTTCGATAATAAAACAAGTGGAAGAATGAAAGAGATTGATGAATGATAGGATGATCAGAAAACATGAACAAAGTGATACTAAAACTAATAACCTAACTTAAACAGTGACTTTCTCAGTCAAATGTCCAAAACACTAAATGTTTTATTGAATAAACCTTCCTCTGGTAAATGGGAACATATATCATGCACGGACAAACTCCTTTTCAATATAGGTAATTACTCTTGATCACATTGTATGAATAAATGGCAACGATCTTACCAAGTGGAACTTCGTTGGGTCAAACCTTGCTCCAGTAATATGGTTATCAACCAAAGTGATATATGTCAGCTGCAATTTCCTCTATCTTATAATTCTAATCGAATATTGTGTGTTGTCCAGAAGACATGAAATGAATCTCTCTCACAGATTTCTACAACGTGGACTTCTGTTTATAAGTTACGACCACTTCTCTACTGTAAATCAATGAATATAATTAATCATGTAATTTTAATGGTTCCCACCATCTGATCTGATCAAACAACCCTACTCACCGTGGTCGTATTCGTATATATCTTATTTATCTTGATTTGAATAACGAAATCTTGCAGTATAGATTTGAAGTAATTCAAAATTATTTGACAAATGTCTGACAGGAGTTTCATTTTGGTAATTGACAATATATCAATGATATGATATACCGGGAGATACTTCATTCTTATTTATATTTGATGTACTAAAGGTGCATTTAGTCAACACAAACGTAACTTTAGCACAAGCACTGACATAAACATAACCGTGAAAATAATTTTGAATGAGACCTGATATTACACGAGTTTTACATTCAGACCTACATTTAAGAATGATAGGTACATTTTATGACATGAAACTTTAGGTTCACGTGAATTAAGGATAATATTTTCGTCGTAAAAGTAAGATTCTTATAAAATTGGGATTTTCAAAGTGACATGTTTTTAGCATAAACTTAATATTGTTGTATAAATGGTGCCATTTGATTCAACAGATTCAACTTTCGTTTTTAACATATATTTAAGCACAATTTTAAAATGATGTTGACTAAATGCACCTTTACTTAGGTATTAAAAACTATATTGTATTTCCCAGTCTGATAGCACATTGGATGAATATCATTTCAACATTATTCAACAAATTGTAAAAACTCATATTGGGTAAATATAGGTTTAATGATATTTACCAATATCGATAAAACCATATTGTCTTCATATTGTTTTCAACATCTAGAATGAATATTGCAATCCCAATATTCATCTCATATTGATTCTAGGAATGAAAACTATATTGTATATCCAAATGTGATAATACATTGGTTGAATATTATTTCGCCAATATTCCACAAATATTATTGATTAATATTGGGTCAATATTGGTTCAATAATATTTACCGATAACGGTAAAACAATATTGTCTCCATATTGTTTCCCACATCTTGATTAAGATTGAATTTGAATATTGGCCGAATATTCAATGAAACATATTAAACCTATATCATGATCAAACCTTGACAAAAATCCGCTAGGTGGTTCTACATATAGAACGTCTTCCAAAACTTACGAAAATATGTTAAATTCTTCCCATAATATATTTTAAATACGGCTTACTCAGTGGTTTTGGCGATAAAAAGGCAGACTCTGGTGACATCTTGATCAACTAAAAGACATTCAATAATGTACCAAGGTATATTCACTTCCACCAATATATCTAAATGATATTGTACCAATATCGAGAAATGTTTTGAGGCCATTATTGCTTCAAGAATATTTCACCAATACTATTTTTGAAATGTTTAAACAATATTCGACCAATATCGCAAAATGTTCACATTTTACTTCTCGACAATATAACGTTTGAATATTGTGCCAATATTGTACCAGCAATATTGTACCAATATCGCCGAATATTTTGAGTCCAATATTGCTTCGAGAATATTGCGCCAATATTACTCAAGTAATATTGGACCAATATCGCCGAGTGTTCACATTTTTTTCTCCCCAATATTGCATTTCAAATATTTCGCCAATATGTTCACAATATTATACCAATATTTTACCAATATAGATGTGCTACTTGGGTTTATTCAACGTGCCCTGTTAGTGTGTATGTATAGTGGTTCGATCAACATGAACTTTGGTAGGTGTTCGCAATTGCGATGACTGCATAATGGAATTTTTGTTGGAATAAAAACAACAAAATGGCAGCTCCAGGAGGGTGGATGAGATTTGTAGTTATTGTCCGATTCGATTCAAAATTGGATTATGTGGGTTTTAGGTACAGATTTTTGGCATGACTAAAAACAATTGAATGAAAATGGTTGAATGGAAGAGGACTCCCTTACATGAGTTATGATGTGCAGGAATTGAATCCTGCCTTTTGTTAGGATATACGCTCGTTGCTGTATCTTTCAATAAAAGCATTTATTATTATTATAATTATTAAAAAAGCTTTTATACAAATGCGATAAAAAAATAATTTTTAGACGTAAGACGTAGGTTTTTCTGTGCGTAGCAGATTTGAAATCTTGCCGAGAGGACAAAATAGGTATTTTTGCGCTGTAAAATTTTAATTCTGTTACGCACAGAATAACCTACACATCAAATAATAATATTATATTCTTTATATTAGAGGTTTTTTTATCAATTCAATCAATTCATTCAAGTCATACTGAAAACTTGTAATACCCTCATATGCCATTTTTGAATCGAACCGAACCACAATTACAAATTTTGTCCCCCATCTTGGTTTTTTCATTGACAAAAAAAATCATAATTTACGACCCTGAAAATCTCCATATACTAATTTTGATTCAAATCGGACCATAATTACAAATTTCGTACGCTATCTTGGAGCCATCATCTTGTTTTTTCTTGCATTGACAAACAAATCATAATTTCCCACCCTAAAAACCACCACACATAACAATTTTGAATCGAATCGGATTATTATTGCAAATTTTGTACACCGTTTTGGAGACGCCATTTTGTTTTTTTCGTTAGAAAAATTCCATAATGCATTGTCACCAAATTTATGTCAAATCAGCTTGCAAATGAAGTATCATAATTTGGAATATGGAACAAATGTTTTTCCCTCAAGAGGGCGCAAAAATAAAAAATGGGTAACGAAAATTGATATGGCTGAATTCTTTATGAAATTAACCTTTTCAATGATGTGTCACACTTACCACTTTCCGTATTCAATTTGTTTGTGTGATAGTGACCAAGGGGTGTGGGGAGAGGAATGACACTTGAGGTTATGATAGGAAGATGTCTCCTTTGGTTTAAAAATCGACGTGTTTTTGCATTTTTTTCACAACACATGCGTTTTGATTATATTCGATCTGATTTGTTTTCGGTGCCCCACTCTGTATAAGAGCCATAGGTTTCGATAGCTACGGAATAGAAGATGTATTGGTCTATTAAACTGAAATATTTTCTTATCATTAAGTTTTCAGCTGAATCTGCAGCACCACCAGCAAATCTTGAAGTTGAAAAAATATTTGTTTTACTTTAATTTTTCATTCTGTGACTGTAATACCTGGTATTAACGAAATTTTAATTCGTCTGTCCATGTATATGCACAATAATTTTTATTTCTACTTTCTATTCATATTTCCTATGATTTAGATTTTAATTGTTTTTGTGAGTGTTTTTATATACCATGACTTTACCGACAAGCCCTCCTCTTTTTTTCGGGATTGGAACCGGCTTCGAAGATGATGCGTCACCTTGGTAACTCACATTCCTCTCCAACGCAGAGTTTTTTATGCTAGTTATACACGACTTTTTAAGGAGTGTACACGACGGCGTTCAGCCGAACTTACAGGCAACCCCCAACTCTTTCAACTCAAGAGTTAGAGGCATAGCTACTTCATCAATAATTCGAGGAAAATATAAGTCAGTTTTTTTTTTTATCAAAAAGATCTGGAAATTTTTCAAGAGATGTTTCAGTTCTTCCCAAGTTTACTCGAAAGCAGTCCGGCAAGTAATTTGATCCATTTCATATTTCTTGAAGATATACTCCAATATGCCCTGGAGAGATGTATAGTTTTGAGAAAGATCGGAAAATACTAAGAGGATTATTCGGAAGATTGAAAAAAAAGCATTTTTCAAAGTTAAAATTCCACTAAACTGAGGAACGAAACTAATATTAACTAGTGGACTTAAAGGCATGAACTGAAAAGCAAAATGTGGAATTGAAATGGTTTTTAATGATAATTGGTATATTGCAAACATTTTGCTACGAAATTATTGCTCAGAATAATTTACATTTATACAATACCCTTCTCATTAACCCTGTATACTGACTATTACGTGAGCATTTACCAGAGGAGGTTATACGCAAATTGGAATCATTCATTGTATCTACTTTCTGCTGAAGAAATTATGAAAACTGACCCGAATAAAAAAATTATAAGACTTCCAATTTAATCAAATATTAACCTTTTGCGTTTTTTGCATGTAAGAGTAATTTGTGCATGCTCTCAATTATGATTCTATTATGATGAATTTCATTCATCTGCTCAGTTTTTGATCATGAATTACTTCACGTTGAATGATTGGAACAATTCTTTATCAAATTTCCCAACCCATCTGAAAGCTATAAGAATTCTTTTTTTGGTTCTCAACCACTTTACCCTACCCTACTTTGAGCCGTATTTTTTCTCACATAGTCAACCCTTCTCCTTTGTTACGATTGAAAAGACACATTTTGTATGACATTTGCATAACTCAATGAATTTATTTCCAGATATTGGACTATTTATGAATGAAGTATTGGAACATTTCGAAAAAATGAAGCAGAATTCTTCCAGCTCTCAATTTTTCCGAATGTACAGTGGCCATGATCTCAATATCTCAACTGTCCTGTCTGCATTAGGTGCTCCCAGTAATCATGTACCGCCTGTTGCAAGCTCTATTTACCTGGAATTATGGGAACTATCGGGAACATATTATGTGAACGTTTTTTATAGAAATGGAGATAGTGTCGAAAAGATAATTCCAACGAAATGTACTCAATTCAACTGTGATTTGAATGATTTCAGAGAACAACTTAGTCCTATTCTCACCGACACTGACTCCTTGGCTGCTGAATGTGGAGGGCCATATGTATTTTGAATAAAAAATAAATAGTCATCATCAGTTTTTTTTATCAATTCATATCAGTCAGTTAAAACTCCTAGCACATTAAGTAATGTGATGTCAAATTCAAGGCATTGGTGAATATTTATCGAATGTAAATGAACGATTGCAATAATTCACCATTAGCATTTACCATTGGATTCTTAATTGAACTTTGTATGGTTGAATATGACACTTAACAAAGAAGAAGTAAAGGAAACTATAGACCTATATTAGTATCAAGTAGTCTATCGAAAATTGCTGAGAAGTCTTTTGCAACTAGAATAAATTCTTTCATGGAAGATCATAGAATTTCAGCAACTGCTAGTAGGGTTGAAGGGGAGAAAAATCAAATGAATTAGCAACACTTGAATCCCCCAATAAATGTATTCAAATCTATAGGAGAGTAAGAAAGTTGCAAGTTTACTTTTTGACTTAAATGCTGCTTTTGATACTGTTAATTCAAATTTCTTTGAAAAGAAATTAAATAAAATAGGTATATTATGTGAACCGCTGAAATGGATAGTTTCATATTCACAGAATAGGTGATTTGCAGTGAACATAGGTTCAGAGACTACCGAAGAATTGGAATTGATTGTGGGGTAGACTAGGTTCGATACTTGGTACTCTATTCTTCCTCATCTTAATTAATTACTCAACACAATTTGTAACTTCAGGAAATATACACATGTGTGCGGATGATACGTCAGTAATAATTCAAGCCAATAATTTAACAGAACTGAAGACTTAAGCAGATACGGTAATAATGCATTTCAAGTAGTGATGTTTTAAGAATTCTTCCATCATAAATGTAAACTATACAGTTTTTCAGGAAAGACTACATTGTAGGACGTGTGAAGGTTGATAGTTTTAGGCATGATGTCCGAGGGCATTCCCAGAATGTTGTGAGCTATTATGCCCTTCAGCATTCTGGAGCTCCTCATGACACATGTCTGCGATAGACTAATGGTCGCTTGGTAGATTCTGTATGTTGCCCATCTTGCCACTTTCTCCAGAATTATGTGGAGAGAAAGTTCTCCTCCGTTGGACGTTGGCATGAAGCGAATGCCTCCAGTAATCGCCACTGTAGTCCATTAAGTTTGGCAAAGGCCATTTTTCAATGACACTTGCTCCACCAGAATATAGAGCCATAAGTGATTATTGATCAGTGTTTTGGTTACATGCCTCATGTTTTGCCACATATTCTGCGGTATGTCCATAATATGATAGGCTATCCATTAGGGTAGACTTTTCCGAGTGCGAGTTCCAGTTCAGCTTTTCATCTGAGTTTATACCCAGATATTTTGCTTCACTCGCAAAAGGAATTGTAACACCATTTATGGAAGGAGGTACTAAATGTACCAGATACCTTTTACTGGTGAATGGTACTATGACCATTTTGTGGGGGTTAATGGTCATTTCCACCCTTTCACACCATTTATATATCGTATCCAAATATCCTGAAGGTCGTAAGAGATCGTCTCATCGGATTTATCGTTTATTACTAGGACTAGTTCGTCAGCATATGCTCCCAGAGCGAGAGAATAGCCAGCAAATCATTTACCAGCAGTGACCACAACAGAGGGGAGAGGAGACCCCACTGGGGACAGCCCCTGTCTGGCTTAAAGCTGACACTTTTCCCCTATAGAGAGGTAGTTAAATTTTTGGTGTAGAGATAGTTTTTATGCAGTCACATAGTATCGGTTCAATCTCTCTAGAGACAGTGGCCTCATATAGGGAGTGAGGTAGTGTATTGTCAAATGCTCCTTCTATGTCAAAGTATGCAGCGACTGCTACCTCCTGGCGTTTCAGGGCGTCTCTCATTCCTGAGACAAGATTATTGAGGGCAATTTCTGTTGATTTGCCAGCCTTGGTGATCATTGAGGGCGTGCTTAGTTAGTTCCTCATACCTCACGTGTCCATCCAGTATTTTCATCATGCTTTTCAACAGAAAGGATGTCAGACTGATTGGTCTGGGTGATTTTAGGTGTGGGTCATTCCGACCCACCTCAGGAATATAGATCACCCTAGTCGCGGTCCAGTTAGATAGAGGTATGATATGTTCCAGTCCGATTCGTATCAGAACTGGAGCTGATCACAAATAGCAACTGTTTACAAAAATGTGTGACATCTGCAAATTGTTTTAACGGTTCTGCCGATCATCAGTGCAGACCCAGTCAGGACGGGGAGCTAATGCTATTTTCCGTCCTTTGACATGTTGCTTCAATGACACATCAGAGTATTGCAGTACATTCAAATTGCGCCATGTGAGCAATACAAGTCAAGTATAGTGGTTTCACCAAAAAAAATAAATTTTCTAAGTACTTGAGTTCCATTCTCAAGAAAGTAGTTGAAAAATTATTATTGACATATTGCTGTAGAGTATTTTTGAAATATTGCAGAAAGATCTTCGAATACTATTGTAAGATTATCAAAAGGCCATCCAACTAGAATATTGACATTAAACTGAGCGTTTGTATTTCGTGCAGAAATTTATTTATAAAATCATAGCAGAGCGCTTTCGACTATAAAGTCATTATTAGTGCCTCTTGGTTTTGGGCTACCTTTTTGGCGCCTTGGGATTGGGAAGGTTCTCATTAGACCTGTCCCATGATCTAGAGCATAGAATTGGTTTCACAAATTCCCAAGAGACTGTGTCTCAAGCCTGGTTCTGTGCACTTCAGGTTGAAGTTCTCATTAGACTTTCTCCCGGTTTGTCATATTTCCTTGGGTTTGGATTAACAGAACTATAAACACTTCATTGTCATTGTTAACTTCCGACACAAGGTCAATTTTCATTCATTTAGTTAGACAGTAGACTAAGCTTCAACAGACATGTGTTACTCTGCCTATTGAAACTTTTATCCAGGTTAATCCTGGAATAAAGATTTTTTTAAATGTTATTCATATCACGTTTTTAAATTTTAACACGGTCCTCTGAACACATTATATTTTTATGGTCTGGCTCTTGTACACCTGACGAGTAAGTAATTTTTCAATTGTCAAAATTCTCATTATCAAAATTTCTTAAATTCAGTTTAATGTCACTTACTTACAGCATTGTTTATATAGAAGATAGTTAGTCAACCTTATGGGATCATAATTGGATCAAAATGGATGCGACATGTAGATGGTGATAGCATTGTTTAAATAGAACATAGTTAGTCAATGCCTGTGGAAAAGGTATTGGACACAAACGCGAGTGTCATCTAGCGTTATTAGTTACAAACATTAATATTTGACGTCATTTTAATGCAGGTTTCTTCAAAAAACCCTGATTTTAATGCTTTTCCATTGTTTTAATCAAGTTACGACATGACTTGGAGGCCAGATCACTGAAGTTACGACAAGACTTGGATGCGAGCTCACTATCGCCATCTACATGTCGCATCCATTTTGATCCAATTATGATCCCATGAGGTTGACTAACTATCTTCTATAGAAACAATGGTGATAGTGAGCTCGCATCCAAGTCATGTCGTAACTTCAGTTATCTAGCCTCCAAGTCATGTCGTAACTTGATTAAAACAATGGAAAAGCATTAAAATCAGGGTTTTTTGAAGAAACCTGCATTAAAATGACGTCAACTATTCATGTTTGTAACTAATCACGCTAGATGACACTCGCGTTTGTGTCCAATACTTTTTCCACAGACATTGACTAACTATGTTCTATTTAAACAATGCTTATGATGACTTTATAGTCGAAAGCGCTTTGATATGATTTTATAAATAAATTTCTGCACGAAATACAAACCTTTTCTTCATCCAATTACACTGGAACGTGCACACAGCTGGACAATTTTCAATTAAACTGAGCGCCATCTATCAATCTCTATTGAATCAGAAGAACGAAGCACCCGTCAAGGTTGAGGTAATGTCGCTGTCAATGGTTGGACGCTTGTGCCTCCATTTTGTATTTTCTTTGTTATTCGATTTGTTCCGCTTATGGATTATGTTTTTTTATGTTTTTTGCCACGATGCGGAAAAACCTTGTTCATTTACAGTGTTCTTCATTAAAATTTAAAAATAGAGATAAGATTGTGTATAAGTAATGGTTGATTAGTGCAACTCTCGTTATGAAACATTAAAAAAGATGAGTTGAAGGTTCTTCCAAAGCGAAGTTAAAATGAATACCGAAGCTATAAATACTACGAGAAGTAATTGATGTTTCTAGAGGCCAGGAAACGATTTGCCGCCTACATCAAAATCAGGTGATAAGAATGAAACTTATTGTTGGCCCATTTTCATATGATTACAATATTCCACTAACACAATGTGGATATGTCCCTTGTCCATCATATTTCAACTATTTTCGTCAATCGTCAGTTCAAATAGGACTGAATACGCAGAAACCCGCGATCAATGATGATCCTGAGATCAATTCAACTTCTCCTTCCAAGTCAGAAAATGAAGCACCTGCTTCTTCTGTTTCAATGTAAATGGAATGATACTGAGATGCTGATGGGAATGAAATATTCATTTAATGATGACGAAGTAATGAAGAAGAGCGCTGTAGAAATTATTAAATTTCTTATATTGCTTTGAGAGGTTCGTTGGAAATAATGAAGAAATCGGAACCAAATTGAAATGGAACCCTTCTTCGTCTTATCAACAATAATTTACATATTGAAATCACCAATTACCTATTGGAAAGCGTTTCATTTATTCTACAAGTTTTCCCTATATTGCTTGTTATTCAGAATTTTGAACAGAGGAATGTTAGGCCACAACTATTCAGATAGTTGAAAAGAAAGTTGAATTCTTTTTTTACGGTATGTCACCTGTCCACATACAATTCAATATTTTTAAACTGATGTACCTCCCCGCCCCCTCTGTCAAGCAATCACAATATCTTTTATTGCGAAGAGTAGTATCGGTAATATCATTCAAAATCGTTTTTCTACGATAGTGCGTAAACTAAGCTTTTACGCACTGCTGGCAGTGCGTAAAGTAATACTTTTTCGTACAAGTGCGTAAAGTAATTTTTTACACACTGTTCAAACATTTCTGCATTTTTGAAAAATACAGTATTTTGCGTCAAATATAACTCGTAAATCTTTATTTGATAATACGACTGTTGTATACTATTTTAACTGAGTTTAATACGCTTTGTATATATTTGAAACTATGCAAGGCGGCGAGTTGTGGAAAAAATGTTATGTTGTGTAATGTCATGTTTTGAAAAGTATTAAAAAAGTCAAAATATTTCGAAACGCATTTATCTTATTGAAGTAATAGAAAGACCGACTCTATTACATTTGGTCCTTCAAGAAGTACAGACGAACAAGCACTGTGGATAGCAGTTCAGACGAACCAACAAAAGTTGACTTTATGAACGACTCCTCCAGGAAAAGGGAGACAGCTGGGATCAATAGAAATCTCGACGAGAACTATTCGTGGCCCAAGAACTTCGGAGAATCTAGACGTAAAATGGACGACAATGCCAAAGAACCAGAAGGTGACATTCCTGATGGTAGAATCATCTCTGAAGTTATGAACGACAACAATCCATCTGTTTCTCGACCTTCTATTGCGAATAGATTGAATACATCATCTAGACATTCTACACGTACTCATGTTTCAAAAACTTCCAACGCAAGTATTGAACTACAGCGTATGAAAGTTGCTTTGCAAGCAGAAAAGGCCAAACAGGTTTTATTAGATGAAGCCTTGAAAGAGAAATTGAAATTGATCGAATTGGAGAAAGCATATCGTGAAGCCGAAATTTTAGATCAAGAAGAGCAACGATCCCGGATCAGTAGCAGACATACAGAGTCTTCCAGACGAAATGTGGTAGATATTTGTCGGGACAGTGTTATTAATAGACAACTACCAGGACCTGAAGGTGAATCATATGTTGCACAATGGATAGAACAGAGTCCTTCCACCTATGAGGATCCTGCAATGAAATCTACCCATGAAATAGACCATTTTGAGAGACCAACAAGTGCAGGGCAGAATAATCAAGAACCGCCAAGTACCAAAGAACCGATTATTCAAATGACGACAGAACATAGATAAAATATGCCAGATTATGAGAAAGAACTGTGACACTGTTGCATCCAGTTCCGGATATGGGAGAAATATGAATCTACCAATTTTCGACGGTAATCCAGAGGAATGGCCTCTATTTTATGATCAATACAAAAGAAGCACTAGAATTTATAATGTTTGTGATGAAGAAAACGTGTTACGCCTGCAGAAGTGTCTTCGTGGTAGAGCTAGAGAAGCTGTGAATTCACTTTTGATTTCATCATCAAATGTCTCAAAAATCATAGAAACACTGGAAGTTACATTTGGCCGTCCGGAGTTTATCATTTCCATGCTAGTTGAAAAAGTACGGAATGCGCCACCACCCAGGGAAGGGAGATTTGAAACATACTTGCCTTTTTCGAATATTATTGAAAACTTAGTCACTACCATGGAACTATTCAATAATATTGGCCACATGAATAATCCTCAGTTACTCAATGAAGTTATTGTCAAGCTGCCACCATTTTTACGACTAAAATGGGCAGATACTGCAATGTCAGGAAATAATTTATCGATGAAAGATTTTTCAATGTGGTTCAGAAACATTGCCTTAGCAGCTTCAACATGCACTAATGTGAATATTTCCGATAAAAAGCAGTATGAACCTGATCATTTCGAGGCAAGAAAGAAGCGTGAGAACGTATTTTCTACTAGAAAAATACATGAAGAGAAGAAATCGTTATGCCCATGCAAGAAAATGGATCACCCCGTTGAAGACTGTGATGTTTTCAAGAAAATGACAGCTGACGAAAAATGGAGCTTCATAACATCACAAAAACTTTGTTTTTCGTGTTTGAAACCATCACATAATATTTTTAAATGCAGGAGAAAACAGAAATGTGGGATAACAGGTTGTGAGAAACTTCATCACAAAATTCTTCAGAATCCTGAAGAACTTTCAACCGCGAAATTGAACCAGGATCATCTATGGTTTCAAACTCTTCGGACAATCATCAATCGGAAGGGATTCACCATGTTAGACAGAATGAAACTCGAATTCTTCTTCGTATTGCACCTGTGAAAATAAAAAATAATGATAAGCAAGTATTGACCTTTGCATTATTCGATGAAGCAGCAACAACCACTTTGATAGATGCAAGAATTGCTGAAGAACTTCGACTTCGTGGACCTGTAGAACCTCTGTGTTATCAGTGGCTGAACCAAGTTAGTCGAAGTGAAGATGATTCGGAAAAAGTATCATTTGAAATCTCTGGAACCGAAGAAACTTCGAAAACGTTCAGAATAACAGGAGCAAGAACAGTTAGAGACTTATGTTTACCTACACAAACCGTTGATGTCGAAAATTTATCGAAGTTGTATCCCTATTTGAACCAAGCAACAGTATCTTCCTTTGTAAATGCCCAACCAATGATATTACTTGGACAAGACCAATGTGCTTTGACAATAGCAAGAAAGTTTTATCATGGTACTTCTTGGAATACACCTTTTGTATCCAAGACATTACTTGGCTGGGTTATCCATGGAAAGAGTCAACAGCCAAGAAAACAATTAGACAGATCCCTCATTTTCCATTTATGTTGTAAATCGTATCAAGAAGTGGACGACGAAATACATAACCTTGTCAAGGATTCCTTCAAAACGGAAAATTTTGGTATTCGATATGTTGACGAAATTGGAAAATCTGAAGAAGACCAGAGAGCTCTAACTATAATGGAAAACACTATCAAACAACTTGGAAGACACTATGAGATTGGTCTTTTATGGAAAAATGATCAATCTACCAGATAGCAAAAATGTAGCCCTGAACAGATTAAAATGCATCGAAAGAAAAATGGACAAAAATGCAGACTATGCAAAACAGTACTGTGCGAAAATTGAAGAGTATCTCCAGAAAAATTATATTAAAAAATTACAACCAGAGGAACTTGAGCAAAATGTGAATAGGACTTGGTACTTTCCTCACTTTGGTGTTGTAAATTGCAATAAACCCGGAAAACTGAGATTGGTTTTTGACGCTGCCGCTAAATCATACGGTATTAGCTTGAACGATCTGCTTCTCCAAGGTCCAGACATGTTGACCAATCTGACTTCAATTTTATGGAGATTCAGACAGAAGAAGATTGTATTTTGTGGAGACGTAAAAGAAATGTTCCATCAGGTTTGGATACGAGACGAAGATTGTCCCGCGCAACGTTTCTTCTGGAGAGGGATGGATAGATCACGAGATGCAGATGTTTACCAGATGAAAGCAATGATATTTGGAGCTACATCATCACCTTGGATGGCCAAATTTGTGAAAAATCGAAACGCTACTCACCATTCGTCCGAATTTCCAAGAGCTGCAACTGCTATCATCGATAAACATTATGTAGACGACTATTTAGATTCTATCAATTCAGTGGAAGAAGCAAACGAGCTGATATCTCAGGTCATCGAAGTACACCGTAGAGGTGGGTTTGAAATTTGTAACTGGATTTCTAACTCGAAAGATGTTTTGAAGTCAATTCCAGAGAATTTGCGCTCAAAAACACAAAAAAACTTGGACTCATTCAGTCAACACCACGTAGAAAGAGTATTGGGACTATGGTGGAATCCAGAAACTGACAGTTTCACATTCTTTTTGAATTGTCGTAAAGTTGATCCAGAAGTGATGAACTGTACCAAAATTCCTACCAAGAGGGAAGTGTTGAAATTAGCAATGTCTTTTTTTGACTCACTAGGACTATTATCACCCATGATTGTAAAATTCAAGATATTTCTGCAGCAAATTTGGCGTTCAGGCATTGGATGGGACGATACGATAACACCTGAAATGGAGACAAAATGGTTTCATCTGATGGAAGAGTTGAAAATGATTGAAAAAGTTAGTCTTCCTCGTTGTTATGGTACTAATTTATTCCAGAGCTCGTCTGTGGAACTTCATGGCTTCTGTGATAGCAGCGAACAAGCTTTTTCTGCAGTAATTTACTTGCGCTTTGGTATGGAGACTATTCATGTATCTTTCGTCAGTGCCAAGACACGAGTGGCACCATTGAAGCCGATAACTATACCTCGGCTGGAACTTCAGGGAGCAGTAATGTTGAGCAGATTAGTAAATACCATCAAGAAAAGCTTGGAGGTACAAATATCTGCAATATATTTATGGACAGACTCAAGAATTGTGCTTCACTGGATCAGATCAGAAGTGAAACGATTCAAAACATTTGTCTCACACAGAGTAGGTGAAATAACCGAGTTAACGGATGTATCCAACTGGCACTGGGTTCCAGGAGAACAAAATATTGCGGATGAGAGTACAAGAGAAACATCAAAGAGTCCTAAAAATTGGTTGGATGGGCCAATGCTCCTGAAGCTTCCGAAAGAAAACTGGCCAACTGAAGCAGAAGTATATATAAATTAGGAAGAGCTAGAGATAAAAAAAGAAAGATTATTTTTGACTACACAAGTCGATGACTACCTACCAGACGTGACAAGATTTTCAAAATATAGTAAATTGATTCGTACAACGGCTTGGATGATGAGGTTCATAAAAAATTGTAAGGCGGAAAGTGGGACGTCTATAGATTTAGAAAAGGATGAACTAGGAGAAGCAGAGGACACTTGGTTGAAACGTGTTCAGAATCAAAGTTTTCCAGATGAAATTTCAGACTTGAAGAAAAACGGAGTACTTGATAGAAGAAGTAGACTCTATACCTTACGTCCGATGCTAGATGAAAATGGAGTTCTTCGAATCAAAGGACGACTACACAATTCAGAAGACTTAGACTTTTTTCAGAAACATCCTGTTATATTAGACCCAAGTAACACTTTTACAAAATTACTTATTGAAGATTACCATGTGAGACTTTGACAAGAATCGATGATAAACGAAATTCGTCAAAGATTCTGGATTCTGCGATTGAGAAATGCTGTTCGGAAATGTAAAAATGATTGTTTCTACTGCAGGAAAATGAAAGCAAAGCCATCAGTTCCAGAGATGGGTCAGCTACCAGATTACAGACTGAAGAGTTTTGTACGACCATTCACTGTAACTGGGATGGATTATTTTGGACCTATATCAGTCACCATAGTTAGAAGACATGAGAAACGGTATATTGTTTTGTTTACGTGCATGAGCGTAAGAGCCATACACTTAGAAATTGCCGGTTCATTGAATACGGACTCTGCGGTGATGGCTACTCGAAGATTTATTGGAAGAGATTCATTCGGATAATGGCACAAATCTTCATGCAGCAGATAAAGAACTGAAGAACGCATTGACTGAGCTCAACAAAGACGAACTTTCCGTATATTTAACCTCTAGGAACATCATCTGGAAATATATACCAGCAGCCAGTCCACATATGGGGGGAAGCTGGGAACGACTAATCAAATGCGTTAAAACAGTACTCAAAGTTACTCTTAGAGAAAGAAGTCCAAAAGAAGAGATCCTGCAAACTTTAGTTGTAGAGGCTGAAAATATTGTGAATAGTAGATCTTTAACCTATGTTTCTACTGACCCAGATGATCCAGAGAGCCTGACACCAAATCATTTCCTTCTGAGTTCATCGGACGGAGCAGCCCCACTGCCAGGGATATTTCAAGACCATCAAATTAATTTGAGAAATCAATGGAAGTTGTCACAAGTCCTAGCCAACATATTTTGGAGAAGATGGGTTAAGGAGTATCTTCCAACATTAAATAAAGTAGGGAAGTGGCATAAAAAAGCTGAAAATATGGAAGTTGGAGATGTCGTTATAGTTATTGATGATACAACGCAAAGGAATCATTGGCCTCTCGGAGTGATCCAGAGGGTGTTCACAGGGAAAGATGGAAATGTGAGAGTAGCAGACGTGAAACTGAGAAATGGTACATTCAGGCGACCGGTGGTCAAAATCTGTAAGCTACCTGGTATAAACCAAAAGAAGAATGAAGAGAAAACGATGAAGTAGATAATTTAAAATTTCAAGAAAAGTTGTTACTATGGGAAATTCAAAAATAGTTCTGAATTTAGGGGGGGAGAATGATGTATACTATTTTAACTGAGTTTAATACGCTTTGTATATATTTGAAACTATGCAAGGCGGCGAGTTGTGGAAAAAATGTTATGTTGTGTAATGTCATGTTTTGAAAAGTATTAAGAAAGTCAAAATATTTCGAAACGCATTTATCTTATTAAAGTAATAGAAAGACCGACTCTATTACAACGACGACAATTCATATCATTAAACATTCAAATTTATGATATAATTGCTATAATTCGGCAATATAATAACTGTCGAAGAAAACACTTTGTATGAAATACCTTTACTTTCGTAAAGGGCTTTTTGTACTCGCGTGTTTGTTGAATGAGGCGCGTGTTTGTTGAACTCGGCTGCGCCTCATTCAACAAACTTCACGCTCATACAAAGAAGTCTTACTTTACGAACTTGTATTATAAATAAAAAGGAGAAGCTGCAGAGTATAAAGCAAGACTTGTTGCAAGAGGTTTCCAACAGAAAGGTGAATTTGATCTTTCTGAAATTTATGCTCCTGTCGCCAAATTGTCAAGTCTCAGAATTCTCCTTTCCATAGCCAATCAGTTCAACTTTCCTATTTTTCAAATGGACGTCAAGAGTGCCTTTTTATATGGTGACATCAAGGAAGAAGTATACATGATTGTACCCGAGGGTATGGAGTCAGCAGAAGGACGTGTACAAAAATTGAACAAATCATTATATGGTCTGAAGAAATCTCCAAGATACTGGAATGAAAAATTCAATAACTTCATGGAAAACCAAGAGTTTCACAGATCAAAGGCCGATTATTGTTTATGTTACAAAATATTCTGTGTATCCTCCTATATGTCGACGATCTGATTATCTTTGGGAATGATTTGATAGATGTCAAACTTTTTCAAACGTCATTGAAAAATACTTTCAGAATGAAAGATTTGGGTCGAGTTTCTAATTACCTTGGAATAAATATAACACAAAAAGAAGATTTTCTGGAAATTAGCCAAACAATGTACCTTGAGAGTATTCTTCGTCATTTTGATATGGCTGATTGTAAACCCGTGTCAACTCCATTGGACCCGAACATGAAAATCTCCTCTGAACGAATAGAAGATGAAGAATTAGAAAGGAAGTATAGGCAATTAATTGGATGCCTTATGTATGCCGTTCAAGGTTCCAGGCCTGATTTATGTGAATCGGTTCATTTTTTGAGCAGATATCAAAGTACACCAAATCCTCAGATATATTAAAGGGACTATTCAGATGGAGTTGATCTACAAGAGAAATGAGCACATTCCTTTACTAATGGGATACGCAGATGCCGATTGGGCTGGTGATACTGAAGACAGAAAATCCACGTCAGGCTATTTATTCAAAGTGTTTGGATGCACCGTATCATGGTCTTCACCAAAGCAGCAAAGTGTTGCGTTATCCTCTACAGAGGCAGAGTACATGTCTCTCAGTCAATCAGTTGCGGAAGCATGTTGGATTCGGAATGTTCTACACAAGCTTGGACTAGAAATGAACGAACCTACAATTATCTGGGAAGATAATCAGTCTGCAATAAAGGTGTCGAAAAATCCGGAAAATACTAAGAGACTGAAACAAATAGACGTGAAATATCATTTTCTACGAGAAAAAGTTACTGAAGGCATAATTGATTTAAATTATGTCCATTCTCATGATCAAGTTGCTGACATACTGATGAAACCTTTGGGAAAAACACTTTTTGAGAAACACAGAAGAAGCCTAGGTTTAGATGAAGTTTAGATTATGATGATGCATAGTTTAATTTTTTATTTTATTGAAAGGGAGTATTGAGTTACAATAAAATAAAACATGTCTTCTATTTATTCAGTGATATTAAGTAGTCCGTTGTCAAGACATTGATAATTTGTACTTTTGTCAAATAAATAAGTCTACAAAAACTAATTATTCAATTTCAATATTTCATATCCATGACTACATTTATCTCACAAATTTGGATCCGCTCGAAATGGGTTTGACTTGACTTGATCCGATACACCTAGTCGATATATACAGTGTTCGGATTGGATTGAATCACTCAAGTCAATTCCATAAAATATAGGATTGGACCCAACCGATCGCCTTGAAGAGAAGTGAAATTACGAGATAAACGAGTTTGAAATTGATAAATGACAGGTAAAAGTAGCCAAATTCAGATTAGTGTTTATATTGACAATTGTCTTTCTCAAAATGGAGAGCAAAATAATAATTAAGAAAATAAACGTATGGTCCAAAGAAGAGAGCAGATCCACAGAACAACGATTCGTGATTTAATTCGCAGAACACAAGAAATTTAAGGTTACGAAATTCGACATTTTGCTGTGAAGTTAGCTTTTTTCAATCAGATTGAAGAATAGGATTCTTCGATCCACTTAAATATTGCGATATAAACTGAAGGGTGCTTTCACTCGACTCAATGCTATTGAATTTGAAGCGGATAGAGATCGTCCAGATAAACGTAGTCCATTTCAAAAAGTAAGCACTGCAGAAAGAAGCATAATACACTATTACATACAACTGATCAGTTTCATGCAGGACAAGAAAACAATACACAAGGTATACAAATCAGTAAAACGCAATGTCGTCTCCACAATTTAACTTCCCATCTAGTTCAATAGGATGGTGAAACGGTGACTAACCTCTATCAATCAGATAGCCGTCCAAAAATAGAAGTAGTACATGCTTCGGTACTATATAGGACCATCATCAGCTATTCAAGAAAATTCTACAATTAAAGAGAAACTATGTACTAAAGACAAACAAGGCCAATAATATATGATTACTTACATGGAGAGAAAAATAATGTTGTGTAATATATATAAATTGTTTAATCATATTATTAAATAAGGTTAAATAACCACATTTTTACTTTCTAAGGTGTAATTTGAACAACCAAAAATTTGTAAAAAACAAAAGTATAGGTAGGGGAGGCTGTAAGGCCTTGGGCCCCTCAATCCTATAGGGGAAATTAAATGATTTGAATATCGAGCAGAAATTAATCAAAAAATGAAAGCAATGCACGTGATTATTGACTGAACAGGACGGATATGAATTATGAACTGTCAGGGTGACAGCTGACAGCACAGCCGGAACCACTGTCATGATTACTCTTATGTCAAAATTGACACAGAACAGTGACGCGAGACAACCACTCACAGAACAAGAGAAGGAAATAATTCCAACGATACTATTCCGAGCAAGAGGATCTCAAGCCACCCAATTGTACCAATAACAAGAGGAGCAATCCGTACAATAGGAACAAATTATGAAACTGAGAAGCGGATTACCACAGAATAGTTACTCTAATCTACACCACGGAGTGAGAAACCCACCTCCAACCGTCACACGAAGGCCGAATAACCTCACAGAAGTAAGACAGAGCGGCTTTAGTACAATCGAACAAATCCTACATGACCACACTGGAAGTATGATAGCACTCGTGTAGAAATGAAGGACCAGCTACTACAATCCACTCCGCAAAGAAAACGTCCGTCATCCGCGAACGAACAGAAGAAGGACAACCCCCACCACAGAGCAGATAGAACAACTATTGTACACCAACCTATAAGTGAATTGAAGAACTTTTTGCAATCGAACTGTGTTTGTTCATTGAGGGAAACAATATTCGGATTGTTGATGGCTGAGTTGATTTCCAAGATTTCAAGAAAATTAAGCAATGCACCTTTTTGGCAAACATGTAAAATATCTAAACCTGTATTTATATCAACCACAGCTTAATACACAAGGTGTTTCGTCCTTATTGTTTGTATTCAGAATTATCATTTCTTGTTCGACTTATAAATTAAATCGATATTTATGTATTGATCTATTATCCAGATTCATAGTTGATCTCCTCATTTGATAACTGCCAAAATGGTTGAACCAGGTATGTCAATTTCGAAAGATTATTGTTTTCCGGGTTGCGTCGATGTGGCACTAATAATACGCGATTAATTTTTTGTAAATACGCGTGCCTGATGCGGTTGATGGAGGACGCGCTGGAAAGAGAGACGAAAGAGTTGACAATGGGTTCCAAGTTCAAAGTTGACAAGAAGATATTCTTGATCCTAAGTGAAAAAAGGCAATATTCGATGAGTTCAGAGGTTCTGGACGAATTGATCGAAGTCGTACCAAAGGACAAATCGAGCGAACCTTTTAACCAAATAGGAACTGGAGCAGAATAAACCACAAAAAGACCCATAAGATGGACCTACCGGCAGCCATAATCTACAGAGTCCAAGATATCCGGATAACTTCACTATATAGTCGACACTACGGTCAGTTATCTTACTCCTTCCCCGTGTTACTTTCACAATTTCGTCACAGAATATTTCAAACCCAATCTACAGGGTGTTTCGAAATGCTACTCAAGCATAGGAAATTATTCAATACATATTCATTCACACATGGTAGTATAAAGGATTTCCCAAACCAACGCGGGATCGCGGGATCGAGAGCGGGACCGGGATGAATGGGAGATTAAATTCGGTAATGGGAAATGTAAAAATACATACCGTTGTGATTATTCGTATTCCGGAATGCAGACAAGCAGCGAAATATAAATGGTTTGCTACGTTATCTGTTTTTCTATCAATTCGCACGGTTCCCATGTTCCGTTCCCGCTTTGGTTTGACGGAACCTTAATCAGTCTGGACAACTTGACAATTACCTTACTCACCTTACTTTCTGCAGGGTCTTTGTCACACCCAGATGTCCTCCAGCAATTCCATCATGAATATCTCGGTGTACTTCCTGTCTTCTGTTCTTGGGCACAACCATCCGACGTTTGTCCTCCCCACCATCTTCGGATTCCAATATATGTTTCACAACAAGCGATTCAAACATACAAGGGATATCAAACATATGAAGTTAAGTGGAAGAGCAGGCTTTTTAGAGGTCACTTCGTGTAACCTCTAACTAAACTCTGCCTTTTGACCAGTCTGTATAAATTTATATAAAATATACACGACGAGCGTTCGTTAGGAATATATGGAGAACGATTCAAAATAAAAACTTGATATTTTCTGTGGAATATCAAGTTTTTATTTTGAATCGTTCTCCATATATTCCCAACGATTTCGAACTCCCATTTAGTGCCTTATTGATATGATTTGATATTTTTCGTGCTTTTTCTTCGATATCAAAATGTACCTAGATAGAAGAAGCCATGAAATTACTTGGTGAATATTTTACGAAGAGAAATTTGGGAATCATCCATCAAAATAAAAGGTGTGGAAAATCATTGTTGATGCACTAGGGAAAGAAGTGAGTTAAAATCTTTTCAGATATGCGACGAAAAGTGGATGAACCTAAAAAAGAGCCACCATAAAATCAGGGGAGAAAAAGCCAAAACAGGAAATATGCCAGGACACTGGAAATTCTTTGAGGAATTTCGAAAAATTCACTCTCGTGATCTCCAGTTTGAACCCATTGCTAGAGTGAGTAGTAGTGGTTTGAAACTAAGTAATGGAACTGGAAATCAGGAAATAAATAAACCACCTGCGAGCAAAAACCTGTTTCAAGGGGACGTACCCAGGAATGATCGATCCTCATCATCATTCGAAATTGGAAAAAGGCGTCAACAGTCACGAAGATAGGATGAATTTGAAAATGGAGATGTTCGAGTGAATGAAATATAATTCAGAATGAAAAATAATTTGCACGGTTTCTGTTAGTACGTATTTATAAAAATTTTTTTTGTTTGATTTTTGTTGAATACTGATTTATTTACCTTTCGAACTGTTTGATGTACAAACATGGAACAAAAACCATTTCGATTGGTAACATCGATACTACTCATTGAAACGAAAGACATTGTTATTGCCTGATGAAGAGGATGGGGGCTCATGAATTCAAATTTTGAGATTGCATGGGGTGGTAAGTTACGCCTCGTTGAAAAGAGAGGTAAATTCTCTTTTCAACAGTATAATTTTGTTTTTGATCTTCGTCAATACGTATTTTCACAATTTCGATCTCTTAGGTTATCAAAATTTTCAAGTTGATGTGCATGCAGCGTCATCTGTCGAGTAATTGCAATGTATCATAACCCTTAACTACAGAGGCGCGGTCTATGAGGCACCCGCTGGAATCGAACTTTCTCGTTTATTCCTTTTCACGCAACTTACATGCTTCTGAGTCTAGATACCCTCCGATAGATGAGTATTGCACTAGCCGCCAAAGTGGGAGCACCGTGAGAGTAACATTTTTTTTCCAATACAGTGTCAAATATCTAGTGCGATCAACGAGACCCCTCCTCTGTGAAAGTGCAACTTTTTTTTATTGCATTATTCCAGTATTTGATATAAAACAATCTTCACACTAATTATTTTAGGTGGAATTATTAAGTCGGTACCTAGTACCTCAAGAGGTGTTCGCTTTGGCGACGAAGATTATAAATCTAAATTGCTGAATTGGGCGTAGGAATGTGATTCAGACTATAGTGACAGAGAATCTGACGGGGCCGAATGTGAAAAACGAGAAACTTATTTATATGGCCTCCAGCAAACAAAGAAAATCTTTTCACTATTTATCCATTGTAAAGAAACAATTTTTTTACGACAGAGCGTAAACTGAGCTTTCACGCACTGCTGACAGTACGTAAAGTAATACTTCTTCGTACAAGTGCCTAAAAAAATCACCTGTGCGTAAAATCATCGACTGTACGTGAAGTAATGTTTTACACACTGTTCATACATTTATGCATTTTTGAAAAATACAGTATTTTGCATCAAATATAATTCGGAAGTCTTTATTCGATAAAACGACGACAATTCGGATCACTAACATTCAAGTTATTGATATAACTGATGCTACAATTTGGCAATATAATAACTGTCAAAGAAAAAACTTTGGATGAAACACTTTCGTAAACGGCTACTTCACGAACTTGTATCATAAATAGCTATATTTAGATTATACTAATGAGGTATGTCGAGACTATCACAAGCTTCATGTGGTGGCCTTTTGAATAGGTTTTCTGTATGCAGTCGAACACAGGCTGTCCAATTCAATTTTCAAATCCAGCCTAACTCGCTTCACTTAGGATATTCTCAATTTTTCTGTTATCGGTATCGCCCCCAATATATTGCTATTGTGGCTTTTTCAATAGGAGTTGTGTATACAGTCGAACACGTTGATGTTCAATTAAATTTTCAAATCTAGCCTCTCATCGGTGTAAGGATATTTTCATTTTTCCATTATCGGCTAACTCCCTAAAGCTTCAGATGGTGGCCCTTTCAATAGGTGTTGTCCCAAGTAGCATTTTAGATATTATTTTTTTCGTATGATTTTCAACCAATTAGAATGTCCAATTTGGTTAAGTTACCTCGTATAATTTCGATAATAACTGATTATACATAGAGTAGCTACACCAATAGAAAATTTTAAAATAATTTCATTTTCATGGTAACCACAACGACAGCAATATACAACAAACAGAACTGTCAAATTGTGACGTTTATCAAAAATTTGTTCAAAAATGAGTCGATTCGGAGATTTATCATCAAATGCAATAGACGAAAGTATACAAAATACTGAGCCTCATAATACAGTGAAAATAAAAAAGTACGTATGGAAACAATTTCTTACGTTTTGCAGTGAAAGAAACTATGTGCTAAATGAATCAATTTCCACCGAAATGATAGCGTCCATTTTGAAAGATTGGGCTTTCAATATGCGAAAATGTAATGGAGAAAATTATAGAGAAAATGTGGTTAAAACGATGTGGAACATTACGGCAAAACAATTACAAGAAAAATATATGAAGGAGTTTAATAGAGTAATTGATCCATTCTCTAGTCGCATATTTTTAGCCGCACGAAACGCAAGAAATTCAAAAACAAGGGAACTTCAAATGTTACCGGACAAGAGAAAGGTTAGTGCATCAGCATTTAAAGATAACGAGTACATAGCAATGATAGAAGCGTGGGATAAAAATACACCGGAAGGATTACAAATAAATTTTTTTTAATTGCTTCTGTAGAACTTGCGTGGAGAGGAAATGAAGGAGCGTCATGCTTGACTCATTATTTTCAAAAAGAAACTGGAAATGATGATACTCCAACTGGAAGAATACAATATAATCATATTTTTACCAAATGAATAAATGGCTAGTACCTAACCATAATGAAGTAAGTCGTTGTCCAGTGAGTCTTCTAGATAAGCTAATGATGAAAAGAAGCGAAAACATCAATATTAAAACAGATAGGTTATTTATGACAGTAAATCCCAACTGGAGGAAAAAAACCCTTGGCTGGTACAAAAATATGCCAATTGGAGTGCATGAAATTAGTAAATGGACCAAAAAGTCTGCAGAATTGGCAAATTTGAATATGACAAACAAAATATTTTCAAATCATTCTCACCGAGCCACTGCTGTTTCACAATTGGCAAAAGCAGGTGTATCGGAACAAGAATTTATTAAAATAACAGGACATGGTAATAGCAATTCTATCAAACTCTACCTACAGATAGATGAACAACATCACCAAAACATAATAAATAAGATGACATCCAATTTTAAAAACGCTGCAGGTTCAAGAAATAACACCTCCAGTATTTCCAGCACTTCAATGAGCAGTGGCCACGTTTCCTGCGCCGAGAATAACTCAGTTAAAAAAACGTAGTTTATAATATTTGTAACTTTCATTGCACCATTTTGTATTTAAATTAATAAATTGTTTATATATTTACTTAATTTACTCAAAAAATAATTGTATCAAATACAATACGTACTTCAAAATAAATACGGTTATACATCTCAAACTTCCTGCATAATTACAAATCGTGTTGGTTTGACAGAATAATGTTTAATCTGTCAAACTGACACTCAACAAGTTATCGATGTATAACCTGATTATTTTGAAGTACTTATAGTATTACTACTGAATATTACCACATAATACACCAAAATTAACGTTGTACTTGGTGTAGAAATAAGTCTTTTATGAAACGATGCTCTCTAATCCACTAGACAACGTTGTCTTACCGTTGAGCATGACATCAGTTTAGCTACGACGTCAGAACGTTTACCCAACTGATTTCAACTAGTAAGCATTTTGGGAATGGGAATAACGTCTTCAAAATGTTTAAGTGACAACTTCAGTTATGTTAAACCATCGTCCATAGATATACTAATAAGTCTGGTAACTCCTTTGATGTGGTCGAATAATGCCGCTCTCTTTGGCAATGCGAACTGTTACTGGCTAGCCCACCAGGCCGGCGCTCAAGCCAAACAGACAGGGCAAGGGACGCGCGAGGACCGGAGGTGATGATTAGGGTCGCTTGCGAGAGTGAGCGGACTTATTAGTATATCTATGGACGATGGTTAAACGTTTTCCCTATGGAGGGTCGACCTTGTAAGATTCAACTAAGCAGTGGGCAATTTTTGAATAAAGTTAATAACGTTTTTGTTAGGTTATCTTAACAACTAACCTTCTTTCAAAGATTTACCACAGAGGACGTGCCGGCGATATTTGGAAAATACTAATTTACTCAATTTATTAATTTTTTTATTCTAGTGACAAAGACATACTACTGGCTACATTGCATGACAACAAAGTAAATAGTAAAAGAAAAGGAACTGGAGTGATCCTAACCTAACTTTTGAATCGAAAACGAAAAGAGCTTTCTAATACACTGTCTCCTATTACAGGCCATAAAAAAGATTACGTGATGAAGAAACTTCACAGAAACAAGCCCTCACGAAAACAGGCAGTTTGGAGAGCTGAATTTTAAAGCTTAAGTTTGAATTTTTCGTTAGTTGAACTTGGTTCAGTTTCTGGTCGGATAAACAACTTCAGTCGCGCACTGGGTATAAAGTTAGTTGCCTAGCAGACTAACGTTGAAAGTTAGTATAGTTTCAGTATTATGATATCCAAAGTCACGTTGACGACTTTTATACTCCTACGCCATGGTGAAAGTGTAATTCCATTTGGAAACAAGGCCGGTCATTCAAGCATAAACAAAGGATTATGAAGCCTCATTTTAGTTTTCTAGAAATATTTCATGTGTATTCCATTCAGTTCGAGATTTAATTAATATCTAGATTAAATATTGTTCACCAAAATGATTTTTTTTTATTCTCGAGTTTCGTGTTTTTGGCATGAAACAATAGTATAGTTGACATTAAAATAAAATACGTTGCCGATTTCTGTTTCGAAATCGTTATATTTCGGGTATCTTGAGCATAAAAATATAACATTTTGATATTAACGGTATAGGAGTAACCAGAAAGTTTTCTTTAAGTGTCCATTTTGGCCATTGCATCGCTAATTATTTGGTTGATAAAGTTACTATGTTTTGAAAATCGTCAAAAGTAAACTGTCATACCTGCGTGAGAGGGCTATGGCGTGTAGTTATTTTTGAGTAAACCCAGCGTTCAGAAGGCGACCATCAGCTACCTACAGTTGCAGCTGAAACGTTTCAAAAACCCAAAAATGATTGACCAAATCGGTGCAAAACAGAGTTGTGACAATGTTGTATTGAGGTCGTCAACGCAACTTTTGTTTTGTTGCGAAACTTTTTTAAACACGTCGCCGCAACGTTGAATTGCTACTTGGGGTGTGTGCAGTGGAACACAATGTATTCAATTCAAATATCAAATCCAGTGTATCTCGCTTCAATGTGAGTATATTCTCAATTACCCGTTATAGGTTCCCAATATCTTCATATGTTGGCCTTTTCGATAGGTGTTGTGTATGCTGTTCAATTTAGTTTCCAAATCCAGCCTAACTCGCTTCATTGTAAATACCCAAACAGAAATTGCCAAAATTTGTAGTAGGCCACGGGTCAGTATAAACAATATTTTCTTCCAATTTGGAATTATTCTCGTTATGTCTGCATTAAGATATATTTTTTAGGTTCCTTTACAATTTTGGGTACATTTTTTTTTTATAATTTTAGAAAAAATATGTTGTTTTAAAAATTTGAAAAAAAAGTGATACATTTGCGTTCAATATTTGTTTTTCATTTCTAGCATCAATACGTCCTGGAGACTTATTTCACTAATTTCTCAGGTTACTGTCTTCTGTTTTGCAAACGTAAATTCCATTTCAAATTTTCAATTAAGTGGTCTCTGACCGCACCCCTGTGGAACTGCAACATAAATTACACCTTTCTGATTGAGGGATGAAGTGGTATCGGTAATGTCATTCAAAGTATTCACCGTCCCATTGTTCCACATCATACCGTTCGAATTTTTCGTGATGAAGGTACCACTCAGATAAGCACATGTACTTTATATTTCGAGTGCATACGGTTATTTGTTTTTCCAAAATCCGACAAAAAGTAAATGGTTAAAAATGAATTTAAATCTATTTTCAACGATGTGTCAATTTACCCCATATGCCATTTGAAATTTTTACAATAATATACCCCTCCGCCCTTTCTTTCAGGAACAATGTCTTCTATTTCACGAAGTAGTATCGGTGATACCATTCTAAATAGTTTTTGTTCCGGTTTGTCCGTCTAACCTGTCAAAAGTTAACAGGGGAGTGGGACGACAAAAAAACAAGACGTACTGTATACGCGAAAGGACGTAATCGGGGCTTTTCATACCAAATATCAACGATCCAATCCAACCGAGAGTACAGAAAATTGAAAATTCTAGGTATTTATTTTCTTAGAAGTATTGTATTTGATGACATTCACCCTATATACAATTGGAACAAGGATATATCTTGTACATTCAACTGTACTTTTTTTCGTTTTCTGAAGTTATGAAACTCAATGATCATTAAAAAAAGTCCTCCGCCTCATCGGCGCCTTATTTTGAACACAAAACAGGAAAACGATGTGACAACTATTATAAGTTATAATGAAAAATTGACGTTAATATGCAATTATCTGAAATGGATGAACTACCTGTTTCTGAACGGTCTAGGTTATTTGTCTCTATCTCAATCTCTCTCTCTCTTTCCATGGTTTTCGGCTTATAATGGTGTTGGCGACCATGGCATGAATTAGTTCAATGAATAACTGTTACCATGTCGGTGATTCTCCTTTTCTTCATATTTTCTCCAAGTGTTCAAATTCTTGCATCACCAACATTGATTTCCGTAGTACAGGTAAAGTAGAACTTTCCATGTTATTCAAATATTCGATATAAGATCGACAGACTCCTCGGGCTGATTTTTTATAAATATAATGAGTTTAAAAAAAATATATCAACCGAAATAAGCAGAGTTGAAATAATTTTAAAATAGCTATTTGTACATCAAGATTATAGAGCGACTCTCTTTTGAAAGCGCGAGAAGTATTCATAACAAGCCGTAGAAGAAGAGATGCCTATTATTCGAGTTGTATGCATGATTTTTTCCTGATACTTTGGTTTTTTAATATAAAAATTAAATTGTTATCTATGTAACAAATGAATTGAGTGGTACTTTTTTCCAGTAGGAAATATTGGCAATTCCTACGTGAGGAAAAAACACTTTACCTACGTGTTGCATACAATATTTTTTCTACAATTGTCAAAAAATAGGACAACCAAGTTTTACAGTTTGTTGGCTGCTCAACTCAACCTCACCCAATTTATGGTGCGAACGAATAACAAATTGATATCATACAAAAATATCAACTTTAGGAATAGATACAGATAATAACAATAATAATAATACTCAATAACCTATTTATAACCTCCACATTGTTTATTTTGTGAAAGTAATGTGAAAGTACAATTGACTGTATGATTGGCTATGGAAATTCTTGACCTAGTAGAATCATCATCTGTATCATCTGTAAAAAGTATTTACACAAATTGTTTCATTTACAAGCATTTTATTTACTGTAATAGTAATTGGGTTTCTACTACTTGTCGATGTTGATGGATTTCCAGTCAGAATTTTTGCGGCACATTCCAATTTTGTTTGCACTGATTCATCAACGTACCCTTCTGTAACTGTACTAGATTTCCATCCTCCGTGTTTTTTTACTTGTAATGAATTGGCACCTGAATTTGCCAAAATTTGTGTAAGATTCGGGGTTGGGTAAATGCAGATATTTTGCAATCAGTGCTGGAATTCTTGAAAAGTTGTTTATTCCTACAATCTGGCTTATGTGCATTAAGAAATCATTGGTCAAAATGTTTCTTGGTTTGTAACTTTTATATTTTCTATAAATATCTAAAAAATTCAGATTGTTAATGGGCGGTTCTCCGATAACAGTGATTCGACGCTCTACATGAGTTTTTGTATCAGGAATTGTATAATAAACAGAACATCTTCAGATTCTTTAATTTGCTCAATTTTCATTTGATGCAATTCTTCTCGTCGGCATGCTCCTGCGATACCAAATATAATTGCAACCTAGAACATGAGTATAATAATTGCATTCAAGAATCACCTTATCTATTAGATTTATCTCATCAGAAGCTTCAAGAATGAACTTATAAATTTCATCTCTTGTAAAAGTTAGGGACTTTTCATGTTTATTGCCGACATATATTCTTTTCAAATAATAAACCAATTTTGCATATTTGTTGATGTCAATATTATTATGCACTAACAACGTGGATTTGAGTTTCGAATAACTAGACCATATAGGGTGGAACTTTTCATTTTCTTAGATTTTTCATCAAAATGTGCATGCAATACCGTCTCTGCAGAGCTACTTATCCCTTTTTCTTCACGCCATACCATGAGTGACTCTTTTTTTTTTTTAGATATAACTCCTTCGATTTTTCTGGTAGCAGGTTGAGTATTGCTGTTTTTGCACGATCTCGTTTGGTGAAGTGTTTAAGTCTTCATCGCTTTCCATTTTTTACTTTAGTTTCGCAAATCAAAATATTGAATATGAGATCACAAGAGACAACTTTACAACTGTCACTAATTATATTAATATTATCTAGTTTCTGAAAGCACAACAGCCACAGCCACCTCAGCCTAATTTGAAAGAATTGGTCCAATAGTCCCTAAGAGGGTTATATGTTATCGCCGAGAATACTGCCGCCGCGAGATGCCTTGATTTTTGTTCGCTTGTTATCTCGCTGAATTCTAAACGCGCGAGCCGCAACAAACGATATATCTCACAGTGTTGCCTGGCAACAACTGTGAAAAAAAGTGCACTTTTTGATATAGAAAAATTATATACTTTCTGCACAAAAAATACACAAAAAAGTTCTTCTTTTTTTTAGAAAAAAATTACTTTTTTTAGGACAGTGTGTAAACTGATATTTTACGCACTGTTCACAGTGCATAAAGTGATACTTTTTAGCATAAGTGCGTAAAAACATCAACTGTGCGTAATCAGCAACTGTTCGTAAAATGACAGTATTTTGCTTCAGATTTTACTTGGAAGTCATCATATAAAATTGAAAACTTCATAGCATGAAATATTCATCATTTGGTACAATTTGTCAATAAAATAACTGTCGTAGAAGAAACTTTGTGATACATTTTCGTAAAGAGATTTTTTTGTACTCGCCTGTTTTGTTGAACTCAGCTCAGTCACATCGAACTTAACTCTCATACAAAACAAAAAAGTTTTACGAACTTGTATCATGAACGAATATTATTATTATTAACGTTTGGAAAGCAAACGTCCAATTTTACTAAAATGTTTTGGCAGTGACAGTAGATATTGGAAATTTTATTCTTAGTAGTGAAAAGTCGAAATGTCGAAGTTGAGAACAATAATACTTGTAACATTATACAAGAACAGACAGTTGATTCAGTATTACCAAAATCATCGTTTGGGATTAACATACAGAATAACATTAATTGTATTGTGAATAAATCTTGTGAAATGTTTGTGTTGATGGAATCTGTTTGTAATAATTTCAATGAATAACAATTGAATTGAGAATGATGGGTATTGTGTATTACTTGTATTTTAACAACGTACGTCTGTAACTTTTGCACGCCGGCGCCGGCCGTGCAGAAATATTTTTTGGTCCCTGTTCAAAAATATCCTTCTTCTGACATTCAAAAGACACCTGACACAATTTTTGAAGTGAGTATTGAAAAAAATTATTTTTCTACGACTACAAACAAAAGTGTACATTTCAAGAAACTGCATTTTACATAACTGTTACAATTTTTCCAATAATAGCATTTCAAAGTAAATTTGAACACAACACTACAGTGATATCAAATCAACATCAACAAAGTTTTGTCAAGATACACTGTTACCACCCCCAGTATTCCATACACCACTTTGAATACAAAACAGAGGAAAAACATAATATTATGTCAGATATTGTACTGATTAGATAATTCAATTCAAGAAATAAAAATCGCAATAGTCTCGATTCTTTTCAAAGCGACTGCATGATTCGATAACTGTCATCTCACCCACATTTCCAATTGAAAAAATTCTGTTATATTATGATGTTTGGCAATCTTGCGATCTTCTGAGTGTCTTTGTATCTTCCTACAACACCACAGACGTCACAGCCCAAAGAGAGTATTTATTTATTTATTTATTTAGCGTTGCTAATACAATATCGTTTTATCACATAAATAAAAGATGAAGTATGTTAACGTGTAACATGACAAAAAAGGAACATTTACATATAAACATTAGTAAATCTATAGATATATAAAGTCTTATAAAATCCTAGTTGTTAATTAAAATAAAGCAGTGGCGGAGCATAACACAGCTTTGAAAAAGATCACTATACCTACATAAATCTGAACACAACAAATAGAATAAATTGCATTACTGGAATTGATCATGTAAAATATATTGACGGATTTTACTTTTGAAGATATTGATGTTAGGAGACAATTTAATGAAGTCAGGTAAGTTATTATAAATTACCATTCCAGCGTCAAAAATACTTTTTTTCGTACACATCAGATTAGTTTGACGTACGTTTATGTGGTTTTTTTGGCGGGTATTATAAGAGTGTATTTCATTGCGAAACTGCAAATTTGTGGACAAATATTCTGGCAATATATTATTTATAAGTTTGTGAATAAAGATCATTGTACGAAATGTAATTAAATTTTTTACTGACATCCAATTAAACTTTATTTGCATTATGTTAATATTTTCATATCTGTTGGTATTTAGTCGAAAAGGAGAGTCTAATAAGTTCTAGCCAATCAGAATCTTGTATCATCAACGCGTCATAGTGACGTACTTAGACATGCGTACAGGTGACCCACGATACATACAGAGTCAAACTCGAACCAAGGAAACAAAACTGTCACATATTACTTTCAGATACCTGGACTGCGGAGTGAGCTAGTCCGTTACTGTTACTGTTGCTGTTGCTGTCAAGAGAGAATGGTGGCCATGACATGTACATCTACGTACATAATATGTATGACTCATAAATGTTTTTTCATCTCTTTCTATTAGTAGCATCATTGTCTAATGGGAAATAGATTCTCCTAGTCTGGTAACGTTAAGTCTCTTTGGCCACAGCTTTATCATGTCTGTAGACTGTACTGTTCATGGCACGCATTCACATGAAGTGTATTGAAATTGCTTTTTGAAGGTAAGGAGAAATTTATTATGGCTCACGAATCCGAAGTAGAACGAATTGTATGTGCACTGAGTAGAATAGTGCTATTAAAAAGTTTTTGCTAATTTATGTCTCGTATATCACTCAGATAAATTATAGCGTTGCAATTTAAAATTTACGAGTGAAATTCAAATCTCACGTCTTTTTAAATTTGTTTCGATCTTGTATCACTTTTTGAACACATTTGAGAGCATCTTATTCCACAATTTTTTTACTGGTCTCAGTGGCTTGTATTTCACATACCAATGACATAATAGACCGTCGGCCCATGGCACTAGGAGGGTCGATTATCTACGAAGGTATGCCCTCCAAAAGAAATGAAGATTGAGTTGGATCATCGGGAAAAAGGTGGTTTGTTGGATCAGAACCCAGTCGCCCCCTCAATGACGTCAATGACGTCACCTTTCCATCGAATATGGCTGAATTTGCCCACCCAAATTGCTTGCAAAAGTTATAACATTGTGTTGGAGAATTTTTCGTTCTCTTTTCGTATTTTGGAACTTTTGGTTCCTAATGGACCATATAATCGGAAGTATTTATAAAACCCTTTCCTTTTTAATAGATACAAATGATTCAATAAATTGACGATGACAATATTTTCTTTATTGATTATTCTCTCTTTTTTTTACATGGAAACGGCAAAATGGTACAAATTTATATACAGCTTTAACATGCCGGCCGCCTTGAAATATGTAAACAATTTCAACTAAGGAAATTATATAACAAATAATAACATCAGCTACAACTAAGTAAACGCTGGTCAACAGTTAATTGGAAGAACACATATTTTTGAAACAGCTCTTTTAACGACATCATCACGGACCTTTATGCTGGCTACTCTTGTAATTTCATCGTTTCCGGGATGGAGTTGTACGATTTTCCCTAAGGGCCATTGGAGTGGAGAAGTAGTATCTTCTTTCACGAGTACCAAAGCGCCTATCTTCAGATACTCTTGAGCATTGTTCTTCCACTTGACTCGGATTTGCAATTCGCTTATATACTCCTTGTACCAGCGAGACCAGAAATGATGGATAATTTTTTGGAGTCTTTCAAACCTCTTCAACCGGTTCTCAGCTACTTCTGTGTAGATAGGTTCTGGAATCCCTGTCAGCCGTCTTCCAACCAGAAAGTGAGAAGGAGTGAGAGGATCTGTGTCTTCTGGATTGGAGGTTAAAGGACAAAGAGGACGGGAATTGAGAATTGATTCTATCTGAGTTAATACAGTATAAAAATCTTCAAAATTTAAATGAGCATTACCGACAACTCTTTTCAAATGAAATTTGGTTCTTTTTATTCCTGCTTCCCAGATGCCTGCAAAATTAGGTGATCGAGCAGGGATAAAATGCCACGTTATATTATCAGTAGCTAAAAAATTCGTAATATTCTCTATATCATTTGTCAAGTAAGTTTGCAATTTCTTTAGTTCTGCACAAGCTCCTACAAATTTTTTTCCATTATCCGAGTAAATATTGAGTGGTTTGCCACGTCTGCTGATGAATCGTTTTAAAGTGGCTAAAAATCCTTGGGTGGTCAATTCAGAGACGACTTCGAAATGAATAGCCTTTGTACACGAACAAATGAATAAACAAACGTATCCTTTGATGAGTTTAGCGCATCTAGTGTTTCGATCTTTTAGTAGAAATGGTCCCGCATAATCGACACCTGTGTTATAAAAAGGAAAATATTGGTTTACCCTACATTCAGGTAAGGTACCCATGATATATTCTGGAGAAGTTGGTTGAACATTAAAACAGGTGACACATTCCCTTACAACTTTTTTCGCCATGTTACGCCCAGAAATAGGCCAATATCTATCTCTTATTTCGGAAAGGAGCATGGTAGGTCCACAGTGCAATAAACGGACATGTTCATGATGAAAAATAAGTCTCGTTATTTTGTGTCTGGCAGGTAAAATTATGGGATATTTTTTGTCATAATTAACATTGCTTTGTTGCAACCTACCACCTACTCGAATTAAGTTGTTCGTATCTATAAAAGGGTTCAACGAAAGTAGAGGACTCTTTTTATCAACAGCTTTGTTTTTTATCAAACTATCATATTCTTTTTCAAAAACTTCTTTTTGGGCAATATTTAATATTACATTTAATGCATTTTGCAATTCTTTAGTAGACAATACAACAGATTGATTGACTTTATTATTATTTCTGCAATTGAAAATAAATCTTAGGCAGAATGCAATAACTCTTTGGAGTTTTCGCAAAGAAGAATATTTATCAAAAAGTTTAAAATCGTTAATAGTCGCTGAAAAATTGACTGTGCGCTCTTCGGGAATTTCATTCAATGAGTGAAATTTTTCTGGTTTCTCAAGATTACTTTTAAACCAGGTTGGACCTGTCCACCATATATGTGAATCTAGAAGTTTTCCTACAGATGTACCACGAGAAAGTAAATCTGCAGGATTTTCATTTGATGAGACATGGTGCCAATTCGATATATTTGAGAACTCTTGAATTTCGCTTACGCGATTAGCAACAAATGTTTTCCAGCGATTGGCGGGTGATTTTATCCATGACAAAGTTATTGTGGAGTCTGACCACAAAAACACTTTATCGAACTTGATATCTATGGAATCACGAATTTTTTCTATCATTCTCACTAGTAGTAAAGCGCTACATAACTCGAGTCAGGGTAATATAGTACTTTTTATTGGAGCGACTCTTGATCGCGCGCAAAGTAAATGAGATTGATAAGTGCCGTCAAATGATCTACATCTCAGATAAACACAACAACTATAGGCTTTTTCGCTGGCGTCTCCGAACCCATGAAGCTCCACGCTTTCATATTTATTCATCAATACGTGCCTAGGAATTTGAATAGAACATAATTCTTGTAATTCTGAACGAAATTTTACCCAAGTATCCTTTTCGTTTCAGGAAGTGCCGCATCCCACGAAATTTTTAGTTGCCATAATCGTTGAACAATCAACTTGGCGTTGACAACAATTGGCCCTAAAAGACCCAAAGGATCGAATATTTGGGATAATTCTGATAAAATTGTATTTTCATCAAAACTTGGTTGTGAATATTGAAATATATCTGAATGAGAATTCCATAAAACACCAAGTGTTTCACAGGATTCATTTTCTCCAATTCTCAAAATATTGGATTCTAATATATCGTTCATGTCAAAGTGTTTAAATAGATTTTCATCATTGCATCTCCATTTTCTCAAATGGAATCCTGCCTTTGACAGTATTTTCGTGACTTCGCGTTGTAACTGTAATAATTCTTGTCCATTATTAGCACCAGCCAAATAGTCATCAACATAAAAACTATTCATTATAGATTTCGCGGCCAAAGGAAACTTTTCACTGTTTTCCATTGCTAATTGATGAAGACATTTTATAGCTAAGTAAGCAGAGGACGAATTACCGTATGTTACAGTTTTTAATTCGAAACATTTCAACTTGTGATTTGGATCTGCTCGCCAAAAAATTCGTTGAAATCGCGTTTGTGCGGGATCGATCCAAACCATACGGTACATTTTAGAAATATCTCCTGTCATAACTGAGGTAAATATTCTAAAGCGCAAAAGAATCGCGAATAAATCATTTTGTAAGGTTGGACCTACATGTTGAACATCATTGAAGGATAACCCAGTATCTGTTTTTAAACTGGCATCAAACACTATACGGACTTTGGTAGTCGTAGATTCTTCGCGTGTTACTGCATGATGGGGAAAATAAAAGTTCAACTCTTCTTCTTCTAAATTTTCATCGATTTCCAACATGTGATTTAAAGATAAATATTCATCCATAAATTTTTTATAATGAATTTTTACTGAAGGATTATTTACCAATCTGCGTTCTTGATAATAAAATCGTTGCAATGCATATTCACGAGAGTGGCCTAATTTATTCAAATTGTTTTTGAACGGTATGCTCACAATGAATCGTCCGTCTTTATCGCGACGATGAGTTTTTTCAAAATGAGATTCGCAAATTTTAACTGATTCCGATAAAACTACTCTTTTTCCTACTTCTTCAAGCTGCCAAAATTTCATCACTTGATTTTCCAAATTCGCGTTGACATTGCAACAATTAATGGATTTGACTTTCTCGGTTGAATTATCTACACTACCTACTACAACCCAACCTAACTTGGTTTTTCGCAAGAATAAACTAGTGTTCCCTATTCGTACCTTCCCTATACAAAGAATATCCCAAAATATGTTAGATCCCAATATAATATCGATTTGACTCGATTCGAAAAATGTTGGATCAGCTAATTTAAAATTTTTGGGAATTTCAAGAGGTTTTACGTTCAAAGAAGAGATAGGTATATTATCTGTTAACCTCGGTATGACAAGGCACTTGACTGAATTTTCGTAAGTATTCGAGCACGCGTGCATTTGTATATCAGTCATATAATTGATGCTTGTTTTAAGTTGACCTACCCCAGTTACCGAATATTCAATGGGAGTCATCTTTAGATTTAGTTTTTTACATAAACTTTCAGTAACAAAGTTGCTCATCGAGCCACTATCTAAAAGCGCTCTAAATTGATGCAAGAATCCCTTTGTATCTTCAATTTGTACCACAGCAGTGGATAAAATAATTTGCGAAGTTGTCGCTGCGTTTGAAATGGTTTCGGAGACTAAATGCGTACCTGTTTCATTTCTAGAAATTTCATAATTGTTTTCATGCGAATTTTGAGAAGGGATGGTAAAATCAGTGTTTTCTCGATGTTCCTCTTTTGAAGGGGAACTTTTTCGAACCTGTCGGGGATATATGTGAAGAAGCGAATTGTGTGGCTTTCCACATTTCCTACATTTCGGCGCAAAACAATTTTTATTATTATGATAGGGCCTCAAACAGTTTAAGCAAAGATGATGTTTCTTTGCTTCTTCTATCCTCATGGAGGTAGTCAATTTCATGAAATCTTGACACCCATAAATTGTATGAGAACCCTTGCAATAAAAACATTGCAACTTTACTGCGTTTTCTGAATTTGAGGAAGTAGCATGAACGCTCGATTGAGTTTTATGATAAACCTTACTCTTGGGATCAAATTTATTAACATCAGCTTTTTGAATTTTATAGGTCTCAAGTTTATCAAGAAATTCACATCGTATCCTCAGAAAAAATTTTATATCACACATTTTCTCATTGCCCTCATGTCTGCTACAGTATGCTTCCCATTCTTTAAATGAAGCATTATCGAATTTATCAACTATAATGGGAATAAGCAAAGTATCCCACTTATCGGTTTCTTCCCCTAAAGCATTCAAAGATCTCATATTATTTACCATAGTATTTAACATTTTTCTCAAATCTTTTGAACACTCTCTATTTAGTTTAGCATAATCAATTATTGCACGAACATGAGTATTGACTATTTTTTTGCTGTGTTCAAAATTTTCCTCTAGAGCACTCCAGGCAACAGAATAATTAGAAAAAGTGATCGGGATAGTTTCGATTAATTCTAGGGCCTCCCCTACTAAAAATGATCTGAGATAGAATAATTTTTGCAAATCAGAAAGTGCAGCATTTTCATGTATCATTGATCTGAAAGCGTCTCTGAATTCTACCCATTTATTTGCTTGACCATCAAAAACTGGAATACTCATTGGAGGTAATTTTGCCATATTGAAAGGTGTCATAGAATTCAAATTGAAATGGTTATTACCATACATTTCAGGAATTGGGGCTGATTTATTATTACCTTTGAATTCTCTGACAGTACTCTCACGTTCGTTGAGCGAGTTGCGCTCATTACCTTCAATCATTTCTTTCTGAACTTTTATTTCGACAGATTTATCAGTTTCTGCTTTAGAATTAGCACTTACACTCGATAATTCTGAAATTGTTTTCTTACGACTTTTTACTTCATGACTAGATTTCTTATCGTAAAATTTCTGAATTGATTCATCGATTTGAGCTTGCAAAGAATAATAAAGGCATTCAAATTTATCCCTTTCATCATCGTCCACTTCTTGGGGCTCTGAAATGAACTCTATTTCGTTTTGGATTTCATTAAATTGATCTAAGAGTGGTTCTAGTTTAACTAATCTTGATTTCAATTCATTGCATGTATTCTGATCGAATAAATCAAAATTAATTTTGTTGAAAAATGTTTTCACTCTTGTCAAATTTGATTTGACAATTTTTCGATTAAACTTCAACTCAGCGAGATCTGTCATCGCTCAGATTGAATCAATTTCGGGAAAAGGAATCGTTGGGAAAGGATACGGAAAGAAGGAACTCACTTTCTGGTACTCTACCTTATTGTTTCTTCTGCTGGCACACGTTGGGGCTAGCTGCTATACTACTCGACTGGTCCAAAATGTTGCTATACGGCTCGAATTGGACCAAAATGTTGGAGAATTTTTCGTTCTCTTTTCGTATTTTGGAACTTTTGGTTCCTAATGGACCATATAATCGGAAGTATTTATAAAATCCTTTCCTTTTTAATAGATAGAAATGATTCAATAAATTGACGATGACAGTACTTTCTTTATTGATTATTCTCTCTTTTTTTTACATGGAAACGGCAAAATGGTACAAATTTATATACAGCTTTAACACATTGAATGATAGGTCAAATTGAAGGGTTTACCCAAAGGGCTTTCCTTCGTTAATAATCTGAGGGAACTGTCGGTGAAGGGTAACTTCCGGTCCGTAATATGCTGTCCTTGGGGACCGACCTAGACGTATGCAAATTGGCTAGAGCCCGGTTAATTCCCGACTATTCCAATACATCTATACAGCTGCTTCTATAATAACATTATCAACATTGCTTTCAACCGAAAGTTGATTAAATAGGGAGGGGGCGACCAGGTACCGATCCAACAAACTACTTCGTAGATATTCAACACTTCTTGTGTCCTGGGCCAATGGTCTATAAGTCATTCAATGGTGGTCTGTAAAATCAGTTCATTTTTCTCATCCACTTACATAATCACAATTTATCGCAATTCTTTTCCATTAAAAACTCCTTAGTTACAGAAATATGCCTCAGAAAACCAGAAATAAGCCAATGTTACTCATCAGTTGCTGATTTTTTTCCTGTAGTGTTTTGCTTTGCAAAGGATTCACAACAGGAAATTATGTAACAAAAAATTGTGGTTCTTCATGAATTCTATAAGAGTGGTTCAAAATAATGAACAGGAAATTCGATGATTTGGATGGATTAATTTCATCTCTGAAATCTTCTGATGGAGAGAAACGTTTGAAATGGACCACCAGAATTTCTGGATATTTATGAAACGATATAGATTTGGTGCACTTCTGACCCTCTTGTCATTTCGAACGAGTAAGCTTCTGGTCATCATCCAAAGTTTCGTTTCCACTGAAAGATTCCAAACACTGTGATAGTCCAAGTTGTCCTCTCCTTTCAAATAGTTGTAGCAAGTGATAAAAAAAGTGTATATGAAATAAATATAATTGAACCAGGTTCTGAGAGATGGCGCACCCCTATTTTTGAGAGAAATTGTCCGATTTAAAGCACGAAGATATAGTTGGCTGTTGAAGAAGTGAAATGTGACTTTTCGATATGAAAATAATAATGTAGCTTTTCCGGTTTCATCGGAGTTGGGCCTAGTTTTAGTTTTGAATACTTTCACATTCTTCAAATCAAGAGCAAATTCTGAACATAACGAGCCTCTATTCAAATTTATAGACATATTTTGAATTTTTTTTATTACTAGAGATTATTTTTCATGATTACTTGCATTTCGGACTACATCGTCTTAATGGGTGAAATATTTCTATTTCTATGAAATTTTCTCACAACGTCATGATTGCTTGAGTCCGCAATCATCTTCTGGAGAATTTCGATTCTACGCTATTTTTTATGGGACTTTGATTGCGGTGTAAATACTGAATTCTTGCCTCTCGGTTTCTCCAATATAGGAATCTCCACATTCACATGGGACTTTGTGAATACCGTTTTTGCTGGATTCTGTTGTATTTTCTGGTTTCGCCTTGGTGAGGAAACTTTGTAATGTACTGCCGTATTGAAACCAACTCTTGATATTGTCTTTGTTTCCGATACTTCTGAGCTTCTTGGATATACCCCTGATGTAGCGAAGGATGAGATCTGGGTCTTGTGAACATTATTCGATCGTCTTTGTCCTTTCGAGTTGTTTCTGTACTTCTCCTATTTTTATTTTCGCCTCCAGTAACTCCTGGTTGTTGCAAATACACATCGTTCTCTCCACCAATGTGCTTACAATTGCACTCTTTGTAGAATTTGAGTGACAGGAACCGTAAAGTAGAGATCCTGTCCTGTGTGTGTCTTCTTTCTGTAAACAGAGGTGTTCCTTCCAATGTCTGTGTTTTCTGCTTTCACATCATGAAACGACGAGGTTTGTTAGTTTCCTTTTCCATTGTGAACATGATTGAATTCCTCTTGTTATTTATTCTTGCGAAGAAGTCCTCAAGGTGTTAATCTCCGTGGTTCCATATGATGAAGGTGTCGTCCACGTATCTTAGCCATAGGTTCGGTTTGTACTCTGCCTCTCTGATTATGATTACAGCAGAAAGAGAAGATCCTATCGGTAGTCCACCAACTTTGGAGAAAAAAGGATTCTTTTCTTGAAAGTATGAGTATTTTCATATGTGAAACGATATTTATCGATGCCATGTCATCTATCGAAATGAAATGAGCATTTTGATTAAAATACCTTGCTACCAGCTGGGATATGAATGTTGCAAAATCACTTCCTTGGGATATCGTCATTTTCATATTGCATCTCTATGGCACATCCTGTATTATACTATTATTATCACTTATTTATTTTTCTATTGGGAATATCCAAGTCAGAATCTCTTTCGAAGATCCAATACATTCGCATTCTTTGAATCAATGAAAAGGAATACATAGTATCTACAGTGGCATTGTTTATATGGAAGTAAGATAGTTAGTCAATGCCTGTGTAATTGGTGTTGGACGCAAACGCGAGTGTCATCTAGCGTGATTAGTAAAAACATGAATATTTGACTTCATTTTAATGCAGGTTCCTTAAGAAAACCGTGATTTTAATGCTGTGCCATTGTTTCAATCAAGTTACGACATGACTTGGAGGCCAGATCACTGAAGTTACGACATGACTTGGATGCGAGCTCACTATCGCCATCTACATGTCGCATCCATTTTGATCCAATTATAATCCCATAAGGTTGACTAACTATCTTCTATATAAACAATGACAGTGGTGATGCACTGGTGATGTAATTGAACAGAAAGTTATGAAAAATTTGACATTTGAAGAGGTCCATATTTCATGAAAAATTCGACATTTCATATCTGGTTTGTATAAAGAAAAGTAAAGAGTTTTTTTGTGTCTGTAAACCAATATAGAAAAATTGGTGGCGGCGATTCAAACATGGAAAATGATAGCTATAAATTGAAAATCAGATCGAAAAATATGAAACCGCCGTGATTTGAACCCAAGCCACTCAATATCTAGTCGAGTGCAACAACTTACTATGCTATCCGTTCCCAATACAGTCACCGCGGGTGACTCATACTCCTGACTCATGTTTTCTAATAGTCTGGTTTTAGATCCTCATTTATGATGAAGAATTGGTTTCAGAATTGGTTAGTGCAGTTGACAAGACAATGAGTGGGCCTGGTTCAAATCCTGGCTGGTACACATTTCTTATGAAGATCATGAACTTACTGATTTTATTTTTTCGAATTGCTTTCAATATGTGATTTATTCATAAAAAGATTTCGATGAAACTGTGATCAATAACATTTCAAGACTCCTGAACTTGAATTGGTGGGTTGATTAAACGGCATATTTTTCAAATTTCATTCCTTTATTACTTTTTTATTGATAGACGCATTTCAACGTTATCCACACCTCAATTATTTGAAAATGTCACAAATCCAGTGGTGTAGTCAGATTTTTTCTAAAAAAATTGCTAGTATTTTTTTTAGATTTTTGACCTTTAAAAATAAGATTAGTTGGCCCTGGAAATTGAGATATAGTCATGAAATTTGGTGTCCTAATAGACTTTCTGAATGTCTACCTACTGAGAGAGAAAATCATTCCAATCGGTTGGAAAATGTACGTTTTATAAGGGTGCTTCCATTTTAAATGGGTCACACTGTATAACAATATAAGGTATTGCATGCTTCGAATAGGTACCGCACTCATCTACTCCGAATATTCTACAAGAAAAATCACTCGAAAATAGCCCATTTTGGTCTCTGGAGGAGTATATGGGTTATCAATAAAATTCGCATGTTCAAAAGTATATCGCCGACAAACGAGTCCGGAAATTCATGAAAATTAACAGATTCATTTTCGAAATTCAGAATTTTTTAAAGAAACTCGGTCCATTTCTTTTTACTCGCCCTGGATACATGAGATAAAAATATACATATGGTCATAGTCCTATCTTAGGTTTTCATTAGACAACTCATTATTATATCAAGGTTATCAAATAATTTATTCAAAGTGAAATACGGTCTTGTGTTCCAAGGTAGATTATTCCATCTGGAGAATGCATCAAATTGTAAATCACACGCCGAACATATTTCATAAATAAGTGAAAACGAAAGCTGCATAGAGCCAATGAAAACATATCCATGTCGAATACAATTACACACCTTGCCTTACACAATCCTTAATTATTCAGTATACATAATGGTTTGGAATACAAATTGTTACAGAAATCTTAGGCAGATTGAAGGTGATACCGATTTATCATTCAAAAAATTTGGTTGAGTATCATTAGATTCATTTATGCACTAGCGGGCGGTAAAGTACTTTACCGCCCGTGGGCGCATTATGGCCCGGCGGGCCGTGAAGTAGACAAAATTCTCAAATTGTCTATACTCACACATCATTTCATGCAATTCCTAACACGAATTAGAATCATTTCAGTTCAATAGAGCATTACTCTTTCTAACATTTGTTCATTATCGTTGGCAATTTTTTCGGTGATGATCTATTTATTTGAAATAGATTCTCCAATATAGCACTCAGCTACTATAGTTTCACATTCCTCATAGTAAGTTACCCTTAATTATTGTATGCATAAAGTATGAAACGTGTAGACCATTGCAATTCAAGTCAGTATTTGTGATTCGCGCTATAAAACCGCTAGTGCATAAAATTTTGTATGTATCACGTGCGTGAAATGCGTTTAAGGCCTTCGGCGTGTGATGGCACTCGGCTAACGCCATCGGGCTGTCATCCACGCCGCAGGCCATAAACGCCTACTTTACGCCCTTGATACATAAATAACTATTATTGTTCAAGACATTTCATTCTCAATGTTTGTGAAATTGAAAGTTTCCACTTTTTCTTCATTGTATATTAGTAGCTTGTTATCTTCCTTCATATTGCCTATTGTCCAGGCCCTGTTGATTCAATAGTTATTTCAGTTTTGCACTAACCGATGGTAAAGTATACTTTACCGCCCGGTTTTACAGACGTAAATTGCCAATCAATACAGTTCAATAAAAAAAAAAACTCATATGGCAACATTCATTCATAATTTTTCAGGGCACAAGACTGCATATTGAAATTTTATATTGACAGTGCAGATGGAACAGTTACTCATGTAATGGGATATTCCTTTTTATCTTGAATATTATGAGTCCCATTGAAAGCTGCTTTACTGCATCCTCATCGCTTTGAGAACAAGTATTCATTCAGTGGATGGTTAGTTCAAATGATCACCACCATCGCAGGAGATTCTTTTACCAATATTCAATTTATTTGTTATCGATTCTTCAATATACATGAATTACACATTCCTCATTACTCCTGATTATTGAAGTTATACATAACGTGTGAAACGTGTAGCCCATTGATATTCAAATATTTGTGATTCGCGCTTAACCACTAGTTCATAAAATTTAGTATAATGTTCGTAAAATGCGTTTATGGCCTTCAGCGAGTAATGGGTCTTGGCTGATACCATCGGGCCATTATTTACGGGGTGGGACAAACTTATACTTTACTCCCTTGATACATAAATAACTGTTATTACTTCCGGCTTGGGTCGGAAATACCTAATTTTCTTCACTTGGTAAACGCTTTTTTCATGAATTCCATATTGTAGTACCCGTACATACTAGTTCTTCCAGATATTGAAGTATCCAAAATTAATGAAATAATCCCAAATCTGAGATAAGAATTCTCTATCAAACACAGAATTATTCATGGAAGTTCAGCTGCAATCTGGAATCCACCACGTTTATAACACAATCAGTCAAAAGGAATTCTTTATCATTTTACCGATGTCAAAAATACGGAATTGAGATTTTTTTTCCTTGGTGTTTTGGCATCGACTGCTATGGTCATTAGCCATGTGTTCTGGGTAGGCTTTTTTACTAACTCCATACGCCACTTTAGGAGCAGCACTGATAATTTTTAACGCAACAGTGAATCGTGGAGGATTATTCCCAGCCGATAACAGCCTCAATCATTCAGACCACATCTGAAAATAAAAAAAGATCGCACAGTCTCGGAATCAAACCTGCAACCTCTCGGTTACCAAGCGAGCGCCTAACCACTGCGCTAATCCCCAGAAATGAGAATTATTCGTCGAATTGAGTAGAAAATACTAAAATATGTCATTTTCAGGTGATTTGGAGATAATTAAAAGCCTGGAATGAAATATAATAGAGATGGATTTCATATAGCCGTTACTCGCGATATTCATATCTTTCTTTTTCAGATATTCCGACATGGCGAAAGAACTCCAGTCATGTTGTATCCCAATGACCCTTATTCAGATCCTACAAATTGGCCTGTAGGACCAGAACAATTGACAAACGTAAGTACTCCAATTGATTTTTTTAATAACTCTAGCATTATTAGTAGTGATATCACGACGAAAGTTATCGATTATAACCATTTCCGAATCACGAGAGGTATTCTGCGGAACATTACGATGGCGTCAGCTCGAGTGATATTTTAAAAAATACGTCGAGTGAGGAGTTAAGTATAAACTTTAATTTTCTTCTACTCTAGCGGTATTCGTTACGGCTGTACAATGGTTCATTATTTTTTGACATTTGTTAACATAGCAGTACGTCAATATGACAACATTTACATTGTTGGAGGAAGCGGAAGAAAGATAATAAAAAAACTACATTATAATTTCAATAATGTTAGATAACATCTATTTATACTGGTCAACCGTGAATTTAACAAATGAAACTGAATGTTCATACCAATATCAACCTATTATCACTATGTCGATTTAATTCAGGTGCAACATCAGTTGATACTCCATCATTACTTGTTGTATTGACTCTGGTTTATGCTTATATCAAAGAAATTTCAACATTAGGGTAATATTGAAGACTAATAATCAAGTTTCAATATTGATAATGACAAACAACATTGAAATAAATCAGGATCAAATGTCCCAGTGATTGCCCCACGATGTTATGTGGGTTCAATGCTAGTATGCAGCTTGGTCCAATTTTGTTGTTTGACCTGTCTCCTCGAAGGGGTGACTTTTTAAGTTCAATGTAAGACATCGGTTGTTAAATTTTTCGTAGTATCGAAATTCTTAGGTTACCAAAAAAACAGTGGAAAAACTGGAATAATCATTACCTTGTGTTTCACTCATTCACTGCATGATAGGATTTTCCTGGAAAATATCCAATGCCTGATATATTAGCCCTCATTTCCTTAGGATTTGATATTTTGTGTATAGTGGACTTACACCGGAATCCTCCATGTCATTGCTATTCATAATACAACAATTCATTGCATCTTTTAAATATGGTACTATGTGAGGACAAAATGATTTCATCATTGGAGGATTCAATCCAACACTGCTGGTTGCATATGATTTCATTTCCGAAATAATCATGTACACGTGTGAATCATTCACGTCTGTGAATTCAAGAACGCTATTTGAGTTTTTTTTATAAAACTCTAATTAGTGTTGTGGTGGGTTAGTTTTTGGTATTGACTTCATGAAGGAGTTATTGATTTGGTATAAATCAAACATATCAGAAGGAATAGTATTGCTTTTCTAAGGAAAGATTTGGTTACATCTCAAAAATTTTCATGATCTTTCGATGATTTGGGCACTATCAATTGAGAAGAAAAAAATGCAATATTTTCTGGTCTGACTGCTTTGTTAATGTAATTCTTTATATATTTACGGAATTGTTAATGACTTTCTTGCTTGTTTTTTTATGTATTTTTTCAGAGCTGTCTCTGGTAGACCTCATATCTTTGAGCCAGGGCGCCTGGGGCTTTGTTATTCTTCGCTAAACTATTGGAGCAATTCGATTTAACAAATTATTCAGGATACTGACTGAATATGAATTATTTAATCTTCATTGCTCTGAAAATTTAATCGAAAAAGTCCGAGTTCAGTGAGTCCCCTTTGAATAAATCATCGTTAAACTGTCTAAAGTTTCTGTATGTACATATTTTGGTACTGTCATTCGTCCTAGTGCATATTTTTAGCTCACACTGTGCCAAGAGGTGATTTAAAACGTCACGTAAATCTATGATACCTACTTCCGCTAACGCGAGATCTCTTCGAATTATTATCAAGTCTAGTAATGTAGAGGATTCATGAGTGATTTCAGTGGGATTCTCATCGATAATATTATATACAAATTAAAAGTGTCTAAGACCGAAACTAGTGAGTTGATGTAGCTAGAACGTTCAAGCATGTTCAGCCACTTCTCACATAGTGGAAAACATCAAACGAAACATCCAAGATCATCTGTTTGAATGCCGATAATGGTGGTATTAGTGAAATAATATTCAAACAGTCAATAATCAATTGACTCTGTGATATTTTTAACTTGACTGTGACTGAGTTAAGTTATTCTGGACTTTCATTGTCTAAAAAAGAACAAATAAAAATTCAATTCTCTGCAATTTTTAATCACGACGTTTCAACTGTTAAAATCTACAGTCGTTATCAAGTGTATGATGCGACAATCTCAAGGATATTTCTTATATATGCTGTGGATAATTTTGTGTCATTAGCCTAGGGTTAATTTGGCGGTATTCAGGTAAGCTTGTTAATTACAGTGCCAGGCCCCTCCGGTATAGCATTGTTAATTCTTATCGCAATTTCAATTGATCCATGCCACTAATTAAGGGTTTCCACACATTACGGATTTCTATGCTTGCTTGACTGAAGACATTGTTGTTCATAATATATGCACTCTCTTTAAACTTCCTTGTATACCAGCCCTCTTCTTTATGGATGACTTCGGCTTCAGTCCATTTTATGTTGTGTTGGGTCGTCCAGACATGATCCGCTATCCCTGACTTTGATGTTTCTCCTCGTTGAGTGTTTCTCTTGTATTCAGCGAGTCTAACGCTAAGTGGTCTCTTAGTTTCTCCAAGATAAGCTTCGCCGCATTCACAAGGGATGCGGTAGATGCAGTTTTTGGAGTCAATGTCGTGGTCTCGTCTTTGTGAGATGGCTGCGAATAGTGTTACCTGACTTGAAACATGTCCGTATTTTGTATTTTGTTTTTGTATTTCGTCCCAATACCCAAGAACAAATGCTGATGTATCTTGAAGATGCAGTCAAAATAATGGGTTGTTTAAAAGAATACTCTTTGTCTACGTTTATTTTCTTTATCAAGACATTAAACATTAGGTTAGGTAGTAAAAAGTCAGCATTGATGAGACACATATAAGGTCATGATTCATGATGGAGAAAAACATTCAATTCCTTTTTTGTAATAATTATTATTTTTAATTATAATTTCGGTTCAAAGTTTCCTATTAAATTTTTTGAAACTTGCTCACATAATTCAGTACTTGGTGTTGAGTTTGAACAATGAGGTCTCCATCCAATACAAATCTGAGGGCACGCGCAAAAAAATTCCTGAAATTTGTTAACAGAACACAGCAAGGGACATTGAAACCGAATAATGAGGCCCCCGAGGTCTCCATCCAACTAAAACCGAAAGCACTGCATCTTCCACCAAATTCACGGACAATACTCTCCAGAGGCCATTGAATTCGTTTTCAAGGTTCTTCCTTTATTTTCTACTCTTTTCCAGCTCTTCGTACAGGCTTATTGTTCAGTGGTCTACATCAGAATATTTTAGTATTTTTTTTGTGAATGTAAACTTTAGTGAAACCATTATTGCCTCTAGTTTTTTGTTGGGTGGAAACCTCGGGGAAATTATCGTTTGAGTTCGGTTGAGTCCCGTCAGTGAATTTGGTAGAATTTATTTATTTATTTATTCATTTACATCCAGCAGGTTAAACCTATTTACAGGAAGTACATGATTTATACAGAGAAGGTGAAATACTTAATTAGGTAATGTCACAGGTAGATGTCGTATAAATTGATTAATGTTCAAGAAAAATATGTCTACATTACATAATTCATTAGGTTGTTTGTCTACACAGTGTTGATAGGAGAGCGAAAGTGGTGAAAAGAATTTGGTACATTCGAATGAAAGGTTAAATTAGATCTAGACGTCAATCGAGGTACATTGAAATTAATGAACGACAGTAGCGTATTGGAATCAATAAGATTGTGAATGAGTTTGAATATGGATATGAGATCACATATTTTTCTAGTTTTACATAGTGACTCGAATTTGAACTCACTGAGGAGAAGATCGTAATTGTAACCTCTAGTAGGATAGACTCCGTGTTTCTTCATAAAAGAATATCTGAGAAATTTCTTCTGTACACGTTCAATAATAGCGATCGATCTCTCATGATTCGGATTCCACACAGAACTGCAATAACTGAGTTTACTCCTCACAAGAGAATTGTAGACGGCCTTTAAAGCGTCTAGAGATTTTATTTCTCTGCAATTGCGCATCAAAAATCCCAACGACTTAGTTGCATTAGATGCGATGATATCAATATGAGAAGAAAACGTGAGTTTACTATCGAACAATATTCCTAGATCTTTGAACTGAGTAACACGAGTGAGATGAGAGATCAAATGCATATTAGAAGTTGTATACAGGTATTCTATAGGATTCGTTCTTCTGGTGTACGTCATAACCTTGCACTTGGCAACATTAAGGTTTAATTTATTTTCCACACACCAAACATTGAGTGCATTGACATCATTTTGCATACAATCCGATTCATCATCAATAATTCTGTATATCTTCATGTCATCAGCATATAGTAAATTCTGTGATTGTATGGACGAACAGATATCGTTAACAAATAGAAGAAATAATAGCGGACCTAAATTCGATCCTTGGAGAATACCGGAGTTCGCAGAAAAGATGAACGACTTTACGCCCTCGTTTCCAACAAATAAACGCCTGTCCATTAAGTAAGACTTCAACAATTCTTGAATTGCTTGTGAAATTCCAAATATTGGTAATTTATTCAATAGCTAATGATGAGAAACACGATCGAAAGCTTTGCTGATATCTAGTGCACTATAAACAAATTGGGTGAATGTACACAGGTTGATTGCAGTACTTCGACACTTGACAAATCCATGCTGAAACTCTGAAATCGACCGACAAACATGTTTGTAAATCATGTCTGAAAGTATAATCTCAATTAACTTTGAGAAGACCGTTATAATTGCGATGGGTCTGTAGTTTGTAATTTCGGTTGCCACTCCGGATTTGAATATCGGACAGATACTAGCTATTTTCCATAAATTTGGAATCTGTTTGGTTTTTATAATCATATTAAAAATAAATAAAAGCGGGTTCACAAATAGTTCTATATGATCTTTCACGAGCTTAGCTGGAATATTGTTCTGACCGCATGTTAATTTGTTTTTCAATTTTTTTCCGGCGATTAAAATCTGATCTCGGGTAATTAAGTTGATATTGAGGTACTGAATGGGGTTATTGTATGAATTCACATTATTTTCGTCATCGTTATTTGGAGGAAGATAGACACTTTCAAAATATTTAGCAAATACATCAACGACTGATTTCGATGTAGTAAAGAATTGATTTTCATATTTCATTCGACCAGGTATGCGAGATTTGTTCTTTTTGGAATTGATGAAGTTCCAGAAAGCTTTTGGATCTTTTTTGAGGGACTTTTCGGAATATTCAATGAATGTTTTATGTGCTAACTCAATTTCTTTCTTGACTGTGCCTCTGGCTCGTTTCAAATTTCCAAGTAAAGTAAGTATCTGTTTGGCCTATACATCTTCAAATAATGATTTTTTATTTTCAATTGACGAATTATTGATGCGGAAAACCACATTGGATACTTTCGTGAACGACATTTCTTCAGAGGAGTACACTCTCTGATGATATTCTGAATTACTTCATTGAAATATTCACAAGCATTATTCACATCCGAGGTGGAATTAAGTATATTCCAATCGACCCCGTTAAGTAATCTAAAGAACTTTTGAGAGTTAATTTTTTTGAAATCGAGTCGCTTTTCTTTGGATAAGAAGACCTGCTGCTCACTGGGTAGTAAGTGTGTTGATAATAAGAGCAGGATGATGAGAGTCGATAGCTACTGAAGGATCCTCATCTAAATCAACATTACAATCAACTTCACCTGGTGATAGCACCAAGTCCAGTATCCTGTTATTACTATTCCTAATTTTGTTTTTTTTTGTGTGTGAAATCGCATATGTTAATGACGCTGTTATATCTAGATGAGAGAGTAGACTCAGCGTTTGTATCATAAAAATTAGCTAACTCAGTTATATTGAAATCACCAAGTATCAAAGTATGGTGAGATTCGCAAAAATGTTCAATCCATTCAAAGAGTTCGTCGCATTCATCAAAACTTGTGTTTGGAGGAATGTAAACTAGAATAACATAGACTTCTCAGGATGGTTGAAAATCTTGATGCATAATGAATCAGCTCTTCTTACAGGAAAAACCAAGTTATGTTGCTCAGAGTGACAGATATTGTTATTAACTGCAAGTAGGACACCTCCACCCCTCGATCCATATTCACGGTCCTTCCTATAAACAGCGTAATTTTCTGGAAAGAGTTCATTGTTGAGTACACCGTCCGTCAACCAGCTTTCAGTAACGGCGATGATGTTGTGGGAAGTTGATATAATTTGATGATGAAATTCTTTCGTTTTGGTATTCAGGCCTCTGTAATTTTGGTAGAAAATCGAAAATTTTTTGGGATATATGTTATTTTTGCTGGATGTTACTGTTGGTTTTATGAAATAATAATTGTGGGAAGACCATTTTTGTATTTGATTTCTAAATGAGCCTCTCCATTACGCTTGCGTTCCTTCAGCTGATTCATGATACTCATGTAGTACTCACGTTGTAGCACAGTTTGATCTGTTATGAAATACATATTTTTATATTCCTCGATTGTCTTGAGCTTTTTATTAGAGGCGATGAGGGAAGGAACCAACCCATCGCCTTGAATTGTAATTTTAACAGGTCTATATTTGTTTGAATCACCCCGTACAATTGCTCCTAATCTAACTGGCTTTATCTCTTCTGCAGATAAGGTCACTTTTGTATTCAAGGAATTCACCATACTAGTGATATATTCGGAGAGATGTGCAGCGTTTTCTGGAATCCCAAAGATTAGTATATTGTTTTCCCTGTGTTTAATTTCACTGGCTTCTGCAAGCATTGTCATTATATTTACGGAGTTCCCAACAGATTCTTCCTTTTTTGTCATCTCTTTCAGTTTAACATTCAATGTTGATATTTCCTTATCATGTGGTTTTTTACCGAAGCTAGTTCGGTTTTAAGATCTTCAATCTTTTTTTCGTAGACATCCAGTTTCTCATTTGAAATGTTCACCACGCCAGCTGATACAGTGTTTGCAAGGGTCTGAATGAATGTATTATCTTTACACAGTTGCTTTACGAACACGTCAACAGCATTCTTAACCTCACTCAGTTGATCTCTGTTAATGGCATTCTGTTGCACTTTGGAGTCACTAGTTTCATATACACAAATAACGTCTTTTTTAATACACCCTCGCACTCTAGATTGTTTCCGAAAAAAAGTTGAAATTTTTGAAAAGATAACTGAAGTGTAGACAAAATTTATTGTGGATCAAAATAGTACGCACTCACCCGTTGCTACAGTTTACTACATTGCCTCCATGATTTTGTTTGATGGAGACCTCGGGGACCTCGTTTTTCGAACACTGTGGGCCTCTGCTGGGTCCTGTCTACGAATTTGGTTGAATTTGTAGTATCTTCATTTTTTTGTTGGCTAGAGACCTCGGTGACCTCGTTATTCGAATTCAGTGGCCTCTGCTGAGTCCTGTCTGTGAATTTGGTTGAAATTACAGTACCTCCATAATTTTGTTGGATGGAGACCTAGGTGACCACGTTATTCGAATTCAGTGGCCTCTGATGAGTCCGTGAATTTGGTGAGAGTCGCAGTGCCTCTGGTTTTTATTGGGTGGAGACTTCGGTGACTTTATTACTCAAATTCAGTGTTCCTTGCTGTGTCCTGTCTGAACATTTCAAGAAATTTGCAGCACCCTCAGATTTGTATTGGGTGGAGACCTCGACTTTCGAACTAAATTTCCGTGCCGAATCATGTCCTTGCTGTGTCCTGTCTGAACATTTCTGGAAATTTGCAGCGCCCTCAGATTTGTATTGGGTGGAGACCTCAACTTTCGAACTAAATTTCCGTGCCGAATCATGTCTGCAGATTTCGGAAAATCTGTGGAGTCTTCAGTTTTGTAATGGGTGTACAACACATTTTTCAGAAACTGTTATGTATTTTCCTTGTCTGCAAATTTCAGTTGATTTGCAGAACATCCAGGCTTAACATGGATAGAGACCTCCATTTGTTCTAAAAGGGGTTAACTTTTCAATCGTTTTTAGTGTTTCCAAAGGTGGGGACCATTTTCTTTAAAGTTGGATCATTCGTTTTCTTAAATTTTGATTTCCAAAACTGATATTTCAAATCGCAAAGCATAAAACTTATTTCTTACATGCTTCTTCAATTATTTCCAAGGACTCCAAAGCTTAACGTGGACCAATCCAACATCCAACTGATGAACTGACAAAGCCCTATCGACGTAACTTTCATTTTCTAAAAATTATACAAATTAAATTGGCAACGCTGTACAGTAAATATGACAGTGACAATAATTCTGTGCAATACCTTGTTACGGGTTCAAACTGATATAAACACTGTGAAAGTATAGTTCATTTCATATATCCCTTCTACTCCGATTTGGCCAGCTTGCCCTCCGAGCTGAGGCCACATTCTGTCATCTTTTGAAATTCGAGGATCGAACTTACCTTCTGTCTCAGTTATGATCTGCCTTTCTCTTTCTTTTTTTTGGTAACGTTTATGGAAGCATGTGCTAATTGTGCTCATAATCACGATAAAGTGGATTTTTGTATGCCAGAAAAGAAAGGAACGACAATAATTTTGCAATTCATATTATCTTTAGTGATAATTTACCATTACATTTGGGATTTCGCAAATTAATAATCGAACTGACTTTTACGAGGCCACCCACCACCTAAGGTAAGGACGCCGCTGTCATGTCATATAAGAAGCTACAGCTTCCTTTGTAGCACCATTCTCATACCGCTATTATATGTATTTTAGGCCTTTTCGTGCTTCTCCTTCTTCCCCTCCGCTTGCACGTCTGTAGTCTGCTTAAGGGTTCGAGCTCACATCTACCACTTCGGAAGCTCCAGCCTTCATCATCCAAGGGTTCCAGCCTCCACCGACTCCTGAAACCGAAATTTTAGTATCATTAATGATGAAGCAAATCTTTAGTTCACGCTTACGCTTACTTGCATGACGCTTGCTTGGTTAGAACTTTACAGAGATATCCAGGAGTCACAGACCTGCCAAATCCTAGGAGACAGCAAGTAAGATCAGTCCTTATATGCATGGCAAGGTTCAAGCTTGCACATATTAGCTTTTCATTGATTGAAACCGCAGCACCTCACTATCCTTTCGACTTTTCCATCGTACTATCAACCTGGAAAGAAAATATAGTTAAGTGACCTGAGCAACTTGTTCTACAGTGTAAATTCTAACCGTTTAGGTTGAAAGGGGTACTTACCTTCAATTATTGCATTTGTCAACCTCAAGTATACTTTGGGTGCATTGTAAGCTATTTGCTAATATTGCTACGACCTTGTTAACACCTCTAATGCCTACGGTTGAAGTGGATACTGTATAAAGCACCAATAGACCTCCTACTTGTAAGAAGATCTCTACTTTTGTCTTATTTACTCTTTTAACCCAGCATCCCTCTCCGACTGAAGCTTTGTTCGGGACAGTAAAGCAAATAACTGTATTGCTACCCTCCTGCTAACTGACTAGCAGCCCAGCGCGTAGCAACCTTATGGACAGTAACAGAACTATTTTGTCTTTTCGTTCATGTACTACAGAGGAATCACTTAATGGAGCGATTTACCGTTTTTTGTCCGAGGTTTTAAAAATCATTATCAAAAATATAAATCGTTCAATTTTATATCTGAAAAATAGGATGAATTGTTCCTCAATGTTCAGTCTTCTAAATTTCATATAAATATCACTTGCAAAAGCGATTCTTCTCAACTGTTTTTGATTTTATAACAAGATTTTCAGATTTTTTTCAAATGGTGAACGTTGAAGTAGAAAATTCTGAAAAAAATCGTGATTGTCTTTTACTTTGACAATATGTCATGATATTTGAAATGGAATATGATTATTAGTTTTTGGGAAAACTTGAAAAAACCTCTAAAAATAAGGTTTTTATTTTTTTCCTCGAAAACTGTTTATCAGATTTTCTTCAACATCTCTCTAATTATTCAATTTGGTTGCCAAAATAACTCGAATCATTTTCAGAATATTTAACCTAGCCGTTAATTTTTTCATGGGTTTATATGAACCTTAAGTTTAGCACGGGACATTTTCTGTTGGCATTTGCTCTACCGATAGATGGAAAGAACAATTTTGAAAATACGTATTGTTGAATTTTGAATTTACCTTCACGTATTCATTTTCCCATTACTGAAATATCATTATTATCTTTCAGGTTGGTAAGGCTCAACATCACGATCTTGGAAAATACACCCGAAAAAGATACAGCAACGTACTTCCGAAAGCTTACACCGAAAAAATCATACACGCTCAAACTACAGATGTCGACCGAACTCACATGTCGGCACAGTGCAACCTTCTAGGACTTTTTCCACCTACCAAAACAGAACTATGGAACCCTCATATTGCTTGGAGTCCTATTCCGGTACATCCCTCTAAAGTGCTCATTGGATTTTCCACGTGTCCCGCATATATCAAAGAGTTTGAGAGGGTGTTTCTTGAAGAACCGTACTTTCAGGATATTAACGCGAATTACGCGGATACCTTCCAATACCTTTCTGAACACTCTGGTTTCAACATCACCTACTTGAGAGAAACTTTACTCCTATTCGATGCACTTTTTATTGAGAACGAGTTCGGATTAGATCTGCCTCCATGGACAGCAGCAGTTTTTCCAGAACCGCTGACCACAATGGCAGGATATCTCTTCCAGGGCTTTGGGTTCAATACAAAACTGACTCGTCTTGGTAAGTAGGGTTGGAAGTTATATGGGTAAGGGTAAAATCTATTATGAGAATAATTGCGGTATGGAAGCATGATTATGATGTTGGTTATTCTTTCAAAAACTGTGTTATTTCCCAGATATTACGTAGTATCAATTGAATGATTTTAATAAATATGCAGTGTCCTTCAAAGAGTTAGCCTCATATGGGAAAAACTTTGAATGATAATTCAGTTAGAAATTCAACTTGGGCGTTTGATTTTGTTTTGGAAAGTATAAACAAATGGCAGGAGTCGGACGAAGTCACATGACTTTCTCCAGTTGTCAAATGTTTTTTTTTTCTTCAAAATAGTCCCTTACTTTGTGATTACCATTGGTGTATAGAAGTGATTTTTTTTCAAATTTCAAGTATTGAATTGAATTTTGTACCTTTTCTGTTATTTTAACTATAGGCTCACTTATTTGAATTTCAAAAATACATTGAAAGTGAAAGTTTCTATTTAACACATTTTCCCCAAATTTGAACGTTGTTTTGTAACTTCTAGTTGTGATATATTTAAAATTTCTTTTACATTAAAAGTATTGTAACTGTTTTATACTACTAACTTCATCACGTCAATGGGTTTTATTTACCGAATATAGACAAGAATATGTTTTATGCACTAGCGGGCGGTAAAGTACACTTTTCCGCCTGGTTCGCCGGGAGTAAAGTGGCACTTTACCGCCCGTGGGCGCATTATGGCCCAGCGGGCCGTAAAGTAGACAAAATTCTAAAATTGTCTATACTCACACATCATTTCATGCAATTCCTAACACAAATTAGAATCATTTCAGTTCAATAGAGCAATACTCTTTCTAACATATGTTCATAATCGTTGGCAATTTTTTCGGTGATGATCTATTTATTTGAAATAGATTCTCCAATATAGCACTCAGCTACTATAGTTTCACATTCCTCATATTATGTTAACCTTAATTATTGTATGCATAATGTATGAAACGTGTAGACCATTGAAATTCAAGCTATAAAACCGCTAGTGCATAAAATTTTGTATGTATCACGTGCGTAAAATGCGTTTAAGGCCTTCGGCGTGTGATGGCCCTCGGCTAACGCCATCGGGCCATCATCGCCATAAACGCCTACTTTACGTCCTTGATACATAAATAACTATTATCCAAGAAAATGAGGAAACCTGCTCAAATATATATTGTGTTTGATGCAAAGTTGTGTCGTTAAGTATTTAAGGTAGAAATTTACTTTATATTCAGTGAAAAAGTTATTTATCTTTTTTATCTTTTTGGGCCAGTTTCGCATGTTCCGGTTAAACTCCAGATTAATTAACTTATGGTTACAATGTGAACATTCCAACTACATTTTTTTGTCATTTCCGTTAACCAATTGCACCCCTACGCGCAACCGTCAAAAGTCTACAAGTGACTTGTGTGAGTTAGGGAAGACGGGGCTCTTACCTTTCAACGTGTGATGCTATGCACCACACCAATGACCATGCGAGGATCTGATCGCCTTTCGCTTGAGAGGCGTACGCTCTACCAGCACGGCCACCACCCCCACCTAAACTATTAGTTAATTATTTGGAGTTCAACTGGAATCTCTTAAATTGGCCCTAAATGGTTTCAAACTAATGGTTCAAGTTCCACTGGTTTATACTACACGCATTTTGAGAAAATCAAATGATGTATGAACTATTTTTTCAGGCATAACTGAATGTTATTCTGTGAACACAATTCTTCATTGCCGTCAATATTTATTTTGTTAAATGGAGCACCCTGTATGTTTTTACATTTTTCAGTTCTACAGGTCAAAACAATTTCAAACGATATGTCATATGACAATTTTCCGATACAATTAAATTAAAGTTGTTTTATTTTTAGTTTACCTCGTGCATAAATGCGATTCGGCCAAGGCTATTCACAATGAGTCCCACAAACCAAGAAACATTATTTTTCCTGAAAAATTATTTTTTGTGTCATTTATTCAGTCACAACAAATTTTGATTGAAAATATTGTTTTTCCAGAAGGAATCCCTATGGACCACCTACCTGTTTTTCTAGAAAATACATTCACAAAAAAATGTCAAATCGTTTTTGAATTTCGGTTCAGTAATACATTGTTTTCATCCAAAAATCTACAACTAGTTCGGGACTTTCATTGCAGTTCGGATAGTTTTTCAACTAATTAGGCGTCAAAAATAACATTTGACCGTAAAATGTTTCTTTTCTTTCCTAGAATTTGCTAAGGATATCTTCTACTGAAACAATTTTTCTCTGATACTTGTAGTGCGCTACCCCTTTTGTTTGAAATGTTTTGCGTTACCTATTTAGCGTTACGTACTTCTCGATGCGTTGACTAATGTTATCTAAGAAGAACTATTTCGTGAGTGCATCAAGTGAGCCGGGCGCGACGAACACGGGGAGACTATGCGGCGATTGGGAAGTGGACAGTTGAATAGGAGGACAAGCGTCAGGGGACGTGAGAAAATGGTGCTGTCACAGCTGTCACATAGATTTTGAAACCAATAATTCTTGGGATTATTGTGGATAATCCCTGTATAGGGTATAGGATATCAATATCAAATCTACACTGGATACTATTGATGCACGTGTATTGGTATCAACTGAAAATCATTGCTTCGTTGTCGCTGTTTGCTGCTTGTTGCTGTCATTCAGGTGATCTCTTTCCTATCTATTCCCCGATACATCCAACTTTCGTTGCCCTGATAAGACTATGAACAGTTTCGTGCGTACCGACTCCCGAATTTGAACTTTAGGTAATAGTTTCGCCGCGTATTTAGATGATTTGAGTTATTTTAAGTTAGAACCTGTGTTAATTTCCAATAAATTATGTCTTTATTGAATAAAGAATTCCTCGGGATCTGCTTATTTCCGTTTGTCTGGTAACCTTTTTCCCTGATTACTCGTATTTATTTGAAGAGTCTCATTGGCTCATTACATACTGCTATAATGAGATTCCCCTTTCAATTGAATGGACTCAATCATACGCAAGATAGTATTTTTTAAATTTGGATGTAAAACACTTTCATTTGAACTTTTAGCTCTTATGATCAGTGATAAAGTATTATTTATTTTGTATTTGTAAAAAATTAATGCTTAATCAAAATGTGATGTGACTAAATTGATTCATCATTAAATGGCACAAAAACTCGGAAAAACTTCCATTTTTTTGTTATGAGCACAACGTTTGAACTTGTTTTAACCTTTACAACTATATGTAGATAAATACATGATGTTCAATTTGACTAATCAAAGTTTATGGCATTTCAAATCCGCCACATTGGATTGTAATTTGATCAAATTTGAATTTGTTGCTTACTGGTTGCTTAGTGGTTGCTTCCAGAAAAATCCTTTCACGAATGCAGGAGTTACATGAGTGGCCCGATACTGTGTATCACCCAGTATAAAATTCACAAAAAGCATTCTCGCTGGGATAAAACTTCAACCTGGAGCCAAAGAATATTTCATTATGTGAAAAAAATTAACTAATATTTCAACAAGTGGAATTAGGCGTATTTGGTAGTGATGCTACAATTACATCACATGAAAATAATCAATATTGATACCTATCGTAAATTTCCTATATCCACTATAGTAGTTTCGACGTCAAGCATCGAATAGAAAAATATCCAACGGCCCGTTCCTCATGTTGAAATAATCATTGCTTTCACTGAAAATTTTTCGTTAATGGCATATCCAAAACATCTTACAAACTAATGTTTCTTCAGATAAGCCGACTTAGTCCGTAAAATGATGGCATGGAGTAATAACTTGATCTGATGCATCGATTCCAGAATATTTGTTTTCTGGAAATTATTTGTGTGTGCTTCAGTCTTTAGTTTGTTTACATATGATAAGATTCAAGTATTATGGATGCTGAACAAGGGCCATCAAAACAGTCAAAATTGGGACCATCATCCTAATAACAAAAAAAAAACATTAATTCTACTGTTTGAGTTCGCTGCAAAATAACAACAAAATTACCAGTGTGAATGTTACAAAAGCATCTTCTATGTTGTGCATAGCAAAGTCCATCATCTATAAATCAATGAGAGGAAGGCAGTGGAGCTCTTCAACCATCAGAAACATCTCCGGGTCGACCATAGATCACAATAGATGAATCGTTAAAGCAGAGGTTGAAGCGTAAAGTACTTGCTCTTCACCTAAAAAGTGAAATTTCCACACTGAATAAAATTATGTCTGCAGTTCAAGCTGATCCGGATTAACCAACTTCCTATCAAATAACATTATAGAAAATAGATAGAATAGAATAGATAGAAAATAATAATAATAATATCATTTATTATTTACCTTTTACAAAATAAAGTTATTGTTGCTCGAATAATAGTTTTTTTTTTATTTTATGTTTGAATGCATTTACTGATAGAGTGTGTCGAGGTATATCCAGTAAAAGTCCAAACTGGGAAATTTGGTACGAAAAATATCGTTTGAAAATTTGTTTATTATGGGTAGGTATGTCAATACCGTTTTTATTTCTCAGGTTGAGATTATTTATGTCTGTCCTGAATGTTATTTTGTTATACAGATATACAGGGGTTTTGATTTTAAAGAATTTATAATAAAAACATAGTGATTGGAGTTTGCATCTGTTGAACATGTTTAACCAACTAGCATCTTTCAACTTACAGGATATTCTCTGCCTTTTCTTTATGCCATAAATAAGTCGGAGACAAGAGTTCTGGACTTTTTGAATCCTACGTAAATCGTTAGCATCTAAGCATGAAGTATAGACTGTGTCACAGTGGTTGAATTGGGACAACAAAAGTGAATCACATAGCATTTCTTTGACATTTACAGATGAATATTCACGATGATTGAAGATAAGTTTGAGTGACTCATAAGCTGAGCGCTATTTAGTCGTGACATGATTCTTGAAACGCAAATTAGAATCTAGTGTTAACCCTAGATTTTTCCAACGCAATATCTCTTTTATTGAGCTCTTTAGTTCTTTGAATTGCAATATCAGCCTTTTCTTCAACTATATTCAATGTTTCAGTTATTTCTTCTTTCAGTGCGTTTAATTGCTCCTCATTTACTTTGGCAAGTTTGATTGTCTGTTCTTCATTGGCTTTTTGAATGAGTTTGTAAAAAGTTGCTTCATCCATCTTTATATTTCTCTACGATTTAATAAGGTAACCATTGGTGGTATAGGTCTTTAGCTTTCTTGGACCAAAAACTATATTGGCGTTCAAGCGAATTTCGACTTTAGCATCGATGAATATCTAGACAATATCTTTGATTATGCACTATTCTTATCCTTTTAAATTGAGATTTTTACACACCTCTACGTTCACTGAAATATTATATGCTGCACAAGATATTTATCACGAAAACCTGTATAAAATTTTAACAATACTCGAGTAATTTACTCATAATACGTGGAGCACATTCAGAGATGTTAAACCAATATAGGAAACGCTCTGAATAGATACCAATACTTTATAACAGTATTGGCAGGACTGCAATATCTATAGCAGATGTAAGCCTTCATCGATGGATAGTCAACAGGTTTGAATCTACCATCAGGCAATTGTGAAAGATTAATAATCGTTAATGGTACTTCAAGACACACCACTGAAAGATGGCTGGTCAGAATTTTGAATCCCTCAACAATGGCTTTACAATGGCATAATTTGACAAACAGATATTGTGCTGGGTGGCATTACCTAGAGAATGAAGAAAACAGTTTGCTGTTTTCATAAACGCTTCACATCAAAATTTGCACGAGCTTCCCTGTATTTATTTTTCAAACTAAATGAGGATTTATTACTCCGTGCCTTTAATATACGGACTATAACTCCATATAAAATAAGGAGACTTATCCATTGTTATGATGAAGATTCGTGATATTGTGACTAAGCGTTCGATTCTTACAAATACTATGAACTTATTTTCAGGTGCTGGAATGTTCCTCAATGAAGTAACGAAACACTTCGAATCAATGAAGAAAAATTCTTCAAGTGCTCATTTTTTCCGAATGTATAGTGCCCACGACCTGAATATTGTCGCAGTTCTCTCAGCTTTAGGATCTTTCAAACCTCACAATCCATACTATGCAAGTTCCATTTATTTTGAATTGTGGAATTCTCCTGAAACCTACTATGTCAACGTATACTACAAAAACAAAGACAATTTGGAAAAGATTACTCCTTTGGGATGTCAGGAGTTCAACTGCGAATTGGGTGATTTGAAGAGACAACTGAGTGGCATCCTCCTAGATGTTGACACAGGGAAAGCCGAATGTGCAGCTTGATGAATTTCCAAATAAAGTCATTGCTCAAATAATCATTGTTTTTATTCTGATCATATCTATGAACTTCATCTATAAAAAAACAGAAATAATTTTATAAGTCTTTCGGGAGTACGTCCCAATGCTCAGTTTTTTCACTATTGTTGTACGAACTAGTCAGTCCTAATGGGATTGTTTCCTCTAGTTTAAAGTCAAATAAACTGAGGAAATTTACCTTTTCAAGACTTTTTTTTATTCAACTTCAAAATACCAAGTTTTTTCAAAATTCAATTTTTCAGTCAATAAAAATAACAAAAGTAAATCATTCATACACGGTGAGAATAATAAAAATAACAAGAACAATTATTGTGAACTTGCAATGTTAGCATTTCATGATTTATCAGAAGAGAAATAGGAAATAGGAACCTAAAAATGTAATCAGTCACATAACTTTATTGGAATTGTTTTAAAAAGAAGTAGGTATGTTGTCAATTTTACATTTCAGTATGAGTATAAAAAATCGACGAACCACTAGTACACTTACAGGAATGGAATGGATATATTGATATTTCAGTTTTATCCTGAAACTTGGAAAGATAATCAGTGACTTTGAAATACCATGCTTTATCATATCGAGTAACAAAGAGATCACTTTCGGGCTTCCATTTCTTAATTTTTCGCCGTGTTGGATGAACCTTGGAAAGGTCATTTTTTGAACCACATGTAATTTTTCTGGCTTGAGAATAAATTTCTACAACTTCCGGTTTCACCAGAAAGTACCTTAACTTTCGAAATTCAAATTAGATACCCTTTATATTATTTGTCATTTTGTTTTTTGACACCCTTTATATTATTTGTCATTTTGTTTTTTTGCATTCTCTGAATTATTATACTCCGGAATTAATGATTTCTTGATTAATTTTTAATATATTTCATTGACCATCCTAACTTTTTGAATGTGATAAAGAAAAAGAGAGACAGAGAATAAGTACTTACACTGAAACTTGGAAAGATAATCAGTGACTTTGAAATGCCATGCTTTATCATACCGAGTGACAAAGATATCACTATAGGGCTTCAATTTTTTTAATTTTTCGCCTTGTTGAATGAAACTTGGAAAGGTTATTTTTTGAACAACATGTAATTTTTCTGGCTTGAGAATAAATTTCTACAACTTTCGGTTTCAACAGAAAGTACCTTAACTTTCGAAATTCAAATGAGACACCCTTTATATTATTTGTCATTTTGTTTTTTGCATTCTCTGAATCATTATAGGTACATCGGAATTCATGATTTCTTAATTAATTTTTAATATGTTTCATTGACCATCCTAACTTTTTGAATGTGATAAAGAAAAAGAGAGACATAGAGAATAAGTACTTACACGTGGTAGGCATCAATACCGACAGAGATTTGGAAAAAAAATATCTATCAATTGGCTGCACCCTGACGAGCAACCTAAAAGAGTATTCTAGAGATTGGTTCAAGAAAATAAAGACGATGCTTTCAGCTTTTGACATTTGATGCCATGCATGGGACTGATGACTGAGTTGGATTTTGAACCCACGACCTTATGGTTGTAAAACCAACGCTCTATCAAAGCATCCACCACGGCCCGTGAGCATTCAAGAAACAAGTATTCAACCAGAAATGCATGGTTCATTGGTACATGAAGAAATTGTTTTGTTGCTAAGAAATGTAAAACAATCATTCAATGCATCTCATGATAATTCAATTAGTTGTTCAGGTCAGAATATTATCATAGGGTCACATATCTATACATTTTGTAATTTGTTTATCTGTGATTCATTCATCCTTGCGCGTTTTTCTAGCCGACGTTCATCCAGTTCAAAACTGATCTGATAACGAGAAATAGATTACATAATTCAGTCTCACACAATAGGAAAACAATTACTGCCCCTTACGAGCGTTGAAATTGGATCTGTTGAGTATTTGTATTTTTTTTTACGAAAACTGCTGCAGTGCTCCTTGATTACCATAGCTTAAATAATTTTTTGATTCATATGGGGAAACACCAACGTACTGATTTGATGATTACTGCCACTCACCAGCGAAGGCTAGTTCTTTCAATAATATCAAAAAACCACTTTAACCTTTGTTTGGAATTTCCAAAATAACCATTGGAGTATGTATACAGCTCATGTTTATATGTTCTAGAAAGCACGTCTACTATAGTATCTACTTCTTCTAAAGCAAAAGTTTTATGAGAACAATGTCGATACTACTTGGCGAAAGCACATTGGAAACATGTCCTCCCATTCAAAGATCCATTCCTAATTTTCTTCAATAGTCTACGTGATTACAGAAGACAACAATTAAATTTAGACAATGGGTTACAAATGGTAACAAATGAATATTTTCACAAAAATGTACGTCCTTCGTATCAGAATGTTTCCTAATAGTGATTTTTTACATAAAAACTTCAATCGATATATAGAAAATTTATTAAATTAGCGAATTGAACTATAAACTTATTATAAGAAGATCATATCGAAAGGTAAAAAAAAATTCATGTGATCTAGTTGATAATTTCAAATAGAGCATTTTTTTCTAACAAAAATATTAGTAGAAAATCGACTGTGCCATCACATGAAAGACAGTCCGTAACCATATTCTGTTGTTTTCCACTCGCAACTGTCATTTATTAATTTGTTATATACATTTAAATATAAAAAAAAGTGTTTTTTTTATTTGTTTTGCTTATAATATGAAAGCTGATGATTATTGAAATACAAGAATAGAAGAATTTCACTCATTTCCCGGACACTCTTCTTTGAAGAACGTTGCACAAATGTGTGTCAGATGTAGTTAAATATTCGTCGTGGCATTATCTAGAAAAGTAGTTTTACTTGTGTCAAATTTTTACCTTATTTTTTCTCTTTGTGGAAATATTTGGGAGAAGAAGTCACTTCGACTTTGTCGATTTTGTTTAAACATTTAACTTGTTCGAAGTCTCACAAACTTTTGTGTTTATCTTGAGAATTTCCAACAAAAGCTAAACTGGTTTTTCGATTCAATTAGTAAAACTTCAGCTGGTGATTGGCAAGAACCATGAAACCGACACATAGATGTTTCCTTATTTAAATCTAAAAATAATTTCAGCAATGTTATATCACTGCAAAGTACTGTATATGTAATCCATTTCTCATTACGATATTATTGATGTTCCGCCAAGTAGTATAGACATTGTTCTCACAAAACTGAACTATTTTTCGCACGTTCTATAATTTTGTCGAATCAATTGTAATGATTTTATAGAGATTATTGAATGATATAGGTTTTAAAAATATCCACAAATATAAACTTAGAAATAAACACATTAGCAAACAGATAACTTCTGAGTTATTGAAAGTTCTTATTGACAAACACCCCATAACTCATCTGAAAGCACACGGATGGAGGGAGAACAGTGCCGGTTGTAAACAATTTTCACGAATGTTTATTTGATTGAAAAACGAAGTAAAAAGTAGTAAAAAGAGAAAAATTCTGAATAAAATAAGTTTCCAATACTGAACCTAACATTTTTATGTGAAATTTCTACCTGTAAGAAGTGAAGTGTAGTGGAAAATCCAGTAAAACCCAGAAGCCGATAAGCGTCCTCAAACAACATCCAGAAAAAGGTATTTACAAAAATTCTTTTACACCATCCTCCATTGTGGAAAGAACGATGAGTTCCTCACGTTCCTGTTGCATCAATGCATCATTGCACCAAATTTTCATACAAATTGCTAGTAATTTGAAAAACTTTTCATCCAAAGAAAAAAAAACTGCTGCTCACAACTGCGTAAATCTTCTCAGTGACATAAACTTTATTAAATTTGATTCCCATAAGAACAATAAATAGTTTCAATCAGTATTAACTCAAAAATAAGTAGAAATAGATTTGTAATTTGACTATTTGACATTCCGGCAAGGTTTATGAAGACCTGCGTATGCGCCATTTAGTAGGTGTAGTGAATAGGCATAGATATTCTTACAGAAAGAACTCTGTGATTAGTCTTGGAAGTAAGATTCCATGATAGACTGACATGACCATTTTTAAGATAGATGGCAGTTAAATTATTTGAAAATGTTTTGAAGTTATAAACAAAAAACAAATTATCAAAAATTATAAACAAAAAGAGTACTCAAATAAAAATGATAAGTGGGTAATAAGAAATTTTAAAATTAAGACAATAGTAATAGTATTGTTGAAAATTGATAATATTTGTAGAACCTGATTGATTTCTTTGTTAAAAAAAATATATTGTCATAGGAAGGTCTTGAAATTTAATTAAAAAAAGAACCCATTGAAATATTGGGCCTTTTCTATGGATAGAGATAGAGTTAATTTGGTAAGAGCCAAGCAACAACAACAATTCAAAATTTCAAACTTAACAAATTGTTTTTTATTGAACTCATAATACTTTATAATAACACTTTACTCCTTTTCCAGTACTTTAGAAAAGCTCCGGCTTAGGTTATGTTAGGTTAGGTTTGAACGTGAGTGGGCCCGTATCAGGCCCTCCACTGCGGCCAGTGGTCTATTGTGGCTAACCCTATGGTTATATTACTCCCAGTATATCCAATCTCTTGACGAAATTGAGGAATGCATTGGGAGAACAATTTACCAGGTTTTCTGGCCTTACTGTCGTATCGCCAAATATTGAGGATCTGGTTCTGGCCGCTGCAGGGCATGTACACAAAATGTGTTTAGCCGTTTCATCATCCTCGATGCATCTTGTGCAAGTCCAATTTTATGCATGTGATGTTTGAGTTTACAGTGGCCAGTAAGCAAACCTACTATAACTCTGAGATGCGCTCTACTGAGTTCTAGCAGAGTCCTGTTTTTCCTTATACAAGCAATAAATGCTTTGGAATGGGCTAGGCCCGGTAGACAACGCCAGTCCTCGAGTATTTTATTGTCTGCCCGAGCTGTTATGACATTCTTGGCAGTGCTATATGCTAAACCGATTACCGGTTCTAGTCCAGTGAACGTTATTTTGGCCCCCGCTTTTGCTAGGGCGTCCGCTATTTCGTTTCCTTCTAGGCCTGTGTGACTTGGTATCCAGACTAGGGTAACGTTGTTGCGTTGCGCCAGTCGGTTTGAAGTGTATCTGCAGTTCCATACTGCCCTAGATTTGAAGCAGTTGGATTCAAGCGCTTTAAGTGCTGCTTGACTATCTAAAAATATTTTTATTGTTTTTCGTGTGTGGTGTCGATTTTCCAGCTCCCTGGCACACATTTCAATGGCATATACCTCCGCCTGAAATATCGTAGCTAGTTTACCCATACTGAACGAGCGTTTCACTACTGGGTTCATTCCATATATTCCGGCTCAGACGCCTTCCTGAGTTTTGGAACCATCGTTGAACCAACGTTCATTTGCCCTACATAGGTTGGTTTCATTCCGGACCCAGTCTTCTCTTTGGGGAAAGACCACAGTGTGAAGGTTGATAGTTTCAGGTATGATGTCTGATGGCATTACTAGAATGTTGTGAGGTATTATGCCCTCCAGCATGCTGCTGCCTCTCATGACACATGCCTGCGGTAGACTAATGGATTTTTTGTAGAGTCTGTATGTTGCCCATCTTGCCTTTCTCTCCAGAACTATGAGGAGAGGAAGTAAACCAAAGAGGGCTTCCATTGCTGCCGTTGGCGTGGAGCGAATGCTTCCAGTAATCGCCAGGCACGCTTGTCTCTGTATTTCGTAAAGTTTAGCAATGGCCATTTTTTATGACCCTTGCTCCACCAGACTATAGAGCTATACGTTATCATTGGACGTATGACGGTCACGTACAACCAATATACGTGTTTTGGTGACATGCCCCATATTTTGCCACATATTCTGCGTCATGTCCATAATGATAGGCTAGCCTTCCGGATAGTCTTTTCCAAGTGCGAGTTCTAATTAAGTTTTTTATCCAGGGTTATTCCCAGATATTTTGCTTCACTCGCAAGAGGAATTGTTACACTATTGATGGAAGGAGGTGTTGAATGTTCCAGCTTCCTTTTCCAGGTAAATGGTACTATGACCATTTTGTGGGAGTTAATGGACATTTCCTCTCTCTCACACCATTTATATATGGTATCCAATATATCCTGAAGGATGCAGGAGATCGTCTCTTCGGATTTATCGTTTATTCCTAGGACCAGTTCGTCAGCATATGATTGCAGATCAACCTCCCAAAGCTCTGGCTCACGTGTAACATGATGTGTAACAGAAACTGTCTCCAGAACAGTGGAAAAATATTTTTCTGTTGAGAAAAGCGGTAGGTGGCCCATCCTGTATACTGATTTTATATTTTTTCAAAGAATATGTAAACTATTCAGATGCTATTTGACTTTAACAGATAAACCAACATGTTGTAGTTGTGATCAGCAATCCGTTTGAGATTATCGAGATATCCTTGAATCGTGTACTGTTGTCATTGCAGTTAATCTATACAGAATAACAACTCCCGATAAGGAATATTCGTTGACGACTGATGACTGATAATAAATTGACAATCACCTCAACGATTGATGTGCCCTCAGAGAAAAGTATACTCCTGATAGCGGACTATTTCAATTGGAGTAATAGTACTTATGGTGTTCGCATCATTCGTCGTCATTTACTTCCTCATTTCACCAACTTTTGTTACACCAAATCTAGTATCAGTGATTCAGGTAAATATTTAACTGGTTTGCTATTACATTCATTCAACGATTCATTATTGTAGTCATATCCAACAGGCCCATGTCAGCACATTTAGAGATATGAATAATCATCAACAAGTAAACAGAGTGATTCGAATAAGAAATCAATTAGGAGTTAGGTTGATTATTATGGTATGCTTGAGGTGTGCAAAGGAAAAAAATCAATATTGGGTTGAACATAACATACATTTCAAAATATGATTGATATAGAAGAATGGAAGTGATACAGGTGCGATTTGTTTCGAATATTTCAAGTAGAATCAATATTTGTGTTAAGTTTCTGTAAAATTTCAAGTTCATGATTGATATCAAAGTGGTGGTAAGATTTTAGAATATGATTAGCAAATGAGCTTTTAGGGTCATCAACATCGAGACCATATACTTCCATAATTTTCAAAAGAATTCCAACAATCTATAACCATGTAAGTATTTATTCTTATTGCTACCATGACCACTATATCTCAACCTCAATTCTAGGGCATTGGACATAGTATCCATATTATTTGAGTTTCCTACAATTTTCCAAAATTATATAAAAAATTGACGCTTTTTTCGTATCAATGCAAGTAACTCTTGGACCGTAGTATATTAATATAGCAGGTTGATATTTATTGGAGAACTTGTTTGAGGATGATGATGAATTCTTGTTGAATCTGAAACATGTACCTCTTCCTATTTTGAAACTTCTTTCAGAATCAAAGAAGTGGAGATGATTTTGTGATTTTTCTAACCGATTCATATCAGCCGATTGCCAAGATCTCATGAAAAACTTTGGAGCCGATGAGAAAAAATATGCATGGTTTTGAGAACGACTACGGAACAGACCGCACCGATCATTGAAGAAACTCCATTATGAGTCATTCCATGTTGGTTGTGGAAATAATAATGAATATGTTTTGGTTCAGGATATCATGGGGAAGAACGACTTCCCTTAATAACAGAAAGAAAATTTTGAAAATCAGCAATGAATAAATCTTCCGTAGCAAATGTTATGAGGAAATCCTTACATTTGTGGAGGAAGCCATCCATATTCCAAGAAATTTCGAAACCATCATCATAGCCAGAATGGAAGGATTGAGAATTTGAGAACTGGAATTATTGAAAATGGTGAATACCATCACGATGAATTTCTAGTTCCCCGATGTCTCTTGAAGATCGGATAACAACGTCTTTCTGAAGATAAACTACCAATTGGGCTTTTGCAAATCCATCACTGAAGTAATCAATCATGAAGACCAATCTAGACTACTTCAAACAAAAACCGTCAACAACTATCAGGAAACAGTTGATGATGGAAAACACAGATCTTCCAACTCCGGAAGAAAAATTGGGGTCCAAGTAGTCACTTGATAGTCATCGTAACATTTTCTCTGTAGAGACTTCAAAGAGACCTGTCAACTGGTTCAATAACGGTGATGACGGCTAATCTGACAGGTCCTGAGAAAACTCCCATTTGCCAAACAGATAGGTAAAGGTTGCCGACATGATTAACAACATCCTCTCAATTTTGTAACCTGCTCTTTCCTGGACAGATTCCAGAAGTCTGAGACATGTTTGGGAGATGAACTCCACTCAGTTCCATATACTGTATATTATAATGACACAAGCTTAGGGATCTGATAGTTTCGGGAAAGTCTGAACCAGAAAAAGTACCTGTTTATTTCTGTTATGAAATAAAAATTGTAGTAATGTAGTACTGAGTACCAGATGTAGTAAGATTTTCTTCATTTGATTTTCAAGTAAATACGAGGATGTTAATGCCTGGAGTGAGACCAACTTTATAATCATAGTATGAAAGACATTTGAAAAAATGTATGAAGGGTTCTTTGAGATTTGTTACGGACTGTCTCCTGGCCTTAGATACAAATTCCGTTGTGAACGCTATTCGTCGAGACTTTTATTGTCTATCTAGGGTAGGTTCTGAGCTGACACGCTAGGATTCGTGTGACATAAAAATGTCTTACGCGATTTTCACGTTAATTTGTCTTGGAAAAACCGGAAAGTTTGACGATTTTTCAAAAAATTCATAACTCCGCAATTTTTCAAGAAATAGGGTTGGCCCTTCTTATGAAAGTATTGAATCAGGTGTACTTTATGTGTGCATAAAACAGGCTCTGACGGAACATGTTTTGGCACAAATGCAAATTTATGCAATTTGAATCTTTTTTTGCACTATCTTGCAGCGTGCCTGCATGCTCTAGTGATTTCTCGAATAATCAATAATTCATTTGTAACGGAATATAATATTGTTTCATTCATGAATTCTCATTTCAGATATTTTGTCATTGAAATGTTTCGAAGTTTGTCTAGAAAACAATATTATTTTCTGTTACACAGGAATTATTCTTTAGTCTAAAAATCGATGAATTACTATACTTCAAACCCCTGTATAATTCAAACAGTGACATTCGCGAGGTAGGCACTGAAGAACCTATTGATCAATGTAGACTCATCTACATTATGTCAGAAAATGAAAAAAAAATCCCGGATGATTTCAGAAATCATTTCAAAATTATTCCGAAACATCACTTCTCCATATTTTTTGGACCATCGACGCAATTTTATTTGGATTCAGAATAATGAGCACAGACGTTGACATATTTGTATACATATTAGCTACACAGTATCGAAAAATCAGCTGCATATATTGGTGAAAGCTGACTAAACTAAAGGATACATTTTTCCGAAATTGAACATATATTTTTGATCGCCCCGTATCTTCCAATTACTTAAAGTTGGATGGTTGTTTCGAATGAAAAATATGATCGCATTCTCATGTACTGTGAGTACCATCAATTACATATGGATCTGCAGGAAAATGAATATTTTCTCGAAAAAAGTTCGATAAAAATGACCAAAAACAAAGTTCAACCATCTGTATACCCTCCAGTTTTGATTCAAGAAACTTTCATCATTTGAACTTTTTGATGCACATATTGTGGACTATTTCATTATGAAAATTGGGATCGATTCGATGAAAATGAAATTCCGGATTTTTTGAAAAATCATCAAAATATCCAACTTAGACCCCCTGTAGAATCCAAACACCGGCATTCAGAGAGTAAGCGCAATCATAACTTTCGTGCAGGATGGCATGGGCTACATCATATTGAAATTTCAGCGATTTTTACCGTAACCGGTTTTCCATAAGATTAGTGCGGGGTCATTTATGTGTGTCATAAAAATTTTTTCACGTAAATTTACGTGTGACGCAAGAAAGGTATGGCATTCTCAGCACCAACTTAAAATAGGCGAATGTCCACCCTTGACATTGGACGTAATCATTCTTATCCAGTTTGAGGACCTCGCTGCATGTCCAGTGTCATTATTAAAAATTATACTGAACCTTGCGGCATACCACAATAATTTGAAATGGCCCAGAAAACTGGTTCTTGAGGCATATGACATTCTAATGATTATATAGAAAAAATGCCCACAGAACTGACCATAATAGTTTTTGCCTATGTAATTGTTCATATACTACAATAATTCGCTTAAAACATTAAGAACGAAAATTTCAGATATTTAGCATGTGGACTCACTCCTAAGAATTCTTCTGAAGCTGGTTTCATCATTTCTGAAAAGTTTATGAAGCACTCTTTTCATCACTTATCCATTCTTCTGCCTCAGCAATGTAGTATGACTGAGTAACCTTTATCGAAATCTCACTGTCTAAATATACAGTGCCCTTCTAAAGTCCTTTCCCCCCTACCAATTTTTGAACCACTTGATATATCGCAACGAAATTTGGAGGGCTTTGATGAAAACCTACTTTTTCATTAAAAAATTAGAGCCAAAAGTTCTAAGATGGCGGCTGAGCGCTATCTTCGATATTTTTTTTTTAAATAGAACACCCCATATATTATTCCACTTTCGAAATTTGCTCATAATTCTCAACAGTTTCCTTCAATACACATTACTCCTAAATTCAATTCTTTTAGAAATATCAACGTTTGAACGGTGAAATCTTGTTCATTTCGAACCCAACCAAATCAAGTTTGCATTAGAGAAAATTGTCGCGGTAACGTCTTGTTTACTGTCAAATTAACTTTAACTGTCAAATAGCCCGTTGACCACCTCAATAATTTTTGAAAAGTGTGATAGTGGCTCGTAGTTTAGACGATAAATTTGAAGCAGTTTTGATATTTGGAGAAGCTGGAAGAAATTATCATCTAGCAGTCCGTATGTTCAATAATAGATTAACCGAGAATCCTATTTCGAGGATATATTTGCGCAAACTTTTAAATAAGCTTCAAGCAACTGGTACGCTGAAAGATGCTCCAAGATCAGGAAGACCGCCTCTTTCAGAAGAAAAAAAGATAGAAATTGTTGCTGAAATGGTAATCAATCCGACTCAGTCGACGTCTGCAGTTGCTGAATCCTGTGAAGTAAGTTCAGAAAGTGTCCAAAGAGTCCTGCATGCTCTCACGGAGGATGATCCAGACCGGAGGGTTGAATTTTGTAAGTGGTTAACAAGAACAATTGAAGGAGAACGGGGCTTCCTAAAACGTGTATGTTTCTCAGACGAATGCACGTTTTTTCTTGATGAAAAAGTCAACAAACAGAACGTACGATACTGGAGTGATACTGATCCGCATATTTTCAGAGAGGGACGTACCCAGTTTCCTGAAAAGGTGAATGTTTGGGCAGGGATTTTAGGCAATCGCGTTGTTGGGCCGATTTTCATCAGAGGCAATGTTACAGGAGTTCTGTACAAAAATCTTTTAGAAACTGAAATTGAACCTAGAATAAAGCAAATTGTATTGGACAATCAGGAAGAGTTTGAAAATCGTGAAATCATATTTCAGCAGGATGCCATTTCGTTCGCATGGCTAGAGACTTTCTCGATAGTAACTTTCCTGGGCGATGGATATGTCACAGGGGAAGTACAGAGTGGCCACCAAGATCTCCGGATCTTACACTTCTAGATTTTTTCCTTTGGGGGTATCTGAAGTCAAAAATCTACGCCAACGAATGCCAAATAATAGAAGAGTTGGAACGCAAAATAATAAATACATGTGAAGAAATAGATGAACAGACTTTCATCAACGTGAGAGAGGCTATTTATAATAGGGCACTTTATTGTCAAGATTTAGGAGGGGGCCACTTTGAACACTTGATGAAATAATTGTTGGGGTTAAATGAAATAGTTATTCAAAAATAAAATGTATTTTTTTAGCCAACTGATTTGTTTTGATTATGAATTTACAGAACACATTCGTAGGCTTCGAGATTTTCCGGTAAGCGATGCTGTTTATCCTTAATTAACTCTCTTTACTCCTCTTATTAGTCGAAATAATAAGAAGATTTAACTACAAATCAATAACAACGTGTAGTTAGCAAAATGTTTCACAGGAAGTGACCAAAATGCATACGTCATTTCATACCGGAATGTCACTTTTCAAACGTTAATATTTCGAAAACAATTGAAATTAGGAGTGAAGTGTATCAGAGAAAATTGTTGAGAATTATGAGCAAATTTCGAAAATGGAATAAAATACGGGGTGTTCTACTTAAAAAAAAAAATATTGAAGATGGCGCTTAGCCACCATCTTAAAACTCTATGCTTCGATTTTTTCATGAAAAAGTTATTTTTTATCTCCTAAAGCCCTCCAAATTTAGTTGCGATATAACAGGTGGTTAAAAAATTAGTAGGGGGGGAACGGATTTTAGACGGGCACTGTAGAATCTTCATTGGTTCCAAACTATTGAATATGTGCTTTCTTCATAAATATTTTATAGGGAATTGTAATTATTTTTCATTTGTTCATAGATATTCCGGCATGGTCAAAGGGCTCCAATTAGGTTTTATCCCAATGACCCTTACTCAGATCCTGTATACTGGCCAGGGACTCCAGGAGAATTAACAAATGTGAGCATTCTTAGTCCACAAATATGATTTATGTAATACAAGATTTGAGTTGAATAGGTATAGGGTACACCAAAAATATAGCCATGGCGTGCACCAGTAATTATTGTATATTTGTTATCATCAAATTCACTTGTACTTATATGAACATATTCACAAAAAGGGCTCATTTGTGGAAATCATAAATTCTTACAGTATTTGTTCATTAGCAATGAAGGATCTATTATCCTCAACAAAATACTTTAACAATAACAAGTATAAGTATTTAGAAGATTGACCAATGTACAATATAAAGATGAAAATTTGTGTAATTTTTCACAGAACCAAATAATATTATTATCTCTTTTTTTCGTTTTATATCTGTGTAATACAAATGACCACCAAACTATATTTTGTTTGGTCTTGTATGGCCTTTATTACGGAACTGTGGGGATCACTGGAAAAAGACGGTATAACCAGTTCAGTTTTTTTAAAAACCTACACAAACTGACAATGCTCTTCCATTTTTCTCCACTCATCCTCACCAGCATAAAATGGCTATCATTGCCACAATCGTAGCCCAAGTAGCACACTTATACCAGGGGACTCGAGACCAATTCACCCCTTTATTTCTTCGTTGCTATTTCGTATGGATTTCTCACATCTGTAACATCGATTTCATGTCAAGAATGTACAATTTTGCAAGTAAAAAATTAAATAAAAAGCGTATTAAATGTTTTTGTTTCAAATAGAAAGTATTTTTCAATAACGATTTCGTATTGAATAACCATCACAACGATATGTCACAATCATACTTCCATTCCACAAACAACTGATACAACTGAGATTTGATCAAAAAATTACTATTTGTATTTCCCTCGTAACGGAAAATATTCATTAAAGTGTGTTATGGAAAATGAAACTGTTGAGAGCTAGAATCTATTGCTAATTAATAAATAGAAAATAATTAAAGAATTTTTTGGATCAACTGAGAACTGAACAATACAGATATTAGTAGAATTCTTCTGGACTTCCATTGTCTAGAAAGAAAGAAAATAAATTATTTGCATGTGTTTGAGTCACGACATTTCAACAGTTAATATCTACTGTCGTTATCAAGTGTGTGAATGCGACAAGATATCTCAGATACTCATTATATAGCCTGCAACTGATATACCTGCTATAAAGTTTCTTTTACCGATTATACAGCCTCTGCAAGGAAACACCCCAACATTCGTGAAAAACTCGTTTCGTTGAGATCCTGGAGGACATCGACGTAGTGGCGGAAGTCCAATTAGTTAGCTTCGATGTGGAAAGTCTATAAACCAACGTTTCGACATTGAAGAACAGGACGAGCCTACCAGTATCTGGTATTATGAAACTACTGGAATGTTGCCTTCGGAACTGTTACTTTCAGGAAAAATACCGTTTTTTCGCTCAGTAGGGTGGACTACCGATGGGATCCTCACTGTCACCTGTCATAGCAAATATCAGCAAATATGTCTATGGAATGGTTCGAGGCCTTTGCTACAGACAAAGCCGACAAGAAACCTAGGATGTGGCTAAGATATGTTGATGATTCCTTTGTCAGATGGAACCATGGAGAAGAAGATCTCGAGGTTTTTCTGCGGCTCCTAAACAACATTAGACCATCCACAATTTTTACATTGGAAGAGGAGACCCAGGAGGAGTTACCCGTTCTTGATGTGAAAGTCCAAAAACGAATGGCAAGTTTCAAACATCAGTGTACATGAAACCAACTCACACCGGACAATACCTAAATTTTGAGTTGAACCATCATGGAGCGACGAAGAGAGAAATTATCCGCTCGTTGGTTGACCGGGCCTACAGCCTCTGTAACCAACGAATTGAACAATATCAAGAAAGATCTGCGACGGAATGGGTACTCCGACAAACATATAACAGCGGTCCTTAACCGCAGAAGAGGCAACACCGAGAAATCAGATGAACCAACACAGCCTACCCTATGTCTTCCATATGTGAGAGGTTTATCGAATAAGATAAGGCGAAATAAATCAAGGTACAACATCCGAACATGCTTCCGATCAAGTAATACCATTCGTGGCCAACTAACAAAAACGAGACCACCCAACGAGAATAGTGACTCCAAAAGCTGCATTTACTTACCGTGTTCCTTGTGAATGTGGGATGGATTATGTTGGACAAACTAAGAGGTCACTAAATGTGAGAATCGCTGAACACAAGAGAAATACTCAGCGATGAGAGACAGCGAAGTCGGGAATAGCAAATCACGTATGGACTAATCAGCACAGCATCGCATGGTCGGAAGCCGAAGTTATCCATGAAAGAATAGCGTTGGTATAAGAGAAAGGTTATAGAGTCGGCTTATATTCAGAATAATGACGTGTTCAGTCAGCCGAGCATAGAGATTCGGAATGTGTGGAAGCCACTTATCACTCAGCTAGATCGATTGAGATTTCAATAACAACTCTGTGTCAAGACCAATCAAAATCGGTCATCAATAGTAACACTCAACAAAAAAAGGTCTTTGTATCACATAAATTAACATTGATGACCTGAGAGAGAACCCACGAAGATAATAATTACCTTTATAGCAGGTACATCAGTTGCAGGCTATATGATAAGTTTCCGAGATATCTTGTCACATTCACACATTTGATGATGACAGTAGATGTTAACTGTTGAAACGTCGTGACTCAAACACATGCAAATAATTCATTTTCTTTGTTTCTAGACAATGGAAGTCCAGAAGAATTCTACTAGCAATAATACTTTGTCAACCACTTTCAAACAAATACAGATATTGTTTCAGTTCTCATCGTAAGATAATAATTATGAAGCTACAATTCGTCAAATGAAAATTCAATTAAACTTTTCAATACACGAAATAAGTTGAAATCTTTTCAGTGCGCGTTCTGATTTAACTGAGTGTCCAAGACTATTCTGGACTGTCTGGAACTATTTTGCTTCTGCGCACGCTGTCATGCGATAGATAGATAGATATGCGAACCAGAAGAAACCTGTTTTCTTCTAGGCCAGTGTGACCTGGTATTCAAACTAGGGTAACACTGCTGTACCGTGCTAGTCTATGAAATTTTTTCCTACAGTTACTGCAGATTTACAGCAGTTGGATTCAAACGCATTCAAATTTGTTCCGTACCCAGTCTTTCTTTCAAATAAATAACATTGCAGAACGTGTGATAGTTGATTGTTTATGACATGACGTCTGAAGGTATTTCCAGAATGTTTTCAGCTATTACGTGGCCAGGTAGTCGAGTGGTTGAAGCTAGAGTCCCTGTATGCAATTTGACAATAGATCGTATATTAGAGTCGGGACACTCTTTGACAGGACATCGAAAAAATGCGTTTTAGGTTATGTCTACCTTGTGAGGCCAAATGAGCACAAGGGCGTATCGTCAGGGAGGGAATAGTAAAAATATGTTTTGGGGTACACGTAACCCGAGTAAATCAAAATCGAATATTTGTACTGAAGCTTCCGAAATTGTTACAGAATTGTAAGAGCAATTTCAATGATATATCATTATCCTGGGGATCCAGTTCTATTACAAACATGGAAGTCGGCGTGGAATATAACATCAAAAGCGCGAATTTGTCAGATGAATTGAAATGATAGGTCAAGAGTAATATCTATTGAATTAGTGAAACTTTTTTGGCAGAAGAGTTTCATCCAATCGAGAAAGACTTGACTGAATGTATACAAGGTTATTCAGAGTTTAAATTATATTTTTCATAGACAGGTACACTTCAAAAAAGGAGATTTAGAGTGGTATGTTGCAAAGAAGTTGAAAACTGATGCTATTTCTATTTCAAGAACGACTGAAATGGTAGAACGAGTTCAAATCAGAAACGAAAATTTGCAAACAAAGTTGAATGTTTACGGAAAATTTAGCTTCAATTCAGATCAACTTACACATAAAAATAGAATCCGTAAGGAAAAAGATGGCGACCTGAGACTGTGGAGGAAGCATTAATTATTAAATTCGCATGTGGTACTTCTGGATATGAAACCTTATTAAAATTAAATTATGCGTTACCTAGTATTAAAACGTTAAATCGTAAAATAAGTCACATTCAATTTTCTCCAGGCATATAAGATGAAATACTTCATTATTTGAAGATCAAAATTAAATTTTTTTCAGACTGCAAGAAAGATTGCTGTTTATTTTTGGATGAATCAGTTGAAGAACCTGGAGAACAGTACTGTGTAGCTACTTGCACTAATATGAGAAGGGAACGTTAGAAAAAGGGACAGAAATAGCTACTCACATTTTGGCTGTCATGTTAGGTGGAGTTGCAAGTGGATGGAAACAACTCATATCATATCATTTCACATGGGAGAAAATGAAGGGGAAATCTTAGGCAAAACACTTATTAGAAATCATAAACATCTCTTGGATTCAATATCGTTAATGTCACCACAGATATGGGCCTTTCTAATCAAGTTGTGGAAATATTTCGGTTTGAAGTCAAGAGAAACGAATGTTCTGAATTTTCCAGCCTTTAGCTACACAATTTTCATAGCCTTCAGCTACTCAATTTTTATAGTCTTCAGCTACTCAATTTTATAGCGTTCAGCTAATCTTTTTCGTCCTTCAGTCTATTGTAATTTTTTTGAAACAGGAATAAAATTGTTATGTGTTATCATTTCTGCATATTTATTCTGCCTTCCCACACAAGCTAGATATCAGTTTATACTTTATCTTTCTCTTCGGTTCTGTCTTTCGCAGCCTGGCACCCTCCCATCTGAACTAGGCAAGTCAACTCATGTCCTATTTGGTTTAATAGTCACATAATTTGAATAATCTATTAATCAATCATTTGTTGAACATCAATCACACCCTAAACGAATAAACAAAAAGTGATAACTTCCAGTAATTTTGAATACAAACTTAGAATTTGCATTGTCAAATATTTGGAAGGTTGCAAGGAAAATTAATGAAATTTATGAAAACAACGAGTATTCATTAAAGAAAATTTAAAATAAATTTGATTTGTTTTTACATACAGTAATAATGGTCATGAGTTTGATATGGCAAATCAGACAAAATGTAGGCAGGAGTGCCTTATTTATTTTCCAAATAAGCTCTCGATAGAATTCAAAAATTCTGCGTAATGAAAAAATAACGCCTATTGCGAATATGAAAACGAACTTGGCTAAGGTACATCCATTTACGAATGATGTCTTCCCAAAATCGCGGGGCAGGATAAATACATGATACGATCATCGTCGTTGGAATATATCTATCACGACTAGTTTGAAAGTGAAAAATTATTGGTTTTAATGTTCTACGATCGAAATCACCTAAAGTCGAACTTTTCAAATCTTAGTACTAATGGCATCTGTGCAGATATTCTGCTTGCGTGTTTTGTTCAATAAGATTTTTCTCACCCTTTTCACGAAACGCCACTGTTGACATAGAGGAAAATATATTTTGTACTGTCAATACTATCGTTCGACCGTTGTCACATCAACGGTATAGAAATATTTTCTGTTTTTGTTTGACTGATAGAATTCGCCATTTAAAAAATATTTTGTTTTACAATAATTTTTTAGATATAACCTAAAATGCGTTTTTTCCATTACCTGTCAAAGAGTGTACCGACTCTAATATACGATCTAATGTCAAATTGCATACAGGGACTCTAGTTGAAGCGACATGTTTCAATCCCTTTAGCTGCCAGTCGGAGATGGTTCAAACCATGGTGACTGCATTTTTCTGATGGCCCGGATGCTAGGAATCGCAGGTAAAAAGGTAAGACCTCGTTAATCCTAGGCTCGTACACGTTTCGACTTCTGAGGGAACGATAGCTGGTTAACGCAAAAAAACAATTTTAACAAAACAATTCAACAACAATTGCGCCCTCCAGCATGCTGGTGCTCCTCAGGGCACAAGCCTAAAGTAAGCTAACGGCCGCTTGATAGAGGATGTATGTTGCCCATCTTGCCCCTCTCCACAGAATTATATAAAGAAAAAGTAACATTGCTGTAGTTGGCATGAGTAACCAAATATACAGAGGCTATTTCAGGACCGAAAATGGTAATTCACATTAAACGAAACCGAAACTTGAAATAACTTCTCAGGTCATAAAACCAACTATCACTTGTGTTTGATTATTGGATGCCCGACCATTTCAATGTTATTTTGGAAAATATTCTCTGAAATACAATGGTCACGATAAATCCTTTCAAAATAAACTAGTGTATTATAAGAGGGAAGAATAATTACAAATGGGACATTTCAGCGTAGTAGGGCAATCTCTCTAGAATATCTGTATAATTCTAACAGTTTTATTTTCTTGTAAGAGTCCCAGATTTTTATCATCATAGGCCACCGAAATATATTACTCAGAGAGGGTAGGGTGTATCAGGTCAAACTATGAAATTGAAAATAATCTCAAAAATTGGTTAGTCTTTCGTTTATCTCGTCAAAGTCATGTAGTCAACATTTAGTCGTGCACTCACTTATTTTATTGTTTGGTTAAATTATGGAGAATGTCGTTATTGAACTCTGTTCAACTCAACATGAAATCCGGGTTTTATCGTAAATTTTCATTCTTTGAATATGAAGTCGATCTTCTCCACCTCTCTCTAAGAAGTTGATTCATCTAATCAAAGGACCCCGAACAATATCATAGAAAAGTGGCCCACAGTGGGATTTGCCTGAAATTTACATGTCATTGGTACTGAGCTTCTGATCAAAAGTTCTCATGGGCCCAATTCTCTAAGTCCAACGATTTAGCTCTCAGGGCCGTATTCAGTATAGGTGCCAAATAAACAATGACACATTTTTCCCAAGTCCGTAATTTTTTTATTTCCTATTAGAATTTAATTAAATAAGAAATATTGATAAATCTCAGCATTTGTCTTTTAGCACCAGTCCTCTGTGAAACATATTTTGTCCTACAGGACCGTATTAAGTAAAACTGTATTTGCCAAGTGTTAGAACTTTCTTATTTCTTTATGTATGTCAGTGGTTGATGCTCATTTGATAGATGAATGTAGCTTTCTTTGTGTACATAACGAAAGTGTTCGCCATCTTAAAATCCAGGATGGCCGGCCTAACCTATGAACTTTATGTAGTACTTATCTTAGCTTTTTGAGAGAGATAGTAACAAAATATAGTAACAGAAAAAAATTATAATTAAATCGGTTTTTTACCCTTTGAATTATCTAACTCTATAATATGATTATAACTCTACTATCTGATCTTAGAGTAATAATTTCATGAGATTTAATAACGATAAGAATACAAATGAATGAACCTGGACTTATTAGTCTTAGAGTGTATTCTCGATTCAGGAGAAGATAAAAATATCAAGTACTTAGGGCCGGTATTATAAACATCTCTCGAAGTTAACTTTAATTTTAACAGTCAAGTTAACTTCAGCTTTAAAATGGCAGTTTTATAAAAGTCTCATTTCTGAAATAAAAAGAAGAAGAAGGCAAATATGTAACCTACAATTTTTCGCACTTTTTCCTGTGACATTTTCTACATTTCTAATAAATAATAAAATTGCTATCAATAGATTTGAGAATCCTCCAAAATCTCCAATAACTACCAAGAATAAACATGCTGTATTAAATCTGAGTGTAATTAACGTGTTACTGGCGGTAGAAGATTATTTCTAACATTGAAAATACTTATAATTCCAAGGTAATTGGAACTATTAGAAATGTTGACTTATTAGTTGGTCTTTGCAAATATTTGCCTCTCTATGTGCCCTTTAACAAGCATTCAGACTATCTTGATGATCGAAATCCGTTTTAATTTATTTTCAAATTCTATTTCGTTCCACAAGATGAAAAGGTTTAACCGATTTCTAAATATATTTCGACGCCGAGGGCCTTCAATAATAATCACAGCATCTCCTTCATCGCCGCTTAAGTTCCTCGAAAATAACCAGGACATCGTTTGCTAACATTTATTGCGAAAAAAAAAATCAAATTGAGTTTTATGCTAAATTATTGACAGAACTGTCGAAAACCACCATTTTCTACAAAGTTAACTTTAACTGATACCACGTCCTCCCGATAAAGTTAACTCCTACCTTTTGAAGTTAACTGTAACATGTGACGTCATTCCACAAGTTAACTTCCAGTTGTCTGTCAAAATAGTTTTATAATACCGGCCCTTATTCAATGAACTATGCATGAAAACCCGCCTGACTAGAATAATGAAGGACATGTATGGAAAATCAGGGGCGAGGACACCAGTAACATATGCTCATATTTGGATCATGTTGTGGTATTAGGGATTTGCCCGCCAAAATGTGAATTATCTATCGCCTTCTGTGTTACAGCATATTGAAGATGCCGCAAATCGTTCAGTGCAAGATGCAATACTACAGCAGCTGTAAGTGTTCGAGTATTATTTTGATAATGATTTCTCAACTTGTTTGTTCTCTTCCACCATCCTGTAAATATCGGTTAAAACTTTGTTAGTTATGGATTTGATAGTTTTAATAAGATGGTAGTGTTATATTCACATTAAAGAGTTAGACAATTCGAAAAGTAAATGACCGATTTCAAAAATCAGAACGTTATAGTTCTTATTTTTTTCTGCTATTATCTTTCTTAAAAAGCTACAAGATGAGTCCTACATAAAGTTCATAGGTTAAGGTTAGGCCGGACAACTTCGATATTAAGATATCGACCACTTTTGTTATGTTCAAAAAGAAAGCTACAATAATCAATCAAACGAGCTATCAACCATTGACATAGATGGAGAAATAAGAAAGTTATAACAATGTCATAATGATTCAGGTCTTTGTGAATCACTTGGCAAATACAGTTTTACTAAATACGGTCCTGTAGGACAAAACATGTTTCACGGAGGACTTGTGCTAGAAGACAAATGCTGAGATTTTGCAATATTTCTTATTTAATTAAATTCTAATTGGAAAGAAAAAAATTATGGACTTGAGAAAAAAGTGTCATTGATTATTTGGCACCCATACTAAATACGGCCCTGAGAGCTAAATCATTGATCTTAGAGGATTATGCCCATGAGAACATTTGATCAGAAACTCTATACCAATATCATATGTAAATTTCAGGAAAATCCCACTCTGGGCCAATTTCCTATGCTATTGTGCGGGGTCCTTTCAGCGTATTCAGTGTAGGTGAATTATATCTTTTGTGTTTCATCTTGTTCAATTATCAGTAAATTATCTGTTCTCATTCACCTTCTACCAGATTAGGTAATATCATTAGTTAAAATTAGGAGTTTTTCTTACAATTAATTTGATAAATGTCCCTTACATCTTTGGTTGTTATCCCTTATTGTTTTGTTCCGTTTTGTTCAAGTATTATGAATTCTGGGTTTTCATTCCCAAAAGTTCACATTCCGGTTTACAAATCCTTTTTGAGTTCAGAGAAATTATTTAAAACTATTTAGAAAAGTGGGATCAACTGATTAAAATGTAATGAGATTAAAAAAACCTAAATTCTGTGAAGTATTATTCCTAGTCCCTGGACAATTAGAGCCCAAGGTTCTCAAATATTATCATGTTTCAACGATTCCTTGCGGTTGAATCAGAATAAAATTCTATTTAGTCAAAAATCATCTTTTGCTACACGTGGAGCGAATGTCCACTATTCTGATACCGCCGGGCACCCTATTCTCTGTGGTCCATTAAGTTCAGCATATGACATCTTCTGTTGACATCCGCTCCACCGATAGATAGGGAGAACTATTTAAAAAATACGTATTGTTGAATTTTGAATTATACTTAGCTTTCCTGTTTATTTTCCCATTACTGAAATATCATCTTTTAACGTTCACAAATTTAGCTTACAAGGAACTAGAACAGAAATCCCAGTTGGATACGATTTACACAAATTTTCGAAAAGCCTTTGATAAAGTTGATCACGTCGTTCTTCTTCCGAAGCTGTCTCAATATGGATTAACAACCAATGTTCTCAGACTAATTGGAAGTTATTTAGAAAACAGACATCTGATTGTTAGGTATCAAGAAAAATATTCGAAAAAATTCGAAGCGACTTCAGGAGTACCTCAGGGTTCAAACCTGGGTCATCTTCTTTTTGTTATGTTTATTAACGATCTGCCTACATTACTCAAATATTCAGAATGTCTTATGTTTGCAGATGACCTTAAAATTTCTAAACATGTGCAAACAGTTAGAGACAGTGTGTTGTTACAAAAAGATTTGGACAGTGTGTATGAGTGGAGTTTAAAGAATAAACTGGTTTTCAACATTAGTAAATGCAGCATCATGTCCATAACGCGCTGGAAAAACCCCGTTCTGTTTAAATATATGTTGAATGATGAGACTCTTAACAGATGCATAAAGGTGAGAGACTTAGGACTTACGTACAATAATTCACTATCATTCAAAACACACATCGAAAATACAAGGAAAGCCGCCAACAGAATGTTAGATTTCTTAATACGGCAAACGCGCACACACTCAAATTACTCTACTATACCTTGGTAAGAAGTAAATAGGAATTTGGTTCTAATATATGGTTTGGCGAATGTCAAACGTCGCTCATTCAATTAGAAAAAATTCAAAATAAGTTTTTACGATACCTATATCTCAAAAAGTATCACGTGTGTCGTGTATCCTGATTATTATACAGTGAGAACGTTCGATTTGAGAACCGAGTTCAAAATATTGTCTTTGGGAAATAGAAGGAAGATCGGTACACTGATATTTTTATTCAAACTTTTAAGCAACAAAATTAATTCACCACACTTATTATGTATGATAAATTTCCATGTCCCACCTAGAAGAACGCGTTTCTCGATTATGTTCAATATACCAATATTCTTCTTCGCTAGAGCACCTCTTGTAAAAATGCTGCGTTACGCTAATGAAGTTAACGCTTTGATAGATCTGAACTGGACTCTCCTTCAAAGAACATTTAGGAATGACATAGTTACTCAGACTATCAATATGACACCTTAGCAATACTCCATTAAATCATTCGTCGGGTTTGGTGTACATCCTTCGGCAGTTTGGCAAACGGCAAATTTTTCACTTTTATTATTATTTTTTTTTTATTATCTATTATACTTATATATTTTTTTTAAATCCTCATATTCACTACTATATAATATTGATATATTTCTTTGAGAATATTTAGTTATAGTTATCCATGTAATGAGACCTGAAAGGTCTGTTTGGATGAATTAAATAAATAAATAAATAAATCATCATTATCTTTCAGGTTGGTATGGTTCAACATTACGATCTTGGAAAGTACACCCGAGAAAGATACAGCGACGTACTTCCAAAAGCTTACTCCAAAAAAATCATATACGCACAAACTACAGATGTCGACAGAAGTCATATGTCGGCACAGTGCAACCTTCTGGGACTCTTTCCACCCACCAAAACTGAACTATGGAACCCGCAAATTGCTTGGAGTCCCATTCCGGTTCATACCTCAAGAGTGCTCACTGGATACTCCACGTGTCGCGCTTATCTTAAGGAGTTTGAGCGGGTGTTCCTTGAAGACCCGTACTATCAGGATATCAACGCGAACTACGTGGATACCTACGAATACTTTTCTAACCACACTGGTTCCAACATCACCTACCTGAGAGAAACTTTGCCCCTATACGATTCACTTTTTATTGAGGACGAGTATGGCTTCGATCTTCCTCCATGGACAGCAGCAGTTTTTCCAGAACCACTGACCACATTAGCAGGATATATCTACCAGGGTTTTGGTTTCAATACAAAACAGGCACGTCTTGGTGAGTAGGGCTGGTTCACATAGTAACATGGGTATGGGTAACCATCCAAAATTGGGTAAATCTTTCAAATTGGACACACTCTCTCCACAGCTGTTCTGATTGGTCCATTTTTTTTATTCCACTAATTTTATCTGAATTATGTAAAGCTATGATATATGATGATAAAAAATTGATTCACGTGTGCAGGAAATAAATAAGAAACACTTTTTTTTGCAAACTTAATAAAAAATTGGTTATTTTATGTTCACTTACATGCTATTTTTCGTGCTTTCTATTGTTCACATTTGGATTTAATCATGAAAAAAAAAATTCAAACTGTCAGAATAAAATATGTAATACCCTGTTAATCGTCAGAATTTTCGTAAAGATGCCAAGAGCTTGCGTCATATCTAAATTGTCAGTTTTTCGAATGGGAGCTTCGTTCGGATTCACTCAATATCCTTCCTGAACATGTGACGCACGAGTGAATTTATTTTCAACCCTCCGTATGGCAAAAACTGTAATGGTGGGTGAATATTCCTTCTCAGATATCACGTAAGATTAATTGGATGATTTTACTAAATATAAATGTCCTTCAACGAGTTTGCCTCATTTGGGAAAACTTCAAATAATAATTTTTTTGGGAGTTTTGTCTTGTTTTGAAAAGATTATGAAATGGTATACTCAGACGCTGTCAATTCACTTCCTCCACTTGTGAAAAAAAAATCCATTGCGGCCGGCTGTCAAATTGTCTGAATCTTCGATAAGTAATTACAAACAAAAAGATCAATGTGTACAACATTTTCTATAGGCTAATTTTGGCGCAGAGTCCTCTTAAATCAAATCAAATCAAAATTATTCAATTGTCTGAAGAATGATAAGTCCTATTGACAAAGTAAAATGAAACGTAGAAAAACATCAATAATACCTGAATATTTTCCATACTCACAAAGCTGATATATTAAAAAATAAAATATAATTTATTACATAAGACTGGTAGAGCAGGTTACTACATGTCAATTTATTCATGTAAAATCATGAGATAAAATATAAAAACATATAGGAACATGAAATAAAATTCACAACATTAGTACTGTTAGTTAGTAGAAGCCAGTTCATTGAATTTCCAGGTGTTATTAACAATACAAATTCAAAGATAAAATAGAGAATGAATACACCAAATTCTATATTCATGATAAATTATTAAAAAAAGATAATAATAAAAAAAAATCTACATTGATTTGTGTGTATTGTGGTCATTGTTCAGTTACGTTTGATCCATTCGGGGACCTTAACTTACCGATTCCGCAAATAAAACGACAAATAAGTCTGGCTCATTGTTTGGATTCTTTTACCAATGAAGAAACTGTGGACGATGATAAACAGCCACCATGCTCGAATTGCAGAGAGAAAAGGAAGTGCACGAAGTCCCTATCTATTTGTAAATTTCCCAAAATTCTAGTTATCAATTTCAAACGTTTTTCTCATAGGGAACAATTGAACATGATCTTTGATTATCCAATAGAAGTACTGGATATGAGCAACTATGCAGCGGACAGTGTAGCCCCTCATCGATACAACCTTTATGCATTGTCCAATCACAGCGGTACTTCCGATTTTGGTCACTACACGGCTTACTGTAGACACAATTATGCAAATATGTGGCATGAGTACAATGATTCTTGTGTGACAACAATTTCATCAAAAATTATTGTGGTCAGAGAGGCATATATTCTATTCTACTAGTCCTACTCATAGAAAATCCTTATTTTTAAGTAAATTTTTTTTATTGAATTCAGTTATTATTTTATATTTATTTTATTTTTATACGTCCATTTATATTTATATTTTCATCTATTTTTGAATAAATAATACAATAAAATACCAAACTTTTCCATAATGAAATAGAAATACCTTGTGTAAACTGTTACGTATCAGTAGATTTGAAACACACAACAACAAGGCATGTCAATTCCGCAATTTTGGATTGTAGTGTAATCACATCCAAACTGGTTGCTTTTATAAATGTACCAACAATCAGAAAAATCAGTTCATGAATGCAGAAGTTACAGGGGTGGCACGATACCGTGTGTCACCCGGTATATGAATCACAGAAAGCATAACGACTGGACCAAAGAATATTTCAGCATGTGAAAACAATCAACTGACATTTCAACAAGTGGAATTGGACATGTTGGGCAGAAAGGCTACAATTTCATCAAATAGAAAACAGTCCAACGATCTCTTCCATAGTTCTGCCGAAATACTTATTTATTTCAATAAAATTTCTTCGTTGATGTCCGACCTACAAAAAACTTTTTTTTCCAAATTTAAATCTTATTCATGTGCTTACAGATGAGCTGATAACTACAGGGACCCAATTCTTGAAATCGTAGGAAATGTTTCTCTAGAGAAAATGACGTCATTTTCTCTCAATACCTGATTTTGCTATTCTTGACACTAATACTAGGAACTAATTCCTATGAAATTCGTAGGAATTATTTCTCCAAGTTTTTAGTAGGAGAAATCGAATTCACTAGTGAGTATGATCACAGAACACTTTTTTCCGTAGCTTGAATTTGATTTCACCATAGATCATTATAAGGATTTCGTACAAAAGAACTCACGGGCGTAGCCAGAGGGAGGGGTTTGGCGGTTCAAACCCTCCCCCCCCCGAAAAGTTAAGATATTAGCAATAATAAATGAATGAACCTTCTGTTTTTTTTTCATACTTATCTTGAACCCCCCCGATACTAAAACCTGGCTACGCCCGTGAAAGAACTTATAGGTTATAGGATAGGTCGAAGTGCTTGTGAGGCTGCACAGCCTGTACGACCCTCTTACAATCTACAATACTTTTGAAAATATCGGGAGAATCATACGCTGCTGCTGAGAAAATGGAATATGCCATGAGGATGTTTATTATCAATAATATGGCCAATTTGCAAGAGCGTGGACGGTTTGTAGTTCACAATCCATTTGAAACATCGTGTATTGCATTATACTCCTGCAAAAGCTGCAAAAATAGTTCATGCATGTTCTATCCTACACAACATGTGTATCGAATACAATATACCAGATCCCGTTAGGGAGGATGATGAAGAAAATTTGGATTTGGGCATCTATGATGATGATTTTGGTCCTTTGGTACAGGAGTAGATCCTAATTTGCAAAATGCCAAGAGAATACAACAGAGAATTGTGGACAGTCATTTCAGAAATATTCAGTAGTATGTTTGTATTTTTGTAATGCAATTCCCTGTATTGTTTCAAGTTTTATATACATATATATTTTTTATTGAATTGTACCTACAAATGTTGTACCTATAAATTGTTTGTGTATTAGGAATTCATATTATACAATAAATTTAATTCATTCAATAAACAAAATATTTTTACAACTCATCTATTTATTTGATCACAAGATAACCACTTAAAAAATAACAAACACTTTATAAAATCTACCTCAAGCTATTGTAACTATACCTCTACAAACACACTCTAGTCAATGCTGATATCTAACTGTTCACTCGATCCAACATGTGACTGCAATTATTGCAAAGAATTTGCAATTGATTGTTTCACTTCAATATCTTTATGAAGTAAAACTAGTTTTTGTTTGTCCACTTCAAGTTTTTGTCTTTTCATTTCAAGTTTTTGTCTCTCTATTTCAAGTTTTTGTCTCTCCAAATAATTTTTTTCTGTATGATGTGAGTCCATCATGAATAATTTTTTCTCATAATAATATTCTTTTATTTTTTGGTCTTTTTGTGCTGTTTCGGCCAGTTTCCTTGATACATTCAATGAGTTATCATAAATTTGGGATTTACTAAATCTCTTATTGGACTTCCTAAGTATTTTTTTCTGAGCGTAATTATGATCGACAATTTGACTCTCTTTGCTCACTACAACATCGTCCGCGTCCTGTATCAAACTCATTGGTGTGAACTGGTCTTCTGTAACTCCAATCTTGATTTCATCTTGAGAATCCACTTATTAAGAATGAAACCATTCAGACCATATAGTCACACACTATAAAATGAACAGAACACTTGCCTCACTTACAATTTCCACAATCGATTCCACAATATCAGGGTGACCCTGCACTGCAGTCTCACCCAGTACATTCAATAATTTCTCGTCTTAACTCGAAAATATATTGGGTAGGGGTGGGCCACCACCTATCGCTGAAGCGTGTTGCCTCCTCTCTGAATTTTTCTTCTTGATATTTTTCTTCAAATGCTGCCATGTCTATAAACGAAAAATATCAAAAATGCTACTTATTCAATATAATAAAAGTAGTGTATTTACCTTTCTCCACATTAATCCATTTTTAAACGCGCCGGGTATCGCATTCAACTGTACCGCAATGCTGTCCCAGCGATCTTTTGCAGTCTTATGCGTGAATGTATTAGTAAATGTACCCTTTTTAAGTTCTTCGTCATTTTTTATAATATCTATCAGAAGAGTTTTTTGTTTCTCGCTAACAAAAGTTCTCTTTGCCATTTCAAAATTCAAACTAAAACTGATATTTTCTTGAATCCAAAAAATCATATCACATTAAATTATCCCGCGACTGATTACAGTGGTAACAACCTGAAACTATCAATAACATTCGGTTTCTGAGAACGTGATTGGTTTAAATATAAATTCAACCGAAATCCTACTCGACATGCGTCACGTATACAGTTTCCTCTGGAAACAAATTCCTAACTCGCCCAAGAATAGCTATTCCTACGTTTCATATTTCCCGAGAGAATTTGGAAGTATGAAAAAATTCCCTAGAGAAACATTTCCTATACGATTTCAAGAATTGGGTCCCAGGAGGAACTAACGAAACGTAGGGGAGACCGGGTACAAAAGTGACACTTTGTACTTTAACACTGGTTTCTAGCTAGTTATCGTTTGTTTTTGTTAAATAAATATAGCCTTATTTTAATTTCGTTTATGCTCTACAAATTTGTATGGAAATTTACCTCATTATTCACTATTTTCATAAATTTACAGAGACATACAAAAATCGTCTTTTGTTACTTTCGTCCCCGAGGTCAGGGCGAAAGTAACATAGTGTGGGTCAGAAATAACATGATAAAGGTGTATGTAATAATTATAAAAATTAATATCAAATCAACGAATTATTTATTAGAAAAATATGTCTTCGTTACACAAATGAACATTTGTACTCTTCGTCAGATGAATTATTTTCGCTATCTTCTTTTCTTTTTTCCTTCCATTAGTAGGTGTCAATTTCCACTTGCCTTTTTCAGTATCAGGTTGTAAAATTTGTTTCTTGACTTTGTTTCTTGACTTTATTTCTTTGTTTGTTGCAGTCCTCGGACCTGCTCGTGGTGAAGGTCTAATATCTTTGGTTGAGAAAGGATTCCTCTTAGAAGAACTGGCTTGTAGCCCGCTTGGTCTTGGTACTGGCGAGTTAGACCTAAGATCATTATTGAGAGCACTATTCGACAAATCATTGGCCGGGTTAATTAATGCTGGAAGATCGTCAATTGCAGTATTCGGTTCAATATGGAGGGCTGAGGGTCCGTTAGATCTGGTCAACTGATTATGAGGTTGCATTTCTTTGTTAACTTTCAAGGGATCTGTTACAGATGATGGTGCATAGTCAGCTGCAGTAAATATGTTCCTATTAAATGGACTTATACCAGTGCAGGTGAACCCAACAATAGCATTTTCATCGGTGACAGCAAGAGAAAATGTTTCTCTGACAATCCCAGGAATGTAGTGGATATTCATTCGCATCCAGATGTCTGTAGCTGTGTTTATCATTTTCTTGAATGGTCCAAACACTGCTCTACCCAGAAGCTCAAACTTGTGTGTGTAGTGGGAAGGAAACGATACCAACACGATTCCATTCCTCTTACAAAAATCTAGAGCTCCGATAGATATATGGGATGCGTGATTGTCGACAGTAGCAAGCATTTTTGTTCAATTGCTGGCTTGGCCTGTTTTTTGAAGTGTTCCAGAAATAGCAAAAATTCTGCATCTTGCATCCAGCCACTGGCATTCCCAGCACCAGCAGATCCAACGGGATCTTCACGTATCATGTGGTCTTGATACCGCTTCCATGGAAATACAAAAAGCGGAGGTGTGTGTCCTCCTTGGGCATTAATCGCAACAGCAATAGTAACTAATTTTCCACGTTCCGCTGAGGTTACTGCACCTACTTGGTTGATACCTTTCTGGGCTACAATTTTGCAAGGTTTTTGGCTTGTGGTGACTCCTGTTTTATCCATATTCCAGATATCTCTCGGCTCAAATTTATACCTGTCCAAAACATCAGATATGTTATCAAAAAATTTGTTGACATTATGCTCATTGAAGCTCGTAGCTCGAGACAGGCTAGTTGCTTGCGGACATCTCAAAGATAGGGTCGAGTGTCGTTTCAAAAACAAGTAAGCCATTCCTGGAAATATTTTCCCATTTTTCATCGCCAACTCATACGCCAACTTTCGTACTTCAGATGGGGCCAATCTGAAATAAACTCCAGAGCACTCAATTGAATAGTCCTGCAGTTGTTTTTCTTCATCAATAGTAAACACTCGGTTGACGCAACGGTAGCCAACTATTGCAGTAGTGTTTCCTGCCTTTGATTTTTCAAATACCTGGACAATGTTACTTGGCAAACACTGTATTTTTTTGCCAGGGCTCTAATTTTTTCATTATATTCAAAGTGATCCTCAGCAGCTTTTCTGTAAACTTCCATGTCAGTAGTCCCACGCGCCGTATTGCTCACTCGCTGTCTGGACATTCTGTTGAGATAAAGAAACGTATTGTTACATTATCATGGGAAGCATATGTTAGTGAATCATACTCGTTACATTACGGAGACAAAAGTAACATGTTACTTCTGTTCCCATAGTGCTATGTTACATTTGTACCCAACCACGATTTTCTCAATTTATGATTGCTAACCTAAATATAGAACGTGCTACATAAAAACCAATTATAACACTTTGTAAACAATCTCATCAAGAATTACTCTGCATATAGTTACATTGATATCATTATTTTAAAAACTAAATGAATAAATGTCGGAAAACTTACTTTTGGTTCGTAAAATCACGTGAAGTCCTCTAACACAACGCTGTACCCTGGTGCTCGCGCGGCGACTAGTGCAAGAAAGAGACGCATTGTCGGCTATCTTCTGACACTAGCGAAGCAGCGTTGCCACTATCCTACAGAGCGTTCGTTACTTTCAACCCGCCGTTACTTCTGTACCCGTTCTCCTATCCGTTGTATCTCTATCATAATATTGTTACCTTGTGTTATATTTTTACAAATACTATGAACTTATTTTCAGGTTCTGGAATCTTTCTCAATGAAGTAATAGATCACTTCGAATCAATGAAAAAAAATTCTTCAAGTGCTCATTTTTTCCGTATGTACAGTGCCCACGACCTCAATCTCATCGCAGTTCTCTCAGCTTTAGGATCTTACAAACCTCACGTTCCATACTATGCAAGTTCAATTTATTTCGAGTTGTGGAATTCTTCTGGAACCTACTATGTCAACGTATATTACAGAAACGAAGACACTTTGGAAGAGATAACTCCTTTGGGATGTCCGGAGTTCAACTGTGAATTGGGTCATTTGAAGAAACAACTTAGTGACATTCTCCTAGATATTGACACATGGAAAGCCGAATGTGCAGCTTGATGAATTTTCAAGTATACTCATCGCTCAAATAGTCATTGATTTCATTCTAATCACAGGTCTTTCTGGAGTTCGTCCTAATTATCAGTTGTTTCACTATTGCGAACTTGCAATGTCAAAATTTCCGGCGTAACTATCTAACCACCCGATGCGAATTTAAAAGTGATGGATGAATCTTCAATATACAGGTTGTAATTTAAATAATATCATTAATTTCAGGTGGTGATTCCTTGTCATATTTTTTAAAGAAAATTTCATATAAACGTGTGTCCCAGCTTGCTTCGTTTCCGAGATACGGGGTGTCAAACTTTCATTAAGAAATCGGCATTTCATCAATTACTCAAAAGTGTTTTTGACGATTATGATGAAACATGGTGCGGTTCTTAGCAGTAGTAAGGAGATTCTTTTCCTGAAATTTAGTTCCAATTTATTGGCGGCAATTGGTTACCTGATTGATATTTATAGTAGAAATCATTGTACGCCACTGTTTTTCCCTAAGTTTCTTTTTTTTGCAGAAAAAAAAATTAAAATACAGCTTCCTTATAATGCACGATCAAAATTCAGGAAGTTGTGTTTCTTACTCCATATTTCCTTGAAATTCTATTTAATTTTATTCTATTCAGTTTTGATAGAAATAGTTGACAATGATGGGCACAGGAACACAACAAACAACTAGTCCATCAATGACGAAATCAATAAAAGAGTTCAGGTAGAAATAAATTAATCAAGGAAATCTTTCGATTGATAGAGTGATGCTATTTCAAATTCACAGCATTATAAGAGAGATTTTCAAATGTTTTATGCGATAATAATTTGAAACATAGAGAATCACAGTGGCGTACAATGATTTTTACCATATTTATCAATCAGGTGACCCTTCGCTGCTTATATTTTGAGATATAACCTCATGAAAATAAGCCTGTTTTGACCGCCGATATACACACAAGATTTGATGAAAATCGGCGAAAAGACTTTGGAGTAATTAATAAATAACCGATTTTTTATAAAAACTTTGACACTCCGTCACTTGAAAACAAAGCAAGTTAGGACATCCGTTTATATGAACTTTTTTCATGAAATATGACAAGGAATCACCACCTGAAATCAATGACATCATTTAGAATACACCCTGTATAGTGACCGGCAGAAAAAGTACTAATCATCATCATAAGGGAAATTCTTTCATTATTAAATTTTTGCAAATATCGATACATGCATTCGTTTCTTCATCGAAAGAAACCGCAGAAGACGTTGTAGTGTGTCGTTATTCTTACTTGGCAGGAAGTAACAAAAAATAAACATTATTTTTCAAAACAAACTTGTTCGAAAACATATCAAAAAGAGCTATCGTGAAAAGTTGTTCTGAATGACATTTTATGGCTAAGTACCAGTTTTTAAATGATGTTTTGTGAAGATTCGCAAGCTATTTCTATTTTATTTGGAGTAAATTTGAAATCTGTGAATCTGTCATTTGTTCAGCTGCTTCATAAAAGGTCAGTGCATCTTCGGGTCGACAAATTCATCAAAATTTGGGGTACTAGACAAGTTAGTTCGTTGAACAAAATATCTTTGAAACGAAATATTTGTGATGCTCATAACAATTCAATTAAAATGTCGAACTAACTTTGATAACCATATCTGATACACAAAAAAGTATTTGACCGAAGTACATATTTTCTCATAATAACAAAACATTTAGTATAATTGAGTAAAATATTTTGTTCGTTTAATAAATAATGCAGGTCTATGCTAGCTTATTTTTACAGCAGCTACAAGTCATTTTCTTCATTCAACAATATACTCTCAACAAAATAAAGTGATTTTTTTAAATTTTTTACTGAATTTGTAATACATTGTATAATAAATAATAAAAAGGTAATATTGAATTCATAAGGTGATATGTGATTACACAGGTTATAAGACCTGTGAGTAATCATATGTTTTTTCAATACACATACATAATCTTAATACTAACAGAATATTATTTAAAAATTTACATACAAGAATACATAGGTATAGGAAATTATATAAACATAACTGAATCATCAGTCTTAAATTTCACACAAATGCAGAATGACTCTTCAACATTTCCAATGTTCTCAATTGTCCATATTTTTATACATTTTGCAAAGGGTTTTTTACATAATTTTTTCAATTTCATCTGGATCAAATTAAATACTCTACACCCTATATTGATAGCATGATGCTGCAATAAAGTTTGAGAAACTTTTTGTGACTTTAGATTTTTGTTAGATTTTGATCTTGTATTGTGGTGATGGTTAATTGGTTGTAAAGACGAATTGTAATTTTTGAGATAAGAACAAGATTTTTCATAAAACATGGCTCGAACTGTCAAAATTTTATATTTGTGAAATAACAATTTTGATGGGAATTTAAATGGTTTATTAAACATAATTTTAAGAACATATTTCTGAAGACTAATTATTGATTTTAAAGTATTAAAATAAGTTCCACCCCAAGCAATTATTCCATAAGACATAATAGATTCAAACAAAGAATAATAAAACATAAGTGAAAGTTTTCGACCAATTATGTTCTTAAGTAATAGAAATTTGCAAAGCGTCATTCTCAATTTTTTGCAAGTTTTGATATGTGAGTGTTCAATTTCTAATTTTTGTGTATACAGTGCGACGCTAATTTATGGAAAAAATTAATTATTTCTGAATATAAAGATATATCGGAAAAATCCTCGGACAAGTCGATTTTCTTTTTCGATGGGCCAATTTTAGAACCTCACCCAAAATATATAGGGTTATCCGCATTTGAGGAAAAGCGACTTTGGTGATATTTTTAAATGGGACACCCAGTATATTTGTCCATATTTGGTTAGGGATCGTCAATACAAATCCAGTGATACCAAGTTCGATGGGATTATGTCAATTGGCTGCGGAGATATGGCCAAAAAACTTCTCCATATACCCAAGGAGAGCGACAGAGACTTTTAACCTTCTGAATCGTGTGGCGTCTCGCAGTCATACTCATTAGACATACGAGTAAGTTTTTTGGCCATATCTCCTCAGCCGTTTGACATAATCCCATCAAACTTAGTATCACTGGATTCGTAATGACGATCCCTAACCAAATATGGAAAAATATACTGGGTGTCTACTTTAAAAATATCACCAAAGTCATTTTTACTCAATTGCGGATAACCCTATATATTTTGGGTGGGGTTCAAAAATTGGCCCATCGGAAAAGAAAATCGACCTGTCCGAGGATTTCTCCGAAATATCTTTATATTCAGAAATAATGAATTTGTTCCATAATTTAGCGTCGCACTGTATATATTTCACAATTGAATTTTCCATAACGTTTGATTTTATTAAGTATACATTTTGATTTATGAATTATGATTTTTTTAATACTTTTAGGTCTCATTACAGGTAAACGTTATAAAATTTGATTTCTTCAAACTTAGTATCAAAAAATCAAAATAGAAGTTGTTTTTCAAAACAGAAACATCCGTCTTAGCCTTCGACACTGCTTCTTCTCATGAGTTTCCACTAACAATAATGACAGTATCATCGGCATAAGAAATAATTTCACCAGAAATTTTCGTTTTCAAAATTTCATTAACATATACCAGAAAAGTTAATGGTCCCAACACTGTTTCTTGCGGAATTCCACAAGTCATCTGTAGTCTATGGCTAGTGTAATTACCAATTTCATCAACATGTTGTCTATCAGTTAGATAACTTCTAAAGAGTTCAAGGCACACTCCTCGGATACCATAATTGAATAGTTTTCCTAAAAGTTTGGTATGTGAAACAGTGTCAAATGCTTTTTAAGATCTGAAAATATGTCAATAGTACTTTTATTGACATCTAAATTTTTACTAATATGATGAGTCACCTGAAAAATGGCATTATCGGTACCCATACGTTCTCGAAATCCATATTGCAAAGAAAAAATAATTTTGTCCCTCTCCAAAAATTCAGTAAAACACATATTACATTAAGGCATTTTTCAAGTAACTTGCCAATTGAATTGATTAAAGATATTGGCCTATATGTCAAATAATTCCGAGAAAGTGAACGTATTTGTTCTGTGTCCTACGAAGTTGCTGATTTTATGCGATTGTCAAGTGTGAAAATTCGTAAATTCCTGAAAACCGATGTCTAGTAACGTGACGGTTGCCTGGCTATGAAGGTATGTTGATTACATGTAATACTGAAAACCTGAGAAATACTTGAGTTGAATAATTGACACACTCACTTGTCTGTACTAAGAGTCGAGACGGTTGAAGCCCTGTCCTACCAGTGGTGTCACTGACTTAATTTCTTCTTTTGAACAAATAATGACGAATTTATCGACTGATGATCTTTACTCGCGTCTAATGCAAGCGAATGCGGATCAAACCAAATCTATTGAGAAATCAATTCAAAAGCAAACCACAATATTGAAGGAAGAATTCAATTCTCACTTGAAAGATATCACTGCCAAATTAGAAAAAACGACCTTGGAATTGACAGAAGTGAAAAAGAATAACTTATTTCTGGATCGTAAAATCCGCAGAAATAATATTATTATTTTCGGCCTTGATGTGGATAAGAACAATATTCTCCAAGAAACTCTTGCTAAACTCAACAGTGTCCTCGGTCTGAACATTTCTGAGATAGAGATCAATAATATATACACTATTGGCAACAACCTAAACCCTCCTGTCATGTTGGAATTCATCTCCTATTTGAAAAAATCCAAGGTGTTTTCTAAAGTAACAAAACTTAAGGGATCAGGCATTTCGATTACCAATGACTTATCTGTAATAGATCGACAACAACAGAAGTATTTGAGAGAACATCTCAATAAAGCTAAGAAACAAAAACTAGAAGCAAAAATCAAAGGAAACACGCTCATAATTGATGGGAAAATATACACAATCGAGGAGTTAAAGGAATTGAAAGAAAAGGCAGAATCCGATAGTGAATTAGAAAGTGAAGAATTGAACGAGCTAGATTCTGATAGTGGAAAAAAACCTAAAAGATAAGCACAGGGTTCATCATTAAACACAAACAAGAAAGGAAAAATATTGCATAGCCCAAAAACCCAGACGACCAGCGGTGGAACAAGATCACTCCGAAGTCTAGCAAAACAGAACTAACTCAATCCGCTTTTTTATTCATCGTTTTGATGTGTGCCTTTCTTTGTTGAGTTTTTGCTAACATTAAAAATAAAATTGTTATTTCCGTCAACCGATTGCACCCCTACGCGCAACCCTCGGAAGTCTTTGAGAGACTTGTGTGAGCTAGGGAAGACGCAGCCCTTACCTTTTAACGTGTGATGCCATGCACGAGACCGGTGAATCGGTGGATCGAACCCACGACCCCAAGCTTGCGAGGCGTACGCTTTTACCAGCCGACCAACACGGCCCATTAGAAACCATATTTCCTTCATATATGATAATTTAAACTAGAGTTAGGTATAGTAATATTAATAGTATTGTGTTTAGAATATAAATCAAATATTTCTACAGAACAAATTGATTATTTCAGAAACGACTAGTTTAGCCATCGGACATTTGAACATAAGATCAATATCTGCTAAAATCACTCATTTGAGGGATCATCTTTCACACTGTCCATATGACATAATGTGTTTAACTGAAACAATGCTTCAACTCAACACTGACGATCGCTTCATTCTCATAAATAATTACAAACTCTTTCGTAGAGATCGTTTGGGTATGGGAGGTGGTGTATGTATTTACATCAGAAACAATTTTGAAGTTGTTCACATTACTAATTTGTTCGTTGAAGAAATTGAACAATTGTTGATATCTTTTCAATATAATAATGATATTTTTGCTGTAGGCGTTGTATACCGGCCGCCTAGGCAGTCAATGAATGTTTTTACCACAGAATTTGAAGCGACTTTAACCGAACTTTCTCCGGCCTTTGATAAAATAATTTGTTGCGGAGATCTCAACTTTGATTTTCTCAAACCTAATTCTCCTGGTACCGTTAAAATTCAAAATGTAATTGACGCCTTTGGACTCATTCAAACAGTTGATAAACCCACTTGGGTATGCCGAACTACAGCCACGCTTCTAGATATCTTCTTGTGTTCTGAGTCAGTCGATGTGGCTAAATGTGAGGTTTTGGAGAATGCTAATATTCCTTCCGATCATAGTATGATTGTTCAATATATCGACAGAGTATTTAAGCAAAATATGAACGAAACTTTCACAACAAGAAATCTCAAGAAAATAAATACGGCAGAATTTCAACGTGACGTCGCCTTTTCACCTTTCGCAGATATGTTCACACTTTATGAAGTTAATATTAAATTAGAAATTTTTTTATAGACTCATCTTAGGTATCTTTGATATTCATGCTCCCATCAGAACTTTCAAAGTGAAGAGAAAACAATACTGTCCATGGCTCACTGATAACATGAAATTTCTGATGAAACTCCGCGACAAGGCTCGGGACCGATTCAAAAAAACAAAAAGAGATGAACATTGGCAATATTATAAACAGCTCAGGAACTTCACACGAACAGCAATGACTAATGAAAAAAAAGCATATCTGGCATATAAGTTCAATAGTCCCAAATCTTCGAAAGTATTGTTTAAAGAATTAAAAAATTTAAATATCTATTCAAAATCGGTTGACAGCGAATTACCTGAATCACTTGCGCGGAATGTTGAAGAAATTAATGATTATTTCATCTCAATGTCAAAGTCTAACAATATGCCTCCTTCTATGCTGCCCCTTGATTATTCCCTATATCACTCACATTTTCAATTTTTCGATAGAAAGTGGATCATTTCCTGACAAATGGAAGATTGCCAATGTAATACCCTTGGCAAAAACAAAACACCCACAAGAACTCATAGATTTAAGACCAATCAGTCTTCTCCCTACACTATCCAAAGCATTTGAAAAAATATTACATATTCAAATAAAAAAGCACCTTGGTAGATATAACTTGCTGCCTGAAAATCAATCTGGATTCAGATCCTCACATAGCTGTTCCACAGCACTGTTAGCAGTAGCCGATGATATATTGTCTGCTACTGATAAAAATATGTTAACTACTCTAGTCTTGCTAGATTACTCGAAAGCATTTGACAAGATCAATCATCGCTTACTGCTGGCAACGCTTCATAACATTGGCTTCAGTGAGAAATCTCTTGAACTCATGGAAAGTTATGCTGTAGGGAGGAGTCAGTATGTTAGCTACAAACTTAACAGGTCGCCGGCACTACAAATACCAAATGGTGTCCCGCAAGGCTCTATACTGGGACCCCTCTTGTTTTCCATATATATTTCGTCCTTCGTATCTTGCATACGACATAGTAAGTGTCATTTTTATGCGGACGACACCCAAGTATATATTTCTTATAAAGAATCAGAAGTTGAACTGGCTAATTTGATGCTGAATGCTGATCTGGATAATCTTTTTACACTCTCAGAAAAATACTGCTTAGCACTCAACCCCGCCAAATCACAAATAATGTTATTCGGAAGCAAGCCAGCTAGATTGGGGACTGAAGCTTTTGTAGATATTAATATTAATGACATTTCATTGGTTCTTGTAAATACAGCAAAAAAATCTTGGTGTATATTTTGAGTCAGACATGAGATTTTCCAAGCAGGTGAATCATGTGATAAAAAATGCGTTCTACAAACTGAAGATTCTTTTTAATAATCGTAGCTGTTTTTATAAAAATACAAAAATTACCTTATGCGAAACTCTGGTACTATCCCATTTCAACTATGCAGATACATTGTATGGGCCATGCCTGACCAACGAAAATCGCAGAAGATTACAAACAGTCCAGCATAGATGCGTCCGTTTCATTTATAACACTGGTAGAAGACATTCGGTGTCTAGTAAACTATTGGAGTTGAAATGGCTAAATATGACTAATCGAAGGTTTCTGCACCTGGCATGTTTATTTCATAAAATTATTAAAAATCAAGAACCCACATATCTAGCACGCAGAATATCTTTTAGGACAGATATACACAATGTCAATGTAAGAAGGAAGGATATTCTCACAATTCCACATCACTCCAGCTCCATGTTCCAACTATCATATTCTTACACAATTTGCAAATTGATTAATGGCTTACCCTTTGATATAATGAACTTAAATTTCAGGAAATTCAAGGATGATTTGAAAAATACGGTCTTGCATAACAGTAATGTCATACCGAATTTCAATGTCTAAACTAAGTATTTCAATGTCTAAACTAGTAGTTATCGTTTCTTTAGTTGATAATATAGAGTAGGTATTCTTTGGTATTGTGCATTTTGTTGCAATACAGAATTATTATTTAACATTAAGTTCTAACGGTTTACATTTTCAAGGGTTATAGGGAAGATTGGTGTCATTGTACATCTATAGGCACATTGAAACTAACTATAGCCCATTTCAGTCAGGCAATAATGTTTCAGTAAGAGTGTGTTATTGTGTTATATGAAATGTATGTTATTGCTGAATCACTGAATAAATGACTAACTAAATAAATAAATAGTTATTTCCTCTCATCATCACTTTCGTAAATTGGAATAATTACAGATTTTTTCAAAATTTTAGGAAAAATACCAGTTGTGATACTCAAATTGAAGAAAAATGTTAGAATATGAGAAATTTGATTGATGATAGATGTTAGTATTCTGATCTGGTCCAGGAGATGAGTCAACTTTCAATTCATTTGTGAAATTTATGATTTCAGTTTCTGTGATAGGTTTCAAGAAAATGCTTTCTGCTTTCTGAAAAGGTAAAAAGGTACTAATGATGCATAATTTACATTCACATTTACATTTGTGTCGAATCACCCTTCTCATCAACGTGCGATTTCAACGCTTTCCACCAAATTCAAAATGAGGCGAACACTTGACAGAAAACAATTATTGTACTTTCTTATACCACGACAGATACTGAACTACATCTGACACATTTTTGTGCAATGTTTTTCCCGAAAATTTTTGAAATGCATTTTGTAATAAAAAGTTATATACTTCAATTGGTCGGTGTGATACTATCCAGACACGTAGTATTTGGGCACAATAAAGGAAAAAAATTATAACCCGAATGTGACTCCGTACATCTGTTCTTCAAAAACTTCAACATTATGGGATAAGGGCAGTAGCCTCGGACTGAAGTAAGTCTTATTTATCTGGGCTTTGCCAGATAGTAAACACCTCAACATCCTCTGTTCAATATATTGACGACCTACAAGATATCAAAAATCAGGAAGATTCACACTGTGCGCGGATTATATCATCACAGTATGGCATAGCCAGAATATCATTGATCTGTGATTTGTGAGGATATCGGCAAGTTAGTCTCTAGTTATGCGGTCCGAGTAATTTCAAATGAATTAGGAATATCCACGGCCAAATAAGTATATATCATTCGTTTGTAGAGTCACACCAGAGATATGTTATTACTTTTTGGGGGGATGAACAAAAACATATGCATTTTATAGTAATACTACAAAAACGTGCAACTAGGTATAGGAGTATATCTAAATATCGTGATTACTTCATACCCCTCTTTCGCGAATAAGAGATTCTAATAGTATAGTAGCTATTTTTGTTTCAGAAATAGTATGTATAAGCATTGTTTAAATAAAACATAGTTAGTCAATGCCTGTGTGAAAGGTATTGGACACAAACGCGAGTGTCATCTAGCGTGATTAGTTACAAACATGAATATTTTAATGCAGGTTTCTTCAAAAAACCCTGATTTTAATGCTTTTCCATTGTTTTAATCAAGTTACGACATGACTTGGATGCGAGCTCACTATCGCCATCTACATGTCGCATCCATTTTGATCCAATTATAATCCCATAAGGTTGACTAACTATATTCTATATAAACAATGGTATAAGCAAGAAACTTATAAATTATTTCCTGTCACAAGTCAAACCAACTTCATCAAGCTACCACGGCCGGCAACAAATCTTCAAGTTTTATTTACAATGGTTGCAAAATGTACATTCAATTCTGTGAGTGTACGAATCTTGAACACAATGGACCTTTCCACGAGATATGAGAAAACACTGTAATGAGAAAGTATATACGCTAATACCACTCAGGATTTTTTTATTTATTTTTTCTGACCGCTAGTTCCTCTATAATCAGAAGAAAAGTGATTCGTGACGTCACGTTCATCAAAACTAGACCTGGCAACGTTGTTAAAGTTGTGCACCAAATTCTCATTCAAATATAATTTGTCGTATGACAGTTGTCATTTGGTACCAGACGGGCTCGTTCGTCTGTTTCACAGAGCAAACCAATAAGAATTGTTTGTCTCTGTTTACCCGTTAGTTTACACAAGTAAAGCAGTTCTATCAAATATGTATGCTGCACGCGAGCAGGCCCTACGTGATTTCTTATTTGAGGTTAATGCGGTTTTCGAAGTTTTGAAAGTTTCTATTGTTTATATTCTAAAATTCTTTTAATTCCTGTATCTGTATCCATGCAGTAAAGTGAACATGTCGAACTGCAGTGGAAATTCCAATAAATTTTTTTTTATGCACCTAAAGATGAAGTGCGTCGTAAAATGTGTTTCGAAGCAGTGAATAAACTCAATAAACCCTGTGTAAAAAGCGGAAATATGTTATTGTGAAGAACATTTCCAAGTGAGTACTTTACGTAATGTTAATATTGTACTCAAAGCAGAGTTCAAAGAAATATTTAAAATATTAGTCATTGCAAAAAAGACCTTGAACTATCAAAAAATTTCAGGTACTAGTAAAGATTCAGAAAAATATATTTGAAAAACCAAATTCGAAGAGATGGAAGTCACAATGAGATCATAGACATTGCTATATCTGAATTGATTTTAACCGATGAATAATGAGCACGTTATTACGATTAGCGGTATTGCCAATGCTCTTTTCTTATCAAAAGGATGGTCCGTTCAGAAAATTTGAAGACTGTAAATACAATAAAAATAGGTAATATGTGGATTTTTTTCTATAAGTTGATCAAGTGACAAAGTTTTAATTATTTCTCAATGGCTGATCAAGATGGAAGCTGTAATTTTTAGGAGAACGGTATTGCCTGTTTCAGAACGTGGATTATGGTAGGGGGTGTTTCCGATGAACGTGACGTCAGCGCACACTTCCAAATGTGATATTTATTCAAAATGAAAGAAATATAGTGAAACTCTTTGTTAAATGGACGTTTCAGACTAAAAACTATCGATTTAAACAAGTTTTGCAATTTATTTTTCGTAAATGTAAAGGTCCATTATTTGTGAAAAGTTCGTCCGTGAATATTATTGGTTCTGGTGATTTTTTAATTTTGATTCGATGTTTTATGATGTTTCTGCGAAATGAAATTTCTCGTTTTTATTATGTTTTCACCTCTATGTTTTATGTACCTCTGGGTTTGTCCCGGGTAATTTATTTGATTTTTATAGAATTGGGAACTTGTTAGAAATGGATTTGTGAATGAATTATTAGCGGATACCCGCTAATTTTAATAATTGCCATTGTGTAAGAAAGGAGTGGAGAAGAATATACTTATGATGAGGAAATTTTGGCAGAAAATAAATCAATTCTTTTGAATGATTAGAAACCAGTGATGCATATACATTTTTTTCAATTTTTAGAATAAGGTATCTTATTTAATAAGTTCTTATCAAGTATTGTCAAAAAAAGCGAAGTGGCAACATTGCTTTTCAACAAGTACCTATGTATAACATTGAAACCCAAGATACGCACAAAAACTGTGTTGCCAAAATGTCCATTTTATTATTTTTTGCATCCAAAAATTTTGCTGTAATATAATTTATTTGAAGATGTACCGGAATAGCTTCAAAGATGAAATAAAACAAACAAAAATTTCATTTTCATTGACCTACTGTGCAACGTATTATAACCGGGAGCATTGGACTCAGAGAAGAATGCCATCCTTTCTGAATTTTTTCAAATTCATTAGTTCTCAAATAGTTTTTTGCACTAGCGGGCGGTAAAGTACACTTAACCGCCCGGTTTTACAGGCGTAAAGTGATACTTTTGCGCCTGGGGGCCCATTAAGATATACTCATTTAACAACATTTATTTATAATCTATATTATCAAAGCCGTAAGACTGGATATTGAAATTTTATATTAACAATATTTTTGGTACCACCCATGTTAGGGATGGGATATTCACTCTTTTCTTGAATATAATTATTCCTTATGGAAAGCTGATGCTTTACAAACATCCTCAACTCTATGAGAACAAGTAGGTATTCATTGAGAATACTTTCAGTTTGAATATGAATTTGGAGACCCATTTGCATTATATCGATGAAGCACTTGTACTCTACTTGTTTTACTGGCAAATATATGTCAAAATATATTTGGCAATTTATAAATAGAAAAGTTATTGGGTATAGACCTCAAATTGTTGTGCAACCATAGACACGTGTAAAATCAAGTGCAGAGATGTACAACACTTGGATGTAAAAATAGAAACAAAAGAAGCCAACAACAGGAAGCAACTTACTCATTTTGTGGCTTCGGTTAGGAGACCTTGAACTTTCAAGGCAACAACTAACGTCGCCAGCTCAAGGTCGCCTAACCGAGACACAAATGTGTAGTTAGCTTCCTGTTGTTGACTTCCTTTGTTTCTATTTTTACATCCAAGTGTTGTACATCTCTGCACTTGATTTTACAGTACTGATGAGAGCTCAAGCTCTAAATACGTCTCTACAGCTGCACAATTTGAGGGCTATACCCAATAACTTTTCTATTTATATTTTGATGTATTGCCCCTCGATGAATCTATCCTAATTTGGCAATATTTGTATTATTTCCAATTCCTACCAAAGAGAATTATATATGAGTAATCAGTAAAAATAATTGTTAATATTCAACTTACGATTGCCCCAAAGTATTCAAACTAGCTCTCTAGTAAGAATTCTGAGAATTTCTCTATCTGTCAAATTTTGACGTATCTTGACAATTAAATTATTGCTCCCGTCAGATGCAATTTGTTTCTTCACTGGGTGACTAATCCTCAGTGAATCGAGTTTTTCGGTATTCCTGCTTTGGATTTAAACAATAATAATAAGAATTAAAAGTATTTTAAAATTATTAAAAATCAATTAATCAGTATCACAGGTATCGTTTCGGAACTTTTGATTATTGAAGTTATACATAACGTATGAAACGTGTAGCCCAATAAAATTAAAGTAAGTAGTTGTGATTCGTGCATAACCACTAGTGCATAAAATTTTGTATGTATCACGTGCGTAAAATGCGTTTATGGCCTTCGCCATCGGGACCTTATTTAGGCCTCAGGCCATAAACGCCTACTTCTCGCCCTTGAATGGCCTTGATACATAAATGAATATTATTTTCTTCTAGGGCAACTGGGTGACTCAGGCGTTAGAGTAATGTGCCAAAAATCGTTTTATTGTAAACTCCAACATACGTACTTTCTACGAAAATTTACAATACCAAAACAACTATATTTTGCCATTGCATCTCAGCTTCGATGACTGAATCAATGATTTATTTGATTGACTTACATTTTGCAATTAGGTATTTCATATTCTTGAAGCAATTCTATATCAATTCTGAAATCACCCAATCATTCATTTGGTTCCAAAGAGCTATTTTCCTAATTTTTGCTTTAAACGAACCAAAACATTTTGTGGAAAAACACTTTATCCAAAGTTTTTTGTATCATACAAATACATTTTTTCTTATTCAAATAAACTATCGCTTTCTTCAAAATAGTAGTCTGCCATTTAGAAACTGCAAATATATTTTCAGTTTGATCAAGACTATTTTTTTCTGATATCTGCTCACCAAATATCAAGTAACCAATTCAACCAAAAACTGAAAATCTTTTAATACCCGCTCTACGTTAATCACCCTATGTAAAATTTTGAAACAAGTATAGATCTTGTATTATAGATAACCCACTTGAGACAGGAGCACCCTTATAAAATCTACATTTTTTAACAAATTGGAATGATTTTTTTTTATTTGGTAGACATTCAAAAAATCTACTAGGGCATCAAATTCCATGGTCAACTAATGTGATTTTTGAATGTCAAAAGGCTAAAAAAATTACTAGCGATTTTTTTAGAAAAATCCTAGGTTAAACCCTTGTATTGGCGACATTTTCATATGGTTCATATGTGAATTACGTTGAAATGCGTCAATCAATAAAAAAGTTAAAAGGGAATGAAATTGGAAAAATATGCAGTTTAATCAACATCACATGTCAATTTTAAATCATAATATTTTTTTATTCTTCCACAGATTCCGATCAAATTACAGTCAGTGATATTTCGAGACTCCCTGAATCCAGAGGTGTAGTCAAAGTTCTGATAATTGTTTCGAAATTGATTAAACGGCATATTTTTCAAATTTCATTCTCTTATAACTTTTTTATTGAATGACGCATTTCAACGTGATTGTAAGAACCATTTGAAAATGTCGCGAATCCAGTGGTGTAGTTTTTTTCCTTTCGGATGCTAGTGCACCTCAGCCTTTTGGGCTTTTTGTGCACAGTGGTGTAGAAAGGATTTTTCTAAAAAAATCGCTAGTAATTTTTTAGATTTTTGACTTTGAAATATCAGATTGATTGGCCCTGGAAATGAATATTTATTCATGAAAATTGGGGTTCTAGTAGGCTTTTTGAATGTCTACCTAATGAAAAAAAAAACATTCGAATCGGTTGAAAAATGTAGATTTTATAAGGGTACTCCGGTATTAAGTGGGTCACAATGTATATTCACTTAAACTTTTTTATCGTTATCTGAAGTTATGCAACTTAACGAACGAAGTATTTCACGGTCATGAAAACAAAACGTAATATCCTCGCCTAATCGGCGACTCAATTTTGAACACAAAACAGAGGAATAACGAAGTGACAACTATAACCAGACCAATTTATGAATAATTACCGTTAATATACAAATTCCTGAAATGGAGGAACTACCTGTTTGCTTTACCTGTACTGCTTTAGTTCTCTCTCTCTCTTTATATGGTTTTTCACTATTGGCGACGTTGGTGACCATGGCCAAGGTTAGTTGAATGAATGAGTGTTACCATGTCGGTTATTTTTCTTTGCCTCATATTATCTCCAATTGTTCAGGTTCTAGCCTCACCTACTCTGGTTTCCGTAGTACAGGTAAGGAATAACATTTCTTGTTGTTTCATGTATTTAAAATAAGATCGTCAGTCTGTGGGGCAGATTTTTATGCAGTTTTTTTGACATAATAGACAGGGTGTTTCAAACTCGATGGCCCCACTCGATGACCCCACCACAAACTGACATTCTCTTCCTGATGCCATTTACAATCATATAGTTTCTCTAATTAAAATAATGTCATTATGCGTAAAAGAAGGCCTTGGATAGGTCACAGAGTGCAATTATTGGTGTGTGGTGACCCAGCTTAATGCCGTCTACTACATCGCGATTGACTAATAAAACAGCTTGCCTTGCGACAATCAAATTGCAAATCGTTAAAAAAATCAAAATTTTAAAAGCAGACATTGAGGCGTTGTTAAAAAAAATTCAACGATAGTGCGTAAACTAAGCTTTACACACTGCTGACAGTGCATAAAGTGATACTTTTACGCACAAGCGCGTGAAAAAATTACCTGTGCGTAAAATCATCAACTGTTCGTAAAGTTATTTATTACACACTGTTCATACATTCATGCATTTTTGAAAAATGCAGTATTTTGCGTCAAATATAACTCGGAAATCTTTATTTGATAATACGACGACAATTCATATCATTAATCATTCAAATTAATGGTATAGTTGTTTGAAAGTGGTTGACAATGTATCACTTTGAGCAAGGTTATTCTGGACTTTCATTGTCTAAAAAAGAACAAAGAAAAATTCAATTCTCTGCAATTTTTAATCACGACGTTTCAACTGTTGAAATCTACAGTCGTTATCAAGCGTATAAATGCGACAATCTCAAGGATATATATGATATGGCTAATGTTGTGACATTAGCATAGGGGTAATTTGCCAGTGTTCAGGTGAGCTTGTTAATTACAGTGCCGGGCCCCTCCGGTACAGCATTGTTAATTCTTATCGCAATTTTAATTGATGGCTCAATTGAAATTGCGATAAGAATTAACAATGCTGTACCGGAGGGGCCCGGCACTGTAATTAACAAGCTTACCTGAACAATGGCAAATTACTCCTAGGCTAATGACACAAAATTAGCCATATCATATATATCCGTGAGATTCTCGCATTTATACACTTGATAACGACTGTAGATTTTAACAGTTGAAACGCCGCCGCCGTGAATAAAAATTGCAGAGAATTGATTTTTCTTTGTTCTTTTTTAGACAATGGAAGTCCAGATTAACCTTGCTGAAAGTGATACATTGTCAACCACTTTCAAACAACTATACCATTAATTTGAATGATTAATGATATGAATTGTCGTCGTATTATCAAATAAAGATTTCCGAGTTATATTTGACGCAAAATACTGCATTTTTCAAAAATGCATAAATGTAGGTATGAACAGTGTGTAATAAATCACTTTACGAACAGTTGATGATTTTGCGCACAGGTAATTTTTTCACACGCTTGTGCGTAAAAGTATTACTTTATGCACTGTCAGCAGTGCGTAAAAGCTTAGTTTACGCACTATCGTTGAATTTTTTTTAACAACGCCTCAATGTCTGCTTTTAAAATTTTGATTTTTTTAACGATTTGCAATTTGATTGTCGCAAGGCAAGCTGTTTTAATATTCAATCGCGATGTAGTAGACGGCATTAAGCTGGGTCACAACACACCAATAATTGCACTCTGTGACCTATCCAAGGCCTTCTTTTACGCCTAATGACATTATTTTAATTAGAGAAACTATATGATTGTAATGGTATCAGGAAGTGAATGTCAGTTTGTGGTGGGGTCATATTTAGAGGAACGAAATCAAGCTGTACCTAACTAGCAACAGTTCTACTTCGAATTTCGACTTGTTGAGCAAATTTATTTGCAAAGTTCAATCTTTGGCCCACTCTTGTTTATCACTTATATGAATTTACGAAGAATAAAAACTCAATGTCATCTCCACAATTCAATATCAAAGCGACTGGTTATGTAGTGGTGGACAGAAAAATAACAATTGATTAGTTAGGTGTTGAAGGAAAACAACAACATTCTATTCTATTTGTGGTAAGTTCATTGAATTTCCTGCGTGTTCTTGAAATCATATTTTTGCACTAACAGTAAAAATGAAACAGACTCGAAATATCTGCATTTCAATAGGCATTATAATCCATCATTTTCAATTTCCAGTATAAGGATTCGAAATAGGTAATATTTCCTCCTTGAAATAATCTGTAGTATGCTGTGACCAGAGAATAGCAACATAATCTGTTAGTTTGACAAACAGTGAATTTAATTGAGTTTCTGTCAGAAAGAAGTATAAAAAATGAATTATCTTCCAGGTCTCCAAAATAGCTATTGAGTTTGTAATACCCTGTATATTAACCATTCTTCGTATATCCTTTTGCATGTTCTCGATATAATTCATCACATTGACCACGAAGAATAAACAATTTCATCAAAACTTCATTTGAATAACCAAATAATGTCTTCCATTTTTATTCTTTCTTATCAAATTTACGTTGAAGAACGCGCAAACGTTTTATTATTAATGTACTAGTTTTCCAATTTTCATTATGAAACATTCCATGACATTTTGATATCTATACCCAATACAAAAATGGCAAAATAATCCTTTTAAGGTATAGGAACATGATACATCATTTGAAAGGATATTCAATTGTCTGTCAGGATATTTGATGATATTCCATTTGAAAAAATACACTTTTCACCACTTATTTATTTATCGGTGAAATCACAGATTATCAACGACCCTGTATGTTGAAGAACGAATTCCTCTAGTCATAACTAATACACAGGATATTGTCGAACTACAATCAAAATTTCAGCACTTTACGTATTCAAATACTGCAGTAATCAACATTTAATCGAAGCTACGAGGATATACTGAAAAATTCTTAGCCTACTATAGAACCATACAAAATTTCTATGTCAAAATATTTTATTACTCAACATATTCTCCTTTTAATTGGATACATTCATTACAGCGAACCTGCAACGTCTATAGACCTTTCTAAAAAAATGTTTCTTCTTGCTCTGCAAACCAGACCTCCACAGCTTTTATTACCTCCTCGTTGGAAGAAAATTTACGACCTTTTAAACTTTTTTTCACTTGAGGAAAGAAATGATAGTCGGATGGAGCCAAATCTTGTGTATAAGGGGGGTGTTCTAGTAATTCAAATCGTAATTCACGAATTTTTTGCATGGCAACATGAGATTTGTATGCAGGGGCGTTGTCCTGCAAAAACAGAACACCTTTGGATAGCTTTCCGCGTCTTTTCTCTTTAATTTTTTCCCGTAGAGTGGTCAGTAATGTCGAATAGTAATCTCCAGTTATTGTTCTATCCTTATACAAAAAATCAATCATGATTTCTCCATGGCAATCCCAAAAAACTGAAGCAAGAAATTTTCCAGCAGATTTTTGGACACGAAACTTCTTAGGTCATGGAGAACCGGAGTGTCGCCATTCCATCGATTGTTGCTTTGTTTCTGGATCGTAGAAATGTACTCAAGTCTCATCCATAGTAACAATTCTGTTTAAGAAGTCTACATCGTTTTCAAATTAAGCACAGATCGAACGCGATGCTACTACACTTGCACGCTTTTGGACAACATTAAAACATTTGGGGATCCATTTTGCAGTAATTTTTCTCATGTCCAAATTGACGTGAACTATATGATGAACGCGTTAATAAGAAATATTCATTGCTTCAGATATCGGTTTTAGCCCAATTCGACGGTCTGTTAAAATCATGCCATGAACTGCATCGATATTTTCGGGAAGTGACACAGAAACTGGCCTCCCCGATCTTCAATGGAAAATTTACCTCTTTTGAAGCTTGCAGTCCAATTTTTCATGGTCGCATACGAAGGACATTGATCACCAAGGTTATTTAGCATATCTTCGTAAATCTGCTCCCCTCTTAACCCTTTTAAATACAGGTACTTGATGAGGGCTCTATACTCCAATTTTTCGATTTTCACGATTTCGGTGGACATATTTTTTCTTTTTATTTATTGCGTAACTCTGGTTTACTTTTTTGACGTCAAACTTTACACTGACACTTGTAATAAGTTATTATTCGTTGCTATGGTAACGCAATATTTTGTTTATGCAGGGAACTGGTCTAGGCTAACTGGATATCAATACATCTTCGTATGTTTCGCAGAAAAAATAACGAAATTAATGAGTTTCTCGAAAACCACTGGAGATAGGTATAGGGATGAAAATAATCTAAAAACAAAAGCAAATCTAAAAATGTAATAATATGAATATCAAAGTTGTTGCTTATTTCCGATAGAAGCGGCAACGCCGCAGCGCTGCAAATAATTTAGATCGATATATTGTGGTGAAAAATCAAATATTTTTTAAATTTATTTTTCGATTCTCAACAATGCAAATTATTTTCTTCATCAAGTCACCAGCGAAACATAAAATGTGTGTTGTGGATTGTTGAGTTGCCATGGTAACTAAGTGAGACCCTAACCTCGAAATTATTATTTCACTTTTGAAGCTGTCAAGTGACACGACGTAAAAAAATGTTTTGCTTCGGTCAAGAAAGTGAAGAAAATATTCGCCAGGAGATTGAGCAGTTGACACCTGCGAATACCAGGAAATCGAAGTCAAACGTATGGAGCCAGCTTACAAACTTTTGCTCAGAAAAATCGTATAATTTCGATACAGCGGATATACCTGTGGAAGAACTGGCGCTTACTCTTGAAGACTATGAGTTCAACATGCAAAAAAAGAACTACGAAGACCACAAGGAGAGTGTTGTCAAAGATTTATGGAATTCCACAGCCAAGCAGTTGCAGCAATATTTTTTTGAAAAGTGTAATCGAAAATTTAATCCATTCTCTGACATACAATTTTTGAACGCAAGAGCTGCAAAAAATGCTAATCGCCGGAAGCTCCAACCAAGAGAAAAGAAAGTTCATCTGCACTATCAGCTGAGAAAAATTATTCAGGTTTGGGACGAAAACACTACGGATGGACTGCGGAAAATGTTTTTTCAAGTTGCTGGTCATGAATTGGCCTGAAGGGGAAATGAATGAGCGGCATCACAACTCGAATATTTTGTGGAGGAAATTGACAATAGAGGGAAAACAACAGGCCGCATTGAGGATAACCTGGTATTTTCCAAGACCACCCAAGGCGGTTCGAAGAAAATGGCTGACAGTAAGTGGCTAGTACCGAATTCACTTAACGAAGAAATATGCCCAGTGAGACTGTTCAAAAACTAACGAGCAAGCGAGGCCCCATCAGAATGAAGCGTATATTTTTGACTCCAAATCCAAACTGGAAGAATCTCAGTTCCAAAGGCTGGTACAAGAACAGTTCAGTGTGACAGAATACAATATCTTCCCGGTTCAACTCCGCTGCATCAGTGATTGGAATTGATGTCAAAAAGATCAAAATAACAAATTATTCTGCAAGGCCCACTGCTGTTTCAACTTTAGCAAAACGGGAAAAGGAGAACAGCAATTGATCAAAATGACCGTTAATGGTAGCAACCATATCTCCTTCAACTTCGGCAAAGACGATTCGAGAATCTCTGAATCAAAAATAAGCAACTACTTCCAGTCAACCTGCCATAGTTTATAATAATTTCGTTTTCCATATAAACAATAATTACATTAGTTATAATAAAAAATAAAAAAATAAAAAAATTGGAGTATCGAGCCATCATCAAGTACCTGTACTTAAAAAGGTTAAGAAGTAAGCAGATATACGAAGCTTAATACACTTGGTGATCAATGTCCTTCGTATGCTAACGAAAAAAAATGGACTGCAAGCTTCAAAAGAGGTAAATTTTCCATTGAAGATGATGACCGATCGGGAAGAACAGTTTCTGTGTCAGTCCCCGAAAATATCGATGCAGTTCATGACATGATTTTAACAGACCGTCGAATTGGGCTAAAACGGATATCTGAAGCACTGAATATTCCATACGAACGCGTTCATCATATAGTTCACGTCAATTTGGACATGAGAAAAATTGCTGCAAAATTGATCCCCAAATGTTTGAATGTTGACCAAAAGCGTGCAAGGGTAGTAGCATCGCGTTCGATCTGTGCTCGATTTGAAAACGATGTAGACTTCTTAAACCGAATTGTTACTATGGATGAGACTTGGGTACATTTCTACGATCCAGAAACGAAGCAACAATCGATAGAATGGCGACACTGCGGTTCTCCAATACCTAAGAAGTTTCGTGTCCAAAAATCTGCTAGAAAAGTTCTTGCTTCAGTTTTTTGGAATGGCCATGGAGTAATCATGATTGATTTTTTGGATGAGGGTAGAACAATAACTGGAGATTTTTATTCGACAATACTGACCACTTTAACAGTTGAAAGGTCTTGAAAAAAATTGCAGAGAATTGAATTTTTTTTGTTCTTTTTCAGACAATGAAAGTCCAGACTAATCTTACTCATAATGATATAGTTGCTACAATTTGGCAATATAACTGTCGAAGAAAAAACTTTGTATGAAACACTTTCGTAAAGGGATTTTTTGTACTCGCGTGTTTGTTGAACTCGGCTGCGCCTCATTCAACAAACTCCACGCTCATCCAAAAAAGTTTTACTTTACGACCTTGTATCATAAATAGCTATTTCATCATACCTGCATTATAGACCTTGTCGAGTGCGTGCGAAATCTTTGAGATTAAAACACGTTGTGCTAGAAGGTTCTAGCTACAACAAGTTTTTCATTGTATCATATGAAGCTTCATATATCAATCAATCAATCAAGATATACTTTATTGTCGGAAGAATCGAGTTCTTAAAGACAAAGCATGCGTAGGTAAGGTATAACTAAAAATAATAATAAGATGAAAATAACAATATGACACAGCTATATCTAAATAAATCTCTAAAATATGGTGTATACAGACATTTAGGACATTCGAGAAAATACGAACAGTGGTAAATAAATAAAATAAAATGTTGATTTTGAACAAAAAATATGTAATAGCATAAACATGTCTATAGATACATATAAAAACTAACAAATATTTTGTTTTCTATATATATACAGTGTGTCCCACTTTGACCAGCCACACCCTCATATTTCGTTGAGCATGAAATAATTCGAAATTTTCTTTGACTCAAGTTGTAGTAATCGGAAATACCTACATTTATGTTTACGGAACCTTTGTATATCCATTTTCCACGGTTAACTACGACCAAATGAAAAGTGAAAAATTTGGTAAAACATACTAGGCATTTTTTTATCGCAAAAATAACACCAGATTCTGTTTCAAAACACCTTAAAACCCCCAAATCTCAATGCTTGAATCATTTGAATATACAGAGTATCATCTGTAGCTGGTAGCATTATCAACTCTTATCCATAAATAATGCTTGGAAAATTTCCAAAATGTCTTCTCTTGTCACAGAATTCACAAAAATATTTAATTGATACTTTGAAAAATAGCCAAATATCACTTTTCCAAGGCTAACTCTGATAAGAATGAATGATGGATAAGGACCTATTTCAAAAATGGTTTCATGTTGTACAGGGTGTGCCAAAAATACGAAACATACCAAAGTTGTTATTTTTCAAATGGAATACCCTGTATATTATTTCTTCTTCAGATTTTGCGATCAAAATAAAGGTGAGTTTTATTGAGGTTTAATTCAACTAAACCTTATGGTTTTTGAAATATCTCTTATTTTGTGAAAATGCAGCATCAGCTTTAATGCTTAAATTCTCAACCAGTGTTTTCTTGTTTTCAACTAAATTAATGCTAGAGGCTACTAACTGAATAACCTTCATATAGCAGTTGTGAAATATTTACTAACTTATATAAGGTGTGTAAAAATTGAGGCAAAATAATCACAGTCTTTGAACGGTAATAACTTGTTCAATTTGAATGGGACGCCCTGTATTTTATATCAAAAGCAGATATCAAATTCAATTATCTATCAAATACTATTATTACTATTCACGTTTTAAAGTAAAACGCACATATCCATTTTGCAAACTGATTTTGAGACATTTATTATTTTTTATGTCGGCTATGGCGTTTTGACAAGTTGCATTATTATTTACTTATGGTTGTCAGTTATTCATATGTGTTTAATTCCAAATCATCCTATCAGTGATAGCGGTAGTTTGTGATCTTGTTATCATCATTTTGTTATAAAAAATGCTAGTTTATCCAAAAGAAGAAAGAGTCGGCATGATGATTATACTTGGAGAATGTCTTCAAAACTGTTTTCTGGCATCACGAGTTGACGCTGAAAGATTTCCCATCAGAAATCATTCAAATAAAATAGCATTTGAAAGATTGTTGACACTATTTAGACGAACTTGGAGTGTTCAGTATGAAAAACCCATTAAAAAGAAACCTGTGGCAGAAAACGAAGACAATGAATTTGCAGTGATTGCCTCTGTAATTGAAAATCCCCATACAAGTCAAAACCTAGTCAAGCAAGCGTTTCAAGAATTCTGAAAAAATATAGTTACCATCCTTATAAAATCCAGCTTTACCAAGAGCTTTCCGAAAAGGATTATGGAAAACGAGTTGAATTTTGTATGTGGACATTAGATGAAGTTCTATTTAGTGATGAGTGCACCTTTCATGACAATGGGACTGTTAATAGACATAACTTTCACTATTATGCTGATTCCAATCCACATCAATTTAGAATTAACCATAATCATCACAGATGATCTGTGAATGTATGGAGTGGACTAATGAGTCAATATTTAATTGGTCCTCATTTTTTCGAAGAACATTTGAATGGAATGTTGTTTTTAGAATTTTCAACAAATCATTTTCCTGTCCTATTATAAGGCATCCCCTTAGACTTAAGAAGAACGATGTGGCTTCAAATGGATGGAGATCCCGCACATTTCCTTCGTCAGATTCGTGAATATTTGAATGTTCATTTCCGAAATCGATGAATTGGAAGGAATGGATTCCAAAATTGGCCCCCAAGGTCATCCGACCTGATGTCACCTGATTTCTTCTTATGGGGATACATTAAAGGAATCGTTTATAATACACCTCCAACAACACCCGACAATATAAAACAGCGTATCAGAGAAGCTTTTCTGAATGTTAGCCCCCATATGTTAGCAAATGTTGCTGAAGGTTTCAGAAAGAGGATACGTTTGTGTTTAGAGTCTGATGGTCGCCATTTTGAACACTTGATATGAAATATTTCTTGTTTTATATTCACCATTCTTCATAATTTAAACTAATACATATTACATAATAAAAATATTGAAAAATAAACGCATTTGTTATTAAATCTCGGTGTTTATTCCAATCAATTCTGATTCGTCAAAACGCCATAGGCGACTTGATGAACAATACATTTCTCAAAATCAGTTTGCAAAATGGCAATGTGCGTCATTGAAAACGTGAATAGTTAGCTTCTAGGAATGCATACTAGTATTTGATAGACACTTAAATTTGACATCTGCTCTTGACATAAAATACAGGGCGTTCCATTTAAATTAAACAAGTTATTACCGTTCAAAGATTGTGATTATTTTGCCTAAATTTATACACACCTTGTATAAGTTAGTGAATATTTCACAACTGCTGTATGAAAGTTATTCAGGTAGTAGCCTCTAGCATTAATTTGGCTGAGAACAAGAAAACATTGGTTGATAATTTAAGCATTAAAGCTGATGCTGCATTTTCACAAAATAAGAGATATTTCAAAAACCTTAAGGTTTAGGTGAATTAAACTTCAATGAAACTTACCTTTATTTTGATCGTGAAATCCGAAAATTAAATAAAATACAGGGTATTCCATTTAAAAAATAACAACTTTTATGTTTCGTGTTTTTGGCACACCCTGTACAACATGAAAATATTTTTTAAATTTAGGGGCCTATGGGCCCTATCCATCGTGAAGAAAAAACTTTCAAAAAATCAAGTGCTTTAGCCATAATGCTTCGTGTCGAATAACGTGAATAACCCTGTAGACAGTTCATCGTAGCCAGAAGATTGTTTATCCGTCATTTCTGATAGGATATCACTATCTTCTTTTGCTGAGATCGGCTAACAGCTGAAAGATTTAATATTTGCATTTTCAGTAACAGTACATGGGAGAAAAATATTTTGCTCAAAGTGCTTTAGCAGTTTCTGCTGAGCTTGAGAATTGTTCAGCAAACAGTTCGGTTACCTCATTTATGAATGTTTTGTGATCAGCAACTTGTTTCAGATATGGTTAGGAGTTTTATGCCAAGCTCATTGTTTAAGATTTTTCAAATTTCTTTCAAATAAAATACAACGAAATTGTTTAATTGTTTATTTTTGCGCAATTTTTTTTTGCTGTCTTTATTTTGTGTTTGTGCTTTCGTAGTTTCACTTTGTACCCCTACTATCATAAACATTTTCCTCAAGTGATCTCCTTCCTTCATCATATTTGTGGATATCCAGCCCTTTGTAACGCTTTGGTGGCGAGTTTTCTTTTTTTTTACTCGAGACATTGAAATATCTGAGAAAGTCGAATAAATAGTCAAATGCTTCATTATATAATAAAAACGAAAATACTTATTCCAATATGGAAATTAGCAAGACATATTGGCACAAATATGCACTTTGTCTTATCTCATGTAATAATAAACTCATTTTCATATCACAGTTGTCGAATTATTTATTTCAAGTGAAATACGGTACGGTATAACTGGGTCGAATATTTCAGTATGGAAAATACGTCAAATTGCAAGACAAATAATGAACAATTCATTTAAATAGTTATAAATTATGCAAAATTCAATTCTCCTTGAGTAAACAAATCCATGCTGATGACTGACAATTAAATACCTTGTCTTTCAGAATCCAAAGTTATCCATAATACATAGTATAGTTTGGAACACAAAATGTCACATTGGTATGAGGAAGATTAACCCATTAGCGCCCAGCGTCCTATTTATAAGACAATGTCACAGCTTACTTACAGTTTCCCAACTCTTGTGGCGGGAAGGGTTTGCGCCGATCTGCTGGCGCAGCGCTTATGCCCCGCCTCTTGGGCTAGAAGACTGCTGTGACGTGCGGTCGGGTAATAGGCGTAATTATTATTCGTTGAGCGATCATAATCGTGCGTTGATAATTTTGATTGTTTGGTTTGGTTTTCTAACGTTTTGATTTTTGATAGTGAAATGAGTGAGAAAAAAGCGGGCCATGTGTGTGCAGTCAAAAACTGTTTTATTAAAGGGTACAACTCTAAGAAGAAATTCTATCGTTTTCCCAAGGATCCTAATCGGTGAGTATATAGTACCAAAAAAATTCATTTAATATTTTACCTACTCACAAAAGTCTATATGATTAAAAATCCTACTGATGAAGACATAAATCAAGTCCCGGGTTTCAATATAAGGTACGTTAATTGAGTCCCAGTTTCCAAAAAAAGTTAAGTAAATTGAGTTCCAGAATATTGTTACAGATGAATCAGAATTACCTGTAACTACATGTAACAAAATATAATTTTATTTACCTTCTTCGTAGGGTTTTAGTTCGTTGGGTTCTCTATACTAAACTACGTATATTCAACTTTGGTGCCAAACAAAATATAATTTCATTCTATATATTCTTCGTGAGAGTGTTATAATGACAACTTGGTACATTTGAGGCCAATAAAGAATGGGACAACTCTTATAGCAGAGTTTTGTCAATAGACCGTCAGATAATGACAGATTTTGCTGGTTCATTTTCCATTTTCAGAAAAAAACTGTTTTTTTATTATTTTCTCGCTTATGGCATTTTAAAACGTTAACAGGTATAATAGTAATCTAATAGTGAAAAACCAAAGCCATAAGATTTGAACGTGCTTAAAGGGTTGAAATGAATTTGTGTTATGAATATGTTATATATGGTATTTAACACTGGATATCTGTCAAAAATTCCAAACAAAAGAGTAATCATTCCGCCTATGAATGCATGACAAAAGGTGGAATAATCGCAAAAACAACTGTCCTATTTTTTTTGGACGCAAGAGTACATACAGGGATGAATTTACCTGCACATAAACGCAATAAATAGTTGTCGAACTCAATTTATGTGGATGACCCTTTCCAATGGGCAAAATTCTCCGTGATTACTTTATTATACCTAATAATGTTCTATTGCTTTCAAACAAAAGGTGGTATACCTACTATATTTCAAAAATAACGTGGAGTAAATTCTCAGAAAACAAACAATTTGGTATGCAGAATTAATCTACGTTTTCTTGAAATGTACTATAGTCTCATTATTTATAAATGGGTTTGTTGTGATATGGGTATTCACAGTTTTTATTGATATTTAATAGACGCCTTTTTAGTGTACGACGATTAATTTTAAACAAAATGAATCATTTATAAATAGATATTTTTATTTACTTTTTCATATTTTATTTTTACAGAGCTAAGATATGGGCAATGAAAGCCAATCTTGAAGACCTTTTAAAAAAAGTGAATGATCTATATAATGGCTACCGGCTATGCGAAAACCATTTTGCAGAAAAACTTTTTACCAATCACCTTCATACACGATTGGTAGCCAACCCTATTTCCGTCTCTTGAAAGCAGTTCTAGATCTGCGAAGGGTGACCATTCATATAGTTCACCCCCGCTACTTTGTGCGAACAGTAGTTCCAGCTATTTCAAAAACTGACTCAGGATTCGTCTTTTTATTGTTTTTTTATTTGGAAATCTGCAAATGTCAAATGATAAGTTTGACGAGCTCATTTGTAAAATTGAAATTATATTTCAAGAAACCTTTGAAAAATTCGCAAAAACAAATATTTGTAGCGCACTTTCAAATTTAAGCAATGCATTACCTTTTAGATTATATTTAAGAGTAAGAATTTATTACACTTTGAAAACAATAAATGACAATTTTAAAAATATTGACAGAAATAAAATGTTAATATGGAGAAATCTGTAGAAGTACTTACTGTATATGTAATGTAAAAATATACTCTGTTACTTGTCCATCTTTTATTTTTCAATTGTGCAATAAAGTTTATTAGAATCCTAAACACGTAATTTTATTATTTGAACTAATTCTTCTCATAAATTCAAGTAAAAAACCCTATTATTTCCTTCCTATGTCGGGTACCTACCTAATTTCATTGTTATAATAGGTAATACTGTAATACAATTTTTTGACTTTCATGTTGAAATAATCTACTACGGTACTGTACTGTCAGGCCGAACGCCGAAACTAAATATCTTAATCCGGCCCCGACTTCTAACCCAAGTGAGACAAAGACCGCGCCATTCCATCTCGCTTGGTTCCCGATCGTCAGATCAAAGGCGCCTCTCGGAGTTGTGGAGCTGAGTGGTACATAAGCTGTGACAATGTGTTCGTGGCTTTTTAACGGTCTCTTCAAGGTCACTGACTGATGTTTACTACTTCCCGTATTCAAACAGAGAATAGAGGGCTCTGACTCAGCATTAGTTTCCGAGGAATCAGTCGCTTCAGTTTGACTGCCGATGCCTAAAAACCAAGTAACTTTTACATTGCTGTACGGTGACTTCATTTCTGTGTTTGTGTAAAAACCAATCCATGTAAGTAAAGAATTCATTTATTTTGGCAAACCGTAAGATCAAGTTTATCACTAAAAAAAATATTATATTTCTGATAGGTTTCATAATATGTTTACATAGTGATGAATCCTGGTGTCATATAAATATGACGCTGGGCGTTACAGTCAATATTTCGGTACTGTATTTTTATCAGTTCATAGGCGAATTTTGGTTTCAGATTCAATCTTGAGGTGGTCATAATGAGTAAAAAATACATTCAAATCATTGGAAGAAGCGGTTGAATATTTATATTCAGAGGATATAGACGCGGACATATTAGCCCTACCGCCCGATGTCGATGAATTGACGGATGAGGAAGACTTCGATGATGAAGAGCTGAGAATGCCAATTGTCAAAGATATACCTGGAAATGTGGAAATAAACTATGGGAATGGTGGAGGTGACATCGATGAGGATAGCGATTCACAGCTTGACTGTGACGACAAAGACGAGTTGCCATTAGCATCATTGGTTGCTAGAATTAGAGCTTCATCTTCTGCTGAGGATGGCGCTTTATCTTCTTCCAGTGGTCATTTACCTCCGAAAAGAGGAAAGAAGACAGCGAAGGGGTCGATTGTACCAACAGACTGGAAAAACTGTTCTCCAGAATATCAATGGGATCCGATGCAAGACAAACCAAATCAAATGCTTGCAGAACTGAAGTCCAATTTGGGAAAGCATACGCCTGTGAAGATATTTGAACAATTTTTCGATGGAAATGTTTATAATATGGCTGTGGAAGAAACCATAAGGTATGCAAGAAATGAAAAAATAGGCATACATTTAGTATAACAGTCGATGAAATCAAAATTTTTCTGGGGTTTTTGATATTTTCTGGTCACCACAGATTACCAAGTGAAAGATTCTATTGGTCTGATGCTGAAGATTAGGGAATACCTTTGGTTCGTCATGCTATGAGTCGCAATGCATATCTAGAAATGAAATCCCTCACTTTCAGGACAATTCTAAGGCTGATGTGAATAAGCATGATAAAACTTTCAAAATAAGTCCTCTTATTCGCATTGTGAATTCAAATTTTTTAAAATGGAGAGTATTCCAGTCAAATCTGTCTATTGACGAAATGATTGTTCGATATTACTGTCGTCATCCGTTGAAACAATTCATAAAGGCCAAACCCATCAGGTTTGGGTATAAGTTATGGGTCATGTGCGAAAATGACGGTAATTGTTTCAATTTTTCTCTATATTGCGGAAAAGGCCAAATGTCAGAGTCATGCGATCCCCTTGGAACTAGAGTTGTCACAAAAATGTTAACTGTAGTAGAAGACCCCAAAAATTATGTTGTATATTTTTATAACTTTTTCAATAGTCACACATTATTGAGCTCACTGAAGGACTTAGGCTACCGAGCAACAGGTACCATTAGAGAAAACCGCACAAAAAAGTGTCAACTGAAGCCTACTAAAGAACTCGAGAAAAATGGACGTGGGGCATATTGTTTTCAGTTTGATAAACTGAACAAAATATTAGTTGTGAAGTGGAACAACAATAAATGTGTAACATTAACAACAAATTTTGATACAATCGAACCATTAGCGTCTGCTGTCCGATGGAGCAAAGACAAAAAGAAGCGCGTTGCCATACCACAGCCAAAGCTGATCTACAATTATAACCGATACATGGGCGGTGTAGATCAACATGATTGGTTACTAGAAATGCATACCATTTCTGTGAGGGGAAAAAGTGGTATTGGTGTTTGGTGACCCGTATTATTGATATGGCTGTCGTGAATTCATTTATTTTGTACCAAAATATTCACGGAAATCAATCTCCATAAAAGATTTCAGAAGATCTATTGCTGTAGAATATCTGAAAATTGGGCACGGCAAGAGAGTCCTAAAAGGTAGACCTCTTAGTTTCCCTTCAACCTCCAGACCAAAAGTTTCCGAAGATGTTAGGTACGATTAAAGAGGCCATTTTCTCGAAAAACGGGAAAACCAACGTCGTTGCCAATATCCCAATTGTACCGGTAAACCGATTACATTTTGCGGCAAGTGTAATATTACATTATGCACTAACTGTTTTCCTGAATACCATAAAAAATAATCAGTAATTTTTGTTTTTATATATTTCATATGGTAGTTTTTCGTATTGCGAAAGTATTTGAAAAATAAACATTTTTTTTTTAATTTCGAGTTTAATTTTCAATCAGTACGAACAAGAACACACATCCTCCCAGCGTCCTATTTATAGGACACCTGTTTTTGAAAAATCTAAAACACAATTTTCATATTGGTCAGTGAAATCATCTTCAGGATGGCCAAAATAACAAGATATTTTATTTTCAGAATGAATTTCGAGAAAAAAATAATTTGGGCGTTAATGGGTTAAGGTATGGTCGTTCAATGTCGTGCGTATACATTGAGAAACGGTTACAGTTGGAGGTCTCAAATGAAAAATATTGAGATTTAATTCGTTTCTGCAATTGAGATTTTTTGTCGCCAATTGAAGGAAATAAGCTAGTATTTGCTTCTGTCACAATTCTATAGAAATATTGTTATATGTTGAATATACCAGATATTAGTTTTGAATGAGTATTGGTAACGTGCCTTTATGGTGGAATGGGGATTCTCGTCCGCCCACCAACGGCAATTCCCTGAACTAACATTTCCATTTGATGTGAACTTACTTTCGTCGGTGAAAAGCACATACTGCGGATGAATGACTTATCTTTCTCTAATCGCCCCTACACCCAAAAACTAAAATACAGCAGATTATCACAATATCGTTCTAGCAGATCATAAATGACTTTCGGTTTGAAAGCCCGAAACTAATTTGCTATCAGAATTATTCTGACCACAACAGTTTGCGTTACCTGCAGTTGACTCTCTTCATCATTCATCCAAGGGTTACGAGGTTTTTTAAAATTATTCATTTTTGCAGGTCAGTTTCACTCCGAAAAATATCTCTAAGAAAACAGCTCTTAGCGAATTCGTTTATTGAAAAACCCAGAACGAATTGTGATACTTGAAAGCAACTACGATATTCAGTTTTACAAACAAACAATCCGTAGCCATCTCATAATATTATGTTGCCTATTCAATTATATCCCTCATTTCGTATCCAATTATAAAGCAGATTTTCACTATCGGTATGATAGTAATTCATTGGCAAATATCGATAAGAGTTTTTACAAGCCATTCGAGTGGGAATCAGCCAGTTATGGAATTTATGGAAGTTATGGAATTTTTGCCAAAAAAGTCTCTAGCAACAATAACCTAACGTTTTTACACAAAGTTTACCCTAAAAAACGAATTATATGAAATGTGAAGGAATAATTGACAGGTTTCGATGGATTTTCCATCAATTACATCGCTGACGCCACTTTAAAAAATAAACGGAGTTATAAAATCAGTTTCTGATATACCAAATCTGTAATGAATTCAAAAAATAAAAAAATTTAAAAATAGTGCAACTTAGTATATTTCATTTATTTCAGGGACTTCTATACTTTCATGTTATGCATGAAATGGAAATGTGATTTTGATCATCGGCTAGAGTACATGATACTATAAAATATAAAGATATGCTCACTAGAAGAACGCAATTGAGACACGGCCGCGCATGACGTCACTAAGTGACAAATATGCGAATTTGGTCCTTATTGCACCGTCTGATTACATTAGCTTTTTTTAGTTTTGTGCAAGTAAATCCGTTTTCTCATTTACTAAGTACTATGAATAGACAAAATGTACCATTTATGTGTACAATATATATACCTGCCCCTTTACAGCTGGTATTTGTACTTTGAAAGGAGTAATTGAAGTTTGGTTGAGTGATATTCAAAATTTGTTGTGGGTGAAGCAAACACTGAATATTGATTTGTTGGATCCGATGCTCTGTATAATTCATCTGAGACTGATAATGGTAATCAGTAAAAGCCGCCGTCGGAGACAATGACCTAGCGGATAATTTTGGTGTTGAAAGGAAAGTATGGATTTATCTGCACAGCATTTATTAGTGATGTATCCATGTCACAGAAGATGAAATCTCCAAGTCTAGATGCATAGAAACCCTCCAACTATATTAAATATGAAGATGTATTTAACAATGCAGACTTTGTGATAAAAGAACTTCCCACAGGAATCTCAAAGTAAATGTTCATTACGAATGTGAATTCTGCTGACAAGTTAAGAGAAAGATAGGAAAACTTGTTGGGTACGCAGCATGCAGGAAGCATACTGCTCTTATAACACTTGTTCCAATATTTCGACAAAGTTTATCGTCATCATCTGGGAAAGAGTGTCCCTGAGGTCGTAGTTTAAGCTTCAAATACAGGTAGCTATGTTGAACGTTTTTTGAATTTTATTATTGTTGTTTCCGACTATAAAAGTTTAATTAATGGTGATGGCAACCTTTAAAGACTCTTACTAATTGTTTTAATATGTACATTGCAATTGTTAACTTATATTTTATAATATCTATGCACAGAACCGCACGGACACTCATTCCCTGATGATGACAATAAACTTTGTCGAAATATTAGAACAAGTGTTATAAGATTATACTTGCTGCATACCCAACAAGTATTCAATTTAGGTCGCCTTGCAGAAAAATCCATCAGCCTATGTTTCAAACTATAGTCCTCTTTTAGAAAATGCTCCGAGCAAATTCTGGCATTGGTGACATTGAATTTAAATCGCTGACCACACCTTTGCACCCATATTCCGCATAAAGTCGTATTTTTAGGAAACGAAAAATAGCTGCCCTTGGTTTTGACCTTTAAATTGTTATTATTATTTCAATTTACAACGGCGCACATAACCATTTTCAATCTGTGGTAGAAGTCCATTGTATCTCGAAGTGGAGTGGTATAGTTAAGCGATGCAGCAAGAAAACACAAAGTCGTCTCCACAATTTAATATTACCAACTGGGTATTGTAATGGAATATAATACAAAAAGTTCGTTCGCTAACCATATTCTCAATTATAATCACAACTTTGATATTAATAAAGATTTAAATATTTTACACGTTTGTCAAAAAGGTACATTGCTTAATCTCTTCGAAATTTTTGAAATCAACTCCGCTATAAGTAATCCGAATGTCTTATCTCTCAATGAACAAGTACAATTCGACTGCAAAAAGTTTTTCAATTCTCTTAAGTTTCAATAAACCAAACTATCAGTTCTTACCTTGATCCTCTACCATTTAATTGATATTCTTGTATCTCGATCCGTATAGTTGTACAACAGTTGCTCGCTCTGCTCCGGCGGTGGGGGGGGGGGTTGTCTATCCTTGGTCTGTGTATGTTAGGCGGCCTTGCTCTGGGTGTGTTCAGGTTGGCTTTGGTCTGTCGCTGTGTGAGTGTGTGGGTCCTTCATTTCCACATTATTTCTTATGTGGTAGTTTGGGATGTGTGTGGCGGCGGGGAGAGGTTCTTTCTATCTACTCTCGAGGCTTGGCTTTGCCTAATGTCACGGATGGGTGGTATTCTTCCTATTGCTCGGTGTAGAGGTAGTAGTTGTTTCGCGTCCCCATTGATTTTTAATGTTATTTTCATATTCCGCACATTTGTTTATGAGTACAATGTCATTGGCCTGGATATGTGACATGAGTTCTTGTTGCTCCGAGCCTTGATTGGATAGGAGTTGTCTTCTATCAATTTCGTTCTGAGTGGCGGGTTCTCCTGTCACTGTTCCATGTCATCAATGACGTTAAGTGTTTCTGACAGTTCACACTGCCAAAGGTCCTTTTGGCCTTCTTCGTTCTTCATTCTTCCCCGTTGCTTGACTATTCTGAATTCTGATGAGCACGTTTTACACAATTGTTATATTCCGCCCCATGTGGCCCCATAATTCACTTTCTTTTCGGAAGAAAAGGGCACTAAGGCTCTATAGCCGCCCTCTTCTCCATTTTGTTGAAGTTTTTTGATTTCCTAATGACATTGCACATGATGGCCTTTTAGGCAAAATGTAGAAATACAATTTTTAACTTTCATAATATTTTATTGCAATAATTTTTCCTCTCCATGTAAGTACTTATAACATACCTTGTTACATTAAGTTATTTTGTGTTTCCTTTATTGTAGAATTATTATAAGCTGATGATGAGCCTATATAGGCTCGAAACATGTCCTTTTAACACTACGGTTTAGCTGATTGATAGCACTTGCCGTACACCATTACAATACCCAGTTGGTAATATTAAATTGTGGAGACGACTTTGTGTTTTCTTGCTGCATCGCATAACCATTTTCGTTCAAAATGAGGCAAAAACAATTTGAAAACACCCGTTACCCATAAGACAACATACAGCTGATCACTACTTTTGTCACTTACTGACGTCATCGATAGGAGGGGCGTCGAGGGAAGATGCGCGTGAGCATATCTAATTCGTTTGTAGTATCATGGCTAGAGTAGGCACGATCAAGAAAATGAAATGAATATATTTGAATCATATGGGATTCATGGTATAATATGGTATCATGGAGCAAAAATTGAGAAAGGAAAAATAAAAATAATAATCAATGTTAATGTGATATTTATTACCCGTATAGATACTAAATCTTCCAGAGCTTGTCATGAAATTTATAAAAGAATCCGAAATTTTGAGGTGATTTGGGGTAAATCAAAAGCCCGAAATGCAGTTTATTGAAAAACCACCACTTAGAGATATATTTTATATAGTTAGTCCTTGCGATATTCATATAGATGTTTTCCAGATATTCCGGCATGGCCAAAGAACTCCAATTACGATGTATCCCAATGACCCTTATTCAGATCCTATGAATTGGCCTGTAGGACTAGAACAATTGACCAACGTGAGTATTTTGATTTTTTTAAACCAACTCCAGTATTATCGGGGGTAATACCACAAATGATCGCAATACTAACCATAGTAATTCTGTCAGAAATCAACGAAATGAAATTGCTTGGTAATACATGCAGAAACCTTGCATATTTGTTCACTACAATATTTTGTGAAATCAGTAAGTTCAACCACACTTGAATCGTCATGAACATAAATGGAAGAGCATTATTATTAATGTTTCTTAACATAGAGACTTGTCTCGAATATCATATTGAACTCTCCGAGCAATAAAAGATATAGAGATGGCATTTCTATAATGACAACAAACATTTGTTATGAAAGCTCCATAACAATATCGTTTGCTACAGATTGTGGGTGAGGGGTAAAACTCCGAGTTCAGAGGGGGAGATTTGTTATTGTTATGATATTTGGACGTAAGCGTAGAACTAGTGGCGTGGTAATAAATTTTCTCATGTTTGATTTTTAATTAAAAATAAGTATAATTAGACACGGTCGATGCAGAGAAATTTGTTCTCACATGTATTGGTATCGATAGGCGATCACATGGCTGGTTAGAAAGCACGTGTGTGTTATCAAGATGTCAATCCTGACGTCTAATGCTTGGCGGTTTCCCTAAGCTGAAAAGTGAATGCGCTACTAATAATTTTTAAGTCACCTCGGAGCGCCACAGCAAATAATGTACCCTCACAGGCTATGCCTTTGAGTACACTCTACGAGTGCAAAGAGTAACATATTTTATTACGATGAATGGGTTCAAAAATAAGTGACAATTGTAAATGACATGAGAATTGTTAGAACGCCACGTGTACTACCATGACATACACTATTTTTTCTACGATCCTTTAAAAATTTACTTTCATTCAAGATAGTGATTATTGCTGTGTGGCAATAGAAACCAAATTGCTTCAAAGCAATGAACACTTATACTTTTGATGGTGCAATCAATCAAAAATACTGTATTGTGCGAAAAATTAGATTATTGCTGATAAAGCATAGAATAAGGTAATAAATACTGAAAAACAAATGAAAGTGCTGAAGTAAAAAAGTAAAAATATCCAAATTTTTTAATCACATTAGTAAACTATACATTACACTTTACATACGATATACATACATAAGAATTTACGTATATCCTAAAATACACATAAGAGATTACATTCAAATTTATGATGAAAGTGTAGCATATTGAAATACGCATCCAAATTGTAGTAAGCTAGAAGCTCTCTAACTCTTTTTCTGAATTCAGGTTATTGATATCCTGAAGCAGATGATTGATTTTTTTTTAGAGTTGTCAAAAAGTTTTTTCTCAACTTGTGTGGAGTTAGGCTTAGGGAGCGATCGATATTACAAGTCTGTCGGTAGAAAATAGATAATTTCTTATGTTGTTAATATTTAACTTCTTGCATCTTCCAAAAGGATTGAAGAAATTCAATGAGGGATCTCCCGAAATTAAGGAGTATGGGCTCCCTCAAGAGATTAAAAATAGTACTCAACCCATTGATTAGATTTCAAACCTGCGATGATTCACAGTGTTCCATTCACAGTAAAGTTTTACCAGAAGCGATACGTCACTGACAACATTCCAGATCGATTATACATATTGATAATATGTGATATTCCGTGTATATAAAATTTTATTCAATTGGGAATATCGACAACTTCTGATGCACGGATAACCTACGTGATAATCCCTGTATGTCAACAAAACAGTTTTTTCCTAATTATTGATAGGTAATCGTTTAGTCGATTTACATAGTAACATAATTTTTTACAGCTATTTCAACAAATAGTGTATTTTTGTCTCAAAATCGGGATGAAAACTAGCAAATTCAATGAAAATCATCTTATTCAATACCAATGAAAGAGGTCAAATATGGTTTATCCCATAATTACCTTGCTGCGACGCCCATGGTTTGATTTGATAAGACGACAAATGAGTCGTAAACGGACGTAAACAAACATGATCGGCAAGTTGAGAGTGAATATAATACGGAATTCCAACCTGAACACCGAGTGCAAACGGGTATAACCGACAATACCCTTTTTCAACATGATTCGAGCTGAGATGTTTGTAAACACCGTCGGGTATGTTGCTTTCAAGAAAAAGACAGAAAAGCCGTCTCTATATCTTTTATTGCTCTGAGATTGAACTATTTACTGTGATTACTGTAACTTATTATCAGTTCACCAACAGAAATGCTCAAAACACGTATTGAAATAAAAATGACGATGAATATTAAACACTCGTCAACAGAATCTCTCAAATTCTTTTCCATCAACTGCTCGAGAATATTCCGATCTCAGCGTGATTATTTAAGAATCAGCAAAATTCATATCCGTTTTATTAGAAAATATAAGTAGCAACTACAGTTTTACTGTCCGCGTTTTTCAACAAAGTACCCATCCATTACTCTGACTTCAGATCAATCGAAAAATGGTTTAGACATAACAAACTTACTCTCATCTGTGATAAAACCAAATATCTACCGTTCACATGTTATGCAAATGGTCTTCCAAATTTGGGAAGCCTAGAAATTGGAATTGACACAAAAATTCCAGAAGCTGAATCTATCAAATATCTCGGTATAGTGGTTGATAGACATTTGAGATGGGACTTACAAATTGATAATATAATAAGAAACATTAGAGGACTACTTTCACGATTCAGTTACTTGAGGAATTTTTTAGACATTAACCCTGCGTTACGTACGTGGATAATTGTTGCATCAGTACATACGTGGGGTGTTACAAACCCCATTTCCTGAAAAATCTTATTTTTTATTCTTGTTCCTTTTCTGATATTACGTTGTTCTATAGTATCAGGGGATCATTTCGGAACAATAAAAACACGCAAGGAATAATCAAATAGGCTTTATTTCAAGAAATCTGATATAAACTGAAAAAGGGTAGTTTTTCATGTACCAAAAAACACACCGCGACAAAAAAAATCATGTGAGATAAATGAACATCTCACCCCTGAATGAACATTCGGAAACTAAAGTTTGATTATGATGAAATACAAAGAAAATTATTGCAGATTGAAAAACAGAAAGGAAAAAAATTAATCGCTGTCTGAGCCATGCAAGTTTGGCAAGTTAATCACACCCCAGAGCACTTAAGTTCCCTATAACTTCACTCAGTGTCTACAAGATACTGCGGAAATGGCTGAATTCGATGATGCGGACATATTTTGGAAGCTATTAGGAGGGGCGTTCGCATAAGTTTACGTTTGGCATATTTTCAAAGCGATATTCGGCGGCTGGGGTCCATCACACCCCACGTATGTAACGCAGGGTTAAACAACTCAAAACAATGTATTATTCTCTTGTTCAGTCACAACACTGTCATATGGTATCGTAGGATGGGGTGGTGTCGCTAATTGCTATCTCGAAAACCTGAACGTTATCCAGAAATGGATACTTGAAATAATGTATAATCGAACAAAACTATATTCTTCGGAAAAATTATATGAAGAAGTTAAAGTTTTCGATACAAGACAACTTTACTGCTTCAAATTGTTGTTAAATGTGTTTCAAAATAAAATATTCACTCAACAAGTTAATCACTCTTATGCAACAAGAAATAAGAAAAATAAAATTATAATACCGAGATGTGGGAAAACTATTGGACAACGATGCGGTTCTTATATGGGTCCAAAATTATACACAGTTATACCGGATAGTATGAAAAATATACATAGTTAATCAGTTTTCAAATCAACACTAACACAATGGATATTGAACACCGACAGAACAGTATTATATGAAATGTTTTAGAAATTAGGTATTGTATTTCAATAGTTTTAAAGTGTATTGAAATTGTATTCGTGAGAACTTCCTGACTGATGCAGACTGTGATAATTTTTTTAGAATGTGATCTTTCCTAGCAATGTGAATATTTTCGATTGTGACAATCACCAATTGTGATTATTCCCGAAATGTGACTTTCAAAGTATTTTAAACGTCAACAGATTGTGACGTATTTTTTTATTTTATATATTTGTTATACTTCCACACCTTAACATTTTAATATTGATTTTATCAAACTTTTGTTCATGTTACAAACTTTTATTGTTAGTTTTATAGGTATAGGTATTTCACTACAGCTTTCGTGAATTTCTCTGTTTATTTACTATTTGAATTGCTTTTGTAATCTTTTGATTTGTTGTTGTCAATAAACATTATTATTATTATTTATATTATTATTATTATAACTTCCAATAATTGATATTTTTCAGTCTAAAGGAGTCAAGAGGTATGAGAAAAATATCCATTAAATTAAACAAGCAATAGGAACCTAAGAACCACAGTACACAGGGTATAACATGAATAAGTTACAGTGCCCACTGTTAGAAAATCTCGCAGCAAAAGGACCCAAGATCTTATCGGTCTTGTCAGAAATGTCTTCCTTGGCATTCGATTGATTGATGATGGTTACTGACAGGTTTAATGATTCCATTGTTTACTTTCGGTAAATCAGGAGTTACCTCAAGACAGACTGCGATGGAATAGGGAGTTTACTCTTACTATTCCGAGCAAGAACAATGGGAAGGAAACACGATGGAGTTCAGCAAAGGAAGCCTAATATGTTATACGGAAGGTTCACGTCTGACTGACAAACAGGCTTCTGGTGCCGGAATCTACCTGGAGGGAAGATAAGTTCAAGAGAGCTATGCTTTGGGCAGATATACAACAGTTTTTCAAGCTATCTGTAACTACGAGGCCAGAGGTGAAGGAAGGGTCCGAACAGAGAATTTATATCTGTTCGGGTAGTCAGGTAGCGCTCGGAGTCATCTGCCATCCTGAACCATGCTCAGCGCTAGTACAGGAATGCTCGAGAAGCTAGCTGAAACGAAGGAAGTTCAGCTGGTATGGGTCCCGCAACACAGAGGGGTGCGCGGAAACGAGGTGGCAGACGGACTTGTAAGATCCGGATCTCGCAACGCCTTTCTGTGAGCCGGAGCCTATACTAGGCACCGCAAGTAACCAAACCTCTCCAGCCCTCGACGAGTGGACAGAAGAAGAGCTGAATAAAATTTGGAGGGATAACACCGGCTGCAGGCAGTCGAAAGACTTCGAGGCCGGCTCCAATAAGTCGAGGACAACAAGGCTCTTAGGCAGAAACCGCCAAGCACTACGCCTCCTTATAGGAATACTAACAGGACATAACAAGTTAGGCAGACACCTATCACTTAAAGGTATAGAAGACAGCCCCACTTGCCGCAAATGCCGCAAATGAGAAGAAAACGAAGAAACTTCATCTTACTTCCTCGGAAAGTGTGAGGCATACGGAAGGCTAAAAATTGAAACCTTTGAAGTTGAGAAACTCCAACAAGAGTAACTAATCGATTGGGAGTGGTCGGACATACTGACCTTCATTAGGAGGTCACAAAGGTTTGAAAAGGAAAACTAGGAGGATGAATGTAGGTGAGTGGAGAACAGGGGATGGCAAAAAGTGTCCATGAGGGCCTACTTGCCTGGCTGCGGTTGCGGCTTCCCAAAGAACTACTACCACATCAATTGATGGATGTCAAATTTTAAATTACCAAATCTCGTTTCCCCTAGTTTTGCCTGGGAGAATCCTTCAATGGATGTAGGGAATGGAACACTTTCATACCTGTTCTTCAGAAATTAGATTCGAAGGTTTTATAGGCATTAGAACCATGAATTGATTAGGAAAGTCTCTAGCAAGTTATTTTCCATCAGAGTATACTCCACAAAAATATGAAGCTCATAGATGTTGCTGGGACGAAAAGAGCGGAAGATTAATGATTGTTGGAGGAATGTTGGATGTTGAAAGATGTACCTGGAGTGATTATATACAGGACTATTGAAAAAGGTAAAGATTCTAGTGGTTGTCTAGCATCCAGGGCTAGTCTCAAGTTATTATTCTGAACACTTATACGATTCTCACCAACCCTAATAATAATTGTTTCCTCCTTCTTCACGAAGCTGAACAGTATGTAAAAAGAGTTCATGAAACTATTGTGAACCTCAACAATTTTGCCCAACTCGACTGTCTCTCCAGAATTATGTGAAGAGGAAGTAATCCCAGAACGGTTTTCATTACTGCCGTTGGAGTGAAGCAAATGGCCCTGTTATACTCAGCCACACTTTTATCTGTTATCCGTAAGATTCAGCAAGGGCCATTTTTTATGTCTTTCTTCCACCGTGTCAGATTCATATTCAATTTCCATCAATTAAAAGCATCATTCTCCAACAAATAATCAACCCTGACTTTTTTGTAAATATCGCGACTATGCTTTTAGACAATGGAGACAGGGTGGGTTGATAGGTTGGAAAGAAAAGTTATAACAAGAAAGTGATAGATTATGATTTATTTTTGAAGTAGTGTGACGGAAAGTAAAATTAGAAAAGTTCATGAATTCTGGTGGCTTCACTAATATAGAATGAAGAAGAGTAAATGAGAAGACCTTTGCTGCTGATTCTGGCTACCGTGGCCAACCGAGGAAAACTAGAAATCAACAGTCCAATAACAAAGAAGATAGAAATTAACAATAACGAACAATAACGAACTATAACCAATATAAATACAATGGCTCGATTACAAGACATGCAAATAAATAACCATACAGCTGTATTTGACAACAGTGATTGTTGTATTGATGGAAGAATAAATTTACCCTCGGTATTCATACCACCGGTTCACATTCATCTTTGGGATATTCAATGAAGCAAGTTGAATCAAAATCAGTACTTTATATTATTTAATACACTTTTCTCGTAGGGCTTGATGATATGAAGATACGGATTTTGTTCTTTATTTATACAATTAACAAAAGTAAAAATTATGTTAAGAGGGTTACCTTGACTTTGGGGTGTTGGTGACTTTCAGCAGGGCTCTATAAATACTACTTTGGATTATCTCCAGAGCAAAACGGTCGCTTCCACAATTACTGTCGATTTCTAATATTATTGACTTGTATAGGGTAGCTTGACAGATCGTGGCAAATGAAAAAAGCTACAAGCAGGTATCGTGCAAAACTTAGCAGGTGCTAGTCATCTACAGGAGTATAAGCTCAACATTGTGCGTTTGCATTCATTGAAATGAGCGTTATGATATAAGTAGGATGTTATACTACTCGATAGAAGGCATGCAAGGAAATATCTTTCAGAAAATATTTTATAACTACAAGTGAAAAGAGTTTGGAAGCTAGTAAGATGGCAAAACCCAAGATCCAAAGATCATAGCAGAAAAGTAAAGATTATTAGGTAGAAGTCATGATCTTTCTATAACTCAACAATATGTATCTAGGGCCATTGAAGAGGTAATTATTGCTATTGTATATACAGTGGGTAAGCTTCTCACCTCCTGTGTTTAGCAGATCTTTCTGCAATTTTAGAGCTTTTGTCTTAGTCCTTGAATTTCATTCTACCACTATAATAGGTAGGTATCTAAATTTGAATGAAGAAGTAAGTATAAATAAAAACTATCTAGTGTATTCAGTCTCTGCACTATTACTGTACTTTTCTGAATATTTATTCTTCGACATAGTTTTTTCAAAACTAAAGCTGTTGAGCTTGTAGCACACATTTTGCCACAGAGCCTTACCATGATTTTACGAGAAAAAGTTATTCTTCATAAAAAGTTTTGCATATTCTAAAACCCAAAATGCAATCATCAGATATCAAATTTCATCAATCTTATACGAGGTAGGTCAAAAAATATGAAATTTTCTCAAGAGTATGGTAACTTTATATTTCACAATATCGAAAATTGTTAACATGAAAAGTTGTTCGGAATTAAAAACTATATGCCAATATGCAATTACATCTTTCCAATTGAAAAAAATATTTTTTCACGATTTTTCAAAATTAAATTAAATCGTAAAATAATATTTTTTTACGATTTTTTTTAAATATCAATATTACTATTATCATTTTTATTTATTACAAACCTTTCTGTTCTATTTAGAAATTAATAAACAAATTTTCATGAAACAAAATTTAATAAATGATAAATGTTCGGTATTGATAATTTGTAAAAAAATTATTTTCACAATTCGCTATTTTCCTAAACCTCCTAAATCGAAATTAATGTTATTTTTAGAAATAAATTAATGTTATTTTTAGAAACCATTGTATTTGGTCCCCACCTTGTGAATGATTCAACTCAACATTCAGTTATAAAAAAATTAGAGCCTTTGAAACATAGGAAAAATTAGAGAATGTATACTTTTGTGACGTAGAATGTATTCACTAGATTCTAGTATTTTTTGTTGACCTAAGTTGATACTACTGATATTATTCTGACAACAGTGGAAGCGCTGACAGTTGCTGACATTGTTTATGTTGTTCTTGTCGTGAAATTGTTATTGGAAGATTACTTTTACAACTTGTGGAAATGGAGAAAAACTTTTTTAAAACTACCAGTGGAAATATGACACCTGTAAATTATATAATGATTCACGCATTTTTATCTGGCAATCCAAACTATTTGGGATGAAAAAAATGAAGAAAGTTCTGTTTATTTGGACATTCTGATGGCATGAATATCCTTCATTTATAGGGTTCATTTTTAGGGCTGCTAAATCAGGCTATAATGATGATGCTGTGTGTTATATGCAGCTGAAAAGGTAGGGTTCTATTTTGTATCATCAAGTGCCGTATAGTTCCTGAGCACAAATTACGGACCAAACCAGATTTTGCTGTAGCTACTATTGACGACAGTAATGATGAAATAAAAAATCGTTACTTGAATTTTGTGTAACATCCCAACGTTGTCGGATTGTGTCAGTGACGTAAAATGTCTGTGGGAGAACACTTCTGAAATCCGAATTATCATAACTAAATACAGGCGAAAAACGATATGTGAAAATTGAACAAATATATATTCCGATATATTTTAGATATGAAGATTTCAATGACGTACATTTTGAAATTTAGGAAATCAGCGAATTAGAAGGATGTAATTGCATAGATAGATAGATAGAGTTTTATTAATCATACACCAAATTACATTGGATTGACAAGTCACAAAACAACACATTAACATATTTTCAACATTGAGACATGTTGAGGTTAAGGACTGAATGAACAAATAAAATATAAGTAAACAAAACTGTCACAGTATTAAAAACATTAATAGGAAAATTATTTAAAGAGAAACATTTCTTTTCAAACAGTGATAAACGATAACATCATCACAGTGTATATAATATCTACAAGTGTATAAAACTATAAGACGGTAAGACACTGACAACACGTTATGAATTCCTGTATATTGTAAAATGCATTAATAATAAGAAATGACTTCAACTTAGATTTAAATCTGAACAAGTTTGGCTGGTTTTTGGATTCTTCTGGTAAAGTATTGTAAAAATGTGCCCCAGCGTATCGTGGGGATTTTTTATAGCTAGAGTAAGTAGCTAGTTCCAGTCTGAATTCGTTTCTCCTACGAGTGAAATAATTATGAAAAGATGAATTGAGAGTGAAGCTATTTTTATGATTATAAATGTGTGTTAAAAGTTTGTAAAGATAAATGCATATGAAAGTTAACAGTTTTTCTCTTTAAAGTAATCTCTGAAGGATTCTCGATAATCTAGGTGATAAATAAGGCGAATAATTCTTTTTTGTGCGAGGAAGACTCCATTATTATCGATTGCAAGACCATAGGATATAATATTATAGCTAATACCTGAATACACCAACGCATAGTACACAGAAATAATTCCTTCTTCACTAAGAGAGCTCATTAAAATTACTTGTTATTAATTAGAGTTTTTTTTTCTTCACTTATTTCGAATATTAATTGCCAGTGTTCCTTCATTATTTAATATGTTCCACTATTTTCTTTCGAAATTGAAACAAATATATTCGACAACAACATTGACAGAATTGAATCGAAACTAAAAAGTAGGGTTAAACTCAGAAAACACAGAAAACACAAAAACGACATAGCTACAGGGATAGTTTAGTCGATGATTTGTGTACACGGAGGACCAGTCATATGGAATTGAGTCGATAAGTGGAATTCAATATGACACAGCGTCCTGCGGCTGGTCTGAACCAAAAAAAGGGCTCTTTATATAAAGCTCTGATTTGCTGAAAGAGGAGAAACTTCATGTTGACATGACAGAATGACAAGTCACTTTTGATTTGATCGTGATATAACAGAAATGACACGAAATTCATGAATACATTCCCGAATTTCTTCAGGAAACCACAATGAATAGAAGTGCTCTCGAGAGAAAAGGTATGAAAGTCAGTTTTTGGTGGATAGAGATCATTGTTCATTGATAGAAGTGTTGTTATGTTTCGTTTTGGTTGTTTAAAAATTGTTTACTGTCTTAGAAATATCTTCACTAGTGGAGAAGGTTCATAGTTGATGTTTGACGAGGGAAGTCAACAGAAAAATATGAAACAAACGATAAATCACCACGAAACCCTTCATGTAACTGTACGAAGGTTTAATATGATCAATCCAAGTGAAGCCGCAGCTATGCTACAATACTTAGCTGAGTTTTCACTAGTTGATGTGAAGGTTTTCTGAATTATTGAAATATAGTTAATATATTAGTAAAAATTAAGGTAGTGATTGCAATTAACTTTAAGTAATGTAGAGAGTTTCATTTAGGTGATATCTGAAGGTTATGTTATTTGAAGTGGTTAAATCAAATAAAGAAAAACATAGGTATTTATGATTCATGAAACCGTAACAACCGATTGATAAAGAGAACAATTTGAAAATACGTATTATCAAACTTCGAATTCACCTGCATGTGTTTGCTTTCTTATAACTGAAATATTATTATGTTTCAGGTTGGTAAGGCTCAGCAATACGAACTTGGAAGATACACCCGAAAAAGATACACCGACGTGTTTCCAACAACTTACTCCGAAAAATTTATCTACGCCCAAACAACAGATGTGGACAGAACACACATGTCGGCGCAGTGCAACCTTCTGGGACTTTTTCCACCCATCAAAACTGAACTATGGAACCCACATATTGCTTGGAGCCCTATACCGGTTCATCCTTCAAGAATCACGTCAAGCTTCACCGCGTGCTCTGACTTTAATGAGGAGTTCTTGAGGGTGCTCGCTGATGAACCGTACTATCGGAATATCGACGCGACTTACGCCGATACCTACGAGTACCTCTCTAACCACACAGGTTCCAACATAACCTCCCTGAATGATGTTTCATCCGTATTCGATGCACTTTTCATTGAGAATGAATTCGGTTTTGTTCTTCCTCCATGGGCAGAAGCAGTTTTTCCAGAACCACTGACCACGATGGAAGGATATCTCTTCCAGAGTTATGGTTTTAACAAAAAACTGGCTCGTCTTAGTAAGTACCGGAACTGACTTTGGTAGTCACATAGATGGGTTAGGTTAGATTCTATCACAAGAGTTATTGTGGTAGAATGTGTTAGAAGCATGTTCATTATGTGCTTCTTTGGAAAAGTATAGAGGTGTATGAATATTAGTTCAATTATTCTACTGCGAGTACAGTGCCATTCAAAGAATTGGCATCATATGGGAATATTTTTTTATCAATTATATATTTTGAAATTCGACTCGGACGTCAAGTTCTGATTCCGAAAAGATTTCAAATTGCCTACTCGATCGAGATCACGTCAATTCGCTACGTGTCATTTTTTTTTGAATAATCACTTGAGTAGGCTTATTTGTTAGAATTTCAAAAAAAAAATAATACGAAAAGTTGTTTCTATTCCAATTCCACATATTAATCTCAGATTTCAAAGTAATAGAGCATCTTTGATTTTCTGCAATTTTTCAGTATCTAAAAAGAGTTATACAGGGTGTTTCTTAAGTACGTGTAGAAACTTCAAGAGTATGTTGCTGACGTCGAAATAGGAAAAAAGTTCCCATAAACACATGTCCGCAAGTTATTCGTTTCTAAGATACAGAGTGTCAAAGTTTAATTATTATATTTGTTATTTGAGAATAAATGCCAAAATATTTGTGATATTCGAGTAAAGTTTGGTATCTGGGATGATTTTTCAATTACAAAATCAAATTTTGTGTTAATTTTGAAAAACCTAAGTTCTAATCGAGTTTATCTTGAATTAAAAAATCTTGTCATTCAAAATCACTTGCATCGATTATTTCAAATCTCAATAACTCGAAAACAGTTGCTCGCAGTGACCTTTATCAAGAATATATCTTTTATACAAACTAAATAATAAATATTTCCAGATACCAAACTTTACACAAATATCTAAATTATTTTGAAATTATTCACAAAAAATAAAAATAAGAATTCAACTTTGACACTCTGTATCTCAGTAACGAATAACTTTTGGATATATGTTTATGGGAACTTTTCTTTTTATTTTGATGTCAGCAATACGTTCCTAGACGTACTTAAGAAACCCCCTGTATATGCAACAAGTGCAGAAAATAAGTGTTTATTGCACTAGACGTGAAATTGTCCGACATATGTCGTTGATTTGACTTCTGTTTGTCATGATGACAGAACGCTGTAGCAGAATGACAGATGAGTGCAGTAAAGAACCAGTTTTTCCACTAAATAGAGTTCAATAAAGTTTTGTTTTTTAAATGAACGTAGAAAAAATAAAAATTACATCTACAAACCAGTTTCATACCACTATCTTTTCTATGCCAAGAAGTTTTTAATACTGGCTATCACTGAAGACATATTATATTCCTTTGAGAAAACAACGCCCAATCGAGTTTCAAAATTATTTATCAAAAACAAAATTCCCACATAATCCCAACACGTTGAAAGATATGATATAGTACCTAGTCGTTGGGGAATATTCAGCATTGATTTACTCATTAGTTTTATAATTGTTTATCTTTGATTTGGTTTCATCGTCGCCATTTTGTAGTCAAATATGCTTTAAATAAGAAGGTGGTTGCTTATGTATAATTTTAGCGCATTACACTAAACTAAATTAATTTTTCTTGATTGTCCGCATAGTCCTGAAAAAATCTCAAAAATATTAAATTACTAAACAGAGCCTAAAATATTTTTTTCCAACTGGACATAAAAGTAGTTTTTTTTCAATCATCAGTTATTATCAGTTGGTGGATTAACCAAGTAGAAGAATAAAATTGAAAAAATGTATACCTTCCATAAAGTTTTATTTTTTCTCCATCACAGCTCTGATCGATCCCTCAATGACTTCAGTAATTTTTGCTAAATCCATTTTATTCGTTTCAATCATAATATATTGTTATTTTGAGTTCTACTTTTACAAATACCATGAACTCCTTTTCAGGTGCAGGAATCTTCCTCAATGAAGTACTCGAACACTTCGAATCAATGAAGAAAAATTCTTCAAGTGCTCATTTTTTCCGTATGTATAGTGCGCATGACCTCAATATCGCCGTTGTTCTCTCAGCTTTAGGATCTTTCAAACCTCACTATCCATACTTTGCAAGTTCCATTTATTTTGAGTTGTGGAATTCTTCGGGAACCTACTATGTCAACATATACTACAAAATCAAAGACACTTTGGAAAAGATAACTCCTTTGGGATGTCCGGAGTTCAACTGCGAATTGAGTAATTTGAAGAAGCAACTGAAAGACATCCTCCTAGATTATGCCACATGGAGTGAAATATGTGCAACTTGATTTGTTTTCAAATATAGTCGTTACTCAAATACCCATTGTTTTCATTGTCCTCAAATAGTAGTTTCTTTCCTTATTGAAAGCTATCGGAATCAATCAGCAGTCTCTGAGCATAAAGAGCAATTATATAGCATGCAACTTGAAAATTTGAGAAAGTTTTGGCGTTCATTTGACGTCTAGTTTTCGGCTGAGAATACATACAGTGTTTACAGGCAGGATCCAAACTTTTTCAATATAAATACGGAGAAATAATACTAATAGCAATACTATGACAGGTATTATACATACAACAAATTCATGAACAGTAGCAAGTCAAAATGGATGAAATGGATGAAATCCAATGAAAATAAATAGATATATGAGCGCAGAACCACCTACTTCAGCTATTCGATATAAATTATCAATAATGGAATTGCAGATCGTTGCCCAGACATTACCAAAATAACAATATCATTAAAAGTTGTATGATATCGGCATGTATTCTAGAGCTACTACCCGAAATGATGGAAAATGACCTGATAGTATAACTCTTTTACCTTGGAAATGTTGTTAACCTGTGATTTAACAAATACATCAAAATCTGCAAGTGCTGCAGCAAATTTCACCGAGAATATTGAAACAAGAAAATATCAAAATCTTCAATATCTGCTAATTATCTTGTCCATCCAATAGCTTTCGATACTTTAGGTGGTTCAGGCACTGACCCTTTGACTTTTATCCATGAGATGGAAAGGACTGTAAGGCTTTTTATTCTGCATGTGAATTTGGAGTATCTTCTACTCGAATACTCAATTCAAAAACCTTTGGTAGGTACAGTAGTGAGCTTAGAATTGGCCTTGGGACAGCAACAAACGTATGGGTCTTTCACGGTCTCTCGGGCGCCAGCTTTATATGGTGTGCTCCGAGTTCCTGGGTAGCAACATATGGAGATTCAATCGGTATCCAGGAGTCAGATATAAAACTCGATATTCGAAGTGAGCCCAAGCTTTAATCGCACCACTTGTAAATCTGAATACCAGTTTCTTTATGAGTTCACCGTCAACTTTGATCCCCTTATATTACACAATGACATGACTACATTCATTTCGGATTTCCATCGTCTAATACTGTGTATAAATAACAGAGTGTCAGCTGCTTCTATCAGCAGTCGCCTTTTGGTGAATACTGATGCATACGCGTTCATATACCCGGTAATCTTTATCAATTGTTTAAGGTAATAAGGTATCTTGGCCTGATTTTGGACCAGCGAATGGGATGGGATGACCATATCCTACATTTGGTTGAAAGACTAAGACAATTGACATATAAAATATAGAACATTAGAGCTATCCTGAACAAAAAAAACTTGATGATGACATATAATTCTTTGGTTGAATCAGTAATGAGAAATTGTATAACAGTGTGGACGAGGAAGTATTTGAAAATGTACTATACAATAATCAAGCTGTCCAAAATTCAATTATTAAAATTATCTACAGGAAACCCAAACGGGTTGATAACAAAGTATTGTATGACGACACCAATTTACTTGAGGTTAGGAATCTATATGCGTTCCAATGTCTCGTATGGATTCAATCCAATAAAGATATCTATCATACGATAAAAAGTCAAAATACCAGAGTCACACAAAATCTGTATGTACCTCTCTTCAAGAAGAGCCATACGCAGAGAACTATATTTTGTTTTGCACCAAAATTATATAATTCATTACCAAATGATATACGTGAAGTTTCAAAAATCAAAATATATAAAGCAAGTATCAGAAAGTTCATAACCTCAACAGAGATCACATTATGGCCCTATTGAAAAACGCACAATTATGAATTTTGTAAATGAATAACCTGTGATTGTAAACCATATATTACGTCTGTCCAACTTCCTCTGTCATGTCACTAAATCACATTATATACCTACCTATAACCGCAATTTTATTGTCAAACCATTCATAAAAATTGAGAGTGTCACCGTTAGGTAAAAGATGGAAAACAAAACAAGCCACAAGCGCTGAGGTGCCTACCATTTATCTCCAAATGGTACAATTGATCTGTTTATACCACTGTATTACTTAAATTTTTTTGTTTAATAAACTGAATTGAATTGAAATTTAAATTAAACTTGTCAATATTCACAAGAAGACGACTGCGGATAGAAGCAGTTGAAACGTTGTGATTTATACAAATTACCTATAAGACGATGGAGGTCCGAAATTAATGTAATCTAGTCACGTCATCATCTACACCCTTCAAAGAAACACAATGACACTTCCTGAAATGTTAGAAATGTTTGGAATTGAAGTCAATAAATAAACCACACAATAATCTATTCATCCGACGGTGATAGGTTCAGGATATTTTCAATCAACAATTTAGTTATCAATTTAAAAGTAATAAATTGAATATTTGGCAATTTCAACAAACAAAAATAATGAACTTTTGATCCTACATGAACTGATTGGTATTGTCGAGATACTTTGAAACGGAAAATTTATGTTGCAAACTCACAACAAAACTTTGCAAAGTGGTTTGTGTTACCAATCAACGGTTAAGCAGGGTTTTATCTAGTTGGTGGTAAGGAATACACTTCCAAAGTATAACCTGGCAGACCGGAATGAAAATCGGACTTTAAAAAAATTTAAATATACTAAAATATTCAAGTGACGTAAGTATTATGGCGTATTGTGTTCGGAAATGCTTCGTTTTGGAGTTACAGGGTATTGAAATTGATTTTTTTTGTGCGTATTTCAAAAATAACTTTTGTAAAAAATAAGTTGTTTGCACAAAATTTGATACCCGTGGTTTTTTGACGTGGGATATCATAATTTCGTATTAATTTTCATGTAACATCTAGAGGGCGCTGGGTACGCTGTCATTATTTATTTCAAATTGCCCTAACATTTTTGACAGTATACCTTTGGTACTTTTTATGGAAGAACCTAATTCTCACACTTTTTTAAGTAAAAAGGGAACACTTCCTCAACAACGCTGGGAGTGATCGTTTTCGAGACATTTACAATTTTCCATATCGGTGCATGTTACATAGATCTTAGGGCGCTAAGTTAAGTTACTGATAACATTACAAAAACTAAGTATGTGATAGATATCGTCAAAATAAGCAATTATTGTTTCTTGAAATGTTTATCGAAAAATGATTCGCTTTCGAGATACGGATTGTTGAAATTTTTCAAAACATGGTTGGTTTTTGTCATACCTAAGTTTTTTGCAATTTTATTTATTTTCATCAAATTTTATACGCAGTATACTCGGACAAAATTATTCTAAACTGAGTATTATCAAATTGCCCAATCAATCAAAAATAAAAAAATTGTGAGGTTTAATTTTTCATTTAGAAAGTGCTACATTTCGGAGTTTGTAAAAAAAAAATAATTCGTTGTTCGACTTTTCTTTGAAGCCATTGAGCAATTTCGATACCTGGTTGGAAATCACTTAGCGTAAGTGCCTGAACACGCTTAATGTGAATAAGATATTATTGCTGTTTCTTTAAAATTTTATAAACGGTCATGTGACTCATGTGTTTCTTGTACTTATCTCTGGATGTTTACTAATTTCTTCGAGAACTGCTTCTCTAATTCCTCAGTTCTTGTAGTCCGTGGCCGTCCTACTGCAGAATTTTTTTCGAAGCTTCCAGATTCGGAGAGTCGCCGGAAAAGATTCGCAAATGTCGCTGCACAAGGATTCACGCGTTGGAGATATCTTTCCTGGTAGAAGGGTTGAATTTCCGAAAGTGAATCCGTATGCAAAAATCATATCAGCCATTTCAGCATTCGTAAAGTAGGGCATGGGACCAAAATCTCATTTCATTAACTCCGAACTGTGAATTTGATGAATAATCAAAAATGTAACAGGGAACTTCTATTTTGATAAACAAACGGTCATAGCCATAGGTGTCATAGCCTACTGAATTTGATTAACTTAATTTGCAAGCGGAGTGTGAAAAAAATTATTGAAATCAAATTTGGTTGAACTGATTAAGCAGTTTGATAATGCTCAATTTAAAAGAAGTCTGTCCGGGTATACTGCGTATAAAGTTTGATGACAATAACTGAAATTGCAAAAAAAATATGACAAAAACCAACTATGTTTGGAAAATTTCAACAATCTGTATCTCGAAAAGGAATCATATTTCGATAAACATTTTGAGAGAAGATGTTTATTTTGACGAGATCTACCACATACTCAGTTTTTGTAATGTTCTCAGCAACTTCACTTAGCGCCCTAGAAGCTAAGTAACATGCATCGATATAGAAAATGGTAAATATGTGGGAAACGGTCACCACAGCGTTGATGAGGAAATGAACCTTTTTTACTTGGAATAGGTGTGAGAATTAGGTTTTTTCATGAAAGTGCCAAAAATTCACTGTCAAAAATGTTAGGGCAATTTGAAATAAATAATGACGGCGTACGCAACGCCCTCTAGATGTTGCATGAAAATTAATACGAAATTATGATTTCTCACGTAAAAAAATCACCAGGTCCCAAAGTTTGTGCAAACAACTCATTTTTTGCAAAAGTTATTTTTAAAAAACTAACAAAAAAAAATCAATTTCAACAACCTGTATCTCCGAAAAATATTTCCGGACACAAGTTTATAAAGGCTTTTTTTAGAATACGTCACTCGAATATTTTAACGTACCTACTTGAGTTACACCCTGTATATTTGTCACTTCAAACGGTTCAGATTTTTTGTTATACTCTACCGGTACGTCTTGATGATTGGTGTTTGGAGATTGTTACGAGGATAATTTGTTACAGAGAAAACTATGCCAGCTTTGGTTTTATCATTCATCAACCTACGACTGGCCCATTTCCTAACAGAATCATGCATTTGTTCTGTGATCTATCTGGTCAAATGTTACACCAACATTATAATTATACTTCACCAAAACACTTTATTCCTATAAATACTCATCTGGAGACTACTATCAGTCTTGATGATGCTATTTGCTTTAGCGAAACTTAAATCGTGACATGGAGACGAATTTCTCAAATTGATGGATACATCTATGGTGTGTTGAATAAAAGACAAAATGTACCTGTCTATACAATAAAAAAGTATACAGTGGTGTCTTAAAGTAACGGATAAATTCATTTTCTACGTTTTTATCTATTTTCAAGAAAACCCCTGAAACACGTCAATTCATATTTTCAAAAAGATATTCTGTGACTTAAAAATCGCAGGTCCTTCACCCTCATCAAAGTGGCAGCCACCACCCCCCAATTTTATTAAATGAAATAGGCGGTCAAGTGGTACCTCATTTCGAAGGGTATTCAATTGACTATACAGCTGTGTGTCACGTATGACAAACAACAGTTGGTAAATGAACCAAAAAAAAATAGGGTGCATTGAATATACAGCAAATCTAATAGTATTCGTGATAATTTTTAACATTTTGAAAATTAATTTAGTTTTGATGCAAAAATTAAAAATTCAAAAAAATAGACATGGCGGTATAGACTATTGAATACCCTTCTAAATGAGGTATCACTTGACCCCCTATTTGACTATAAAAAAATTGGTGGGGTGGCTGTCACTTTGAGGAGGGTGGAAGAGGGGCATTTTGTTATGTCACAGAGTGTCTTGTCGAAAACATAAATCGATGTATTTCAGGGTTCTTATTGATTATGGCTAATAAGATAGAGAATGAATTTTTTATCCGTTACTTAAGGACTTCACTGTATAAATTCATGATTATGTAATCCCACATTATGAAATTCCAAAGCAACTTCACATCGGAGTGTATTTTTCAAGTTAGAAAATCAAATCGTGATATTGCAATGTAAAATTTCACTGCAAATTATTTACGTTAGAGAATCAAACCGTAATATTACAATGTAAAATTTCACTGCAAATTATTTACGTTAGAGAAACAAACCGTAATAATACAATGTAAAAGTCTAATGCAAATTTTTGTTGTGAAGTAATATAACAATGTAGAGTTCCATCGTAAAATTATGTCACAACGTAAAGTTACATCGAAGAAGTGCACAGAGTTGATCAGAGTAAATATCCAAGGTGATATAACACGTGGTATGCAAAATTCCACTCGAAGGTAAATTCCCGTTAAAACGGGCGGTAATTAAATGCCGCTAGTGGGAGCAGAAAAAATTCTCCCAGTGTATGGTTAGCACAACAAAAATTAAAAAAAATTAGTATTGATACTGACTGTAGTTCCTATTCTAACCATGAGTTTGTTTAAGAGTACTGTTGAGGAAACATTTTCATTCTGTGTTTGATTTCTCAAGCATAAGTAATACGCCAACACATTTTAATTCTTATCCAAATGCCTTCAGTTCCATAAATCAATCCCATTTTCCGCCCTCAACTTTTTTTTCCATTTCCGAGCCATAACTAGTTTTCAACTTTCCGCTCAGTCACTCCATGTCAGATAAGAATGTGATTTCAATAAATCTCGCGTCAAACTAAAACTTCCTATCTGCATTTCCAGAGCAGATTCTTATGTAAAAATAACGAGCAAATTCCCCAAGTGCTTGTGCATTGATCTCTGATCACAAACCCGAGTTACTTTCGTGACGTTTTACAACCATTGAATTACCATTAAATTTTCATTGATCGTTGGCTCGTTCAAATAGCATCCAATTACGGCATCCGTCTAAGGAATAACCAAATGGATAGGCACCCTTAGAGTTAATTGGTATATTTGAATGTAATATAGTTTTTGTTCAGCAAAATTCGCTTATGGATTGGGCACATTCAGGATTGAGCGTTTTCGGGAGGTTATCGTTGAGAGAGAAGGATTCTGGTGAGTTATGGTCCTGCGAGAGAAAAGGGTTAAATGTCGAGAGAATAGTGGCTTGTTGGACTTCGGAGTCAGTGTTGAACTTTTCTTCGTCGTTTGTCAGCGGAGAGAGAGGGGCATTGAAAAATGCTCCAATTTAACACGTTGAGTTATATTCAGCCGTACCGGAAAAGGATTGTCTTCAATCGATTCATGTGATTTTATAGTTACTATAAATATTGAAACGGTAAAAAGGTGTCCAGACAAATAGCATTCCAAATCGAACTGTTTATAGTTACTGAAAGTAATAAGTTATAAATTTTGCTGATTACACGGTCATCTTATACGAAGAAGAAACATGGTCTAAATTAAAAAAGAAAGTAGAATCTGATCTCCCTCTCATCAAAAGATGGTTTGACAACAAACTATTATCAATTGATTCACATAAAACGTTCGACGTGCCTTTCTGTAGCTATAGTTCGCAACTTCCAAATTACAATGAAATCAGTTTCCAAGATAATTTACAAATGAATAGAATAGAATGAAATATTTAGGAATAAAAATAGACAGTCACCTGAATTGGGGCCCGCAAATTAACTTCCTCCTCAATAAACTAAGATGCGTGGAGGATAAGATGAAGAATACTCGAAGAACATCAATTGAAAACGTTATACTATACACTTTTCGAAAACCATTTGAAAGGACCCCGCAAACTCCTTATGGAATTTGGGTCCCGGTGGATTTTTTTGAATTTTTGGTATGATGTAGTCCATTTAATTCTCAACCAATTTTAACATTGCGCCAACCCAAAAAAATGAACAGTTTTGCTGCTAGGAGGCGTTGAAATCAGCCCTTGCGCAGATTAGACTATTTATTTTTGAACCCGGTAACAATATTTTCACTTGTTTCATTGTTGCTAACGTTGCACAATATTGAGCTGTTTTATAAAAAAAATTCTTACCTCCTCCCCTTTTTCCCCCAACTCCTATTACGAAACGCAAAAAAATATTTCTCGAGTGCCTTCAAATGTATCGTCAAATGTTTAAATATGCCTAAATAAGGGAAATAGCAGTTTTTTATGATTATCCCCCCACCCCCCAAATGACACAAAACGAAAAAATTTCGGTGGATTTTTCTGAATTTTTGATATGATGCAGTTCAACTTATTTTGAATAGAAATAAAACGGGTGACAAACCCTAAAAATTAATAGTTTTGATGCTAGGGGACGTCGAAATCATACCTTGCTCAGAATTGACTATTCATTATTATAGGCGGAAACAATATCTTTACGTATTTTTGTTTTATTTTATGCCGAACAATTAGGTAAATTTTTGTTAATTGAAAATCTAAAACCTCCCCCTTACCCCCAACCCCTATTTCAAAACACGAAAAAAAATTATTCAGGCACCACCTCAAATTCAAATTGTGGATGTCTAATTTTAATTTATTTTCAAGATATTCCAATTAATTGATATTCAAAAAAAAAAAGAACTACGACCTACTAAGAAGTCAGCGAACTCCACCAATATTTTTTCTGAAGGGAGGGAAAGGTGAAACTAAACAACTGTACGATTTCCTTAATTTGAGCTGATTAAAACATTTATTTTGATAAAGCATTTACAAATAGTAGGGAATTAATTTTTTTCGTGTTTTAAAATAGGGGTAGGGGTTAAGAGAGGGGTTTTTGATTTTCAATTTATGAAAAATTACACAATTGATCAGCATAATCTTAACTAAAATATGTCGAGCTATTATTTCCGCCTATAATAATGAATAGTCTATTCTGAGCAAGGTATGATTTCAACGCCCCCTAGCATCAAAACTAGTAATTTTTGGAGTTTGTCACCCAATTTGTTTCTATTAAAAATAACTTGAACTGCATCATATCAAAAATTCAGAAAAATCCACCGAAATTTTTTCGTTTTGTGTCATTTGGGGGGTGGGGGGATAATCATAAAAAATTTCTATTTCCCTTATTTAGGCATATTTAAACATTCGACGATTCATTTAAAGGCACTCTGGAAATAGTTTTTTTGCGTTCCGTAATAGGAGTTGTGGGAAAAAGGGGAGGGGGTAAGAATTTTTTTTTATAAAATAACCCAATATTGTTCAACATTAGCAACAATGAAACAAGTGAAAATATTGTTGCCAGGTTCAAAAATAAATAGTCTAATCTGCGCAAGGGGTGATTTCAACGCCCCCTAGCAGCAAAACTGTTCATTTTTTTGGGTTGGCGCAATGGTAACATTGGTTGAGATTTACATGGACTACATCATACCAAAAATTCAAAAAAATCCACAGGGACCCAAATTCCATAAGGAGTTTGCGGGGTCCTTTGGAATCATCGGATGGGGAGCTGGAATGAATGTACAACTCAAAAAAATAGAAATCATACAGAAACGAATAATAAAAATAATATATAAAAAAATGTCGGGGCGTGGCACAGAGCATCCGACTCTGATTCGAAAGATCTGGAGTTCGAACCCTGGTTGAGATGGGAATTTTTAATTTAATTTAACCAATAAAATTATTAAAATCACGTGGCTTTACTAGGGTGAGTCCTGCACGATTCACTGATGCGTTCCAATTAACAGTGCAGCTTCTAAGGTGGCGTATGGAATTAGTAACGAGGCCTATAAAGAACAAATGGCTAATGACCGTAGCAGTCGCTGCCAAAACACCAAAGAAAAAAAAATATATAAAAAACCGCCACATTATTCTACAGAACTTCTATATCAAGAAACAAAATTGATGGACATAAACCAATTATACTTTTTGAGCCTGGCAACACATCAGTTCGTGAATAAACAAGAGTTGAATAGAAAAAATCATCAACAAAAAACCAGAGGTCATAACCTCTATCAAATTTCGTTTGTTCACAAGTCAATAAGCCAGAGGACCAAAGGTTTTTAATGCATTATTAGGAAATCTGAAAGACGAGAAAGAAGCAACTGAAGAAATTCAAAACCCACATAAAAAAATACATCTTCAGAAACCCTAGATAAAAAGTTCATGAAACAATAGAAACATAAAATAACAGAAATATCATATTTCCAAACTTCTAAACTTTTTATATCTTTCAATTTTATATGCCTATATTTTACGTTTACTAATTTTTTTTCATATTTTATCTATATTGTGTATATTTTAAAATTACAACTCTTATTTCATGCATCATATCTACATCTACATATTTAAATATAAAAGAACACTTCAACAAATATCTGACAATTTTAATATTTTAATACTTAAACATTTTTAAATCTTCACATAGGTATATTTTATTACATATCCAATATCAGTAGACCCTGAATTTGTACATAAGTAGGTATAGTAGAGTACATAGATTTTTTTTCTATCTTCTTTCTGATTGTGATATTATCACATCCTGTATTCATCCTGTATTCATTATATATTAAGTGAAACTAGAGTATTTTTCGTTTTAATTCCGATAGTTCCAACCTTTGACAGCTGTTTCGTGGTCACCCACTGATCAGAAATGATTTATGGAGCTCTCGAAATCAAAACGAATTCACTCAAGAATTAGTACCGTGAAGGCAAGACAGATATAACAGAAAGTTACTTATGACATCTACAGTCAGCATTCCTCATAACGTACTAGAAACTTCATTGAACCTTGGGTTGGTAAGAACAACGAATTGTTGGCTGACTGTCCATTTGTAGATAAATATCTACTTTGGATTCCTTGGTTCGTGTCAAATTGAGTTTCAACTAGTGACTGTAGATGTCATAAGTGACTTTCTTTCATATTTTTATATCCTTGTATTGGTACATCACCATATTTTACACATAGTTTACAAATGAACCTTTGTTGAATACGTCCGCAAACAAGCAGTATTAACTGCTTCGTGGTATATTCTTTATTCATAACCATAATTTATGCGTTGATGTCAACTCTGTATCTTTGCATTGGTGAATAAATTATTATTATTAGGTTATTAATTCTGATGACTATTTACTTTTCAAGATAAAGCAATTTTCTACTCATATAACTGAAATGGCATTCAGCGTACGGATATGTACCGTCCTTGGTGATCAAAAACACATATTCACAAACTGTATTAAATATTTTATTTTTTTTGAAAATTGTATTCCAACAATTTTTGACAATCAAATGGTCTTATTTTGACATATTACCATTGTAACAACATTGATTTCCTGGAATATTTTTCCTCCAGAGTATCATGGAAGTGATTCCACTGGACATTTTCTGTCGGTAGTAACGTGATTAAATAGTAACGCAAAATAATTTTCCAGAGATTGTTAATATGTTCACAATTCTCGCATTATAAATGAAAAGAGATATGATTCAAAAAATACAAATTACCAAACTATACTAATCCAACAAATATTTACACATATTTCGATTTGATAAAAAAATTTTATTCTCATTCTTACACTATCTTTCTTTGCGAATATTGAGCCGAACACAATTCAGTTGGCTCCATCAAATGCTTATGTTTGAGTGAGCAAATATAATATTTCGATCACATTTTGTTGAGCTTGATTCTGGATTGACAGTCCAAAAAGACTTTCTTCTGAAGAGTGTTTAGGAGCATTCTGAACTATTTTTGTCAGCCAAGGCAAGACAAGGTATTGGCGTTGTTCCACAACTGGTAGCAACTGGTAGCAACGTAACTAGAGCATCTAACTGTCTCCCTAGTATCTCAGGGCTGACAAGGGATCAGGCAGAGATTTTCTTGAAGGAACAACTAGATCAGGAAGTAGAAAACTAAAAAAAAACAATTACCAAGGCATTCGAAGTGACATGTCCTTTGAGAATGGCCCCAAAGCACCGGGTTCGCTTGTGGAACCAGTCGTTGAAGGGCCTGAGGCAAGTGACCTGAAAAGCTTGTAACGAAGTCATTTATGAGGGCAAGAAGGACGCGTGGGAAAACTACAAAACCGCGAGAAGAGAGTTCAGAAAGTAGCGAAGAAAAAGTAAAAGAGCTAGCCTAAGGTCTTACTGTGGGTAAATCAACTTCCTAACGAAATCCGCCAGACTCGTGGAAATCCTGAGCAACGAGAAAGAAAGTTTCATAACAACCAAGGAGAAAGCAGATGGGACAGGTACACTTCCCGGGCGGTGTCGAAGGCGACCAACGGGCTCTGCCAATAGAGCAGTCCGCTATGGAGACTGGCAACTGGCAGAGAGGGATGCCCTAGGCAGTGAACGAGTCCAACCCATATAATGCAGCAGGACCTGACAGAATTTTCCCAGCAATGCTACAGAGAGGACTGTAACTTCTTACCCCAATCTTGAGAAGGATATTCCTGCCCAGTATAGCGCTGAATTACGTTACAGACATCTGGGAATCAGCTAGAGTATTATTTTTCCTCAAGGTAGGGAAAAGAGATCACAGAATAGCAAAGTACTTCAGACCCATCAGCATAACACCGTTCATGCCTAAAACTCTGAAAAAAACCTCTAACGGTGAGCCCCTTCCACAGAAATCAACAAGCATACAGAAGGGGAAATTTGACTAAAGAGGCCCTCCACACCATAGTGTGAAGGATCAGAAGGACATTAAATTTCAAAGGAGTTTCATTAGGAGTACTTCCCGATGTGGAAGCCGCATTTGAAACGGCAAAAACAGCGACTATTATCACACGTGAAAACTGGAACTGAATATACAGGGTGTCCGGTAAACCTTGTACAATATTGAAACTGGTGATAGACCAGGTCATGACTGTTCAGAATATCGGAATTTCACCTCAGTAAAAATATCACCGTTTTCGAGATAATGGGTATTTTAAGAATTTCTGGAAAATCGCTACCAGATTTGAATTTTATCAATTTTTTAAAAAAAGTTTGACATTATTATCTGAAAGAAACATAACTAATTGGAAGTGGACATTCATTTCAAAAGAATGCTCATTTTTTCCAGACTCTACCATGGTATAAAACAAACTATAATTATTTTTAGAAAAAGTGGTTTCCATTGAATTAGGCGTGGTTTCAATCTAGGCTTCTATCAACTTTTATTCAAGAAAAAAAAGGAAACTACCCAACACCAAAACTATGTCACAATCACACTCGACGCACGTTTCGCCAACAAATTTAGCATCTTCAGGAGCTAAAAGTAAGCTTTTAAGATTTTAAGATTGAGACGTAGTTTAAGTGTTTGGATATTTTATTTTTTTCTTGAATTGAATTTACACCAAAGGTTCCAAAATAAATCATTTATTTGATAAACTTTTATACTTACGCCCAAAAATTATTTTATTTAGAATTAAGAAGATAAAAAGTGTAATTATTAATAATAAAGAATGCTTGCTAGCATTAAATAGTATGTCAATAAAATTAACTTTTCATGTAATTAGGCCTAATGGAATTATCAAAATTAAATGTCGATTATCCGACATGGCACCGATTAATACGAATTCTTATGATAAATGTCGCAATTGTCCAACATCCAGATTCCAACGAAGTTTCAGAGACCGACAGATATACAGGGTGTAACTAAATAAGTGCAAACTTTTTTAAGAGATGAATCCTTGTTGAAAATTAAAAACTTTTGTTTGAACAACTTCTATCGTAGTTTTTTGAAATGATTCCGCTTGTTTCATTCTGTGGTATTCATTTCTTTGTCATGCCGTACATACATGCCGTACATACTTCATACTCCCCGAGAATATGCGCAAATGCATAACATTTATGGTGAATGCGGAGGTAGTGCTACTGCTGCAGCAGCGCTTTATGCAGAACTATATCCGATTGCACATTGCCGCTCATAGAATCGCTGATTTGGGGGCTATAACCTTTAATGCATTTGAAAAGGTTCTTCTTGAAAATATGTCGTCTCTGCGTAGGATTGGATGGAAAATAACATTTTTGTAATATTATTCAGTGCGATGTTCAATAATCGTTATTGTGGTTTATTGTGTATGTTGATTAAAAAAAAAAGTTAAATTAGTATTTACTTCATTACATCTCATTGAATGCATCTAAGCAGTTGATTCGTTATTACTCATAATTATTTAATCATTTCATCTTGATAGGATAAAAATAAAAGACATTACTGACAAAGTCTAATGGAGTTGATTTTTGCTCAGAATAACTCACACTCTAATATTATCGAAATTCTACTCCTTCCAAAAATAATGATCGTATGTTTTATACCATACTGAAGCCAGGACAATATGGGCATTCTTTTGTAATGAATATCCAGTTCCACTTGGTTATGTTTTTTCAAACAATAATGTCAAACTGTTGTTAAAAAAATTGGTGAAACTCAAATCTGTCATTTTATTCTCATTTCTTGAAAAATTGTTTTGTTTTCTGAAAAACTGTTTCTTACGTCTGAAAGCATCACTCATCAGTAATCTTCAGCAGCAAAGATATTTAAATCATCCCAATTTGTATACATGGCATTAAAAAATCCAAGGTGAGGTTGTGATTTTCCAGAAATTAAAAAAATGCTCATTATCTCGAAAACTGAGATTTTTACTAAGGTATAATTCCGATATTCTGAAAGGTCATGATCTGGTCTATCACCAGTTTCAATATTGTACAAGGTTTACCAGACACCCTGTATTTGTAGACATTTTTTATTTCAATGGTGGAAATCGGAAATCATTCATTCTCCAATTTTGTGGTAGCTGATAAGTCGCTTTAACTCCAGAAGAAGAAGATATAAATTTATTCATGCCACCTACAGGAAAAACGCCTTGAAAGCTCCATAGATCAGCCAGTTCCAATAAAATGCCAAAATGTAAAACATACAAGCTAACGTCCAAAGAAGGAATAATAATATTTTCTCAAAAATTTTGATACGATGAGTTAGTAGATGCTGCAAAATCATTCAAAATATTGAATTTAGACTCAAGTGCTACGAATCTGAAGCTGATTTAATTACATTTCGTGACAAACATTTTACAGGAACGAAAGTATCAGATGCTCGTACGCAATCGCCAATTCATCTTGAAAAAGATTCTGCAAGTCCAGTTATAGCTAGGTTTTCATTTATCACCAACTGAATGAAGACGGGTACTGAAAATTATTTGACACCCAACCCCAAGGACAAGATGTCTGTTCCAGAAGAGACATTGAGATAATATTCTGCAGATAAGAAAGAAATTGGAGAAAATAGTTATACTTATTTTTAAAATGTATTTTTCAACAAATTACTATCCAAAACGAACTGAAGTGACTTCCACCAGGAAAATATCAATCATCATAATCTTACTACCACAAAATCCTTTATCTCGCATTTGTCCTGTTCTGTATCTCTACTCTCATTTTCCATGTCAGATTATTCATGAGGTTCACTTTCATCCTCATTTCCATTTTTATTATTTTCATTATTTTTTTCTCCCCCATTCGCAGTTTGGATTATTACAAAACCACTATGACTTTTTTTTCTCCTGTCTTTTTTCTGTTTTTTTTTTTCATATTGTTCTTCAAGTAAACTAAAAAACCGACGATCAGTAATTCAATTTCTAAGAATTAAAGCTTTGCACACTTGTCTGTAACCTGAAGACATCAGGAACTGGCTAGATAGTCCGAAGAACTCACACCGTTCTGTACTCCGTCACACCTTCATCTTATAAAATTCGTGTTTTCATGGCACATTCAGAAGAGTTTCCGCCTCGACCTCCGGTTTTGGCAAGTATGCCATTTAAAAACCACTCATTTTATAAATTCCATACAAAAAAAACTATTTTGAAATCCTATTTCGAAAACGTGTCATAGGATCGATAAGTAAATAGGACTGTTATAATAAGGATGCCATTATCTACAACAGTAGTAGAGCAGGTGTGTGAATATAGTTGCTCGTAATTATGCTCTCTGGCCTTCATCCGAACAATTTTAAATCGTCAAATATTGACCACCGGGGAAGTAAACATTCCTCCTTTATATGAACTCGAAGGTAACTACTATCTGTTTTTGATAAGGGCGTAGTACAGTGTACATTTGATTATTTCCATCCAATTTCGACTTGTGGAGTACCTATATTCGCTTGCCATCTGAAAAAGGCGATTGTTTTTGTTCGAGTCGATTGGGAGTTGCTTTCACCAACGGTCATTAGAATATTAAAATTAAACTATGTCCGACGAAATAAAATTCTGAAATGGATACTTCAAGCTAATGAAGAACAAGAATAAATATTGCAATCCCAATATTCCAGTCAAATCGATTCTAGGGATAAAAAACTATATTGTATTTCCAAGATTGACAGCTCATTGGTTGGACATAATTTCAACTTTAATTAACAAATTGTTATAACTCATATTGGATCAATATTGGTTCAATGATATTTACCAATATCGATAAAACAATATTGTTTTCACATTGTTTTCAACATCTGAAATTAATATTGCAATCCCATTATTCCCTTCATATCTATTCTAGGAATAAAAACTATATTGTATATCCAAGTGTGATCACACATTGGTTGAATATTATTTCGCCAATATCCAACAAAACTTATCAGTTAATATTGGGTCAAAATTGGTTCAATAATATTTATCGATATCGTTAAAACAATATTGTCTCCATATTGTTTCCTACATCTAGATTAGGATGAATTTTGAATATTGGCCGAATATTCAATAAAACATATTAAAATTATATCATGATAAAACCTAGATGGCTCTACATATAGAACGTCTTCTGAAACCTACAAAGATATATTAAATACTTCCCATTACTTGTATCCAAAACAGCTTACTCAATGGTCATGCGATCAAAAGGCAGACTCTGGTGTCACCTTGATCAACTAAAAGACATTTAATAATTCACCAAGGTATATTCATTTCCACCAAATTATCCAAATGATGTTGAACCAATATCGATAAATGTTTTGCTTCAAGAATATCTCACCAATACTATTTTTGAAATGCCTAAACTATATTCGACCAATATCGCATAATGTTCACATTTTACTCCTCGACAATATAACGTTTGAATATTGTGCCATTTTTGTCAGAATATTGTACCAGCGATATTATACCAATATCGCCGAATATTTTGAGGCCAATATTGCTTCGAGAATATTTTGCCAATATTGTACAAGTAATATTGGACCAATATCGCCGAATGTTCACATTTGTTTTCTCGCCAATATTGTATTTTAAATATTTCGCCAATATATTCACAACATTGTACCAATATTTTACCAATATAGGTGTGCTACTTGGGAATCATCAAGTTCTTACTGCAAATTCCACATATTTGCGAATGATACACAAATTTACTTCACTTTTTAACTGGACGAAATGCAAGAAGCCAATGATAAAATTAAGGAATACCTCGAAACCATGTTTTCTTCATCGAACAAGCATCTACTTAAAATAAATGCAAATGGGTCCAGTGCCATTGTAATTGGTAACGATGCCCAAAACCGGGAAGCCTGGCACACTTGCAAATCAAAATAGGGACTGATACGCTAAAGTTCAGTGAATGCTGTAAAAACTGAAAAGTTACGTATATCATATTCTTCATTGAAAATGGTATACCAGCAAAGATCGTTTCTTAACGTAGGAGTAAAAAAATGTTAAGTGACACTTTGATTTTATCTCATTTCAACCATTGCGACATTGTCTACTCTGCATGTATTGACTGTGCTGACGCAAGTCGTATCCAAAAAGTTCAGAACTGTTGTTTGCGAATGATTCATTGGATAAAAAGAAAAGAAAGAATTTCTCCCAAACTCAAAGAGACAAAATGGCTGAGTATGTACAACAGACGAAAACTACACACTCTCACATTTTATTATAAATTATTGAAGCTCAAAATTCCAGAATAGTTGTATAGCAAAGTAACTTATCTCACAGATGTTTAAAATTTAAACCTTAGGCAAAAAAATATGATTAACATACCAGCTCACAACAAACAAATTTATAAACGGTTTTTTACCTATCAAATCTCTACCTGCTGCAAATTCCTGGATGTTCCTAAGTTTTTATTGACAGTAAATACTTCCAAAAAGAATATAAAAACCTCATTGTTTGATGGGCAGTGAATTTTGAAATTTTGTATGAATCACGATTACTGAAAAATTCTGCAAAAGCAGCTTATTAACTGTATTCGTTGTTATGTTACGCAATGGTTTTGTTTTTTTTATGGTTGATGTGGAACAATCGGTCCTTCGACCTAACATCCAACCAATTAGTTGCCATTTTGTAATGAGTTCATGAGCCACTTATGTAATTAGTTCAATAATTGTATGGTGAATAATTATCATTATTATTATATCAAAATTTCTGATTAAATATCTGAAATTCAGTTTACATAGAAAATGAGCGAGGTCCTCTTGACACTGTATAACAGTAAAGTTGGTGCTCATACTAGAACAATTTTCAACCCGATCAAAGTTTCATTGAGCTCCTCAGATATATTTTAGATGTCCCGCCTCGAGAGGCTCTAATCGTTTCTGAAGTGCTGGCGGAGACCGCGTCAACTAACCCCGAAGCAACGCCCGTATTCGAGAAATACCTCGACCCTCTTGCCACCAGGATACAAATGACAAACGAACCCGTACAACCATCCACAAAGGGTCAGTCGAGACCGAAAATAGTAACAGGACTCCTTCGCCTCAGGTTTGGTTATGGTATTCAAATTCCAGTCGAGTCTTCTGGCCGAGATGAATATGCACGGGGCGGAAGAGATTGCCTTTGAAGGTAATTTCAGCCATTCGAGGAATTTCGTTCGACTCATTGACTCCGTTCTGATAAATTTACCGGAAGGATTAGAGTTACGGAATTAGCGGGCCTATCATAATTGGTACATCCGATTGTTAACTTCCCAACTTGAAAATGTTAGTCGAGTGGCGATCATGTTCATCTGTTTTGTTTGAATAAGAGACTTGCGTCGTTATTATTGGAGGAACGTTGGACAAAAAAAGTGTGAACACATTTTTATTTCAATATTTCTGTCGAAACAATCAAACCACATATAGAATTTATCCATTTATTAATTTCGAAATTGTAAAGAGTTAAAGATATTATCTTATAAACTCTATTTTACATTTATTTAGTGATTGCTATAAGGAAATTCAGAAAATTTTGTATACGAAGAAAGTCAATTATAGTTTATCCAATCTCTGTTGAATGAGCTGTAAAACCAGATTAAAAGTCAATGACTTCGCCTCTTTGGACGTACTTGCCGACCATAGAAATTTGCGAATATAATGAGTCTTGTTCTCATAATGAATAGAATTGAAGGAGTACGCGTGTATTTGTACGTTGCTCGTAACTTATTGACAAGTTATCTGACACACCGAAAACAAGTCGTTCAAAAAAATAGATTGAGAAAACATCAGGAAACATTGATAATTTATTTGCTGGTAAGGCTATCTTATATACACATCAAAGTCGAGGCAAGACTCAATCATCATAATCCTCCGAATCAGACGAACCACCCATATTCATGATTAATAGTTGAATGGATGACAAAAGGAAATATTCACGTTCTTTTGAAATCACATGTAAAGTGCATTCTGTCCAAAGATCTTTATATTCCCTCCTAAGATTCTCCTAACATTTTCTACTACTCCTCCGCTTAGATTTGGACATTGATTGAATTTTCTCAATTTGTTTTTTATAAATGCCCAAACCATTTCAATGGTGTTGAACAATAATACGGAGGTAACCTCAGAAGCGTATAACCAGAATGTTCACAAAGTTCATCAATAATGTATTCTTTTTCAAAATTTTCATTTTTAATTATACGTAGTAATACCTCCTTCGTGGCTTTTTGGAGAATATTAAATTTTTTATAAGCCATAAATTCCAAAATAACTCCTTTTTTGTTGCTTCCGTCAGTATTTTCATCTATTGACACGAGTGGTATGACGCATTATCCATTACAATAACAGAAGTTGATGGTAAATTTGGTAATAATTGTTCACTGAACCATTTTTCGAATAAAGTGGCAATCATATCCTCATGATAATAGGCTGAACATTTTTTTATTTGTTTTGCTGACAACAGCAACGCGTTTGGTAAAAACCATCTTCTTTACCCGCGTGTACAATAATTATACGTTTTTCTGGAACATGGTGCTTGGAGACAACAGTTTTGGGAGTTATCTACCCATCCATACCGAATCACATCATGACTATCAAACCAAGTCTCGTCAAGATATACTATATGTCTCTTCGATTCCCGATGTTCTTTTATTTGTCGCAACCCAGATAACACAATATATCCTATGGATATCCATTTTATGTCCAATTCTGGTCGGGATATCCTTGGATCTGAAATGGATATTCATGGGATATCCATCGAAGGATTTGAAATGGATATCCGTCAGCAAATATCCTATGGATATCCATAAGATATCCGCAGTAATTATGGATGTGATTGAATTGCGAGACAGATTTTGATATTATCCATTTCTGAGTACCTTCCATGCTCGTACACGAATAGAAGCATGTGAAGGATACTCTTATCTTTCGTTTTCCGACTGGATTTGAAATTGATATCCATAAGATATCCGTGGATGAATTTGAAAGGATATCCTTCAGAAGATGTCCTATGGATATCCATAAGATATCCGCAGTAATTATGGATGTGACTGAATTGCGAGACAGATTTTGATATCCATTTCTGAGTACCTTCCATGCTCGTACACGAATAGAAGCATGTGAAGGATACTCTTATCTTTCGTATTCCGACTGGATTTGAAATTGGTATCCATAAGATATCCGTGGATGGATTTGAAAGGATATCCTTCAGAAGATATCCTATGGATATCCATAAGATATCCACAGTGATTATGAATGTGATTAAATTGCAAGACAGATTTTGATATTATCAATTTCTGGGTTTCTTCCATGCTCGTAAACGAATTGAAGCATTTGAGGAATAATCTGTATCTTTCGTTTTCCGACTGGATTTGAATTGGATATCTATGTGATATCCGTTGATGGATTTGGAATGGATATCCTTCAGCAGATATCCTATGGATATCCATAAGATATCCACAGAAATTATGGATGTGATTAAATTGCAATACAGATTATCAAATTATAAATTTCTGAGTTTCTTTCATGCTCATACATGAATTGAAGCATTTGAAGAATACTCTTCTCTTTCGTTTTCCAACTGGATTTAGAAGGGATATCCATAAGATATCCGTGGATGGATTTGAAATGGATATCCTTCAGCATATATCCTATGGATACCCATAAGAAATCCGCAGTAATTATTGATGTGATTGAATTGCAAGACATATTTTGATATTATCAATTTCTGAGTTCCTTCCATGCTCGTTCACGAATTTAAGCATTTGAAGAATACTCTTATCTTCCGTTTTCATACTGGTTTTGAACTGGATATCCTTAAGATATATGTTGACGGATTTGGAATGGATATCATTCAGAAGATATCTTATGGATGGCCATAAGCTATCCAAAGCAAATATCGATGAGTTTGAATTGCAAAATTAATTGACATATGGACTGAATTATTTGAAAACATATCATTTTTCGTTTTTCTACTGGATTTGAGATAGATATCCGTAAGATATTTGTCGATGACTTTGAAATGAACATCCTTCAGAAAATATCATTATGTAGGGCCGTAAGATACCCGAAGCATATACAATAAGGTTTAAATTGGAAGATTTATTTTCATGCTATCAATTCCTTAGTTTTTTTCATGTTAGTATATTATTATTTAGATTGCGTTTCATGAAAAAATTCAAATTGAATTCCTACTGGATTTCAATTGGATATCCATAAGATATCCGTGGATCGATTTGAAATGGAAAATATCCTAAGGATCGTCATAAGATATCCAAAGCAATCATAAGTATATTTTTTATGCTTTCTATTATTAGTTGTATACGAATTAACACACATATTAGGGACCTGCATTATTTATTATATTACTAATCCATTCTGTTGTCAAAAAAAAATCAGTTCGTTGATATCTAAATTTGTTTCATTTCTTATGAAAACACCTCCATAATTTCCTTAATTTCTCACACAGAACTGTCGATTCTTAGTAATCCTATTGATTATGCACATTTCCCTATTCCATTATAAAATTAAAACAAATTGAAATATTTCAAAAATTAAGTTTCTCAGGAATGAAGATGTTGCTATGATTACTTGTCCAAAGACATTTTTGACCTATTTTGCCACCTACTGTGATTTTTCATACATGTACTTGAAATTATCCCTTGGTGATAATGTTGTGCATGTTTGGTGTATATATAAAAAATTAAGAATTCTACGTCACATTACGGAAGTTACAGAGGTGTTCCTTGAGAACCGAGACTCACTGTATATTAGAAGGGACTATGAATTCGATATTTTCCAACCAGTTATTTTTCGATTTATTAAATAATTTTTAGATTTTTCCTGGCGCACGGTCATTGTTCTTGATGTTCACTTTCACTACACGAACAAGATAAACGCACAACTTCTTCAGCGTTCATCAGGGAAGAAGCAGGAATAATAGTATGGCGATTGATTCAGGACACCCTAAGTATCAACATAGCAAATGACATCGTGAAAAACTCTCTTGTCAGATTTCATTGGACTTTAGGTGCATTTAGTCAACATCATTTTAAAATTGTGCTTAAATTTATGTTAAAAGCGAAAGTTGAGTCTGTTAAATCAAATGGCACCGTTTATACAACAATGTTAAGTTTATGCTAAACACCTTTGATGTTGCCGATATGTTTATGATAATGCTTATGCTCACTGAGGAAAATCGTGCTATTAAAGTTTTTGCTAAGACATTTCTTGCTATCATAATAAGAAATACTATTACTATGACAAAGTGTCGAATAGTACCAGCACATTGAAATCCTACGGCAGCGAAAACGATTTTGCTGGAGGTGATTTTTCTGCCACAGAAAAGTATACTGCTGTCACTCTTAGGCAATCGGTCTGGGACAGAAAGTTTTATTATTAGAACATTTTAATCTTATAACTGAATAATCACTAGCGAGTTAAATGCCTGTGGCTGTACGGTTTCTGCTTACTATAAGTGGAAAATCGCATAGATTTTCATCCACTTACTGTAATACAGTTGTCAACCAGCCACTAAAATATTACTGGATGAACCCGTTTACCATTATGCTATGCTTTGCTATGATTATTCGATGTTTTGCTGATATTTGAACGGAAATTACCTCTTTCACGAACACAACAAATATTTTTAGGTCGTTTAGTGCGAATGAAAACGAAGAAACAGAATCATTCTCTGGCTGGTGGTCGTTTGGACAAGACAAAGATTAGGTTATTGTTCTTGGCTTCGTGTTTGTGCACGTGTATGCTTTTGTTTCCGGCTAATTCATATTTCATAGTCTATGAGTACTGATTGGGAATAACGCCGCTGTGAGGTAATCAAGTTTAGTTTTGTGTGTAAGGCCTCTTTATGCAGGTGTGGTTGTCTAGTTTGCGGTCTCACGGCAAAACATTGAGCGTTTCCGTGTGGTGCCTTGTACCTTTTTATGCAAGTTGCAACGGTTCGAGAAGCTTTAGTGCAGTATGCTATCAGAGCAGAGAAACAAGTATTTTGTATTATTTATTAAAATTTCGCAAGAAGCGTTTCGTGCCGTTCGACTGCAAACCATATAACCACAAGTGCATAAATGAGGTCTCAGAGAGTAGGTATCTTTCTACCTAATGGCTAACAAGATTATTTTACAAGAATGGGAGCTAGCGGAATTAGAATGTTTGCTCTTTATGAATTCTATACAAGTGGTTGAAATTGATGAACCTATGTTTGGGACATCCTGGAGCAAAAAATATTGCAACCATTGCTAGCAGGTAGCAAACTTGCAAATCTACAATTGAAACTATTACTTATAGTCTAGGTAGATGCACTCGTTAGCAGTAGCTGGAACAGTACCCCATTAGTTCTAGGTGGATGCATTCACTAGCGGTAGTAAAGTCAGATACCTACGACTGAGACAACCTTGTAGTCATAAGTAGGTGCAATCGCTAGCGGTACCAAAGTCAGATACCTACGACTGCAACAATGCATCATAGTCATAACTAGGTGCACTCACTTGCGGTAGCAAAGTTCGAGAAAATAAGTTATTCGACAAAATCTAGTAATCCCAAGCGAGTTGTAATCAGCAAAGTCGACTTTATAACCACAGGTGAGAACTCGCTTGTCCCCTATGCTATTAGAGTTTCTTGCTGGGGTTATTCGATTTTTAGCTGGGGTTAGTAAAATTTTTCCTCAGTGTAAAGTTGACTAAATCCACCCTTTGTCAAAGAGATTATATCAATTCCAAACCAAATTAAAACAGACTTTTCTGCAAGTTTTGATAACGGAGACCATAATGTCAGCATTTTTTGAAAAAGAAACTGGAAATCAAAAAAACCCAGGAAACCTTTGAAAAAAATTATTTTTCCAACAAAATCAAAATTCCAATCATTTCAGGTGTTGCATAGTTGCGTGTTGTTGAGCTGATGCTATTGTGTTTTGCATTTTTATCATTCAATTGTGAGTCAAATTAATTAACATTTCATCATTTGAGAAGATACACCTTGAAGAAAAAGGTATGAGACTGTGTATTTCAATAATTTGCATTCGAAACGATGTAGAGGTATGGATAACTTCAAGAAAGGAAAAAAAAACTTTATCTCAAAAATCAAATTAACAAAAAAAAGGATGGAATTGAAGCGATTAGCTGAAGAATCTCCATGTTTTGCTAACTCAGATGACGTCTGTTCCATATTACTTTCAACATCATAGTAACTTAGCACATGATAGGAAAACTACCGAAGAAGCTATAAAAACTTGGCTGAGAAGAGCCAAAGAACCCTGAAGAAAAAGGAAACGCTGCAGGATCAGTATGATACCCAAGAAATAGTGTTCTACTCTTTCCATGAATTTATTTTTGAAGTTTTTTTCAAAGGCCGATAGCACTTAAGTTTCATTTCATTATCGTGCTCGAATAAAAAATTCAGAAGAAGTTTTTGATGAAGGTGATTATATGGACTCATATTCCTTATGAAAATGCACGCCCACTCATCCCAAATGAAGATAGAACTTTGTGAAATAATAACCGACATTTTCCCTGAATACGAATCCGCGCCGATTCCCACTCCTCAAGGATGACTCGAAATATTTAGCAGGCTTCGCGCACGCCAAATTGTATAGCCGTGTTCTATATCATGTTTCTTTAATCTAAGTATTTAACGCTCTGCTATACATTTACGTGCATTTCAAAAAGTCAGTGTTTTGCGTCAGACTTCACTCGGAAATTGAAACCTCATTAGATGAAATATTCTGCCCTACAAAAAATCTGACACATTGTCGTGAAGAAGTATTTTGTATTTTCATTTTTTGTACACACCTATAGAAGAAAGCCCTACTTTCCGAACTTTTTCTGAGCAAATCAACAGCGCAACTTGAATCTTTCACTATGAAATGAAAATAAATTGACAGCAATATGATCAATACACTCAATTCTGGTGCGAACATATTCAACACCCACTCTTAAATTCATTTCGTCCTAGAATCGCTTTTAGCGTTGAAAAGCTTTCATTTTATATTATATTCTCGTAGCATTTTAACGCCTCGTTCACTGAAAGTGCTCATGAAAAAATTAAATATCACATCACAATTTATTTCTAGTGTTTCCTTGCAGTCGAGTTGGAGACAACTTGTTAGTGCCAGTCAAATAGTCTGTATTCAACATTTGAAAATAAGAAATGAAGATATGGATATTTCATACGAGTATAAATAAGCCCATGATCGTGAATACAGTCCAAGTTAAGGTTGTTCACCATGGGGATATTCCGAAACGGTAGCATATTGTTGTGAAAAGATGAAATGAATTTCATGTGAATTAGAAAGATATAAATAACACTATAATTTTGCCTGTTTTATTTCTTTTTCTTCTTTCTTTAAGTTATATTACTCTTCAATTCATGTTGGTATTATCTGGAGCACAAAGAACTTCTTTCATCAGTTTGAATCTTACATGTATTTAATTATTAACTAACTTGGAATTTCGTGATAGAGTCAAAATTGTTTATTCTAAAATTAACAGACATCCAGTATACAGTTTGAAGGGATGTTGGGAAGTGTCAAAACGAAAGTCAAGTAGACAGGATTTGAAAATGAACGAAATCAAATGATATCAAACTGATATTTGTAAATAATAAACAGTCAGAATATGTGGTAGATATAGAATAGATATCAAGCTTGAGAAAAGTGTTAATTTTAAATGATAGGGTAAACAAAGTGAACAGTTAAATAAAAATTTGTGACTGGCTGAAATGTGAAGAAAAATTCGAGGACCAGTTGCCAGGGAAAAGAGAATAGTTATTTTTGTATCTAGTGCGCGAAATGCTACTTTTGTGATCGAGAACTGATTTTTTTTAACGAGGCGCAGCCGAGTTAAAAAAATAGTCGAGATTACCAAAGTATTTCGCGCATGAGATGCAAACAAAATTTTTTCTACAAACGTCAAAAATATTGTTCTGAAATAAGTAATAACTATGAAAAATAGTATTGAACTGGCTTAAATAATTTTTCCAAATCAAGTAATTACTGTAACTATGGAAATAAAATGGCATTTGTTGACTATTATTTCAAAGTGACAGTTCTTGATAATTATTTTGGAGTGACTTTTTATTCGCGTCAATTTCGTGCGTGATATTTATTATTGTAAAAGAATGGAAATTTCGAGCGACGATGAACTAAGCAGTACCCTTGATAGATGCGGCCAGTTCCGTAATTTCCAACCTTTTACCGGAGAAATCGAGGCGGCAGTATGAAAATGCATATCAGCAATTTTATCTGGTTTAGGAATAAATATTGGTTCGTGCACTGGCTGCACCATTAATGTTAACATTGTAAATAATAAATAAAATTAGGTAGTGTAAAATTTTCTCACAATTTGAGAGCCTTAATTATTGTTCTACATTAATAAATAAACGATTTCTTGTTTTTTGCTTGATTGAGGAGTTGAGGACCATATAGGTTAGAATATGAAAATCCCATATAGTTTACATGCAGTGCGCGAAATATATTTCGCACATTACTTCGCGCACGGTGTCATGGTAACGAATGAAAATGAAAAAAAGTGCCACTTGAATAATACAAATATATATATATATATATATATATATATATATATATATATATATATATATATAAAATACTTAAAAGAGTATAAGGAACAAAGGGAGCCCACTATGATGAAAGGAACTCTTCCATTGTATAAAACAAATTGTTAAATAAATATTCCTTCAAAGCTTTTCGGAATTTGAAGTAGGATACTTCTTTGTTTGATATTGAAGAGTAAGTGATTGTATACCTTAATCCCATTAGAAACGGGGCCATTCTGGCATATATTCAAGTGATTTTGAGGTCCGTACAGATGATGGCTAAACCTTGTTGGGTAATTGTGTATGTCATTATGACAGGGAATGATATTTCTGCTTTTGTGTATGTAGCAAGAGATTTCCAGTATGTATATGTAGCATAATGGAAGTATTTTTAAATTTTGAAGAGAGGTCTGCACGATTCTCTTTGATTTTTCTTCAGCATTGCACGTATGCATTTCTTCTGGAGCACAAATAGTTTTTGTACTGAAGAAGACATGCCCCAGAATAATATGCCATACGATAGTCGAGACTGTATTTCAGCAAAATAAATATTTTTTTAGAACATGAAGGTTGAGCACTCTGTGATTTGATACAGCTTACAGTTCAGAGTTTTTCTTGTATTGCTTATATGTGGATCCCAGTCAAGTGTGTCGTTTATAGTTATACTTAGAAATTTAATATTGTGACATTTCTCTAGAGTCATTTCCCCAAAATTTATTTCTGTTTTCGGCTGTTCTCTGTTTTGTGTGGTAAATCAAAAATTGGGAAAACCATAGAATAATTTTTTCCATGAGGTTATTACATGCTTGTTGATGGAGATTGAGTGAGTGTTTTGATACCAGTATAGAGAGATAATCAGCATATAATGTTAATTTGAAAGGTGCAAGATATTTTACGATATCTGCTACATAAATGTAGAACAAAACTGGCGCAAGCACACTTCCCTGAGGGACTCCAACTTCCACATGGGCCAGACGAGAACGAGATACTATGTTTTGACCTCCTTCTTCATTGCAAGATATCTGAACGTATTGCTTTCTATTTGTCAAAAAGGACCTGAACCAGCTTAACACAGGACCTCTAATTCCATATGACCAAAGCTTATCAAGCAGCCGATGATGTGGAACACAATCGAAAGCTTTACTTAAATCGCAGTATATGCAGACAGGACTTTTTTTGCATCTAAATCATTGAGAATATTATTATAGGTTTCTATTGTTGCTGTAGGTGTAGATTTTGATTTCCTAAGCTTGAATCTTGCAATGAAGGAGTTTAGCCTCTCAAGCATGCAGTATTCAAAGAGTTTGGAGAAAACTGATGTTATTGATATGGGTCTGCAGTTGTTCATAATATTTTTATCTTTTTTTTGTGAAGTGGGATTACTTTCGCCATTTTGAGAGCATCAGGGAACGTACCTGTTTCTAATGAAAATTTATTATGTTACTTATGGGTTTTAACAGCTCATTTTCGAATTATTTTATAATATTGTTGGGTAGGTCATCAGGCCCAAAGGAACGTTTATTTTTGAGTTTTGAGAAAATTGTTAGCATTTCTTCCATTGAAGAAAGATGCAGTTGAGGCTATGTTCAAACTTATTGTGGTCAATTTGTGGGATCTCGTCTATGACTTGTTTTAGAGCATCTATAAAAAAACTATTGAAGATATTGGCAATGTCCTCTGGACAGGAGAAAACTTTATTTTCATGAGAGATTTTTAGTGTGGGTGTTTTTGTGCTACTGTTATTTTTAATTTTATTTATAACTGTCCAGGAAGTTTTACTTTTATAATCAGAAGATTGAATTATTTTGTCATAATGATTTTTTTTACACGATTCTATAAGAACAATATCAGAATGCTATCCAGACTAAAACAGGATACATCATACATACACATTTTAATCTAAAGGTTTAATCAAGCTATGAGAATATAAGTATCTGTATATAAATTATTTTTCAAGCAAACCGTAGGTACAAGTTTCGAGCTTTTTGGTTCTCATCAGTACGGCGTAGCCAAGTATGAGGATAAGCAATACTTGGTTGCACTCAACAGAAGCTTCTGGTTCTGACTCCGTTTGTTTGCTGTTTTTGCATGCAATCAAGTATTGTTTATCCTCACACTTCGCTACACCGTACTGATAAAAGCCAAAAAATTCGACATAGCCGATAGAACTCCATAGAATTTCATTCATAAAAAAACGGATCGTTTGATCTGAATCTGTATCGTTGAGATGGAAAGAGGATGATAGTGAGATCTATAGTAATTTGAGTAATTACTAGTCGAGAGCATATTTCATATAGCTTTCCTATTTCCAATGTATTTTTGCTTGATTAGTTGAATTACATGAAAGAATGAAATGTTTATAATACATATTTTATTGAGTTGACCGGTAACTTTATGAATTAATTTTTCACAAAGAAATCCGAAGAAAGTAACAAAATTCAAAACGTCAATTATTACAAATATAGTTTACTTAAAATATTGTGTACAGTAGTATTCCAGAATATAACAAAATAATTGTACAATCCCGAATGTACATAGGTAAACAGTTCAGCAACACAGCAACAATTCGAGATATTCATTGAATAAATAAAAGAAACACTTTCTAAATTGAATAACATGTCACTACTAGAACCAGCAGATATTTGGAAATTTCTATATACGCATCGCTGGTTCACATCATTTCTGTGAAGTTTGGTTCCCCTGGGAAAAACCTAGCCATAAAGTATTGTGAAGATGGTTTACGGACAGTGGTCACCACTGAATTTCTCTCTCAATTTTTTCCTTACAATCCATTCTATTTTGATTTCTATAGTCCGTTTCATCAAGGATAGCGGGACACCTGTCAGGGATTTTTCCAAGAAGTCGATATTATCTGCTTCAAGGTTGTGACTCTTTTCTTCAGGCGATTGATTTTCACTGTCATGGATTTTACTTTTTTCTGGGCTATGGATTTTTTTAAAATTTGCTTGCTTGAGTTTAAGATGAAGTTTTGAGGGAGATGCACTGAAAATATAAAATACATGAAATGAGAAAATATAAAAATAAAAATACATAAAATAAAATACTTCTATGGAAATTATTAAACAAAACTCAAATCCAATTTCCAAACTACTTCAAGTGATGTTTATTTTTCACTTCTCAGTTCAATCAAAGTGAGTACTGTCACCAGTCAATTGTATGCAAAGAAAAATAATTACTAGTATGTCTGTGATATCAATTTGGAAAGAATAGAAAATATCGCATATATGTCATTTATATTAAAATTTGATAGTTTTCTTGTAAAAAGTTGGCTTCATCAGACCTAAAATAAATATTTCAGTAGAATGGAAGAGTTCAATTGATATTAAACGGATTCTAAGTGTATTCAACATCCAACAAATATGATACATGCATAATAAAAATAAGCATTGAAATCAACTAACCTGTAATTGTGTCTCGTTTTGATATCTCTTCTTGCTCTTTTAATTTGTCCCCTATTACCTTCACTGTTGATGTTTCTCCATGTGTCCTTTTGAAACTTCTGGGGGAGTCCACAGATGAAGTGGTAGCATTGAAGGTGAGCTGAAATAGAATTATCATTGACTTATATTAAAATTATCCATAGATAAAAGGTGCGTTATATCAAAAACTATTGCTAATAACTTGAAACAATAGAATTCCTACCAGACGATGAGAAGTTAAAAACAAAAAAAAATCGCAATATCGACATAAAATATGTAATAAGTTTGGTGGGTCAATAACAATTTACTTTGGAGGTAAGTTGGGGTTACAAAAATTGAGTAAAGTATCAAATTCAGAGATCTTAGTTCAAGTCTTATTTGGAATCTTAAAATAATATTTGATAACAGGGGGCTTTCGAAAAATTATGAGAACATAAGTACTTGTTTTGACAAATAATAATAATAATGTCATAATGGGCTGAAGGACCTAGGTCAATGGCCTATTGGATCAATGTAATTGGTTCAATAAAGTTCATTTATTATATGTTTATTTAATAATAATACCTATTCCCTTCTCTACCTCCACAGGCTGTGTCTTGGATACAACACTCATAGGAGTGTTTATAAGGGAGTATTAATATTATTACATTACTATTATCATATCACATCATATATATCATGAATATATAAATTTCAAAATATAATCTTGCCCAAATGTTCACAAGTAAATTTTATGAGTATTATAAATTTAATATCTTACCTCACTGCAATTTCAATAGTAGGAGTGCAAGAAACTTGAAGAGTAACACCTGAAACATTGTCCTTGTTTTCAATAAAAAGTACTTCCAAGTTATCATCCATTTCGATGCGTTGGGGAATTCATGAAGAGTTCTGAAAAAAGTGTAAAATAGTTTGCATAATTTCAGAAGTAACACTATAAATTATCTGAATTCCTTAAAAACTACAAACCTTTATAAATCGTACATCATGAATGAATTGCACAAATTCTAAAGACTTGTTCATACCCTCGCGAATTTTGCAATTTTTCTGCAATTAAAATGGCTGCCAGTCCTGCCGAACCAATCGTTGATGCAGAACCATGTTGGCAGCTATTTTATTCGCAGAAAAATTGCGAAATTCGCGCTGGTATGAACGAGACTTTAAGTTTCAGGATTCCTACCTAGTACCTATGTGGTTAGGTTAGATTTTGTATATGACTCACCTTTCTTGGGTGGAAACTTCATCATATTTTCGTAAAAAAAGGCTTGGAACTGCATTTGGTTTCAACAACATTCGACTACCCTGAATATATACATCGTTTGGAGAAAAAAGTTTGCTATAAATGATATTTTTTTCACCCAGATGCTCCGCAGTAGGATCTCTTCCCAATGCTCTCATCCAAATGTCATGCATTGCTCTTTGCTCTCGTCAAACTAGAAATAATGTGCATAAGTCAGACATGAAGAAATAATAAGTATTAGTAGGTACTCAGTTTTATCAACGATATAATATTCCATTTACTTACTAAAAATAATGGATTCCAGGAATGTTTCCTTTGTTTCCACTCCATAGCACCAAGCACGTAATCATAGTAAAAATTAAAAACTGTAATTTACCACAGAAAAACTCGAAAACTAATAACACAATACACACTACTGACAGAGTACTAATATGTAAACCACATTTAAAATGACCACAATAAAATAAAACCGTCCCTGCCAAACTCAAATCCCTTCTCTTTGAACAATGGAAACTATTAACGCTGTTGAACGATCTAAAGAATTCGACGGAACTTTGAGCACGCTTCGCACTTTTGCAGTAATGCTAGATCATCTTTGCCCAAATCGCAACAACAAAGATAAAAGTTGCTGAAATTTGTCATCGCTGTAGCTGGTTATGAGCATGCGCATTGTCGCAATCATTCGACTTTTTATAACACTTTTCAGACAAAACGTAGACGGGATTAGCGATCTAGAGTAAGTATATATAATATATATCTATGACACTAACGAACAAGGAAGCGCCTTGTCTGATAGTGACTTTGATTTTGACGACTGAGACATATTTTGAGTGACGATTTTTCGGTTCATTATTTGATGTGTGATATTTTGATAGACCTAATTTGAAGATTTCCAATCAAAAGTTTGATCATCGTTGATGGATCTTGGGAAAATTCATATCTAGAGATTTTCTCATACAGTTTGCGATATTTGAAGCTTTATATTTTCGAGAAAATCTCCGTTCGCTCCGCGGATTTTTGAAGTTATGTCATATCTTCATCAATAAACCCACTGGAACAAGAAACTAGCTATCAGGCAGCAAACAGACCATCAAAGCTGTTACCAGGTTCTTCCCACTTAATAGAGGTTAGTATTTGCATTTGGGCTCTACTTATGGCCCCGTACAAGTGTAATCAGAAGTCAGACTGGTATTGTTTAGTCTAGGGTGCTTCGGTGCTGCAACTGCTACACTACGGTTTTATTGCTACTACTTTGCTACTGCTTCGTTGCTACTGCTCTGCTGTGGCTACTGCTCCGCTATTTCTACTGTGATTGTTCCTGCTCAACTGAAGTTTTTCCACTTTACATCTGTTGTTCAGTATTCCTTCTCTGTTCGTCTCCTATTATTGGTGTTCTTCGTTGATGTATTCGTCCCAGCTGTACACGTACTTCGATTGATTGTGTCGTACCCACTGTGCACCTGTATACACCAAGGCACTGATGAACTACAACTACAATTGGTGAACTGGCATGATTGAGAAAATCTACATTGTATCAGATAAGTTTAGATTAAGATTATGTCGTGACATCACAAGCATAGCTCTCACTGGAGGTTCAATATTGATATATTTAAACGATACATCACTCTCAATCATAGCATTTACTTGAATTCATCTTGGTGGTACCATATTTACATTGATTTTATTTCCTTTTGTATTGTGTGCCAAACTGTGCACATACAATGTGTATAACATAAATCAATATATTTTATTAGTAAGGGACATGACTATTTCTTTTATTCTGGTCCAAGTTATCCAAGCGTAGGGAAAGACAAAACCTTTACATAATTATATATTATTTTTATACCATTTTAGTCTATTGTTTAATATTTCAGTAATAGTAGTGCAGTGGGTTGTCCCATTCTTTTAGGGTTGTTTCGAATTTTTCACTGGCGATTAATCCGTGGCGCTCCGGAAAATTAATCCTTATATTTAAATCTGTTCGAAATTAATTTTTATTGTCGAATCCACGCCTACTGAGCTACTGGGTATGTTAGTGGCGTGAAACATCACTGCACATTCACTGCTCTTCTTTCCTAAATTTCGCCCCTAACATCTAATGGAAAATGTGCTAAATAGGCGTCGATTTGACTTTTATGTTTGTCATGTTGACAGAACGCTGTAGCAGAATAACAGATGATTGCAATAAAGACTTCATTGCACTTAGTGCAATGAAGAATCAAATAAATACAGTTAAATAAAGTTTCGTTTTTTGCACGAAAGTAGAAAAAGAATATATTAAAGGAATGAGAATGTTGATATGACATTTCAAACCTTTTTGAAAAAGTTTAAACTTCCCATTTTCCCTTATTTTCATTAATTAAATATCGTATCTACTCGATTAATTCAATGACAGAAATACACAAGATTTAATGATATCCATGGTCGACTATTTGTTTTGTATATATTTACGTGAATGATTACTCTCCTGTGAATTCAATGAGTAAATAGTCAATATTTACCATCACTAAATATTAAAAGTGAACTGGAATAACGAATGCAGTACTAGTCTAGTCAACATGTACCAAAATGATTTGTATAGTCAACGAAAGTTTCGATCATGGTTTCATTCGATTCTTAAATCATGTAGAGAGTTTAAGGAAAGTTGCCAAAGGAGTCCTAAAAAATTGCAAAAGTTATAAAAAATTAGTTGAAAAAAGTGGGGCTTTGGTTCTTTTGAATATCTAGAAAAATATAAAAGATCAGAAAATTTGCTGAAAGAAAGTTTCGACTCCCGAAACTGTACCACCAATATTCATAATTTTTACAGAGCCCTGAAAATGGAGCCAAAAACGGGTAGTCTGGCTTCCACGCGCGATGCGTCACTATGACACAACAAAAAAATATTATTTTAACGCATTGAATATGAATATTGAGGAATAAAAAAAATCAATGGTCTATTGGGATACATCAATTAACAACAATCTGAATTTTTATTCAAATTTCCTCCATAAATTAGGCATTTGTTAATTAACAGATTTTTCTAAACTGAATTTAACATAAAAACCCTGATAATTCTTGAACTATAACTCTAGGATTTTTTCACCTAGTGAAGTTATTCTCAATAGGCTTACGGATAGAAAACTGTTGCAAAAATTATGAAAATTTTATTTTCCACTTTTCAATGGCAGCACCGACACGAACATAAATTGCTTGAATGTATTGTCTCCAGTAACCTAGAAGTATTGAATTGGTGTAATGAACCAACATTTGTGACCCAAAGAAGACAGGAAATCATTGATATCAACCTAGGTTCTCCCCAGGAAGGTGGGTCAGCATGTTGGGAAGTGGTCAGTCACAGACGAACCATCAAATTCGGACCACACATTTACGTGGAGATTGGCAACACCAGTGAACCGGCCAAAATATGTCGGAAACCAACTGGCTAGAAGTACTGAATGGGTGTAATGAACCAACATTTGTGGCCCAAAGAAGACAGGAAATCATTGACATCAACCTAGGTTCTCCCCAGGTGGGTGGGTCAGCATGTTGGGAAGTGGTCAGTCTCAGACGAACCATCAAATTCGGACCACCGACACATTTACGTGGAGATTGGCAACACCAGTGAACCGGCCAAAATATTTCGGAAACCAACTGGCTGAGATATCGGGAGGAGCTTGAGCTTGGGGAGAACCTGAAAATTTGTAGGAAAACCAAAGCGAATACACACAGCGCTTGTGATATAGAGGAAATATCAAAGAAAATTCAAGAGGCCATGATAACTTCGTATCGGAACAATTGTCTCCCAAAAAGCAGACAAACTAAAGGAAAGGAGGACTGGTGGACCACCGAAATCACTTAACTCCGGAAGAAAACAAGCAAACTACATACCCCATAAACCCAATGGGGATTCTCAAAAAACTCACGAGGCTACAAAAATACCGGGAATGAAACAATTGAATTTTTGCTTAATACACACTTTCCAAGATCTATCATTGTCACAAATCCCAGCATTGAAACCCCTGTCAACCGTCAACTAAGGGCGAACAGGGCTGACTGGGAGAACATACCTGAAAGTAATATGGGCAATGCCTATATAAATGCCTATATAAATCGCCTGGCCCAGATGGAATATATCCTGTCCTACTACAGCAGGAAATCGAAGATCTAGAACCAGAACTATGCAGATTGTACAAGATGAGTCTAGCACTTGGCTGGATATCCCAAACCAGGAAATCTTTGAAAGTGGTCTCCATTTTGAAATCTGGCCGAAGCTCATACGACCAGGCCAAGGATTATAGACCAATGAGCCTATCATCCTCTCTCCTGAAAGTACTAGAGAAACTGATAGACAGGGACATACAAGAGGCAGCTCTCATAGACCAGCCTTCACATGTAAACCAGCATGCCTATCTAACAGGAAAATCGTACGAAATGGCCTTGCACCAATATGTGGAAAATCTGGCGAAAAGTTAAATAGCACTATGTACTTTTCTAGATATCGAAGGAACCTTTGACAAAACATCCTTCGAAGGTATGGTCTCAGCGGCCAGGAAAGGCAAATAAATGCCTATCAATACACCAACAAATAATATAAAGATATACATAACTATTCAAACCAACATTTTTTAGTCCCTTTAGGAATATGAAGTATCGGAAATTGCAAAAATCTTCAAATTAATAGATGATCAAAATGGCTTTCCGTGCATAGATACAACAATTATGCCCCTGATTTGTAGCACTTGAAATTCGCCAGCCAAAAGGATCTGAGGCAAGGTGCTCACTAGTTTTATTAATTTACATCACACAAAAAATTATTTCTTGTCGACAATACATTTCCATCATTTTTAATCGAAGAAATTCTGTGACAGAAGACAGAACCACAGAACTGCGATCAATAGTCGTTTATTGCCGAGTATTGAAATAGTTGTTTATTTGCGAGCATTAAGATAGGCATTTATTTGCATCTCAAAGAAAAGTTATCGTAATATTTGTAGATAATTAAGAAAGAATTGATGTGATGTGAGAATTTCAATGATTCAAAGGATATGTCCCAATTTACTTGTTACATCACCTGCAAGTAAATAACGTCAATTGTTGGGTACCTACGTACGTATTTAAATTCAATTGACTATTTGTACAATATTCTTTAATGACAATCAATGAATTGTAACATGACATATCTTGACATTCTGTACCAAGTGTATTTCAAATAGGACAAACACAACATTTCCCCCCTAAAAAAAAATTCAAAGATTCAAACGTTTCGGATTATTTCGAATTCTAGTAGATCTTCTTATTGGTGATTTTTCAGTCGTATCAGGTACTTCAGAAGAACTCTCGTCACCTGGTTTTATATTCAGATCTTCAGCAGAAGAAGTACTTGGTGAAATATGATCATTGAGCGAATGAGATATTGGAACGCAATATTGATTAGCACATGTTTGTGGACACAACAACATACAAGGCGATGGAGTGCGGCTCCTTGGTTTGGCTGTAAAGTTCATAAAGAATGTAGCAAGGCTCCTGTACATTCATGGCCAGAACCTGAAACCGTATGGCAGAGAATACATCTGGACTTTGCTGGGCCATTTATGGATAATCAATTTTTGATTTTAGTTGATGCTAAGTCTAGATGGTTGGAGGTTGTTCCAATGAGATCAATCTCGAGCAAATGTACAATTAATATCCTCAGAGATATGTTTTGTAGATATGGACTACCCTCTGAGATAGTGACAGACAACGGACCATCCTTTACATCATATGAATTCAAGAATTTCTTGAAATCCAATGGTGTTCAACATCTACTTACAGCACCGGGTCATCCGGCAACCAATGGTCTTGCCGAGCGATATGTACAGACAGTTAAAAATGGTTCTTTTGTATACGTAAGAAGTTGGGTTTCAGATGGTATTATCTCAGAATTATGAATTTTGTTGGAAAATGTTTTCAGGCTCATAATACTAACAGCTGAGCCTGTATCATATTCCATTTTACAGATAATATCATTAATTTTGACTAAACAAAAATATTTACTGGAAGGTGGTTCAGTGAAGAGTGTCACTGCATTTATTTCATGTGGTTCATCAGATGAGTCATCATCGTTATTACCATCTGAACCATTTCCCATATAGTTTTCATCATTTATTTCCACAGCATGCATATATATTTTCTCTTTGGCAATCTTCTTTTTCTTCATACACACGTTTTCCAGATGGCCGACAATGTTGCAAATTTTACAGCGTAAATTTCTAACGGAACATTGATTTGCTTTATGTGATGATTTTCCGCATCGATAGCAAACAATGTTTGATGATGCAGCATTTTCATATGGCAAATTTCGAGAAGACTCGCCCGAATATTTCGATTTCCTCACTTGCCCAACTTTTTGTAAACTATAACTCTCATTTTTAGAAGCTTCTACCGCTAAAGCTATTTCTAATGCTTTTTCGAATGATAAGCGTTTCTCTTGCAACAGTTTTTCACGGATGCTCGAGTCCTGTAGACCCCTAATGAATTGGGAACGTAAATGCGTGTTCAATGTTGACTTTTTACAATGTTCACAAAAGAATTCACAATTTGTTGATAGTCTTTTCAATTCTGCTATGTAACTGGCAATATTTTCCCCCTCATGTTGCATTCGTAATACAAATTTATGCTGCTCAGTGATAACGTTCGGAACTGGACTTAACTGTTCTTGAAGTAGTTTAACTAAATCTTCATACGATCTTGAATTAGGCAAATCTGGAGTTGTAAGGTTGGCTAGTAACTGATATGTTCTTGCACCGATACAGTTAATAAGGACTTGTTTCTTCTTAATAGAATCAGTGATATTCTTCAGATCAAAGTAGTTTTCAAGTCTTTGCATGTATCTTGTAAAACTTTCAATATCTTCATTGAATTGGTCTATTTGAACACTTATTGAGGGAGTAGTTGTTGTATTTACGGAAGTTTGAAGTGACTGCAATAGTTGTATCAATGCTGCAACATTCACATTCTCAGAAGAACCAGTCGATTGGCTAGCATTTGCCATTTGGTTTGAATTATTATTTGGCATCTCGAATTAACACTTAATCTTGAAAATGTATGATACTATGGTGAGTTCGAAGTATACTCGTCGCCACTGTTGGGTACCTACGTACGTATTTAAATTCAATTGACTATTTGTACAATATTCTTTAATAACAATCAATGAATTGTAACATGACATATCTTGACATTCTGTACCAAGTGTATTTCAAATAGGACAAACACAACATCAATGTTCCAAAATCAACAGGCCCAAACCAACATGTTTGAAGACTCCGTGAAAGGGGGGAATACTATCCCCCCTACTGCGGGACATGGTAGTAAACGGATCAATCAGGGCTACTATTCCCAAGGTTACGCGGACGACAAAGTAGTCCTCGTACAGAACAATTATTCTGAAATAACCGCTGAGCTAATGCACAATGCACTGAGGACCGTAGAGGAATGGTGCAATAGAGAAGGACTGAGGGCAAACCCCTGCAAAACCACACTCATTCTCTCCACACGCAAAAATATGCAGGGGGACTTGAAGTCACCAAAATTCTTTGGCGTAACACCACTGATCATGTGAAATATTTGGGGCTGTCCTTAGACAAGAAACTAACCAAACTAAACCAAATGCATCTACAACATGTAGTCAACAAAATCAAAGCATCGTTCATGATGTGCAGAAGAACTTTTGGAAAAACATGGGGAATGAAACCGATAGTCATGCATTGGCTTTACACAGCGATCATAAGACCCAGAGTCACATATGACTCACTTTTGTGGTGGCCCAAGATGAAACAAATACACTCGAAAACCAACCTTGGTAAAATACAGAGGTTCGCCTGTCTGTGTATCACGAGTGCTATGAATGGCACACCAACCACTGCTATGGAAATTACTCTAAACCTCTAGACATGGGGAAGGCGTGGATGAGTGCATACGGTCTCAAACAAGCAGGTAATTGGATAACCCAACCACAAACGGGGCACACCAAAATCATCCATGAAGTCAACATTACCGAACTGGAAATTATATCAGACTTCGTGCTACTACAATACTCTCAGGAAAAACTATTCAAAACGCAACTCAAGTGAAATTAATGGGACTTGGGAGTAGAATTACTATCATCTGGATGCATTATCTGGTAAACAGATGGTTCAAAAACAGATGAAGGAACAGGAGCAGGAATATTTGGAAAGAGGCCAAGGAAGAACGTAATTTTCCGACTTGGTAACAACACCATAGTATTCCAAGCAGAGACATATGCCAGAAGAACATGCATACAGATGAATCTAGACTATGGGTATGGAAGAAAATACATCTACATTTTATCTGACAGCCAGAGCGCTATAAAAGCTCTGAGATCAATACAGATAAAGTCAAAGCAACACTGGGAATACCTTCAGAGCCTCATTGAACTGTTAAAACCCAACAAGGTTTCACTTGTGTGGGTGCCCGGATATAGGGGAATTGAAGGCAATGAAAAAGCAGACCAACTTGCAAAGCAAGCATCTGAATAGTCTTGCCCAGAACCAGGAATTGGAATTAGATAAACTCGATGTGGAAACATAATCAATGAGTGGAAGATATCTAAACACCATCAATCCTACAAATCCTACATTTACTTCACTTCCATATATAAAAGATATTACACCAGGATTGTCCAAGCTGCTTCATTCAGTTTGCGATAATAAAATTGCAAATAAAACTATTTTACCAATTAGATCAATTTATTCAAATGTTAAAGATAAAATTCCATTAACTTCTACTTCAAATATAGTGTATAGCATTCCTTATCAGGACTGTGATAAAAATTATATTGACCAGTTTTCTAGATGACTAAAAAGCAGAATTTCCTTACATAAAAGTAATTGTAGACTTCTTCCTGAAAGATGTGCTCTTGCTGATCACGTAAACAAATTTGACCATAGACTATATTATGTTTTAACAAAAATATTAGCAAAAGAGAGACACATATGACTGAGAGAACTTTTTTGGAAATGGCCTTTATATCTCAAGATAAAAACTGTATGAATGAAAGAACTGAGATAAATCATTTGAGTGAGATTTATTTCTTCTTACTGTCGTTGGACCACACTCTTCCAATAAACAATAATATTTCCATAACTACTCGATTGGAAAAGTAATTTTTTAGTTATTTACAAAACAACAGTCGTATACATCAATCTTCAACAGTTGTTACAAGATTGCAGTTGGTAACATTGACTTGAAAATTACAGATTTGTTTTCTATTGACATCTGATCTATATCCCTTGGATATAATCAACAAGTCTTTCGTTTTCGACTAATATTGTGAAATTTTCTGTGATTTATATTCGTAAATCCCCTTTTTTAAACTTTTTTACAATTCTCAACTGTGATGTCACTTTTTAATGAATTAAGAATATGTCAACCAACCTCACTATAGATTTAAGTAAAATTCAAAAATATCAAAATGTAAAATTGATATGAATAATTCTTCGTAGTTCCATGAAGATGTAAATAAAATTTATGAAAGGATGGAATAACCTCTATAACAGAGTACACTTTTGACTTGCTGCAATTTCCAATATCAACTGGTTTTATTTATGTAGTATACTCATATTGTACACGTACTGTATATACAAATGTAAGAAGCTTGTCTACGAGTGGTTGTCAAGACAACAAGTAACAATTAGATTTTGTGGAAGTAACATTTTGTAGTTTTCTTTCCGAGATATATTTGCTAGTAGGGAAAAGTCGAATACAGTTGCCCTACAACATCAAATTCAGGAATTTTCACAATATAAATAGATTTTCCTACTCTCTCTAGTATTATCCCCTTAATCCAAGTAGGGTTTCTTACATTTTGATAGTTTTTAACAGTAACTATATCACCTTCCTCAAACTCTATAAATCTAGATCCTCTATGATACAATTTTTGTTTTTCAAATTTTGTTTTGACATGATTTTTCAAATTTTGATTCTCTATTGATTTTTCCGGTAAAAAAACATCGAATCTTGTACGAAGTTTACGACCAAACATTAAATCAGCTGGACTGCAGCCAATAATATAATGTTTGGTATTTCTGTAGTCGAATAGAAAACAATTTTATATTCTGTTCAAATCAACATCTTCATCTTTTCCAAACCCATTTTTTAAAGCGTTTTTTACAGTTTTCACCGTGTTTTCGGCCGCTCCATTGGAAGATGGTTGAAAGGGGGGCAAGGTAACATGTTTAATATTATTTTTATTAAAAAAGATTTGAAATTCGTTCAAAGTAAAAGTTGAAGCATTATCTGTGACTATTTTTCTTGGAAGTCCATATCGTGCAAAAGTTGTTCGTAGAATTTCTATTGTTGATTTAGAGGTGATTGAGCTCATTGAAAAAACCTAAATTCATATTCATTTTCAACCAAAATTAAAAATTGTTTGTTTGAAAATGGACCCATGAAATCAAGATGAATACGAGACCACGGTTCACCAGGAATTTGATGTTGTATGGAAACGGCATCTGAATCAAATTAAAAAACATAATTTCAGAGAAGCTTCACTTCCTTTCAGCATGGAAACAATTCGCTGATTTCCTATATTTCAAAATGTGTGTCTTTGAGATCTTCATATTTCAAATGTATCGAAATATATATATATATATATATATATATATATATATATATATATATATATATATATATATATATATATATATATATATATTTGTTTAATTTTCACATATCGTTTTTCGCCTGTATTTAGTTATTAAAATTCGGATTTCAGAAGTGTTCTCTCACAGACATTCTACGTCACTGACACAATCCCACAACGTTGGAATCGTGGAGGCATTTGTCGATTGACTATTATCAAGTCACTACTGTCATTTATTTTAATGTACGATCTGTCAGAGCTCTTACTGTTGATGAAAAAGGCTGCTGATATTATATTTACTATAGATTTTTGAATAACCGTTCACCCATATGGGACTCTTTTCATCGGTTCGACGGAGCAAAAGTGGTAGCAAAAATTACCAAAATCTAAGTATGTTGTATGCTCGAAAATGGAAATAATCCGAAACTTACCTTGGAATGCTACACAACATTCAAGTCACAATTTTTATTTCATCATTACTGTCGTTAATAGTAGCTACAGCAAAGTATGGTTTGCTTAATAATAATAATAATGAGGCTCTTTATTGGGTATGAAAAATACAACGAAAACTACAGTGGGACACCATAGTTTTTGTGCTTCTTACTTTGTGCTCAGGAACTATTCGGCACTTGATACAAATAGAACCCTACCTTTTCAGCTGCATATAAACTACAATATCATCATAATAGCCTGATCAAGCAGCCCTTTAAAGAATATTCATGCCATCAGAATGAATTCCAAATAAACAGAACTTTCTTCAACGTTTTCATACATTTCATCTCCACTCTCGAATAGTTTGGATTGCGAGATAAAAATGCGTTAATCATTATATAATTTACGGGTGGCAAATTTCCACTGCTAGTTTTAAAAAAGTTTTTGTCCATTTTCACAAGTTGTAAAATTGATCTTCCAATAACAATTTCACGACAAGAACAACATAAATAATGTCAGCAAATGTCAGCGGTTCCATTGTTGTCAGATTCATATCAGTACCATCAACCTAGGTCAACAAAAAATACTAGAATCTAGTGAAGACATTCTACGTCACAAGAGCATACATATTCTAATTTTTCCTATGTTTCGAAGGCTCTAATTTTTTAATAACTGAATGTTGAGTTGAATCTTTCACAGGGTGGGGAGCTAATGCAAAATGGTTTCAAAAAATAACATTAATTTCGATTTTGGAGTTTTAGGAAAATAGCGAATTGAAATTGATTCAGATACTACTCTGCTTCAAAGTTATAATAAAAGTGCTAGTACTGAGGTAGTCAGTGGATCTTTACCAACAGGGTTCAACCGGAACGGAATATCAAACCATTTGATCGACTGACTTATACTTGAGAATTTTTTTTTATTTGATTGGGGAGATATTGTAGTATACTCATAATGTACACGTCCTGTATATACAAATGCAAGAAGCTTGTCTAGGAGTGGTTGTCAAGACAACAAGTAACAATAAGATTTTGTTAAAGTACCGTTTTGTAGTTTTCTTTTCTAGATATATTTGCTAGTAGGGAAAAGTGGAATACAGTTTCCAAAGTAAAAACACTACAATTTCTAACTAGTCAGCAACGACTATCCATCCTTCAAATAATATGTGTATACGCAATCTTCAGAGTTATCATTATTCAATTGATATTTCAATAATCAAGCAAAAATTCAACATTTGTACTGAGATTTGTGAAGGCGAACGTTTCACGTGAAATGTTTCAATTTTGAAATAATCAGATAGTCATGAGTTTGGTCGATTTTTGGAGAACGTATCGGTTGAGTTCATTAAACATAATGCATGAATGTTAAGCGGTGCATTTGTAAACTCCTCGTTCATTAATAGCTTACTTCACTACTCTGCGCCCGTGCTTGAAATACTCGTTACTTACTTAATAGTTATTTATGCAACAAGTGCAAAAAGTGAATGTTTATTGCACTCGACGTGTTGTCCAATTCGGCCTAACGGCCTCGTCGGACAATTTTTGCACGAGTTGCATACAACATTTTTTCTACGTTCATGCAAAAAGCAAAAAATTATTTATTGAGGTGCGGCACTAGGTGTAGGAAAATGAAAAGCGCAACTTGAATACTTTATTATTAATATCGATTTGCATTGAAACAGGAACTAATACGTTACGAACAATTTAACTCAAACTTTATTTTTACCCTCAATGTTGAAAGTGAATGAACAATTGGTGCAATTTTCAATATGAATATATCGTAGTGAAGTACCTATTGCCAATCTCACAGAATATCTGCTAAATATGTAGTAGGTTCAAACGTTTATGTTTGTCATGATGACAGCACGTTGGAGTAGAATGACAGATGAGTGCAATAAAAACTTTATTGTACTAGTGCAATAAAGAACTTCTTTTTCCACTGAATATAGTTCAATAAAGTTTTGCTTTTTGAATGAATGTAGAAAAAGAATATTCATAACATTTTTTATACTCTTTCTTGTTCTGAATTTACAATTTTCGATCAACAGCATTTTTAAACATTATTTAGAAAATCAAAATTGAATTTCTTCCTCGATCCCCTATACCAAAAGTTTCCATCAATTACATTTTTCGTGAATGAAACCTCCAAATCCCATTGAAAGTCTTGTCTTTCTCTCAGCAGGCATTGCTACTCCTGTCCCCAACTTTGGTGTGAAATCCAGTAACAAAAATTAATATAATATAGTGCATTCCGGCAAATCATCCAATTCAGCGAATGCTGAATTCCTCACTTTTACCGCAACTTCCTAAATGGCTTTTTTCTTTATTACGTTACCGAAGTTCGTGGCTCTAAAAGCTATAACCATTAGCCAGCCTTGTTTATAGCCCAAATAAACTCAACAAAAATTCAATTTGAAAACCATTTGCATGACAATGCTTTTAAGAGAAAATAAAACAGGAAAGTGGCGTGCCCGCATAATTTCCAAGTGGACGTACTAAAGCGACACTCCAAAAATAATGAACTATCCAGTGATGAATTTATAGAGTTTGTTAGCACATTGTAGTGCTTCGGAATAGTCGAAATTAATTGATCCGACTCAGTTCCGAGTCTGAAATTTATAGCGGACTCGTTTAGGTACCGCAAATAGCAATTCTAACTGACCTCCAGTGAAAGTCATATTGACTGACGTTAGTCCAACGATATTAGACTTTCGAGTCGATTTTGGGGCTTTCGGGTAATATTAGTAGTTCTTGAGATGAGCACATTTTCATAGAACAAAAATAACATTTCTCATTTTGAGGGTGTTAATGCGCTTAGTTCTCTGACAACAGTTTTCGAAGCAGAGGTGTATGCCATCCTGGAGGCAACCAAAATTTTTCGAAATTCTTCATGGATCCTCTTTCTATCGCCTTCTAACAGAAGATTGTTTCGCATAATATCAATATATAGTCCGGGAAATATTTAGAAAAAGGATAATGTATTTATAAAATATTCAGAATCTTGTTTGAATGTTTTAGACGATGTAGTAACTTGATTACTTATATTTCGGACGTCCATCATCTTAATGGTTGAAAGATATCTATCTCTTTCGAATTTTTCACAACGTTTCAATTGCTTGAATCCGCAATCGTCTTCTGGTGAATAGTGAAAAAATCAGATGCTACGCGACCTTTTATAGGTCTATAATTAAGTGTAATTACGCGCGGTCTTGTGGCGCGCGTGGTTTCGCGCTTTTTCTCCCTCCAAAACGGTCCATGAGCGGTTTCCATACGTTTTTAATTTCCACGCTTGGTTGACTGAAGGCACCATTGGCTTCTATGTAGGTGGTTTCCATAAATTTCCGTTTGAACCAATGTTCCTCTCTATGAAGAACACTAGCTTCGTTCCAGAGAATTCGGTGGTGTTTTGTCCAGGCGTGGTCAGCAATTCCCGATTTTGATGTATCCCCTCGTTGAGTCCACTTTTTGTGTTCGGCTATTCTTACTGATAATGGCCTCTTGGTCTCTCCGATATAGGAATCTCCACATTCACATGGGACTTTGTAAATACAGTTTTTGCTGGATTCTGTTGTGTTCTCTGGTTTCGTCTTGGTGAGGAAGCTTCGTATGGTACTGCCGGATTGAAAGCAAATCTTGATGTTGTATTTATTTCCGATCCTTCTGATCTTCTCGGAGATATCCCTGATATAGGGAAGAATGAGAACGGGGTTTTGTGGTCTTTCTTCGGTTGTCTTGGTCTTTTCGAGTTGTTTCCGAACTTCTCCTGAGCTTCTCGGAGTATCCGTTTCGGCGTAGGTCCTTTTTTATTTGGTTAATTTCCGCTTCCAATGACTCCTGGTTGTTGCAAATAGACAATGCTCTCTCCACCAACGTTCTTACGATTTCCCTCTTTGTGGAGTTTGGGTGATTAGAGCCGTAGTTGAGGTACTGCCCTGTGTGTGTCTTCTTCCTGTAAACAGAGGTGAGGATTCCAGTGTCTGTTCTTTCAGCTTTCACATCGAGAAACGATAGGGTACTGTTACAGACGTATGCATAGTCAATTCCAGCGACTCGCCAGAGTTTTGTCTCTCGCTACACAAAAACTATAATGCACAGTCGAGATCCAAAAAAGTGGTACATCGCCAGCGTTTTGCCCAAATGTGACCTATCGCGTAGTTGTCACTTTTTTGGAGCTCGACTGTGCATTATAATCCTTGTGTAGCGAACGGCGAAACTCTGGCGAGTCGCTGGCGATTGACTATGCATACGGCTGTTAGTTTCCTTTTCCATTGTGAATTTGTTTGAATCCCTCATGTTATTCATTCTGGCGAAGAATTCCCCAAGGTGTTCATCTCCATGGTTCCAAATGATAAAGGGTCGTGTACGTATCTTAACCATAGTTTTGGTTTGTATTTTGCCTCTCTGATAGCCAATTCCTCGAACCACTCCATGTATATGTTGGCGATTACTGGAGAGAGAGAAGATCCCATCGGCAGTCCATCAACTTGGGAGAAGAAACGGCTCTTTTCTTGAAAGTATGAGTTGTGTAGGCAGCACTGCAGTAGTTCCAATATAGCTTGTACGGGGAGGTCAGTCCTTTCATGAAGCTGGATGTCTTCTTCCAGTTTCCTCTTGATGATGTTAAGGGATTCTTCTATGGGGACATTGGTGTAAAGGCTCTCCACGTCAAAGCTGATGAAACGATCTTCAGGCCCTAGTTCAACATCTTTGATAATGTCCACGAAGTGTTTAGAATTCTTGACGAACGAACTGCTAGTACCCTGTAAGGGTTGTAGTATCGGTAGGAGGTATTTCGCCAGGTTATAGGTCGGTGAGTTACGGGAGCTGGTGATTGGTCTTAATGGCATGTCGGGTTTGTGAATTTTCGGAAGACCGTAGAGATGAGGCGGTTTACTGTAATGTGGCGTCAAATGTGTCCGTTCTTTGTCTGGAATAAAGGTTTTGTACTTTGACAGAGTACTGTAGATTTTCCTTTCTATCGAAGATGTTGGATCCTTCTGTAGGAGTTTGTGGTTTCCTGTTTCGAGTACTGCTTTTAACTTGTCATCATAAGTCTGGGTGTCCATGATGACTGTGGCATTTCCTTTGTCTGCAGGGAGAATTTTAATGGTGGAGTCTATTTGCAGGGTTTTCAGGGCCTTCTGTTCTCCAGTGTTGATGTCTTCCCGAGGGATTCGCTCCTTCTCCAAAACCTCTTTCACTTTCCATCTAAATTCTTCTGCCTGGACAGGGTTCATTCAAAACTATGGTTAAGATACGTAGACGACACCTTTATCATTTGGAACCATGGAGATGAACACCTTGGGGAATTCTTCGCCAGAATGAATAACATGAGGGATTCAATCAAATTCAAAATGGAAAAGGAAACTAACAGTACCTTATCATTTCTCGATGTGAAAGCTGAAAAAACAGACACTGGAATCCTCACCTCTGTTTACAGGAAGAAGACACACACAGGGCAGTACCTCAACTACGGCTCTAATCACCCAAACTCCACAAAGAGGGGAATCGTAAGAACGTTGGTGGTTGTCTATTTGCAACAACCAGGAGTCATTGGAGGCGGAAATTAACCAAATAAAAAAGGACCCACGTCGAAACGGATACTCCGAGAAGCTCATAGGAGAAGTTCGGAAACAACTCGAAAAGACCAAGACAACCGAAGAAAGACCACAAAACCCCGTTCTCATTCTTCCCCATATCAGGGGTATCTCCAAGAAGATCAGAAGGATCGGAAATAAATACAACATCAAGAGTTGCTTTCAATCCGGCAGTACCTTACGAAGCTTCCTTACCAAGACGAAACCAGAGAACACAACAGAATCCAGCAAAAACTGTATTTACAAAGTCCCATGTGAATGTGGAGATTCCTATATCGGAGGGACCAAGAGGCCATTATCAGTAAGAATAGCCGAACACAAAAAGTGGACTCAACGAGGGGAAACATCAAAATCGGGAATTGCTGACCACGCCTGGACAAAACACCACCGAATTCTCTGGGACGAAGCTAGTGTTCTTCATAGAGAGGAACATTGGTTCAAACGGAAATTTATGGAAACCACCTACATAGAAGCCAATGGTGCCTTCAGTCAACCAAGCGTGGAAATTAAAAACGAATGGAAACCGCTCATGAACCGTTTTGGAGGGAGAAAAAGCGAGAAACCACGCGCGCCACAAGACCGCGCGTAATTACACTTAATTATAGACCTATAAAAGGTCGCGTAGCGTCTGATTTTGTCACTTTTCACCAGAAGACGATTGCGGATTCAAGCAATTGAAACGTTGTGAAAAATTTGAAAGAGATAGAAATCTCTCAACCATTAAGATGATGGACGTCCGAAATATAAGTAATCATTCAGAATCTCAATTAACAACGGCGGCAAATCTTGGAATTTTTGACAAAACCTTTTTTGATCGCCTTCCGAAAATCTTCAAAAATGTCATTAAATTTTGTTAGTAATTTCAATAGTATGGGAAAGACTTCAATGGAATTGAAGAATTTCCATAATTTTTTTCTAACATTAAAATTTCTAAAACAGATTCTAAAAGCAGATTTCGAAATTTTTCTTGGATCCTCTTACGATCGCCTTCTAAAAGTCTACAAGAAATTCAAAGGATTTTTGCTCGTAATTTCAAAAGTCCGGGAAATATTTCGAAAAAATTAAAAATTATGGGCTTGTAAAATTTTCATAATATTTTTCTAAAAAAATCAAAATCTCAAAAATTGCTGAAGATTTTTTAATTTTTCATGAAACCTTTTTGTATCACCTTCCAAAAATCTACAAATATATGAAGATGAATTTTCCTCATATTATCAATTGTCAGGAAAGTATTCCAAAATAAGAAAAATCATTAACTTGAAAAAGAATTTGTATATTTTTTCTTAACCTTCGGTGGGCGCGCCTTCTAAACTTACACGAGTGGGCGAGTTGCGGCATTCTGCCACATTTCATATTTTTATCAAATCATGACTGTGTTATTCATATTTTTGATGGAAATTTTATTATAGTTAACAGACAGGAATACCACATAAACACGTCTTCATTATACAAGGAGAAAATGATATAAGACACAAAAATAATGTAATTAAAAATTGATCATTCAATCTCCATTTGCTGATCGTCGTTACAGTTGGAACATATCATATTAGCATACTTTTTACACATATTTTTACCACACTTCACACAAATGAATTTTGTTCTGTTGTTCAGATGTTTTCCACAAATATAACAGATACCACGTTTTATTTCCTCTGTAGGAAGATCGTCATTGTCACAATACTTTGCTAAGAAACACTGAATATCTTTGGGAAGAGACTGAATTCGAGCTCTTTCTTTCAAGTGTTCCTCCATCAGACAAATAGAAAGGTTTTTCAGAAAAACGCGTCTCCTATCCTTGTTTTCGACATTGTTGAATGCATTTATTTCAGCAATATCTAGATGTCTATAGAATATCGCCTAAGGCCATCGTCTTGTGATTCTGGAAGTGCCATAGGATGCGCACATTTGATCCACAGTGTCGACTCCTCCCTTCGTAGCATTGTAATCTAAATTCACCAGGGGCTTTTTAGTGTCTTCATCAATTTCTGAGGAACTATGCATAGTTGAAAGGAATATAACAGCTTAATTTTTTGTAGGTATGGTTGAAATCAAACAAAAGTCGTATTGAAAATCGAAAAGAGTTGATTTTATTTCTCTGTTGCGGCTTGGTAAGAATTCTGGTGGTAATTCCTTTTTGTTTTTTTTTTTCATAGTTCCAAGGAAAGTGAGTTTTTTTGTCAACAGATATTCTGCCAATGTATAGCTGCTGTAGTAATTATTATCTGTGGTAAGGTTTCTCTTCGTGTTCTCAATGGGCACTATCAATCTCTTCACAACGTCAATACATTTGTTAGACCTAACAAAAGGTCCAGAAACTTGCATCCCACAATAAGTTTCAAAGTTCAGGGTGTAGAAAGTTTTTGCATCACAAATTGCATATAATTTGATGCCATATTTTGCTGGCTTGTTGGGAATATATTGGACGAATCCACAACGACCTCTTTATCCATGGAGCATCTCGTCAATTGTTACATACTCACTGACTTGAAAACTGGCAATGTAATTACTAACAAACTCTTCATGAAATTCACGAATTGGAGCAAGTTTGTCGGTTTGTTTTCTCCCATCTCTAGTGAACAGATTATCAAATCTAATATCTCGTAGCAGAAAACGGAAACGCTTATAGCTGAAAAGTGCCCGTGAAAAAATCATACATGTTCCATCTGAATTCCACAATTCAACACAGTTTGTGTGGTTTCCTTTTTTGATGCCAATCAAAAACAGGGCTCCTAAAACAGCTTTTATCTCCGCTTTTGTCGTTTTTTTTGCAGTCCCTATCTCTTGCATATTCCACTTCAGCCCGTTTCTTTTGGATATATACATATTGGTGAAAGTCACGATATCTTCAATCATTTTATCAGTAATAAGCAAACCTAAAGAGTCAATTTCTCTTTTCGCTTTTCTGGCATTCATTTTTGGACCTGGCAGAATTCTAACTATGTTTTTTGACTGCGTTTTACCTGCAGTGAGGGACTTATTGATCCAAATAGTTTCGCCGTCTTTACCTATAAAAAATCGGTAATCGTCTTGGATTTGCGGATTTGTTTCATCCTCTTGTATGTCATGAAATAATTCTTCTTCTCCGGATTGCTCTGAATTACTGTTGTAATCATCCTCTTCGACAATATCCTCGTCTGCCTCCGATTCACTATCATCAGGATTTTCATTGCTTTCTAGTTCCCGTTCTTCCGACAACTCTCGCAAAACATCGTGTACAGCTCTCTCCAACTCTTCATCATTTGAATATTTTCGAGACCTGAGAAAACGAAAAATAACGATATAAGACTTGTCGCCTAATTATTGGAGGTATTTTGGATGAAACATTGTTACTGAAATATTACAGATGAAGTGTTACTTACATTGTGATGCGCTTTTTGCCGAGAAGATAATATAATACGTGAGAGGGCGCGTTGCGGCTAACAGCCGCAAATAATAAATACTCTTCTTCACTCAAAGTCTAACAGCAACTGAACCGTTGTCGCCTAGAATCACAGCTCATCTAAGCAGTGCCAGAATGTCCAATTAGTCGAGGGTGGGGTGGGGTGTATGAGCAACGAATACATGCGTATACATCACGGTAGGTTGATCGGCAGCTCTGATTCGATGTCAAATGTAACATTTGCGTCAGATTGCCGCCGGCGCGCCCACCGCAAATTCTCAAAAACGGCTGCAGATTTTGGAATTTTTTCTGAAACTCCTTTGATCACGTTCTGAAAATCTACAGAAAATGTTAAACGAATATTTATCGTAATACCAATCGTACGGGAAATATTTTAAATAATCGAGAAATTATGGACTTGAAAATTTAAATTTTTTTTTCTATGAACATCAAAATTTCGAAAACAGCTGCAGATTTCGAAAATTTTCAACACAGCCTTTTTTGATTGCCTTCCAAACATCTACAAAAACTGTAAATGAATTTTTCTCGTAATCTGATTACTCCGAGAAATGTTTCTAATAATCGAAAATTTATACACTTGAAAATTTTCAACATTTTCATATACAAATATCAATAATCCCAAAAACAGCTGCACATTTTGAAATTTTTCTAGTGACATTTTTTGATCGCCTTCCAAAAAACTACAGAAAATATAGATGCATTTTTTTCGTTGATTGGGAAATATTTCGAGAAAATGAAAAATTATGGACTTGAAAAATTTCTATATTTTTTTTTCTAAAAATATCTGATTCTTAAAAACGTGGCGTGCCCGCATAATTTCCAAGTGGACGTACTAAAGCGACACTCCAAAAATGATAAACTATCCAGTCATGAATTTATAGAGTTTGTTAGCACATTGTGCTGCTTCGGAATAGTCGAAATCAATTGATCTGACTCAGTTCCGAGTCCGAAATATATAGCGAACTCATCTAAGTACCGCGAATAGCAATTTTAACTGACCCTCAGTCCTATTGACAGACGTTAGTCCAAAGATATTAGATATTCGAGTCGATTTTAGGAATTTCGGGTGATATTAGTAGCTCTTGGGATGAGCAGATTTTCATAGAAGAAGAATAACATTACTCATTTCAAGGGTGCTAATGCGCTAGGTTATCTGGCAACAGTTTTCCAAGCAGAGGTGTATGCCATCCTGGAGGCAACCAGAATGGAGGAGGTGAGGTGTGGCCCAGAGAGACATGTCAGGCCACCATCAGAGCTCTGAATACAACCAGAACCAGATCAAAACTGGTTTAGGAGTGCATAAATATCCTGGATAGTCTTGCGACTGAAAAGGAAATAACGCTGATGTGGGTCCCGGGCCATGCAGGGATTGAAGGCAACGAGCATGCGGACCAACTTGGCTAGCAAGGAGCCGAACATACTCTCGGCTAACAAGGAGACATGTAACAACGGTACTGAATAAGTGACCCGTTGATACATTAGGGAAAGAGTGGAGTGGGGCAGTCGAAGCAGATGATATCGGGGCCCGACAGGGCACGGACGGCCAAGATACTCAAGCTTAGAGGCAAAGAACTCCGGCTGTTGTTGGGAGATCTAACCAGCCACTGCGGCCTCAGAAGGCACCTGGCTATCATCATAGTTGAGGCAGACCCACTATGCGCGGAATGTGTTGAGGAGGAGGACTCCTTCCACCTTTGTGCGAATGTGGTATTTTTGGCAGGCTCAGACAAAACGTCTTTGGAGCTGTCACTATTGAGGGGGAAGAATTGCACTCATTTCAATGGAGGGACATTCCGACTTTCATAAGGAGGTCGATGAGGTTTGAGCAGGTAACCGCCATGGGATGAGTGAATATGCCAGGAATTGCGAAAAGGACCCACTGTGGACTAGTCGCTGACGCTTGCGTCCCCCACTTATCACCATTAACATAACCAAGGGTGTTAATGTTATAGCCCAAAAGAATATTTAAAAAAATTGGGTATTCAATGATTTGGAAATGTTCGTGCATTCCAAAAATCTACAAAATATGTAGAATAAATTTGTTTCGTGATATCAATAGTCCGGGAAATATTCCAAGAAACAACAAAAAAAAACAAAAAAAAAAAAAATTTCATATTTTTTTTTTCTAACATCAAAATCTCAAAAAACCGATGTATTTTTGGAACTTTTTCATGAATCCTCTTCTGATCGACTTCTTACAGACTATAAGAAATTCGATATCAATAGTCCGGGAAATATTTGAAAGAGAAAGAAATAAAAATTTATAGACTTGAAAAATTTCCATATTTTTCATTCTAGAAATATCAAACTCTCAAAAATAGCTGCAGAATTTGAAATTTTTTTTCGCATTCCAAAAATCTTCGAAAAATGTTTGTGAATTTCATTCAAAAAATCAATACTATGAGAAATATTTCAGAAAAAATGAGAAATTATGGGCTTGAAAATTTTCCATAATTTTTTCATAAATAATTCAGAATCTTAACAACGGTTGCAGATCTTGAAATATTTAACAAAACTTTTTTGATTGCTTTCCGAAAATCTGCAAAAAAGATGATTGAAATTTGTTCGCAATATCAATAGTATGAGAAATATTTCTTAAAACCAAAAAATTATGGACTTCAAATATTTCCATCGTTTTCTAACATAAAAATCTCACAAACGGCAGCAGATTTTGATATTTTTTCGGGAAGTGTTCACTTCCCGGACACTTTTTCTTTGGGAAAGTAGCACTTCCCGGCCTTGTCCGGGAAGTACGTACTTCCCGGACTAGGCCGGGAAGTGCTCGAATTTTAATACAAATATTAATATAAATAAGAATTAGAATGGAAAAAGTCTTGGTATCAATATTTTGAATGCACAAAAGATATTTTTAAATAGACAGAGCTATGAGGCATTTTTTGCGAAAAAATAACTACTTAAATAAACGTGTACGATCACATTTATTTTTGGTAAGTGCGCATGCGCAAACAGATAAAAAAGACGCAACCTAACTGTATTGTATAGTCGGGTAAGTTCGGTTTGATTTGCATGAGATCGGGTCTGTCGGGATAAGTTATAGTCATTGAAGTAGGTTCATTTTATGTGGAAAGTGCTCATTATTTTTTGTGCGCATGTGTATTCATGTTATGTTTGCGCACATTTCCGTGATCTGTCTCTTCCTTTGAATGTTTCTAGTCATTTAGAAACAGTATGAGTACCATTATTTCAAAGGTGCAGTTAAAGTGTTGATGGGAAAATGTTGTGGTTATCAACTCATTTTTCTTACTCATTCACTAAAATATTCCATGTTAAGTCTTGTTCAAACCCTCGCGAATTTCTCAATTTTTCTGCGAATAAAATGGCTGCCAGTCATGCCGGACCAATCGTCGATGCAGAACCATGACGGCAGACATTTTATTTGCAGAAAAACTGCGAAATTCACGAGGGTATGAACAAGACTTTATATGTGAATTGAATATTTCTGGAATCACATTGGCAATATCGCTTCGCCCTTACGTCAATTCCATTGTTACCAACCTGACAGATATTAACTAATCAAAACAGCATGAATTTGTTGATTTTGTTATTGCTAAAGTAAAGTAGAATTTGTTTATAAAAAACTGTTTTCAATGAAAAAAAAAAGTGTAAAACTGGTGAATTAGGGTGAGTATATTGTGCTGGTGAAGATCAGGAGGCATTTGAGTGTGTTTTTCGAAGAAGAAACGTGTGCTAGAAAATGCCAGGTTTCATTCAAAAAAAGGTCGTATCTCCTGAATTACCTTAGACCGGCAAAAATTTCATTTGGATTTTTTATTCAGGAGGTAAATCTACGTGAGTCTCAAAAAAAAATTTTTTTTTGTAACTTGTAGCTCCCGGTTAATGGAATTTTACCGAAAACAATACTTTGACAGAAGGCAACTTACCAGACAACAAACATCCGATTCAAGCAAAGTGGGTTTTCAAAGTGAAATCCAGTGAAAAAGGAGAAGCTGCAGAGTATAAAGCAAGACTTGTTGGAAGAGGTTTCCAACAAAAAGATGAATTTGATCTTTCTGAAATTTATGCTCTTGTCGCCAAATTGTCAAGTCTCAGAATTCTCCTTTCCGTAGCCAATCAGTTCAACTTTCCTATTTTTCAAATGGACATCAAGAGTGCCTTTTTATATGGTGACATCAAGGAAGAAGTATACATGATGATACCCGAGGGTATGGAGTCAGCAGAAGGACGTGTACTAAAATTGAACAAATCATTATATGGTCTGAAGAAATCTCCAAGATACTGGAATGAAAAATTCAATAACTTCATGGAAAACCAAGCGTTTCACAGATCAAACGCCGATTATTGTTTATATTACAAAAGAAATCAGAATAATATTCTGTGTATCCTCCTATATGTCGACGATCTGATTATCTTTGGGAATGATTTGATAGATGTCAAACTTTTTCAAACGTCATTGAAAAATCCTTTCAGAATGAAAGATTTGGATCGAGTTTCTAATTACCTTGGAATAAATATAACACAGAAAGAAGATTGTCTGGAAATTAGCCCAACAATGTACCTCGAGAGTATTCTTCGTCGTTTTGATATGGCTGATTGTAAACCCGTGTCAATTTCATTGGACCCAAACATGAAAATCTCCTCTGAACGAATAGAAGATAAAGAATTAGAAAGGAAGTGTAGGCAATTAATTGGATGCCTTATGTATGCCGTTCAAGGTTCCAGGCCTGATTTATGTCTACAAAAACTAATTATTCGAATTTCAATATATAATACAAAAAATAAGAAAAATAGAAATATTCAAATTTGGAATCGTTTCATCTGGTTAACAGATGGGTGAAAGTCGACCTCTCTTCGTCTCTTAGACTAAATGCGTCTCATTGATTTGTTATTCTACATGGTTGCCGAAAAAATAGTGTACGCAACACGTCCGAAAACAGTTTTTTTGGACTCGCAGACTTCCATGACTCGCTAACGCTCGTCCTAGAATTTGGTCTACTCGTCCAAAAAAAAAGTATTTTCCGGACTTGTTACGTAAATTACTATATCATGGATTTCTTATGATTGCCCTCTGAAAATCTACAAGAAACTCGAAGGATTTCTTCTCGTAATATCAAAAGTCAGGGAATATTTAAAAAAAACTGAAAAATTATAGATTTGTATAATTTCCATAATATTTTTTAAAAACATCAAAATCTCTAACGGCTGAAGAATTTGAAATTTTTTCTGAAACCTTTTTTGATAGCCTTCTGAAAATCTACAAAAAAGTGTGAACGAATTCTTTTCGTTATACAGCAGTCCGGGAAATATTTGTAAATATCAAGAAATTATGGACATGAAATTTTTTTTTATAAACATCAAAATCTCTAAAACAGCTGCAGATTACGAATATTTCCATAACGGCCTTCCTTGAGTGCCTTCTAAAAATGTACAAAGAATGAAAATGAATTTTTCTCGTGATCCCAATATTAAAAAATCTCAAAAACAGCTACACATTCTGAAATTTTCCAGGTGACTTTTTCTGATTGCCTTCCAAATAACTACAGAATCTGTAGCCTGGGAAATATTTCAAGAAAATTAAAAATTATGGAACCGCGAATTGCAATTCTCACTGACCCTCCGTGAAAGTCGTGTTGACTGACGTCAGTCCAACGATATAAGACTTTCGAGTAAATTCTAGAGTAATATAGTAGTTCTTGGGATAAGCAGATTTTCATAGAAGAAAAATAGCATTACTCATTTTAAGGGTGTCAATGTTATTGTCCAAAAGAATAAGTTTAGTAATTGGGGTATTCTATGATTTGGAAATGTTCGGGCCTACCAAAAATCTACAAAATATGTGGAATGAATTTTTCTCGTGATATGAAAACTCCAGGAAATATTTCGAAAAACAAACAAAATTAAACAAAAAAATTATGGATACAATCTCAAAAACTGATTTTTCGAAATTCTTCGCGGATCCTCTTTTGATCGCCTTCTAACAGACTTTCTAACAGAAAATCAATTGATTGTTCCTTTTAATATCAATAGTCCTGGAAATATTTGGAAAAAATTTAAATCATGGACTTGGAAAGTTTCCATAATTTAAAATCGAAATCTCAATAACAGCTGCAGAATTTGAAATTTTTCATAAAAGCTTTTTTTATCGCCTTCCAAAAACCTACAAAGAATGTTTGTGAATTGTATTCGTTAAATCAATATTATGGGAAATATTTCAGAAAGAAGGAGAAATTATGGACTTGAAAATTTTCCATAACTTTTTCATAAATAATTCAGAATCTTAACAACGGCTGCAGATCTTGGAATTGTCAATAAAACCTTTTTTGATCGCCTTCCAAAAATCTGCAAAAAATGTGATTGAATTTTGTTCGTAATATCAATAGTATGAGAAATTAATTTTTTTTATGTAACTTTTTTTGATCGCCTTTCAAAAAATCTACAAAAATGTCAATTAATTTTCCACATAATATCAATTTTCGGGGAAATATTTCAAATTACATAAAATTATGAACTTGAAAAATGTTCAAGATTTTTTTCTAAAAACATCAAATTCTTACTAATGACTGCAGATTTTGAAATTTGTTCCAATACCTACCTTGTTTGATCGCGCTCTGAAAATCTGCAAACATATGTGAATGAATTTTTTTCGTAATCTCAATTTTTCGAGAAATATTTCAAAAAATCAAAAAATTATGGACTCGAAAATTTTCATTATTTTTTAGAAATACATCAAAAATCTCAAAAACAGCTGCACATTTTGAAATTTTTAACCTCACATTATTTGATCGCCTTCCAAAAAACTACAGAAAATGTATGTGAATTTTTTTCCTTACATCAGTAGTCTGGGAAATATTTCGAAAAAATTTAAAGTTATGGACTTGAAAAATTGTCAATGATTTTCTGTTTAAATATCAAAATCTCTATCGATTAGGAGAAAATAAATAGGAAAGAGGCGTGCCCGCATAATTTCGAAGTGGACGTACTAAAGCGACACTCCAAAAATAATGAACTATCCAGTAATGAATTTATAGAGCACATTGTATTGCTTTGGAATAGTCGAAATTAATTGATCCGACTCGTTTAGGTACCGCGAGTCGTATTGACTGGCGTTACTGAGTTACTCCAACGATATAAGACGTTCAGGTCGATTTTCGATTTTCGAACTTTCATGTAATATTTTTTTGGTATTAGTAGATTTAGATGAAAGAAATAATACTGCACATTTTAAGCGTGGTGATGTTATTGTTCAAAAGAATATTTTTAATAATTGGGGGACATAAAATGACAAAGTAGGTAAATTGACGAATCACCAAATAAATAGGTACATTTGGCAACTTCTTATTTAACAGCTTTTGTGATTTGTCTATATCAAACAGCATTTGCAAGGTTCTTTTTCATGTTCGTGTTGAGCAAGGTTATATGTGCACGTGCTTGATTCTTTCAATATTTGTTGTTGAGAAAACAGTGTGATTTTTTCATGGGTGAGTATAATTTTTTCTTTGTATTTTTGCATCATTTATACCAAAGTAATTCTGAAAAAAATGTAGAAATAATAGATATGGCTAAGTTGACGATGATGGTAGGGTACTAAGTTGACGATTTCATTATCGTACCCCAATGTCTAAAACAATAGTATGTTTTCGAGTACAAGCATTTCTTTCTAGTTTACGCAAAACCATGGGAAGAATATCTGTGCGGAAAACTCAGAGGATGTCCTGGTATAAGGAGAACATGAAATCAGCAATGCGATCCGTTCAGATCATTGTTATTGTTATTTCCGTCAACCGATTGCACCCCTACTCGCAAACATCGGAAGTCTTCGAGAGACTTATGTGAGCTATGGAAGATGCATCCCTCACCTTTTAACCTGTGATACCATGTACGAGACCAAGGACCATCTAGGGATTTGAACCCTCGACTCTGCGCTCCAAAGGCGAACGCTGTAACAGCACGGCCACCTCGGCCCACAACAACGAAGGTGTTATTCTGTCGCAAAAGAACATGATATTGCAGAGCCTACCTTGCGGAGATAATTGAGGAAATTGGAATTAGATGAGGTACCTAAAGATCAAAGCAATTTTGTGTTATAGAAGTATTTTATAGTATTTTTTGTTATTTTTTTAATAATATATTATTGTTCGATTTGTCCCTCTAACGCTGGATGGTTCAAAACAACGTTTTCCAAAGAAAAGCTGAACAGCTCACATCAGTACAGTGTAAGTATAAGCGAAAGGGTATTTCGTCTGACCAAAGATCAGTTTCGCAGATATACGAGGATGTATTGATATCTAGTTAGCCTAGACCAGTTCCCTGCATAAACAAATTATTGCGTTACCATAGCAACGAACATTAACTTATTAGAAGTGTCAGTGTTAAGTTTGACGTCAAAAAAGTAAACCAGAGTTACTTAAGCAATAAATTAAAAGAAACAATATGTCCACCGAAATTGTGAAAATCGAAAAATTGGAGTATCGAGCCATCATCAAGTACCTGTATTAAAAAGGGTTAAGAGGTAATCAGATTTACAAAGATATGCTTAATACCCTTGGTGATCAATGTCCTTCGTATGCGACCATAAAAAATTGGACTGCAAGCTTCAAAAGAGGTGAATTTTCCATTGAAGATGATGACTGATCGGGAAGGCCAGTTTCTGTGTCAGTCCCAGAATATATCGATGCAGTTCATTACATGATTTTAACAGACCGTCGAATTGGGCTAAAACGGATATCTGAAGCACTGAATATTTCATACGAACGCGTTCATAATATAGTTCACGTCAATTTGGACATAAAAAAAATTGCTGCAAAATGGATCACCAAATGTTTGAATGTTGACCAAAAGCGTGCAAGAGTAGTAGCATCGCGTTCGATCTGTGCTCGATTTGAAAACGATGTAGACTTCTTAAACCGAATTGTTACTATGGACGAGACTTGGGTACATTTCTACGATCCAGAAACAAAGCAACAATCGATGGAATGGCAACACTCCGGTTCTCCAAGACCTAAGAAATTTCCTGTCCAAAAATCTGCTGGAAAAGTTCTTGCTTCAGTTTTTTGGGATTGCCATGGAGTAATCATGATTGATTTTTTGTATAAGGGTAGAACAATAACTGGAGATTACTATTCGACATTACTGACCACTCTACCAGAAAAAATTCAAGAGAAAAGACGCGGAAAGCTATCCAAAGGAGTTTTGTTTTTGCAGGACAATGTTAGGGTTTTAATTACTAGAACACCACCCTTATTCACCAGATTTGACTCCGTCCGACTATCATCTCTTTCCTCAACTGAAAAAAAGTTCAAGAGGTCGTGAATTTTCTTCCAACGAGAGGTAATAAAAGCTGTGAAGGTCTGGTTTGCAGAGCAAGAAGAAACTTTTTTTTGAAAGGTCTAGATACGTTGCAGGTTCGCTGTAATAAATGTATCCAATTAGGAGGAGAATATGTTGAGTATTTAAATATTTTGACATTGAAATTTTGTTTGGTTCTATAGTAGGCTAAGAATATTATCCTCGTGTGATGAAGCTGAAAATCAAAAAATTCCACAAAGATTCAATTCCAATAAAAAGGGGATGATAGACACCTTGTAGAACGGTCCATGAGCAATTACAAATTTGTACTAATATGTTTTGACACTACCTCTGTCAGAAGATTGATGGCATTTAGCAAACGTAAATGAGTTTATTGAAGTATTCCGACAGTGGAAGGAGAAGTACTATTTCACACCCCGTTCCCCCATTAAACAATTTGGATGATACAAGTATTTTTACAGTGCCCACGGAAAGTATAAAAATATAACTCCTAGAGGGCGTTGGGTAGCAGAAGTTTCATCAGCAGAAAGAGGCACCAATGTTAGTGCAGTGTGTTGCATAAATGCAAATGGGTCGTTTGTTCCACTCTTTTTAATATTTCCGAGGGTTAGGATGAATAACAAACCTCCTGGATTTGTTGGTGTTGCTCATGATAGTGGATGGATAACTGCGAAGAATTTCATGAATTATTTGCAGCTTGGAGCATTTTATTCAGCACATGGGACCTAACAAGCAAATCCCTGTTTCACTTTCAATGGAAACCATGGAAGTCATGTACATTAGACGCAGTCAATCTATGCCTTGGAAACCAAATAATTTCTAAGGAATCTCCTGCACATACGAGTCATCGTATGCAGTCACTTGATATGTCATTATATGGTCTCTCAAAAACCTTACATATTAGAGCATGCGAAGACTTTTTAAACAGCAACCCTAGACAAGTTATTACTACTCAGTTGAAGCTTATTGAAAACGGGCCACTTTATCAAATACTACCAGTGGATTTAAAGCCACAGGAATAGAACCATTTATTTCTTGATTATTTTTGGATGATGATTTTGAAGCTTCTGCCACCACCTAGAGAGATATAGCTCCACCAGAAATCAATGCCACAAACATAGAAAATAAACAAAAACAGAAAATGAGGCATTAAAATAGGTGCTTTCAACATTGGCCGTTTTGTCAAGGGATTTAGAGCAATTAAAAACGCCAAACAAAGAAGACGAACGAAACGTAAACAATAAAGGAGTCGTGTGTGGGCTTCCCTCATTACTTTGAGCAGAATAAAGAGCTAGATGCCCTAGAAAGAATCTTGCATCGCTTGTTATTTCAAGCAATCCGGTTAAAGATGCTCTCCAACAAAAAGATATTGAAAAACTTAAAAAAGAACAGAAAAAAACTTGATGAGGGATTACAAGAGACAAAAAAAGGAAGTTGATAAGAAAGATGAGGAAGTAAAAGAAAAAAATTATAATTGAAGAACTAATACTAATGATGATTTTTTCGATTGTGAGAGTTCAAACAAAATAACTTATGTTGATACTGATATGGATCCAAGCGAAGATGACAAAACCTGTACTTCAGGGTTCATCCAGGTTATTGTTTCCATAAAATGTGGCGATTGGAGTGTTTTTCTTAATATCACAACAAGAATAAGGTTTGGATTAGTTCGGACTCATGTACAGTGCATCCCATTTTGGGTGAGACAGCCAGGTTTCTCGCTTGTTATTTAAGATAGAGCCTTGCGGTTTTCACGTTCCTGTCCTTTTTTTTGTGAAACTCAAGTTGGCCTCATCAGATTTTGCATAACTGTTTCCGTTTATGAGATACAGGGCGATTTTGGAAATTGATACTTTTCGGACCCCTTCTTTATCTCCGAAGTTATTAGAAATAATGCTGAGCTAAAAACTACACCTGATACAGAATTCTGCGTAGAATCCAGTGGCGTACTTAATTTTTTTTCGGGGTATGGTTTTGAAGATACGACGCAAACCGATATTTTTTTCAATGGAACACCCTGTATTTTATTACTTCGTTGAATTCGCTATTTTTTTCCCTTAAAAATTATGTATAACACTACATAGGTAGGATGTTCAGAAATGCTATAAAACACTAAAACATCACTTAATGATAATGTTTTGTTAGTGGGCCATGGATTTCCCATATAAAAGAAGAATTAATTGAATAATTTTCATTTGTGTTTTTTTTATAGGAGAGTAAGCAAATAAAGATAATACACTAACACGAAAAACAAAACGTAGGTACCTACCTAATAGCAAAAAATAAATAATATAACAATTCATAATACAAATTAGATACAAAAGAAATACCCAATAAAATATTTATCATTAATAAAAATTTTCAACATTACATAATATCTTACTGATTAAACTGTTCAAATTGCTGTCCATTTTCCCTAATACATAATTGACAAACTTTTTCAATTCGCCTGAGTGCATTTAATATTATAAAAGGGCGGTTTTGTAAATTTCGGAAAGCTGCCGCTGTTGATGCACGAAGTTCTTCGGGACTGTTGTGTCTGTTACTGTATATTTTATTTTTCAAATAGCCTCACAAGAAAAAGTCTAATATAGACAGATCAGGTGACCTTGGAGGCCACCTGATGTGTCCATGAGTTCCAATCCAACAACCCTGATAATTATTTTCTAAAAACCGCCCGATCAATCTTGAATTATGGGCAGGGGCGCCGTCCTGTTGGAAATGTATGGAATGAAGAAAGGCGATGGGAACATCTTCCTGTAGTTCCGGTAACACGTCTTCTAAAATTGTCAAGTACCTAGTTGCGGTAAGAGATCCTTCAAAAATGCGGTATATGATTTTTGTCCCGAATATGAATCATGCCACATTAAAACCAAATCTACCCTGTTGTTGTCGTTCAAAAATCAAGTGCTGGTTTTCATCATACCAATGCCTTGTATTTTGCCTGTTAAATATACCAGCACTGCTTATATGTGATTCGTCTGACCAAATAACTTTTTTTGCCAAATCAACGTCTCTCCGAGCATGGTTCAAAAACCAATTGCAGAAATTCACACGTCTTGCTGCATCACCAGGATATAAGTGTTGGATAATATTGACTTTGTAGGGTTTTAACTTATACTTTTTTAAAATTCTGTGTACCCGTGATCTGGAAATAGCAGTATCATTCTCTAATTTTGCACAAGAAGTCTGATGATAGGCATGAACGCTAGCTAACACATTTATTTCATCTACTTCTTGATTCTCTTTATTATATACCTTGGGTCGAGGTTTAGAATATGCACCATAATTCAGTAAATTATACTTTAGTCTGAATATAGTTGCTCGACTAGGTTGATGCCTCTCAGGATATCTGAAAGTTTTTAAATCACGATGTAAGGAAATTTCTTGTGGTAAAATTCTCGACGTCATACGTGTTCAAATAAAGTTCCAAAGCTTCGCCAACGTTTTCATTGGATTGATTCAAACATTGTATAATGTCATATTTTTCATTTTTTTGAAAAACCAAATCTCTTCCAGCCATTATCAGTTCTCAATCAACAAATTCACAAACAATTATTTCTACAATACTCAATATTCCTTCAAACCCAAACACGATGAAACACAATAATAATTCGTAGCGATGACAGCTAGATCAGATTTGTTTTTTTTTTTCTCTTCAATGCCTATTTGATAAAACAATGCTTCCAAATGCATAGTAGCCATAATAACAACAAGGATGTTCGTATCATCCATGACCTACTAATGTTAATAATCAAAAGTAATAATCCTCTTATTGAAACTTGGAAAATCCATGGCTTACTAACGAAAAATTATCATTATGTGATGTTTTAGTGTTTTTTAGCATTTCTGAACATCCTACCTATATAGTGTTGTACATAATTTTGAAGGAAAAAAAATAGCGAATTCAACGAAGTAATAAAATACAGGGTGTTCCATTGAAAAAAATATAGGTTTGCGTCGTATCTTCAAAACCATACCCCGAAAAAAAAAATAAGTACGCCACTGGATTCTACGCAGAATTCTGTATCAGATGTAGTTTTTAGCTCAGCATTATTTCTAATAACTTCGGAGATAAAGAAGGGGTCCGAAAAGTATCAATTTCCAAAATCGCCCTGTATCTCATAAACGGAAACAGTTATGCAAAATCTGATTAGGCCAACTTGAGTTTCACAAAAAAAAGGACAGGAACGTGAAACCCGCAAGGCTCTATCTTAAATAACAAGCGATAAACCTGGCTGTCTCACCCAAAATGGGATGCACTTTACAACCTTCTTATCAAAGAACCGATATAGGATAAAAACAAAATCAAGATATCAAATTGCGTTTGGTATTTTTTCATTACATTCAGGAACAAAACTATAACAAGGAAATATTTCTAGAGGCGCTTCCTACTAGAGAGCTTGTTACCCCTGACCTACCTCTGAGATCAGTTCAGGGGTGGTTCAATTCACAGGAATACAAGTTATTTAATAGGAAATTGTTCTTTCGTGGTCTGTGAGATCACTAAATATTTTTTTTATCACGGACTGCATCGAATTATAGAAAAAAATTGTGAACAACAATATGAGTCGCATCGAAGAATGCTGATTTCAATACCGTCAAGTGATTATCATTTCGGGCGCTCAATTCTCCAATGAGCGCAGTATCAGACAAAAGTGTGAGATCATTCGCAGTAAAATGGGCTGAGAAGAATCGATGAAGTTGCGAGCTGTAATTAAAACTGTAACTTGAAATATGATACGGAAGCTTTCAAACATGAAATTTTCCGTTCTGAGCTGACTTGTGACAGCAAACAATCCCAAAGACAACTATCAGATACAATCAGGACACTTCGATGTGGGTGCCAGATCACATGTGTTAGATGCAACAAAAAATCAGACTGCCTTGATATAGAAAACACATATTTTTCTGTGGACCCTGCAAAGCCCACTTGGAAAAAGAATTTTGACACTGGGAAACCGACAAAATGAAATCAGTAAAGTGCCAGAACAATAACAAGCGAAAAGTCTAGTGACCCTTTCATCAGATGGACAAGAAACACTTGAAATTGGTAACGGAACTCCTCTTCTCACTCCTCACTGGACAGTTCTATCTGAGGTATCACTTCAAAAAAATGGATTATCAGAGAGTGATAGTTACTGCTAATGCAAGAACGTTTCTGCAAGAGGCACAAGTTCCATCCAATGTCAGGAACTAAGCTTTATATAAATCATTGTTCTCCCGGGATTTGAATAGATGAAGGGTCACGCACATAAGATCCATTAGGTATAAGTGTGAGACCATATAGCCTGTACAACTCACCCTACTTCTATCGATCCCATTTCAAACCAGACATTTACTTTTCACTTTGGAAGTGCATACTCTCGCGTTACCGCCAATGGTATTTGCGAAAGAATGATAAACCACTCAATGACAAACTAATAGACTTTGTCAGCACATCGGACTGTTCCTAAATGGTCCGAATTAATTGGTCCTACCGAGTTTCGAACTTGAAATTTATAGCGGACTCGTTTTGGTGCCATGAATTGCAAATTCTAATTGACCCTTACAAAGTTGCATTGACTGCCGTGGCCTGCTTCGTAATTGATTTATCTCCAAACAGGGCACACCTATTGTACGCAACAAATGAGAAGCGCCGTTTGGGCATATCTGCTGATATTAAGCTTGAGTTTGAGCTAACGGCCCGTTAAGCCGCTTAAAACAACAATGGGCCACTATCCTCTCGCATTTACATACACTTTCGGCTAACAATTCCAGCCGTGCGGAAAGTCTGGATCGCCCCTGCTTGCACTCGCATTGTGGGGGAGATATTGTCGGAATCCCAATATGTCAGTTTCGTGCATCGGTGATGAGATGTGAGCCAGTGTCACGTATAATTTAGATTTATCCCCAACTTTCTGTACACGCTGACATGTAACATTAGTAGGTCATTCGGCTTCAATGGGGCACGTATGACGTATGAATACTGATGAGGGGAGCTTATATTCCCCGAGCATCGAGTCAGTCTATTCCAAGGGAAGTGAAATTGAAGAGGATTGAATTTTCATTGCAGCAACTGTGTGCCTGTCTGCTCTTTCACACTTAAATGTAATACAATCCATAAAACACTTTTGAAACGATTCGTAAATTAGTCCTGTAACCACATTATTGGAAATTAGTTGTTATTTTCCACAACTTCTCATATTGTTAAAAAATTATTGTAGTCTAATTCAACAAATACTATGTTATGAATTCGCTATCAATTTTTTCGATGTAGTTATTAAATCGCTGAGTTGCTGGATTCACTATCAATGTTAATACAGCATCCACAAGTTTGCATCAAACGATGTTTTCAACGAAAACACTAATTATAATTTGAAAAAACATTAAATAATGTCTATGGCCTTGTTTACAAAATAAAAATCATTTTGTTCATCAACTTGTGTGATGGTGATGAAATCATATTGTTATTAACACTCGTACGTGAAGAAAGATGAGGACCGATCAACTGGTTTAGGGACATACTCGTAATATACTTCTGACTGCTATTTCTGTAGATAATCATGTATACGTGTAAAGTTCACTTGGTATAATATACAGCATTATTCGCAGTTGTTTCATTACAGTTACCCACAGTGTGTCCCCTATCCAATAATTTTCAAACTGAAAACAACTTGCAATGAAAATTAACTATAATTTGGAGTTCACTGATTTAAGGTTACATACTTACACTCTTATATTAAATGAATGAAATTGTCTTAATAAAAACATTCTTCGACAAAGTCAAAATTGTCACACTGTTACTTCTTCACATCTCCCATAAAGATAGAAACATTTATTCTAATTTTGAAGTAACAGAAAGGTAACGTTGAAGAATATTGAATAAAGAACGACTAGAATGCACATTCAAGATAAACTTCTCTGAATTGTAGAAACATTTCCCTATTGGAAGTGTTTTATATTTGAAGTGTTTCAATAGATTCTCGGAAATGTTTCAGGTCTTTAATGTCTCTGATTTGTTTAGGTAAATGATTATAAATTTGCTTGTTTCTGTAAATCACCAACTATTTCGTGAGAGTTGAAGTGGGAAGTGGGATAGTAAACTTTTTCGATATGTATAGAATAGAATTCGACTGCAAGAACCCCAGAGTCGAATTTCTTACCGTAGGTGGGACTCAATGAATGAGCAATATGCAGTTAAAGAAGGTGACATTGTTAAAACCAGAAGAAAAATGTTTTTCCAGGCGGTTATACGACACTAGAACTTCAGATTGTAGTCGATTTGTATGCCAAGAAACTTTGTTTCAGTCTTGCTTTCAATTAGTTGAGAACCAAAGGGTGATTTCTCTAGGTCCATCTTGAAAGTGACTAGATTTTGTTATTGTAACATTCAATGTCAGCATTTCAGCCTCACACTTCTTGATGTGTTTTACGTCAACAGGAGAAGTTTAAACCAGAGCATCACGATCTTCATTTTGCAACAAACGATGTAAGATGTCCAGAAATATCTAGGTTAGCCATACCGTTCATGTAGGGCTGAAATAGAATACGACCCAATACTGATCCAAGGTAACACCCATTTTGAAAAAACGTAACCACCGCAGACAAATGAAAAATTAAGAGACTATCTGAAAGAATAGCGATCTCGACTACCAAGTTTTTGTTTAAACCAGTTGCGCATGGAGGCGCTGACCACAATCGACAGACGATTGGAGACATGATATTTTTCCATTACGACATTTGTCAGAAATCAGAAGTTGATATAGGGATTTTTTATCATAACAAACCACGCTTTAATTTCAGAATCTTTTACTGTTAATGCCATCCAAAAATTTATAATACAGATTGTAATTCATGGACTTCAATTATGAACCCAACTTCGAAAATATAATGTTTGTTATTCGACTTGACGCTCAAATTCCTGGAAATATTCTATCATAAGGTGAAGTATAAGGTGCTTTTTACAAACTGATACTCATTTCCATCCTTTTGGCACAAGCTGATAATGGCGATACTTCCAATCATCAGTTTCCATTTCCTATTACCATCTGCATATTATTTTGGTTTCTTGTTTTGCAGAGTTTGAAAGATTCAATTTGAAAATTTTATTTTGATCACTAAAGAACAGTTTCTAGGAATGGGTTACTGCATTCATTTTATAAGCGATCGATTTGCCATTTCTGCATTTCATATAATAGAAACAGAAATCCAGAGATATCAATCACAACCATAATAGGCCAAAATAAGATAAAAATAAGAGTCTCTTTCAATACAAAATGAAAGACGCAAATGGCCTGTACTACTTTTCATAAAATAGTTCGTAAATGTAAACCCCGATTTCCACCTCAGTAAAATCGTTTTGTGGAATTTTCAAACAAGAAAATAAATAGTTAATAAAATTACAACTTTTTTGTTTTTTTTGCGAATATTTCAGAAATAATCGAAGAAATTGTTTCACAGTCAATAGAACTTTTGTAGAAAATTATAAAACATACAGAATGGTTTTTTATACCAATAGATCGATGCATTGTTCACTGAGAAAAAGATACCATTTTTCAAAAATTCATAATTTTTATGAATCTGAAGCTGGACGAATAATATTGCGGAAACTGATAGATAATAACATGTGGTTCAACTATGCGCAAGATGGTTTTTGTCCCGCATGTAGTTTTTGCACAATCGCAAAATTTGAGGAGCAAATCTTTCTTAATGCGCCGATTTAAGGAAATTATTCTTATTCAAATTATGTAAACGGCCAACGTCAACTCTTTCAGATACTCAAGAAGAAAATTCAGGCATTATAATACCTGGCACTTAGCCAGGTGACTTCAGGGACTACTGGCCTTTAGTCCGTTTTTAGGGGAGCAACATTCACGAGTAAATAAGTAATTGTTTTAAAAAGTCAACTGATGTCGGATGTAAGGGAGCTTCAGGCATTTCGAAAATATATCTACAGTGTGTCCCACTTTGAGCAGCCACACCCTCATATTTCGTTGAGCATGAAATAATTCGAAATTTTCTTTGACTCAAGTTGTAGTACTCGGAAATACCTACCTTTATGTTTCCGAAACCTTTGTATATCCATTTTCCACGGCTAACTACGACCAAATGAAAAGTAAAAAATTGGAAAAAATATACTAGGCATTTTTTTATCGCTAAAATAACACCAGACTCTGTTTCAGAACACCTTATAACCCCCAAATCTCAGTGCTTGAATCATTTGAATATACAGGGTATCATCTGTGCTGGTAGCATTATCAACTCTAATCCATAAATAATCCTTGAAAAATTTCCAAAATGTCTTCTCTTGTCACAGAATTCCCAAAAATATTTAATTAATACTTTGAAAAATAGCCAAATAAATATCACTTTTCCAATGCTAACTCTGATCAGAATGAATGATACCCTGTATATTCAAATGATTCAAGCATTGAGATTTGGGGGTTTTAAGATGTTCTGAAACAGAATCTGGTGTTATTTTTGCGATAAAAAAATGCCTAGTATGTTTTTCCCAATTTTTCACTTTTCATTTGGTCGTAGTTAGCCGTGGAAAATGGATATACAAAGGTTTCGTAAACATAAAGGTAGGTATTTCCGAGTACTACAACTTGAGTCAAAGAAAATTTCGAATTATTTCATGCTCAACGAAATATGAGCGTGTGGCTGCTCAAAGTGGGACACACTGTATATTAGCCCAATATAGAATCAAGATTCAGCCAATAATATGAAATGCTACGTGGAAAATGTTGCCAAGAATTGTCTAATGATCACATATAGTAACCTGCAATGCAAATTTTGCTTATTTTTTGAAATACTGCTGAAAATATGAATTAGAATGATCCAGTTTGAACTACCTGGAAATAAGTGGATCATTCTGTTTCCGAAATAGCAGTTCTGTTCACATACAAGAAAAATATTTATGGCAATTTGAAGTATCCAAAAATTTATTTACAATGAACAATTCCAGATAACTAACAAAATACAACAAATACAAGACATAAACATCAATCACAAACAGGCTTTCATCATTCAGGCACTAGAACTCTAAAATGATGAATCTAGTGACTCATGAGTGACTGCGGCTCGTCATTCTTCTCCTATTTGAACCGTTGTCAGTTCGATTGCTAACAATATCATACAACGAAAATTTCACACCTCACTTTTTTAGTGAATAAAAAAAATTGTTTTTGTTTAGTTACCATGGCAATCCAAAAACTTTCCTGGAATTTTTGTCATCCAGGTTACCATGGGCGAAATTATTGAGTGTACATTTTTCTATCAAATGTGATAGTTGACATTTTGCTTATATGTACCTGCATTAAAATTGAAATTTTATTTTTCATATGAAAGGAGATAATTTTCCATGATGATGCATTCACTAGATACTTCGAATGTGTTTGAAAATATTTCGACGACTGCTTGCATTTCAACGATGAGTAGGTTCATCGATTAAAAGTCATATCATTTATATGTCTACCTATGCTTGACTGCATGAATTTAATATTTGAAACAATTTCATTCAGCTCATATTTTTGTGAAAACTTGTAAGAAATTTTCAGACGCTTCATTTTACTACGCTGATTGATTTTTCATTTTTGTTTTCTTCTACATTGCATTTTTTATTCAAATAGGTAAGATGGGTATTTAAATTATGAGTGACTTCTTTTATCTTCACAAAGTTTTTGGCAATATGTGTATTAAATATTTTTGTTGTTTTTTCATTTATTCTCATCTAATTATAAACTATTCTCCGCAATACTATTTTTCTGAAACCTTGAAAACAACTTCACAACAATACAAACTGGAAATATTAATTGAGAACTGGTTAGTGGTTAGGCTGTGAGAAACTGGAGGTTTGTTTCAGTTCCAGAATGATACTGTCCCAGAATCGATTTGGTGACACAGCTGTTAATCGTCGAAATGTTTCTAGCAAGCTTGAAGGTGCGACTACTTATAATAAAACTAATTTAGAACCACCTTGGAATGAACCAAATCAAACCTTATGATAAAACGCTTTCGGTTTTACTTCAGACCAGTCTGATCGAAACGATATCATTCGTTTATTGCAATCCGACAAAGAGGAGGTGCAGCAGTGTTGAAAATTAAAAGCAGCACGTTTAGCTTTAGTGTGGCGCCAGAGCACGCACAATTGAAAATCGGTCAAAAACGAGCACTATTTCGTTCTGTGGCGTTTTATTCCTTACAAAGCGTTTTGACCTCGATCGACTACAGCAGCCATCTGTGAAGAAAAGAAAGGATGTTTACCATTTTGTTCCCGCGTATGTATCCCTTTATTTTCAGTCATGATCTAGTTTACTAGGTAGTTCGAAAGCTCTGAGGGCTCGTGCATACCCTTGCAAATATTCAAAAAAGAAGAATGCGATTCGACTTATACGGCAGAAAAAATGCGGTGAATTATGAATCATCATGTTACTTTTCGGTAATGTAGTAATATATAACCACTAATAATGAAATATAACATGTTATGATTCATCATTCAGCACAATTTTTGTGTTGTGTTAGTGGCATCGAAAAAAATTGGAATTATTCACAAGGGTATAAACAGGCCTTCAGATGTAAATATTTAAATCCCATAAATTCTGAACTTGTAGCATTCTTCTTCGTATTTGTATAAACTAGTGGTCAAAACCAATAAGACACGTAGAAAAAGTGAGAAAAGGCGAAGTTTTCTGTCCCAACAATCAATTATACATTTTGCGCATGCGCAGTATCGCTGACAAATATTTCTCATGAAGGTATTTTTGACATCAATTTTCTTACATTTACTCATATTTTCAACATTATTTTCTCACATTCATTCAAACAATCATCTCGCCTATATTTTTCTGCACTCTTTCATTCACATTGTCACATTTTCCTATACTTGCAATACTTTCAATAGTCGTAGTGTCCTTCTTGGTCCTTGTTGTTGATTTCTGCTATATGCAATGCATCCTACTTCCTACTTCAGGATATATGTCCACGGTTTGGTACAATCTTACTGTGAACTATTTATACAAATCTTATAAAATTCAATGAAAAAATTGAAAACCATTCGTTAAATATTTCAAACCCGAAATGACTAAACATGAACAGTATACCTGTGTAGGGATAAACCTAATAACTCATATCGATGTTATCCTTAATTTAGTATAAAATTCCTGTTACAGAAAAAATTCATAAAAATAGCAAAATTTTCTCATTACTATAACATACGATAACAAATTATTAAAATTCTGATAGTCAATACTCAAATTCATATTTTTCAAAATATTCATGAAACTTCTATATCAATAATACTACACATTACGAAAAACAAACATTTGCTCTATATGGACTGAAAAAAGATAGGAGTAACTCTGAAAAATTCAATAGGATAGGAAGATTTCGTGAAACATTTTGTAAACAAATTTTAATATTACGACGAATTAACCCCCCAGGACGAGCAAGGCACCTCCACCATATATCGCAACTAGGGCTCTAGGGTATCATCCTGAGACGTATAAGGGGTTGTTTGCCTTGTACGAAATGCGACTTGAGGTGTAGCTACAACTGGTAGCTATACAGAAATATAAACATTTATTGTACAACAACGGGGATACTGGGGAAAGTTGCATACATATTTAAAATAAGATACATTCAATAATATGATATGGGACAAATGAAACTCTTACCTAAAACCATAACTGAACCAATACTCGCAGCTAAGGCCAAAATGGTCTAGCCTCAAAAGGCTAATTGAGTTTTAGGACTCTCTCCTCTACAGGAGTCTATTACTAACTATCTTTTGATTCCAATCACCTTATATTTATGTACTGAGAGAAATGTTTATATTTTCATTCCCCCAACGATTTTAGCTCGTCACGCGACTCAGCTAATTTTAATGTCGGTCGTATATGACAATGAACTTCTATCGTGATCGAATTAATGAATAACAAGAGTGAATGGATCAATGTACTAAAATAATTCTAATGGCATTGCTCGTTCACGACAATACGAATGCGTATCTGTTATTGTGTCAACAAAAACCATTCCTGGCCCGCTGATGTTATCATTTGTTTTGTTCCAGAACAATCTCGAAATAAGATGAAAATAATACTAATTCGATATAGGTACTTCGGTGTGAAATTTTCTTACCGAATCCCATGCGTACATCAATTTTTCAAGAAAATTACCCTTATTGCTGCGAGACTCGGATAGTTTTCAAAAAATTCATGTACTCCAAAAATGTCCAGCAATAATTCGAGCACTTGGGAGATTATTAGTGAAAACTACTGTCATTCCCTTCAATATCAAATTGGAGATGCAAGTGAAGCGTTGGTCGAACAAGGCTATTGTTTGAATTTTTTTGCACAGATAGTTCATTGCAAATTTTTTTATTCAATGTCCCAACTTAATTATTCCACTGCTGGTAGATATTTCAGCTGACTCAATGTTTGCAGTGTCTACACATATTTGTCCTGCTCTCGGTTATCAATTCCGAATCGCTGGTGAACATATTGTGGTTTTTGTCAAAGGAGGCACCCATAAATCTGTTAAAAGGTGGGTAAATGACACATTCGTTCCCGCCCATTCGACTATAGTCGATTCAACAATTCTCTCGAACGCTTCCTGAAGAACAATCGATAGGTCGTTAACATACGAGGTGAGCTGTCGACAGAATGTCGGAGATGGGTCGGAATGGAATAAATACTAAGGGTTTAGGGTTTGACCGAAGGTATGCATTAATAATGCGACACTGACTTTAGTTGGAGGTAGCAGGAAAGAATAGAATAGGTAACATATCAATTCATACCTTTTGATTTGTTCCATCGCACAGAGTTGGTGTCAGGACTGATAATGTCATGAATTATTACGGTGGCTGATAATACGATAGAAGGTCAAAAATTATCGGTCACCACAAATGTAACCATTAATTTGAATAACTAGCTATAGGTAATTTTCAACGGTTGTCTGATGTATTGTTCTTGAATTTGATCAAATATTGAACAGGATTCCAGGCCTATCTTCAAAAATGATTAATAACAGGCTGAATCTTCTTCAGTAGCTTCATTTTGCCGAGACGCCCAACGTTTCCCTCTACGAAAATTCTTGATAGTAGTAGCTAATAAACTGAGCAGGCATCATCATGTCGATTTGGTGAGTGCAAAAAAGTCATGAATAACAGTTAGTTTTTCAGTTGAAATTGGAGATAATTCAATAAAGTACTCGAAACAACTTTTTTCTCACAAAATGGATGGTAGGACTAAAGAGTCCCCCACTCCCAACATGTACCAATGACGAGGTCATAAGAAATCATTGTAACCAGCGGATTTTTTCAACGTTGCTTGGTTAATATTTGTATAATTGAATTGTTATTTGTCCTACAAATTGAATGGTAGGTATTTCCAGTACTACGCTACGAAATTGTCAATTCCATCGTAAAAAAAAATTAATTATTGGTAAGTGAAGAACAGTGATAACACATTAAAGGAGATTGTATTCTCCACCTAAATAATACAGTGTCCTACAAAAAAACGGGTATGTATCGCTAGTCCTACAAAAATTACGAGGATAAATTGAAAAATTCTTAGCCTACTATAGAACCAAACAAAATGTCAATGTCAAAATATTTCATTACTCAACATATTCTCCTCTTAATTGGATACATTTATTACAGCGAACCTGCAACATCTCTAGACCTTACAAAAAATGTTTCTTCTTGCTCTGCAAACCAGACCTCCACAGCTTCTATTACCTCCGCGTTGGAAAAAAATTTACGACTTTTTAAACTTTTTTCAGTTGAGGAAAGAGATGATAGTCGGACGGAGCCAAATCTGGTGAATAAAGGGGATGTCTAGTAATTCAAACCCTAAATCACGAATTTTTTGCATGGCAACATGAGATTTGTGTGCAGGGGCGTTGTCCTGCAAAAACAAAACAACTTTGGATAGCTTTCCGCGTCTTTTCTCTTCAATTTTATCCAGTAGAGTGGTCAGTAATGTCGAATAGTAATCTCCAGTTATTGTTCTATGGCAATCCCAAAAAACTGAAGCAAGAACTATTCCAGCAGATTTTTGAACACGAAACTTCTTAGGTCTTGGAGAACTGGAGTGTCGCCATTCCATCGATTATTGCTTTGTTTCTGGATCGTAGAAGTGGACCGAAGTCTCATCCATAGTAACAATTCGGTTCAAGAAGTCGACATCGTTTTCAAATCGAGCACAGATCGAACGCGATGCTACTACCCTTGCACGCTCTTGGTCAATATTCAAACATTTGGGGACCCATTTTGCAGCAATTTTTCTCATGTCTAAATTGACGTGAACTATATGATGAACGCGTTCGTATGAAATATTCAGTGCTTCAGATATCCGTTTTAGCCCAATTCGACGGTCTGTTAAAATCATGTCATGAACTGCATCGATATTTTCGAAAACTGACACAGAAACTGGCCTTCCCGATCGGTCATCATGTTCATTGGAAAATTTACCTCTTTTGAAGCTTGCAGTCCAATTTTTCACGGTCGCATACGAAGGACATTGATCACCAATGGTATTAAGCATATCTTCGTAAATCTGCTTACCTTTTAACCCTTTCAAATACAGGTACTTGATGAAGGCTCAATACTCCAATTTTTCGATTTTCACAATTTCGTTGGACATATTTCTTCTTTTAATTTATTGCGTAACTCCCCAGTGAACATTTTTTAAATTGTTACATATGTGGAACATAAACTTAACGTCCTATGAATGATGGTCAACATCATCAATATGTATCCATTATACGTATTTTCTGAGGCGATGAGTCCCAATTTTCAGCGTTGAATCAACGTCATACTTCAATGATCATATTTTCATTATCAAAATGACGTATCATGCTCAATGTCCAAACAGCATATTATAACATATGTCAAGTAACTGATTCAAAATTTATGTTTCCAATACGACGGTCTTTTCTGAGGCGATAAGTCCCAACTTTCAGCGTTGTATCAACGTCATATGTCATTGATCTCATTTTCATCATCAAAATGACGTGTTATGCACAATGTCCAAAGAACATATCATAATACATATCAAGTAAGTGATTCAAATGTCATATTTCCAATACTACGGTCCTTTATGAGGCGATATGTCCTAAGTTTCAGCGTTGTATCGACGTCATACTTCGTTGATCATATTTTCATTATCAAAATGACATATTATGCGCAATGTCCAAAGACTGAAAATGGTTATCATGGTATATTGTAGGTACAAGCTAAGCAGCCTATTAGGCCGTTTATGCATGTTAGCATGGTAACCCAAGAGGTCCAATAACTAATGAACAATTCACAAAAGTTTTTGATAGTATTCATATACTGTTACTGAGTTAGAGATGATGCTTCGTAACTTCCATAGCAGCGACACCTATCGTTGGGTAGAATACTTCTTATTGATTATATTGATCAATATCTGAACATATTTTTAAAGGTATTTAACTTACGTCAGGCAAAGTATGCAAAAATACATAATTATTTGATCGAAAAATGTATCAATTTGAATAAATCATTTTCATAACTATATGGAATGAAAAATATGCACATTTCGTCTGATACCAAGAAAACTTTCAAGGGACAATTTTTGTAAGCATATATAAATGATACGTATACAGTTGAATTTCAAAATGATCATCACCCAGGAGATATATAAACGATCTAATAGTTAATATTGATTATTTTGATCAACAAATGAACATATTTCTTTAGATATTCAACTCACTTCAGGCAAAGTATGCAAAAACGTACCCAGAGTTACATGGTTATTTGTGCATAAAATGGATCAATTCAAATATGATATTTTCATTACTATATTACGAAATATGTAAAATATTCATATTTTTCCTGATGTCAGGAAAAATTTTAAGAGACAATGTTAGACAATGTTTGGAAACATATCAATAATATGTTTATATTTGATTTTCAAAATTACCAACACTCAAGAGATATATTTATGATTTAATAGTTTATATCGATTATTTTGATCAATAAGTGAATACATTTTTTTTAGATATTCAACTTAGGTACGTCAGGCAAAGTATGCAAAAATACATAGTTATTAGGTCGTCAAATGTATCTAATCTAATATAATATTTTATTACTATATTAGGAAATTTGTAAAATTTTCATATTTTTCCTGTTGCCAGAAAACCTTTAGAGAGACAATCTTGGGAAACATATATAAGTAATATGTTTATAATCGATTTTCAAAATTATCATCGCTCAAAAGATATATAATACTCTTTATTGATTAATTACATCAATTGGTGAACATATTTGTTCAGGTATTTAACTTACGTTGGAAAAGGTATGCAAAAATACATGGTTATTTGGCCAGAAATTGTATTGATCTGAATGAAACGTTTTTATTGCCATATCATGGAAAACGAAAAATACACATATTTTGTCTGACACCAGGATAACTTTGGACAGATAAAGTTTGGTAACATATATATATATATATATATATATATATATATATATATATATATATATATATAAAAAATATGTTTACATTCGAGTTTCAAAATTATCATTACCCAGGAGATGTATCCACGATGGAATAGTTTATATCGATTATTTTGATCAATAAATGAATATAATTCTTTAGTCATTCAACTTAGTCAGGTGAAGTATGCAAAAACACATAGTTATTCGGTCGTTGAATGGATCGAATACAATATAATATTTTCATTACTATATTAGGAAATATGTAAAATATTTATATTTTGCCTGATGCCAGGAAAACTATGGAGGCACGATTCGTGGAAACACACATAAATAATACGTATATTTTCGGTTTTCAAAATTATCGTCACTCGAGATATGTACTAATGATACAATAATTTTTATTGATTAGTTCGATCAATAATTATATATTTTTTTTGGGGCACATAAATTACGTCTGGCAAAATATGCAATAATACGTAGCTATTTGATCTTACTATTGATTATATTGATGAAGATGTATATGCGATTATATTTAAAAAAGTTAGATATTTTCATATCTATCCTGATGTCTGCAAATAATTGAAGAGATAATATTTGAAAAAGTACATAAAAAATATGTTTATGTGCAATTTTCAGAGTTATCATCATTCAAATGATACATTCGTGATTATACGGTATTGATCGTTTAATTTGATCAAAAATGCAACATAATTGAAATGTGCTAAAGCGAACGTTCGACGTAAAATGGTTTAATTTTGGTATATCATTTAGTCATGAGGATGACCGATTTCTGAAGTACGTGTCGGTTGAGTTCATTCAACATAACGCATAAGACATCTGATGAAAACCATTATATGACTTATAATTGTAAAGTTGAATGTTCACCGGGTCTGGTTTACTTTTTTGGCGTCAAACTTTACACTGACACTTCTAATAAGTTAATGTGAGTTGCTATGGTAACGCAATATTTTGTTTATGCAGGGAACTGGTCTAGACTAACTCGATATCAATACATCCTCTTATTCAAAATGACGAATTATTTTTGAATTGTGGTTTAGTTTATTTAATATACTTTCATTCGTAAGGTGATATTACTTTCAATTTATAATTAATTGTTCAATTCAAAAATATCATAACCTACGTGAAAAATTTATGAAAAAAGTGGGAAATTTACCATCAGGGGGTCGCGATCCACACGTATAAAAACTGAAACTTTTCTTTATGAATATAATATCTCTTCTTATGGAAACCCCCTATAGTAACTTCCGTAATTTTCCTTCGGTTCTCACGATGTTCTTTGAGCATTACAGAATTTTCCTCTTCGTGAGAACCAGAACATGAAGAGAAAAAGAAAATATAGTTGCATAAAGAAAAATTAACCTAACAATTACGTAGAATTTTATGGTACCTTTCAATCAGATGCGCTGCATAAAACATGTTCCAAATTGTTAACAATATGATATACTAATGAATGGAAAGATTTGGCCACAACGGATCATGCCTTGTTAATCGTAATTTTTGCTTTTATAGGTTCATCAAAACATGTGTCATTTGATTGTATTGTTTTATTAGATTATATCATTTGTCTGAGATGAATAATAATAATAAATGGAGAGAAAACTAAACTCATTATTGGATTTTGCAAAAAGTTAAGTAAGTATAGCTTTCAGCTGAATTATTTTTATATATTTCATACGAAAGCAAAAAGTTAACAAAGAAACGACAAGTCGTCATTACAACAATAAATAATTGGTAAATTCAAATAGGTTTATTTAGATATTGTTAATTATTCAAATTAAATTTTTTTGTTTGTCAACCATATCAACTTCTGGAATATTCCTAATTGAAAATAATATGAAAACTTCACATCCACATGCGAAACCATACTTCAGAATATGAACGTTATGATATGGAATTTTGTCGTCCCATTAAGAATGCTATGATATATTATATAAGAAAAGTTTTCATTTGTTTTGAAGACACTTCAGTTGCAACGTTCTTGATTAATAGTTACATACATACATCGTGGTTGCTTTTCCATTGCTTGAAGTTTTGCAAGTATTTGTCTTAATAATTGCGCATTTTCCTTGACACATGGCAGGGTAATACACATCTGAACGCCTTACGGATCGTTGCAAGATATTCATGTATATCATTGAAATATTAATATACACTGTTACTTTTGGTGTATGTCATTTTACTATGATTAATGCAGGTGAGCTGTGGTTCAAGTTGGTGATTGTAAAATTTCGAGCATATCGGTAGTTCTACAGCAAAAAATAGGTAATCGTAGTTGACCTGAAGGTATGCAAATTTATAACTTTAATAATCATTAATCATGCTCACAATTCTATTGATGATGATATTCAAAATTCTCATTTCAGCTATGGCGATTTTCAATTGACAAAGTGGATTATTTTTATGTTCTGGTTTCCATTAATAGAAGTATCCTGTAATGTTCAGAAAACATTTGAGATCCAAGAAAGGGAAGGTAGAAATGAGTGCCTTTGGAAATAACTCGATAGGAAATGACTTCCAAATCTACAAAGAGGAGACGTTCAGGTGTGTTTGGCTTTAACGAAATAGAGACGGTTCAAATATTGTGGAGCCAGGCCTGGCACGACTGAAGACAAGAATTGCGAAAGAAAAAACAATCAGGCAGCAATTCTGCTATTTGTATACAAAATCAGATCTCTTAGACTCTTCATCTGACATTTTAGTCACCTGTTCTAGGTGCGACTTAGTAGGAAATATTCAGTACAACCCCATCTTCGTTCCTTCATCATCATACCCCATAAAACAAAAGAAGCACTCAGAGACCTGAAATTTAAAAAAAATCGCTGGAATGGATACTATAGCAATGCTGACTTGCTTAAATCTGTCTCAGTATACATACAAAAAGTCTTGATGCATCTTTCAGCTCCAATGCCTAGAATCAGGAACTTGGCCCGAAGTATTGGAAGGAACTATTTAATAAAGAGTAAGATAAAAAAATTACTAATTATGAACCCATATCACTCATAACCCCTGTACAAAGATTTTTGAGAAGATTCTGAAGGAAAGGTTTACAGCAGAACTTGATTTCGGAAAAAAATCTGAAATCAGAATGAAATACCAGAGTCACAAATGAAGTTTCGTCTGCTCTGAATGAAAAAAAGCCAAGTTTATGCAATTTAGGGCCGGTCTTTTCACCTATAGATAAGTCCCAGATAACTCTATCTATCAGATAAGGATATGTAAACCTGTGAAGTTTATCCGATAGATAGTAATCAGAGACTTTATATGAGGTGAAAAGACCGGCCATTAGTTGACTTGTCGAAAGCTTTCTACACGATCGATCATGAATTGCTCTTAGAATCCATGGAAAAGATCGGAATTAGAGGTAGTTCTCGAAATGTATTCAAAAGTTATATCAATCAGTAAACGATTTCGGGGTGTGAGGGTGAATAATGTATCGAGCAACTGTCTTCCACTAGAAAGAAACTGGAGTAATACAAGGTACTACTTTGGGACCATTATTATTCAACATGTATATGAATGACTAATTTTCAATATAGAGAGGTGAAAAAGATACGCTGCTCTAATGAAATCATCATATATTTTATTGGAAAAGAAAACTGTAGGTCACAATGAGCTTATGACAAGAGGCATAAGATGTCCGGAGGACTGCTCATTGCTAATATCCTATACAATAGGAAAAGTTGGGTCGAAAATCCTTCAGAAAACAACTACTTTCCTGGCTAATGCCACGACGAACATTGAATTACATCTGATGAAATTTCCGTGCAGAGTTCCTACAAGGTTATTTCTGCAATTGCTTGGTTGCATGGGAATGTTCATCGAAACATTCGGACCACCTATATATCGATTTTGGAGTGTTGCTCCTCATCAGTATAGGGTAGGTCTAGCAGTCAATAACTAATGACTGCAACGAATGAATCGACAACCAAAACCATTTAAAGACCGAAACTGAGATCGCGCCCGCACAGTGGATTAACTCCAAACTGCGAGCGCCATCTCAGCGCCGGAAGCCCAACCAAGTAATACCCATGACCACGATCGTCAAGAAGAAATTTCATCAGATCTAATTCAATGTTCGTCGTGGCATTAGCCAGGAAAGTAGTTGTTTTCTGATGGATTTTCGACCCAACTTTTCCTATTGTATAGGATATTAGCAATGAGCAGTCCTCCGGACATCTTATGCCTCATATCTTTTATTGTTTCTAGAAGTTTCGCTGTCCATCAACATGACAGATAGATACCCTTTGAAATCAATTCAAATGACAAGGCATCCAGAATTACTGCTTTGTTATGTTGAATGATAATTAAATTGAGAGACAATTTTCTATTTCCCAATATTCTTTTTTCTGTAATAATCACTCAATGACAAGTAAACCTAGATGATATTCCAAAAATTATTGTTGAATGTGGAATAAAGACACATGATTCAGGAATCATTTTCTGAAATTCAATTTAGGAAAGTTTCATTTCACTTTCAAATTCTCCCTTTGCCCTAGTTGACATCAGGTGCATAGTACATCCATTGTATATTATTCTGACAGCTCTGACATAAGGACGTTAAGTGAAACTCATAACTTCCTATTTCGTTACGCAACCCACTTCCTGACATCCCATCATGTACCTTAATGTCTCTCTCGTTTCATATATAACTAATGGAGGTAAGGATGGCACGGTAACATTGTAGAAACTAAATCCCAGCTAGATTAGGCAACGATCATAGAGCATAGTTGTTATCATCACACGGCTGTGAAGTTGCTGAGAGTCCACTGAAAGCCATTGAATACATTTCTTATTCTACGACAAGTTTTATTATTCGGAAAGAACTTTTCTCTGTTGTTTCAATTTGGCGTTCGCATTCTTCAGGTCAAGCGGGCGGAAGTCGGAAACTTAGAGAGTTGGAAAATATGTTGAGTTTGGAAACTTCAATCGTTGCGTGAATTTTGGAAATTGTTTGAAGAACTTGATTGACTAAAGCAAGTATCATAAAAAAGTGATATGGTTCGATATGATTGCATTATTTATGTTATGATTTCCTACCTGGGACGCCATATTGTTTGGAGAAAACGCATTTCATAGTTATCATTCATCCAGAAATATTCTGCACTGATATAATAGAATGGAATATAATTCATTCGTACTGCTGATGCTTCCATTTTAGATGGAGATACACGTCAGAATATAAATGATAATCTACAAAGCAATGCATTGTTAGGGGCGAAATTCAGGAAAGGAGAGCAGTGAATGTTTCACACCACTAAAATACCCAGTAGCTCAGTTTTGGACGTGGATTCGACAATAAAAATTGGTTTCGATAAGATTGAAATATGGGGTTTAATTTTCCGGAGCCCCACGGATTTATTGCCAGTGAAAAATCCGAAACCACCCTGATGGAATGGGACAACCCACTGCACTAATATTACTAAAACTTCGAACAATAGATATCTATAAATGGTATAAAAATAATATATAAATACGTAGAGGTTTTGTCTTTCCTTACGCTTGGATAACTTGGACCAGAATAAAAGAAATAGTCATGTCCCTTACTAATAAAATATATTGATTAATGTTACATACACCGTATATGCACAGATATGGTACCAGCAAGATGAATTCAAGTGTACGCTATTGAGAGTAGTGTATCGTTTAATTATATCAATATTAAACCTCCAGCGAGGGCTATGCCTGTGACGTCATGATGATAGCTAACAATTATGAATACCTATGCCTTAGGGACAAAGTCTTAATCTAAACTTATCTGATCAGTTGTACAAGTTCAAAAAATTTTAATATTGACATTAAGATAGTTTGGGTATAGTCATAGGTATAAAAAAACGACAACACATACAAACACAAACTGAAAAACAGTTTCCCATTATCAGGGAGATCTAGATATTGCTGAGACACAGAGGAATATTCAAATATTCGTCAATGGAGTGGAAACAATGATTGAGAAGGTGTCGTTTCAGTTTCAATTTAAGACAGTTACAAGTCAAAATCTTGAACTCATCAGGCAAAAAGTTATAGAGTCTGACATCCATTTGTTTTATTGAGTCTGTAGCGAGGAGGTCTCAAATCGGTTGCACCGCGAGTTTGGTAATCATGAAAATCAGCGTTGGCTAAAAATGATTTTTTGTTTTTATCTAGCTCTACTACCGTAATATGAATGATGATGTAACAGGCATAATAGATAGATAGATAGATCTTTGGAGATTTTTTGACAGAGGTAATTGTTTTTGAACTATCATCTATTACTATGTGTTCATCACTGCACTATTACTAACTAATTATTTACAAATTTTGGAGGAATCATTTAACATTTTGTTACTAATGATTTCGCAACATGCCTCCTCTTTGGATGCTTTCATTCTCACTTCTCGACAAAAAAAATTGAATGTTCATGTTTCCTAGTAACAAGAAGTTAAATCTATTAAATGCTAATGTTTATTAATTCATTTCTGATTAACTACTATATCTGGAGAAATAGTTTTGATATCTTCAGAAAGCTTGTACTTACTTTCAGGTATTCTTATACTATTTATCAATTCTGGTAAAATTATTTCCTTCATGTCTAATTTTCTAACGCATCGTTTGATGTCGTGAAATGATTGAATATCCCACTTCATCAATGTTTTCATTTATTTTAGTTAATTTTTAAAATAATTCATGTTTATTTTTTTATTTTTGCATGAGTATTATTCCTTTATGCTTATAATCGACCAAGTATGTTTTTTTTTGAATCACTATTGCCATTTCCTTACATTTATCGTTTGAAATTCCCTGAATTCTGTTTGACAGTTGTTATGTCAAATGATGATTGTGGCTTTGCTAATATTATACGAGGTACTTAAAAAATTCTCCCTTTTTTGACTTCCAAAATGTCCATCTGTTATCCAAAGTTTCCACTCAATTTTAGAATTGCTATGTGTTTTTAATTTTGTAACTATTTAAATCACCTATCTGAAAATAAGCTCAAACTTTGTTCGATTTTATGAAAATATTTATTATGTTTGCTCTTACAGTAGGTGATCATTATTATTTGTTAATCAGTATTAATACCATTTAATTATGTACATGCCTTGGTATTATATCACATACAAGCTTCAAGCTTCAGTGATTAATCATGTTTATTTTTCCTGTTGTATTACAACTAGTAAAACCGTTTAATTTTTTGGAACAATAAACATTTTTATTATTATTATTCAAGTTGAGCACGAATTAGTACCTACTTTCTGTCGGCTCACACGATGTTCCCTGTACGTTACAATATTTTCCTTATCGTACAAACCAGAGCATTAAAAAAAAGACAACGAAGCAATGAAACCTGAGTTCTGTAACAAGTTGGAGTCAATGGCGAATCTTCTTGATTATTACACTCTGTAGCAGCCGCAACAACAAATCATCTCCCTGTTCATATCCTCCTCTGATTGCGGACTGTTGCAAAAACCCTTTATTCTCCACAGCTGCAATCAATCTCGAACACTAAACACATTCAGTACCGTGAACCAGGCTGAAAATACGCAAACAAAAGCAATTTCAATTCTATTTACGTCCGGTAGAATATATTTTCGTTCTGCATTATAACGCTGTTGTTAAGTCAGTGTAGGCATTGCAAATGAGAGTAATGCGAACATATTTGTGTGACGAGATGTAAACATTCCACTGACACTGCGGGAATGCACCAACTGTGATGTTTCATGTGCGGCTTACATTTCATTTCAAAGCCACATTCGGAGTCACTGATTTGAATTATGTAGTTATTTTATTCGTTTCAGACAGAAGCAGAACTGAGAATATTTGTAACTCAGTGGCGTCGTACTTCCTCTACGGCTTTTCTCAATGTTTGAACAGAAGAAAACCTTACAGAAGAAGTCACAGAGAAGAGGATAAATGAAGATACCAGAGAAAATTCCGATATCCTCTTCAGGTTTGAAAAGTATTTCATGAAAAATGTTTTATAGCATATTCATATCCCAAATGATATTATATTAATTTGTGATATTAATTTGGAAAATTTGTCTGCATGATTTAGGATTTGAGAACAACTTGCAATATAAAAATTTGTATAAAAATATGACTGGCGTTATAAAATGTTACCAATTACCTTCTTTCTAATGACCTTTTCTCAGCACAGTCGGTTCTTAGATTGTCTCTATCTCAGGACAGTTGCAGCTTCCGGAACGTCTTCTTGATGTCAATTTCAGTTGAAATGATTTTTTCTGAAATGCAAATGAAATATACTCTTCTATAGGAATTTCCTTTTTATTATATTTTATTGAGTATTCAATTTCAGGTATTCAAAAACATCAGTCAAGGTCTTTCATAAATAACCAAAACAAAAACTTTCAGTGTTTTTATTCACAAAAAATAAAAAAAAAACTGGTATACGAGAAGCCCAACCTAGTTCTGACTTATATTCTAAGAAGCATGAGAATTATATATTTTTATATGCAACTTTTATTTGTACTAATGATGATCTAAGACTGATATTTATAAGTCTTTCAAATTGTAATCCAATTATTTTAAATGTGTATTACGTTTATTCTGGAACCTCGCAACAGTGTGATGTTTGCTAAATGCCTAGCTCTTGTAGCAGGTCCAAGTTTCAATAAAGTTCGTAGGTTAATGACGATTATGATTATGATGATAGAGGATTTCTATATTTATTGGAAAATCTGTATAGATAATTATTGGAAAAATGTCTATATGAATAGTAGAACGTAAAAAGATTGATATGTTATTCAATTTGTTTGTTACCATGATGACAATTTAAGATACATTCATGATGATAATTTAACCTACAGGGTGTTATGAATTCGTTTGATACCAAGAAAATTTGTCAAATTTCTGAATAGATATGATTCAAATTTTCTTCCTCGATAAGTTGTTATAATAGGAGCAACACCAAACCTTGATATCCAACCCAATATTAAAGTCATAGCAATAGTTTCCAAAGAAATATCAGATAATGGATATACTTCAGGCCATCGGAAATATCTGTCAATACAAGTTATTAAATATTTGTAACCTCGAGAACCAAATCAATATGAATGTGATCAAAACGCATGAGTGGATCAGGATATGTGACGGTTTGTTTTCGCTTTTTGACAATGAATGCAGTTTTTTGTCCATCAGCTAATATCTTTATTGATACCTGGCCAGACAAACCTTCGACTCATAAGTTTTCGTGTCGCGCGAATAATAGGATGTGATAATGAATGAAAATTATCAAAAAAAAAATTACGAAATGTTAATGGTATGAATAGTCTAGAATTTTCAGATGAAACATCACAATATGGAGGTTGAATTATTAGTGTTTCCAGGTCTAAGAATTTGTTTAAATTTAAATGAATGTTCAGATTTTTTTAGTAGATTCAATAATTCGGTATCATTCATCTCATGTTCGGCAATAAGTTCACAATCCACGAATAATTCAAATTTGTTCAAGCCATTGACATAAAATCGAGCTAGAACGTCAACCAGTACATTTTCGGAACCTTCTATGTAACGGATGTCTGTAACGAATTCCGATATATATATATATATATATATTCCATATATCGGATTTCCCTAGGATTATGGTTTTCAAAATTTCTGGAAAACATCAAAGTCAATGGTTTATCATCAGTGAGAACAAACAATTCTTTACCTCCAACGGAAAAATCGAAATATTTTATTGCGAGAAATATTATATTACACACCGAGGTGGGAAGAGATTCATTTCTGTCATTTCTGTCGTGTTAGTTAACGGAGACGCAAAGCGTCGAGGTTAGCTATGATCTCGAGACAGGAATGAAACTTCCTACCGAGGTTTGTATACTATTTTATTTACAATCATCATATTTCGATCAAAATTAATAAATCTCTGTTTCGTTCTGAACATACTTAAAATATTACAATTAACGACAAATTACCTCGAACGCGGTTTTCTCAGAATAATCAAGTAGATATATTGTTACCGTGACTAAGGGGTATACAATGGACCTCTATATTTATGAAAAATTAATTGCAAAACTCTTTTATATATCGATAGATTCTAGTCTGAAACGTCCATTTAACATAGAGTTCCACTATTTTTTTTTCATTTTGATAGAATAACTCATTTGAAAGTATGCCGCTGACGTCACTTTCATCGGAAACAACCCCCACCATAATCCAAGTTCAGAAACATTCAATACCGTTCTCCTCAAAATTATAGATTCTAGCTTGGTATAAGCCATTGAGAAATAATTTTAACTTCGTCACTTGATCAACTCATAGAAAAAAATCCACATATTAGCTAGTTTTTATCGTATTTGTAACTTTCAAATTTCCTGAATGGACCATCGATGAAGAACGAGCATTGACAACACCACAAATCATTATGACAGTTCTCATGCAACAAAAGTGATCTCGAGATTTGAGGTTAATGTTTGTTTTTTTTACATTTGACATTTAACTGATACATTTCATTAATACTGTTATTATGACCGATCTGCTGTGAATTTATTTGTGTATTAAATGGATGGTGTTATGCAACAATGAGTCAAGCCACATTTTTTAATAATTGAGCTATTACAGTCATTGAAATCGCCAAAGTGTTATTCTACAATGAGCAAAAATGATTCAACCCGCAATTGTAAGGGGCTCCATCCACTGACGGTAGTATTAAGCCACATTCCATCATTCCATGATCTGCTAAACTATTTTGACATTTTTTACGAAACTAGCTGACTGTGGCTTGGCCCATTATTGCATTACATCATCCAAATATGGAAAGGCTTCGTGAAGGGAAGTTCGGAAAATTTACCAAGGGTAGATTATGAGATGATCGACTCTTTCTTTTTAACAAATATAAATTTATTTTTTGCAATAACAACAATTCAAAATTGTTCTTCGAACGCTGCTTGAATACAGTAACATTCAGTTGGAAATGTTCTTCACAAAAACATAAATATATTTCCGCTTTTTACACAAGGTTTATTCATTGCTTTGAACCACATTTTACAATGCGCTTCATAGGTATTTAGGAGCATCAAAAATTGTTGTTATTGCAGGGATACAGATACAGGAATTAGGAAAAAAAATGTAGAGCATAAACAACAAAAACATTTCAAAACTTTGAAAACCGCATTAACATCAAAAAAGAAATCAAGTAGGGCCTGTTCGTTTGCAGCATACATATTTGATGGAACTGCTCTACTTGTATTAAATATTAAAGCAGGCAAACGAGTTAAACAGAGACAAACGATTCTTATCGATGCTCCGTGAAACAGACGAACGAACCCATCTGGTATCAAATGACAACTGTCATACAACACATTATAATCAAATGAGAATTTGAGATTCCACGGTGCACAATTTTTACAACGTTGCCAAGTCTAGTTTTAATGAACGTGACGTCACGAAACCACTTTTCTTCTGATTATAGAGAAACTAGCAGTCAGAGTAAATAAATAAAAATTCCCGAGTGAAATATTAGCGTATACAGTTTCTAATTACAGTGTTCTCTCATATGTCGTGAAAAGGTCCATTGTCACCAATATAAATAAATGTCAGATAAATTGAAAAACATGTCTTCCGACGAATAATTTATGGATTGTACCCCACCAGAAGTACGACAGGCTGCTCACGCAGCAGTCCAGGGCTTGGTGCCAGTGAATAGTTAGCATCGGTATATAAAAGCCATTGAATTATATAGGAAGTGGTGTGGAGAAAAAAAAGATTAAAAAAAATTGGTTCCGAAAGTGTACTCCTGGCATATTTTGGAGAACATACCAGACAAAACAAACCTTCTACTTTGTGGGCAATGTACAGTATGATACGAACGATGATGGAAATTGAAGAAAAAACAGATATTTCGAAACATGGGAAGCTGAACGACAAAATGTGGTCTTCAGGCCCAAGAAATCGAACATATTTTCGAGGAAGAATATAGAGGATTTTTTTAATAAAGCTCCAAATAATCTACCGATATAGGTAAGTTATATGTGATTCTTTAAATGAGTATTCAAAAAAAATAAACGTGTTTGAGCTAATACAAGTATACTGGTATCATGGTATTATTTATTCTTATTGTTTTAGGTAGCATTATTAATAGGCGTATCTGGAGCTTGTCGGACGGACGAATTAGTGAAAATGAAAATGTTGGATGTGGCTTTTTTTGAAGAAAAAATTTTGGTTGAGATTCCAGATTCTAAAACACATACAAATAGATCATTTCCCATTACTGATCAAATATGAAGAGAAAAAACAGAAATCGACAGATTTTTTGTTCAGCTCAGAGGAGGAATAGCAAGAAATCAACCAATTGGACACAATGCATCAATAGCTGATTTTCCCCAAAAAATTGCTACTATTTTGAATTTAGAGAACTGGAAAGGCTTCACAGGACACGCACTCAGAAGAACCGCCGCTACGTTACTTGCCAACAGTGGTGCAAGTGTACTCCAATTAAAAAGGCTGGGAGGATGGAAATCTAGTACTGTGGCAGAAGGTTATGTGGATGGCTCCATAGAGAATAATATGCTGTCCCAATGTGCCATGTCTTCTGTAGCTATTGCAAGTAGTTCACAAACCTCAGTCATGAAATTAATTTGTCGCCTAAAGAGACAACTGTTGGAGGGTCCAGCGCTGGTTCAGGCCTAAATATTTCAATAAACGCTTACAATAATTCAAATTTAACGATAAATATCAATAAGTAGTTCATTGTATTTTAGTTCGTTGTTGTTTTTTATTGTTTGCCATTGAATAGGTATTATAAAATTTGTCAAAAAAATGTGTTAATTTTTTAAATATAAAAAATATTTTGTAACGAAGCATTTCTGAGGCTAATTTTGAAGTACTAAGCAGTATCACAGAAATGATTCGTACGCCTTTCCAAACCATTTTACTGTTATTTCAAAATTTATTGTGAACGGAAAGCAATCTTTCAAGTCAGAAAATGGTAGATGATTCCATCCATATTTCTTTATTTTGGAACCGACCACTTTTTGCTCGTCTTGACTTCTTGCGCCTAAAATATTTACTTATTCATAGAGTTTGGGTCTCAGTTAACTTTTTATGATAGGGAATATTTTTTTGCTAAAATTGAATAGTTTTTGTGCCTTCTGCTACGACGGTCACCGGTTTTCATGTGTTTTGCTACGGGCCAACCGATGGTGTAAATAGTGGAAGCCCATGAAAATCTTTCTCTTTTGGTGCCGGCAACTTAAACGATACAGACCGTGAAAATTATTTGAAAGTTAAATTTTGTTTATTGAAGTTCCAAAGGTAAGCTTAAGTTATATTATATAAATAGGTGATTTGGAATTCCCGAACCGCGATTAGTTCATTTATTTAGAAACCGCAATTCAACAACCACCTACGTGATTATCGAAGTACCACGTTATTTATCCTAGAAGGTTAGATCACACAGCGGGAAAGGGTAATTGCGTTTAAATTTATGTACCAGAACGTTACAGTTAAATTACTGATTCCAAAAGGGTCTGGCAGATACGACCTTTTGGAATTTAGTTTGTGTATTAGAATCGAACAAGTTGTTAAGGTGAAAAATTTAATTGCGAGTCGAGTCAACCGAATAAAAGTTTCGAGCACCTTGGATACCCTCTATCCCAGTCAATATAGTGCCACGTCATACAGTTATCCACAAATGTGCTTTCACAGGAGTGGAGATTGTCTCGTTTGAAATCAGGCACAGGAAACAGTTTGTTGAAGTTCCTACGTATCCGAAAAGTACGGCCTTTCTGCTTATCGGAACTAGCTGAACTCAACGAGCATATTTGTTGGAGGAGGCGTATCCAAGTTTTTGTCCTTCAGACATCCGGTATCACGTATCCATTCTCCTGTATCTCTACCCAAGACGTATTGCGAAGTCTCTCCCGAAAGGATCGGTGTTACGACCAGAAGGGACAGATTTCGTTTACAACTAGTACGTAGATCGCGATAATTAAATTACGCATTCCGAAGGGACTGGCCAATACGTCTCTCCGAAATTCGTTTGGCATTTTTATTCGATAAATAATAGTCGGTGAGCCAGGAGTGGATACAATTAATATCGCGAAATCCTAGTTCCCTAAAAGCTGATCTCAGTAATTCGGGACTAGCCGTTAAAATTGATATACTTCGTCGTACCTAAGTTTCAAAGCGCGACCGTCATGTACAGGGTAACCAATTCACCTTCAAAAATTCCGTAAAATCAGTTCTCAGTGGCCGTATATACATTATTTTCAATTCATTCCCCTTTGTACTGAAACGATTGCTTTCCCGTACCCTTGTCAAGTTTAACATTCTTCAGTGTACCGAGTGTTCATTATTTTGGGAAATAAATTAATTTTATACTATTAATTCCCATACTTTCATTCCGGGTATAGGGGAAAGCCTTTCATGGAAGGGTGAGAAGGTACAGCCGGTATTCTGACAGTGGTGAGGGCAATTAAAGCCTGCCGCTTGCCATAATACGAAACGTGGTCGTAACAACTGACCCCTGGAATACCGTTTCTTCACTGTAGCTGTCCTGGGCCTCCCAAAAGTGTCATCTGGGAGAAAGTGGTGCATACCACTATAATCTTACTGGCGCCCGAGGGTGGTATTGGGTGTTACAGCGAGTGTACCATTGTCTGATACACCCAGTACCCGTAAGCGTCATTGTAACGTCCGAATAGGAGAGTAAAACACGTTACAATTCATCTAGAATAGATTAAATGAGGGCGGGAAATGAGGGCGGAAAGTGAGGGCGGGAAGTGAGGTCGGAAAGAAGAGGTGTGTAATGTGACACTTCCCAAGTGATTGGTTGGAATAAACTGATCAACCAATCATTGACGAATATTCTTCCTTATGACTTGTGACTGCTGCATAAATACACCATTATATTTATTGCCTGAACAGAAAATGGGATTACGAGACCCAGGCTAACTGGAGGATAGATATTTTATCCACCTAAATTTCAGTCCTGTTTTAAATTTTGAGATTTTGAGAGATGTTTGATAGTAACATGATCTTTTCTGGTAAATGATTCGATTCAAAATATCAGTAAAAATAATCACTTTTTGAATAATTGAATAACGTAAATGTCATGAAATTTCATTCAATTCACTGGTTCTAATTGGGTTTGGTTTGAAAACGTATAAATTCAAAACTTCTTATATATTCCGGCGTTCTAATTTTTTTCTTTCGGCATAATAAATGAATTTGGCCGATTTCTTTGTTTTATTGAGCTAAATTTTATCTATCACCTGGGCCTTCGGCCCAAATGTTAATGAGAAACAATTTGAGAAGTATTTCATTGAATAGATTGAAATCCAGAAAAGTGTTAAAGATAATAATAGATAAAATAACTTGATTAATTGAAACTAGTGTGTGTGTAGAACTGACAGCAGCTTCCTGATAGGGGTTGCCAGACATGAGATTTGATAGGTAGGTAAATGAATAATTTTCCTGATGTGTTCCTATATAAACGCTCCTATAGAATACTGAAAAAGGCACCACTCGGCCGAACAATTGATAGTATCAGCTGTGATGAAACTCTATTTCATTGGAATAGCGTTTTATTATATAAGCACTCGCGAACGTCTTGAAATTATATTCTGAAACAAATCTATCAACTGATATCTTAAATAAGCATTATTTTACAGTAAACTTATCGTGTCCTTCATTTCTTTGTTGATATTATGCATATTTTATTCATTTCTATTCCTTCTTTCCTTCTTCCTTCTTCCTTTCGAACTGTCATGTTTCCTGTCTATTATTTACAAAGCTTTACAGTGTGATTTCTAACTAATAATTTTTTTCTTCATCAAAATGTTAATGAACATTCCATTAGCTGATACAAAAATGTAGATGAATAAATTCTGAAACAATTCCAATAAAAGAGAACAATTAACGATATTGAGAGGTATACAATAATGATTTGAAAAATTTCGAAAACGGTTATACGGCTTAAGACATTATACATGAAACATTTCAGTTCAGAATTATTGCGAAAAATCTAAAACTTTGATAATAGAGTCCCATTTAAGAAAACAAAGTTGGGGTCCACTTCCGGTACAACCGGAAGTGCCACATTCTTGAAAATATTCATATATCAACAATAGTGAACTTCCAAATTTTCAAATTAAGCCCATCTATAGTTTTCTATATATTGATCGATCCTGTTCCCACAGGGATCCCCTGTATACATTCTTTAGAAATCGAATTTCAACATTTTTGATTTTTTCAATTTATTTATTTATTTATTTGTATCCAAACAGACGAAAGGTCTAATTACATGGATAAAAAATATACAGAAATCTTTACATTTCAGTGCTCAATCATAAAGTGAGTTATGTACCTATTCAAAAACTTTGAGGTTGAGTAGCATACATTTAAATCTGGTCGTGCAATATATTTCATGATGATACAAGATAGTTACTGAGTGAAGACTGTGCTTCAGCGGACAGACAATGTTATTAAATAGTTAATACAATTATGATTAAAACGTATATACCGTTTCAAATAGATATATTCAAGAAATACTCCAAAATTGCCCCAAGAAATATTCTCTGAGGTAGAGTCCAGTCTAAAGTAACTAACACGCTACATGTATTGGCCAGTCGCAGCATGGTCACGAGAGGGGATCTGTTCGTTGTAATCACCAAAGGAATATTGAACGGATATGTTCTTCGAGTTCTACGGAAAGGGAAATTGAATCTCAGTAGTGATAAGATTCCGGGTGCATTTATCTTATTGTTTATTAAATTGTACAAAAAATACATCATATTGAGTAATAGTCTAGTTTCTAAAGAGATAACTTTGTAGTTATTTCTAAGTGGATTGGATCTAATTACTCCATAGTCAGGTCGAATATGATACTGTTTGTAATATAAGTACTTTATAAGTAATTTATTTTGTATTTTCTCAACTGCATTGATTGTAGACCGGTATTCACCAGCTCAGATTATACTCGCATATTCCAATTTAGGCCTCACAAGTGAATAGTATAATAATTTAATAGTATTGATAGTTGTAAAATCTCGAGTTTGTCTGATAATGAATTCTAACATTCGGTTTGAGGATTTAATGATGTTTTGAATATGTTTACAAATGATAAGTTACTATTGTAAGCTACCCCAAGATCTCTAACCTCAGAACATCTTTGAAGGACTTCCTTATCCATCATATGATCAAAAATAACAAGATCCTTCAAACGAGTTATAGTGATGATGCAACATTTGTTTATATTGAATTTTAATTTGTTTGTGATGCTTCATTCATAAATACTATTGATGTCCTTTTGCATACTAACACAATCTCTAACTGTTTGTATATGTTTATATAATTTCAAATCATCAGCAAAAAGCAAACATTCAGAAAATTTTAAAATAGAAGGGAGATCATTGATAAATAAAACAAATAAAAGTGGCCCTAGGTTGGATCCTTGAGGAATACCAGAGCTAGCATGAAATTTACCTGATGTGTTACCATTGTGTTTGTTGTTGCTAATATAGCTTTTTCCTTTTTCTTTATAAAAAAAACGTTTACTTTCGTACTTTTCTTAATTTTCTGTCAACGACAGTGACAACTCAAAAAGACATCAAAAATCTACTTTTTTTATATACAAGGTGTAACTTCAAAATATAAAAGACTGAAGACTCGACGACTCAACATTCTCCCCCCGGTAAGAAATTTCCATCTTCTTTACCCAAAACTTCTGCTTCGACTGGTATACGACACAGCTTGGCTACTGGACGTCTATATGTATTCTTCTGTGTTTGAACGTCAACAACTCGAATCTGCCCGTCAGTTCCTGGGAATACAGCAGAGACTCTGCCCATTTTCCATGAGTTTCTTGGTAAATTCTCGTCCACCATCAGAACAACATCGCCTAATTTCAACAACTATTGATGATGAGTCCATTTCTTCGATTCAAAGATGGAAGATAATCTTTTATCCATCTCTTCCAGAATGAGTTAGCTAACATCTACGATTTCCTCCATTCCCAATCAAAAAATAAAAGGGCGTCAGTGCCTCCAGATCATTAGGATCAATAGAAACGTGAGTTGATGGTCTCGAATTCACAATATTCTCTGCTTCAGCAAAGAGTGTTGAGAGTGTTTCTTCTTTGAGAGACTGTCCATAAATGACGGTACCCAATGCCTTCTTCACAGTGCCAATCAGTCGTTCCCATGCTCCCCCCATGTGTGGAGCACCTGGTGGAATGAAGCTGCCATACTATCTGTTATAATGGATTCGTCAAGTTCTGAAGTGGATTTCCTAAGTTCTTTAGCGGCGCCTTTCAGATTCGTTCCATTATCACATGTTATAGTCTTTGGATATCCCCGACGAGAAATGAACCTTCGAATGGCCATTATAGCTGAATCTGTGGAGAGTGAGAAAGCCATTTCTAAATGAATTGCCCGTACAGCGAGGCACGTAAACAGAACCCCCCATCTCTTCTCTTTTCGTCTTCCTATGGTGACAAATAGTGGACCGAAATAGTTCATGCCAACGTTTACAAAGGGTGGAGTGGTGAGTGATAACCTTTTGAGTGGAAGTTGGCCCATTTTTGGCGGATTTGGGTTACTTGCATTTATTTTACACCGTTGACAATTCCTTCTTGCAGCTTTCATAGCAGCTCTCCCGTCAATGATCCAATATTTCTTTCGAATTTCATTAAGAATTGTCTCTGTGCCCTGGTGTTTGAACTCTTCATGAAAATGTTGGAGTAATAACGCTGTATATCTGTTTTTAGGGCTGATGATGTAGGGTTTCTTCGATCCATCTTCAAGGCATTTTGCTAGATCTAAACGACCTCCCAGAAGAAGCAAACACTCTTCATTGATTTGTGGACGTAGTTGCCTCAATTTACTCTTTTTGTCTACTGGCTTCTGTTTCGTTGGCATTGCAATTTCTTCTCCGAAATCTTCTCCTTGTACTTTCTTCACCCATAATTTCTCTGCTTCCTGCATTTCTAGAACCGTGAGACATGTAGATCTATCAATACTTCCTTTATCACTCTTCTTTTTCACGTTCCTCATAAATCTCTTCATTCATGCCGTACTCCTTATCAGCCGTAACCATTTTGAGAAACGAGCGATGTCTGGAAGACAGCTCACACTTCCAGAAATTTTCCCTACGAAGTTATGCGGTGTTTCTAAAAGCTCAGTTTTATCATCATATTCGGAAAATTGGGTATCTTCTCTGAAGTTTCTTTCACACCCTTGAAGAAAGTAAGGTCAAAAAAGCCATATTATGTTGATATCCTTTTCTGAGTCCATTCTGGTTGCTGCATCAGCTATATTCATCTCCGATGGAATCCAATGCCAGTCTCGAATATCAGTAGTTTCCTGGATTTCGCCAATACGATGTGCAACAAATTGCTTGTATCGTCTGCCATCTCCACGGATCCAACTCAGGACGCATTTCGAATCAGACCAGAAGAATGTTCGTGATATTTTGATTTCTAATTCTTGTTTGAGGGTATGCGCCATTCTTGATGCCATAACTGCTGCTTGCAGCTCAAGACGGGGTATAGAAAGAGGCTTGAGTGGAGCTACTCTGGTTTTTGCCATCACCAACATAACATCTGAGAAATAACACGTAAGTAAGCTACTGAAGAGAATGCTTTTTGGCTTGAATCGCAGAACAGATGAAGTTCTGTACGTTTTGCTTTCGGTATTCTGAAAGAATAGCACCTGGGAATTCTTACCTCAGTCACTTTTGACAACTTTTCCAACCAGTTCTTCCATGTTCTGTCCAGTGCAGGTGGCAATTCATCGTCCCACCCTACGCCTGCACACCATATTTCTTGGAGAATCAATTTGGCCCCCACAGTGACATGAGATAGAAATCCCAGTGGGTCAATTATATACATTGTCATTCTCAAAACATTCCTCTCTGTCGTTTTGCCATCTTCATATTTCCTTATGGTGAATTGAAAATTATCGTCTCCGGGATTCCATAAAATCCCAAGAATCCAGAATGTGGAGGCAGAACCATCATTTAAATCTTTAAATCCAATTGACTCTTCAGAAAAATATTTCATTACAGAGGAGAAATTTGACATTCAATTGACTACTTCAAACCCGCCAAGAAGTTGAATTCTTCTTACCTCTGAAATAATTCGTATTGCATCTTTCTCCATGTCTTTCGAATCCAAATAGTCATCGACATAAAATCTCTTGGTGATTGCAGCGGAAACATCAGGATCAGACGTATTTCCTTCTGCATTCAGGTTCTTTATGAATTGTGCACACGACGGGGAGCAAGAGGCCCCAAAGGTTATTACCTGCATTTCGTAGGTTCTGGTGTTCTCTGGTAGTCAAGATTTCTCCATAATAGCTGCTGCGCGCACCTGTCTTCCTGTCTTATCCTCACCTGGTGAAACATCTCCCGTACGTCACCACAAAATCCAATTTTCCTTTGTCTGAATCTCAGGAGAACAGCTGTCAGAGGTTGTAACAAATCTGGACCAGGCAATAAACAGTAATTCAGACTTATCCCATTTGCTTTCGCAGCGGCATCAAATACCATTCTGATTTTTCCCGGCTTATTTGCATTCATTGTTGCGAAATGAGGCAAATACCAGGTGTTTGGAGTATTTATGGCTGCTTCTTCCTTGGTGAGTTTCTTCAAGTATCCTTTCCCCAGATATGAATTGATTTTTTGACAGTAGGCATTTGCAAAACTTGGGTCCTTTTTACATTTTCTCTCCGTACATACAAGTCTCTGATAAGCATGTGACTTACTCTCTGGAAGCTGCATCTGATCTTCTTTCCACAACAGCCCAATTTCAAACCTACTTCTATCGCGTTTAGCAGTCGTTTCCATGATTGTAATCGCTCTCTTCTCATCAGGACTAAATTTCTTCGTTGTAGGAATAACACCAAAAGATTCTGTGGAAAAAGACTGTTTAACCAGTTCATGAAGTTCTTTGTCATGTTTTCTATCACAGATATGCAAAGTCTGAGCATGATTCGTGAATTTATCATTAGAATATCTGTATCTAGGTCCGTGTAGAGACCATCCAAGCTTGCATTTTGTTGAAATCGGTAACTTTTCTTCTTCATGACTGCAAACTATTTGTCTAGCTACAATCAGTTCTACATTGTCTTGCCCAATGAGAATGAGTGGTCTTTCATTGAAAAAACTATCAATTGGGAGTCTTTCTAGATAGGAATATGTTTTCCAAGCATTCATGTCGATGGTTTGTTCTGGTGAAGACAAGTTCTTTATGGTACGTACCCCTTCCAGACGATGTTTCTTAGAGTTATCTCCTGTCCCCGAAATATCCATGTCGACTTTTCTCGAATTTTCCAACTTGGACACCACGTTGTTAGTCCACTGGATATACAAATCATCAGCAACTCCGTTTATTTCCAGAGTCTCCGCCACACTCTCCTCTACCAGGGTAACGGTGGAAGCTTCGTCACACAAAGCCAACGTTTCAACAATGCCATTAGGCCCATGCAGCTTCACTGGAATCATTCGTAGGAGAACATTCATCTCTTGTTGGCGTACTGTGAAAACACTCTGATTACTATCACTATTGTGAGCATTTGGAATATTTTCCTGGCGGTTGTCCTGTGGTCTATTGTGGGAAGGAATAATTTTATGCAAAAGATGGTGATGACGGAATTTGCATCCGTCCACCCCGCATGGTTTCCTAATTTTACAGCGAAATTTCTGATGGTTACCGTGCAAGCATAAAAAACATAGTTTCTTTCCTGTAACTGTAGTCCATCTGGTTTCTACATCGTCAGACCTGAGTTTCATATAGTACTTATATTATGATCTTCCTTTTCACAGTAATCACATCTCGTTTTCAGTTCTCTCGTATTGAGAACCATATCTGGGTGTTTGGACCATGGCTTTCTAACATTTCTTGCAGTTTCTAAAGAGCTTTGGAAATTACCTGGCAGAGCTACATAACAAGCTCCATTCGCGATTTCCATGAGCCAACTTGAGAAATCCTCTAATGTAACGAATCCATTTTTCTTGAAAACTGTCTCACCCCACCTCAAACGCAAAGAATCTGGTAGTTTGTTCGAGAGGTCTTTCAACAATTGGGGATTGAACATATGGCCATTGGAATTCAAGGATTTCATTTTAGCAGTCAAATTCTGAACTTCATTAGAAAATATTATCAATTTTTCCATATTACTATCTCTTATTGTGGAAATTTTCTGAATTCTACTAATAATAGTTTCAATGATTAGATCTGACCTGCCAAATCGCATTTGAAGAACATCTATTATCAACTTCACGTCAGTATTTCCTATCATCATCCCAGAGACTGCAGATTTTGCTTCGCCTTTCAAGCATTTCCTAAGCTTCACCATAATTTCTGCTTGATTGTATCCGCACATCATCGTTATCCGTTGGAATTGTTCTTTGAAAAGTGGCCAATCCTCTGGGTTACCGTCAAATATGGGAACGTCCTTATCAACGATTTTTCTCGCTAGGAACTTCTCATACCTGGGTTAACACTCTTAATCACGTCGCTGATAGTTTGACGCATCAGTTTGATGTTATTGTTTTCTGTTGATTCGGCGATTTTAACAACAGAAGAGGCACCGTTTTTGAGGATGTCAAAATGATCGACGTTCCTTTCACAATCATTTTCTTGCTCATTTTGACGAATACTTTCAATAAAATTGCGATTTTCATGAGAAACTGGAGCCATTTCCGTATGTACTTGGGCATTTTCCACCCATGAATGAATTCGAGCATCATTTCCATCCTCACTGATATCTATTACGGGTAATTGACTTCGGCTATCACTATTACTATTTCTTGATGATGAACCTTCTATTATTTCCGCTTCTCTCAACTCATGTTCCATATGAAGAAGTCTCATCTTATTTTCTATTTCACGTTGCTGTTGTTCAAGCTGTTGTCTTGCTTTCTCAGTCTCAATGTTCAACTTTCTCCTTTGTACATCGACACTCGCCTGGGACCGCTTGGAGCTTTTCAGCGAAGCAGTATTTTCACAGGGTTTTTTAGCATGGCTATCAGCATGAACTCTGCTCACGTTTCTGGGTGCTACAGAAGCTTCTCCGAATCCTTGGGACCATATATAGTCGGCCGATAGACTTCTGTTGATACCTGCGCCTTGCCTTGGACTCCTTCTTTCTTCCATATTTTGACTCATATCGGTTCGACAGGACCAAATGTTGTTGCTAATATAGCTTTATCCTTTTTCTTTATCTTCTGTCAACGACAGTGACAACTCAAAAAGACATCAAAAATCTACTTTTTTCATATACAAGGTGTAATTTCAAAATATAAAAGACTGAAGACTCGACGACTCAACAGTGTTTAACTCAGAAATATCCAACTTTATTCAGTTTGGATAGCAGAACATCGTGGTCAACTTTATCAAAGGCTTTCCTAAAATCCGTGAATATGGTATCAAGTTGGCTCCTTGGTTCTATTGTTTCATTTGCATAATTGGTGAAAATAAATAGATTTGTATTAATTGATTTATTGGTAACGAACCCGTGCTGTTTTCAGTGATACATATTTTTGCATAGTGGAATATTCGTGTATAAATAATTTGCTCAAATAATTTGGCTGGAGCACACATTATGGAAAATGGTCGATAATTTTCGATGTCGCTTTTTCTACCACTCTTATGAATAGGTGTTGTTATGGCAGTTTTCCACGTCAATGTCAAATCTGTAATATGGGAACCATGCAACTGGGGCATATTCAAGTGATGATCGAACTAATAGAACAATAGTATGAAATTTTGAGGGTATTACATGACAACTATTTCTCATTATAAATCCTAACATTTTGCTTCCCTTTTGCAGATTTATTAGTTTAAGTGTCTTTTGAAGTTTATTTGTCGATCTCAAGTAATCCGAAGATCTCTAATTTGATTTACCCTGTCAAGTACATTTCCATCAATATTATAGTCATAATAAATGTTTTTTTTTTTATTTGGAAAAGGTGATAACGTGAAATTTGTGTATGTTCAAATACAAGTTGTTTGTAGAGTACCAATCATGTACAATATCTAATTTATATTGAAGATTTTGAATGTCTTAGGAAACACTAACTGATAAATCTGATTCCAAATCATCAGCAGATAGTAAAAACTCTGCAGTCTGTAGACAATTTTCAGTTTCACCAGAAATAACAGAAAAGCTCTATTTATCAGTTGGGAATTTTAAGTTCTCTAGGGCTGCGATGTTTTTTGTGAAGGATCTATTGATTTTAATAAATCGTATAGGATTTCATGACTTTCAAGAGTTTTTGAAGCATTTTCCAATTCAAGATAATGAACAGTCACTGGCAGTCGAATATCATCGAAGCTTTTTCACGAGACTTATAAGCAAAATTATAATTAGCGCACGTAGCTTAATTGAATTTTGAGGGAGCTGACGGTTTACCAGAGAGAAAATGTAAAAGCTCTTACAACATTCATCAAAGCCTTCTTTTAATGAACTGTATTCTTGAACATTTAGAATTATTGGTAGATATTATCTCAACGACTATATACTAGATTTGAATTGTGCATGAACATTGAGGTTTTTTTTTGTAGCAATGGCTTAATCGATCGATTCATGTTTGCCGTAAGGTTTTGGATCGTTCCAATTTATTTGCCTCTGTATAACTGTGGTAAAAAAATAATTATTGAAGAGTCGACCCGAGAGAGTAATCAATAAAAGACGTATCCAAACAACACAAAGAAAATTGTGTTAGATCTTACGAGTGACTTCATATGTACAATTATAATGTTCCATATATAGGCCGTTTCTTTCGTTAGAGAGAGAGAAACGTACTTTATTGCCCAAGAAATCAACTTCTTAATGACAGTGCATGCTTACGATTTAAATTAGTGAAACACAATCATATACTATCAGTTACAAAATTAACACATTTCAGATGTAGTGTCAGTGGGTGTGTAAAACTAAACAAATAAAATATAAATTAATACGCGTAAAGATTAAAATCACATGAAATATGAAATCATCACTTTCAAATTCCTCTAGATTATAATATGATTTTATTGAGTAGAGCTTCTTTCATTAGTTTTCTGAATTTGTAATTCTCATTTCTGATTTCGAAGGACACATGATCAAAAATTCTTTTGCTTTCGTAGATCAGAGAGTCTTTTGCAGGTTAGGGGGAGGCATTCTATTTTCCGATGTTTGCCTTGTTAAATATTTCGTTTGGTTGTTAAGATTTTGAGAATCAACTCTATTATGTTTTTTGTGTATTAGACATGAGTACATATTCTAGAATGAAAATGCAGGGGAATTAGAATCACACTGCTGGTGAATATGGTCTATTGGGTTCTCGCATTCGAGCTTTCCAAAGCTCTTTTTTTGTAGAACAAACACTGATTGTGATGATTTTATACTGGAAAATCCCCATAGGCAATTCCATATCTCAAATGAGCCTCAATCATAGAGTGGCTGTTGGTGTGCTTGGTTCATCTGAGACCACCCTAAGTGCGTATAACATCCCGCTGCTAGTGTTTTTGTTAGAATGTTCTAATATGCTACTCAGACTTCAATTTGTCGTCAATTGATATTCCTAGGAATTTTGAACAATTTTTGATTTCTTAAGTGTATCCTATGAGGCTCAAATCATCAAAAATAGTGCTGAAAGTACATTTGTTTTCTTTGTTTCAAAACATAAGTTATTGGAATCGCACAATTTTTTAACCATTCTGAAATCTCTAGTGATATTATCTTTCAATTGCTGGGCATTTTGTTCATGCCAGAGGATGGTAGTATCATCTGCAAAAATGGTATGATTTCCTCTAATTGGAATGATAGCCAGATCATTTACATAAAGAAGAAAAAGGATTGGACCCAGAACAGATCTCTTCACTATGTGATAGTTGTCCATTTGATTTCACTATTTGTTTTCATAAGAAACACTTCTGAAACCATGGCAGTAGAGCTTCTTCAAAAGTAGTGTATATTTTACGCAATCGAAAGCTTTTGAAAAGTCACAAAACACTGCAACTACAGTTTCCACGTTGTTGAGGCTGGTGGAAGGTTGAGAAAAATGGAAGATTGAATCATTGGTACTTTTTGAATATTAAAAACTAAATTGAATATTTGTTAAAATTTTGTAAAAGTCTAGGATGGCTAGTACCATTTTTTCACAAGTTTTTCAATCAATTCTGAAAGTGTTGAGATTAAAGAGATTGGTCTGAAATTTCTTGGATCTTCTGAATCACCACCTTTGGATAGTGGAAAGAACAGAGCTGTTGCGAGGCATGTGAGAAATTTTCCTATTGCAAGAGATTCATTGAAAGCTCTGACTAGTGAATCTAAAGCAGCATCTCCAGCATTACTTCCCTTATTCCATAGTCGACTCAGATAAATTTAACAAATGATTGACAACTATAATAATTCTACAATACCGTCATATTGTTCTTAGAAATTGTTGAACATTTTGAATTACTTGCCTACCGTCGTTCTTGAATTCATATAAAATCGGATGTTGGGATATTTAATGAGACAAACGCGTGAATTCAATGATATAAATACTATCAAATTACTTTACTATACTCTAGTTAGACCGAAACTGGAATTTGCTTCAATAATTTGGACAGAAGAATACAAAACTACTCTTAAAGAAATCGAAAATTTCTTCGTTACCTTTATTTTAAAAAATTTCATAAATGGCCAGATTACAATTCAATAAGAACATCTCGGTAAAGGAATGAATTCAAAATATTAATATTAGAACAAAGACGCAATTTGAAATCACTTATATTCATTTACAAAATAATAAATAATCGTATTAATTCCCCCGAAATCCTTCAGATGATTCCGTTTCATGTTCCTTCACGCCGTACTCGACATACAACTATGTTTAATATTTCAATGTCGATACCTACAACTAGAGCACCTCTTGCAACCATGTTGATATTAGCTAATGAATTTAATGAAATAACAGATATCGATCGGACTTTACCACATTCCAAATTCTATAACTCAATAATGAATATTATACTGAATATATCTTCGTAAAAATATATTCACCTAAATCTGTAACTCAACGGTTCTGATAGTATTTGTAGAATTAAAACATTAATTTTTAAAATACATTCACATTGTATAATCTTAATAATGAGAATCCATGTAATAAAACTCAATAAGTTTGTATGTATCAAATAAACAAATAACCGAAAATTTCAGTTGTGTACGATTTTTTATGAAAATTGTCCCTTGTCTGCGATTAGGAATAATTTTTGAAAATCGTGCACTCCAAACATTTCCGGAAATAATTCAAGCAATAGGGAGAACATTAGTGATTATTTCCCAAAAATCACGAAGAAGACCACAATTTTTTTAATAAATTCTGTTTAGATAATTGATCAAATCACAAGCCTTGTTGAATTTTTCTTCCCCATATTGGTTTTCGTTTTGTCGTTTATCACTTATTCTTACAATTATTGGCAAAATTTTATGAAAATTACTAATTTCTTAATTCCTAATATTATTATTATTATAAATATTGTGTATATTCTCAGTAGCTCATTTATTGTGCTAAAAATCTCTTTCTCATATTTTTTGCTTTTACTTTTTTATAACTTATAATTTACCGCGATAGGCTGTGATTTTCATGCATGATTTGACCTCAAGACAGAAGATTACATACAGTCAGTCGCTCACAAAACGTGAACAAGGTCGTATCGGACCGTGATCGAAAACTCAGTGTCGCTATCTCTACTTCTCACAGTGCAAAAAGTGTATGCACTGGCCGGTTGCATAATCCATTTTCACAAGAGGCACCTGTGCTAACCATTTCGCATTTGATTGGGTGTCCAAGTATAAAAAAATTAGGATTTGCTGTTTATGAAAAAATTGTTACTAACTGTAAAATTTTATTATGATATTCTTTGTGTGTTGACTTCAATCTAAGGTATTCAGTGGATAATATAGCAGTACATACCACTCAAACTATAAATTCAAATCGATTAAACTCTAGAAATATTTTTGGCAAATAAATTCATGCACAATAATTTTTAAATAAATTGTTCTCCATTCAACTATTTTCCAAGCGAAATCATGCTCAGAATGTTTTGAGTGTTCAATCGAATAAATTCATTGTGATACTTAAAAATTGTCTTTATCAAATTTTGCAAATAGTTATTGATGTGTAGTGAGCGAATTATACTACTTATTATAAACAATTTTGAAAATAATTTCACGCTCTTTGTTTTTAACCATGTACTTTCTCTCCTAGTATTAATTTCTTCAACTTCAATTTTGTTAATGAATACGTTTTTGTTGGAAACGACCATTATCGAAATATGTGCGGAAAGTAAAAAAGAGACAATTTTTTTATGCATCCAATCATCTCCATACATAGTCATTAAGTGAAAAAATTGCACTTAGAAGGTTGTCTATAATACATTTCCAAGCATTTGTTGATATTTTGGTATTGGTATTGGTAGGTATGGATGGTGACTGATGCGCTGCGACCTAGTTAGATCTATTGTGCCCCATCTTCTTCTGCTATCTCGAGGTGTTCTCGTTTACAGCAGCCCCTCAAGCTTCAATTCCTTCAGGAATTTTAGGATTTTGAGGGGGTCCATTTGTGGTATTTCTTCCACAGTCAGCTGGTGTGATCCCAGTATATTTAGTCTTTTGTGGTGTACGGCATAACACTCCATCAATATGTGGTGAGGTGTTTCTGGATGTTCCCCACAGAATCTGCAGGTGTTGTCCTCCTCCAAGCCTAGCTTCCTTAGGTGTTCTTTGAGTCTGCAATGCCCCGTTAGAAATCCTGTGATTGTCTTTAGACTAATTTTGCTGAGGTTAATCAGTGTTTTCGATCTTGCTCGGTTGAAATTGCCGAGGAGATCTTTGGCCTGCCTTAGCCCTGGAAGTCTTTGCCAGTATGTTGCTCTCATTTCTTCTTCAGTTTTATTGAGTTCTTCTTGGAAGTGAGATTTTCCAAGTCCGCAGAATGGTTCTGGCCCGATCAGTGGCGTTGATGCCCCTTTTCGTACCAGGGTGTCTGCTTGTTCATTGCCCTCTACTCCGACGTTCCCAGGCACCCAGAGGAGGATCACCTTGTTGTTCCTGCCTAGATCATTGAGTTTTTCTTGGCATTCCCAGACCATCTTCGAGTTGATGTTATATGAGCTCAACGCTTTGATGGCTGCTTGACTATCGGAGAGGATTGCAATTTCCTTGTTCCGGTAGTTCCTGTCGAGGTTGAAATGAATGCATCTTGCTATGGCGTGAATTTCCGCTTGAAAAATGCTTGGGAAGTGTCCCATGGGTTCGGAGTACTTGGTACGAGGTCCAAATACTCCTGCTCCAGTTCCGTCGGGAGTTTTAGACCCGTCCGTGTACCATGTAATGGTATTCTTAACCAGTGCTCGAATGGATTCTGTGCTCCATTGTTTCTTGGTATTTAGTTCCGTTCGAAAAAATTTCTCGAAACTAAATTTCCTGGTAATTTCGTCAGTTGGGAGATCGGCAAGGTGTGCACTTCCGGTGGGGGTTGAGCCCCTTACACTGTGTGCTGTCCCTTTGAGTCCGACTTTGGCCAACCTCAGGTCTGCTCCCCAAGCAGTTCTCCTCACCATGAGATGGAGAGGAGTGAGGTCCAGAATGACCTCTATTGCTGCTGTTGGTGTTGACCTCATTGCTGCTGTTATGCAAAGACATGCTAGTCTTTGTACTTTCTCCAGGATTTTCTTTGTTGTGGCGAGTTCGGTTCTACCGTGCCACACTACTGCTCCGTAGGTGATCATAGGTCTCACTATCATGGTGTACATCCATCGCAGTATTGATGGGTTACAGCCCCATGTTTTTCCTGCAATGTTCCTGCACACCATCAGTGATGATTTTGCCTTGTTAGCGATCTTTTCTACGTGTCTGTTCCAGAGTAGTTTTGAGTCTAGGGTTAGTCCTAGATACTTCACCTCTTGCTGCCATCCTAAATCTGATCCGTCGAGGCGAACAGTCCTTAGGTGCTGAATCTTTGTTCTTCTAGTAAATGTTACCATTGTGGTTTTTGATGAGTTAATTCTCAATCCCACAGAGAGGCACCATCTTCTGGTAGTCTCTAGCTCCCTTTCTATTAGATCACAGAGGGTTCCTTCGAATTTGCCTTCGGCCATAATGACTATGTCGTCAGGATATCCAAGGCATGTGACTCCGTTCCCGGTAAGTGTTCCGAGTAGTTCGTCTACTACGAGACTCCACATCAGAGGTGATAGTACCCCTCCTTGTGGGCATCCCCTGCTTGTGCTGATCCGAAAGCTGGTATCGCCCACTTTCGTTTCAGCAGTTCTTGTAGCCAGCATTTGGCACATCCATCTGGATGTGGTTCTGTCTACTCCCTTGTTCGTTAGGGCCCTATTTATTGCTTCGTGAGAGGTGTTGTCGAATGCCCCCTCTATGTCTAAGAAAGCGCATATGGCCATTTCTTTATACTCGAGAGATCTCTGGATGCTTTCGGTAAGCACGTACAGAGCGGTTTCCGTTGATCTGCCCGCCCTGTATGCATGCTGCCCGGGGTGCAATGTCACCCTCTCCAGTATCTCGGTTCTGATGTAGTTATCTACCGTCTTCTCCACTGTCTTCAGTAAGAAGGATGAGAGACAGATTGGTCTGAATGACTTCGGGAGGGTTGGGTCCTTCTTTCCTACTTTGGGAATGAAGGTTACCCGTGCTCTCCTCCAGTCGCTCGGTATGTACCCGAGCGCCAGACTGAATCTGGCTGCTTTGATAATGAATGGCATTAGTTCCGTTTGCCCTTTTTGTAAAAGGGCCGGAAATATACCATCAATTCCGGGTGACTTGAATGGTTGGAAGAAGTCAATGGCCCATTTCACTCTTTGGGGAGTGCATATGGTTTTTGCTACCTCCCAGCCTTCTCGTCTGGCTCTACCTGGTTCTTCCAGTGATCATCCGGGTTCAAATGGTAAGCTACCTGGAAAGTGCGTCTCCAGTAAGAGGAGAGCTCGTTGCTCTTCATCCTCTGTGTAGCTGCCATCTGTTCTTCTGAGGGACATTGGTCTTTGCTCTCTGCCCCTCGCCATAGTTTTGTGCAGTCTGGCTGCTGCGGGGCTTGATGTGATTGTCTCACAAAAGCTCCTGAAGCTGTTCCTCTTGGCTTTCCTTATTTCTTTATTATATTTTGTCAGCCTTTCGGTATATCCCTGCCAATCTCCGTCCCGCTGTGATAAGTGGGACATCTTGTATTACAGACCGGTATCCCACGCCTATTTTCAAAAATGATTAATAACAAGCTGAATCTTCCTGAGTAGCTTCATTTACCGTTGCTTGGTTAATATTTGTATAATTGAATCATATTGCCCTACAAATTGAATGGTAGGTGTTTCCAGACCTACGCTCCGAAATAGTCAATTCCACGAAAATTCTTGATATTAGTAGCTAATGAACTGCGTAGGCGAAAGTCATGCTGATTTGGTGAGCGTAAAAATTATATGGCTAACTGTGAGTTTTACCCAAATCTGAAGCTCTTGGCTCATGGTGAAACAAACCAATTGAATTAACTTCATTTCAAGGCAGTAAAATCAATCTATTCGACCGTAAGCCACGGGGATATTTCGATCACACCTTCTGACATAAAAAATTATCAAACTATATTGTAATTAGGCACATTTATCCTCATTTTTGATATGATATTTTCTTGAACCTGCCATCCTCATTACGTTGTTCAGTTCACAGATCGATCCTATGGCCAGTTTTCGAGCTACAGGGTGTAAAAAATTCCATTACTTCTGTTTTGCGAATTATAAATCGATTTGATTTTTTTGCTTTAATTCGAAATCGATTTTTGTTAGAAATAAACACTTTGAATCTAATTTGTAGCTCGTGAGTCCCTCTATTCGAATGAGGAATCATATTTCACAAGAGGTGTTGCATTACATAGCATGACAAGACACTGTTCAAAGAAATAGATGAATATTAATACCATTATTATTTTTATTCTACAAATTCTTTGAAAAAGAATGGGTCTTTATCAATTACATGAGGATTCATATTATGATTGATAGTTAAACAGTTTTCCATGTATACAGTGACAATTTGAATGTTTAAAAGGCTATAACTCAAGAACAATATGGAATAATTATTAGGAATTGTCCATATCTGTTAATTACATTTTTCATAAATCTGTTCTTGTGATACCTCCTTGAATAGCTGGTGAAAAATGCTCTTCCACTCCTTTCCCTTCTCTTCCTCATTATTTAAAATTGTTTTTTCCTTTAACCAGATGTCGTCCCCTTACGAACGACAGCCCTCAAAAGACGAAACTTGTGAGAGCCAAGAATTAACGAATTCTTACTTTTTACGTGCTATTCCACTTTCTCGGGCCATCAGAGAAATATAAGCAGTCGCTAGGCTTCGAACCCACGACCGGCGACCAGAGTGGATAAAAGATCGGTATTTTAACTACTTGGCCACTTAACCCCCGTAAAATATAATATCTCTTTTGAACTGGACTTTTTGAGGCCTCTGGAGATACCATACATACTATTTTACCGTAGAGCAGAATTCAATTACTTTTCTGTAAGTTTTCCATCATACATTTCAGCTCTTCAGACGACGATGTGGTTTTGCAGGTTTTTTTGGGTTTCCCTGAATCTGTTGAAGCGCATGCGACATCATTTAAGCCGCACCGGAGGGCAGATAGATTATTTCAATGTTTTTACTTTGTTATTGTTGTTTTCAATATGTTTATAAAAATTATGAAAGCTAAACAAAATTTCCCACTTATTTCATAAACTTTTCACGTAAATTATGATATTTTTGAATCGAACAAACAATTTTACATTGAAAGTACATTACTTCAAGAATGAAAGTATATTAAATTAGCTAAACAACAATTTCAAAATAGTTCGTTATTTTGAATAAATTGTGTAGGACTAGCGATACATACCCGTTTTTTGTAGGACACTATTTTATTTAGATGACGAATACACTAACCTTTCATGTGTTATTATTAAAAAAAAAAATACCATAGAATTGACAATTTCGGAGCGTAGGACTGGGAACACCTACCATTCAATTTGTAGGACAATATGACCATTCAATTATACAAATATTAAGCAATCAACGTTGAAAAAATCCGCTGATTATTAATGAATTTTTATGACCACTTCATTGGTACATGTTGGGAGTGGGGAACTCTTCAGTACTACAATCCATTTTGTAGGACAGAAGTTATTTCGAGTACTTCTTCGAATTATCTCGAGGTTCAACTGAAAAACTAACTGTTATTAATGAATTTTTTGCACTCACCAAATCGACACGATTGACGCCTGCGCACTTTATTAGCTACCACTATCGAGAATTTTCGTGGAGGAAATAGTTGGGCGTCTCGGCAAAATGAAGCTACTCAGGAAGATTCAGCCTGTTATAAATCATTTTTGAAAATAGGCGTGGAATCCCGGTCTATTAGACCAAGCTATAGAGATTTTTTCCACCATAAAATAAAAGACGCAAATGACCTATACTAATTTTTACCACATACTGCCAGTATTCGCCCCAGTAAAATAGCCTCGTGGAATTTTTTGAACAAGCAATTGTGAAAATAATTAAAACTTTTATGGTTTTTTGGAAATAACTCAAATATTATTCAAGGAATCGTTTCACAGTCGATGAAACTTTTGTAGAGATTCATAAAACCTACAAAATGGATTTTCATACGATTAGATCGGTGCATTTTTCACTAAGAAAATCAGGGAAAACTTCTAAAATGAGAAAAATTTTAAAAAATTTAGAATTTTTATAAATCTGAAGCTGGATAAACAATATTGCGGAAACTGATAGATAATAATATGTGGTTCAACTATGCGCAAGATTTTTTGTGTCGGATGAGTAGATTTTGCCCAATCGCATTAAAAACTATTAGACTACAAGCCCATATAACAATTTGGGGGAGTCATTTGACCCAGGATGAAACATATCAGAACGACATTGCTATATGAAAAAATAACTTTAGGCAATATGCCGTCAATTCTTGGTGGTGCAAATGACTGTAATAATAATAATAATTTTTCATCTGAAGATGTGTTCTTCATCCTACCAAATATTCTTGTACGGCATTCCTCACGTTTGTAGATTATGAGATAATAATGGCACCGGAATTCAGGATTTTGTTTTAAATTTTTGGAAATTGAAATTTTTTTCTGTCTTCCGGTCACATTATTTTTGTACGGAAGTAGGTTCTAGGAAATTATTATTTCATAATCTAGCAACGTGAGGAATGCCGTACAAGAATATTTTGTCGGACAAGCACATCTTCGGATGAAAAATGATTATTATTATTATTATTACAGTCATTCGCACCACCAAGAATTGACGGAATAGTACCTGAAGTTATTTTGTCATATAGCAGCATCGTTCTGAATATGTTTCATCCTGGGTCCAAATTGTTATATGGGCTTGTAGTCTATATTTAAGGGCACATCTTGCAAGATGCGCCGATTTAGGGAAAATCGTCGTATTCAAATTCTGTAAACGGCATCTTGAAGATTTTCACCTGAGAGATGGAAAATGTCACTGGAAATTGATCAAAACGCTTCAAAGTGCGTCCGAAGTCACCCGAAGTCGCAATGAGGTTAACTCGAGTTGAGTTCGGACGACTTCGGGTGCACTTTGAAGAATTTCCAGTGACAGTTTCAACACATTTCTCACCTCTCAAGTGAAAATTCAAAATATGAAAATTGTAGATATTGATGTCCACTTCACAATTTCTTGGTTATAGAATTCCAAAAAGCGATTTTGCTGTGGTGAAATCCAAGGTTTCAATTCACGAACTATCTCATGAGAAGTAATTTAGGTCGTTTAAGTCTTTTATTTTGTGTGAAAAGAGCCTCTTATTTTCATCCACACCTTGGCTTATATAGTTGCAACTTGCACCGATAACGAAAATTAAGTTTGTTAACAAAACATATATAGCAAAGTTGAGCAACAATTGATCTGGCTAGTTTCATTGAAATGTTTACTGGGTTAGCCAGGCCTTGTCGAGAGGTATCAGTTTCGCTGAGAGCTCTACTGGGACTAATTACATATCTAATAGAGTACGGAGTCAGGTTTCCGGAGCTTCGATCGTAATTTCTCATTACCGAAATAGATATTTTGATAAAACGCTTTCAGTTTCCTTCCCACGAACTCATTATCCTCGCTCGAAGAAGTTTCTTTTGTACGATAGCAATTCCCACTTGGAAGATAATTTGAAAAAAAGTCTCCAGTGTATACTGCAAATACCTTCATTTGGAAGAGAATTAACTCGTATTCTGCGTCAGTTCACTCAAGGAAAACGCCGTTTCAATTGTTAAAATATAAAACTTTTGGTCTTGAATATTTCATTTATAATAACATAGAGGGAATCTCGAATAATTTCTGCAGTCAAAATAAGCATTTAAAGTTTGTCTCCAAAGGAACCCATACATTTTCTGTGTGGAATAGTTGCTGATATTTCTAAAATTCTAATACGTTACAGACCCTGGAATTCTAATTATTCAGTCCAATTTTGTATTTATTCATTGAGTTATTATACATGGCATCACACGTTAAAAGGTAAGGGCTGCGTCTTCCCTAGCTCACACAAGTCTCTCGTAGACTTCCGAGGGTTGCGCGTAGTGGTGCAATCGGTTGACGGAGATAACAAAAAAAACAGTGTTCGCCAAAATCTTGGAACCATAGAGGAAACTTTTTCATTAATTGTTTTTCAGAAAACTTCATTATTCATAAAAGTTGGTACCTTCAATCAGACTGGATACGCGTTTATCCGTAATTATCAGTGGCGTACAGCAAGCGGTAATCGCCCGATATTCTAAATTCACCACATGCAGAGGAAAGTGACATTACTATGCAAAATGTTATTAAAAACAGTTATTTGCAATTGAATGATATTCCCAGTTATCCAGTACAGTCTACTAATTACCTATTTGAATTTTCAAGGGCCCTGGCTTTATTTTATAATTTTTCCATTACTGTTTACTTGGGCTCATATTCAACATTTTGTTAGATCAGGTACCTAATTGGATTGACAGATAATTTATGCCATTTCAGTAATTTTTCGATATTTTGCATAGTAATGTTACTTTACTCTTTAGAGAATTCAGAATATCGGCCGATCATGGTCCCAGACTGACTATAACACATTCTCGAAAAAAAATTGCCCATTTTTTCATTACAACTACAGCGAAAACAATTCAGCTGAACATGATTTTTTGTACGACAGTGCGAAAACTAAAATTTTAGTAAGTAGTAGTAAGTAGTAAGTGGCAAGTAGTAAGGCGATACGTTTCAAAAAAATCACCTGTGCGTAAAATCATCAAATGTGCGCAAAGTAATTTTTTACACTTTGTTCATACTTTTATGCATTTTTGAAAAATACAGTATTTAGCGTCTTTATTTGATAATACGACGACAATTCATATTACTAAACATTCAAATTAATTATATAATTGCTACAATTTGGCAACATAATAACTGTCGAAGAAAAAACTTATGAAACACTTTCGTAAAGAGCTTTTTTGTACTTACGTGTTTGTTGAACTCGGCTGCGCCTCATTCAACAAACTTCACGCTCACACAAAAAAGTCCTACTTTTTGAACTTGTATCATAAATAGCCATTTTCTAGTACCGTGCTTAAAGTACGTACTTTACGCACGCTTTGGAGTGGGTAAAGTGTTACTTTTTTTCACTAGTGCGTAAAGCAAAACTCTTTACGCACTAGTGCGTAAAGTAAAATATGTCAAATATTGTGTATAGCAACAAAATAAAAGGTTTTAATTTAAATTGCCACTTCTTCTACGATTAAAAACAATTTTTGCTTATGTTTAGGATGCAACAAAATCATGTTTTTTATTTTGATCATAATTTTCTGCAAATGTCATTGCTTAAATTAAATGTAAACAGACCGTGGATGTCGATTTTGCTCAAAAAGTAAGTAGGCTGTGTGGTTACGAGAATTGGAAGAACTGACAATCAATATCTGAAATTGTGTTAGTATCACAGAACTTAGCAAAAGTATTTGTTATAGATTGATTTATGAAGTTTATTTAGTACATTATCTAAAATCAAATCTAATCATACAAGGTAACAATAGTGTTTGTATACCTGATAATTCTTCATTCAAATTTTATTGCAGTTTATCTGTTTGTACCTATCTGATATCCGATATGGATTCAAATTCATCAGGCGAATTTGACAATAATCCTCCAAATATACTCAACAGTGCTCATAAAGCCACTGAAAACCTATTACCAGAAAAATCTGCACACATTTATGAACAGAAATATAATATATTCATAAAATGAAGTGACAAAATACTCAGAAAACGTCATTTTGGCCTATTTCGCTGAGGAATTAAAGTCTTGCAAACCTTCTACACTATGGTCGATATAATCTATGTTGGAAGGCACCTCAAAATATAAAAACAACGTTGATATTTCGAACTTAAACAAGTTAATACCGTTTATCAAACAAAAAAATAAAGGATATGAAGCAAGAAAATATAAAATTTTTGAAAGAGAACATTTAATTAATTACTTACAAAATATAAATAAAATATTACTTTTTGAAGGATTTATTTCTGAGTCAATTATTAATTGATTATTCATCATAAAACTATTTAATGTATTGGAATAATGATTGTTAGTAAGGTTTGAACAATTACTTCCAACATACATTTCCGAAGATGTTGCATGTTGCTACTATCAGAAATGTTAGATATTTCTTGAAGAGTTGATTCCACAATTTTATCAGATATTTTAATTTGTTGGGAAGAAGATGGACAATTCAATATTTTGTTAGAAATCTCAGTTTTGTTATTCAAACTATCTTCTATATATGCTTCTGCTACGGAGACAGATTTCCAGACACCGTGACATTTTATGGATGTAATGCATTGGCTAGAAGAGTTACAGAGATTCTCCTGAAAAAGTGACCTCTGTAGCTCTCACACAAGTCTTTTCCAGGCCATTTTAATGAAGCTGGAAATTTTTCCCATTTTATTCATCCTCACATGTTGGTGAATACATTCTCTTTTCTAATATTTCAAAAATAATCTGTTACTTTTTGTATGAGGCGACCGTATTAGGGCCATACTTGCGGTATATCTCAATATAATCAGAATTTGAAACAGTGAACGTTCTTGCGCAATAGGTCTTCGTATCAAGTATTTTAACAATCAACATAGATCCAGCATCTTCAATGGCATCGCAATAGTTATATGTTATAATTCTTGACGACGACAAGCACCGCTGATACCCAATATCCCCAGGTAGCACATCATATTGGCTTATTTATTAGCAATTTTGGTTCCATATTGGGCAATATATTGTAAATGAAAAATCAATATTGGTCCAATATGGGTGAATATTCAAAAAACAATATTATATTAATAATATTGGTGGAATATTGGTTGAACTAGTTTTGAATGTAGATTAGCTCATGAAATATTTGGTCAATATTGGTTGAATAATTTCTACCAATATCGATAATACAATATTGGTTATATATTGTTTTTCACATCTAGAATAAATATTGCAATCCAAATATTCCAGTCATATCGATTATAGGAAAAAATAACTATATTGTATTTCCAAGTTTGATAGCGTATTGGTTGAATATCATTTCCACTTTATTTGACAAATTGTAATAACTCATATTGAGTCAATATTGGTTGAATGATATTTACCAATATCGATAAAACAATATTGACTTCACATCGTTTTCAACATCTAGAATAAATATTGCAATCCCAATATTCCCCTCATATCGATTCTAGGAATAAAATCTATATTGTATCTCCAAGTGTGATTACACATTAGTTGAATATCATTTCGCCAATATTCAATAAATCTCATTTATTAATATTGGGTCAATATTGGTTCAATAATAGTTATCGATACCGTTAAAACAATATTGTCTTCATATTGTTTCCTACTTCTAGATTGAGATGGAATTTGAATATTGACCGAATATTCAAAGAAACATATTAAAATTATCATGATCAAACCTGCATAAAAATCCGCTAGATGGCTCTACATATAGAACGTCTTCTAAATCCTACGAAAGTATAATAAATAATTCCCTTAACTTGTTTTCAAGACAGCTCACTCAGTAGTTATGGCGATCTAAAGGCAGACTCTGGTGTCACCTACATCAACTAAAAGACATTTAATAATTTACCAAGGTATATTGACATCCTCCAATATATCCAAGTGATATTGTACCAATATCGATGAATATTTTGAGGCCATTATCGCTTCGAAAATATTTCTCCAAAACTATTTGTGAAATATTTAAACAATATTCGACCAATATCGCAAAATGTCCACATTTTACTTCTCGACAATATAACTATTGAATATTGTGCCAATATTGTCGGAATATTGTATCAGCAATATTGCACCAATATCGCCGAATATTTTGAGAACAATATTAGTTCGAGAATATTTCGCCAATATTATTCAAGTAATATTGGACCAATATCGCCGAATGTTCACAATTTTTTTCTCGCCAATATTGCATTTCAAATATTTCGCCAATATGTTCACATTATTGTACCAATATATTACCAATATAGGTGTGCTACTTGGGTCAGGACAACCTACAGATAAAAAGTATTGAAATTACCACTAATCTTACAAAATTATGAATATATCTGTACTTCATAAAGTAAATAATATGCTTTGTTATCAGCATCCTGAATGAATTTCTTGATATCATTCCTTGATAAAACCTTAGATTTCTTTCCTCGGTATCCGACGCTTTTGTTCTCAATGAGCGGAACCAATTTTGAAAACTTCCTTATATCAATATTTTCCTTAACATTCATTGTTCTTTTCAACATTGAGTAGACACTCCATAACGTAGGAGGTTTTATAATTTTTGATTTCTTGTCGCACCATTTACGAAATTGGTCATAAGTTTCCTCATATATTAACTTGGATTTGGCCGGTAACAAATTGGTATTGCATTTGCTTTCTCAGATATATCAGATGTGGTATCACTATCACTATCACTATCATAATCAACATCCATCTTCTTGAAAATAACTTGAAATTGAAGCAACTACGAGCAAACACAGTCAAACAGTCAAACACGCGGCGTGCCAACAAATCGTTCCTATAGTAACGACACAGAAAGACCACTGGATGCTGTGAAATTATATTGGAGGTATTGATAACATTAAAGATAACATGTATGGGAAAAAGTCATTTACTTATTTTGGACTTAGACAGGAAAAATTTTTGAATACGATTTTACTGAAAAAATTAAATAATATTTTCAAGAATAACTATTCTGCACCGGAAGGTATAGTGCTATAAGTGCTATAAGATCACCAGAGGCAGGCAGAATCAGACGGGCCTGAAAGGTAGTGTTATTTTTAGTGAGCATACCTGATGAGGAAACATATAGTTTGACAATTGAATGATTACAACTGATTTATCTCATCAAAGAAATGAATGAACTACCCTGATTTACCTTCACTCTAAATAATTCAGAATGAATCCTCATGTTGTTGATGAAGGCCCATACTTGACGATTATGTTATTGATATTTATACATTTTTTAGAACATTTTTTCCATGCTGTAGTGCAACACCTATTCAAAATATAAATTTTCATCCGAATGAAACCATTTATGAACTAGTTCGTAGGCACGATGGGTTCATTTCTATGAAAGACTAATATCGAATCAGGGCATAATAATCAAATCGATGCATAATACAACAAATAGCCAAATTCGCATTTTTGACACCCTGTAACTCGAAAACTGATCATGGACTGTATAATAAAAATGCAGGATCCAACAAAAATTTCAGAAAAATGAGCTAAACGCCAATTTATATAGAAAATATGCAGATACTTCATGTGATCGTTTTCCGTAACAACAATTAAGCCAAACCAGTTGATGATCAAAAATAAAAATATACACACTCAATAATACAATATCTCAAAGAACCAGCAAAACAGAAATATATACATTTTCCTGACGTCAAGGGATGTAATCTTGATTGTCACTGCTATTAAATGAATCCGAATCCAAGGCGTATTTGCGTACAAAGTTCTTTATCCAAGAGCTGAAGAAACTCATAAGTTATGATTAGTCGTTCATGAAATATTATGAAAAGAATGAGGTATTTTCTTTCATCACTACTTATTCAGCATCGGAATTCAACATCGAAAAAGTAGCTAGCAGTATTAAAAATTCAACTGTACTTCTGTCAACATTTCATGAATTTCACCAGATGTCAGAAGTTTCGAAAAGACAAGTTACATATTTATCGTCTGGGGAGTGTCAATCAAGCATTTTATTAACCCTTATTCTTTGTCTACAGAAAGCAAATTGAACAGATTTTAGACTCCAATGATCTTGAGTAGAAGATCGAAACATACGAGACTGTCGAATTTGTAGTACAATAGCTTATTTTGAAAAAAAAAATTGCTAAGGCGCTCCCCAATCATTCCTCATTTTTACTTGGTTGATTGAGTGTCATGATGTAATTGAACAATCATTACATAAACAGTAAAATAACATAACATTTTTTTCTGGTCACACCAGAAAAGTAATATCTTACCTGTATCTTACTGTCTAATTCCTATTTCAACTAAGATCGTCCACTTATATCTAAGAACGAGAACATTTATTGAAATTGAAAAGAAGGTTAGAGTTTGCCCGATAAAATATAAAATTGAAAACTACAACGGTATTTTATTGCTCTATAATTTTGCATTAGTTTTCGAAAGTTGATATCTCAAAAAAGTATGGCTTCGTCAATAATCGTTCGACTATAACAAATTTGGTATTCATCACAAAATATATCTCAGAGGAGCAAGAGGACCAAACACAGGTAAATGTGATCTATACAGATTTTGCAAAGGCATTCGACAGAGTGGACCATAACGTTTTATTGAATAAATTGAGTGTAATTGGTTTTACCAAGGATGTAAGCGTTTTATCACATCCTATTCATCTTACAGAAAACAGTATTGTCTCATTTAACGGTTTTCTGTCTGATATCTACCTGGCATCATCTGGTATTCCAAGATTAAAATTTTGGACCACCTCTATTCATGAATAACCTATGTGATGGTTTGAAATGTGAGAAATTATGATATGATGATGATTTGAATATTTTTTTATTGTGAATGATATTGACTGCTTACATGAGTAACTGCATTACATTCAAAATTGGTGCAATATCAATACTACAAAAATATCCTATTCTAATAATGATGAGAAATCTAAACATTTTAACGAGATCAGTGATTCAGTTATTATTTTTGACAAAGAGCCAAGTTCTATAGAAAACACTCTCAGAAAACATGCGGTTCTATAGTGAGAAAGTGTTAGAATTTTACCATAATCAAGCTATCGTATTTTTCCAACCTAACATCAAAACTAGAATATGCTATTATTGTCTGGTCCCCTTTTTTATGAGTGTCATAAAGCAGCAATTGAGAGCGTTCAGAAAAGATTTCTGATATTTATCATTTTCAACATATATCCTGAAAGGCAAAAAAGCTAACAGGAGTGGTGCATGGAGGATAATATTGACTGCTCAGACTGCAAACGATATTGTGCGAATGTTTTATTTTTGTTTAAAGTTCTAAATGGCCTTGTTTGCTCTCCCAGTCTACTAATCCAGATTAATTTCAATGTTTCTCCCTAAATTTCTCGAATTCATGCAACACTCAAACTTTCAAGAAAAAAAACAAATATGATACAGAAATGTCCAATTTATATAATGAGTAATAAATTGACTAGAATTAGCAGTTGACATCAATTCGTATTCCATTAGGAAACTTATTTCTATAATGAAAAATTAAACCGATTACGCGTTAATATTTATGGTTTTCGTTATGATCATATGCTATCGTTATTATTATTCAATCATGATTCTTCAATCTACTTACTATTTCAAGTTATGTTATTGAATAATTTGGCCCTGAAAATGAAAAACTGTTGGACATTGAAGGCTATCATTAATATTATTGTTTCGTGTGGGTATGGCCTACTTACATATTTTTCCAGCAGAAGATGTCATCGAGGATTATGAATTCAGTCTTACCGACATCACAACTCAGAACGAATTTCCTGTCCTCCCTTGCATTTATTTTGTATCGACTTTTACTGCATGAAAAAGTTTCTTGAATTACTGTTTACTATAGTCGGTAATTTAATTAACACCTACCAAACTCCCTAATATATTCCTCAGTTTCTTAAGTACATTACGTGAGGATAATATCTAATTTTGTTCAGGAAATTTAATTTCCTAATTCTCTTTAGTTTTGTTGAAGTACACGAGGCTTGTTTCAAGAGCACCTGCTCTTTTTTACTTTTCACTCTTGCCGTTCATTTGGATTCGAGGACGAGAAAACTCACATGTGAAATCATCGCAGAGCACTTTGATATTGACTGATTTCAATTTTCTTAAGGTCAAGGATTCCCGGTGTTACGCGGTAATTATAAAATATGATTCCTTTAAGAGGGATAATGTATTTTTCACTACTCAGACGATATAAGTTTGAAAAATTAAAATTATAGAATGGTTTCACAAACTATGGGAAATATTTGAACTACAATGAATAAGCTTCCTTTGAAGAAACTCAATATTTCCGCATTCACATATAAGTAATAGATCCAACTGTTAATATTTGGTTCAACTTGTTTCTCAGACAGGAATAAAAAATTGGTATTTTTGTATTAACCCTGGAGTGGACGCTTGTTTTCATTTTACAAGAAGGGGCGCGTTTGGTCCAACATACCCACAAAAAAAGCCTAATATTTCCCAAAAATAAAACATATTTAAAAAATTGTATCAAATAGTGTTACTGTACTCACAGAAGAAGACGAAAAACTGCAAAAAAAAATGTTGATTCTTCAAAAAACAAATTGAACCGTGAAATTAATAAACACTATTTTTTGGTAAGGTTGCACTGAACACCCTGTAGAAATGTTATTCCGCAAATGTCATGGCACAAGTTTGGCACACACATACAGTATGTTCTAAACAAATGAATTTTTGGCAAATTCGGCACTTGTATCGCGTTTTGCGATCTTTGCAGAATGCGCATCTGCCACGTTTATTTTCAACTATTGACACTGGCATCACCATTTCAGTTCCAGTAATTGTCGCTGCAGCTTGTCTAATTTATCTTGGTAGGTATGTAGAATGTACTCGTTCTTTCCCATAATAATGATTTGGCAAGATTTTTTAAAAATATTCGTCTTTCAACCTTCGCATCTGCTTCTTTCCCACTTCTTATGGCATTACTTTTATAATTACTTTCTTATGTATAAATATTCACGAACTTGATGAAATCTGTAGTTACTTGAAAATGGTGTAAAAGCCGAAACCGGTCGTAATAAAGTAGTAAAGTGTTAGTGGAAACTGGACAAAAGTTATATTTTTCTTCTTTTTCTTATTTCATCATGAATTTCCACAAAATAAATAGATCATCAATCAAACAAGTTACTTACGCAAACGTGCGCGTTGGGTCCAATAGACCGAAATCAGCCCTGGAATCGATGTTTTTCACTTCTCAGCGTTAAAACTACTAATCAGCATATGTTGTAATCTAACTTGAAGGTACTGATGCGCACAGACTTCATCGCACTCTCTAGCGAAATCATCAAGACTATTAAGATTTACATGGGCCGGACAGACCCGCCGCGTCCACTCCAGGGTTTTAAGTGTTTTTTTTTCTTTTTTAATGGCATATGAGAGTGTTAAATGTTTTCTCAAATGTGACACGTAAACAAGACTTTTGATGACGAAATACAAACAACGTTTTTTGTATAACTCTGAATGTGAATTTATATCGTCTAAAATATCTTATAAATAAATACTTACTATACATCTTGACATATCTTTTTGCACCGATAAGTTATCGAACTGTTGTCTGAACATCGAGCTGTTGTCTTGAAAAGATGATTTGATTTTGTTAGTGATATCACATTCTGAAATTTACCTATCTAAGTAAGTTAAAAATAACTAAATAATAAGTACCTGTCTTTTCCAAACGACTTTGACGTTTCGGAGACTAAAGCGGTTTGCGTTATCAAAACTTGAAAACTTGGACACTCTCTTCTTATCATATTTAGAAATTATTAAATGATCGACCCTGTTGAAGATACATTTTTCAAGAATTAGTATTTTTTGTTTTTTTTTATTTGAATCAATTTGACAGTAAAAAAGTTTCTTGTTTCACGGTGAAAGAAAGTAAACGTTTACAAACCAATAGAGATGCAAAAATGTCAAGTTTATTTAACAAATAAGTTCAAGATTTCGTTCTTCGTACCGGATATTCTATCAATTCAGACAATGTTCCAGGTGAACCTAACATAGGTCCTTCTTATCATTTGATTCAGTTCATGTATCGTATTTTGTTGAAGCAAAATCAGAGCTTTCAAGAAGTAGCCAACAACTTCTCATTGGAAAATTGGATGCATAAACTCTTTCGAAAAGTTTTGATCCAAAAGCTTTGGTCAATCTTCTAGTTGAGCTCATTCAAATTTGAAGAAGAGTCAAAGCAGCACGAGTTCAAGAAGAAAAATGACTGAAATTGGAAATGCTAACAAGAAAAAGCAGTTGGAGCAAGAAGACATAGTGAAAGATCCTTGATCTAGAACTGAAATTCAAGATGGTAGAATTTGATTGAAGAAGTGAAAGTGAGGTTAAAAGATCGATAAAAGAATCAATTATTGAAACTAGGCTGGTACGGCAAGACTCCATGGGATTGCTGGTCACAAAGGGAAGACGATTGATATTCCATCTCAATAGCAACTAGGTATTTCTCAAAAGACTTGAATTTATTGCCATTCTACTTTATATTATCTTCTATCGATCCCTTGAAGAAGGTGTATTTCCGTCAGTAAGAAAAAAAATCATATCATCTCAATCTTGAAATAAGGTAATGAACAACTCGTCAACAGATTTCAAAACTATCAATCATTGCCAAAATTTTTGGATCCATTACTTTTGATAACCTGTTCTTAGACGTTAAAAATATGATCAATATTGAACAACATGGTTTCACGAAGAAACGGTCGGTAGATTGCAACGTATTCATCTATTCTGAGTTTATCCTGCATAAACCCCAATGACAAACACCAAGTTGATGCTCTCTAGACCGATTTCAGCAAATCTTTTGATGAAATAGATCAATCAGTTTTAATAATTAAATAATAAGTTTTGCTACAGAAACTCAAATATGAAAATCTGCCGAATTGACTTGAATCTAATGTAAGCGATCGCTGTCAAGAGGTAAGAATCGTGATGCCAAAAAAAATGAGCATCGACCTCGAATTGAACGCTGCCGAATTAATGCGCTTGCGCCAGAGATTCCCACTCAAAGACACGATTTTGTTTTTTCATCTCTTTCTAGCGTGCATGGTTCGGCAGCAACAATTATCGAAGATATGAGAAGCATATCTTATGTGGTGCTAATTCGGAAAATTCCCATAACCTCATAATATGGATAAGTTTACAGAGAGCAAGTGTATATTTTGCTAATTATAAGAGGGCGGCACTATATGGGTTTTATTCCTGAGAATATTACACATTTTATAAATTTATAGATTCATGCCTGAAAGAATTTAAGATCGATGCGTGTTTCTTCGAGTTCGTGTTCAGGAGGCAAAAAATACATCACCACCAGCAAACTATTTTTCTCGGCAGTTATGAGGCCGATGTGCAACAAGATTAACCTTTTCAAACAATTGTCCGTCATTGGTATGTGACAGACCAATGACCCAATCCATATTTCTTCAAGTTTAATAAGTTTTTATCCGCTTTTGGCAGAAAATTGATTAATAAAATTCTGGTAGCAGATAACAGACATTTTATTATTAGAGTTACAAATGGATCAAAATGAATCGTTTTTTTATTGACACGAAGTTTAATTGACCGTCTTGCATAATTCTCATTCTTCATTTATCCACATTACAGAAAAATGTTAGCCCATTTTCAATATGGGATGGTTGAAAATGTCAAAAGAAGCATAACCTTAAAAATGTATGACATTTCTCGTGATTCAAATTTGGCATGCGCAATGGTTTCCCAGCGCCCGCTTGAGAAAAGGTAAGATAGATATTTTTGGCTCAATTTGATTACATTGCGTCTTATGGCGTGTTCTCAATATTTGTAGTTATTAGATATATGCACAAATCTGAATATCGCCAAATTAGCTCTGTAGTAATATTTATATCCTCCAATGGCTTCGATTTGCCAATTTTTTTATGTTTGCGGAGGACCTAAAAATAATACAAGCAATATCTGATGCTAGTATTTTTCCCCTTTACCACAGAAGTATTTGTATGATACACCTAGTACTAGTATTCTGTTGTATGTATTCTAATCTTGTGTAACCAACTGATGAAAACCTGTCAAGAAATACCAGGAATGTCAAGTGAGACATTATCTTCTTATTAATATTATATTTTCTTGAATTTGACTTTTTAATGGAAATTGCCCACGATTACTGAAGTAATACAGTATTTTCCTTAGATGCGCATTTCAATGATCAAGTTATCTTTATCAGTAGAAATACCAAACTGACATTAAATATCCAAACCAGTAGTATTTACATCAAGTGATCAATCACTATGAATTAGTTTTAATATGAAACGTGGGTCTGATCATAATTGTGATCAAATCTGATTCATGCAGTGACATTTGATGACAGTTTTCAAATCGTCGAGACTAGTCAAACATGCTAAAATACACCAAGCAATAGAGCATAAAAAGAGTGAGTTTTAACACGTTGCATGCTAATAACGCCTATGCGCGTCACGGTGTTGGTTTATCAGGGTGCTGATGACGCTCATATGCGTTTTTGCAAAAAATATTTTGAAGCCATCAAATACATTCATCAAGGCATGCACGCAGCTTCTTAGTGGAGGGTTATATAAATGAAACATTTAACTTCTAGATCTTGTAAGCCGTTTTTTGTTTTCAAGCTGTTGACAAGTTTTATATCAGAATGAAAATGGACTCGAATTGTTCACGTCGTAAACGAGCAAAAATAAGTGCAAAACACTCAGAGATACTGAATTATACCAAATATTGAATCGCTCATCTAGTGACGATCAAGTTGATTAATCCGATACAGATTTTTCTTCATCAGATGAAGAAACCGGCATGTTTGTTATACACGCACCACCATCATTTGATTTTCATAAACTTTTTTAGATAGTGAAGAGGAGGATGACAATTTGGGGTTGGTTCAAGCAGTAATATTTGGGACAGTAGCAAAACGCAAGTGTACTCTTTTAACATTATATTTCCAATATTTCGACAGTGGTTACTGTCATCATCAGGAAGCTACAAAAATGGATGAAACTATGGTAAAATGGTGAGGATGAGAGTCCTATACTTACAATGTTAGTGAGATTGGTCGCTTAACAACGATGTTACAGAATTAAAAAAGACAAAATCCATGTGCAACATGGGGTACTTAATAAAATTTATGTAAAACATTAAACAATTAAAAAATGTGTTGGATGCACAACACCTGTAGGAATACCACGAGGAGCGTGGGAGAAGAGAAAATTGTTGGGTTAGAATTCATTAAAATTAATCATATGTCATATGTCAAAAGTCAGTCAAAGTCTAATTTTTTCATAGAAGTTATAGAACAAGAGAACAATTGGCCTGAGCTGCTGGAGTTTCCAGTACAGTTGCAATTACTGCTAAAGAGGATATATAATTATGGATTTCATGTAATTGTTGAGAAAATTATTAACAATTGTTTGAACAAGTTTTTGAATTAATGTGGAAATTATGGGGAAAAAAAAAGTGTAAGGAATACCGAATGAAATTAAGTAATGCCAAAGGAGCTGTTATTGAGAGCACTTGGGTTCTTGTCCAACAATAATAAATAAGAATAGATCTCACTCAAGTGGTTAAGATCTGTTCATTTGTTTAAACAATGAACAGATTGAGAAATAAATGTCATTTCCAAGAATATTCGTTTTGAAGAATTACCTTCTTTAGTTAAAATTTTTGTGGAATTGTAGTCCATTGAGTGACCTTCTTTGAAAACATGTTCACTGAGAGCACATCTCTCAGGGTGCAATCTGCTATCACTTTTGTGTGAAGTTATACGGTCTTTTAGCAACCTTGCTGTTTGACCAATGTATTCATGACTACAGTTGGCACAAGGTATGCAATATACTAATTTAGATTGAGAAAATAAAGGAGTTTTGTCTTTTACGACAGAAAATAAGGAATATATAGTAAGGACCGTTTTATTTGCAATTCTTACATTACCTATTTTATTGAAAATTCGTGAAAGCTTTGGCGTGATTTCAGCAAAAAAGGGCAAAGATGTGTAAAAAATATTAGGTTGTGAAACATTATTATTATTAACATTATTATCACCATTGTCATTATTGGCAACATTAACAGTATTATTCATTTGATTACCTGGAGGAGGTACAATAACAATATATATATACAAGAAGATACAAATATTCTAGGCCCGTGGCAAGATAGCTCTTCGATATGCAAAAGTTTGATTTTACCAAATCTTCTGGAGTATTAGTAGAAATTCCAGGGACTGGTCTGCCCTACGATTTATCTTGCCTTCTCGTCGTGGAAAGTTTTTTTGGGCAAATAGTAGATACTGCCAATGAACTTCGAGTATTTTTTGGACTTACGTTGCATTTGGGAACATGGAAAACTTTCAGAATTCAGGATTATTGGAAAACCGATCCTCTGTTTGAATTAAGATGTTTCCATAATAATAGAATGCTTATTTTTAGATGTCTTCATTTTGCTAGAAATCCGGAAGAGGGTATTATAGGAGATAAACTCTATAAGATTAAACCACTTTTAAATAATTTTGATAACATTATGGCACAATTATATCAGCCTGGAAAAAATGTATCGCTTGATGAAAGCATGGTATTAAGACGTGGTAGATTGTTTTTTAAAATTAATATAAAAAACAAATTTTACAAAATAAATATGGAATTAAATTATAATGTATTAGCAGAACCGGATAGCCTTAACTCTAAATATGAAGTTATATACAAGACTCCTCACCTCTAAAGGTGGAAAAGTTTCCAAGATGAACACAACTTGGGAACTCACTTTACATAGATAATTTCAATGTTCAGGAACTTTAGCATCGAAAAGAAAAGGTAACCCTAAAAATATGAAAGAAGCTAAATAAGCAGTAGGACAAACTGTAGGAATATACAGAGATGGTATTATCGTAGGAAAGTGGAAATATAAAAGAGAAATTTGGTAGTTATATGTCTACTGAATTTCCATATGATATGGTAGAAATCGAAAATGAAAGAAAATAAAATAAAATGAAGCCCCTACCGATCGTCAAATGTAAATAGCACATGAGTGCTGTTGATCGTTCATTTGTACAAAAGTTATACTCCTTACACTAGTTGAAAAAAATAATCTCCACGAGCATCGGCTAGAAATTATCAAAAATCTGTTACAAAATTCAGCAACAGTATCAGCTACTCCAGCAAAGACAAAACCAAACAGGATTACAAAATTGTAGATACTGATATTAGAGAACGAACAAAGAGAAAAAAATGTGAAGTATGTTAACAGAACAATAATTTAAGATGAGACACTATATTTGAATGTGGTATATCTCCTGAAAAACCTGGCTTATATATTGAAGACTGTTTTGTACATTCCCATGCACATCGAAACTTGTAGTTGTATTTTCATCATAACGTTTTCTATTCATTTTAATGAATGTTTATTGTTCTCCTAATTAAAATGACAATAAAAGTGGTAGCCGCACATGAGCGTCGCTTAGCTTATGGAACAAACATTCGTAAGCCAGTGCTGACGACGCCTATGAGCGTCCTCGCGTAAAAAATAATATGAGTTCCTCAGAACGTTCAAAATATATTCTGTCAAAGTGAAATCGGTACATTTACAGTTATTTTTTAAGGATGTACCCTTCAGCATCTACCAATTATATTAGTTTACGCCATCAGCATGCAACGTGTTAACAAAAATGCTACTAGAAAACTGATTATGCCATCACATGAAAGACAGTCCGTAGTCATATTGTGTTATGTTTTCGACTCGCAAATGTCATTTATTAATTTGTTATGAACATTTAAATAACAAAAAATGTTTTTTTTATTGTTTTGCTTATAAAATAAAAACTGTTGAAACAATCTGGTTGCTTCAATGAGCAGAATTGTAGATAATTAATATACGAATGAAATGGAATGTTTCACAACACTTTCGGATAATGAGTAACGGAGAAAAACTGAAAAAACCGAAAAAAATTGCTATTTTTAAAAAAATTCATTACTCCGCCATTTTTCAAGAAGTAGGATTGGCCTCTCTCATGAAAGTATTGAATTATGTGAACTTCACGTGTGCAAAAAACAGGCGCTGTCGGATCGTTAGTTTTGTCACAATTACAATTAATTTTTTTTTTTTACTATCTTGCCCGATTTCGATTTCTCAAACAGATTATAAAAGTAGAAGTATAGTATTACGAAATGTATATTCTCATTTTGCGCTAAAATGAACTGAACTGAAGAAAACGGCCGAGCCCGCGTCAGCTGCCGAATAGAAAGAGTCCATGAGATGAGGGGTATTCTTCTAATGAACGGGTTACGTGACAATACGCTTCCCTTCATCTCTCGCTAACTCCTACCACTCGACCGCTTTTATCAGCTCGGCCATTTTCAGTCATGTTTGCAAGCATGTTTCACCCATTTCGCAGTATTTTAGAGCAAAATGAGAATATACATTTTGTGATACTATACTTCTACTATCAAAATCTGTTTTAGAAATTGAAATCGGACCATGACTAGAACATCCAGGCACGCTGCAAGATAGTGCAAAAAAAATTCAAATTGCAATTGTGCCAAAACTAATGATCCGACAGAGCCTGTTTTGTGCACACACAAAGTACACATGATTCAATACTTTCATAAGAAGGGCCAACCTTATTACTTGAAAATTGTTGGAGATACGAATTTTTTTAAAACTCGGTGAATTTTCCGGTTTTTCCTGTTTTCCTCCGTTACTAATGATCCGTCAGAGTCGTAAAAAATACCATTTCGTTCATATTTTGATTATCTACTATTCTTTTCATCGGAGCAACCAAATTACTCTACTAGTTTTAATTTTATAAGCAGAACAATTTAGAAAAACACGTTTATAACAAATTAATAAATGACAGTTGCGAGTCAAAAACATAACAGAATATAACTACGGAGTGTTTTCCATGTGATCGTACAGTCGGTTTTCTACTAGTATTTTTGTTATGAAAAAATGCTCTATTGATTGTCCTAAAAAGTAAAGGTCTAAGTACAATAGTGTGACACGGAAAGCGCAAGGTTGATTATCAAGCTCTATCTTCGTACGATATACAGCAGGCCATAATTAGTTTGGTGATTTTGTGAAAATAATATTTGTAAAATATTTTTTGGAAGTCGTTCTTGGCTTTTTTTATTCATGAAAAAATTATTCGAATACCATTCGTAAAAAAAATTATGACAATACAAATAACTAGGAATTGGAACGTTGAACAATCTCAACTGAACAGTCAAAAAAATTAACGGTGCAGGAAGAATCATACTACAAATATTTAAATTTCAAAAATCATTGTTTTGATATAGTCAGTGAGAAAGGTAGAATCTTCAAAAAAAATTTTGAAAACTTTGAAACATGTTTGCACTTGCAATCAAAGGTCTTCTTGGAGGAACGTTGCACAAGTATCTGTAACGTAGTTTAATATCCGTCCTGGTATTTGCCAGGAAAGTAGCAGTTTTTTGTAAAATTTTGGCCCCATATTTTTCACTTGGTAGAAATATTTGGAGATAAGGTGTTGTCGATTTCATTCATTTCAGGTAATTGGATGATACCTAACAATATTATCGAAAATTATTCGAATTCGAAGTGAACAATAATTTTTTTTTCTGGTGTTACACCACTTAGTCCAAGCCAATAGTTGACAGCTGTTATTAGCTTCACATTTTCATGCCATGTTGATTACTGTAGATGACTTATGTGAGTTTATGAAACAACATGTTCACCTGCAAAGTTGGAACTTCTATTCCTTTTCTTCTCTAGTTTTCCTATGTTTCTGATTAACGGAACCCAGACCCGCACAAAAAATTAACAACGTGAAAAACATGAAATATTCTGATACTTCCATGACTTTGGAAAGTTTGGGGGCAGATGAACGTACCATTGTAAAAAAGCAGGAGAGAGATGGTTCTGGTTGGTATCCAAGAAAAAAAAGACAAATTTTTCTATTTAGCTGCCCTCGATAGTGATTTTAATGTGAGTTTCTTGCGTTATGAATGTCTTACACAATATGATTCTTCATTCCTGACATTCCAGATTTATCTGCAGTACCAAAATTGTATTTCAAAATTACTACACAAAAACCATTAGACTTATACTATTCTAAGATGGACTTTTGTGGTCTCGATATTCGACAGCACTTGAAATTTTCTCTAATTTTATTTGTCTCACTCTCCCCATGTCATTTCTGTCATTTTTATTTTCCAAAGATTAAAATCACTATATTATTTCCCAAAGATTACTTCATTGATTTATCTTGAAAATTAAATTAGTACTTATACGATTTCATAGATAACGTGTCCAAACATGGAGTCTTCATTCGATTTCTTTTCTGGAGTATTATTATGAAAACGCAGAAGCAGTGGTTCTATAGATGAAAATTGGTTTACGGTACCGCTTTTTTTGATCTTCGGTAGAAAAAATAACACCCTAAACTCCTAATAAAATATCTAACTAATAAAAAACATCAAAGAGACGAAAAATTCTGACAATAATTTTATCAACCAGCACGATATCGCTGATAAGATGAAAATTTCATGGACGGGATCAAAGCGACCTCATTAAAAAAATATTTGCAGCATAAACGATAGGTTTCCATCAAAGAATTTTAATATTTCCTCCCGCTTCTGAAATCAAACATGAAGGTTATCATCCTCTATGCATATCTGGCACTCTGCATCTTGTGCAAGTCCGATTTTATGCATGTGATGTTTGAGTTTGCAGAGGCCAGTTAGCAAACCTACTATAACTCTGAGATGCGCTCTGCTGAGTTCTAGCAGTTTGTCAAAGTCTTGTTTTTTTCTTGTACAAGCAATAAATGGTTTGGAATGGGCTAGGCCCGGTAGACTACGCCAGTACTCGAGTCTTTTATTGTCTGCCCATTCTTGGCAGTGCTATATGCTAAACCGATTACGTGAACGTTGTTTCGGCCCTCTTCTTTCCTAGGGCGTCTGCTTTTTCGTTTCCTTCCAGGCCTATGTGACCTGGTATATAGACTGGGATAACGTTGCGTTGCGTCAGTCGGTTTAAGATGTCTCTGCAGTTCCATACTGCCCTAGATTTAAAGCAGTTGGATTCAAGCGCTTTAGGTGCTGCTTGATTATCTTAAAATATTTTTATTCTTTTTCGTGTGTGGTATTGATTTTCCAGCTCCCTGGCACACATTTCAATGGCATATACCTCTGTCTAAAATATCGTAGCTAGTTTACCCATACTGAACGAGTGTTTCTCTACTGGGTTCATCCCATATATTCCGGCTTCGATGCCTTCCATCGGTGAACCCTACATAGGTTGGTTTCATTCCGGGCCCAGTCTTCTCTTTCGGGAAAGACCACAGTGTAGGACGTGTGAAGGTTGATAGTTTTAGGCATGATGTCTGAGGGCATTCCTAGAATGTTGTGGGCAATTATGCCCTCCAGCATGCTGCTGCCTCTCATGACACATGCCTGCGGTAGACTAATGGCCGCTTGGTAGAGTCTGTATGTTGCACATCTTGCCTCTCTCTCCAGAACTATGCGGAGGAGAAGTAATCCAAGGAGGGCTTCCATTACTGCCGTTGGCGAGGAGCAAATGCTTCCAGTAATCGCCAGGCACGCTTGTCTCTGTAGTCCGTTAAGTTTAGCAATGGCCATTTTTTAAAGACCCTTGCTCTACCAGACTATAGAGCCATAAAATATCATTGGACGTATGACGGTCACGTACAACCAATATACGTGTTTTGGTGACATGCCCCATGTTTTGCCACATATTCTGCGGCATGTCCATAATGATAGGCTAGCCTTCCAAATAGTCTTTTCCAACTGCGAGTTCCAATTAAGTTTTTTTATCCAGGGTTATTCCCAGATATTTTGCTTCACTCGTAATAGGAATTGTTACATCATTGATGGAAGGAGGTATTGAATGTTTCAGCTTCCTTTTCCTGGTGAATGGTACTTTGACCATTTTGTGGGGGTTAATGGACAATTTCTCCCTCTCGCACCATTTATATATGGAATACAATGTATCCTGAAGGACGTAGGATATCGTATCTTCGGATTTATCGTTTATTACTAGGACCAGATCGTCAGCATATGCTTGCAGATCAACCTCCCAAAGCGATAGAATGGCCAGCAGATCATCCGCCAGCAGTGAACATAACAGTGGGGAGAGGACCTCCCCCGTGGACAGCCCCTGGCTGGCGTGAAGCTGTCACTTTTCCCCTGTTGAGAGGTCGTTATAGTTCTGTTGTGAAGCATAGTTCTTATCCAGTCACATAGTATCGGTTCAATCCCTCTAGAGACAGTGGCCTCATATAGGGTGTGAGGTAGTGCATTGTTAAATATTTCTTCTATGTCCAAGAATGCAGCGACTGCTACCTCCTGGTGTTCCATGGCGTCGCTTATTCCTGAAACAAGGAGTGCAAGTTCTGTTAATTTGCCAGCCTGGTAGGCATACTGGTGAACATTGGGGTAGTGCTTTGTTAGTGCCCATCCAGTATTTTCTCCATGCAGAAAAGATGTCAGACTAATAGGTCTGCGCGATTTTGGGTGTGGGTCATTCCGACCCACCTTAGGAACACCCTAGTCGCGGTCCAGTTTTATTTGTCTCACTCTCTCGATGTCATTTCTTTCATTTGTATTTTCCAAAGATTAAAATCACTATATTATTTTCCAAAGATTACTTCATGGATTTATCTTGAAAATTAAATGAATACTTATACGATTTCATAGATAACGTGTCAAAACATGGAGTCTTCATTCGATTATCTCTTCTGAAGTATTGTTATGAAAATGCAGAATCAGTGGTTCTATAGATGAAAATTGGTTTACGCTGCTGCTTTTTTTGATCTTCGGTAGGAAAAATAATAGCCTACACTCCTAATGAAATAACTAACTAATAAAAAACATCAAAGAGACGAAAAATTCTGACAATCATTTTATCAACCAGCACGATATCGCTGATAAGATGAAAATCTCATGGACGGGATCAAAGCGACCTCATTAAAAAATATTTGCAGCATAAACGATAGGTTTCCATCAAAGAATTTTAATATTTCCGCCCGCTTCTGAAATCAAACAAGAAGCCAATATAAGTAGCTAAAGGGTAAAATATTTGTTCAATAAGCTGCTCAAGTATTACGTGCTGTATCTTAAAAATCACAAAGGAATTCCATTTCCTATAAATTATGAGTTACAAACGATATACGAGTTCGGCCTCTATCAATTTTTCCAACAAAAGATTCTCCATTGACGTATACTTCCGTTATCAATTCCCGAGTACGCATTTGTTCTCCGCTGCATCGATCCTGGCAACCGATCTCTTACACATAATACTTCTCTTCTTGTTCTTTTATCCTTATGAGAAGTTTCTCGAGCATAAAAAATGAGTTGTGACATGGGCATTCAGATAAATAGATTTTAAGTTTAAATGTCTCTTTTGTAGTCGTGCCAACTTGAAACTGGAATGACAAAAGTTCTGAGATCTTGTCGCTCCTAAACTCCAAATAAACCATTCTCAATCCGCCAGAGATGATGCGAAAAAGTAAATTATCTTTTGCTAGAATCAGTTGCATTCAGAGACACCAACACTCAGGACGCTCAATATTCCCAGACAAGGCAGTTACTTTGAGACTTGAGAATGTTGTTCACTGACAACGTCAGATGCGTCATGGGGGTATAACAGGTATCAACGATTTGTATAGACAAGGTATAGTTTCCAGAGTTCCAAGAATATGCGATTTAAATTTGGCAGTGGTGTTGGATTCCATGGTTTTGGATATTTTACAATATTTCGTACTCCTCCATTTATTACTTTCTATTTCATCAGAGCACCATTGATGTATTCATGAAGGAGAGCTTGCGTTTTTGATATATCTGGCAATTAATTTTTATAAAAATCGATCATACCAAGAAATATCCGTAGACCAGCAATGATTTCAGGACGTTTATAATCAAGAATAGCGCAAACCCTATCAGGTTATGGCTTGGAACCGTTAGGTGTGATAAGGTATCCCAATTATATTTGTTGTAATTTGAATTCTAATTTTACGATATTATTACTAAGCCCATACTTTTCAAGGCGTTCATAAACAAGTTTGAGGTGCATCAGGTGTTCCTCTTCCGAATTAGAAGCAATGAGACAATCGTCGAGATGTGGAAAAACAAAATTAAGATCACGGAACACCTCGTTGATGAATCTTAGGAATGTGCTTGGTGCATTTCGTATACCAAACGGAATGACGTTGAATTCAAACATGCTAAATGGCGTTGTTGAATAAAAAATTGTTGAAATTGTTATTTCTGTCAACCGATTGCACCCCTACGCGCAACCCTCGGAAGTCTCCGAGAGACTTGTGTGAGCTATGGAAGACGCAGCCCATACCTTTTAACGTGTGATGCCATGCACGAGACCTATGACCATGCGAGGCTTTGAACCCTCGACCCTTCTCACCAAAGACGAACGTTCTACCAGCACGGCCACCACGACCCTGTTGCGATTGCAGTATTTGGCTTGTCTTCTTCCACGACAGGTATCTGAATATATACTTCGAAAAGATCAATTTTAGAGAAAATTCGTCTTCCTAGCAAAATATGTTGAAAATCTTCACTTCACGGTACTGGATAACAGTTTGGTCACTGAGGCGGTGGTAATCTCCGCAGGAACGTAATGTACCATCTTCCTTGGGAGCTAGGTGGAGCAAACACGTCCATTGGGACTTTGAAGGTTGGATTATTCCTTGGTTAAAGTTGAATTGAAATTCCTCCTTGCAATATACAGCAAGCTTTTTCGAATCGAGTGGTCGTGGACGGACTGGCCTTTGGTATCTATGAAATATTCAACCTCAGACGGTATCAAACTTGGTTTTGTTAAATTCGCATAACAATTCAATAGATCTCAAATCGATAAGGTTTAGTAACAATGCTCACAACATTGATGTCTCTTACATATATTATGCCAATACTAATACCCATTTTGGTTTCACCGTCAATCAATTGTTTTCTTCTTAGGTCAACAAGCAGGTTAAAATTTTTGCAAAAATCAACATCCAAAATACCTTTATTTACTTGAACTATCACATACTGCCATCTGGATTCTCGACGAAGTCCTAGGTCGATGTTCATGACACGTATTCTATAACTGAAAATTTCTGATCCATTGGCTGCAAATAGCTTAAAGTGATTGACATTTTTATCCCCGTTTTCATGAAATGGCAGAACGGACACATCGGCATCACTGTCTACTGAAAAACGCAAACCCGAGTTTTTGTCAGTCAAAAATAAGCGAGATTTGCGATAGCCAGTAGGGTAATCCGCTGCAGAATGTGTTGCTAGTTCTGCTGCGGTATGACATTTCCCGATTGTTCCCATTTTCATTAACAAAGTGGTTCACACTTCTCAGGGTGATCAATTTCTGAATAGAAAATGGAAATTGCAGTACTTTCCATCGGGGGTGAAACGTTCTCGACTACGGCTACTGTTTCTATTGCGACTTTGACGTTTATCATTATGAGTTGCAGGACTTGAATGACGAATTCTGGACTGACGTAATGACGATATTTGCAGCTCGAATTCAAGATATTTTTAACAGAGTCTGGAAAATTATTAAGCCACAAAGTGCGAAGAACTTCATTGGAAATGTCAGTACCTGCTAGTGAAGTAATTTTTCTCAACAACTGATTAAGTTTCTGAACCCCAAGTTCAAGACCGGCAAGTTAAAAAAAAAATAGCGAGAGTATATTTTGTTCTACTTGTTGAATCCGAAATGTCCAAAATATCAATTACTACGATCAAGTTGAGAAAGTAGGTAGTCGAACTTTCAGTTTTTATTCTTGACGCTACTCATCTAGAACTCAGCCTCAACCTATCGAAACCACACGTTTGGCAACTCCATCCAAAACTAAGGAAATTCCACATCAAACCTATTAGTTCCACGGTTTTCTCGATCTGTCATCATCGTACTAGTTGAAGACCACTTGGGATCTGATGTTCTCTGAATATCATCCTTCTTGATCTGATGTTAGGAATATTTACGGCAACAGGATGAACTGAAGCACACGCAAGTAGAAACTGAGTTGACAGATCACGTCGGGATAACCAATTATAGGTCTCTCATGTTGTTTGTCAGTTGAGTCAACTCACGGAGACCCCGAAACTTATTTATTAAATTATTGGTAATTAAATATTGAATTCCATTTAAAAATTTTTATGATATTTTTCATAAATCAAAAACTGACTTTTTATTTTCTTCAATCACCTCTAGTTTTTCTGTCGTGATAGTTTGGTGCCTATGTCAAATCAGTGATACTCCGGCCCCTACATCAGGCAAACACAATGAGTTCCATGTTTGCACGTCGAAAAGTTCAAAAGTTGACGAGGAGGAGGGGGCTAAGCTAAGCTGACGTTTATTAACACCTTGACTGCCAAGAAATTCATATTGACTTACCCATGGTCCCACAGAAAACGGGTACCGTGCAACAATTATATATGAGATTAGCCCACCATTCAGTTATCGCTTCATATAGAGAATTAAAATTTTGAGTAGAGGTATAGGATTGAAATATATGGAATTTTATTGAAACGTTCCTGATATAATCCTACAGGACGAGTCAGAAGTGCTGACAACTTTTTTATAGAAAGTTGCACCTTGTCTATTTTCATCAGCTTAACAATTTTGCAGGATAACTCATTACAAAAATGTATGGTTTGTTAAGATTCGTCCACTAGATGGAGCTGAAATCGAAAAAGATTAATATTCGAATTGAACTATTCGAATGTAGTGAGTAGGGTGTAGGGATGGATTCATACACATATTCCTTTATTTTCAGTCCAAAATAATAATAATAATGATAACAATAATTACAAAGTAATATTTATTTACTGCCAAATATGAAGAATAATAGTTCACAAAAACAATAAAATTCAATACGTAAATAAATTATTACCGGGTAATTCAGAACTGACTTCTTATGATAAAATGATGAATTCTGGTAAATTTCATGGACGAATAGACCAAGCCACATGAACATTTTCGAATATATTGAAAGTTTGATTTTATGGAGACAATTCGTTTCCTGAAATGAATTTTGTGGGTTTGTACCTTCCACAGACTAAAAATGAGTTAATGTGAGATCAGGATAATCTATAAAAGTGTAAAATTTTTCATTTTTACCAACACTTTCCATGAAATGAGATTCATAAATGGATAAACATTATGTAAGTATCAATAAAATCGCCAGTTCTATTCAGAGGACGGTTGATTATGAAGCAATATTTCCCAGAAAAGGTTATCAAGTATGGAATAAAACTATTCAATCTGTGTTGTGGAAATGAATATAACTACCTACTTGAAATTTGAAAATATATTTTGTGAAAGAATTTGTTTCTGATACACCAGTCGCGACAAACAATGTGTTGTTTTTGTCTGCTAAATTTTGAAGTGTATCGCTGGGTACCTAACTTGTTGGTAAAAGAACTCACTATATTGTAGTATATTCAAACAAATTCACTCTGAAATAATTTATTTGACGGAATACAAAAATTCAATAACTTCAACACAATACTCCAATTTTAACAATCACTGGACTATTTATGTTCGACTTCCGCTTCACTGACTCCATTCTGCTGCGTGGTTCTTTTTATATACACCGTTCATTTTCCTAGAATGCTCCTGAAATTTCGGGTAAGCCTCGAATAGTCCAGATTCTTCTCGGTGCATAGCGTCTCGAAAGTCATTTGCTGTCAGGCGCTGTCTACGTGAGCGTTCAGGTCCGGCATCGCCCGCAGCTTCACCACAATATTATAATTTTTCAGGAACTTAGAAAAAGTAGTTAAAACTGACGAAATCAAAAACAAAAGTTTGCGAAAAGATGATATTTTTTCAATACAGAACGATCTCGTAATTTGTGTCATTTAGTGGAAGGTTAAATAAAGTATATTCGGTCTCAGTACCAAATACCGCCAACACGGTATCAATGAGTCCGAAATTCCCAACATAATGGAATCGGTATGGAAATCAAATATTTTAAAAGTTATTAAAAAAATTATAGCAAAATTATACAGCATAATAAAAAAAGCTTCTGTAGATGTTTTGAAGTATTTGGCTATAATTAGCTACTTAGAAAATCATTGAATTTGTAAAAAAGATAAGCACTAGAACTCATTTTTGATATAACGCTAGTTCACCACAATAGATTTATTCTAAAATAGAAGAGCCCATCAAACAATCACAACTCTTACGTGTGACCCAAGAACAAGATACACATCAATCAGTTATAAAAGACCTTTGAATAAAGTCCATCGTCTGCTCTTACAGAAGGAAATGCCGTGAGAGTCAAAAAACATTGTTACCCAATTTTTCAGTGGTGAAATGTACCTACTTATATATTTTTTCTGAAAAATCCATTTTATTTCGTATCTATAGTAACAGACTGATGGCCTACCTCTTATCCTAGTCTGCTTTCGGTGTGGTAAAATATTCTTGCATGTTTTGAGGTGAATCAATACCATTACCTCTCCATCTCTACTATTAATTGTGTTGTTTACAGTGTTCGAGATAAACCCCTTCCCCCCCTTTGTAATAGTTGAACCAGAAAAATAGAGAATGGAAACAAAATGGGGTGTTGAAATGGGAACGGAGTTTCACAATAACTTGAAATTTTGAAAGTGGCCTTTGCGTGCAACGTAACCAACTTCCAATTTAAGCTAAGTCGATGATGTTCCATTCGGAGCATATGAAAGATTGATATCGTTCTCTTTTCAACCATATTCACAAACGATTCACGTGTTGATTTATCCTGATTCATCGCTTACAAAAAAAATTACTAGTTCAATATGACCTATATTCTATATCATCCAGTACAATGACAGATTTTTAAGAAGTACCAATCTAAAATTAAATGTATTCAAATGGATTACCACGACTCCTTTGTAGAAAAAGTGTTTAAAGCAGCCGTAGTAGAGGAAAGAAAGGGATATGTAAGGAAACTCAGAGACAATGATGCCAGAGAAAGATTAGATAAAATTTGGTATCTTCCCCATTCTGGAATTCAAAATCCAAATAAGCCAAATAAATTAAGGATCGTATTTGACGCTTCTAGTAAATCCCATGGTGTGAGCATAAATGACTATCTTCTTACGGGCCCTGATTTGTACAACTCTCTGTATACGATTTTGTTGAATTTCAGAATAAAAGAGTATGCTTTCACCTCTGATATTAAAGAAATGTTTTCACAAGTCAGAGTTAGGAAAGAAGATTGTTGGCTCAACAGATTTTATGGAGAGGAATGGATAGACATAGAGAACCTGATACTTATGAAATTACTGTAGTTTTTTTCGGATCAACGTGTAGACCTTGCTTGGCTCAAGAGGCAAAGAACAGAAATGCAGAATATTTTGAAAATGAATATCCGGAGGCATGCAGAGCTATAGTTGAAAACCATTACATGGACGATTATTTGGGAGGTGCTGATACTGAACAGGAAGCCAGGAAATTGATACTAGATGTAAATTTTTGTACATAAACAAGGAGGTTTTGTCATCTGTAATTTAATTTACAATAACAGAGAAATTTTTGAAGGTGTACCAAGTGAGTTATTGTCTGAAGGTGCGAAAAGTTTGGAAACCAACAGCGATATGGCAACAGAAAGAATATTGGGTGTTTTCTGGAATTCTGAAAAAGATACTTTCGAATTTCATACGAAGTTTCATAAAATTCCAGGAGATATTTTAGAAGATAACAGAAGGCCTACAAAAAGAGAAGTATTTAAAATTGTTATGTCGATCTTTGATCCTATAGGATTTTTGGCAAATTTTTTAATACAAGGCAAAATACTTTTACAGGACATATGGCGGAGTCAGATTGGCTGGGACGATACAATCCCTGACAGTCTTGACGAAAATTGGCAGACTTGGCTGAAAGATTAAAAAAAAAATATATACTTTTACTGTTCCTAGATAGTATTTTACTATCGATCGACATGAAGGTGATATTCAGCTCCACGTTTTCTCAGATGTCTCTGAAAAGTGTTATTCAGCTGTGGCATATCTCAGAATTCACCTTAATGAATATGTACAAACCAGTTTTGTTAGTGCGAAGGCAAGAGTTGCAGCACTAAAACTGCCGATGTCAATTCCTAGGATAGAACTTCAGGCAGCTCTTATGGCTGCTCGGTTGGGACATACTTTGAAAAATTCTCTGGACTTGAACATTCGTAATGTATATTACTGGAGCGATTCCAAAACTGTTCTCCACTGGATTCGTTCAGAAGCTGGAAGATTCAAGGTTTTTGTCGCCCAGAGACTTGGAGAAATACAGGAATTGACGAATATATTTGAATGGAAATATGTCAACACAAAAGATAATGTGGCTGATGAGGCAAACAAAAGAAAAACTGAATTATCATTCTCTGAAAAGTTAAGATGGAATAATGGACCTGAATTTTTGCTGTTATCAACAGAAGAATGGCCTGAAGAAAAGAAGGAGACTAAGAAAATTGATACCGACATCTTGGAATATAAAAAGAAGGAAATAGTTTTACGAACTTGTATCATAAAACACATTATTGTTCCAAACCCGACCAGATTTTCCAAATGGACGAAACTTGTACGTGCAACTGCTTACGTTTTAAGATTCATCAGAATTTTACAAACTGGTAGGAAAAATAAAGAAGAGTTAACCGTTGACGAGATTTGTGAAGCAGAAAAACTACTTTTTAGAAAAGTTCAAGCGGATGCATTCCCCACTGAAGTCAATTTGTTAAGGACTGTAAAATGTTTGAGCCCTCCAGAGTAGACTATATACACTCTCTTGTATATATTCAGATGATGAAGATTTAATAAGATTGGGAGGAAGGCTGGATAATGCATTGATTAACGATGACATGAAAAAACCGATAATTTTGGATCCTGATAAAAGAATAACAAAATTATTGATTGAAAATTTTCGTTTGAACGTACACCATCATGGACAAGAAACCGTTATAAATAATCTGCGGCAGAAATTTTGGATCCTAAGATTGCGACAAGCTGTGAAAAGTGTTTGGAATAACTGCCAACACTGCAAAAATAGGAGAGCTGTTCCACAAGTACCGATAATGGGACAACTTCCACCATGTCGAATAGAAGCTACCATCGGACCCCTTGAAGTGCCAGTAAAAAGAAGTAGAGAAAAAAGATATGGTGTGATTTTCATTTGTATGGTGACACGAGCAGTTCACTTCGAAATCGCTCATGATTTGAGCACCACTTCTTTCATCAACATTCTCCGGCAATTTGGATGCAGAAGAGGATTTCCTAAGGATTTTTTTAGTGATAATGGGCAGAACTTCAGAGGCGCTGAGAGAGAACTGACAGAAAATCTCCAAAATTTGCAGCAAGGTGAAATTATGCAATTCTGTACTTTGAAGAAAATCAAGTGGAACTTCAACCCTCCGGGAGGTAATTTGGAAACACTCATCCAGAGTACGAAGAAGATCCTCAAAGAAATATTGAAATCAAGATATCCACCCTAACATATATTGAGAACATTTTTGTTAGAGATTGGAAATATTCTGAATTCGCGGCCATTGACTCATGTATCCCTCGACTCGGACTCCGCAGAAGCATTGACCTCGAATCATTTTTTAATTGGACCATCCTACGCTGGCTTTGCCTGTACCAAGACTATCGAGAAAGATCTCAATTTGATGTCAAGTTGGCGGGCAACTCAAAAATTAGCTGATTTGTTTTGGCGTCAATGGACACAAGAATATTTGCCTACCATGATAAAAAGGACGAAATGGTTCGAAAAAAAAAAAAAACTATACAACTAGGAGACATTGTAATCATGGTAGATCCAAATGGACCAAGGAATCTCTGGAAGAAAGGTATTGTCGTCTACTGATATCCAACAAAAGATGGCAACGTCAGAATTGTGGATGTGAAGAATAGTACTGGAGCTATCTTTCGGCGACCAGTATCCAGATTGATAGTATTATAGTATTGTGAAGAAGTAATTGGTTCCTGCGGTTCAATTACTGGGGGGAGAAAATGTTATATTTCACTTGTTATATTTTGTTTGATTTATCACTCTGTATTTTTATTTTTAAAGTTGATGACATATCTTAGTTATCAGTGAAATGTGATATATAAAAAAAGATTATGATGATGTCAGAAAAATAAACAGTTTTTGAACAATTCTAACTTTTTGGTTCTTCAAACTGGAATATAAATATTAACAATTATAGGTAAAGTACAACATCTAGTGTTATGATTTTTTGCTTTTCATGTATGAGCTAGCTATTCATATTTCTAATTTGAATCATTCGTTCAGATCTTCAGTGTTAGGTCAGTTGATTTCTATCAAATAACACAAGTTTGTTATATTTGCCTTTGCCAATTTCATGTCATCATCATTTTGTATGTTCTTGATATGTGCACTATTTCTTTCAGCTTTCATTTTTATTATTAGAAAAGTGATATCATGATAATATTGCAGAGTATTCAGGAATATCTCACTGCATGAGTTGAGATTTGTTTCATTAAATAACATTTTGACAAAAAGTATTGAAAGTATTAAATATCAAAACAACCTAATGAATTCTGCTGGACAGACAACTTCCGCCACTCCATTGAGATTGCAAACGGATAAGATCCTCTTTCTGCGGGGAAATGCTCACCCTGAGTGGTAATGCAATCAATGCAATTACATTAAACAACACCCATTACTGCAGATCGTACAAAACGTCAGCTTATCTTCGAGTTCCCTTCACTTCTTAATTGGACAACTATAAGAAACACTGAATTCGAGTCTCCAAGGGCCGGTATTTTGACGTCCCGTTAACTAAGTGGGCCGTTGAATAAGATGGTTCCCAGGAGCCCTATGAGAACTTTATCCAGCTGATAAGTTTTTACGAAGTTTGGAAAGACCGGCTCTCTGATACCTTGATGTATTTGACTGTATTCATCGGGAAGTTGAATATTTCTAAAAGACAAATAACACGAGTTGAATCCTTGAATGTTACCGGGGATGAGCGCGAATCGGTGAAGCTGAATAATAGATTGTTCTCGAACTGCTTCTCTTCGAAATGTGGATACTGAATTATAGATTTGGCAATCGTCAATACAGCATCTCGATATCCAATTTTATAGTGTTATAAATCTTTGCTTTGTGGCTAATGGCGAGTACACACTAGACCAACGAAGGCCATCGACCAACAGTCGAATGCTTCGTTGCCTGAGATTCGGTTGGTGTGTACTGGTCGCAAATTATATGCAACGAATCTGTTGGCTCTGGTTCATTTCCGAACTTCTGGCTATAACATCATATGATGGGTATTAGGTTAGCGTTAGGTTCCCTCTTCTGGTGTTGATGGAGTATTAGATTATTATTTGTTCTGTTAGTTAAACTATTAATTGATTTCCAAAGTTTACTCGAATCAGTTTCATTCAAGTCTATTTATTTTTGATAATATTCTCTTTTAGCTCCTTCTACTAGCTTACCAAAAATATTTTCATATCACTTGTATTCTCGACATTTGTTTTTGTTAGGATACTGTTTCATTTCCGCGTACAGTTTCTTCAATTCAGATACTGATTTCATTAGCTATTTAGTCATCTATGGATTTCTCCTTATCTCCTCATTTTTCATCTTGACTTTTGTAAGTTTTTAAACGCCTTGTTGGTAAAAACTGAACTTTTATTGCATAAAATATAACGACATGTATTTGACATAATTATTTTTCATGAGACAACAACAACCTTTTTTTCTATACCATGTGCACAAAAGATATACAGTGTGTCCCACTTACCATGCTCACCATGGGTATCTTTTTAATGGTAAGAGATGCGAGGTCGGTTAAATGACATCAAATGTGGAGTTTATCAAGGCCAACTATAATGTCAAAAAATATTTTGATAAAATCTATTCGTTTTTGTTTTATACGCAAAAAACAGATTTTGATCATTTTCGTGTCTTGTACTTAACTTCTTTATTTATGAAAATATTTGAATAGGAATTTCACATTCTTGGCAGTTTTTTAATGAGATTTCGAAAAAAATATGAAATTCATACCAACTCTTCTAGAATTTGAGATATCAGCACCAACTTTTATTTTTCAAACGTAGGTCATAGCTCACTATGACTTAGTTATAAATATCTTTTTTTTCTCATACAGATGATATGTCACAATAATAGCTTTTTGTTGATAACAACGGAGTTATCGTCATTTATACAAAAACAATAACTATTTTGAAGTTGCCATCTTGAATTTATAAATGTTAACGGAAAAATCATGATCTCCGACCTCAAAAACTCCCACATACCAATTTTGAATGGAATTGGACCATAATCACAAATCTCGTCCGCCATATTGGAGGAGCCGCCATTTTTAAATTTTTATTTCAATGAGAATTCCATAGTGCATTGTCACCGGAATTATGAACATCTGCCATATTTCAAGTTATTAGGACCGCCAGAAGTGGATCAAAATTCACGTGCAAGAGACATGAAAGTGATCAAAATCTGTTATTTGTGTATAAAACAAATACGAATAGATTTTATCAAAATATTTTTTCACTTTACAGTTGGCTTCGATAAACTCCACATTTGGTGTCATTTAACCGACCTCGTATCTCTTACCTTTAAAAAGATACCCATGGTGAGCATGGCAAGTGGGACACACTGTATATTCTAAAATCAAATTCAACATCCTCCCACCCGTGAAGAATTTCGATCTTCACCATTTGTTGGCAAAATACAAAGTTTAGCAAGTGGTCGAGTGAAAACTCTTTTTTTCGTTTTGACATCGGCAACTCTGATGACCCCATCCTTTCCAGGATATACTTCTATTAATCGTCCAATCAGCCACTCGTTTCTTGGGAATCTTTCATCGGCTATAATGCGAATGTCGCCTAGTTTGATGGAATCAGTTTCAGAGAACCACTTGTTCCTGCATATTAATGTTGGGCGGTATTCTTCAATCCGCCGTCGCCAATATGCGTTAGCAAGACTTTCGGCGATTTTCCACTGTTTTCGGCTCAACATTTCATTTTCAATTGAGCCGATATTTTGTACTGATCCAGGTCTCATCAGAAGAAAATGGTTGGGGGTCAAGGCCTCAGGTTCATTGGGATCCACGGAGATGTGTGTCAAAGGCCGTGAGTTCACCGTATATTCTATTCCAGCAAGCAGAGTTGATAGTACTTCTTCTTTGGGATGAACTGATTTTAGGGAAATTTTCAGCGCAGTTTTTATTGTTCTTATCATGCGTTCCCAAATTCCCCCTCATATGTGGAGCACTGGCAGGGTTAAATTTCCATGAAATTCCTTTCGTAGATAGCTCAGTGGATATTTCAAAATTTTCTATTGATCTGATAGATTATCTTAGCTCGCGATCAGCCCCAACAAAGTTGGTACCATTATCTAAAAAAAAATCTTTCGGCATAAAACGACGGATTGCATTGTGAGGCAAGTGAACAACATGCCATATCTTTTATCTCAGGAACTATAGGTTTGCATCTCCTGATTTTACAGATTTGACAATTATTGAAACATTTCTTCACATTAGCTCGAATTTTCAAGATCCAATATTCAAATCTCAAATTGTTCACGACCGTCTCAATTCCTATATGACCAGCAATCACATGATGAATTATCAGTTTGGTATATGTGTGCTTTGGATCTAAAATCATCGGATACCTATAATCATTATCCATATTCATTGATTCTTTTTTAGGAAATCTCCCTTTCAAACGAATTGTACCATCACTGTGCAGAAACGGACTGAGTTTAAAGAGACGATTGTGTTTGGGTAATTTTTTCTCTGTTTTCATCAAACGTATCTCTTCTCCAAAAGACTCGTATTGACTTTTCTTTATCCACAATATGGAAGCTTCGTTAATTTCATTAATGTCATGGTGTGGTATACTTGGTCTATCTTTTTTATGTTTCCTCATTACGTTTCTGAAATGTAAAATCCAGGCAGAGGCTCGGACAACCCTGGACCATATCGAGAACCGGCTGATATCAGGTAATACCGCAAATTGTTTGTGCTCATCCATCGTGTTCAGCATTATCGCCTCCCTGTCGTCCAAGCAGGTTGGTTCACATGGCCAGAATTCTTTCGATTTTTTGAGGAACGATGGTCCCTGCAGCCATTCATTGCCTTCTTGAAAATTCACGTATTTGAATTCTTTCGTAGCCAAATCTGCCACATTTAGATCAGAAGGTACCCAGTGCCACGAAGAAATCTCAGTGTCTTCTAATATTTCCCCCACTCTGCATGCGACAAACATAGGGAAGTGTCTGGACTCAGAACTAATCTGTTTTAGAACAACTAGAGAATCTGTCCAAAAATGAACATTCTCAATCTTGTATTCTATTTCCGAACGTATTGTTTTAGCTGGTCTGCGTCTGCTTGCAAGTACAGTTCCTTGCAATTCTAATTTTGGAATGCTTTGTTGATTCAGGGGAGCAACTAAATTTAGAACTAACGAAGCTTGTGTATACTTTTTGATCCAACACAACTTTCAAAAAAGCAACTGAAGAATATGCTTTTTCACTTAGATCACAAATTAAATGCATTTCAACTCCAGTCCCAATCTACTTTGCTTCTCTGTACGTTTTGCATCAGAATTCTGGCTTTCACCATCAATGGGACTAGAAAGCCTAGTGGATCAAAAACTGACATTATGATTCGAAGGACTTCTCGTTTCGTAGGAGTTTTGTACCTTGAAATTTCTCCCGGAATATTTTTGAAATTCAGTGAAAATATGAAATTGTCTTTTTCCTTTATATCTTCTCAGAATCGATTTTCATACTATTTTTGGATTCTGCGCCTAAATCAGGTGGAATGGAATTCATTACGTTTTGAAAGTTGCTCATCCATTTCACCATTTCGAACCTCTATGACATCATGGACACATCGAATAGCATGTTCTTCTGAGGCGAATGAATCCAAATAGTCATCAACGTAGTGCTGCTGCTTCATTTCTCTAATGATTTCTGGGTATTCTATTTCAAAATTCTCAGCGTTTCTATTTTTTACGAATTGAGCGACGGATGGTGAAGAGACTGCTCCAAATATCATAACATTCATCTGGTATACATCTGGTTCTCTGTTTCTTTCCATAGCACGCCAAAGAAAACGCTGTGCACACCTATCAACTTCTCTAATGGATACCTGATGGAACATCTCCCTGATGTCTCCGCTGACAGCTACCTTTTTTTGTCTGAATCTCCATAAAGTAGATACCAGTGAAGGCACAAAATCCGGACCTTGGAGTAGAAAATAATTTAAACATGATCCAGAAGACTTGGCAGCGGCATCAAACACAAGCATTTTTTCATCTGGTTTATTGATATTCCATACCGCAAAGTGTGGTAGGTACCAATCCTTCGAATTTTGAACATGTTCAGCAGTCTCCAACATCTTCGTATACCCTTTTTTCAGATATTCATCAATTTTATGGCAGTATTTTTCTGCAAAATCTAAATTTCTGTCCATCTTTCTTTCCATGCAGATAAGACGTTTCATGGCATTACCTATGCCATAAAGTTTCACTTCTTTCCAGCATCCTTTGTTGGATTTTCATTTCTTCCATGATATTTTGTCACCTTCTTTCTATTGCTCTTAATCGTTCTTCAGCTTCTTCTTCATCGAGTAGTTTTTTTTGTTTGAGGTACTCTAGCTCTACCTCCTTTTTGGACATATTTGAACTCTTTGAAAAAACAGATTTCTTCGTATCATTTGATTTTATGCTGGCCAGTTCTTCAACAGTCTTGCTAGTTTGTCCCGAATGAAGAGGTCTCCTGGTATATTCATTTTCATCCTTAACGGAATGGACTTTTTCTGTATTACTCTTGCAGTTTCTGTGCACATCTTTCCTTGCTGAAGCTACATTCAAACCGAGACTAATACTGTCAATATTTTGAAATCTTCTGGGAGGAACACCCTTACTCGCCCTACTGCTACGACGAACTGGAAGGTCTTCATTGACTGTTATTTTCGACTGTTCCATTGCTCCACGGCGTATTCTTTTATGCTCGAAAGGACCACTGTTAGTTTTTAAACGTCTTGTTGGTAAAAACTGAACTTTTATTGCATAAAATATAACGACATGTATTTGACAAAACAACCTTTTTTTCTATACCATGTATACGAAAGATATACAGTGTGGCTTTTTTTAGTCCCTCCCCCCATGTTAACTTTTGAACGGTTCGACGTAGAAACATGAATAAAAAACCGTTTGGAGGGTTTCACCGATACTACTTGTTGAAATAAAAAATATGGTGTTTGCTCGACAGGGGGCGCGGGGGGGCACATCAACTCAAAAAGAGAATTCAATTCTCTTTACAATTATCTAATTTTTTTTTAATTCAGTTGGAATCTTTTTCACAATCCAAATTCGAAATATCAAAAATAAATGCGGATCTGAAAACTACTCATACCTTGATAAATTTGAACGGTTTGTTATGGAATAATGAAACCAAAAATATTTTGAAGGGTATTACCGATACTACTTCTTGAGAGAAGAAACATTGAAATTACTCGACAGGTGGCGCTAGGGACAGATCAACTTGAAAATTTCGAAAGGCATATAAATCGAAATTGAGAAAAAATTTCTCAACAAAATTCAAAAATATTCAGATGGTTGTAAACAGAATTAAATTTTCTTTTCAACGATGTGACACTTGACCCCCAATGCCATTTAAAAATTTTGAGTTGATGTGCCCCCTGCGCCCCCTTTCGAGCAATCACCATATTTTTTGTCTCAAAAAGTAGTATCGGTGAAACCATCCAAACATTTTTTTATTCATGTTTTTACGTCGAACCGTTCAAAAGTTAACAGGGGGGGGGGGGGTAAAAAAGCCGCATTGTATATTCTAATATCAAATTCAACAACTTTATTCGTACTAGTCTCAATTATATTTTGAATTTTTTTATTCAATAAGTCAGCTGCCTGGTCGACGTCATTTGAAGATTATAAGTCTAACCAAGTTTCATTCTCTGTATTTATTTTTAGTTAATTTATGTCCTCAAATAGTGTACCTATACTTTTGAGTGGAAGGATTTAAATTTCCTTTTCTGTTTTTTTTTTGATTTTTTTTTAGGTGATATTATCTGTATTGTTGTGGAATAGTGATCGGTTACATCTGATTCTAAAATAATGGATTCATATAAGAAGCATTTGGATGCATCACTAATAAAACAGTGATCAAGGGAAGATCGGGAATCCTTTGAGACCCTTATAAATTCATTAATACATATACGAGATATGTCCGTGCGAAGTCATGAGATTCATATAGTTATAGGATATTTAATTTTCGCATTTTATGTCGATATTTATGTAGCCTATCAAAATAAACGTATTACTATATTATCGTAATTATATTCATGTCAGACAGTTAAAGGTTGTTATAAAATTCATTATACCTTTCTATCGTAGAAACACATAAACTATATGAATCCCCCCAATCACTCAAAACACTCCAATCCCAATTCAATTATCGATGGAGTGAGTTTTTGAAGATGAAAGAAACACATGAATAAATTGATGACTGGGAAATTGGAAAATAGTCACTTGATCATCATTCGACTGCTCCAAGAGAACACTTTGGTATTTTCTAGAAAGCGTGTAGTGCACGTTATCTAATAATATGTATCCGGAGAAAAGGGATAATTTGGGGGATCAAACGAATTTCCGCCCAGCCGAAATGTGACACTTAGAACCCAACTGATAGAGCTGAATACAAAACATTTCGGTAAAAGGCCTGTTTCATCTGATCTTATTTCCTGTGGAAAAAGTATATAGTGAAGGAAATTTGTGATATAAAATTACTTATCTGTCACGGAAGGATCTTCAGAAATAGGAAGGGAGTTCTATAAGTATCAGTATACCCTCATGGGGTTGGTTTTTCCTTTATACAGGGTGTTTCTTAAGTACGTGTAGAAACTTCAGGAGCATGTTCCTGACATTGAAATAAGATACAGAGTGTCAAAGTTTAATACCTATATTTGTTTTTTGTGAATAAATTCCAAAATATTTGTGATATTCGAGTAAAGTTTGGTATCTGGGATGAGTGTTCGATGAAAAAATCAAATTTTATGTTAATTGTAAAAAAACTTATTTCTTATTGAATTTATTTTGAATTTAAAAATCTTGTCATTCAAAATCATTTGCATCGATTATTTCAAATCGCAATAACTCGAAAACATTTGCTCGCAGTGACCTCTACCAAGAATGTCTTTTTTACAGAAACTGAATAATAAATATTCCCAGATACCAAACTTTACCAAAATATCAAAATTATTTTGAAGTTGTTCATAAAAAATTAAAATAAGAATTCAAATTTGAACCTCTGTATCTCAAAAACGAGTAACTTGCGGACATATGTTTATTGGAACTTTTCTTTTTATTTTGATGTCAGCAACACGCTCCCAAAATTTCTACACGTACTCAAGAAACACCCTGTACACTGTGAAAAGTGAATAAAAAACTACTGGAAATTCATGATGATTTCAATAATAATTAATCGACTTCATTCATGAAAATAACGGAAAACTGTAATTGGGTGAGAAGGCGGAGTATCAAGAGAACTCAACCTTTACAATAATCACAAAAAGTGGAAAATGATAATCATCACCAATCAACTTTCATATATTTATTATATTACCAATAATATAAATCAAGATTATTAATGAATTGAGAGTTCGTAATACTGAGACATAACGAAGATCCATATTCAAATCAGATCAACAATATAACAAATACAGGGTGTTTCATAATATATGCGCAGGACTTCAGGATGTGATAGCTCGTCCAAAAAGATGAAAAAAGATTTCTATCAACTTACCCTCTAAAATGCACTATTTTCGAGATACAGTGTGTTGAAATTAAAAAAAAAAATTATCGTTTTTTGCGCATATCTCTGGAACCGTTTATCGCTTAGAAAAAAAATTTAGTAGGAATTTTCTACTCATAATAAGCTTTGTTTTGTGAAGACTCTTTTATTTTTTCAAATTCTTAATTGGTGAAAATTTTGAAGGGGTAGTGGGTGTTTTTTTTTCCAACTTCTACGCCACTGGAAAAAGTACAGTTTTGAGCCTTCTATATGAACCACCAATGTTTTCTACACAAAAAAGGTATTCTTGGTCATAAGCTCTAAAGTTGACCGTTTTCAAGAAAAATCAATGTTGTGTAAATGTTTTTTCCTCGAAAAATTGCTGCGTGCATTGAAGCTAACGGCGGACATTTCCAACAATTCAACTGAGTTTGATTGTTATTGTTTTTTCTTTCATTTTGCAATTAAGAAGTCAACGTTTGGTTTTGTTACTTGTTCTAACGTTTAAATAAATTTTGTATGATTTGGAAAAAAAAATATTTAAAAAAATTTACCATGTTTTTCAACATGAAAGTTAATTTTTATTGAAAACGGTCAACTTTAAAGCTTATGACCAGAAATACCTTTTTTGTGTAGAAGACATTGGCGGTTCAAGTAGGTGGCTCAAAATCATACTTTTTTCAGTGGCGTAGAAGTTGGAGAAAAAAACACCCACTACCCCGTCAAAATCTTCACCAATTATGAATTTTAAAAAATAAAATATCTGCATAAATATAGCTTATTATGAGTAGAAAATGCATTCAAAATCTGTTGTTTGTGCGATAAACGGTTCCAAAGATATCCGGAAGTCCTGCGCATTTATTATGAAACACCCTGTATAAACCGTACCTACCATTGAAAAATTCTTGTATATCCTAGTATTCACTAACATTCCGGAAGCACTGACATTCGTTTTAGATACTCCTTGAAACCAATCTCATTGAACAACTAGCCCAATCACAAAACAATTCTTTTAAAAGATCCTACAATTCAGATAAACAAACTAATTTTCTGTCAGCTCTCCAAGATGAGAACTGGCAGACCACTCTTGAGAAATCTTCTGATAATGAAGCCTTCGAAAATTTTTATAATTCATATCTCTTTTATTTCAATCAATTCTTTCCGTTGAAGAAATGTCGTGTTTATAATCCAAAGAGCAATTGGGTCTCCCATGAAGTGAAAGCATCTAGTGAAAAATTGATAAATCTTTTCATTCTAAAAAGAAATAATCCAGAATTCATGGTATTATATAATATTGCAAAAACAACATTCTAAACTCATATCGGATACAAAACGCCTGTACTACCAGAATAAAATAGTAGCTTCCGATAATCCCACAAAAACGGCTTGGCAAGTGATAAAGAGTATAACGCACCCTTCTGCAGCTGTGAAAAATATTTCATTATTACACGAATGTGAGCTTGTGAATGACCCTCAAAGAATATCCTTCCTTTTTGATGATTTTTTCATCACTACCCCTATGGAAATAATTGAGGGGATTAAACACAATAACTCATCTAATCACCGAACTCATTTGACTAATTTTTCTAACAGTATATTCCTTGAGCTTTTTATAGAGAATGAATTGTTATCTCTCCTAATGAAAAAATTCAAGAATAAAAGTTTTTCTGGGCCCGATAATGTCCCAACGTTCTTGATTAGAAAAAGTCTACCATATATTATTCATCCTCTGACTCATTTAGTCAATGTGTCCCTCAATAAAGGAGTATTTCCCAACAGATTGAAGATCGGAAAAGTTGTACCTGTCCACAAATAATCAGATACTCATCTTTTAGAAAACTATAGGCCCATCACTATTCCTTCTAATTTTTCAAAAATAATTGAATATGCATTCCTACATCGTTTATTACATTTCATTGATAGGTATAATATTATTTCCCCCATTCAACATGGTTTTCGATCTAATATGTCCACTGTCAGTGCTGTGACAGCTTTTTACTAAAAATTTTTGGAGTGTATCGAGGCTGGCGAGTGCCCTGTTGGAATATTTTGTGATCTCAGCAAGGCATTTGACTGCATCGATCACAACAATTTATTGAATGAATTATATTCATATGGAATGAGAGGCAATGCCCTTGACTGGATAGAGTTTTTCACTAGAAACAGGAGCCAATTTGTTTCGGTGAATAATAGATGCGAAAACAATCACTATAAATTAAATTCTGATAGTCAAGGTTTGACTATTGGAGTACCTCAAGGATCAGTGTTGGGGCCGCTGCTATTTATATTATATTGCAGTGATGTCGAGGCTGCTGTTGCTGATAATACAAGCGTTATGTATGCAGATGACACATCTCTTTTAATTTCAGACAAGGACGACACAGTTTTAAAGGAAAGATGTAACATAGCGTTGAATCACTTGGCTTCCTGGTGCGGCGCTAATTCACTTCATTTCAACTCTCATAAAACTTTATCTGTGAGGTTTCACCACAGACAGAAAATCTGATCCAACGTTGAAACCAAAATGAATTAAAATGAAACAACCCTTTCTCTAACCGATGAATGTAAATTTTTGGGACTCACGTTAGATAATTGTCTGGACTGGAATAGTCATTGTAATAAACTCTTATCGAAACTAAGTTTTGTTTCGTTTCTGATACGAAATCTTAAGTCGATTTTAACTACTGAACAGTTAGTGAACAATTACCATGCACATATAGAATCAAGGATAAGATATGGTGTTTGTCTTTGGGGAAGCTCCTCACTGGCTCCAAATGTATTTATTGCTCAAAAAAAGATTGTAGGAATTTTAGCAGGCGTTAATCAGAGAACCTCCTACAGACATTTTAAAATACTTACTCTTCCAGATATTTTCATTTTTGAAATGTGTGTATTCATACAAACCAATAGATCAAAATATGTTCGCAATTCGTCTTACCATAACTTAAATACGAGACCACGTAATGATTTCCACATAAATCCCTACAAATATAATATAACGGCCAACTCACCTTCTTACTTGGGACTAAAACTATATAACAAACTACCAGAAACATTGAAAACTACTGAAAGAATTCCAGTTTTCAAAAGCACCCTCAAAAGGTTTTTATTGGATCATAATTTCTATAATATTGGTGAAATTTTTAATCTGTGACGTTACCTACACCATCATTTATTTCCTCATACATATTGTATTACATTTGAGCGTACCTATGACAATTTTACATATTTTGTATGTTTGATAATTCTATTATTATTTTATTTTATTTGTATTAACATATGCAGACATAAAAACCTGACTTTGTAAGTTCCATAGGATTGATTAAGTGATTCGATTTGATTTAAAGTCTATCACTTTCACAGCCTTCCTGAAGCGTTGGCGTTGTAAAGATTTTTCACAGATTTCACTTCACAGGCGTGAAGTGACACTTTAGCGCCCGCGGGCCCATTATGGCACGCGGACCGTAAAGTTGGTAATGTTCTCAAAGTCCTACCAGATACATTGATAAATTTTGATTAAAGTTCTAACGTATTATCTGATAGATTTTTCAGAATGTTTGCTGAAATGTCGTCATAACCAGATGACGTCTTTTTTCCAATGGAAACCATCACCTGTTTCAGCTTCTAAATATCAGTGTCATATAGAATGCATATTTCAGAAATGAAGGCATTTTTGAATTGTTCCATAGGATTGTTGACGATTCATGTCAATTTTTCTGTCGTTTTTTTTTCAACAGTAATTCAATTAACGAAGGCCGGATTTCAGCAAATAAAAATGATTAATCAGAAAGTTTTGAAATTTATCTAACTATATCATGCACATATTCAAGCTTCAAATTGAATTCACACTGAAAAAAGTGTTTCGTGACATTACAGTTGAAATCATGGGTGATTAGTGGCCCTAGATTTTCACTGTTTTCCAATTCAAATGAGAAATTTCACAAGAGAATTGAAAAATTCACAAATTCAATATGAAATTACAGTGAACGCTTCAGCTTTGTCAGACTTCAGGAATATTGTGAAATTGACAATGTAAAAATCACAGTTCAACTAAAAGAGTATTGTGATTTCACATGTTACTTTCACCATATGTTTGTAAATGTATCCACTAGCCAGGCAAACTTGTTGTGAAATTGAATTATAAATATGGCGAATTCACAATGCATTTATTTCTCGTATAATCACATCAATTGAGAGTTTCTCACGGCAAAATCACAATACAAAATTTAAATAATAATGTGAGTTCACCTATCATTGTGAAATTACCTGAAGCTGATTATGTAAATCCACAATGATGAATTACAATTCCTTAGTAAATGTGAGCATGTATTAATTCATGGCATAGAAAGATCAGTTGTTGTAAATTCACGTTGGTCTTGTATTTACAACGTGTTTTCACATACACGTGTTTTGTGGATTCCTGCCAAAGGACAACAAAAGAGTTCTGTAAACGAATTTCTGTATTTAAGAATTCATTATTCCTATTATTTTCACATGGTCCATTTCTACAATTGAGGCAAGGTTACATGACTGACATTCTCTCATTTTCAAGTGGTCATCTTCATGAAACAAGTTAGCTAATACACCATTTTTAGTTTCACAGAATCATTTACAATCACTGTTTGAAGTAGAAGATGATATTATTGCATTTTAACCATACTACCACAGGTTAAAGATGATAAAAATTGAAAATTCACATATTATATCTCGAAAAATGTGGAAGAAATTAAAACATTAATTCATTTTATGGTTTCCATTCAACACAATTACTGTAATCCCAAAATATATAAATAGCATGCAGTTCGTATTTTAAGAATTTACATACGATATTTACAAATAGAACATGTATTCTGAATATCGCCGTAGAGAAATTTTTACTATTTATATTATCGAATTTACTGTAAAATTCAATATTGAAATGAGTTATTGCAAAAGGCACAATAAGAAACAATATGTGTGGAAGAGCCGAAGATGTATGAGCATGAAACTCAATATTATTCAGTATAGAAAGTGTGTCTTTATAGTAAATAGAAACATTTTGTCTTATTTATAATTTTTGACCGGCTTTCATAATTCGCTGAGAAAAATAGCCTAAGATGCAGATAATTATGAAAGAGCAAATATCTTTCGTAAATCCTTACGAAAACACACACACAATTCATTTGTGAATTAATAATAAATTTGATTTTACTCCATATGTAATGTAATATCAGAGGAGAGTGGGAAAATTTGTTGTATTTTCAAAATGTGAATTCACATAGTGGACTGTAAAAACTAACAATACATTTTGAAAAAACATGATGTATCTGTGATTTTCCATTGCGATTTTCCATTTTGTGTAGCAAGTTACACCAAAAAATGTTTTATTACTGACATATCTTGTGAATTCCACAGGTAATATGGAATTTCACTTCATTTCTGAGAAAATACATTTTTTTCACAACTTGCTTTTAAAAATCACTTGTTATTGTTGGCAATAATCACATCTGGCGAAACCTATGAAGCCGAATCACTTGCAGCTTTGAACCGTTTACAGATCTTCAAAATTTCATTCCATCATCATTAAAATCACCGGCAAAAAAACGGCCATCAAATTCAAAGATTGTTTCTTCGCGAACCGCTCATTTGAGTTTGATGTTTCTTTTTAATAGTAGATCAATTCCTCATGCTATGTCAGAAATCTTTTTTCAGAATTGAATTTGAGATATACGTGGTGCAACAATGAGATAAAGTTTCTTTTCCGAAATTTTAAACACCCTGTGGAGTGCAACACCTATAGTAGCTTTTGTCAACTAAAATCACATTGAACTCCGATCATTTCTGAATATATAATTTTTTTAATCACGACATTATCTGTTTTTACCGGAGATCCACTTTTTGAAAGCGAACGGCTCGGAAAAAGTGTTCGCAAGCAGAAACTTCTAAGTGTAAATATTCAAGGTGTCATACGCGAAAACCGATTTGAGTTTAACATTGATTGACACTGACATTAACATTAAGAGCTTGTCAACGGTTTTGAAATAAAAAAATGCCTTTATCTGTGATGGATGTTGCTCGTATTGTGTCCTTAATTGAGGATGGCCGAAGTCAACGTAATGTGTTCGATACCCTTGGTATACCTCGAACAACAGTCCAGGATGCCTGGAATTGGTATATGGTAAAGGGAAATTTCAACAGGCGACTGGGTTCCAGAAGAAAACGGAAAACGAGTGCAATTGACGACCGCTTTATGGTCCTGAATGCTTCACGAAATCGTAGAACTGTTCGTAGCTGTTCAGAATCAACATCTTCTACAAACCGTGCGTAGAATTGAAGTCAGTGAGAGCACAATCCGTTGAAGACTTAGAGAAAACCTGTCTTCGAGGAGGCTTGCCACAGGACCCCAGCTACTTCCAAGACATCGTCGAGCATGTCTTCAATTTGCGCGCCTACATTTGAATTGAAGAGTCGCGATTTTGCCAGCGATCGCCTGATGGTCGGGAGCGAGTTTGGAGACGTCGAAAAGAAAAATTTGTGTACTGTACAATTTAAGAACAAGTGAGTTTCGATGGGGGTTCTGTGATGGTATGGGCGGGAATTTCGAGGGATGCCCGTACAGATTTAATCCAGATTGAAAACGGCGCCTTAAATGCGCATCGATATATCGAAGATATTCTCTAAGGCGCTGTTGTTCCATACTCTTATTTTGTCGGAGATGGCTTCGTATTAATGCAAGATAATGCGCGACTGCACATGGCACGAGTAGTTAACGAAAATTTGAACGAATAGTTTGGCCAGCTTGCAGTCCTGATCTCAATCCAATTGAGCATCTCTGGAGCCAACTCCAAAGGCTGTCGCCGACCTGCTTTACCAGACACCCTTCATAATCTAAATTGCACTTCAGGAAGAATTTGATGCCATTCCACAAGAATTTCTTACAAACATTATCGATTCGATGCAACATCGCGTGGAGGCCACACTAGATATGAGCCCATTGAAATGTGTTTATTGTGTGTTTTCACAGCTTCGTCCGAGGTGTTCGCTTTAAAACAGTGTATCTCCAGTAAAAACAGAGATAATGTCGTGATTAAGAAAACAAAATGTTCAGAAAAGATCAGGTTTTGATGAGATTTCAGTTGACAACAGGTGCTATAGTTGTTGCACTCCACAGGGTGTTTCAAATTTTGGAAAAGAAACTTCGTCTCATTGTTGCACCCCGTATATGCTCAAATTCTAATCTGAAGGAAACTTTATGACATGGCATCGTTACTAAGTAATTATTCTACAATTTAAAAAATAAACATAAAAATCAATGTAGCGGTTCAAGAGGAAGCCAACTTTGAATTTGGGCCCAGTTTTTAGTGGTCGGTTTTTTTTGCCGCTGAGTGTATGTCAGAGCAGAGCTTCCGGAGTAGAGTTGGAGCCCCTGAGTTGAATGATTTCGAAGTCAGACATCCTATCTCAGGGATTAATCCAAAACGATTTCACAATAATTGATAGTATAAATATTTTCGAGTATCTAAAAGGAGATAAGATTAGAAGTTGGCACCGATTACACGGCAACTAGGACAACAACGTGAAAGCACTTGCTCGCCTTCGACAACTCAACTGGACTGCTATCCAAACTGTGTTCTGTTTTCCTTCACAACTTTAAGTAATCATTTCTCCAGAAGATCAACTGTCTCCTTATTGGTATACCTAAACGTCTTGTCGAACGTGTCTTTCGTTCAAGATAATTATCACGCCAAATCTAGTCCCTAATTTGAATAAGCCGACAATAGTTTTCGACCGAACTCTTGTAATGTCCAGCGGTCTCATCAGATACAAAAATAATCTCGTAACGCAATAAACTGGAGATAACCCGTGAAGAGTTCTAACAAATCTCACCAGATTTTATAATCAAACTACAGTCTATATAGGTAGGGATATTTACATAAGAACAACCCATCAATATTCAATCTCTAACATTGAACATAGGATTGAAATTTTTTAAATTGAAAATTTCATTATGATTTCAGTTGAGAATTACTCAATGTACCCTAAACAATATTTGAAAATGTTCTGCTTGTTCGAACAGCAATCGTCACATTTCTCAAAACCCGCTGAATGAGTTTATTCAGAACAGTCAAGTCTTGAAGAATGAATTTTTATTCCAGTGCATTATTTTCTAGAACGTCCTCGTTTTTTCATAAACTCTGTTGGCAACAAGAGATAATATGGCCGTCCTAAATCAAGTAATTCCAGTTAATGTCAGCATAGAGAAATTCTAATTCATGTAAATGATATTCTAAGTAATATAGCGTAACTCCATCCGGATTTAAAATCCCATAGCGATGCCAGTTGTTTGTTTTCCTTTTGAAAAGCTTGATTATATATTAGGCGAACTCGAGATGAATTGAAAATTATGAAAGTAGCTCATTTCAGCCTAATTTCTTGCATAATAACTTCTGTATAGCTATTCTTTAGCCTATGAGTGGTCCTTCGGTTGATGATGGGGAGCTCAAATATTCGGTGATGAGAAAAAGTTGAAAAAATATGAGATTTTCCAATGAATACCTCACTTATACCGGGTGTAACTTAAGTACGTTAAAATATTCAAGTGACGTATTCCTGAGACAATTTAAAAAAAAAGTTTATATAAACTTGTGTCCGGAAATGCTGAATTTTCTTGTTCGTTTTTTAAAAATTACTTTTGCAAATAATAAGTCATTCGCACAAAATATGGTACCTGGGTTTTTTTAGACGTGGGAAATCATAATTTCGTTTTGATTTTCATGTAACATCTAGAGGGCGCTGCGTACGCTGTCATTATCTATCTCAAATTACCCTAACATTATTGCCAGTAAACTTTTGGTACTTTTCATGAGAAAACCTATAATTTCCACACCCTTTCATTTATTCAATTAGAAAGTGTACATACGGAGTTTGTAAAAAATCAATTCGGAGAAGTACTGTATTATTAATTAGGCAATTGAACATATAAAAATTGAACAACTTTTACAAAAACTGTTCAAAGTGACGAACCCCAACAGTAAGTAATACAAGCTTCTGCTCTCCTCATCAAAGTATTCCCCACCCGTTGAAAAATGCCGGGAGTATTTCTTATCGTTTCGTAGCAAGCTATGATTCGATTCCTCAACATATTTTCTCGGTTTTAATGGAGCTAGCATAAACTAATGATTTCAGGAGTCCCCAAAAGAAAAAATCAACGGGATTGAGAGGTCCGGTGACCTCGGTGGCCAATGCTGAGGGCCTTCTCTGCCGATCCATCGTTGGGGATATGCCACGTCTGAGACTTTTCTCGCTACCATACTAAAATGAGCAGGGTCTCCATCGTGCATAAACCAAGAGAGATTCTGGAGAATAATGAAAACATCTTCCATAAGCTGGAGGTGCTCGTGTTCCGAAAAATGTTGGTGAGCATCTCCATTCAAACGTAAGGGGAGCAAGTAGGGCCCAATTAAATGACCCCCAATTATGCCTACCTATACATTGAAAGAGAATCTGTCTTGGAAATGAGTTTGCGTTTTTGCATGTGGGTTAACTTCCGCCCAGATGTGGTTGATATGGAAGTTCATGATACCATTTTTTTTTAAATGGTTTTAAAATTCTGTAAACTCACATAAGTTTGACTAATTTTTCTTGTACTTGTCTCTGGATGTTCACTAATTTCTTTGAGAACCGCCTCCTCCAAGTCCAAAGTTCTTGTAGTCCGTGGCCGTCCTACTGCAGAATTTCTTTCAGATTCGGAAAGTCGCCGGAACGGATTCGCAAATGTCGCTGCACAAGGACTCACGTATTGGGGATACCTTTCCTGATAGAAGCGTCTTTAGAGGGGTTTACCTTATTAATGACTATTAGTAAAACAAGGAATGGGAGAAAACAAAATACTCGGAGCTCGCTGAATAAACTCAAGATTTTTTTTCATCATCCGATTTTTGAATGTTGGATCTAGGTATCTCACGAAGTACTGTTTCAAATATAAAAAGTAAAACTTTGAAACAGACATTGACCGGATTCACTTACTTTTATCTCAAGATCTATTTTTTTTTCGAAAAAGCACTTCAAGAGATGCCTCACTCATACATTCATCTGTTAAAAAAAAATTGGAATGATCCATTCAAAATTACATCGTCAGTGTTTTCTGTTGAACCCCTGCAGAGTCAATTTTCGAGCATTTATCTTCACTGATTCGAGCGCCCTCACATAACTATGCTGTTTTACATGGATACTATGGATAACTGAAAGGATTGTAGATTTATCCATGAGTTGAGAAATTATTCTGAAGCTATTCTGGAAATTTTAGAACTGGAGATAAAACAACAGAAGTTGTAAATGGGTTTACTGAAGTTGCAAATATGCCGAATTAGGTAGCCTTTATAAGAATAATGAAGTTATATATTATCAAATTGTAATTCTTATATATTTCATAATTCAATTTAACAGAACATTTGCTTCCTACAAATTGACAAATAATAAGAATAATAATAATAAGCAGAAACGATTTATTGACGGATCGTGATTACGTTCCAGGTCACTCACACAATTAGTTACTAAGAACTGGATTTGTTTTGCAATTTGCAAGGGGCTGGCGAGAGACTGGTGGCAAGACACAAAGGGCCCAATTATCCTGAAATGAGTATCACAGAGAAGGGGGCTACCGTTAGAGTTAAGTTTACTCTTGTAATGTGATAGTGACGCTTATTGTATTTTTCAATATTTGTTAATCAAGCAACATTAGGTATGCCAAATTCGAATTATCGAAATGGTAATAAATACCGTGAACGACTCTTTTTAAAAAAATTATCACCCAAAAAGAGTATCTTGAGAATGAATAAGGTAAGTGAATATTTATATAGCTGAACCTTCAAATGGTATATTAAGTATAAAGAACAATAAGCACATTTAACCGATAAAAGACAATTGTTTGGAGGAGGGGCGTAGCGAACAATATTGTCTGAGATCGGTAGTGCTCAACGTTCGTGATGGTTTTAGCGTTTTTTGCATGATCCTAGCGTTTTTTTCCTTGGTTATTGCACTGCATCTGAAAGATATTGTAAAAAGACTCTAACTTTATTATAACTATTTTTCTCCGGCTTCGTAGGCCGTCATTGTTCGCAATTGATTCCTAACGTTTCGCTAGTGCGAGTGGCTAGCTTCTACAGGGGTTCGTTCATAGTGACTTTTTCACGCACTTGTTCAATAAACAAATCAGGAGCTCTAGACAAGTTCGGATTATCGATAACACCAAAGTTGTTTCTCGACTCTGATTGGCCTGTCGAGTTTGCTGTTTTCAGATTAGTGTATGTGACAGTTAAACGTCAAATATAGGTAATCATAAGTATTTGAAAATTGGCATATTTGGTATAAATTCTATTGAACTAATAGACCGTCAGATAGTGACAGATTCAGGTGCCCCATTGTCGCATACAAGCCTCGAATAGGGTTGAGTAAAATGGAGGGAAATTTACGAGTGGCTCCTGGGGAGAACATATGGAAAAATCAAAAAGAATTTCCATTAAATTTTCCGACGACAGAATCTACTTATCCATTCGCGCCCAAGCCATTATGTTTTTCGGTTTAGTGATGATGTAGATTTTCAAAGTTTCGATGGGCTTGTGTGGGAAAATCTGTTAAAAGCTCGATTTTCCTCACAAGATTACCTCCTCATTTTAATCCTTCAGCCTCTATGAAACATGGCGTGGAAAATGAAATATGATATGTGCTGACCTACAAAACATTTTTACATTTTTTTTATTAACTATATCAATAAATATCAATATGCGAAATATTCATCCAAGAGAGGAATCAATGCATTCATCCGCCGCAGTTTGCGGTAGCCTTTGATACCCAAATTTCAAAGCCCCGACGAGAAATACGGTCATGCAGGTCACATTTTTCATTCGGTAAACTTTGTCATAACTACAAATAGGCCGGGTTGTAAAAGCAGCGGCGTTTGGAATATCAGGCAGCATGGACGCGTTCAAGGCCAATTTTACTATAACGTAAAAGAGCAATGAGCTGGAGTGAGACGCTATTAGATTTCTTTTAAAATTGGACTTCGCCTCCATCACCCGGGATTCCTACTTCCCCCTTTATACCGCAAATTTACTTTGACCTTTTTCAGAAGGTAAAGCCATTCTTAAGTTACACCCTATATAAGGTATTACTAGTAGATGCATTTTGTTCAGTTGTTTGTTTGTTGGTGTGGGGAAATTTAATGGAGATTAAACACACCAAGGGAAATAATGAACTGAAAAAATAGTTATTCTGACGTTGACGAAAATATGCGACACCCGAAAATATCCCCTGAATTATCATAGTAGATCCATATCAGATCGGACCGATAAGAGCCACAGGGTAAATCGTGCACATCGTAAAAAGCCACTCAAAAGATAACTATAGGTAGTAGATGGTCTCGAACATCGCACGGTGAAATACTACCTTTTTTTTTACTAATTTTTTGGCGTTAGTACGTATTTGTTTAAAAAAACTCAGATAGTTTCTGAACCCCTCTGAACTATGAGCACACCCTCAAAAACGTAAATGAGAGTGGGGATCGTATGGCACCTTGTCTGAAAGGGATTTTTATTCTTTTTTAGGCAATATCAAGTTTTCAATAAACATTTGAATATCATATTCATCTTGCAAATGCATTATTTATTTTATCTAAGATATTACTAGTGCTTCTCATCAAGGAGTTTGCTGACTCTATTTGAGACAATATTCATTTGGACATATGCAAGATCATGGCGACCTTGATTCAATTTCGTTTGACCTTATTTTAAGAGAACTCTTTCATCAGTGTAGTGACACCACGGTATCGGAACTAAAATATGGTGATTTTGATTTTGGTGTTTTTGTGGAACGTGTGCTAGACAGTGATATTGTGCTGATAGAAAAAAAGCCATTAATTACAGAAAACAAAAGTTTTTTCACAAATTAATTCGCTCCGTCTGTGAAGATCAAATTTAAGGAGTATTACTGCTCGGGAAGGGACAAAACAAATCAAACTCGAGTTTTATGATTTACACCATGCACATAACCGTTCTGACAAAAACATTTACACTTATAAAAATGATATCACAAATTTCCACAGCGAATCGAAAAAATTAGTCAGAATCCCCACAAACTCATTTCGTTCCAGTTAATTTTTACATCACACGAGCCAATTAGATAGCGACTACACAAGGAACAAAAGAATTTGTTTCCAATTAGGGCAATTCGCGGCTCTGGTGCATGCGATTCGCATCTGGATAAGGGGCGCCGTATTGTACATCTGGTCCAGTTGTACGAAATGTCTCGCCACATTTACAGCGAGTGCTTAATAGAAAATACCACCGTTTAGGTGAATTTTACTGGCAATATCAAAACAGATTCTATGTCGTGAACGCCCTTGTTGGCAATTAGATTGCGTGCTTCAACTACATTAAGAAGATATGCTTGCTATAGAAATTGAAAAAAAAAATGGTATTTCTTCTAGTGGTATAGATAATTCAAATAATTTTGTTTTATCCTTTTTTGTATTTGATAGATATGATTCCAGCTTTTTTCAAGAGACTGTTTTCCAGTTTACTCAAACCTCTAAGCGTTGTTGATTATTGTGGTGATGAGTTACATTCATACATTGCTGTTAACACTTGGTACATTGTTCACAATTTCGTTCTCATTAGTGTCAGTTTGTTGTACACAATTTGTAAAAAATAGGAATCACAATGACACGAATTTTGGATTCAATGCTGAATCAGAAGGATACTCTCCTTTGCATCACAATTTCATGTCTATGATTCGGTAAAGTGATATGAGGTAATAGAGCATAAAATGAGTGAGTTTTTAACAAAAATAATAGTAGGAAACCGACTATGCCATCACATGAAATACAGTCCGTAGTTATATGCTGTTATGTTTTCGACTCCCAACTGACATTTATTAATTTGTTATAAACATTTGTATAACAAAAAATGTGTGAGGAACTCCAGAAAAACCTGAAGATTTTATGATTTCTTAAAAAATTCATAAATCTGCCATAGGGTTGGCCCTCCTCATGAAAGTATTGAATCATGTGCACTTTATGTGTTCACAAATCATGCTCTGACAGATCATTAGTTTTGGCACAATTGCAATTTGTTTTTTTTTTGCACTATCCTGCAGCGTGCCTGGATGCTCTAGTGATAGCCTCATGTGAAGAACAAGCCGGATTTGGTGCACACAAACGGTTTCAACCATCATCCATCAACACTACGAAAATCAAAGCTCTTAGACCAAATCAGAATATTGTGAAGCTAGAAACCTGTGTAAGAAGACAATCTCATCTTCAAAAGGTGTTCACAGCACCAAGATAGTGTCAAAACTCATGGAGTATACTAACGGGTTCCGCTAGTTTAGGTTTTTTTCAAAGCTGTGTGGAGAAACTTCACATCCAGCTCATTTTCTACACTTACCAGGAATGACGAAACACTAGTCACAAACGCCTAGGAAGAAAACAACCCCAAAACATCACTCCATTTGACAGGCATTTGCCTGAGATTACCTTTCAACGAATTATCAGTCCTGCAATCATTCTCAAAAAATTTGCCTCCGAACTAACACCAGTTTTTTCCTGGGACACAGACCAACTACCTGCGTGAGTCCCAGGAATGGCTCCATTCCTCTGGTTTGCAGCTTGTTCAAGGATTTTCCGTCCATTAAGAGAAGAAGAATAAGGCAAAAGATCACCTGTCTCTGAATGACGTGCCAATCTCCAGAGTCTATCTCCAGATTCTATCTCCAGATTCTGGGTTGCGATGAGCTCTGCAATTTTGCCTAATTAAATTTTTTATGGGTTCGGAATCCTACCACCCTAATTGTTTGGAGGATGCCCTGAACTAATCCTGCTTCCGACGGGGTTATTTTCGAGACGCGATCGAGGAGCCAGGATTTCGTATTGTCATCTGAGAACGACAAGACCAGCACGCCCTTGTGGATAAATAGAGATAAACGGATAAATACTGCTTGCCAAAATGCACAGTATTTCGTGTTTGTTGGTCTGATAACATTCTATTGGTTTTTTGAGAAAGTAAAGAAATACATCACCTACTCAGAAATTTGTAAATGGAGGTGATAGGTAAGTTAGAAACATGTAGTAAGTTTAAGGACATGAATCAAAGGACATGGCACTGGATACATGTATTTCTGGGGCTCGACAGTTTTTTTTTTATTTTTGAATATTTCATTCTAGAAGTCAAAACAAGCAACTTTTTTCATTAGACTTTTTTTCTGGCCATACAGGGTGAGCTAAAAAATTGGGTTGAATGTCTAATGTCAATTGTGGAAAATACTGCCTTTGAGTTGATTTTTCTTGATTTCTGGGTATAATATGCTGTGAAAAATATCAATTGAATTTGAGAGGTGTGCATACTATAGGATAAGGCAGAATATGCAATTATTCTGAATCCTATTAATTAACTTCTCGCCCAAGTGTGGACTTTTCACTGCATTCCTCTAAGCCAAAAGTTCTCCCGAAGATAGAATAGAATATAATTGAAACTTATTTATACTGAGCAACAAACAGAATGATTTCCACTTACATGTCACACAGTTTTTAAGAGTTTCTTAATACATAAAATTCATTGAATACGATGGTACATTTAAAAAATACAATTATAAAGTAAAAGATACAATAAAAATACAAAATACAATACTACAGATAGAGATAAGATAATATAGTTGAGAATACCATAAATCAGTTGACAACAATAAAATTAAATATGCCAGAGAAGATTCAGGTACATTTGAGCATTCGAAGGAGTTGTCTATCTGTAATATTAAATACATCTAGATCACAGTCTTTCACCATTCCGTTAACGGTCTCAAGACATTGTTGAAGAGGAGGCAAACTGTTCGAGACACGAAATAGATTATCTCTTCTTCTAAGTCTCATGTCAGGTACGATAACATCGATGGTTTGGAGAATTTCAGGTGCTTTCAATGTTCTAAGAACGTTAAAAACGAAAATTACTTCCGAGGACTCATGTCGATTTTTCAATAGTTGGATATTAAATTCTAATAGATGGCTAGAGTAAGATATAAATAAGGGCCAGACCTTGAGTTTCCTGAAGGAAAGAGTTCTCAGTAATTGTTTTTGGATTTTTTCTATCATATCGGAATATAAAAAAGTCTTCTATTCTATTCTAGTTTAGATCGAACAATGGAATTGAAAAGTATTGAACAAGTATCGTGACTGAATTCACGGCAAGATCTCAAAACAAAGCTCAATTTCCTAGAACACTCAGACACTAAGTATTCAATATGCCTAGAGAAATTGAACACACCAGAGAAAAAGATACCAAGATCTTTCATCTCATCGATTCTCTGCAGACTGGTGCCGTTATTGTAATAGTCATCGATAGTGGGTGACCTCTTTCATGTGAAACTCATTATTTTGCATTTAGCTTCGTTGAGAGATAAGTCAGATACTGAAAAGTAATTCGATAAATTATCGAGGTCTTCTTGAAGCTTAACAGAGTCTTTCTCGCTTTTGATCCTTCTGAACAGCTTGAGATCATCAGCATATAGGAGAAATTGAGAATTCTCAATATACTGGGGAATAACACGAAGAGGAGAGGCCCCAAAATCGATCCTTGAGGAACGCCTGAGGTAGCGCTGAATTCGAAAGAAGATACATTGTTGAACCGTACAAATTGTATTCTGTTTGACAGATAGCAGTGCAAGAAATCAAGAGTGTTGTTTGTGAAACCGAATGGTTTTAATTTCAAGATCAAAACATCATGGTGAACTCTATCGAAGGCCTTGGCCAAGTCAGTGTATATTACGTCTACTTGGCTGCCATTTTTCATACCATTCGTCACGAAATTACTAAATACGCACAAATTGGTAGTGGTAGATTTATTACGAATAAAACCATGCTGTTGGTGGAAACATCCTCGTATCTTCCGTAATTTTTGACGTAGAACTATGAAATTTTCAGGATCGATATATACACTAGAAATGAATCCACTGCACGAAAAAGGTCATCCTACGTGATATACACTGCACGCCCGCAGCGATGGAACCACCGATTTTTCCGGAAAGTTATATTAGGAGGCAAAATTGGTCCGATATTCCTTCGGATTCGTGTTCAGGATTTCCGAATTACCACTGATACACTTGTTTTCTGAAAAATGTTCAGTCCTGAAAAATTATAATGTGTTTAACCTATAATAATAATGATATCGTCTTTATTTTTTCTTTCTTTTTAACGGTACAGTCTATTGAATAACAATACAATATATATCATATATAGTTTCGGAAGAAAATAAATGGCGGAGTTCAATTTCAATAGTGACGAATCATCACGGAAATTGCTCTTCCACTCAACCTCGTCCACTCAACCTCAATTGCGTATTATACCTCATCCTGTAAGTATGCACACCAATCAAAGTCAATTGTTATTTTTCACAGCATATTATACCCAAAAATCAAGAAAAATCAACTTACAGACAGTATTTTCCACAATTGACATTAGACATTCAACCCAATTTTTTAGCTCACCATGTAGAGCCAGAAAAAAAGTCTAATGAAGGAAGTTGTTTCTTTTGACCTCTAGAATAATATACTCAAAAATAAAAAAAAATCCGTCGAGCCCCAGGAATACATGTATCCAGTGCCATGTCCTTTCAAAAACATTGAATATTTCTGAGAAATTCCTAGTATTTATTTATATTTCATCCCAACTCTGTATGGTCAGTGCAAACAAAATTCCTACATGCTTTCAATAATTTATTACTACGGAATGATAGTGAGAAGCCCATGTTCAATGCAATTATCAATTCGTGCACAGGTGTTTCCATACTGAAATTATAGGCATTTGGAATTATGCCGTAGTTTTTCATACAAATGTTTTCAACGAAATTTTGCCAATGAAATGAGATCAAATAAGCCAGAGGATTAATTTTTGAAAACCTTTCATGACGAGCGGTTAGCCATATGAATTGAAATGGTACGAGTGGAATTAAAATGAGTTGTTTTTATTTCAGTTAACTATGGCGGGTGTTTGAGTTTTTCAGGGATTATTCTTTGGTTCATTCTGAAAGGCTTCAATATAGTTCATGCACTAGCGGGCGGTAAAGTATACTTTACCGCCCGGTTCGCCGGGTGTAAAGTGGCACTTTACCGCCCGTGGGCGCATTATAGCCCGGCGGGCCGTAAAGTAGACAAAATTCTCAAATTGTCTATACTCACACATCATTTCATGCAATTCCTAACACGAATTAGAATCATTTCATTTCAATAGATGAATACTCTTTCTAACATTTGTTCATAATCGTTGGCAATTTTTTCGGTGATGATCTATTTATTTGAAATAGATTCTCCAATATAGCACTCAGCTACTATAGTTTCACATTCCTCATATTATGTTACCCTTAATTATTGTATGCATAACGTATGAAACGTGTAGACCATTGCAATTCAAGTCAGTATTTGTGATTCGCGCTATAAAACCGCTAGTGCATAAAATTTTGTATGTATCACGTGCGTAAAATGCGTTCAAGGCCATCGGCGTGTGATAGCCCTCGGCTAACGCCATCGGGCCATCATCCACGCCGCAGGCCATAAACGCCTACTTTACGCCCTTGATACATAAATAACTATTACTGCTACACGAGTAGGAATAACCTATTTTGCTGTGATATGTACATTTTGTTCGATCGCTCACATGCCTTCTGATACCCGATCCACAGAATCAATAGACTTCTGATGCCGCTCTTGAGTCGTTTAAACAAAACAAAAAAAAATGTTTACCAAGTCGAAGTACCCTTCTCTCCACTCATTTATACAAAATGGCAAATTTGAGGCAAATCTCAGACGAAAAAGTAATACTGCCCCTAACAGACATTGAACTACATCTGACAGATATTTGTGCAACGTTACTCGAGAAAGACAATATTGCAGGTGCTCATTGTGATTGAAGATAAGACATTTATCCCTCATATGGCTAGGAACGACTGCGAGTAGTGTTGCGACAGACTGTAGTTACGGCCTGATTCCAGAGGAGAGTTAGGGCCGGTATTACACATACAACCAACAGTTATCTCAATCTGAGGAAACATATAGTATTGAAAATACTTTCCTATTTGAAAAACTTGCAATCTCAAATGAAAATGTTTACTTCATTTTGAAATAATTGTAAGTCTCAGAATGACACAAGAAATATTTCAACCCATGACCTGAATTTCAAAACATTCTCTTTAACTGAAAACATCATTAACATACATAATAAACAAAGCAATGTACTCAGGTATTTTTCCAAACGATATAAAAAATTCTGTAATCAAACCAATCTACAAAGCAGCTGATATAATGCAAGTCACAAATTACCGACCAATATTGCTAATAAATCATTTGGCATAAGTTTTCGAAAAAATACTTTAAATCAGAATGGAAAAGTATCTGAAAAATATAATAATTTTTTTTTGATAAGCAGTTCGGATTTCGCGAAGGTAAATCTTCACAGGATGCAATGATGAACCTAACAAAAAAAATATACGAGGCAATGGACAAAGGCGACGCAACCCTTTTTTTCTTCGTCGATTCAACTAAAGCATTCGATACTGTCTCCCATAAAAAATTATTGCAAGTGATGGAAAACATTATCTTCAGAGGCACCCCACTGAAACTCATTTCGAGCTATTTGTCAGAAAGAAAACAATCCGTGCAGATCGGACATTCCGTCAACTCAACACATTATGTAACGTATGGAGTACCATAAGGCAAGGTTCTTGGGCCTCTCTTGTTCAATATATACTTATGACCTATACAATCTTGATACCGATGGCACCATAGTGAGTTTTACTGATGACACAGCTGTGGTTTAGCGGGACAAAAACTGGCAGGATATCCAGAATGAAGTGGGAAATGACTTCATCAACATAATACAATGGTTCGAAAATGGAATTCTTACGATAAATATTAACAAAACCGTTTTTGTTCCAAAATTATAATACACTCTCTTTTAACAACAACGGAAACCTCAAGCAAATAAAAATAAAAAACAATATCAAATACTTAGGACTCATCATAGATAAAAATCATGTTGCCAAAAAAACTAGATCGCTCATACATAAATTCAGATTTTTCAGAAAATTGTTTCCACTCGATCAACTGAAAATATTATATCTTAGTTTAGTGCAAACACACAAAAACAACGCAATAACCGTATGGTGAGGACTCACTGATAATTATCTAAACGTTATAGATGTGACGCAAAAGTGGATATTAAAAATTATTTATAATAAAAAATACATTTATGCGTCGCAAAAACTCTTTGAAGACACAGAAGATTTTTCTTGCCGACAACTATACTTCTTCAATCTATAGCCACTTATCATAATAAACAAATAGCAAATATGAGCTAAATCGACCATACCCCTAACACCAGATTTAAACAAAGAACTACAAAAATTCCGAAAGTAGCGACCACTAAAAACCAACCACAGTATATTCTGAAATTCCCGATGAAATTAAACAAAACAACCATTAACATTTCTTCAAGAAAAAAATCAAAGCATGGATATTAACAGTACCAATACAAAAAATTAATGAAATTATTCAAAGAAAAATAAAATGAAACAAACGTAACCGTATGTCTCCATCAACCTCGCATGAAAGAATAAAACAGATTTTGTAATATTCTGTTTTCTAATAATTCACCCGTCTAGAAATAAATTTGAAACATACATGTAACTTTCTCCCCTTTTTCCATTTTTTCTTCCGTATTTTCTATCTTTTCATGTTGTTGTGTATATAGCTTCAGAATAACGTAACATAGATGAAAATAAACTAACCAAATATATGTTGCAATTCAATAATTGTGTACCACTCCGATGCTCAAGGCTCAGCCTTTTATGGGATTACCCTCTATTGTCAACAATTTAGTTGATACGTGATCCTTTTACTCTCATTGAAACATTTTATCTCTACCTTAGATTTTATTTATATTGTATTGTATCTTATTATTTATATTTTATTGTATGGTATTGTATTATATTGTGTGAAAAAATTAAAAAAATGTCAAACTCGTTGAGATTATATGTATAAACATTGAAAAAAAAAGTTAATTCCAGAAGCATTTCTCCAAAAACCCTTGTCTTGAATTTGAAATCATTCTCTTCAGTGAAAATTCCAAATATATCTCTTCAAAAACACCTAAATCGCCAAAAAAATATTATTAGATCTTGAAAAACTGATTAGATTTCTTGAATATAGATTCTGATATATCCAATGAGTGAGATAATTGATTCACAATAAAATCATAGATGTATTCGTTATAAATGAATTGTGCTTTCACTTTATGAACTACCAGTTTTTCATTTCGAATCCCTTTATCTTCTTTTCAGACAATATGAAATAAATTCAAGAGCATTGTAATCGTGTTTCAGTCGTATGGTACATATATAGACAAAAGAGATGGTGATAGAACTTCATTTCGTGAATTGTGAAGTCGCCATTGTCTTCTGGTGCTAGCAACATAGTGTACCTGTTCTGTGTTGTAGTTATGTTTGTGGAGAACTGAAACGTATTTTCATGTAAGTATAGATAGAACATGTTTGTTTCAATAATAGTATAGAAGACTGTGTGTTATACCAAAAAATATATGATTTGGTTACAATGCTATAAGATATATTAACAATTATAGCTTTCCTAACCAAGTGGATGATCTTGGCAGTTGGTTGTAGTATATATTTTTTCGAGGACTGGTGTTATTTCGGGTTACGTATATATATGGAGAATTTAAAAGACATTGATTTGAAATTTTATTGTTATTTTATTTGAATTTCCGATTTTCACTTTTCCACAATCCATAGTACCTACCTATTATATTTTGTTGTTTCTTTATATGAATCTGTTCAGATATGCAGTAAATTCCATTTCCAGATCTGCGTCTTTCAAAAATGTTCAGAATATCTTTTATTTTTTTTTCTTTGGTGTTTTGGCATCAACTGCTATGGTCATTAACCTTGTGTTATGGGTAGGCCTTGTTACTAACTCCATACGCCACCTTAGGAGCAGCACTGTTAATTGGAACGCAATTGTGAATTGTGCAGGACTCACCCCAGTCGAGCCACGAGATTTTAATAATTTAATAGGTCAAATTAAATTAAAAAATCCCAGCCGCAACTGGGGCTCGAACTACGGACCTTTCGACCCAAAGTCGGACGCTCTAACCACTGCGCCACGCCCCGACATACTATCTTATATTATTTGAAATATCTTATATTATTTGCATTTGAGAATTACTTCCAAATTTGTAAAAATGTAATTTTTTTTTATAGGTAATGACCGAAAGCATATATGGGCAATTAATCAAAAAATGTATGAAAATCTATAAGCTTAGTTTAACTCAACTCTTCACAGTTTCCTTGAAATTGAAACCCCTAATTCATAGACGAAATCCACTTCGAAATGTTCTCGATTATTTATTACATCTTGACTTATTACTTTGAATCACAGTTTTTCACTTAAAACCCTCCATTTCAAGTTTTTATTGATATTTGGCAGCATTTCAGTCTCACTATTTTTTTGTTTGGTTTCCAACAAGAATAGATCTTGAGAAACAATATTGCTCTCCTCAATTTTGCAAGTTTTCAAAATCACATAAATGGAGTAAAACTTAGTGATCATTGGACTTGAATATCAATCCATTTGTTATATTAAAAACTTTGAATTGAGGAAGGGCATGGGTTCTTCTTGAAATCTATCATTTCTTGAAATAAAGAAACTGCGAGTTGAACTAAAGTACTGCCAATTCTCAATGCCACTACAGTATGTTTGAACGGAGTGCACTGAATTATTGAAACAAGACCTCAATATTTCACAATGTAAATGTAATACTGTCCAAGAAATCCACAAATGTTTCATTATGTATATCGTCAAATTGTACTCTGTAGCAATGAAATTGAATAATTAGTTTTAGATCTTAAACGTCTAGAAGAGAATTCATCGTTTTGATAGAAGAGCTTTCATCATCGTCAATGAATATTGTGGCGAAGCTGCGGGCGATGCCGGGCCTGAACGCTCACGCAGACCGCGCATGAGCGCGAATTATTTCCGAGACGCTTTGCTTCGAGAAGAATCTGGTCGAATAGGAGAACATCCCTAAGGCATTCTAGAAATATCAGGAGCATTCGAATAAATGAACGGTGAATGTAAAAAGAACAACGCAGCAGAGTTGGGACAGTCAGTGAAGCGGAAGTCGAACATAAATCAGTGATTGTTATATAAAATAAAGTATTGTGTTCGAGTTAATAAGGCATTGTATTTCGTAAAATAAATTATTTTAAAGTGAATTTATTTAAATGTACTTCAATATTTCAATTTAATATAATGATTTGAGATATCGTATAACTGAAAATGAGACCTACTCTTCTGAATGAGAATCACCTGTAGTATCTGATTAACACCACAAACTGTCAGAATGAGATCACCATTACTTTCTACTGATGATATCAATACCTCAATTTTACAGTAAATGTTCTCCAACTGATTGAGAAAATAACGAAGATGAAATCAGTATAAGATTTGAATTAAGAATTTGTATAATAGGAGATGGTTTCTTCTCATAGAAAGTCAGTAAAAATTAAAACTTATTTTCCTTGTTTCAGGATCATATTTCTTCGCCACATATACAGGGTGTTCCAAACTCCATGGCCTATTAGACGTTTCTGGAAAACGGGATGTAGTATTATTTTGAAAATTTGGTTAATTAGATAATCAGTTCTGCTGTATCGATCTGAAAAATTTTCAGCGCTGCGGCGTTGCCGCTTCCATCGAAAAGTAGCTTTAATATTTTGAATGGAATACCCTGTATATTATTGCATTTTCGCTTTGCTATTGCTTTTTGATCATTTTCAATCGGAATTTCCTTTCACCTATCTTCAGTGGTTTTTGAGAAAATCAACAATTTCCTTATTTTTTGTTCGAAACATAGCTCCAATTGAACGTTCATTAGTACAGCATTTGGATACGTAGAAAGCTGAAATTTTGGAAGTAGTTTGACAATGTCCTATGTATTAGTTATGACTAAAGGAATTCGTTCTTCATTATACAGGGTCGTTGAAAATTTATGATTTACCGATAGATACAAAAGTGGCGAAAAGTGCTTTTATTCAAACGGAACACCCCTTATATCATTAAATATCCTGGAAGAATATTAAATTTTCTTTTAAATAATGTATCATACCTGAAGAGTCCGATTTCCGAAATAAAAGCGAGTTTTCTAAATAAAAATTGGATTATTTTACCATATTATGTATTGGGTAGTTATGATATGAAAATCATTACATTAATAATGAAACGTTCGCGCGTTCATTAACGTAAATTTGATTAGAAAACAATCAGAATGGAAGACAATAATCATTCAAATGTTAATCTGATTAATTTTAGTCGAATTTGTCCCAATTTTCTAACTGTATATTTTTCACAACAGTCTTCCCCGAAACCAATATTGCATTAAACAAAATACAGTGTTTTGAAATTTTGGTTCCGATTTGAATAAAGTATGCTTGGTTCTGTTTTTCATCTCCATGACAATATTATATCCCATTCAGGGTATTTGAAAAACGTGTGTCCTTTGGCAGAACTCGATTTCATTTTAAAATTTGGATGAAGGTCATTGAATTCCTTGCTCATTCTGGAAACATTTCTTTGGCACTCACCATGAATATAAAATATATTCAAAATATCTGCATTTGAGTATTTGCTATAATCCATTTTTCATACTTCTTTCTGACAGAAACACAAATTATTCCACTGTTTGTCAAACTTAAAGGTTTCTTTGCTCTTTTCTGGTAACGGCTACTACAGATCATTTTTATTGGGCAATATCACCTATTTGAAATCTGGTAATTGAAAATGATAGTAGTATGCCGTGACCAGAAAAGAGCAAAATGAACTTTTAGTTTAACAAGCCGTAATTTTCATGGTGTTTCAGTCAGAAGAAAGTATCAAAAATGGATTATAAAGCATATTTTTTGGATTGACGCTTTTGGATTCGCTTGAAAAAGATACTGTGTACCGAAACATGTAGCGTAGACAATAAATCTGTGGAAATTTTATCGTGTTTACCTTAGTGTCATATAATGCATATTGAAACTTACGACAAATAAATAGACAAAAAGTCAGAAGAATCGAACGGAATTATGCTGTGTTTCGGAAGGATCTAGGAAATTTGGGCGTAGCCAATTGGGCGCGAGTCAATTGGGCGTGGTCAACTGAGCGCAGGGAAAACTAGGCGCAAGGACAACTGGGCGCAGGGACAACTGGGCGCAATAGCTAATTTAATTTAATAAAATATCTACTAATCATAGTTATTATCATAAATTTATTTTGAGTGTAGTATTTTAGTCTGATCTAACCTGACCGAACTAACCTAGCTCGCAAGTTGGGAGCTTGGAACTAGAAGAAAAATTTATTTTGTCTTTAGTATTTCATCAGACTGATCCAACCTGATCGAACTAACCTAGCTCGCGAGTTGAGATTGCGCCCAGTCGTCCCTGCGCCCAGTTGTCCTTGCGCCCAGTTGTCCCTGCGCCCAGTTGGCCGCGCACAGTTGACTCGCGCCCTGTTGGCCGCGCCCAAATGTCCTAATACCACTTGGGAATGTTGAGGCGTCAAGAGGTGATCCTTCAAATACGTGTTGATTTCTGTGAATGGATTTAGATATGGACTAATAATAATCCAAATTTCTTTTAGAAATGTATTTGGAAGATATTTGAATAATATGAGAACAACAGTTAGGAACTTTTTGGCAATTTGCCGCTTCATGTATATCGAAGTTGTTGGTAGCAGTTGAACGGTGCCCCCCTCAGTGTAGACAAGAAGTGAGCAGGGAACTGACTACAACCTTTAAAGATCGGTGGATAAGACACTTGGGTCCACAGCCTTGGCCACCGCGATGCCCAGATCTAACTATTTTAAATTTTTACATTGAATTAAATCAAACATCACTTCGAAAAAATTCCAACTCACTGCATTTTTCAATTCATGCAATATTAGTTTCGGAAAAGACTTGTGAGAAAAATACAAAATATAAATAATTAATGAACAGTTAGAATTATGGGACAAATTAGACAAAAATTATTCAGATTTCCATTAGAATAATTATTGTCTTCCATTTTGATTCTTTTCTAATCAAATTCACGTTGATGTACGAGCAAACTACTATGTACTATGTACTAATTCTCCAATTTTAATAATGACATGATCCATGACATTTCGTACTTATCTACCCAATAAAAAATATGGCAAAATAATCCAATTTTTATAGAAAACTTGCTTTAGTTTCGGAAACCTGACTCCTTAGGTATAGAAACATAATACATAATTTGGAAGGAAATTCAATTATCTTTCAGGATGTTAGATAATATATAGGGTGTTCCTTTGAAAAAATGCAACTTCCACCACTTTTCAATCTATCGGTAAAATCACAATTTTTAACAAACCTGTGTAATGAAGAACGAATTCCCCTTGTCATTACTAATACACAGGACATTGTCAAACTACATCCAAAATTTCAGTTTTCTACGTATTCAAATACTGCAGTAATGAAAGTTGAATTGAAGCTGTGTTTCTCACAAAAAATAAAGAAATCAATGATCTTCTCAAAAACCACTGGAGATAGGAATGGGAAAGTTTCATATGAAAATAATCAAAAAGCAATAGCAAAGCGAAAAATGCAATTATACATTTGAAATATCAAAGTTGTTGCTACTTTTCGATAGGAATGGCAACGCCGCACCGCCAAAAATTATTTTAGATCGGTAGAACAGAACTGATTATCCAAAAAACCAAATTTTCAATATAATCCTAAGTCCCATTTTCCAGAAACGTCTAATAGGCCATCGAGTTTGGAACACCCTGTAGAAATCATATTTTTCTTTAACAGAGTTTAACTACTTTCGTTCAAGATGATTTTTGGTGGTGTGTTCAAATATCTGAAGTTGAAGTTGAAGTTAACTCCAATTTTAATAGAAAAATTAAATTCAGCTTCAAACTGTTTTATGAAAGTCCCATTTCTAAATCAAAATGAGGAAGAAGAAGGCTAATAGGTAACCTGGAATTTTTTTTAATTTTTCAAATTTTTGTACAGTGGGAGATAATGATTCAAATTACAGCACTTTTGTTTTAGCATGTGAAAAATTCGGATTTCTAATCGATCTTTACTCAAACCAAATGGCCTAGTGACGTAACCACACGCAACTAACCAATCAGACTACAAAACACTAATTCAATAATACTGCTTAAGACAAAAAACAACAAACAGTTGGCAGTGAACTCAGCATCTGTCGAATCGCGTGTCGACTAAATGTCTAAAACATCTCACATACAATGACACTGCCGAAAAACACGGAAAATCGCAATCTTAGTTATATCAACGGAGAATTGACTGAAAAGCATTTCTTATTGTATTCATGAGTTGAATACAAGAATGCTCCGTTATATCATTTTCTCATGGTCGAACGGAGTTGGCTGAAGAATAACGAATCGTACAAACCCAATTCGCTTTTCAATCGGATCGAGCCTACGTTTTTCGACGTGAGTGTCTCATACTGAACGTTATATTCAGGGCTCACATGTCAACTCAACAACAACAAATTGAAAACTCTAAGGGTGAATTCTGAACGTTTTCTACCCGATTGTCAATTATCTTGCTCACAATGAAACGGCGAATCTGAACTTGGCGTGCTCGTTTTAGGGCTGATATAGTTATTTTCCCAACCACAAACGAGAAATCGTCCGGACATTTTCATTCAACAATTGTCATGATGTGATCATCACTCACTAGCTGGAAATGTTGGAGTTTATGGTTTTCCTTCTTCATTCGAGACATCAACGGAACAGATGGTGCCAATCAGGAGGGTTTTAGAATTAGTGTACTTGATATAAAATTATAACCCTGCACCGCATCGATGAGAAATTCGCATTCAATGAATTAGCTCGAATCTTTCATGTATTGTAAAATTCCTGATGCTGATCGAATGTCTCGGTTGTAGGTGATAACATGGAGAGAATGGAACAAAGAGGAAAAGAAAACAGAAATTTCACCAGAAAGAGTAAGACAGAAAACATAAAGTGTGGAAGAAGGTCAAAGACAAAATAAAGAAGACATGAAGGAGTATATAGAAAATAAATTGAAAAGCTTGGAATAAAAAAGGATGATGAATTAGAAGAAGAACTAAAATCAATAAATAGAATAGAACAGAAAAAAAGGATACTCTATGAAATTACAAGAACAGAAATTTCTCAAATAATTACTTAATTAGAAGAAGATATTGAGCAGATGAATGAAATGAGAGGGGATTTAGATAGATAGATATATGTATTACCTTGTATTACAAATGTGATGTTCGTCAATAAAAATTAGGTAAAAATAATAAATTCAGGTTGAATTATGCAAAAATTCCTCAATTCCGTAATCGAATGAAAAACATTTTTGACAAGTAAGTTTAGTTTTTAATTCTAATTTGAATTTTTGTGTTATCAAGTCTCCCGGAAGTAGGTTATATAAATTCGTACCAGCATAGTTTGCTGATATTCTATATATGACATTTGGTTGAATTTTATATTGTATACCGGGTGTCCCAGATTTTTTCATACAGGAAATATCTCAGTTATGCTGTTTGAAACAAAATTTTAAAAAAACTGCACTTATATCAAACCCATATGACTTTGAAGCTGTTGTGTTAAAGTCAACTTCTGTCAAACTATTCCTGAGAAACTACCCCTAACCTCAAATATTCAAATGACACCCTATAAATTTTTTGTCAGCATTTTGAACTGCAGTCTATTCTAATTTCAGCGATGTATCTCACATTATATTTTGACAGATGTCAAACTGACAGAATAAGTGAGTTTGAACAATAATGTACAAAATTCCATAACTCAGAATTTATTGATAACAAAAATTATAATAGCTGCTCAAAATATCTACCATCATTATTCATGCATGCTTCAAATCGCCGTATCAGTTCTCTCGTACAAGATTTTCTAATCATTTCCTCCGTTACTGTGGTGCAGACGTGTACAATCTTCTCTTGTAAGTCCTTCAAGTCTATTGGTCTAGTTTCATACACGATTCTCTTCAAATACCACCACAGAAAAAATCTAACGGTGTCAGATCTGGCGAACGTGCTGGACACCTAATAGGAACTCTGTTGCCTATCCATCTATTCGGAAAATATTGATCGAGATATTCGGTTACAATGTGGTGATTATGTGGTGGAGCACCATCTTGTTGCCACCACATGAGTTGTCTTTCTTGTTGAGGAATAACATGCAGCAGTCCCTGATGGTCATTTTGAAAGAATTCCAGATATTTACTCCCCGTCAGAGTGTGTTGATAAAAATAAGGGCCTATCAAACGTCCATTGAACACCGCACACCATACATTCACGCCCCACATAGTTTGGAAATTTGTTTCTCGCACCCAATGAGGATTTTCACGTGACCAATAATACATATTATGTCGGTTCTCTGTCCCATTATTGTGAAATCTTGATTCGTCACTCCACATGATCTGATACAATAAACTTTGATTATTTTCAATCAAAACTTGCATAGTGGCAATAAAATTTTGTCTCCTTTCAAAATCATCAGGTCGTAGACCCTGGTGCATATGTATTTTGAAAGGATGATAACTATGCGTTTTTATAATTCTATGAACAGACGACTTACTTATTCCAACTTCGTCAGCTAATGCTCGAATAGAAATATGAGGGTGAGCCTCCATATAGGCCAATACATTAATACACATTTCCTCAGTTTGCACTGATGCAGCACGTTGAACATGCTTACCTTTTCCTGGAAATTCTCCTGTTCTCATTTTGTTCTCTTCATATGAAAATGTGGTATGATTTGGTAGTCGTCGATCGGGAAAACGCTGTTGGTATAATTCTACGGCAGCACGGGAATTTTTCTGGCATTCGCCAAAAATTAATAACATATCAACATACTCATTTGGAGTGAATGTGAAAGGCATTTTTCTTGAATTTATTATCAAACTGACTGAAAGACGCGTGCAAGAACAACTGTCAAAAAACGAAGATAACAAAAGAAATGATCAACAGCATTGACAGTTTTTATTACTCGACTCGAATGAAGTACACCATGAGCCAAAAATTTATACCAAAATTATTTAATATAAAATGCTGTTTACATCGAATATGCTAATTTAGCGAGTTTGACGTCTGTCAAAATATCAAGTGTGATACATAGTTATTGAAGTTAGAATCGATTACACTACACAAGTCATAAAAAATATGTATAGGGTGCCACTTGAATAAATGAGGTTGGGGGTGTTTTTTCAGGGATAGTTTGATAAAAGTTGACTTTGGCATGACACCTTCAAAATCATATGGGTTTAACGCAAGTGTACTTAATAAAATCTGAAGGAGCATAACTCAGATATGGACTATATGGAAAGATATGTGGGGATATTTGAAGAAAATCGTGTGTGATAATACCAATAGACTTGAACGACTTACTAGAGGAGATTGTACACATCTGCACCACAGTAACGGAGGAAATGATTTTAAACATGCATGAATGATAGTGATGGTAGACATGTTCAAGGGTTATTCATAAATTCTGTGTTATGGAATTTTGTACATTATTGTTCAAACTCGGTTATTCTGTCAGTTTGACATCTGTCAAATTATCAAGCGTGATACATCATTGAAGTAAGAATTGACTGCAGTTCACAACTCAAAAAAAATGTGTAGGGTGCCACTTGAAAAGTTGAGGTTGGGAGTACTTTCTCAGGGGTAGTTTGACAATAGTTGACTTTGACTCAACAGCTACAAAGTCATACGGGTTTGATATAAGTGAATTTTTTTCAATATTTTCTACGCAGCATAACTGAGATATTGGCTGTATAAAATAATCTGAGACACCCAGTATGGTAATGGTAGACATTTTGAGCAGCTTTTATAATTTTTTGTTATCAATAAATTCTGTGTTATGGAATTTTGTACATTATTATTCAAACTCATTTATTCTGTCAGTTTGACATCTGTCAAAATATCATGTGTGATACATCGTTGAAATCAGAATTGACTGCATGTCCCAATTCAGAAAAAAAAATTATAGGGTGCAATTTGAAAATTTGAGGTTAGGGGTAGTTTCTCAGGAATAGTTTGACAGAAGTTGACTTTAACACAAAAGATTTAAAGTTATACGGGCTTGATATAGGTGCATTTTTTTAAATTTTTTTTCTAAGCAGCATAACTGAGATATTTGCTGTATGAAAAAATCTGGGACACTCGGTATGTACATATGAATACTTAGTGAAGACGTCGACGTTTTTATGAATATGTATAAGAATCTTATGTATGTAAATTCCTATTGAAGTTAGAATTTTAGTTTTCTTGAAAAAGTTGCAGAGTATGTCTTGACTTTTTAACTGACATGTTCAATTTGGTTTGACCAAAAGTTCATTTTGAGTCTATACGAGAGTTCCTAAAAAACCAGGAAACCTCCTTCTGTATAAATTTGATGCAGTCGTAGAATTCTTCAGACACTTACCGTAAATTAAAAGCTTGTCAATTTTTTCATTTTGGGTAAATTTATCCATGACACAGTCATAATGGTTGAAGTGAGATAACTGTTATTTCGTAATGAAATGACATCACATATTCGTTAACTTTTTTATCCAAAGACTACTTTGAAAATACTTTCAGAATCTGTGAAAAATATATAGTGTAATGTTCCTATCAACCTTAATGGGTCCATCATGGGAATTCTAGTAATTCGTCTTTTTGAAGACGAATTACTTTCTGAATGTGAACTGTAGACGCAATGAAATATCTGCTGGTAGCAAACCAAAATGTTTATCACATTTTTCTAGAAAATGCATCTATAAGATAGACAACGTTAAATTTGCCAATCATTTTTATTAGTTATAGTTAAAGAAATTTCAATTATGTTACTATTTGCGTTTTTAATTGGTCAGCTGCCACTATACTTTTGGTAACTTTTTGTAATAGTGATAGATCTGAAAATTATTGACAGATATCAAAAAAATTTCCTGTTCTTCGAAACAATCTGTTGTACAGGGTGTCCCATAGAAATGTCATTTGAAAAACATAGGATAACTGAAAAAAAGTGAATTTGCCAGATTCAAACCCCGGCTTAAGACAGAGTATTGTAATCAAAATTCCAATTTTCTCGGGCAACATGGCATCGGAGAGAAACATTTCACATGTGAAAAATGTAAAATGAAAAAAAAGGACGTCGAATAAAAAATTCAGCCTATCATGTTCAGAATTTATACTGAATTGCAAAAATGTGAAAGTGTACAAGTTGTTACATTTGAAAAACTAAAACTAGACCGTTTCTGGTGAAACCTTTAGTGCGACAGAATTAATTTTCGTCTCAAAAAATCACATTTTAGTTACAAAAATAGGGGTGGTTCATCTTTCAAACTCATCCGGTATACATGATACTATAATTCTCATGAAGGCGCATTCGCTTTGCTTGATATATCCAAATTCCAGAATATTCCAAATAAAATTCTACGAGTAGTAGAAAAATAATGATAATAATAATAATGACGTTTATTCGTGATAAAATCGATACAAAATGAAGAATTAAGAAAGTAATTATGGATAAGCGTGAAAATATCCACAGAATTACTATACGTACTTGTTTGTGGCAAATACAATGTAAATAAATATACATTTAGTAATACTAAAGTGTCTAATGTGATAAATTAGATATATACGAAAATACAATTATACATGTTTAAATATTTTTTTAATAAAATTAAAATAAGAATTGAAATAATAAATAAATATTGTGTCTGGTGAGGTAAAATAGACAATATGGGAATACAATTATACATGTTAAAAATTGTTTTTTTTTTAAATAAAATACAGATAAATAAATATAATAAAATTTAGTATCAAACGCTCAGTGAATTGGAATAGATATAGGAGAGACACACTTTAATTTTTCTGTCAATTTTCTATCAATTTATGAATATAGGTTTTATCATTTTGCTTTATAAATGTTATGATTCGATTTTTAAAGCGTTTCAGAGAAGTTTCATCTATAATTTCCTTTGGTAAGTAATTCAGTAATTTTTGGGCTAGGTACAAACAAGTAGCTTTTCTGTCGAGAGAACAGTTCTCTCGAAGGAGTAGGCAGATTGAGACCTTAGAGAGAGCCAGTGACGAGACTTGGGGAGTAGGCAGATTGAGACCCCGACGTCAAGTCACAAAATCCTAACGCGATAATACCTGAGGAGTAGGCAGACTGAGACCTCAGTGTAGAATCACGTTTCCTCACTATACCTATCCTTCTTATTCTTGAAAATGGCTCCAAAATCGGAGCCGATACGTCGAATTTCAACAAATTACAGACGCGGTTCAACCCGAACTTCTAGTTTTCATATATATATATATATATATATATATATATATATATATATATATATATATATATATATATATATATATATATACATAGATATTTTGTTTTATGGCAGGTTTAATTACAAAATCTGTTTGAATGTTGAGATTGTATTCTGGCAAGGATGTAGTATGACTGCTAAATGGTAAGTATACCGTCTTATCAAAGTTGATAGAAAGTAATCAACTGCCAAACCAGTCTTTGATGTTCCATAGATCTTTTCCAATGTTCAGTTTCAGATTGTACCAGTCGTCGTTTTTATAAAATATCCGCGAAACTGATGATCTTTCCAATTGTATCTTGGATGAATAGGTCATTCAAATAAATCACGAATAACAATGGTCCCAGTACTGTCCCTTGAGGTACACCACATGTTACTTACATTTCTGTACTTACCTGGTTTTCAATTCTTACTCTTTGGTTCATGTTTGTTAGGTAAGTTTTTAATAACTTATGTGCTATGCCTCTCACACCCATATCTTCCAGGGTATCTAGAAGTATGGAGTGATCGACCGTATCGAATGCCTTTTTCAGATCTATAAAAACACCTATAGAGGGAGTACTCGAGTCTAGAGATTCATAGATGATTTTTGTTAGGGAATGAATTGCATCAGTATTAGATTTATCATCTCTGAAACCATACTGGGATGTTGATAAAAGATTATATTTTTTAAGAAATGTTCATAATCTCGCTTTTAAATTGTTTTCGAAAATTTCACTTATTGATGGTAAGACGGAGATAGGCCTATAGTTCGTGATATCATCGGTGTCACCGCTTTTAAATATTGGTGTCACAATGTAGTTTTTAAATCGAGGGAAATATTCCTAATTCAAATGATTTATTTATAATTTCTATTAAAGGTTTGCTAATAAATTCAATGATAATCTTTAAATTTTCAGCTTTAATTCCATCATGCCCAGGAGATTTATTATTTTTTAAGACATTTATGGTGTTCTTAATTTCAGTTATATTTGTTGGTGTGAGAAAAATTGAATTTTTATTTACATACTTATTACCTTTGTAGTTTGGATTTTTTTTATATTCTTTTCTAGATTTTCTCCTACATTAGCGAAAAAGCTATTAAACATGTCCACAATACTTTTTTAGTCAGTTACAATCTCTCCTTTATAATTTCTGACATTCTTTATTTGTTTTTTTTTGTATTTATTTCCAGAATTTCATTTACCGTGTTCCATAGTTTTTTGCTTGAATTTTGTTCATTTTCCATCACGTTCTTATAGTACTTGTCTTTCGCATACCTAATTTTTTCCTCATTATTTTTTTGGTTGATAGGTAGTTATTTTTCATAATCTCATCATTCGGAGTTTGTTTCCATGAGCGATATAATTGGTTTTTTTGATGTATATGTTTTATTAATGAGTTCGTAATCCAGGTTTTTCTTCTTCGGTTACTATTTTTTATTTTAATGTATCTAGTTCATTTACGAATACATGTATTCATTATGTTGATGAATTTTTCTGTTGCAGATTCGAGATCATGCAACGGGTATAATTCAGTATCCCAATTAATGTAGCTAATGGATTCTAGCAGTGATGTTTTGTCTAATCTTTGGAAATAATGTTTTGAGTTATGATTGATACTATGATTTTTTTTATTATTCAGTATGATTTGTGATAGCGTTATGTAGTGATCCGTGATTGTGGTAGAAATAGTTATAGGCAGTAATTTATTATTATTGTTGTATTTCATTTTAATGAATATATGGTCTAGACATGATTCAGATCCATTCCTCGCTCTTGTAGTATTATTTATGGTTGAATGATATATCATATATTCATTCATTATGTCGAGATAGGTTATTGAGTCATCAGTTTCTTTCATTAAATCAATGTTTATATCACCAACAAATAAGCTGCAGTATTGGTTATCAATTCTCTTTTTTCGATGTGTCATTAAGTTGGTCTAAAAAGTCATCAATTTCACTTGCTGGAGATCTATAGAATGCAAAGAGGTAAATGGTCCGTTCTGTTACCAAAAGTTGCTCAATTTGAAAGCGTGTTGCCTAGAGTAGGTCAACACCAAGTAAACTTATAGCAGAGACTCTTCTCAGGTGGGTTAGACTGGGTACTATTCATTCCTGGTGGACATTGCACTGCCGTTATTGAGACCTTACAATGTTTATTTATAAAGGGGCGCCACCACCAAGAATCAATAATTAGAGAGAATTAAACAACACCTAGTGTACAAAATTTGTTGACATTTATTTTTACCAATAAAGTGAGCAGTTGAACATTTGTAACTGTTGCTAATTTGTAGAAAGGCAGGAAAGTATGTAATTTGCATAAAATTAGAAATATGAGTTTTTTGGCAGAAACACTGAGAGCACACAATATGTGTACTTAGCTTTGGAGAGGACTGTTGCTACCATCCATGAGTCCTTAGGTGAGAGACTGCAGCTCAGAAAACTGTGTAACAGTGGCCGGAATCTAAGCTCGAACAGCAATGGACCTCGGCAGCATAGAGTTCAGCAAAAGGATTCCAGAATGAGGTGTTCGTCTAACGTTAGTGACTGCAGGAGCTTGGTATGCTCATGTGCTTCTGGTCTGTATCGAAAGTGTGCTGGGTTTCACTCCAGGATAAAAAGGGACCTGTAATTTTCATAGGCCTTAGAATATGTACCTCTTCTACACACCTCCATTTGATTCGAGCTCTGTGTTCAATCATTACATATCTAACAGTGACAATACTACCATTTGATCTTTACATAAGGAACATAGTTAGAATTTAAATACAAATATTTGTTGAGTGTAAAAACAGAAGCTCTGGGATCAACTGAAAGCATGTGAAAATAATTACTGATATGCATGAACCTTCAATGAAATAAAATAGCATTAAATAAGCAAGAAGGCTATGGGATTTAGTAAAGGAAAATGCAGTAAGTTGTAGGACGCTATCTCAAATAAAAAAAAAAATGATCAATTATAAAACCAACCTTGTTTTGTGCCTGGAAGGAATTCTATACACAGCAAATAATATCAGATATGAATAAGTATTCAAACTAACCTTTATTAGTCCCTTTAGGAACCTGAAGGATCGGAAATTGTGAAAATCTTCAAATCAAGAAAACATCAAGATGGCTTCTCGTGCACAGGCACAACAATTACGCCTCTGATTTGTAGCACTTGAATTCACCAGCCAAAAAAGATATGAAGCAAGATGCTCACTAGTTTTATTAGTTCACAGTACATAAAAAAATATTTCCGGTCGACAAAATATTTCCATGATTTTAATCGAAGAAATTCTGTGACAGATGACAGAAGTCAGAATTGCGATCAATAGTCGTTTATTGGCGAGTATTGAAATAGTTGTTTATTCGCGAGCATTAAGATAGGCATTTATTTGCGTCTCAACGATAAGTAATATTTGTAGATAATTAAGAAAGAATTGTTGTGAAGTGAGACTTTAAATGATTCAGAGGAGATGTAACAATTTACTTGTTACAGTTCATCTAGAATCATTTTAATTTTCAATAATACACTTCCGCTCAGTTTCATAAAAATGTGGGAATGATATAAATCCGCTTTCACAAAAACAAAGACTCCATCATTTTGATTATAGTTGCTTTCATTGTATAATATATAGTTAGATAATCAGTCATATTGAGGGTAGAAGTATCTGGCACATGCCAAGTTTCTGCTAAGACTATGCAATCAAAGTTCGTACCAAGTTGCTCAAGATGGATTCTGAGTTCATCTGTTTTTTGAGACAATACAAATATTAGTACTGAGGATCTTTAAATTACTGAAATTACTATTTATCGATAAAACTTCTTTCGCTTCATTGCAATTATTCAGAGGGTATGTTGTTATTTTCTCTACTTTGGAGTCTCTTATATAAGGATCCATACCTACAGATGAAATTAACAATAATATATCAAGGCGAATAGTTCTATGGTTCTATACTATCGTTACTTGAATGTGCAATCTGGAATACCTATTAATTACTGAAATATCTAAAGGATAATTTTAATCATATCAAAACTTGCCCTTGTAGGTGGTGTAGTTTATTCATCCATTTCCGGATCGCAGTCTATTTTTACCATTTGAGACTGATGCCACTGGTTTCTTCTTTATTGCTCCAGAGTTGATAGCGAGAGTTTTGTCCTCAGTAGCCTTATTTATTTGGTGAGATGCTGTTTCTTGAGTAGCTGAAAATTGGCTGATTGTTTAATTGAAAACTTCTGATTGATCGGCTTCAATTTCAGAGGTAAATTCTTTATTTCTAATGGCCGGTGTAGATGGTGCGCTGTTGAATTTTTCGTAGAGCGAATCCTCTTCAGTATTTTCAAGTTGTTTCGCCGTGTACACTTTATCATTTATGTATAGCTTGTTTCCTTTTATATAATTTATTTTATTTTTATTTAATCTGGTTCTGTTCAGATTTTCACGTAATATTCTATTTTCTGCCCTCTGTTCAAAAGTCAAGTCTTGCTGTATCGTTATGTTTGTTCCCTTCAGCTTTTTGCAATTTCTAAGTAGGTATCTCTTGTTTCTTTACATAAGATACCAGCTTTTGCCTTATGTTTTTCAAGTAACAAAATTTATTTATGTGGTTTTCAGTGATATTGACTCCTAAATAGTTTTTTAATTCGTCGCAGACATTGACAGTAGTGATATCTGTTGTTTGTTCCAAACCAAATATCAAAATATTGTTCTTTTTTGCTGTCCTTTCCAGCAGTTCGACCTTCTTCTTCAAATGTTGATTTTCCTTTTCTAACTTATTTACTTTGCTATTCAATTCCTTGAGTCTCAATAATACTCTTGCTTCACTAGCTTCTATTGCACTCCTTATTTCTATTCTGTTCTTTATTACTTCTTGACGAAGTTCTTCCATTATAGGTAATCTGATATTTTATTCTTAACGTACGTGGGTACATTTAGCCAAATGTTTATCTTCAGCTGATAAAGGCATTTGTTGACACTTTTTTCTTCCTAGGTATCTCTTATTGATTCGGTTAACTTTCTGATTTACTCACAATTTTAGTATACTTGGAAATGTATATGTAACGGGACTTACTCAGAACATCATAATTTTTATATTTCACTTATTTTCATAATTTTTAGTGTAGTTATTCACATACTAGGACTGAATGTCTATCGGAGCTCTTCTAATATGGTCACCTTACTATAGCCGCACATACAATAGCTCGATAAATAAAATAACATATCCACATATCTAGAATCTGAAATTGATATAACATCTGAAATCATCGGAGGAATAATAAAATTAGTTTCTGTTACGCCAGTGTGATAAACTCTTAATGGGCAGGAATCATCTTTTGTAATGAAATACAAGCATATATTGTTACCTTTTATTTCGCATTTAAGTGATTTCGATAATTTTCTGCATTTTCTCTAAAATTTCTTCCACCATCAATCAAGTTATTCTACTCCTCAAAGTGCAAATAGGTTAACATATCTGAAATATTATTCCCCACTGAGTTGTTCAAAATCAGCATATTATTTGTGTCGAACAGAATGAATGATCTTGTGGAAATGCACCACTAAAATGATTGCCAGGTATAACTACAGCAAGGAAATAATCAGCAATGTCTACTACTTTCAAATACACTCTGTATATTCCACATATGTATGGACCAGACGATCAGCAAGAACGATCGGGTTTGTCACCGAGTTGTTTCAAGCGAATTTCAAGCGTTTAGATATATCAAGAAGGGCGGATTCGATTTAATGAGAAATAGAAAATATCGTATATAATATGTCAGTCTGATTCTGGAGATGTTGATATCATGAATTGAAACTGATATTAGCATCGTACGAAATATCTTAGAATTAATTAAATTACAATGCTCAGTTTTTCGCAAATCACTGAATAGTTGCAATATTTGGACACGCCCTGTAATTCTTGGGTACGTGCAGATATTATTGAATTTTATGGTTAATTTGTATCAGCCATTGATTTCATTACCTAATAGGATACAAGTGTACAAGTGAGCATGCGAAAGACTTTACCTAAAGGTCCTTGTGAACGTGTATCATTCACCGTCTTTTTATTATGCCTGCATCGTGACATTCAAAACAATGCTGGGAACGATTTTCTGATCATGAAAATGCCCCTTGATTTTTATTACATCCAATTTAAGTTGGTGGTAGACAGCTGATGCTCCTAATTGTTGACATGAAGTCTGCTCATACATTTTATCCATTCAAATCTATCCCAGATTAGAATAAGAAAGTGCGGAATAAAGAACATTCATCTAGTACTCCTAGAATTCGAAAGCAGCTGTTGCACACTCCATCTAAAGCATCATAAATATGTGATTTTGTGATAAGTATTCTGTTCTCGACTTATTTGACATTTGAAAAACCAGAGAACTTGTTACATGGCAAAAAACTTTATATCACGGCGCTTTCTTATCTTGAAGATTTTGCACGCTTTTCAGTGCGTTTGAAAAGTATAATAACAAAGAATTAGTCCGAAAAAGAAGAAATTATTCCAAATTCAATTTGTTCCAATCGCATCATAAATGAGAAACCTAATTTTGGTTTCAACTCTGAATCACGACGTTCCATATTATGGCAGATGTCGAATCCATAAAATATTGTTGCTTTCTAGTATTCAGATTCAGATGATTGCATGGTCTTTTTTTAAAGTTTGAAACAAACAATATGATGTTCGAGTGGACCAATCATGGTCCCTAACACTTGTGGACCCCGTACTAGATGCAGAACATGGTCGAAATTAGGACCCGTTGATTTTATTTTTTTTTTCTCCTTCATTGTTGATTTTCCAGCAATGAATGGTAGTTCAAATAATTTAATAATGTTTGCTTCTCTTCAGATCAACTCACAACCGATCTACATTTTGCTGAAGATGCAGGTTTAATCCTTCGAAACATGTACTTGATGTAGGTATTTTGACTACATGGTTTTTTAAATAAAGATTATTTCAGTTAGACTGAACTTTTTTTTTCACGTACCTAGTTATATCTCACCCCCAATGTATATAATGGATCGTCTCTGTTTGACCATTCAATGAACTGTATTTCATTAAGATCTCGTCACTAACTATACAGAATAAAACGAAATAATACTACACTTAAGATACAACACCTAAAACTCAAGCAGTTGCTCAAAATTTCCATCTTTTCCTAAATACATACACGTGCTCTCCATCTTACATTTTTTTGTAGCCCTTGTTCTTATTGACACACATTGTTCAATTATGCTCGGATTGAAATCCTCATCATTACCAAATTCTAGTAGACCGTTAACCCGGTTTTTCAACGTTCCCCACAAAAAAGTATCTGCACTGTAAGGTCAGGTGACCTTTCTGGTCATTTCACTGGACCATCATTTCCAACCCAATTATCTGAGTTTGGGGAGAACCATCACATTAAAACCATTTTCTATAATAATTTACTAGAGGAAAATTGTCAAGGTAATCCTCAACAGCACGTCGCAGATAGGTTTCTCCTATAAGGGCCCCTTTAACAAAATAATTACAGATGACTTGCTGCTTCCAACACATACTATGATATTCTAATGAAGATTTGAAGATTATTGCCATATTTTGAATATCGTTTCTTTCTATCCTCACATTAATTTTTTGGTTTTGTAACTATCGTAATCCACAGGGTTTCTATCCAATCTTCTAATTAGTTTTATGCTGGTTGTATTCTTTCTGGATATAGTTGTAGATGTATTTTTTAATTTCTTACAGTATTCCCGTCATATTTATAGAAAAGTTTTATTTTATCTCTCATTTCCTAGTAAGAAAAAACCATCTTCTATATATTTTTACTTTGAAAGAGTGACAGCAGACGTGACAGATAATAACGTTAAAACAAAACGATTAAATTGACAAGTGTTATTTTTCGGTGTCAGAGCAAACTAAAAATAATTAGTTATTTTGAATTATTAGTGGTTGTGGGGTAGCGAAGTATAACATGTTATATATCGTAGAAAATTCGATAAGGAAATAACATTATTTTTCGCAAAATCTAATATGGTGCCTATAGGAAAGACAAAATATCAGATGGTGATTATGAGAATTCCATCGTATAGCAGGAAAAATTTAGCTATTGAAATTTGCCATTGATACCAATATTCTGCATGAAATGAAGCCAGAAAAAATTATTTTCTAACATATCTGTTTTTATCGTATATCTCCGTAAATACTTGGACCATCGAAAATATCGCAAGTTATGCATTGTAAGTAATAAATTTGCAACTTTGCCCTGATTCACCCATGTTCGTATCTCCACAGTTTCTGAGATGCCAATGGTGGAACTTGAATTTTAATTACCTTGTATAGGACGTGTCTCCGTTGGCTTGCTTCTGACGAATAATTGATCAGATTATTCAAATCATTTCGAGAATAGTTGTAGTGTTTCTTCTCCCAAATTACCCCACAGTTGCCATTGAACGTTTTATATGACATCGTTAAAATATCAAATTAGAGCGTAATAAATGGATGTTATTCCCAACGTACGTATCAATATTGAATTATACAGTTCAGTGGTACGTTACAGTTTATTGAAACAGAAAATTGCATTTTGATCGTCATTAATGTTAGTTACATCATTTATCAAAATTCCCGTACATTTGAGAATGTCATAGCATACTTCAGTTCTGAGAGATTAATTGTAAAAGTTTCAAATGTATTCATAAAAGAAGAGGATCCGTAAGTTTCCCTTTGCGTACAGTTACAGATGCCACTTCATCTCACTAACTGGGTGGACTACGCTGATCATTGTATATAAAATAGATCAAGTTACATATTTTGACACCACCATTTTTCAATAAATTCTGCATATATAGATGAGTGATTAAATCACAAGACCTGTTTAACAGAGGTTAAAGTTTTGTCCTCCATATTTTTCATTTTGTCGTTTATCACTTAATTTAAATCACAAGACCTGTTTAACAGAGGTTAAAGTTTTGTCCTCCATATTTTTCATTTTGTCGTTTATCACTTAATTTTACAATTCTTGGCAACATTTTATGAAAAACATTAATTTAATCACTTGCATAACATAATACTGATTTTCATCAATAAAAACTTTTGATCGGATTCTTATACATATATTTTGATATAAGTCGATGAAAATACGTCAGAATCTTAACCCAGATAGCCCTACTATCCTTTTAACACTCAGATGGTCGCGCCCGATCTGAGAGATGCAGTCGTTGCATTAGGCTCTGTTACTGTGGCCTATGTGACAATATCGACTTGCCTATTTTCCTAAATTGGATAAAAGTAGATCTAAGTACTATTGTGACTTTCGTGGAGTCAAATACGGCAAGCCGAAGTGCCAAATGCATATACCAGATGCTACGCGACTAAATAGTAAAGCAGTATTTTTTTGATTGTAATATTTTTTGCACTAAATTTTTTGCGTTTGTTTTGAGTATTAGTATTTTTATTTCACGTTTTCATTCATAAATTATAATTATTTTGCTTTGACCCAAAACAAAGGATGTGATCAATTTTAAGTGATGTATCTCTCAGATGCAGCGCGACTATAGTTGTTCTATATTATGCTTGCTGTCGTCTAGAAAGAATAGTTGATGCGTTATTTAGTTTTGCGTATTGACTACTCTTTTGGGTTCCGACATGGACGCGTGGAAGTAAGTATATTAGCTTTAGTACTAATAAAATGTATTGAATAATAGTGAAAAAATCATTGAACAGGTTGCAACTAAATGTTATTATCAACAGAATAATGTTTAGTTTTTGTTTTTATTTATAATGAGGGCCGAAACATCGCCATCCTTTTAAAAGGATTGCAGGTTTTTAGGCTACCGCTGAATTCATTATATGCAAATTCATATAGTTTCTCTCTCTTCAGTTACAGACATCGTGCCTTAAAACTTCATGGCCTTCTGGAAGAATTGGAAGATCCTGACAATATTACAGAGCCACCACAGGGTATAATATTATTTCCCCCTGATAACGCCAAAGACGATATAACTGATGAAGACTCTGGAAAAGAAAATGAAATGAGTATCAATAATCTACCTGGAAGCCAGTTACGTGCCGAAGTTGATATCATTGGAGGTGACGGTTCTGATCTCGAAGATGACTTGCCCCATTCGTATATTCAGAGCAAGAATAGAAGTCGATTACTTGATAACATTGATATCCCAGGGGTGGATGATGGATTTGAAAGCGGAGATGATTTACCGCTCTCACATCTTCGGAACCCACGTGATTGTCCTAGGAGGTCTATTGCAAAAAAGAAAAAACGTTATCAATGGGTGAAAGAATATATAACAAATAGTTTTTCCTCATGGCCTACTATAATGACCGTAAACAATAATCTATCACCATATCAGTTATTTTCTTGTTTTTTGATAACTCGGTAATCAATATGTTGGTGGAATATTCAAATAGATATGCCAATCAAAGAAATCAATATCCAATGATAACTGCTAATGAAATATATTGTTTTCATGGAATATTGATTCTAAGTGGTTATTCAACTGTACCAAGACGTAGAATGTATTGGAAAAATGCCGACGATTCGAACAATAAACTTATAACATCTGCAATGTCTAGAGATAGATTTTCTACCCTAATGAAATTTGGATCCAACTGATACATTTTCGAAAATGAGGCATTGCTGAATAAAATTAATGAAATGTGTCTTCTGCATAGTCCTATCGAAGAATTTCACAGTGTTGATGAAGCCATGGTGCCCTATTTTGGCCGGCATGACTGCAAACAATTTATTCGCGCTAAACCCATTGGATGGGGCTACAAAATGTGGACAGATACAACACGGCTCGGTTACTTTATCTGGATGGATCCCTACCAAGGCAAAAATAACAATTTTCCGCCAAAATATGATATTGGCCAAGGCAGTAATCTCATTCTACAATATACAGATGTGTTAGACTCTTCAAATTACAAAATTCCCTATATTTGTTTTTCGATAATTTTCTTACATCAATGCCTCTGATGGAGGAAGTGAAAAAAAGAGGCATCAGAGCTACAGGAACCATGCGAGAAAATCGTATACCTTAACATCCACTAGTTGACTCAAAGTGATTGAAAAAAGAGCCAAGAGGAACATACAATTATGGCTTAGCTAAAGATGCTGGCGTTCTCATTTGTAAGTGGAATGACAACAATGTGACTTGTTTTGTAACAAATTCTGCCTCTGTTTTTCCATTGAACAATGTCAAAGAGATTTTCTAATAAGGAAAAGCAACATGTTCATGTACCACAGCCAAATTTGGTGAAACTCTACAATAACAATATGGGAGGAGTCGATAGGTGCGATCAAAATATATCCTTAAATCGTTCATCAAAAAAATGGTATTTTCCTGTATTTATTCACTGTTTGGAAGTTGCCGTTCAAACTGCCTGGCAATTACATCGCATCAATAGAGGAACGCTTGACCAACTTCCTTTTCGACGTTCTCTTGCCACCAACATCTTAGAAAGCCATAAAAGGAATACTAAAAGAGGACCATCCAAAACATCAATTCATCTTCATGAGCACTCAAGAAACGATCGTCTCGATCATCTCATTATATACCAAGAAAATAAAACGTTTTGTGTTTTTTGTCACAAAAAAGCTAATATTAAATGTAGCAAATGTAATATTACACTTCACCCCAAATACTGCTTCTATTCATATCATACCCCACAGTGAGAACTGATGTTAGATGTATTCTGTTGCTAACAATAAACAAAAATATTTAATATAGTTTGTTGGTAAGTTAAAGTCCTACCATCCTTTTAAAAGGATCACTTTAAAAAAAAAAAACTGTATGAATTTTGGACTTGATTCAGTTTCAATATTATATGTTGGGGCGAATTCATGAGAAAAAAAGTCCTAATACTTCAATAGACAATAAAAGAAGTTTCGGGTCTATTTGGGTTAAATGATCACATGCGAACTTTGCCATAAGTGCTACTTCAATGCTTTTTGTTGGGATGCCCGAAAATATTGAATTTAGGATTTGTTATTTGTGAAAAAAATTTATAGAAAATATCAAATTTTTATTATTTAGAAAATTCTTTGTTGTTGAATACAATGTCATAGAGGGAGAGCCAGCAACGTACCTGAAGTTGTCATTTCAAAAGTCATTGCAATTTATGTACTAAATCTTGTATAACTACTGAACAAAATAAAACCCAAACCTAGGAAGAACTTTATGACCAAGAAGACAACCTTTTTTCTTCCTCTCCTTTCCTTGCCTGCCACCAAATAGTATTCAGATAGAAACATTTCTACTGGAGTACCGCAAGGGACAGTATTGGTACTAACAGTATTTTTTGTATACTTAAACAAAATCGGATACACAAATAATGTTATCTCATATGCCAATCACACTGGTATAATATCAAAATATAGAAATTGCAAGGAAGGGAGGGGAGAAAACTGAAATGGGGGTGTCCAAGATTCAAGCTTGGTTGAATCATAATGAACTTAGATTAAATGTGAGTGAAAGCCCCTTTATTTTGAAAATCAACCAAATGATAAGAAGCTGAAAATAAATAAAACTGATGGTGCACAACAAATTTGTACATGCTCTGAAATAAACGAGACGTATACTTTGGAAAATCTGGGACAAATTGTAGATGAACTTATGAGATGGGATGAACAGATTTCAATGGTGAATATAAGACGATAACTCGTGTTCATTTTTCAAAAAGACCAAATTCAAAGATACGTTGATTACCATGGCCCTAAACACCACTACATCCTAAAGAAATATCGAAGCTAAAAAAATATCATAGATAATGACAAAAATGTAAGGCAGAGGGCAACTGCTCTTTGTACCTGGAATAATTTTCGATGTGGCAACACTATTCAAACAATCAATCATCTTACTGCTTTTTGCATTCTGACTATAGGCCGTCTAATTTAATATCGACAGATTTTGCTTACTGATTTTCTCTTTTCTGGGATTTTACCTACTGAAAATTATGTCAGTGTTATTAAGCTCAAAGAATGAAAATTCAGCGATCGGACATGTGCTAGGCATTTGGAAGATTCATTTTTCGTTTGTAGAAAAATATTTTTTTTTACATCTCTCGTTTATGGCATTTCAACACAATAACATTTATGACAATCTAATAGTGAAAAATCAAAGCCATATTTGGAAGTATTGAAAGGGTTGAAATGAGTGCGCGATCTTGTGAAAGAATACTCGGTTGCTGATGCGTTTTCTCACTTAAGGCAATCGATAGAATGAAATTTGATATCGCACCAAAAAAAATCCTATACGCCGGTCAGCTTTGAATTCAAACCTACATATTTAAATTTCACACTGCATGGGTATCTTCACATCAGTAAAAACTATTAACTAAAATTTTGTCTTGAATGTCCTATTTCATTTTCAAATTATTTCAGAAAGCTCATAAAAAATATAGGTACTCGCTAGCACATAATTATTCACTACAGGTGATACTCAGGAAACAGATATTCTTGATGTTTATTATAATAATTTTAAAGTAATAAGACACATTAGGCTTCATTGAATTCTTGACACAGTGTGACCCTTTCAGCTCTTCTCAACAAACTTCTTTGACTATGAAGTTTGATATTCCTCATGATCTACAATTTTAATAGCATAACTTTGCATACTATAATATTATGCAATACACATAAAGCAATGATAATTTTATGTTTTCAGGTTCTGAATAAGTGATGAGCTACCATACAACTGCTTTCATTTGCTCAATTTACCCTGACAACACTAGACCTTACTTGTTACTTCAAATATTTATTAATAATCAACTGTCAATAACTGAACTAAAACTGAACTACGCTAAATCTCATAATTGCATAACTTGAATGGAAAAGTAAATTCTCGTACCATCAAGAAAATCCTAGATTACAATGAGAATATTCGAATTTTTATGTAGATCAAAAAATAGTGCTTCTAGTTGTTTTCATCAAACATATCGAATGTTTCTAGAACAGATGATGGCCTTTCTTTCTGTGAGTTTTTTAGAGCCATAGGGCATCACCTGGTCTAACATTGTCCTTTGAGTGTTCCTGTCAATTATCTTTTTTATATTAATGCTGGACATTTGAGGACGACGTATGCGCAACTCATTTCTGGATGACATTTCAAATGGTTCATCAGATGGATACTGCGTAATATTTCCTCGACTTTGACAAGTTCTCGAATTTGAGCCAGTATCCTCAGGATTCGAAAGTGTCCTTCTTCACAACTACAATGAATTTGTTTAAGTAAATTTTTGATACATACATGTATTTTCTATAGGAAATTTCACTGAGTCCAGTATCCTTTGCCAACTCTTCTGACTCATTGCTTCTACCAACTGCTGGCTAGCACCGTATAGCTTGCAGTAGTTCCTTGCAATGCTCGTCGATCGAAAAGTTGAATTATCCGTTTTTATCAATTCCTGTGCCCATATGTCCTGGCTCTCCTTCTAGTCGAACCACATTGATGGAATCTGGGTTGTTCGGAATTTGAATGTCTTTCTCGACATAGAACTCCATCGACTGAATTTTCTCAATGTGGCTGCTCAGGTAGATTTCTTCATTAGCAATCCATAAAATGTTATCTTCAATTTTCAGGATGAAGTCGTTCTTCTTAATAATATCCAGACCCAAAACACATTCGGCCATTATTTCCGCAACCAATAAAGAGCGTTCAATAGTGATAGGACTCATCTGGAGCGTTCTTCTAATGATTGGTGCGGTTTGTCCAGTTTGTCAATAACCATATTCTGTCGGCTTTACTAGTTTTTGTACGAGGTGTATCTATTGTCAAGCTGCATTTCTAGTCTTCAAAGAAGTAGCCTTAATCTAGTAGATTTTGTTCGTTTCTCTTCAATGTCGAGATCGGTAACTCGAAGAATTTTATCTTCATTCAGCTTTAATGCTTATGGACTTCTAGATCTTGATCTTTCCCAGCAGGTCCTTTGTAGGTGACTGGTTTTCTTGCAGTTGTAGCAGCATTTTTTCTGTTTTTTTTTTTTTCTGGAGAAGGCACTTGGTTAGCTTAATGCTGATATGGAATCCAATATTTTATTCAATAGCGCCTACCTTCTAGAAGAATTTTCGCCAAATTTTACTTTTTCGTAAATTGGGATAGGTATTTATTGGTGGGTTTTTTGCCACTTCGAACTTCAATGCTATAAGTGCTGCGTTAATGGTTAAAAGTAGTCCTAGTGGAAGGTATTGTATCATTACAGTATATTTGAAGCCGTGGATGGATGTCTTAACCACAAGTTTTTCTGTGAACTTCTTTGGCAACGAAATCAATCACATACTCATTCTATGGAACAATCGAAACTAACAATTATTCAGCTTCGATATTGACACACGGTAATTTTGTGTGAACAGATATTTCTATAGATAACCTACGCTATCTATAGAAATACCTGTTCAATATAGATAGCGTAGGTATAGTAAATATTCGAGGAAGAGCAAGCAACGTACTTCAAATTCTCATTTTATAAGTCGAGATAATTAAGGTACCCAATTTTTAATATCAAGTCAACAAGAAAGAGTTTGCATGGTAGCCCTCAACTATTGGGAAATTCTTAAAAAAAAATGGGTGCAAAATAAAATTATTGATCCAACTACGACACGTATACTTTTTGAGTAGCAATCTCTAGTTCTCTAGTTTCTTCGGCATTAACTTGTACAATGAACAGTTTGATCAAACCAAATTCCTTGTATGTCCGTTCAGTGGAGCTTTACGGAAATACTACTTGAAATGCTTGGAATTGTTATGTATTTTTCAATGTAATTTTTGTTAATACTTCTGTTATCATCTGAAGTCTGCCATGTGAGTTCTCAGGCATAACGAACTGAGCTTCAGATTCTTCACAATCTGAATGATTCAACATATTTGTCATCACACAATCTATTGATGAATAGCTGCTGCATCCAGCAGCGGTTGCTTCAACCCTATGGTATTTTTTTTACCTAATACTTTAACTGATAACATTCCGTAATTTCTATGAGTTTTTTAGGTTATATTTTCCTTATTCTCCATTTTGAAGTTTAGTTCACCGCACACTTCAGTTTCTTCAACTGAACTTAATTTTACGTTACATTTGTTCAACTTACATTACAAAATTATCATCTCTCTGCGACTGAATTCAATTACAATCAATACGAATAAGAATAGCAGCCTTTCATTTATCACATACCCACCTACATAGTTTATTTATAATGGTAATGGTAACTATGTATGGTAACTGATGCGCTGCTACCCGATTAGATCTATTGTGCACCATCTTCTTCTGCTATCTCAAAGTGTTCTCGTTTACAGCAGCCCCTCAAGCCTCAATCAAGTCTTCGAAGAATTCAAGGATTTTGAGGGGGTCTATTCGTGGTATTTCTCCCACCGTCAGCTACTGTGATCCCAGTATATTCAATCTCTTGTGATGTACAGCATAACACTCCACGAACATATGGTGGGGTAGTTCTGGATGTTCCCCACAGAATCTGCAGGTGCTGTCCTCCTCTAAGCCTAGCTTTCTTAGGTGTTCTTCGAGTCGGCCGTCTCCCATCAGAAATCCTGTGATTATCTTTGGACTAGTTTTGCTGAGGTTAATCAGTGTCTTTGACCTTGCTCGGTTGAAACTGCCGGGGAGATCTTTGGCCTGCCTTAGCCCTGGAAGTCTTAGCCAGTATGTTGCACTCATTGCTTCTTCAGTATTATTGAGTTCTTCTTGAAAGTAAAATTTTCCAACTTCGTAGAATGGTTCTGGCCCGATCAGTGGCGTTGATGCTCCTTTTCGTGCCAGGGTGTCTGCTTGTTCATTGCCTTCCACCCAAACGTGCCCTTGTTGTTCCTTCCTAGATCATTGAGTTTATCTAGGAATTCCCATATCATCTTCGAGTTGACGCTATATGAGCTCAACGCTTTGATCAAAGAGAAGAGGATTGCGTTTTTCTTGTTCCGGTATTTCCTGTCTAGGTTGAATTGAATGCACCTTTCTATTGCGTTTATTTCCGCTTGAAAAATGCTTGGGAACTGTCCCATGGGTTCGGAGTATTTGGTGCGAGGCCCAAAGACTCCTGCTCCAGTTCCGTCGGTAGTTTTGGACCCGTCCGTGTACCATGTTACGGTATTCCTTTCCAGTGTTCGAATGGATTATGTGCTTCATTCTTTCTTAGTATTTTATTACGTTCAAAAAAATTTCTCTAAACTAAATTTCGGTGGGGATTGAAACTCTTACACTGTCTCTTTGAGTCCGACTTCAGCCAGCCTGAGGTTTGCTCCCCAAGCAGTTCTCCTCACCATGATATTGAGAGGAGTGAGGTCCAGAATGAGCTCGATAGCACTTTCTCCAGGATTTTCTTTGTTGTGGCGAGTTCGGTTCTGCCGTGCCACACTACTGCTCCGTAGGTGATCATAGGTCTCACATCATGGTATACATCCCTCGCAGGATTGATGAGTACAGCCCCACGTTTTTCCTGCAATGTTCCAACACATCATCAGCGATGATTTTGCCTTGTAAATGATTTATTCTACTTGTCTGTTTCAGAGTAGTTTTGAGTCTAGGGTAAGCCCTAGATACTTCACCTCTTGTTGCCATTCTAAGCTTGCTCTGTCGTGGCGTCCTCAGTCCTCAGTCCTCAGGTGCTGAGGACTGAACTTTGTTATTCTAGTGAATGGTATCATTGTGGTTTTCGATGAGTTAATTCTCAACCCCACAAAGACGCACCATCATCTGGTAGTATAACATTACACTTTTTTGTCACTATTTCACTTTTCTACATTAACAAAATTGATAAGTCGTTAATTGTCGAAACTTACGACTAACAATAAATGAATTGTTAATTTCAAGTTCTCACAATTGCAATTAATAAAAATTTAATTGCAATTGGAATGACTACCAATTAACTAGTTGTTGGTCGTGAGTTCTGACCAGCAATCAATCAAATTCTGATTGGAACAGGCCCGATTACCAATTAATCAATTGTTAGTTTTTAATTGTCCAACAATTTAATTTTGACCAACTCTGCTTCCGTCGCATACCAGATGAGTAACAATATGATTACTTATATTTCGGACATCCATCATCTTAATGGTTGAAAGATTTCTATCTCTTTCAAATTTTCTCACAACGTTTCAATTGCTTGAATCCGCAATCGTCTTCTGGTGAATAGTGACAAAATCAGATGCAACGCGACCTTTTATACCAAAACGGTCCATGAGCGGATTCCATACGTTTTCAATTTCCACGCTTGGTTGACTGAAGGCACCATTGGCTTCTATGTAGGTGGTTTCCATAAATTTCTGTTTGAACCAATGTTCCTCTCTATGAAGAACACTAGCTTCGTCCCAGAGAATTCGGTGGTGTTTTGTCCAGGCGTGGTCAGCAATTCCCGATTTTGATGTTTCCCCTCGTTGAGTCCACTTTTTGTGTTCGGATATTCTTACTGATAATGGCCTCTTGGTCTCTCCGATATAGGAATCTCTACATTCACATGGGACTTTGTAAATACAGTTTTTACTGGATTCTGTTGTGTTCTCTGGTTTCCCATGTGAATGTGGAGATTTCTATATCGGAAAGACCAAGAGGCCATTATCAGTAAGAATAGCCGAACACAAAAAGTGGACTCAACGAGGGGAAACATCAAAATCGGGAATTGCTGACCACGCCTGGACAAAACACCACCGAATTCTTTGGGACGAAGCTAGTGTTCTTCATAGAGAGGAACATTGGTTCAAACGGAAATTTATGGAAACCACCTACATAGAAGCCAATGGTGCCTTCAGTCAACCAAGCGTGGAAATTAAAAAACGTATGGAAACCGCTCATGGACCGTTTTGGAGGAAGAAAAAGCGCGAAACCACGCGCGCCACAAGACCGCGCGTAATTACACTTTAATTATAGACCTATAAAAGGTCGCGTAGCATCTGATTTCGTCACTATTCACCAGAAGACGATTGCGGATTCAGGCAATTGAAACGTTGTGATGGATGTCCGAAATATAAGTAATCAAGTTACTACATCGTCTAAAACATTCAAACAAACGTTAGAGTAACAATATATTTAGGATTCAGTGTGGCTCTGTCGGTTATTGTTACTCTATCAAATCTCCATAGACAAATGACAGCCGACAGGTCGTTCCGTGAATAGTTACCGTTAACAGAAACTTACTACCATAAAAAAAACGATAACCAGAGCAGTTACTATCGTATATATACCTCACATATGATAGAATTGAACCTACCCCTACACCCTGTAATTTCAATTATTTATCAATGTGTAAAGTAATGGTTTTACAGAATTGCTTTGCATTTCGATTGCCACTCACTTCAGCTACAGCATTTAGCTTCGTTCGCATGCAGCATCAAATGATATGCGGATGCAATATCACGTTCAAACATCCATCAAGTTCCAGATAATTTATAAACATTAGGTGCACTTCGTTTTTCACATGTTCGCACATATCCGCTGAAAATCTAGATGTGAAAAATGATCCACGCAGGCTGCTCATGACGTATTTCTATCATATTTTACTTGTGTGATATGTTGTGCTCGTAATGAATAGAGGCGCATTTTTCAATTCCTGTCTGAGCTGTGAAAACTCCGTCCAGTAACATATGTATACGATATTTTATATTTATTTATGCTTTTTATCGCTGACAAATCCCACCTAAAACGCTTAGTCCAGGAAGGGCCTCGTCGAAAGGGGGTGATAGTAGCGCTAAATGAGGTAGAAGCTTTTCTTGGTTTATCGTGTATATATCGTAGGGAAGGTGGAGAATTCCAAGTTTTCGACCTCCAAACCTTTCTAAAATTTCGTGGGGCAGAAAAAAACACGAAATTCATGCACTTTTTTCAGTTTTTGGCCTATTACTTGAAAATAACGCATCCTATCAAAATATTACTCATCATCAGAACGAAAGAACAATAATCACGCGTCGAACAAATATTTGAAAGTTGAAATTCCATACAGGGATCGTAATCGTAAGTAGAAAATAGTTATTTTTGTCAAGAAAGAAACAAGGTGTCCTGCCTTACCAGGACGGTGCTCATTGCCATAATCCTATACAATAGGAATAAGAATAGGAGTAAGTAATTTTTGTATAAAATGCGAAAAATTTGTTTTTTTTTAATGGCACATAATAGTGTTAATTTATTGCTGAGACCGCAGGTCGAGGCCAAAAGTTCTCTCGAATGTGTCATGAAAACACGACTTTTATACACGGAATACGAACAGCATTGTACAACTATAAATGTGAATTCACATCTTTTGAAATGTATTAGAAGTAAATACTGTCAATACACCTTGGCGTATTTTTTGTCCCTATAAGTTATCGCATTTAAAAGACTGTTGTCTTGAAAACATTATTCAATGTTTTCAGTAAAATCGTATTCAAAAATTTTTCCTGTCTGAAAAAAATAAGTCAAAATTAACTAAATAATACTTCTCTTTTCCATACATGCTATCTTCAATGTTAACAATCCTTCGAATATAATTTTATAGTATCCAGTGGTCTTTCTGTGTCGTTACTCTAGAAACGGTTTGTTGGCACGCCGCGTGTTTGACTGTGTTTTGTCGTGGTTGCTTCAATTTCAAGTTATTTTCAAGAAGATGGATGTTGATTATGATAGTGGTACTGATGTCTCATCAGATGTATCTGAGAAATCAAATGCAATAGTATCTAATATGTTACTGGCCATATACAACTTGGATATGGCCGGTAACCAATTCCCTGAATGGTGCGAGACAAGAAACATGTAAAAAAGGTATATAAAAAAGGGTAATATGTTATTTTGAGGAAAAATCAAAAATATCTAAACCTCCTACGTTATGGAGTGTCTACTTATTGTCGAAATTTGTATTGGATGTTAAGGGAAATATTGATATAAGGAAGTTTTCAAAATTGGTCCCGCTCATTAGGAACACAAGCGTCGGAAAACGAGGAAAGAAATCTTAAGGAATGATATCGATAAATTTATTGAAGATGCTGATAACGAAACAAATTTACTTTATAAGGTACAGATATAATAGAGGATTAAATGACTTACCTGTAAGGAAATTCAATCTTTATTATACGAGAAGCCACGTTCGATTAGACCAAAATGGTAGTCACGCATTCTCGTGCTACTAGCCACTACTTTCAACAACACAAAACATTCTCATCTCTTACTCATTCTGCCTGGGATATGTCATTACGTTTTTCTGGTGTGAGCCTGAAATTTGTTCATCGTCAATGGGTCGGGTTTTTGTATAATGTTGTCTCAAAAAGTGAGGAGGGTTGGTCTAATCGAACGTGGCTTCTCGTATAATAAAGATTGAATTTCCTTACAGGTAAGTCATTTAATCTTCTATTATACTTCGAGCCACGTTCTCATAGACCAAAATGGTAGATGTTTGAAGCTTAACTGAACAAATTTCAACAAAATTTTGTAAATAAATTATTTTATTTCATTCTTGAAATATACAGTTTTTTTTTACACAATGTCAACTGACAATGAGAACAAAATTACGTCATAACACAACAAAAATTCTTTTTTCCAAAAAGAATAGTAACAATCTTTTATTTCATCATTATCTTTCTCAAGTTACAATAGAAAAATTACACATCGTAACACAACACAACAATAATCCATTTTTACAAAAAGAACAGTAACTATATTTTCTGTCATCATGACAATCTTTTTTTTTTCAAGTCATTAAGTTATTATTTTTTTTTTCTTTCAAGTTATCCAGAAATTATGCACTTGGCATACAATTTTTCATCTACTAGAGGCATGTTATAAAATCTGGCAAATGCGCCTGATTTTGCAGACCATCCTGCCATATTTCTAATTGAGTCTAAACTAACACCAGCACGATAAGCTGCAGAAGTTAATGCGTGCCGAGCACTATAACCTGAGAATATAGATGTGTCTATACCTGAACTCGATAATACGGATTTAATCCATCTTGAAATTGTCTGACTTGAAGCTTTCCTATGAGGTTTTTTAATCGTAAGAAATAATTCCTCAGTTGTGTTTCTTAATGTTCGAGTGACTTCTATATAATATTGTAGTGTCAACCCTGCGTTACATACGTGGGGTGTGATGGACCCCAGCTGCCGAATATCGCTTTGAAAATATGCCAAACGTAAACTTATGCGTACGCCCCTCCTAATAGCTTCCAAAATATGTCCGCATCATCGAATTCAGGCATTTCCGCAGTATCTTGTAGACACTGAGTCAAGTTATAGGGAACTTAAGTGCTCTGGGGTGTGATTACTTGCCAAAATTGCATGGCTCAGACAGCGATTAATATTTTTCCTTTCTGTTTTTCAATCTGCAATTATTTTCTTTGTATTTCATCATAATCAAATTTTAGTTTCCGAATGTTCATTCCGGGGTGAGGTGTTCATTTATCTCACATGATTTTTTTTGTCGCGGAGTGTTTTTTGGTACATGAAAAACTAGCCTTTTTCAGTTTATATCAGATTTCTTGAAATGAAGCCTATTGATTATTCCTTGTGTGTTTTTATTGTTCCGAAATGATCCCCTGATACTATGGAACAACGTAATATCAGAAAAAGAACAAGATAAAAAAAATACGATTTTTCAGGAAATGGGGTTTGTCACCCCCCACGTATGTACTGATGCAACAATTATCCACGTATGTAACGCAGGGTTAAGGCTACGCATACTTCAGGGCTTTCTCGAAAAAATGGGAAATTCAAAACTGGCTGGGGTGTAGATGGATTTGAAATTTTAATAATGTCCGTAATAAAAATTTTATATGAATCCCCCATTAACCTTATATTTTGAATCTTGATCTTGGTTAAAGTCTGTACTCTATGTGATGAAATCAAGGCAACTAAAGTAACAAGTTTCAAAGTGACTTGTTCAAACGATAAGGTATTCAATGGATATAGTGTAGATAAATATTGAATTACATTGTGTGGGTCCCATGTTACGTTGTATTTGGAAAAAGTAGGTTTCAGTCTAAACGTACCCCTCATAAATCTTTTTATCAAACCCTGTTCATCATTAATTACAAAAAGAAACTTTAATGCAGATAAATGACAATTGAGTGTGCCATAAGCAGCACCGTTCTCAAATTCCCTGTGCAAAAAACTCAAAATGTTGGTAACTGATGGGTTAAAAACCTGAATTTTGTTTAATTTACAAAACAGCCACCATTTTTTAAATGAAACATTATACTGAGCCTGTGTATTCTGGGGAGAAGTGTTATTGGTGAGTTTTTCTTTTCGAATGCTTTCCTGATAATCTGGAGACAACCAGGGTAATCTTCTTCCAAATCGGATGGCTCTTTCTGAAAGGAGAAATAAGTAGTCTAGGACTGGGTTTAAAATGAAGAGGTTTTGATACACTCAAACTCCAATATAAGGGATACCATGGTTGAGTAGGCCAGTCTGGAACCACCACGATACCCTCACCTTCATCGTCAATAATTTTATTGAGAACTCTTGCTACGAGGGAAAAAGGTGGAAATGCATAAAAGAAGAAAGTTGACCATTTGATAGTAAATGCGTCAATGACAATTGATTCTGGATCATGTTTCCATGAAACATATTTGGTACATTTTGCATTCAAATGTGATGCAAAGAGATCAATTTCAGGTTGTCCAAAAACCCGGATTATTTCTTCAAATTTGTTATCACTCAGGGAATATTCTGTGTTTATTTTTGTACATCGTGATTCTCTATTAGCCTCACTATTATCTTTCGATTTAATGTAAGACGCAACAATAATTACATCTTTCATTTCGCACCATTCCCAAATCTCTCTTGAAATCCTATTTAGGTTGGAGTACCTGGTTCCCCCCCTTTTAATTATATACGAAATTGCCGTCGTATTATCAACTCTAAGAAGAATATTACAACCTGAAACAAACTCTTTCGCAAAACTCTTGAGTGCATAAAATACTGCCAAAAGTTCAAGTGAATTTATGTCCATTTTTATTTCGTGATCGTTCCAAAACCCTTGTGCTGTGAAGGGCCCACAGAAAGAACCCCAACCACTCCGGGATGCATCGGTAAAAATAGTCAAATCGAAAGCCTCTCGTCGAAAGGCATTTGACGAACATTGAATATTCTTCAACCACCAGTCTAACTCATTTTTTACATTGGAATCGAGTTTCATGAATGCATCATAATCATAACAATTATTAGCCAAGTATTTATTTTTAATTTCTTCAAAAATTTTAGTGTGAGCCCATCCATACTTGAAAGCAGGACAAATAGAAATAATGTACCCTAGAAATTTGGAAAATTCTCGAATTCTTATTGTCTCCTTAGAATAAATTGTCTTTATATAACTCTGTGCTTTTAAAACTTTACACTCTGGAATAGACATAATGAACTTGTTCTATCGTGGTGGCATTTAATATGTGTAAATTCATCATGAATGATAAATAAAGAGGAAATAAAATCTTCCAATTTACACAAAAAATATATACTTGTAACGTGCTTACAATTGTTTCGACACACGGTGTCATCATCTGAGCGAGTTATCAACAGTTGATAACTCACAATATTTCTACTTTAGTTCACAAACGGTGTAGTCACTAGCGCACTAGAAACCGTAATGACATATCCCAGGCAGAATGAGTAAGAGATAAGAATGTTTTGTGTTGTTGAAAGTAGTGGCTAGTAGCACGAGAATGAGTGACTACCATTTTGGTCTATGAGAACGTGGCTCGAAGTATAATCATAATTTTGTGAGATTAGTAGTAATTTCAATATTTTTTTGTAGGGTGTCCTAATTTTGGGTATCAGCGGTGCTTGTCGCCTTGAAGAATTATTACATATAACTATTGATGCCATTGGAGATACTGAATCTATATCAATTGTTGAAATACCTGATACGAAGACCTATTGCGCAAGAACGTTTACTGATTCTGAGTATATTCAGATATATCGCAAGTATAGAGCAGTACGGCCGCCTCATACAAAAAGTAACGGATTATTTGTTGAAATATTCGAGAGGAAAATATATTAACCTACATGTGGGGATAAATAAAATTGGAGAAAGTCCCAGCTTGATTGCAGAATGGCTTAAAAGGACATATATAAGAGCTACACAGGTCACTGTTTCAGCGGAAGCTCTGTAACTCTTCTGGCCAATACAGGGGACAATATTTCATCCATGAAACGTCACATTTCTAGCCATTTTCAAGATATTCATTTGAAATAAATCGAAAAGATCGAAATATAACGAATTGTAAACTGAAAATCAAGGTTCGAAATATGCCATTTCATATATCAACATAAATTAATTGCATCTAGAATGTAAATGCTCCAAACTTGTATTCAAATGATCAATTACATAATAACCAGTTAATGAGCAATATTACAATTCATCAAATGTCGAGAATTACATCTAAGCATTGATGAAAACTTTCTTGTCTTACTGACATTATTGCTAGGCTCAATTCATTGCCCACCCTGTATCTGCTCTAACGAACTTTATGGGTACAGAAGAGCCCACCAATCGCAGTGCGTTTCGTCCTTCATTACCATATATGTTCATCGTTCCATTCTCGACTTCCCATTGGTTCCCCTCTAAGCGCGTAACGGTTTTCCAGAAACTTCGAAGAATTCACGAAGCCACTTCACACTCAGAACTCAGGGAGAGAAGGTGCTGTTGTTCACTATCCATACTATCATGAAACGAACTTGTTGAATTAATATATTACAATAATACTCTCTGTTCACATGCATATTTGTTTGTTGTGAAATAAAAGTTATTGGTTGTAAACTTAAAAGAGTGCAAAATTCATTCTACAATCCATTAGAGCAAAAGCAAGCATCGAATATGCTCTCAATACAAGCATATTCTATGGTGTAATTCTCGACATTTGATGAATTGTAATATTGCACATAATGTAATAAAGAATTATTACATATAACTATAGATAGCATTGAAGAAGCTAAATCTCTATTGATTGTTGAAATACCTGATACGAAGACCTATTGTGCAAGAACGTTTACTGATTCTGAATATATTGAGATATACCGCAAATATAGAGCACTACGGCCGCCTCATACAAAAAGTAACAGAATACTTTTGAAATATTCCAGAGGAAAATGTATTAACCAACAAGTGGGGATAAATAATATAAGAAAATTACCAGCTTGGTTGCAAAATGGTTTGGAAAAGACATGTATAATAGCTACACAGGTCATTGTTTCAGGGGAAGCTCTGTTACTCTTTTGGCCAATCTGCCTTCGTAGCATAAATAGAAGAAAGTTTGAATAACAGAATTGAGATTTCTAACAAAATATTGAATCGTTCATCTTCTTTCAAACAAATTAAAATATCTGATAAAATTTTGGAATCAACTCTCCAAGAAATATCTAACGTTTCTGATCAGCAGCAACATGGAACATCTTCGGGAATTTATGTTGGAAGTAATTGTTCAAACTTTACTATCAATTATTATTCCAATGAATGTAATTGTTTTATGATGAATAATCAATTGATAATTTACTGTTAAAAATAAATCCATCAAAAATTAATATTTCATGTTTATTTTGTGAATAATTTTGGCAGTAAAAAAAGTATCTTTTTCACATTGAAAGAAAGTAAACATTTACGTATCAATCGAGATGCAGAAATGTAAAAATTTTTTGACAGTTGTACAAAAACAACTATTTTGACCAATTCTGACGAAATTCATACTAGGTGACTTTTATCATGTCTCCACGGGTCCTTTTCTCGAATTTATACTTATACGAATTCGATTTTTTGTTTCACACTGATACACAAGAAATATGTTTATTTGTATTTTCTATTCGTATACGAATTAGAAGTCAAATGATTCAAGAAGAGCACTCCCTAGAGGTCTATTCTCGAGTTTCAACGTATACGAATTCAATGTTGTATCTTCTGCCAACGCGCGGTGTTTGTATCGCTCTATGTCACTTCAAACGTTTGAAAATGATTTCGCATGAACTCGAGAATAGACCCCCTGGTCTGAAATGTGTTATCTAAATGAAAAGATCCATTGAACAAAAGTTGTAGAGCATGACATTTTACGCTAGTTTTTCAATTTTGATTTATATCAAGCTCATACATACACCCAAAATAAGCTCATAATTACATCCAGTTTTCTTGTCGGTCAAATTTCCTATTCAACGAGATTCAGTTTGCAAAACTTCCCTCATCTGTGATCCCAGTCACCTACTCTTCATTCACGCTTTCACTGGATGTGATGTCACACCATCATTTTTTGGTTATGCATGGGAAAGAAAAATTGCCAACCCTCCTCGAGCAACATCATGAACTGAAAGAGGGAGCATCTGCATTCCTCAAACCCGTAGTCTCTCGAGACCAGATAGGACAGGCAGAATACAGCTGATCATGAATTTATATAGAAAAATGATCAGTGGGACTCTCAACGAGCTGACATACAAGCTCTTTGTCAAATTTGCCTCAAAAAAGTCGTTCAACCCAGCACGGCTGCCACCTACATCAGATGCAGCAATGCGGCACCCAATGCGAGTATATCAGCAGGTGCAAGCTTGGCTGGGGTGTCCAACAAGTCCATGCTAAAAGGGTTGGAGAAAACTTCCATCGGGCTTAATACCCATACAAATGACTAAACCCATGTAGCACATCATATCAGCTGAATCTTGGTATTGGTATTGGTAGGTATGGTTGGTGACTGATGCGCCGCGACCTAGTTAGATCTATTGTGCCCCATCTTCTTCTGCTATTTCAAGGTGTTCTCGTTTACAGCTGCCCCTCAAGCCTCAATTCCTTCAGGAATTTCAGGATTTTGAGGGGGTCCATTTGTGGTATTTCTTCCAGTCAGCTGGTGTGATCCCAGTATATTTAATCTTTTGTGGTGTGCAGCTTAACACTCCATCAATATGTGGTGAGGTGTTTCTGAATGTTCCCCACAGAATCTGCAGGTGTTGTCCTCCTCTAAGCCAGCTTCCTTAGGTGTTCTTTGAGTCTGCAATGCCCCTTTAGAAATCCTGTGATTGTCTTTAGACTAATTTTGCTGAGGTTAATCAGTGTTTTCGATCTTGCTAGGTTGAAATTGCCGAGGAGATCTTTGGCCTGCCTTAGCCCTGAAAGTCTTTGCCAGTATGTTGCTCTCATTGCTTCTTCAGTTTTATTGAGTTCTTCTTGGAAGTAAGTCCAAGTCCGCAGAATGGTTCTGGCCTGATCAGTGGCGTTGATGCCCCTTTTCGTGCCAGAGTATCTGCTTCTTCATTGCCCTCTACTCCGACGTGCCCAGGCACCCAGAGGAGGATCACCTTGTTGTTCCTGCCTAGATCATTAAGTTTTTCTAGGCATTCCCAGACTATCTTCGAGTTGATGTTATATGAGCTCAACGCTTTGATGGCTGCTTGACTATCGGAGAGGATTGCAATTTCTTTGTTGAATGCATCTTGCTATGGCATGAATTTCCGCTTGAAAAATGCTGGGGAAGTGTCCCATGGGTTCGGAGTACTTGGTACGAGGTCCAAATACTCCTGCTCCAGTTCCGTCGGGAGTTTTAGACCCGTCCGTGTACCATTTAATGGTATTCTTACCCAGTGCTCGAATGGATTCTGTACTCCATTGTTTCTTGGTATTTAGTTCCGTTCGAAAAAATTTCTCGAAACTAAATTTCCTGGTAATTTCGTCAGTTGGGAGATCGGCAAGGTGTGCACTTCCGGTGGGAGTTGAGCCCCTTACACTGTGTGCTGTCCCTTTGAGTCCGACTTTGGCCAACCTCAGGTTTGCTCCCCAAGCAGTTCTCCTCACCATGAGATGGAGAGGAGTGAGGTCCAGAATGACCTCTATTGCTGCTGTTGGAGTTGACCTCATTGCTCCTGTTATGCAAAGACATCCTAGTTTTTGTACTTTCTCCAGGATTTTCTTTGTTGTGGCGAGTTCGGTTCTACCGTGCCACACTACTGCTCCGTAGGTGATCATAGGTCTCACTATCATGGTGTACATCCATCGCAGTATTGATGGGTTACAGCCCCATGTTTTTCCTGCAATGTTCCTGCACACCATCAGTGCTGATTTTGCCTTGTTAGCGATCTCTTCTACGTGTCTGTTCCAGAGTAGTTTTGAGTCTAGGGTTAGTCCTAGATACTTCACCTCTTGCTGCCATCCTAAATCTGATCCGTCGAGGCGAACAGTCCTCAGGTGCTGAATCTTTGTTCTTCTAGTGAATGTTACCATTGTGGTTTTTGATGAGTTAATTCTCAATCCCACAGAGAGGCACCATCTTCTGGTAGTCTCTAGCTTCCTTTCTATGAGATCGCAGAGGGTTCCTTCGAATTTGCCTTTGGCCATAATGACTATGTCTGAATCTTGGTTTCATATTGGGCCAATAGAGATGTATTGTTAATGGAAAAATGATGTTGGTCCAATATGGGGAAATATTCAAAAAATAATATTACATTAATAATATTGGTGGAATATTGGTTGAATCTGGTCTGAATGGACTGAATGTAGATTGTTGCATTTAATATTGGGTCAATATTGGAAGAATAATATCTATCAATATCGATAATATAATAAATTGTATATACATATTGTTTTCCACGTCTAGAATAAATATTGCAGTCCCAATATTCCATATTAATGTTGTATTTCCAAGTTTGAAAGCACATTGGTTGAATATCATTTCAACTTCTTTCGACAAATTGTGGTCAATATTGGTCAATATTGGTTCAATGATATTTATCAATATCGATAAAACATATTGTTTTCAACATCTAGAATAAATATTGCATTCTCAATATTCCTCTCATATCGATTCTGGGGATGAAACATATATTGTGTATCCAAGTGTTATTACACATTGGTTGAATATTATTTCGCCAATATTCAACAAATCTTATTAATTAATATTGGGTCAATATTGGTTCAATAATATTTACCGATATCGTTAAAACAACATTGTCTACATATTTTTTCCAACATCTAGATTAAGATGAAATTTGAAAATTGGGCTAATATTCAATGAAACATATTGAAATTATACATGATCAAAAATCCGCTAGATGGATCTACATATAGAACGTCATCTAAACCCCACGAAAATATTTCAAATCCTTCCTATAACTTGTTTTCAAGACAAGCTGGTGTCACCTTGATCAACTTAAGGACATTAATAATTCACCAAGTTATATTCACTTCCACCAATATATTCAAATGATATTGCACCAATATCGATTAATGTTTTGAGGCCAGTATCGCTTCGAGATTATTTCGCCAATATTATTCAAATAATATAGGACCAATATCGCCGACTGTTCACATGTTTTTTCTCACCAATATTGTATCTCAAATATTTTGCCAATATGTTCACAATATCTTACCAATATAGTTGTGCTATTTGGGAAGATGCTGCACCCGACATGCTACTACAAATGGTTTCTTGTTCTTGCAAAAGTTGCACAGCAGCATGCGGGTGTGAAAAATCTGGCCTCAACTGCTTTTCTGCTTGTAAATATCGCTCCAGCCGCTTCTGCGAAAATGCTCCTGAGATGAAGTTGGAAAAAAACGAGAACGAAGAGTTTTCTGATTCAGAAGAAATAACCGATGCTGCTGCAATGGACCAGGAAGTAAGGATGCCAGACACGGATATTGGAGAGCCCCAGTCGAAACGATTTCGTCTATAAATGGTAATAATTCTCATTTTGTACAGAGTATTTCTCAAACCTTTATGTATCGTTATATCAGTAAAACTGTCTTCACAATTGCCACGAGTTTGAATTACCTGTATGCTTTTATGACGGCAACTAAGCTGTCAGAGTGACAAGGTGACTCGCGACTAACTCAGGTAGAGACGGGAGTGGATCATAACAAAATGAATTGTGATGAGATGTACGAATCGGGCGCCAGCTATATTAATGCAAGCTCACCCTATAGATTATTTATACTGAATCCCATATAACACGAATAGTATTGAAAATTAAAGTTACCACACTCTAAATGATAAACAGCTTACTGTTTGAAAGAGTATAATCAACAAAATGAAAATGACAGTAGTGAAATAACTGTTACGGTTATGTACTCACATAAAACTTACTAGCTACCTATATGCCTGAATATTAATAAAATTGTAGCGAGTCACCTCACAACTGGTCTACAGGTACAGTTCCAAGACCAAATATGTTTCAAACATCAACAAACCTCTTAGGTGAGGTTATACAGGTACTAATAAATAGAAGAATAATTAAATGTATCGAATATCACACACAAACTACATCTACCGCTGTAGGGTAGGAGAATAGGAACCGCAAAAGTAAGGTGCACCTCACCTGGTAGCGTTCACACAATAGCATTGGGTAAACACTATACTATAAGATGGATATAAGTACACGGTAGGATACTTAGTGCTAACTCTGGTACTTGGAGTGCATCGTCGGGTCAACTAGAATGGTACAAACTGATCTTAGCTGTGATGGTGCTTCTTTGACAGTATCTGCTACAAGTGCTTGAAACTAGGATGGTACGACCTGATTGAGCTTAGCTGAAATGCTGCTTCTTCTGCAGTTCACGCTACCAGTACTTGAATGTCCAACTCAATGGCTATGGTGGGTGAAAGATTGTCACAAGGAAGACAACGGAGAGTCTTAAAACTTTCTCCAGAAAGGAAAGAAATACTGTGGTAGGAACACAACCATAGTGCCCTATAAATAAACCCTGAAATGCAACAACTTGGATAACCTAATAAATACCCCTATCCAGAACAGGCCTAAGTGCTCCCATAGGGGAAAATGCTTTCGGTAGGCTCTTTCAGATATCAAAATATCCTGGTCGAAAGATTAACAGCGGCACATATGGTCAAGTACCCAGAAGCCCTAACTAATCAGATCCTAAAATACATTAAGAACTGCCAAATGATACCAAAACAAGATGACGTAAATGTAAAATAAATATACCTGGTAGTATTATGAAAATACGCAATGGGGATGTCTACACAGAATACCGTGCCGTAGTTGAAACTTCAATTGAGAAATAGTAGTGCATACACTCTCGAAGAAGCAACATTTTGATAGCAATTCACGTACCTATTGTTAGTGTTTGAAAATTATTGAATACATGCGGAAGGCAAATAATAGTGGTAAAATGCATATAAGATATGAAGGAAAATTTGGATGAACCCTAAAAAGTTGAAAATAAAAAAATAACTTTACACAATACGACTATTATTATAACTGAACTTTGGTTTCGTGAATTTTTTCATTTAGGGCTCGAGGCGTGATAAATTTACCTAGTGTGAATTTCTTCAGTTAAAAATAGTTGTTATTCTACATTCGATTACGCCCATACCCGTGGATAAAATTTCAACTTTCAAATACGCATAATTTAATGTTTAATTTTGATGATGGGCAATATTTTGATAGGATGCGTTATTTTCAAGTTATAGTCCAAAAACTGGAAAAAGTGGAAGAATTTTGTGATTTTTTCGGCCCCACGAAATTTTTCTGAGGGTTTGGATGTCGAGAACTTGGATTCTTTACCTCCTCTACAATATATACAATATGAATAAAAAAAATCTTCTAAACCATTTTCGCAACTATATAGTCCCCGTTCCTGGACTATGAACGATTTGTCGAGGAACGTTTTTCATAATAACAACTCGTTTGGGTACAATTCATCTCGTACAATAATAATTTCATTCATGTAATTTTTTGTTGCGTGTTGAAGAATCAAAGAAAACCATTTAACTTCAGTGAACTAGATTGTATCGGTCATGGAGTTCGAGGATATATTCGGAGTATCATTCCTTTCTTGTCGCATATTTCAGCTGTTTAATATTCTTTCCTTCGTACGCAATTTTCAGATGAGATGAAGATTGGAACTCTCTAAAAAAATATGGAAGAAGTTTTTCAGCATGCTCCCATTTGAATTAATAGTTTGACTTTGTTATATAGGATTCGTTTGGTAATGATTCAAAAATAGTATGAGTGACTTCAATGTTGGTGAAAGATTCAAACGTCAAGAAATGCATTGGGTCTCACAGTCCAAGTTAAGAGGCCATATTTGTGGCTATTTTTAGGGTAAAAGTGTCAATTAATAACTCAAAAAAGGTTCGGTGCATCGATTTCATACAAGGACAGGATTTTAGAGGACGTTTGATTCTAGGTATATACATACTTTAATTGAAATTGAAATTTCAATCCACTTTTTCACAAAAAAATCACATAAATGTCCCAAAAATGAAGTTACTTTGGAGCAAGTTTTTGGGTAGATGAACAAATAATTTCAAAAAACCATTACATCACGTAGGTACATGAATCAACGTTACACTTTTCTATTGATACCAACTTCATTTCGATTGGATGAATATTGTTTCAAATTTTGATGGAAGAGAAATACACTGTTGGAAATTAGTTGCTGAATTAACAAAAAATTTCAGTCCCAGTAGGTCTAAAACTATTTTATAGTTGAAATGTCGAAAGCATTTGAAGGTAATTTTTACTAAAATGGGCATTGCTCTTCTTAACTATATCATATTCATATTTCTGATAATCGTCAAAACTTCAAGATACTTTTAAAATGAACATACTTTTATTGTCACTTCAACGAATTATCAGTACCTAATCTTGAATTGAACATTTTTCAAAGAATGAATCGACAACAACTATAAATTTATGTAAAGTTGATACAATCAATTATTATACTGCATAATTGTATTTTTGGCAATATATTCCTTATGAAGTTACTAGTAGAAGGTGTCATACTTGAAATATGCTATTGTGGAATATACTATTTCATAATGATGAAGTAGCTATACAAAATGGCTAATTCTACTGCAACTAAATGTATTTTATTCAACTTCCTGTTTCTAGAGTAAATATTTGACGTCGCCTCATCATCAAAACCTTATTGTTGTTATTCGCAGTAACTTACTGTTGTTCGTAGTATGTTCTGAAGTTATTTCGAATATAATGAATTGTTACTTTCACTTCAAGTAATCGTTATGAGCACTAACTCCTAACGTTATACTATCTACAATAAATTGTCAGGGGTAATATAATAAATAAGTGGTATGATTATTATCGATAATTTTTTGGAATATTGATGAATTGCAATCCAAAAGCTGAAAATACGAGTCCGCAGGACGAGTTGTATTTTCTTGCATTGGGATTGCCTATGAATTGATATTCCAAAAGTTATAGGTTATTAATCATACCACGAATTATATGTAGGACGACAATATATCGATTTGAAATAAATAAAAATCGTGTAACCGTTTTAATTTGAACTAATTCACAGAAATCAAAATCTAACAACGTGAACACTAAAGAGAAAAATGGGGTCATATTACAGGCATAATCTTTCAAAATATCAGCCAGCTTCACAAATGTGGTATTCGCATTGACAATATAACCCCTGTTTGTGCAAAAATTGTTGAATTTCCTGGTAATTGATTCTTTACTTCTGGCCGTATTCAACGGAATACTCTTTTCCACTGCTTCATCTATGATACCAATAGCCATTTGTCCCCAACGATCGCTCATATTGATTAAGAAATATAACTAGTCAAAACACAAAGATTTGACGTTTATAATTTGAATCATTATTTTCTCTTGACAGCTAGTAAAACGAAAACTAAGCAGGTTTATCACCGTGAAAATACAGCGACAAGCTATATTTTCACTGTAATTCCGATTCTATTGGCTGAATTTCAAAATTTGAAATAGACTGATTGGTTGTTAAGCAAGGAGATATATTGTCATTGTAATACAACTTATTGTATTTTTACCAATATTTTACTGTGAAAGCACGGGATATTCATGTCGCCATGAAACAAATTATCCATTTATATGATGGGTTCTATTTGGAATTCAAAAACCAGAATATCATTCATCACATTTCATTTTATGAGAGACAGCAAAATGAAATATTCCATCTTTAATAAAAAACACAACACAGTAATAACAAAAATTGTAAATTTGTTGATTTCCAGAAACTTGAAGAGTTTATGCCAGAAATTATTCACTGTCTCCCTCTTCACAGAACTCTTCTTCATGATGGTGTTTGGTAGAAACAGTTTTAGCAAGAAAACTAAAAACGGCAAATCTGAAAAAAACATTCAATAGCTGATGAAAGTGGTAGAATAACACAATAATGGTATCACTGAATTTCCATTTTGATAACCTATTCATCATCTAAAGTAGGTAAACTGCACAATGTAATTCACGGACGATAACTTGGTTATTGAAATGTGCATTTAGGAGATATCAATGATAAAATTCGACTGTATGAACGGTAAATAATGATCAAAATAACATTTATTGAAATTATAGAGTAAGTATAATTGATCAGAGTCAATCTGAAACTAGATGTTTTATATACTTCTTCAATTTTATACCCAAAATCAGAAAAATTCTTTCCAAAAATCGTTAATCCTTTCCGGTCTTGAGGAAGAATTCATAAGATATCTGGAATCGATTGTGATAAATGATATTATTCATTTGCAGTCAACTACCAATCCATCAGGATCTGAAAATCTTGGATATACTGAAGCGGCTGTCATTCCTCACATGAAATGAAATGGTATGAGTTTGTGACGGATGCTCAGTTTCACCTCTACAGAGGGTTCTGTTCCTGTTTTTCAAAAGAAAAAATAGTTTTCAAAAAAAAAGATAGTTTTGAATAATTGCTGAAATCACAAAAAATCTATAAATAGACAATAAAAATCACTAGGATATAGGAACTCAAATATCAGAATATTATTCAGACGAATCTTACCTGTACGTTTATTCCTCTCCAACTCTACTTAGATGTTTTTATTGGAAGTTTTTCATCACTAATGTCAGATGAGCATCTCAATCTCCGGACAAAACTACTTAAACTCTCATTACTACAAAACTGTTCTGATGTTTTTATTTAAAACTGGAACGAAAGTTACAGGTAGGCCTTCTCCAATTTATAAGTATAAGCCTGTAAATGACAAAAAAAATATCATTCGTCAAACAATTTGGAAATTTAGAAGAGAGAATGAAGCTTTTCATCAGAATTATTTGAAAGTGAACGACGAAACATTCTCGAGTTGAACAGGTACCTGTAATAAAGTATCATTTAAATAATCACCCCTGCAACTGCAGAAAACAAATTCATTTTTTAAATACCAACCAACAAACTGTTGAGCTGCATCATTTTTGGTGAAACAACTATATGCCAAAATGACTATATAATATGTAGGTACCTATCTGTCAAATTTCGAGTCATTATCCAACTTCCAATTCAGGAACTTCTATTGGTTTACGGTGTACTACATGAATATTCATGTATAGATAATCGATATAGGAGCTCCTGAAGTAGAGTGAACATAAAATCAACTCATAATTTGCATAAAAGTAAAAACACAGCTAGGTAGTTATACTTTTGCAAAATGTGTAATTCGTGTTACAGTATGTACGTACTTGGCCACACCGCTCACAAAATAATGTAAAACAGTGTTTGCCTAGCAGGTACTTGCCTCCATTGTATTTGTTTCACAACACATTAAAACACCCTCAATCACCGTAACACTGTTACAATCACCACGTCCACGATGCTACAACGATGCTAATAAGTAGAGAACTGATCAGATCAGGAGAAATATTTTCGCTGGAAAACAAACAGAATATTACGACTATACACGAAGGATTCATAAATGCCTCGAATCGGAACGTAACACGAAAATGTTTATAGCAGAGCATGAACTGTTGCAAATTGAAAAACAAAGTGATGGTAATTCGTCAACAGAGAGCGACAAAATCTCCACTTACCAATCGTCCTTCAACAGTTAGATGTTGTTCTACATAATCTAATTCTCCACGTTTCAATTTCATTTTCGACGATTCTCAATGGTTATATTATCCAGTTCAAAAATATCAATTATAAAAAGACAGTTCATGATTTATCGACTGAAGTTGATTCACGTAGTGTTTTTTATCTTACTTGGTACTGTAACAGAACTTATAGGTTTCAGTGTCCTAGCTTATAGATTTCATTACAAGGTGCCACCACTGGTATCATATCTCACTTTAAAATTCAAACACTTTTTGTAAAATCTTTTTCGAGTCGCCAGGACAGATAAAGAAATTTGTCGGTTTACGTTTGGTTGCTTCGTGTTCGCAAATACTACCAATTGTGTTAATTTGAGAGCCAAGTGGGGAATCTCCACATTTTCGTTATACGAAAATCCAAAGTGTCCCTGGTTTTAGGTAGGTACCTCTAAGATTTATATTTTCCGAATATTTTCAATGTTTCTCTTGAAATTAGTCATTTAAAATCAATACCTTTGTTTTAGATTTTCAACATTTGGTTGTTAAAAGCAATTTTTCTACTCGTCGAATCCCAATAAACGTTTCTGCTTGAAGTCCTTCGCATTTCATTCGCCCAGAACCTACAAATCCTGTACATCTGGCGCTCAACTACAGGGCTTTTGAAATTTGAAGAAAAATGGAAAATTCCAAAGAAAACTACCATTATAATACCAGAAGCAGGAATACAGGAGCAGTTCGTAAAGTACCACAGAACTTTCAGCAGGAAAATACCTCGACAACAACAATTCAAGGTAGGAGTTTTTTATCTCACACTAACCCCTCTCAAGAGCGGTACCAGGAGACTGCAGGAAGGGCTGCAGGTTCATTTTTGAGACCAACTAGTGCATCAGCTGCAGCAACAAGCTTCATGCAGCTTCAAACGACACCATTAAGTCACAGGGCTTCATTAAGGCAAGGGGTGCATAACCAGAGAGCAACACTTCCTGCTAAACAACCCATGAGAAATATTTGTTTTTCACCACCGAACTTATGGAGTGTCCCATATGGAAATAAGTTATCCACGAGTGAAACGGTTACAAAACCGTCATATTTTGATAACACAAATTCAGTATCGTTCACCAATATGCATGATAAAAACTCAAATTTTCAGAAAAAATCGACAACGTTGCCTATTTGTACCGATTTAGGAGCAACAAACTGTTTATCAAATTTTGCAGACTGTTTTACCACAAATAGTGTGAATTTTCCTATTTTATCGCAAAATTATAATAACGAAACCCAGCATCTTTTAAATAAAAATAATGCTGAAATAAAAAATCAAGATCTGTCTACTCAAGTAGCAGAACTGATTTCGAAATTGAATAATTTGCCTGTTGATTTCACAAATAATGTACAAACTAGTGACACTTTGTGTTCAACGAGAAATTTAGGGAACATGGAAGCGAGCAAACGATTGCCAGTATTCGATAATAAAAATAATATTCACCCTGTAGATTTTTTAAATCAGTTAGAGTATGCAATACAGATTGATAGAGTTCCGTTTGAGTATTTTCGTGTGTTTATAGCGAGCCTATTGAAGGGAGAGGCATATTTGTGGAGTCAAGCTTTTCTCGACAAATTCAATAATTTTTTAGAATTCAAACAGTCGTTCTTAAGTCATTTTTGGAATGATGATATTCAGGCTGAGGTACACGAAAAACTGAGAAAATTTCGATACGAACATGGGTCATTTGTTCAACATTTTTTAAGGTGTATGACCATTGCAAAACATTTGAGTCCCCCAATATCTGAAGATCGGTTGTTGAAAAAATTTTCAAGGTTATTTCCCCCGAATATTTCAAGCACACTTATTACTGCTAACACTTTTTTGGATGCTCTCGAGCGTCTAAGACATGCTGATGGATTTTTCGATACAGACAAACGGTTAACAGCTTTGAAACCAACCTCTCCCGAGGTGCGGGATAATTCTCGATTCACTGGCAACAATAAAAATGACAACCGACATTTCGTTGGAAACAGGTATTCATCAAAACCTAATAAAATCGCGGAATTACATATAGAAAGTCCGGAAGTTTCAGAACATTCTTTAGATGGCCAAATTTTTTCGGGAAACGAGGGACAGCCTCACGACTTGTAGGTCCTACCGTGAGGAATATAAAAAACAGGACCGCCTTATTGAACAATCCCCGAGACGAATTGATTGCACAAAGCGATTCTGAAACCGAAAGTGAAATTGTACGAGCTCCAACTATAGAAATAAAAATGTATGGATACAGTTTTGTGGCTTTGGTAGATACGGGTAGCGATATTTGTTGTTTTAACGAAGAAGTCTGGAATCAGCTAGAACCATTTCAAAAAACTATTCCGACTTTTTTTTGTACAGGTGTTAAAGTTGGCGCAGCCTTTAAAGCGAAGCAACGTCACGTCAAACAGCAATCGCTTATCGTTTTTTCAATAGCAGGCCACGAATTTGTAAACGAATTTCTTTTGATTCCTGACTTGATAGTACCGGTTATAATTGGGATTGATTTTTTGCATAAAATTAAAGTACGGCTTGATTTTGAGGAAAACTGCATGTTTGTTAAATTTGATACAAATTGGGCACCATTAACCAAGATTGAAACCGGGAGGGAGTTTCCTGAAATAGAATCATTACAAATTCGAGGAATATGCCGAAAAAAAAATGAACAAATAATAAATTCCCGGCTAGAAAAAAACTGCGTATCGGTAGAGGAGATAAAAAAGGTCGTTTCAGATAGTGCATTGACTTTTGAAGAAAAACAGGTGTTGTCAGATTTACTATTTCGGTTTCGAGGTTTATTTTCTGATATACCGGGGAGAACCAAAAGTTATGTTCACGAAATTAAACTTACAGATCACAAGGAGTTTTTTCAAAAACAGTATCCAGTTCCTTTGGCATACAAGTCGGCAATTAAAACGCACTTAGAAAAAATGGTTGAGTGGGGTGTGATTAAGCCGATGGCTACGCCGTATGTGTCGCCTATGCTAGCAACCCTTAAGCGAGATAATACCGTCCGCATTTGCTTAGACGCTAGACACTTGAACTCGGTTATGGAGAAGGAATATGATACTCCCAGACCAATGGAGGAAATCCTTCATACAATGAAGAAGGCACGATTCATGTCCTCTTGTGATTTCAGTAATGGATATTGGCAAATACCATTGAGTGAAAATTCTCAGAAATATACCGGCTTCAAATTTGAAGGTACGACATATTGCTACTTAACCTTGCCTTTCGGTTTAGCCACCAGTGTCAGTACTTTTGTGCGTTGTATAAGATCGATCCTAGGTAGTGAGTTTGATGATTTTTTAGTAGTCTATGTTGACGATATTTTAATAATATCAGAAAGTTTCGAACAACACATGAGTCATCTTGAAAAAGTTTTCAACCGTCTTTTTGGGGCGGGTTTCACGTTGAAATTTCGAAAGTGTAAATTTATTCGTCCGGAAATGCCATTTTTGGGATATGTTTTGAATTCCTCCGGGATCAAACCAGACCCAACTCGAATACAAGCATTACGAGACTACCGTATACCGAAAAATGTAAAAGAACTTCAAAAGTTTTTAGGTTTGGCTCAGTTTGATCGATCTTTTTGCAAAAATTTTTCGGCTTCAGCGGCACCGTTGACACAATTATTGAAAAAAAAAACGCGCTGGAAATGGGCCGAAGTCGAACAAAGGGCTTTCGAACAGATTAAGCGAAATTTGTCAGAAGCCACACTGTTATATCACCCGCGAGACGATCTACCCTACTGTTTAGAGACTGATGCCTGTGACACTGCTCTTGGCTGTCAGTTGTTTCAGATCGTAGAGGGTGAACGTAAACCAGTGGCGTGGGCATCCCGCCAACTCCTCGATAGAGAAACGCGTTACTCGATAAATGAGAAGGAAGCTTTAAGCGTAGTATGGGCATTATCCAAGTTCCGTATTTACCTGATCGGGAAAAAGTTTAAAATATTTACCGACAACAGATCAATCACTTACCTGAAAACGTGTCGGCTGCTTTCGGCACGAATCTCAAGATATGCTTTAGCTATTCAGGATTTTGATTTCGACATAGAGCATATCCCAGGATCAAGTAATATTATTGCGGATGCCTTATCTAGGTATACCAATCCGAGGCTTTCCTCTCCTTCAGACAAAGGTTTCAGGATTCTTTCTGTGACAGGTAAATTACCACATGCGTTATCACAAGCTTTGAAGAATATAGGACGGTTGCAACGGGAGGATAATAAGCTGAGTGATATCATAAATAAAATTGAGGTTGACCCGGTTTTGCAACGGAGGTTCTGCATTTTTCGAGGAGTTTTGTATGTTCGTCAGAGTTTCGAAGAATACTATTTGTTATGTATTCCACGACCTTTGATCAGAGATTTCATCGAGGCTTACCATGTTTGCTTCGGACATTTCGGGTTTTACAAAACATGGAGAGCTCTCCGGACGGAAGTATGGTGGACTAACATGTCCCGAGATGTGAGAAAAGTGGTTAAAGAGTGTGAGTTATGCCAAAAAACGAAGAGTTGTATATTACCAAATCCCGAGTTGAATTCCATCATACCTTCGACAAAGAATGAACTCGTTGCCCTTGATCTTTACGGCCCACTTCCGAAAAGTCGTGGAGGTGTAACTTTTATTCTCGTTCTACTAGATGTTTTCTCGAAGTATGTTTCATTATATGCCCTTAAGCGAGCCACTACTCGTGCAATTCTAAATCGGATCATTCGAGACTATATTCCCAGCGTCGGCCCCATCAAACAAGTTTTGAGTGACCACGGAACACAGTTCACTTCTTCTCAGTGGAAAACCACTTTAGAAACTCTAAACATAACGGTTATTCATTCCTCGGTTCGCCGCCCCCAAGCTTACCCTTCTGAAAGAGTTATGCGCGAACTGGGACGATTATATCGGGCGTTTTGTCATGACCAGCAGACTAACTGGGCAAGAGAGCTGCCGAACTTGGCCGAATTTTTGAACTCTGTGGTGCATGAATCGACTGGATATTCGCCAAAGGAACTTCAATTCGGAATTCCTCGGAAGAAATTACTTCCAAACGATCTCCAGGGTGCACCAGTCCCCGAGAATGTGGTATCGGCGGATAGTAAGCTCGTCCTGGCAAAGGAAACTTTGATGAGCAAATCTGCTCGTCGAAATATTCGTTTTCCGAGTCGGCCATTTACCGAATTCCAAGTAGATGACTTGGTACTTTTGAAAGCCAATCCTGTGTCATCGGCTATCAAGTCGGAGACGAAGAAGTTTCTTTTGTTATTTGAAGGCCCATACCGCGTTAAAAAGGTTCTCACACCAGTTACTTATGTTTTGCAATACCCTGAGTTAGAAAAAGAAAGGGGTATCTTCCATGCCTGTCATTTGAGGAAATATTACGGTAGGGAACTTTGACTCCATAAATATGTTCCTCAAAGTTTGGGGAGCAAGTTGTAACAGAACTTATAGGTTTCAGTGTCCTAGCTTATGGATTTCATTACAAGGTGCCACCACTGGTATCATATCTCACTTTAAAATTCAAACACTTTTTGTAAAATCTTTTTCGAGTCGCCAGGACAGATAAAGAAATTTGTCGGTTTACGTTTGGTTGCTTCGTGTTCGCAAATACTACCAATTGTGTTAATTTGAGAGCCAAGTGGGGAATCTCCACATTTTCGTTATACGAAAATCCAAAGTGTCCCTGGTTTTAGGTAGGTACCTCTAAGATTTATATTTTCCGAATATTTTCAATGTTTCTCTTGAAATTAGTCATTTAAAATCAATACCTTTGTTTTAGATTTTCAACATTTGGTTGTTAAAAGCAATTTTTCTACTCGTCGAATCCCAATAAACGTTTCTGCTTGAAGTCCTTCGCATTTCATTCGCCCAGAACCTACAAATCCTGTACAGTACCTACACTTATGCTCGATCTCGAAAACCTTCTGGGTATCTACCTATTTAGTTTATTTTCTGTTTCATAAAAATAAATAGGTACCAACCTATGTGATCCTTAAAAAAAACTAATATGATGATGTAAGTATGTAATTCTTTCGTCATAACTAGCGGCCTAACTTCCAATTATTGGTCATTTTGATTGCAAATAGCTTCCTGCCAAGGAAACTCAGAATATCAGGTTGAAAATCATTTTACACACTGTTTACACCTATAATGAGTCAATTTCGATGAATGCTATATATTAAGGCAAGGAAATATTCCATGTTTATTCGATTGCCTATACCCACAGCAAAGTACGTCCCTAGAACATCAGAGGGACAGTCCTTATTGTCCTTACCGAACGATGTATCTCTATCAAATGTTTAAGTTCGTGTAGACCACAATTTTTGTTTCAACAACAACGCATTGGAAATTAATTCAAGATTGTGTATTGTTCTACAAAAAACGTTCCAAACAATAAAATTACTACATACTTGCAATTTTAGTTACAGTACGTTGTTGTCAGTTTTCAATTAATAATTAGTTATTCTTTTGGAAATATCATGTAGTCGTTTGAAGCAGGGTTGTGGATGCTGTATTGGCGGTATTAGTAGTGAATTCAACAACTCAGTGAGTAAACAACTATATCGGAAATATATGTAGTGAAAATAATACATAACAGTTGTTGAATTTGACTATAAATTTTCAACGATATGAGGAGCTGTTGAAAATAACAACTAATTCCCAACAGTGTACCATTGCAGCTACCTCGATTATCTGTGAAAAGTATCGTGAGGTGCTGCCGCAGACGTAGGCACATAGAATTGAACGTTTTCTAGAAGACTGTTTTTGTTTCAAATCGATACGATAAACCGTTTTTGAGTTATCGACTCTTTTACCAAAAAAGACTCCCAAATATGATCCCGCTCATGGCATCTTAAAAGATTCGAACGTCTAACAATGCATCGGGTCTCACAGTCCAAATTAAACCATATATTTCTGGTCAGTGGTAGGTGTTCAAATTGTCATTACCTTTGAAGTAGATTTTTTTTAATTCTAGTGCTGAATTAAGAACCTTTTTCTCAAAGAGAAAAATTAATTGGGAACATCGATTTTCCTTGAGATTTGGACATGGAAAATAATGATAAAAATAATCGATCATGGGGCTGGCCCCCTTTCCTGTCACGAAAAAGATTAGGAGAACTCGCAGAATAGAAATCGAAAACATCTGTGGATAAAATGAATTGAGAATTTTTTTTTAGAAAATAGCCTCTATTTGAATGCACAAAAAACAAAAATATAAATTTCAAAGTGAATTAATAAACCCACCATTTTGTTACATACGAGAATATATTGAAAAATTCTTAGCCTGCTATAGAACCACACAAAATTTCAATGTCAAAATATTTTATTACTCAACATATTCTCCTCTTAATTGGATACGTTCATTGCAGCGAACCTGCAACGTCACTAGACCTTTCAAAAAAATGTTTCTTCTTGCTCTGCAAACCAGACCTCCACAGCTTTTATTACCTCCTCGTTGGAAGAAAATTTACGACCTTTTAAACTTTTTTTCAGTTGGGGAAAGAGATGATAGTCGGACGGAGCCAAATCTGGTGAATAAGGGGGGTATTCAAGTGAATCAAACCCTTAATCAAGATTTTTTTGCATGGTAACATGAGATTTGTGTGCAGGAGCGTTGTCCTGCAAAAACAGAACACTTTTGGGTAGCTTTCCGCGTCTATTCTCTTTAATTTTTTCCCTAAAATGAATTTTCCGTAATATGAATTGAAAATGGATTTGGTACCTCTGATAGATACCGAGGTACAGCTTTTCAAAGTTTGGCAGTTTTTCCATTATGGAAAATTTTAAACTAATTTTCATGTTTAGGTCTTCAATAACTTGTATTATATGAGTCAGTAAAGAAAAATGTATTCATTCCAATATTGTGAATGGGAGGAGAGGGGAGATTCACAGATATAGGAATGACGATGCCTAATGAATTCAGTGGCTGTGATTCCACCTCGTGCTTCTTCGGCCAAGGATACTCGAGTTGTTTCAAATAATGAGGAAACGTATACACCTCAGAAAGAAAGCTGCAGTGTTCTCTAATCTAATAGTAGCTGAAGCCGGGGAGAAAATCCTTATCGAGATGTACGGTGGGGAAAGGATTAGTCAAACCATCAATGACCTACGCCACCAGCTCTTTACAAAGGCTGCAGCCAAGACCAGTTTTAACCCAGTCAGACTTTCTCCCACGCAAGATGCTGCGAAGCTTCATTCATTCAGCACATACAACCAGGTGCAGCAGTGGCTGGGTTATAGAAAAAATCCTCTCAAATGGGGATGGATTGCTACAGCCCAAGGCCTTTTCCCTAAGATGATGTCACGGAAAGTAGCCCCCTCGAACCTGCTGAACATGATTTTCTGCAGTTGCAAGAAGGGTTGCCAAAATGCTTGCAGCTGCACGAAAGCAGGTTTGCAGTGCCCACTCGTCTGCGGAACCTGCAATGGCCAGTATTGCAAAAACCTGTCTAAATTAACGGTAGACGATGTCAACATCCTTGATTTGGACGAGCTCGACGACAATGATGAGATGGATAGGCTGCTCGCCTATTCAGTCAACCAACTCGCTGGAGATACTGTTGTCGAGGAACTACATCAGGTATTCTCACACTGTTCTATTTCTATTTATTATTCATCCAAATCTTATGAAACCGTTATTTCTCTCAATTCATACTTACCAATACCTGTATGCTATTTATATTAGGATTCCGTAACCCTTAGATCCCCATCTGGGGTACCTGAGGGACCCCAGTGGTATAATTCCCTAAACAAAATTTCTATTTGATAAGACCGGCAACGCTGCTTTCAGGTATGTGTCAGTCTATGTTTACTGCATGTGGTCTCAGTGCATACGGAAATTTTGTAGTGTGCGTGTCGTTTGTAGAGCTAAAAAAGGTGAGTGGGGTACTGTAGGAACCCCGCATGGGATATTAAGTAACAAAATATTTATGCACGTCGCTTTCGTTTTAGCATCAAGAATGAGGCGTTTTGAAGGAAGTAGACCATTGTCACAACGTGAACTGGAAAATATTGTGAATAATTTAACTTCTGATTCTGAAATCGAATACGATAGTGACAATAACTCCGATAACAACGACTACGATGATTTTCCACAGGAAAATATTTCAAAAACTGAAGACATCATAGAAATTCAGAGCGAGGAAAGTTCAGACGAAGAAGTTGAAGACCACGAAGCTCACAATGTTCAGTCCGTAGGTCCTAAATTTATTGCAAAATCTGGTATGGAATGGCATAGTCAACCGTTTCCGGCAACAAGAAGACTTCAAAGAAATTTTATAAATGCACGTCCGGGTCTTACAGAATACAGCAGAACATCTAAAACAATTTTAGAAATATTCAACTTGTTTGTAACGACTGAAATGAAGGATATTATATGCAATCATACCAACCAAGAAGCTTGCAGATATTACGCTGAGTGGAATGAAAAAAATCCTAACAAACCAAAAGTATGGACTTTACTTGAAACAGAAGAATTAGACTGTTTCTTAAGAGTACTTGTAAAAGCAGGTGCATTGAGGTGCAGAAGGGAATCAACCAAGGAAATGTGGAACACTAACACTTCTATACGTAGGTCGTTTTTTACCGCAGCTCTCTCTAGAAACAGATTTGAAGAGATTTCAACATTCCTACGATTTGATGACAAATCCACTAGAGCTCAAAGAAAAGAACAGGACAAACTAGCAGCTATTAGAGATATCTGGGAAATGTTTGTTAACAATTGCAAAAAGGCATTTGAACCTTATGAAAACATCACTATTGATAAACAGCTAGTTTGTACATGAAATCAAAGCCTGGTCGGTATGGGATGAAAATTTGGGCAGTTGCCGATACTAAGACCTCATATTTATCCAATCTGCAGGTCTACACTGGAAAAGCGCCTAATGGAGCAGCAGAGAGACAGCAAGGATTGCGTGTTGTGTCGGACTTGGCAGAGCCGTATCACGGTAGCTGGAGAGGAATAACAACGGATAATTTTTTCACCAGTGTTCCATTAGCACAATATCTGCTAACAAAACAACTAACTCTGCTGGGCACAGTTCGCAAAAACAAGCCAGATACTCCAGCACAATTGGCAATTACATCTCGGCCCCCACATTCATCGATGTTTGCATTTACAAAGATCTTGCGATGGTTTCGTATATACCTAAAAAAAATTAAATGGTCCATCTGCTTTCCAGTCAACACGATGAAGATACTATTTCTGATAGAGATGACAACAAGCCCCTCATGATTTTGGATTATAACAAAACCAAGGGCGGCGTTGATACAGCGGATAAGCTTATAAGGGAATATTCATGTTGCAGAAGAACAGCCCGATGGCCTTATAGGTTGTTCATGAATATAATAGATATTTGTGCATTAAATGCCTTCATTCTATACGGAAAAGAAATCTGTAGTTCACAATGAGCTTATGACAAGAGGCATAAGATGTCCGGAGGACTGCTCATTGCTAATATCCTATACAATAGGAAAAGTTGGATCGAAAATCCATCAGAAAACAACTACTTTCCTGGCTAATACCACGACGAACATTGAATTACATCTGATGAAATTTCCGTGCAGAGTTCCTACAAGGTTATCTCTGCAATTGCTTGGTTGCATGGGAATGATCATAGAAACATTCGGACCACCTATATATCGATTTCGGAGTGTTGCTCCTCATCAGTATAACTGCTAGACCTACCCTATACTGATGAGGAGCAACACTCCGAAATCGATATATAGGTGGTCCGAATGTTTCTATGATCATTCCCATGCAACCAAGCAATTGCAGAGATAACCTTGTAGGAACTCTGCACGGAAATTTCATCAGATGTAATTCAATGTTCGTCGTGGTATTAGCCAGGAAAGTAGTTGTTTTCTGATGGATTTTCGATCCAACTTTTCCTATTGTATAGGATATTAGCAATGAGCAGTCCTCCGGACATCTTATACATTCTATACATAGAAAAATATCCTGATTGGAAAAAGAAAACCACAGCAATACGACGTTATTTCCTGCTGCAATTAGGAGATGATCTCACTCGCAAGACTATGGAGAAGCGTGCCACGAAACATCATGAGTCCTTTGTAAAATCTGCTTTGCGAGACTGTGTGATACCTGTTCTGGATGATATTACAGATCATGTGGCTGAAGTGGAAAACCAACCTAGAAAGCGTGGACGTTGTTATCAATGCCCGCGAAAATTAGACAAAAAAGTGAAAACAGTTTGTCATAAGTGTAGTAAGTTTGTATGTGATAACCACAGAAAAACGAATTAAACTACGATCTGTTACAATTGTGCATCTATGTAGTATGTATAAATTATTGTTCACTGTATCTTGTACTTGTTATTTTGATCTATAGTAGTGTAATATTTTCCTTCGTCTAACGAAAAGTATTTGAATAAAAATATGTCCATTTTGTGTTATTTACTTTGTCAGAAATGTGTTGTTTTGTGTTAGGTAATGGGAAATTGTAATCTAAATGCAACAGAGTGTTTTCTTGAACAACATTTTCCATAATATATGTTCAAACGTGTATAATGACTAGGGGTCCCTGAGGTACCTCTCACGGGTATTTGCGTTCATAATGAACGCACGGGAGTCTAAGGGTTAACAAGGGTTTTACCTTGGGATATTCGAAAAATCAATATTTTCGTCCCATTTCAGGAGATCCAGGATGGCGAAGGGGGCGATTTGGAGGATTTGCTTGGGCCTGGTATGTCGAAGAGAAGGAAACATTGACGTCCCCCCGAACAAAACCTCACCACTCCTCCTCCATCCACTTTCAAAATGTTCAATTGAATAAATGTTTAAACTCACATCAGACAGATTGTTGAAGATATACAGACAATATAAAGAATCATGAAAATTATATTAAAATTTTCACATTCGAAAAATTTGCCAAATTTTGACAAGCTGTATTTCACAAAACTGAAGCGATTCTTCTTTGATATCGTGTCGAAGCAATTTTTTTCTAGTTTTTAAATGTATAGAAATTTCTTTGTCAAAAGCATGCCCCTTCATGGTCAAAATGGAACAAAACCAAAAAAAGTGCAAAAATTTTACAGTTTTTGGGATTTCCAAACGTGATCCGGGGGGCTACCGAGGTCAAAAACTTGGATTTGTCACCTCAGTCACATTCCATACAAGAATAAAAAAAGAAACCTACGAGGATATATTGAAAAATTCTTAGCCTACTATAGAACCAAACAAAATTTCAATGTCAAAATATTTTATTACTCAACATATTCTCCTCGTAATTGGATACATTTATTACAGCGAATCTGCAACGTCGCTAGATCTTTCAAAAAAAATGTTTCTTCTTGCTCTGCAAACCAGACCACCACAGCTTTCATTACCTCCTCGTTGGAAGAAAATTTACGAACTTTTAAACTTTTTTTCAGTTGAGGAAAGAGATGATAGTCGGACGGAGCCAAATCTGGTGAATGAGGGGGGTGCTCTAGTAAATCAAACCCTAAATCAAGAATTTTTTGCATGGCAACATGAGATTTGTGTGCAGGGGCGTTGTCCTGCAGAAACAAAACACCTTTGGATAGCTTTCCGCGTCTAGTCTCTTTAATTTTTTCCCGTAGAGTGGTCAGTAATGTCGAATAGTAATCTCCAGTTATTGTTCTACCCTTATCCAAAAAATCAATCATGAATGCTCCATGGCAATCCCAAAAAACTGAAGCAAGAACTTTTCCAGCAGATTTTTGGACACGAAACTTCTTAGGTCTTGGAGAACCGGAGTGTCGCCATTCCATCGATTGTTGCTTTGTTTCTGGATCGTAGAAATGTATAGTTGTCGTCAAACGTATAAGATAAATAAAAAAAGGCGCAAAAAATGGTCGATTAGCATGAAATTGACTCCCATGCCGCCAACCAGGGTCGGACTTGTACATATGCCGCTAAATATTGTGATGCGTGCAGATTATTCAAGTTAATTTAACAAAAGCACTGTAACTTTTGTATTCAGAATAATCCATTTTTATAGTTATTAGTATCCTTAGATTGGGTAAACAACTGCCCCGTCGAAATCTAATTTGCTAATAGCTGGGCGTACCGCAAACAGCTGTGATTTCTATTATAACTACGCCCGACCCTGCATGGAAAGAACATTCGACAATTGCTGTGCGGGCCTTTACATCTCCCGCGCTAAGTGTTACGTGGGGGCGATAGGTGGAATAATTTGAATAAAGGTAGAGATGTCAATAAATTTATTTATTGATTTAGTGTGATTTTAGTCTGAAAAACTGTTTGGTTATTGACAAAATAGGAATTAATTTCCTGGTAATTTTCTGAAGTTATGTAAGTATTGATATTGACTCACACTGATTTTAGCCAATATTATCATGTGATTACCATATAAGGTGTGTATGGCGTGGTACTATGCATTTTTGGCAGAAATATATATTTTGTGATTGATTTTTTTTGGAGGAAATGTGAGGACTAGCACGATATTTGCTCATACAGGATGATTCCTAAGGTGGACCGGTCCTTTCATTAATTTCTCACATTGCACAGAAAATAATGGCTATAGGTGAACATGTAAAAGACAACAATTCGTTTTTGAGATGCAGGGCGTTAAAGTTGAAAATTAATATTGAATTTACTTTAATTACTGAAGGATCACCAATCACATACTATTCAAGATATCCAACGAAGGCGATCCATTACATCCAGTGGAAATGAGATATAACCGGATGTATAACCGGATGGTGGGAGTTAGACTGTATGTTTTTCACCCACCCAGCTATTCAGAATATTTTAGGGAGTCACAAAATACCCAAGAGCAGATGAATAAAAATATAATTGTACGAAACAGAATGCCAGTGTCCAATATTGATTATATTCCCAAATTTGATTTTAGGATATGAAAGTACATTAAATTTTATGTAAGAAATAAATATATGATTGCACTAAAACTTGATAGAAATCACCGATAAAAATCGAGAAAACTATATTTGGCACCAAAATTTAATGTAATTGTGTCGGATGAAAAGTCCGTTCAAGACACCCATATGATAAATATAATTTTGGAATTTTAGCACAATTGATCATTGACATACCACACTGAGAGCTTCAATCAGAAAAAAATCACACATTGTGCATATCATCTATTAGAAAATCTTCAAACACGAAAGTATTATTCCAGTTCAAAGTGAAGTGATTTTTCGCAATAAAATCTGTATAAATAATGATAGCGTGGCATCGCACTATTCAATCTGAAAATATAGAATTACAGAGAGTTCATATAAATGAAACACAGAGCGATCAATTGGAAAGTTGAAATTAAGTGGGCCCTTCACTTGCAGTTTTTCGTGACTTCCAAAGTGACACTCCATCGTTCCACTCCAAATTCGAACGTGAAGTTTCAACATGCGCCTGGCGCTTCTCGCATCTGACGCGGCGCGAGACGTTCCAACCTTCTTAAACTTCTAGCGCGATTCGAACAGAGGAGTCATCCAAAACTGAAAGTGATGGGACAATTTCCGCGCCGCTCCGACTGTAGAGAAGAACAGTCGAATTGAATTGTAACGAGAAGACAGGTATAGTTGCTTCGAGTAGTCTTAATGTGATTTCGGCGCAAGTACCATTTTTGGACCAATACTATGTGTCTTTCTTCTAGAATCTTCATTTTCTAATTTTATACATGCAATTTTTCTCTTTGAATGTAAAGAACACATCGCGAAAAAAAGCCCACTAGCTATCGAGAAGCTTCGAGGAATGAAGTTGGCGTACTATATTTGAATGTGCGTGTAGTTTGGCATGCAACTTCGCTCCGAGAGTGACGCGAAGGGAGTGCGCGTCGGGAATCGAAAAATAACTGCACGTGAAGCTGGCCCTTTTTATTTTCATGGAAGACCATGTTGGTATATGCACTTATTTGAGAATTCCCTTCTCTAGATCAATTTTAACTTATCTGAACAAAAATATCTGAATTCCTGTTAATCCAGATGTTGAGTCGTGAAGAATGCAGTACTGAATAAACACCCTGTATATACAAGAATGTCTTTTATTTGTAATTTTTTTGTTGAATAACTTTTTAATTAATGATAAATTGAATCATTATACTGCATATATTTTTTGAATTACTCGTATCTATGTACTTAGTATCGATCTCTAGTATACTCATTAATCTAAATAAAATTGGATTAATTAATCCTCTGTCAATAACGAATTTGATGCAATTGAAAAATTCTTTACCCATGGCGAAGTTACCTATAATGCACTAGCTATTTCAAACTCTTGCACCACTTGCCCCCAAGATTATGTGGCACGTTCCAGGAAAAGATAAGACCATTTTTTGCGGCTTTTTTTATTTATCTTATATGTTTGACGACAACTATACCCAAGTCTCAGCCATATTAACAATTCGGTTTAAGAAGTCTACATCGTTTTCAAATCGAGCATAGATCGAACGCGATGCTACTACCCTTGCACGCTTTTGGTCAACATTCAAACATTTGGGGATCCATTTTGCAGCAATTTTTCTCATGTCCAAATTGACGTGAACTATATGATGAACTCGTTCGTATGAAATATTCAGTGCTTCAGATATCCGTTTTAGCCCAATTCGACGGTCTGTTAAAATCATGTCATGAACTGCATCGATATTTTTTTTAAGCTTGCAGTCCAATTTTTCACGGTCGCATACGAAGGACATTGATCACCAAGGGTATTGAGCATATCTTCGTAAATCTGCTTACTTCTTAACCATTTCAAATACATGTACTTGATGGCACGATACTCCAATTTTTCGATTTTCACAATATCAGTGGATATATTTTTTCTTTCAATTTATTGCGTAAGTCTGGTTTACTTTTTTGACGTCAAACTTTACACTGACACTTCTAATAAGTTATTGTTCGTTGTTATGGTGACACAATATTGTGATTATGCAGGTATGGTCTAGGCTAACTCGATATCAATACATCCTCGTACTGAAATTTTGAATAATACAAAAGTTTGTCGCGAGAGTAAATCTTGAGGTTAATTTTAAATTCAGTTAACAATGAGGAATACATGATACTTTCCGCAACAAGCTTCTGTATCACTAAAAATTTATAATGCAACAAAATGATGGGATTTGTTCACTTCAAAATTTATTTTATTGTTTTTAGTGCAATTAAATGAAGCGTTTCTCTAAAAAAGTTTTTTTTTTAAGTCCATTATTTATATTTAGTTATGCCAGTTGTCTACCTGCATTGATTCATTTTTCTCTCTTGCATAACATCGATTTTGAAAAATCTTTCATTTGTGAAAGTTGTGTAGTTGAAAGTCTTTTTGTTTGAAAAAAAAAATCATTTCTGAAAGTTACCGAATGTATCGTCTGGGATGCTGTAACAAAACGTAATTTGGGAATTTATTTTGAATAGTCACTCACCAAAATGAACGATCATTTTAGGGCACATCGGAAAGCCATTAAATTCAGAACTTAGTTGACGATACCAAAAATGGTTGGAAAACTTCACACGTGTATGCTATAACCTTCGTTTCTCTACAGACTCGAAAGTTATACCAGGGGAACAAAATAATTTGTATCCAATAATCAGTTTCATTATGAATTCAACGTCATATTTCTATTAAGAGCATTGATTCAAACCATAACTAAGTGTTACAGAAAGATCCATGACATATAATAAGAAGATATATTGTTTAGAAATAAAGAGTTATGTTTTTTTTCTTGGAACGTCGGAATAACTGAAATAAAATATTCAATGCATAAGCAGACTGTGGAAGAAACCGAAAAGAGTTTCAACACACTATTTAATTTTAGAACAACCCTCATATTTATTGCCAGGCGTAAACAGAAATTGGGATTACGAGACCCATGCTAACTTGAGGACAGATATTTTATGCTCCTAATCTTCAGTCCTGTTTTGAATCTTGAGAGAGTTAGCTGTTTGCTAGTAACGTGACCTTTTCTGGTGAATAATCTCTTTCAAAATGCTTTAGTAAGAATAATCCCTTTTTTGAATAATTCAATAACGTTCTAATTGAATTTGGTTAATAACGTATAAATTTAAAAGTTCTTAGTTATTCCGACGTTCTAATTTTTTTCTTTCGGTATAATAAATGATTTTGACCGATTTCTTTGTTTTATTGAGTTAAATTTGATCTTCCACCTTCGGCCCAGATATTAAGAAATGACAATTTGATAAGTATTTTAATATATTGAAATCCAGATAAGTGTTGAAAATATCAATAGATAAAGTAACTTGACTATTAAAAATGAGTGAGTGCAGAACTGGTAGCAGCTTCCTGATATGGTTTGCTGGAGATTGGGATTTTATAGGTAAGTTAATGTATTATTTTCCTGATGTGTTCCTATATACACGCTGAAAGTTGACTCAAATTAGCATCTGAAATAATACTTGAAGAACGATATATTCGTTCTCTGAAGTCTATGTATCTGAGTATCACAAATCCAAGTGAGGTCAGGGAAGTTATAAGTGACCTAAAAAACAATAAGGCACCAGGTATAGACGGTATCACTAATGAAATAGTAAAAACCACACTCGATTTTATCGCTTTACCATTGTTGCACATCATCAATACATGTATAAAATGTGAAGTATTTCCAAGTCACCTGAAAGAAGCAAAGGTTGTTCCAATATTCAAGGGAGGTGACAGAAAGAATGTTTCCAACTATCGCCCTATATTAGTCCTGTCGTCAGTGTACAAAGTGATTGAAAAAATTTTGAAAAAATGTCTAGAAAGCTACTTAAAAAAAACAGAATGCTGTCTGAACTATAGTACGGATTTCAAGAGCACCGCTCCAATCAAGACGCCATCGCAAAAGTCGCATCAACTATCTATAAAACAATTCATGAAAAAAAGCTTTCGACACTGTGAGTCATTAGCTTTTGTTGAAGAAATTAGAACACTTGGGAGTGAGAGGCAATGTAGCTATCTGACTGATCGAAGACAGAGAGTTGAAGAGGGCAGTGAGCTGAGTGGACGGTTTCCTGTGGTATTCCACAGGGAACCGTTCTTGGTCCGATATATCTCAACTCACTGTTTTCCCCCAATACAGCTGGTAAAATTATTTCATTTGCAGACGATACAATAGTTCTCTATATGGGATGAAGTGAAAGAAATGGCAGAAAATGATCTTAACCTGATCAGCAAATGGTTCAGAGCTAATTTACTAACGGTTAACGTTGAAAAAACCAAAGTATTGTCATTCACTTCTAATGAATCGAACCTACCGAAGTACACTAAAATCACAATAGACTCCAAAGAGGTTAAGTTGGTCAAATCTGCGAGGTACTTAGGCATACATATCGATAGATTCCTGAAGTGGGATGTGCACGTGAATAATCTAAAGAACAAACTGAGAGGCGTTTTATTCCGATTCTACCAGCTCCGAAATATACTTTCTCTTGATAAATTGAAAATCTTGTAGTACGCATTCATAAAATCTCTTCTTCGATGTGGAATCATCGGCTGGGGTTGCATTAAGAAAACTGCACTAGATCCGCTAGAAAAAATACAGAAGCGAATCCTAAAGATAATTCACTTCAAAAAAGCGAGAGTTTCTACAGATTTACTGTACAATGAATTGGAAATCCTAGATATGAGGCAACCTTTTGCGAAAAATATTATCATATTTATATTCAGAAATAAGGAATATCTTCCAAACCTGCAACATAACAGAGCTACTCGCACACAAAAGTCTGCCTCAGCATTTGAACCACGGGCAAATAAAACGATTGGCCAGAGGAAATTCACTTATATCGGCCCCAGACTTTTTAACCTTCTACCTGTCCATATCAAAAATATTAATAATGGCAGTCCACTGAAAAAACACCTAAAGAAGTGGATAATAGAAAATCGTAGACCCTTTTTTCACAATATCATTGATCACTCGGCAAACTGATACCTACATTGTACATACTATAAATAATATATACTTAAATAAATAATAGTTCAAAATTAGGTGTTTACTCAAAATTCATCCATGAAAACAATTTGATGAAACATTTTTTTGTGTTATATAAGTAAAACACTAGACCCAGTAGTCATCTTCAAAGTTCAAATAAAAATGAGCAGTAGACACAGATAGGCTTCTCTCGAAGACTAAGTGGTATCCTTCATATTTATTCAAATCTATGAGTGGATAATTTAATAAATGTTTTCATAAGAGTATCATATCTATTATATGTATTATTATTATTGTTATTATTATTATTTTATGGTATAGGAGTATTTAATATCATATATTTTGTACCTATTTTTGGTAGTGAAATATATTATTATTATTATTATTATTATTATAAAATACTGACAAGGCACCGCTCGGCCTAACAATTAATATTATCAGCTGTGATGAAACTCTATTTCATCGGAATAGCATTTTATTATAATGCTGCGGAACAAGAAGATAAAGAGAAGATGAAAAAAATATATGCGTTTGGCTCTACACCGTCCAATTTAGATATTAACACTGTATCCCTCAAATCAGTTGGAGGGGTGGGGCAGGGAAGAGTTTGCTGAAACCTTTGAAATAAATTCAAAGAGAAGGTGTTTTCCATATTTCCATGAAGACATTCGGTTCATTTTCTACTCGAGCATTATCACAAAGATAAATCATATACAACAAATGATTTCCATTTCTTATTGAGTCATAATCTTACATTGAAATTGACTCTCGTGCCAAACTAATAACATTCCCAGATTACATAAAATATACCTTCACAACGCCGTTTTTGGCTTTGCATTGTCTGTCGGAGTCCTGATTATTTTCCCCCTAAAAATCAGCTTTAGGGGTGGAATATTTGCATGCTCCGCTGAACTAATTTAAACAGAATCATTTTTCAATATTTCATGAAGCTGTTTCGTTTCCATTTTCTTTTTAATATGTATTACATTTCTCCTCGCGCAGCAATCGCAACATGGAAAAGGGTTTAATATACCTTTCAATTCCCAAGAGAAACCAATTACTTTCCGGAATGTTGACGTAGAAAACTGTTTCGGAAATATACAAGGTGTTGTCGAATTCATGCGAAAAATTTCTGGAGATTTTTTTTTTATAAATATGAGGGTTCTTTAAAATGAATTCGCAGTCCAACTCTTTGAGAGGTGTGAGGGTCGTATTTATTGGTGGAATTTGAATCAAAATTCCATTTTGATGGAATTACTAAGGCATCACATGATTGTGAGTGCTCAGATCTACAACCTTGTTGTAAAGGTTGAGCTTAAAAGTATATTTTGTTGTTTTAGTGCATGCTCTCAATTTTCTACTATGTGTTTCAGTATGACTTGCAGTTGTAAATACTTATTTTTATTTATTTTTTTACCGTTTATTTGACGTACGATTATTCCAAATAGTGTATATTTGCATATTCAGACATAATCATTCAATTTTAAATCAGAGTTAGAATCTCAGAGGAAGGTTTTGAACAACCTCATGTTTGTGAGTGTTGGAAGTATTCGGTTTAAAATTGCAAAAAAGGTAAATTACTTCTATTGATGTTTTTTCAAGGATCCCACTATATAGTTTCCTATGCAATAAGCAGATTACTTATTGAGTGGGACTAAACCTTCAAAAGAAGATAATGTTGATGCAGAGGATAAATGCGATGAACACCGTACAAAGAAATACAAATCTTTCCCTTTACCTTGCAGTGACAGAAGATATCAATCATTGGGCTATTCTGGAATATTTAAAGAACCCTCTTGTCGTAAATCAAAAGGTGAAACTGGAGTTTCATGAAGAAACTATAAGGTTCGTCTATGTGTGAAAATGCACAAAAAGCCCAAGAGGCTGAGGTGCAGCTGGTGACAGGACCAGCATCCGAAAGGACAAAAAATGTGTGAACAAAACTCAGAACCGTATTTAAAAATTTTTTAGTATAAAACTTGTCAGTGAATAATAAATGAGAAGATTTATTCAATTCATAATTTTTCAATCAACATGTACCTCCTTTTGATTTTCCATGATGAATTCCAAACGTTATACAGGGTGTTTCTTAAGTACGTGTAGAAAATTTAGGGGCGTATTGCTGACATCAAAATAAGAAGAAAAGTTTCTATAAACATATGTCCACCACTTATTCGTTCCTGAGATACAGAGAATATATTATTGATAGAGGTCACTGCGAGCAACTGTTTTCGAGTTATTGAGATTTGAAATAATCGATATAAGTGATTTTGAATGACAAGATTTTTTAATTTAAAATAAATTCAATTAGAAATTAGTTTTTTCACAACTAACACAAAATTTGATTTTGTCATTGAAAAATCATCCCAGATACCGAACTTTACTCGAATATCACAAATATTTTGGCATTTATTCACAAAAAAACAAATATAATAATTAAACTTTGACACTCTGTATCTTAGAAACGAATAACTTGCGGACATGTGTTTATGGAAACTTTTTTTCTTATTTCGACGTCAGCAACATGCTCTTGAAGTTTCTACACGTACTTAAGAAACACCCTGTATATTCTATTTGTTTTTGAGTCTTCGTATATTGTTGCACTGGAGTAACTGTACTCTCCCAACCCTCACAAATGTGACAGTGTAACAATTGTGCATGTCCTGCGTATGCTCCTGCCAAACACAATTGTGAGTATCATCAAAAAATATCAAAATTAGGTCGAAACTTTTTAAAAAGATTTAACATGTTTCCTGTCCCCATCCATAATTGGAGGAAACACAGTCGACATCATATGTCTACTTATAGTGTTTCCGGAGTGTGAGGGGTATAAATACAGGGTTGCTACTTTTTTGATGCTCATCTTCGGGAATTCGTATATTATTAGTGTTAGAGAGTCGGTTGAAGGGTAAAAGTTCCATATTTTGAAGATTATTTCAAAACTCAAAAGAAAAATCTGAGGTATCGCCTTGGATTCCCGAGATATTCGGAACAGACAAAGAGTACATTTCTGCTTTTTCGCTACAGAGTCCATATTTTTCAAGCTGAAACTGAATTTAGGTTTTTGTTTGATATCACGAGATCTAGAACCACATAACTATTGAATTTGGTTATGACTAGTCGTTTTTCAGTGTTCCATCAGTACCAATTTTTCAAAATGTATCTGGAGATGTTTTCATATAGAGACAGCCAATTTATTCTCTTCTGAATACGATGGTGTAATATTATGGTAAACGTTTCGTTTGGTTTGACCACTCCTGGTTTGACATACGTACTTGATACTGAAATCACCTTTGCATGATAAAAAGAACAGTGTTCGGAAGTGGTTGACAATGTATTAGTCTTGGTAGAATTTTTCCATTGTCTAGAAAAAAAGAAAATGAGTTTGCATGTGTTTTGAGTAACGAGTTTTCAATAATTAATATCTACTGTTGTTATCAAGTATGTGAATGCGACAAGATATCTCTGATACTTATTATATAGTCTGTGCCATTAGCATGCAACTAATGTACCTTCTATATTATAATTATGATCTTCGTGGGGTCTCTCTCTGGTCATCAATGTTAATTGATGTGATAGCTGCTACTAAAACAGAACAGTGTTGCTCGATGAATTCAAAAATTTTGTAAGGAACACATTTTCAGTCTGATCTAACCAGAACGAAAAAGCCTAACGTAGACAATTGTGGGCGTGCACAACTATTTTCGGAAATGCCTGTATTTATATCATTCATTTACTTGGACGGAATGTACCCATCGATAAATAGGTGTAAAAATTTTTAATTTAATCTGCTACCTGCTGGGACTGAATCTACCATCATCCCCAGCTCCATATGATGTACTATATGTACCTGGGTAGTAACAGAACAGTCGGGATACAGGAGTCAGTGATCTTCACCAAAACTTGATATCCCAAGTGACTGCATGCTCCATTTGCACCAATTATGAATCACGTTGAAGGTTGATATGATTTCATAGTCAGCTTTGACCCATTCACACCACCTTATGACACTTCCTGAAATATTAAAGATGTTTGAAATAATAGTTAATAAAGGACCCCGCACTTTTTATAGGTAAAATAGTTCTCGGTGAAATTGTCTGAATTTTTAGCATATTGTAGTACTCAATGTACTGATTAAACGTGCAGATTCGCAAAGTTCGATGATGGATAGATTTTGATATACAGGGCGTTAAAGTTAAAAATCAGTAATTTTTATTTAATTATTTTCTCGAGATTTGTAAGTGACAACTGCATTTTTTTCGTTCTTATCATCAACGTACCTTTACATTACTAAATATCATTCAGATGGTGCACATTATATCATTATGTTCAAACTGAAAAACATTTTAGTAATGTCTGAAAATTCGATGTAATAATGAAATATTGGTAAAATTATTTTGGCATGCAATATACTATTCTTATTCCATCATTAATGACAAAATATCAACGTTTCAGAAATCACCCTGTAATTCACGATTACCTTGGTGAAATTCCTTTATTATCATTCAATAAATTCATTATTCTTTCCTCAACACTGTCCCAGAAATTAAGTATCCTACTATGACTAGTTTCATAGTTATTAATTGAGAAACTTACCAATTGCATTACGAGTTGAAGGAACTTGTTCACGCGTACATTCTTCTCGTGGCAAAGATTTTTCAAAAATAGTGAAAGGTGAGAATGTGGAGATGAAAAAAAATGTAAAAGAGGGTGAAGATTGGAGTTAACAATCACAATTAAGCTTTGTCGGAATAAAAACAAACTATATTGGAAAAGTGAAAATGATTGATAGAACGCTTTTATTTCGAATAGGAGAATTTGAATCTGGGCAGCGACGGTTTTTTCCAAAGCAAGTTCCACTCGGATAGAGGTTTCCATGATTCTTACATCTGCTGGCTATCAATAGAAACATAAAGACATCTATTATATTTCATCAATATAGGTAATTCAAAATGTAAAGGTAATAATAATTATCACTGATGGAACTAATTGATTTTTCTTTTTCATTCACTTTCCGTCAACGACAGAATCAAAATGTACTTGATAGCCAATAGGGTTTTCTTGTTGTATGGGGACCGTAGCGCTGCTACTGGTGAGGTGGATTCGGAAGGCTGTTCCTTGTCACCTTCAATGATAAGTGATTTCCCGTACCGGGGCCTCATACACCATTGGGCGAGTCAGACTATCCAAGCATTAGGAATTTTATCAGGCTTATATAATATAAAATTTATGTTGATCTCCACATTACCACGTTTCACTATTTGTGAAAAATCTTGGCCACTAGTAGAATGTACGTGTGAACAAGTTCCTTCAACTCGTCATGCAAATGGTAATAAGTTTCTCAATTAATAACTATGAAACTAGTAATAGTAGGAAACTGAATTTTTCGGACAGTGTTGAGGAGAGAATGATCAATATATTAAATAATAATAAAATAATTTCACCTAGTTGATCGTGAATTACAGGGTGATTTCTGAAACGTTGATATTTTGTCATTTTGATCATCGAAAATTTTCATGATCACCCTATATATCCAAACGAAATCATGTTTATTCGGTATAAGCTATCTTCGGAGGATGATAATTCACTTGAATATACAGGATATGTACCAAATAACCGGCCATATATTTCACTAATTTTTTAAATCACCCTGTACGAAATGTATAAATTGTGATTAATGATGGAATAATTAAAGTATTTTGCATGCCAAAATAATTTTATCAACATCTCATTTTTACATCGAATTTTCAGCCATTACTAAAATGTTTTTCATTTTTCACTCTGTACATAATGATATAATCTGCACCATCTGAATGATATTTACTAATATGAAGGTACGTTGATGATAAGAACGAAAAAAATGCAGTTGTCACTTTCAAATCCCGAGAAAATAATTAAATTGAACTTACAGATTTTTAACTTTAATGCCCTGTATTTCAAAATCTATCCATCAACGAACTTTGCAATTCTGCTAGTTCAATCAGTACAGTGAATACCACAATATACTTATGTTTCAGACCGTTTCTCCGAGAACCATTTTACCTTAAAAAGTGCGGGGTCCTTTGGGTTATTTCCATTTTCGCGTCAGTACAAAATTTTTAATTTTTTACAATAATGAATTGAAAATTTCACAATCCAAATGGACAGGCTGCATAGACACATAATACTAATTTTGTCTCTTCTTCCTTATTTGTGGACTGTTCTCGACTGGTATTGTCGGGATCACAGAAGCATGAAATAAATATTCGGGAATATGAAGATTGCCAGCTATTCCAAGTTTGGAAAGAGATATTGAAATGGCCAACTTGCAAAAAACGGGGAAAAATGTATGGATATATTTACAATAATTTCTGGTAATATATATGACAGCAATAATATAAACCAACTTCAAACATAAAATATTTCAACTTTTTATAAGTATTTTACCACTAACAATCCAAGTCTACAGGGTTTCCAAAAAATATTGTAATGTTTATGATAATTTCTTCAAAATAACAATAGGTTCTATAGATTTTTATCAGTGTAGGTGTTGAATTTTGAATAAAATGATCAACTGTTCAGAACTCAGTATTAAAATGTTTTTAAGTCTGTTAACATATTTATATGTTGTGTATAATATGTAATTGTCTGATTTTATATTTCACTGTTATCATTGTATCCCAAAAGTTCATTGAAATTGTCCGGTTTGGTCAGTTATTTCCACAAAATTGGTTCTCATATATTCTACAACGAGAGTGAGAGATCTGTTTCAATCTGTGTCAATACACAAAAAAGTCTTTGAAAAAGTGATTCAAATTTGTATTTGAGAGAAAGTTTAATACAGAGAATTATAGCCTTCTATGATAAAGTAAGTTACAATTTTGGAGTTCATCACTTTTCAGTTGCAGATTAAAGGTTCCATCAAACCAGGAACGCAGGAGCGGGAACGGAACATGGGAACCGTGCGAATAGCTAGAAAAACAGTACACGTAGCAAACCATATGAATTTCGCTGCTTGTCTGCATTTCAGAATACGAATAATCACATCGTTATGTATTTTTACATATCCCACTATCGAATTTAGCCTCTCATTCATCCCGTTCCCGCTCCCGCGTTCCACGTTGGTTTGGAAAAACCTTGAAGGAATTCAATGAGGAATCTCCTGGGATTGGACGTACGAGCTCTCTCAAAAGACTAAAAATGATACTAAACCCATTGATAAGATTTTAAACTTGCGATAATTTACAGTTTTCCATTTACAATAAAGAAGTTTGAGTCCACGTCTGGTTTAACCGAAAGCGCTACTCCACTGAAAACATGCCAGATCAACTATTCATGTTGATATATGTGATACTCCAGGTTTATAGAATTTTATTGAATTGGTAACATCGAAAACTTCTGATGAGCCGATTAGTCACGTGATAATCCAGTACCAATCAGATTGAGTCTATAGTAGCTAGTGGCTTTATTTGAATTTGGTATGAATAGTTGAGTTTGCCTACTTACATACTTTTCAGTGTGCCTACACTGCTACAAGTTTTTCCAAATTATTGATGACTAATAGTTTTTAAAGTTTACTTACATGGTAACAATTTTTTTTACAGCTATTTCAATAAGTGGTGTATTTTTGCCTCAAAATCGGGATAAAAATAAGCAGATACATTAAAAGTCAACACGGCTATAAATAAGTCGTAAACGGACGTAAACAAACATGATCGCCAAGTTAAGAGTGAATTTAATACGGAATTCCAACCTGATCAACGAGTACAAACGGAAATATCCGACGATGCCTTTTTTTACCACGACTCGGGCATTGATGTTTGTAAACAATGTCAGGGTATGTTGCTTTCCTGATGTCCTCGGAAGTCTGTTAAGCATTTCCTTCCGATGAGTGTATACTTTACCTACTTCGTAGTACTTCCCTTCTCCCTGTATCGGTACAACACCAAACTTACATAAAGTAACCAACACCCAGGTCACTCTATCTCAGTACGGTACTATAAAGTTGTGCTTGTTCCTTTTGATCAACAAATGACGGATATCAGCAGGAGTTTTGTATCTGCTCTGACACACTTTCAGTACCCAGCAATATACAAATAATGCTCATGCTTTTTCAATGCGGGATCTGAAACTAGGTTGAGTACCCAGAAAGATATCTAACAACAATTTCAAACTAGAGTTGTATTCAGCGAATCTCCAAAAAAAATTAATCAAACTGAGTTATTTCCTGCAGCAAAAATATTGGTTTTGATAACAATCATCTTTCCGGATTGTATTCCAATTCCATACGGTGAAATCGAAAAGGCCAAAGCAAACGAATTTTCCCATTCATTGAAGGAGAAATTTTCATTATGATAAATTATCTTGCTGTAATTGATATATACGATACAAAAGAGTGGAATATTGCCCTTATCCTGGTTTATCTGGAGCGCCATAGACAATGAAGATAAAATGAGTTTGTGTTAACAAAAGTATAGGAATCCAATAAAATGTTCGTGCTCTGTTGGGTTTTCTGTCTGAAATAAACCTTCGTTTATCTTTTTCCATTATCGGATTATCGCGTATATGGACAATGATATGTATAGTAAAGCTGAGCATTTGAAATATTTTCAGATTCGGCCAACTCGCGTGATATAGCATGGCCAGAAGTGGAAAATACAAATCGTCTTTTAGAAAAGTGCGTTTGGCAACTTTTTTTTAGATTTTGAATATCAGAGAAATGATGATTATGAAGAATAATGTCGAAGCGAAGCAGATCATCTGACACATTTCATATAAATCATCCGGTTCAGGAAATATGGTTTGTGAAGCAAATATTCTATTTTCGTTTTCAAATGTTGAATAATCATAATAATAATCATAAGTATGCTTCATTATAATTGAAAATGAATCTTGTGGACAAAGCTTATGACAAATATGAATGTAAATATGAAAAGATACGAAAACAGTAAGCACATCTGAAATTAGGTGAAATCGCAACATTATACTTTCAGTTCATATTCAACTTTGTAACAAGAAATTTGAAATAAGGAGTTTTGTATTAAATTATTATTGATTCTTTATTAGTTCATACAGAAAGTAGACCGCTACCAAAGTAACAGTAACATGTAACAGTAACAGGTAACAGGAACAGGTACCAATAATAGGTGGTCATAACGGCAAACAGCAACAGGTAACGGTAGCCGGTAACGGTAACCGGTAAATTAATGCATAGCAACATTTTATACATATTGAAAATTAAATCTATGATATATCACCACCAAATTAAAAAAAAGCAGCTTGAAAATGTTCAAAAAAAGTTACACAACTGAACTTTTTAAAATAATATCAGAATAAACAATTCAGTGTCTTCTTGTATAACAATGCAAAATATTCATACTCTCCATATCAATAACCTGAGTGTGTGTGTATAATGTGTATGAGTATGAATAAATATTATTGAATACATAAGTTTGAGTATGTATGTTCAATTGAATGTCCCATTATATGATATATTGATATTTCCACGGAATTTATCTGATTTAGTACAAGCATCCGCTCATTTGATTACGTTGATTAAATATACAGGGTGTCCCACGAAGTTTTGGAAAGGGAATATCTCGGAACTCGAAAGTAGTGGAGAATTATAATTTTGGGGTACTGAATTAAAGCAAGTTTTGCAGATTTTTTTGATACTATTTTACCCAATGAGCCTTTTGTTTTCGGTCACGTGACACGTGACATCAGATTCAAAATCTTTAATGGGACACCCTGTATATTTTCGAATTTTTATGTTCCTCCCGATGAAACAATTTCAACGAACTATCACACTTGTGGTCTAAAACGATCAATTAAAAAAATACAGGTACTTCAATATCCTTTGTCCCATGACGATTTTTAATAAAATATGGATGAATAATTAAATTTTGCCTTGTTTTATTCATCATTTAAAATATAGGACTGCCTAAATAAACAGGTTGACCCTAAACCAAAATAATTTGGCAATTGCTCGTTTCAGACGTCATGGGACAGAGGATATTGAAGTACCTGTATTTTTGAATTGATCGTTTTAGACCACAAGTGTGATAGTTTGTTAAAACTATTTAATCGGGAGGAACAAAAAAATGCCAAAATATACAGGGTGTTCCAATAATAATTTTGAATCTGATGTCACGTGACCGAAAACAAAAAGCTCATTGGGTAACATAGTATCAAAAAAAGCTGCACCAATTGCTTTTATTCAGAACCCCAAAATTACAAATCTCCACCACTTTCGAGTTCCGAGATATTCCCTGTCCTAACTTCGTGGGCCACCCTGTATATTCTCAGTAGAATTTTATGTATTCATATTTTGAGTTAAACCATATTTAAGTACATATCATTCATGTGACCCAATGAACGCAGGGCAGTTCTCTAAAATTGTTATTATATTTTCCCATTCCAAAGTTATTTTTTTCACTCGATAGAGCATGGGATATTTCAGTTCAATTCTATAGATTCGAAATGAAATTCAAAATTTCAATGCCCATTTCAAATTTATTTCATTGCCAAAAATCTGAAAAATGTGTTAATTGTTTTTGGGAAATACTTCCGACGGTTTCGGACGTCGGAAATTAGGTAGGTACAGCGTAAAAAATAATTCGGTTAAAGGGCTTGGACCCTCTTTTCGGAGTTGCGTAAACTCGAGGAAATGAAATCGAGAAAAATTCGTGAGAAATGTGAAAAATATCGAACCGCCAATGACTACATTTTTCAAAATTTCACCTTTCTGTCCTCTGACAGCTCAATAGAAGAGAATAGGACATTTTCCTGACTGTTTCGGATGTGGATAATCACGAAGATATGAAATTTCAGTAGATAAGACTAGAAGAAAGTTGCAAAAACTTGCAAAAATGAAATCAGAAAAATACCATAAAATACAGAAAAAAAGTTCATCTCATGAAAATGTAATCGAAAAAATCCGAGAAAATAGTGAAAAATATCGGACCATAGAATGGTATCAATAAATCTTTTTTGTCCCTCTAGGCTAGATTGAGAACGCGTGGAGGCATTTTCGGAAGTGGAAAATTACTCCAATATAAATTTCGTAAGGAGGGATCGGAAAAAAACGAGTCTCATTGCAAGCTTTGTGATTTTTATGTAATAAAATCTTCTTCGCTTTTTGGTTCGAAATTTTATAAATATTTATATTTGAAAATATTTTTCACGTTTGTTTATAAATAGATAAAAAGCATAATTGGAATTTAAATATCGTTTTAGAAATATTTCAGTTGATCGTCCTATGAGGATTGTGGATTAACGTAATTTACAATGCCCGATGAGACCGGTATCAGTTTTTGTGTAATCTAAAGAAGATTTACAAATTGATTGAAAAAAATTATTATTGGAGATTGCGGAACGTAGATTGCTCAGCTGTTATATAGTACAGTAACCAGAGATTTCTTCTGCTCAAAAAAAAGTCTGTGAAATTTGGTATGAGCTTAGGTTAACAATAGAGGAAATGGTTTCCAATAAGTTCTTTGAGAAAATTGAAAGAAAATTCAGTGTAGAGAATTTTCCGGCTGTAACTTGAGAATTTTGAGCAAAAAAGGTTCCATTTTTTTACCAAAAATCAAAGATTTTTTCTGAAATAACTTTGGAAAGTCATAACAACGCTCGTGTCGGAATCGCTCACGTATCTAAATCAGAGAGAATAATTTCAAAGTTAAATCTGGAATTACTCAGGCTCTGTTGGACGGAAATTGAAGGGTAGGTTTTGAACATTCAGAATCCTGGGTATGAAATATGGAATACATTTTTCCATCACCCAGAAACTTCTACGAATTTCTGCAAGTTTTGGGTTTTCTAGTACAATTACTTGAAGGACCTGTACAGAAAATTCATCCAGTATCTCATACAGTCCCTTACCAGTTTTGAAGCTCATACTATTATTCGATTTTAGCTAACGAAACTCTGCCCGACTGATCTCGTTTTTGAAAAATCGGTCTCTGACATTCACTGAGTAAACATACTTTTTTGAGGTTACAATTTTCCTACTTTTCGAGTGCTTGTTAGAAATGAAAGATGCTTGCGAAAATTCTGAAAAAATTCCAGGATGATCCGAAATCCATCAAGTACCATTTGTGATTTTCACCCTGTGAATTAAAAGCAGAAAAAAATCAAATAATCAATTTATTTAAACATTCAGCAGAAAAACCATATTTTTGCTCTTTCTCCTGGTTATTTTTGTATTCAACTATTCTGAAAACGTTCCCGGTGGAAAATGGAAGCTGAAGTCTCACTCTTCAAATCCCATATAGTGATATATCTTTCTGGTTTCCAAAGGCCAGATGTTTCTTTTGTGTCGTTCAAGGAGTATTGGGGAGGACTGGAACCACGTTTTTGATTATCTCCGACTAACGCGTTTTGCGCATGCTCTTCCGGGTTGCAGTTGTCTATTCCCAACATTTGTGGCTGTCCCGTGATATTCAGGCTAAGGTCTGGAGGTGGATAGAAGGAGATACATTGATGCCAGTAATAATGACTGATCCTTCAGCTCCCATATACATTTTTGAGATAATGTACTGCGGGTGTACAAAAGGATGCAAAAAGGATCACGGTTCCTATCGAAAATCCGGGTTGTTGTGCACGGCAGCATGTAATATTTGCTACAGCAATAGTAATATGCCTACTATTTGTGACGCTGAAGAGAACTGGGATGAAGATATTGAAGAAGAGCTAGACGATCTCGATGATATAGATCCTGAGACATCTAGCCTTAAGAATAATTTATTATAAATCTATTGAGTTTCTCAATGTAAACCAAAATGTTCTCTCTTGTGTATTTTCTTTCGAAAACATAAGAATGTGAAGAAGAGAAAACATTTTCGAATTAATTTTTCTTTCACCTTGGGATTTTCGATCCAAAGTAGGAGCGGAAATTTTTTTTTCTTCTCTTTGATTTTTCGATCAAACGTGAGGTTTTTCGGAAAAAGTTTATGGGAGTTTTTTTATTCATAATTTTCATAGCTTCATTTTTGGTCTTATGATATTTTTTCAATTTTCAAGTTTTTTCTGAGTTATGGCAGGAAAAGCGTCGGAAAATTCTTTGAACCGGATTTTCTTTAGATTTTCACAAAGTAGGGCCCGGAACTTATTGGATACCTGTTCGTCTATTATTAATTAACCCCATACCGTAAATTTCATGAACTTTCAATTCAATTTGAAGTTTCTGTGATTTTTTTACTTTGGGTGCTGTACTAATATAAGTCAGCAAAACAAAAGATGAAATGAGTCAAATTTATTAACGAAGGATAATGGATTCCAACACTTTTTTTTTAATAATTTTTTCGTAATTTTCTGTCTCACAAGTTTCGAAGTATCACAAACCCAGTTTCAACCACTTTGTGAAAAAAAAAAAAAAAAACTCAGTGTGATAGTCAAATTTGATTTAGAAAAAATGCCAAATGTTTTTTTTTTCTGTTTTGCATTATAAAAAATCAAAGAGAGCTTTGTAATTTCGAAGTTTCGGCAAAATAATATAGAAATTGAAGCAAATGGTAAGAATCGGACACCAAATAATAATAATAAATGATAATAATAATCGCGTTCATTGATAGGTAATAGACTTACAGTGATGTGCTGCTTTCAGATGGGTCACTCTGTATATATAAATTGGGTAATATGGGTATACCTTTTCGTGGAAACCGCTGAACCATATAGAATGGGAATATTTTTTATTGTCAAATCAATACTTACAATATATTCGAATAATAATATAACATCACGTAAATTTATCATGGTCATTTGTTATGATGAACTCGGATGAATCCATTTCATTTGATACCAACTCAAATGATTGTCAGTCACTAGCAATTTTTTCCATCACTGTAATTATTATTTTGATGAAGTCTTTCACGAGTCATTTACAGAAGTCGAGCAAAAAAGTCATTTGAGGGCAACAGACTTAATTGAAAGAGAGACAAACGTCAAGCCTTATTAAGACAAAATGAAAGGCGGAATAATGAAATATCCTCAAAAATAATTACCACCATTATTAGATTGCAATGTTCGCGTTGTTTCAAAGGACAGGCGTTGAATAGATGTCTTTTTTAATCATCTCAGAAAATTTCTATAGTGGAACGGTATTTTCAACTGGGTCATTAGAGAATATCCGAAAGTATAATATCACAATGTCCTTCTTTACGTTCATGGTAGAATTCAATGAAGACTCTGAGAGTATAAAAAAATTATTAAATTATTTTCCGAATAGAAAACCGTAACGATATTGAAATTTTGGATTTCAACAATGCAAAACTGTCGCAAAATGGCGAAAAAACCAATTTATAGTTCACCAATTTTATGACTGTTCCCAAGTTTGGCATAAAATTAAATGAATTATTTATTCATACTTTTGTTAGTAACTCGACCGAAAACAATCTTGACCAGTGGCAAACGCAAAGAAACGTTTCTATCTACGTCATGAGTCTCGCCAAACTTTGCCACCTCCGAAGATGACGGCAACATATTATTTTCGATTATTTTACTAGTCAGACTAGAATAGTCCTGGACCTGGACTTGGGTCCTTTGGGAAAATTCAAAGGTGGGGAATGTTTCTTCATGAATGCTCAGTAGGTGTCCTAGTTAGTATTTTGGACTTACATTTTTGAGCTACCTATGACGTCATCGAAGATGGTGGCCGTTTGATCATAGAATTACTCATATTTTGTCGTGAATTTCAGGAATGTCCTTTGAATTGTTTTGGTGCATTGATCCATTCACTCTTGTTATTTACTAATTCGATCACGTTGGCAGTTCATTGTCATTATACGGTTTACATTGAATTTGTCCAAAGTCGCGTGCCATGCTAAATCGTTGACATAATGAAAATTAAACATTTCTATCATTATATGAATTTAATATGATTGGAATGATAGAAGATAGTTATAGACTCCTGTAGAGAGGAGAGTCCTAGCACCCAGTTAGCCTTATAGGCTAGGCCTTTTTGGCCTTAGCGGAAGTCGTCCATGAGAGGACAAAGAACTTAGTATTGGAGTAGTTATGGTTCTAGGTAAGAGTTGTTCAAAGTATTCCATATTATGTTATTGAGTATCTTGTATTTCAAATGGGTTTTTAACTCTCCCCCCAGTATCCCAGTTTTTGTACAATAAGGGCTAATTTACGCAACATATCATTATTAGGGGTAATATAATAAGTGGTATGATTAATACCGATAATTTTTTGGAATATTAATGAATTGCAATCCCAAAGCTGAAAATACGAGTCCGCAGGACAAGTTGTATTTTCTTGCATTGGGATTGCCAATGAATTGATATTCCAAAAAATTATAGGTTATTTATCACACCACGAATTATATTTAGGACGACAATATATCGATTTGAAAATTGTTGAATTGCCTGGTAATTGATTCTTTATTTCTGGCCGTATTCAACGGAATACTCTTTTCCACTGCTTCATCTATGATACCAATAGCCATTTGTCCCAAACGATCGCTCATATTGATTTAGAAATATAACTACTCAAAACACAAAGATTTGACGTTTATAATTTGAATCATTATTTTCACTTGGCAGCTGTAAAACAAAAACAAAGCAGGTTTATCACCGTGAAAATACAGCGACAAGCTATATTTTCACTGTAATTTCGATTCTATTGGCTGAATTTCAAAATTTGAAATAGAATGATTGGTCGTTAGGCAAGGAGATATATTGTCATAGTCATAATCACTATCACACTACTAGTCTTAGTTCTTGTCTTAATGAATTTTTATATTTATGCATCATGGTCCATGGCTGGAAAATAAAAAATAGACAGATGACAACACTTTCATTAGTTACATGGTGGTTTTTCGGGTTATAAGGCCGACGTATGTTTAGAGAACATCTCGACGTTTTGCCAACCGAGTGGTTAGCATTTTCAAGAGATATTTTCAAAGTTTTTGGTTTCTTAAGTCGCTGTCAAATGCTTGACATTCGTTATACGTTGTCTCAATAAATACCTGTGATTTGACGTTCTTACATCTGATTAGTCCATAGCGTTGGCTGACATCATAGAATCGTTCGTACCGTTATTTTTTGGGTAGGGAGCTAATTGAGAATTTTTGAGAACTGGAAACCAAACCTTGTTCAATTGTCATTAGTGTCTTTTTATCCCAAACGTAAAGACATTTTTCAATCATTTCAATAAGAGTACCATCTTCCTTGCTCATATTTTTCCGAAACACAATAAACAATAACAAGTAACAAGGATCACAAGTCAAAACGAATAATTATTTCTGTAATTTTTCATCTCGTCTTGATCATAAGCATAACAATTTAAAATTGCCAACTTTGAAGGTCAAATTCTTATGATTATGATTGATCGCAATACTGTCGATAGTAATTCAGTCAGAAATCAACGAGATCAAATTGTAACACCACGAGTCCTTTAGGACGAGTGGTGTTACCACAAAGCAATTTGATCAAGTTTAAGATGTGTGACAGAATTATCGATAGTGGTGGTCGGCTGGTAGTGCGTTCGCCTCGCATGCGTGGGAACGTGGGTTCGATCCACCAATTCACCGGTCTCGTGCATGGCATCACACGTTAAAAGGTAAGGGCTGCGTCTTCCCTAGCTCACACAAGTCTCTCGAAGACTTCTGAGGGTTGCGCGTAGGGGTGCAATCGGAAATAACAATTTTTTTTTATTGTGAGCACGAGTAGTATTTATTGAGATAATTTCACGAAACAACAAAGTAAAAAATGTTTCATCATCGTGAATTCTTCAATAGATAGACATGAAGTCCGTCAGACTGACATTCATATTAGTAGCAAGATGATATTAAGTTCTCCGTTGTTGTTGGGATACGTGGTTGCCATGACAAAGTGGTATTACCGGCTCGAAAGCTAGGAACTGCATATTATCGAGGCATACGTCCTTTATTGGTCCTAATATTTCAGGAAAGGAGGATTTCATACGGCGATTGAAATTATCATACATATCGCCCAAATATCTAGAAATGTTTCCTTGTATGTACAACTCAGCAGTTTTTGGGGGTCTTCGTAAAACAAGCAGAATTTACAATTGTTTATTGCCAATACGATAACTTCTTCAACTGAAATACCATCCAATATCAACCACACCTCTAACGCTGTTTATGGTGATGAAGAATATGAAGTTATCTTCAATTGCACATCTCTGCAATGTGGAAGGCAAGTGAACCATCCAGAATTGAATTGTAGGTTGGTAAAGAAAGCAGACTTCAAGATGCTGATTCACTCAAAACAGGCATGTCTGAGTGGGTTTGATAAAGTCGTTCTCGTCAGTGCTGACACTGACCTAATGGTGTAAGCTTTGTTTCACTGGGTTACTCTTCATGCACTTAGTGTTGAGGATCTTTGGGTGCTCACCAACCACTTGAAGTATCAGCAGGCGGCCAGGAGGTCGATTCTACGCGAGTTGTGCGTGCCCTTGCCATTAAATTTAGTTTAATCGACTAGTGGTTCAATAGACTACCAGTTGAAGTACTAGATTCAGGATGAGCCCATGGACCAAAAATCAAGTAGACCCTTTGAAATAGACACAACGAAATTTTAGTTAGGCAATGAATAAATGTTTACCCCTTTTATTTCTGAAATAGACCATTATTGCTATGATCTCGTTAATAGCCCATTAGTACTGAAAGTCTGGTGGCAAGGTAAGTAAATTTTAGTATCCACATACATTTATACATATCCTTATCAATGGTTCTGAATCAACCTTTTTTCATTATCAAATAAATTCAAATACAAAACTCTCAACAAAATCCAAAAATAATTGAGAGCCCACTATTATTGAAATGCCAGACCATTCCATGAGATATTTCAATCCGAATCTGGGAATCTTATAAAGGATACATACACAATTTTATTGCTCGTCTATATTTCGAAAAATAGGTAATAATGAGGGTCGACTGCTAATATTGTTTTACGACCTTCTAAGTTTTCTGGTTTCACTTTACGAATGTGTACAAGTTTTTTAATGGTAAAACCTGTATAGTTCTGGAGCGCCATATGGCTGCCCAGAAATTGCCTGTCTTTTGCGGTCTCGTGCCTTGCAACAGCAAAGTATGAGTGTCACTGTTTCTGGATCATAACCGCATAGTCTGCAGGTATTGTATTGTCCCGTTTTGTTGAGGTGCTCCTTCACTGGTGCACTACCGGCCAGGAGTTCCGTAACTGTTCTCTACTAGCTCTCATTCATCGTTAACAGGTCTGCTGCTCTTTTATGAAGTATTTCTCCTAGTGTTAGTTTCTTTTGGGATGCTTTCAAGTAGTTTTCGTGTCTGTCCTCAATCCAGTCTCTTACAGACGCTCTCACTGTACATTTCTCCTCGAGTTTCTCTGATTTTCCATTGCCTGCAACTCCTTGGTGTCCTGAGACCCATATCCATTTGACATGATTCCCGTCTGCTATGACTCTCAGTTCTTCTTTGTAGTTCCATACTAGTTTGAACGTCAATACTTTGTTGCACAAAGCCTCAAGTGCTGCTTGTTGTCTCACAGGATGTTGCTATATGCGCTTTCAAGGTTTCTCATATTGTTCTCCTCCTCGCAATGGAGGATGGCGTACACCTCTGCCTGAAAGACAGAGCTGTTTGTCCAGTGAGTAGCTAATGCCAGTACTTGAGCTTGCTCCATTCCCAGTGTTGAATTTACCTGTGTTCCAGATTTTCCCTTGCAGCATGTCCGTGAGCTGCGTTCTACTCACTTCTGTCTAATATCAGCAATATGAATTGATTATTGAAGCAGTTCCGTTTCGAAATGTGGTCCGTTCTCGTTTCCAGCACGCCTTCGATCACAATTAACGATGCTCATATGTTCCGTTCCACCGTTCAAGTTGAGTGTGTTCTGAAGTCTGAATGTACAAAACCTTGCTTCCCCCAGCACCATTAGGTTGAGAGGAGGCAGTCCGAGGAGTATCTCCATAGCTGCAGTTGGTGTTGATTCAATTACCCCTGTGATTCAAAGACCGGCAAGTCTTTGCACCATGCCTGATCTTATTATAGCTCCTCTTTGTTGCGTTTTGGGCCAGGACACCAAGGAGATGTATGTCATGGAAGGCATGAACTCCATGCTGTACAGTTAGTGCAGCATGTGTATTTCTTTCAAAAAAAACGTGTTGGGTCATCACTAGTAAGGCTTTTTTGTTTTTTTTTTCTAGATGCTGTTTCCAGGTCAGCTTGGAGTAGAGAATTATTCCGAATTATTTGACTCCTCCCTTTATCTGTTCCTCAAAGTCGTATATAATTGCTTTGTTAGTAAGGGTTCACGGTCAGCCCCTCCGAGTCCATCCATGTCATAGCCAGGTTGGGAGCCGCCCGCATGCGATCTCCAACCAATGTGTTAAATTCATCTTGTGCTAAGACTACCATGTCGTCAGCATATCCAAAGGCTCGATGTCCTGCGTCGTTTAGAATTGCCAGCAGCGAGTCTGCGATCAGATTCCACAGAAGCACTATCTTCGCTCATTTCCTACAATCTCTCCATTTTTCGGAAAACAATTATTTAGCACTTTTCTGATCCCATTACTTGATGGAATTGTGGAAAGATTTATTTCGAAATAAGGGAATATGTTCAGCACCGACAAGTATTTTTTATTGACATCTAATAACACTCAACTCTATAAAACATTGAGCACTGTGGATCTTTTCATAAATATTGTCTTGAACGAGCGATGCCCTTTAAATTATTTTTGTACATTGATCCATTTACTCTTGTTATTTTCTAATTCGTTCACGATGGCAATTCATTGTCAATAGCTGTTGACATTGAAATTGTCCAAAGTCGCATGCCTTGCTAAATCGTTGACCGAATTGAAATATAAACATTTCTCTCATTATATTTAAAAACAAGATGAATGGAATGATAATGTATAGTTAATAACAGACTCTTATAAATAGAGGATAGAGTCCGAGCACTCAGTTAGCCTCATAGGCTAGGCCCTTTTGGCCTTAGCTGAAGTCGTCCATAAAGGACAAAGGACTTAGTATTGGTTTAGTGATGATTCTAGGTAAGAGTTTTGTTTGTCGCATATTATATTATTGAATGTCCCTCATTTAACATATGTAGATAGCTTTCTCCCCGTATCCCACTAGTCGTAAAATAAATGTTCATTTAATTCTTTTGATACTCTTGAGTTTCTATAGCTACTATCTGTAACACCGCTAGTCACATTTTGTATAAGGGGAACAATCCCTTATACGACTCAGGATGCTACCCTAGCAGCCCTAGTCGCGACAATCCTTTCCAACACCTTTTTCTGACCGTATCATTTTAGCCTCGTTCAAGAAACTCCATCACTGATAACTTTGATTCTGAAACAACATGGCAAGACGTGTGGTAAGTTATATCCTAAACGAACATTGATAGACGGGCTTTTCTATTATACCGCGTATAGACACATGCCGGTTAATCACCGGTAAAAGGATCTATGCCTGATACTTCCAGTATAATACATCAGTTGTATTTAGATAAATGGTTCCCTATTTAGGAGCACGAACTTGATTAACTTCGGACCGATCTGAGAGATGGATTAGGTGAAATCCCTGAATGAAACCTTGGCGGAGATATGGAAAATGCTAGCGTTCTACCGCCTCGAAATTCTACCGCTCAGATAAGATATTGCCTTCACTTGCACCGAAAGTCTGCTCTGATGAAATTTGGAGAAAAGAGTCATGAAGTGTACCCCTGATTACATTATAAGTCATAAGAAATATTGTTTGCCTATTTTGTTCCAAACTATTGAGCACAAAACACATGACAATAATTGCTAATTGGGTTCAGTATTATTGTATTCCATGGTAATAAGATAAGAGTATTTATTTCGATGTTTGCATATACCTCTCAATCATACCATTAGATTGACTTCATGATGGAATAGATGTAAAATGGGTATAGTGTCTCTACTAACTCAATTGAGATAGCACACAACCAAGCGATCACACGAGGTTATATCAATATACAAATTGCCGCAGTTAATTCGCATTGGCGTAAATAACCTGTTATTATCTAACGCTCATCGACTCAAGTCGATTGGTAGTCCAAGTGGGGATGACGTATTCTGTCACATGAAAGGGGTGGGCGAAATCCCGAAAGAAAGCCTTTGATTGGCCGCTGTCAAATTCTAATTGGTCAGAGACCGAACTCCTTGGAACTTCTTTGACACGCTGCTGTGGAATTCCAATTATTTTCTATTTGCTGGACAGTTCGGTGCAGCTAGGCTCAGAGTTTAGACGCATATTCACATATATAGTTATTTAGTTTTCTTAATTAGATTGATTATCTGTGCGGTGTGGCATTCTGGAGGCTTATTGATGTTGATGTCGTTGAAACAGAAGATTAATTCAGAATGTCTCCAAGTATGGGCTGATCTAGAGACGCAATATAAGAAATTATTCATTCATACTCAAAGGGTTATTTTGAATATGTTCTCGTGTTTGAAATATGAAACTAGTAGTGGTTCTTCAGACAATCAAATTATGAAAAGAAAATACTAATCAACCAAGATTAGCAGAGCTACTGTGTTTAGAATAATTCAAGCCGGAGACTTTGTCGACCATTCTGTCAAACGAAAGAGAGACGGACAGAAACTCAGGAAACTTGATGAGGCTTCCAAAGAACACATTCGCTGATAGATGTGTGTATAAAATTTATCAAGAAAATAATATTCCGACATTAGAAATGATTCATTATAAATCACGGGAATATTCAGATGATGTTTATAATTCGTTAGATACTTTGCGAAACATTTCACTTGATTGCGGTTTCAAAAATAAAAAATTGGATAAACGCATGGTTGTAATGGAGTCAGCACGAATCGTTGTCCATCGACAAGATTACTTGAGAAAAAAAAGGAATGTCGAAATGAGAATAAAGACTCAATATATCTTGATGAGACTTGGTTTGATACCCATGATGTCGTCTAATACAGTTGGGTAGATAAAAGCAACAAGTGAACTTCGAAAGCTCCATGTTCTAGAGGAGAAGAATCATTATTCTTCATGTCAGACACTAAAAAGGATTTGTTGCTAATGCGTTGTTGTTGTCTGCAAAAAATACTGAGCAATCATCTGCTGATTATAATAAGGATATGACCGCCACATTGTTTAAAACATGGACAGAGCAACAGCTTTTACCAAATATTCCATGATTGATTATTTCCATCAGGTTTTTGCATTAAAATTTCGTTTTCCTCATAAAAAATCAAATGGGGCGCAATTAAGGTCTCAATTCACGTCTGGCAGCTCCGTTTCTTTCGGAATCCCTCATGCATGATAAATATATTTTTTTTGATTGAACTGGGTCGTGAATTTTTTTGAAAACATATGCCCTCTTGTAGGATTAGTAATAATAGATATTTATTCTACCAAGAAAAATAAATTATCCGCTGCCACTGTTTTATCAAAGATATGCCGACACTAAATGGAATTTCAGTTTTTCTGCTGTCTCTACTGACTTCGTATGAACTATAATATCAAGCACATCGAGGAAATCTTAAAAAAAATTTAATCTAATGGAGGTCCACTATCAGACATGATTAACTGTGGTCATGGAATTTGAAATTATTCAGTGAAGCCTTTTGGACAGCACTGAATAATAGCTACATGCCTACAAATTTTTAATGATAGTCATATCACTGGAAATTGCATGAAATCCACCAAAAAAAATTTCCCAAGGAAGTTATTGTGTTAGATCTGAACTACGAGGTTGCTTGTAATTGGATTTAGAATTCCTGAAACGAGACGAAACTAATTTTGAAATTTGTTCATTCCTTTGACAGGAAAAAGTGCCTTGATGGGTGGAATGAATTCTATTCAAAATATCTAATCTCAATTACCTGGATATATTGAGTTCATTAACTTTTAATATGATACCCTCATGATCAAGTAATTCACTTCCGCTAGGGTGGTAATTTTCTGCGAATTTCCCAACAAAGGTTATCTGATCGGGCCATCTATTATATAATATTTTACGATTACTCATTACTTTCAGTATTTTCGTAAAGTTCTTTGCCTCTTTCATCAGATACTGTTATAATCACACAAATATAAAAGTCATCAATTTCACATGTATCTTTTTGTTTTGTAAAGGACAACAAAACTGGAATATGGATTTCCTAACCACATGTATTTAAAATGAGTTTACGAAGTCTTTGGGAAAGTGATTCTATGGGCTTTTTCATGACACCCAATAAAGTCTTAGGATCAGTTAGAGCAATGAACAGTCAACAATATATGTAACACTGGAATGTTTCACAACCCAATACTTCTTTCTCAATTCGTGCCTAATTGAGTCGAGCACCATTCAAAGAAATCATCCAAAATTGTGTGTCCATTCTGGCTTATTTGACCACCTAGGACATATTCACTTACATATGTTGCTAACATAACTGGTAAGTTTGGATCAAAATAACTTTATACGGGTGTTGCAGTTATAACTTTTTTCAAATGTTCAGACGACAAATCTTATGGACTATTATCTTTTCAAATCCACTCAGTTTCCTTTTTCAGCAGTGGACGGAGAGGTGCTGTTTTTTCAGCTGAATTATCAATAAATCTTACCTAAATAATTAACTGAGGCAAAACACTTTCGTAATTCCTCAACATCATTCGGATTTTTTTTTATATTTTGCATAGCTTCTATTTTTGTTTTGACAATTTCAATTCACTTGATGTAATATGATCAAAGGAAATCATTTCATTTGATGCCAGTTTGTAAGTTCTTATTGAATTTGACATTTGCACTCCTCACTTTTTTTAAAAAACATATGTTTTACTTATGTTCATCTGAATCAATATATTATAAATATAGGCTAGGGTGCCATCTAATTCTTCTATGAGGTTTTAGGGCTTTAATTTTTCAAATTGTGCAATGAGAGAGCAAAGTTCAGAACTTTTCTTTATCCAATGAAACTTGATAAAAAGCTGAAGAGACGCCAAGAACTGTAAACCATTCATCATTACTCAACTGGGCAAATAGTTTCTTGGGTTGGCAATCCCAGGTGTTGTCGAATGATATTTCTATTTAAAGGTGTAGGATCCGTACAAAGTCGAACACTCTTTCTTCTTTTTTCACGCAACCATTGAGTTCGCCTATTCAGATGAATCAATTGCTCTTCCAATCACTACTTGTTTTTCATCATCTCAAGAGTCTCTTTTATCGAATCATTCAGGTACTTTTCTATAACATGCTATATGGGGGATAGCGTTACCCTGTATTTGAATAGCACTCGGTTGTCGAAAACATTCAATACCTTTGAAAACATCAGAACATTTGGTTATTATTTTTCGGCAAGATGAAATGTCATCAGAAGTAATGTCTATTTTACATTTTTTATCAATTCAATTTATTCTTTCTATTATTATCAAATCAACACAAGCCCTCAGGCCAAGAACTGGTTCATAGTTTTTTTTCAAAATATAGAAATCATGTTCAAATTAGACATTTTTGAAAATGGTTGACAATTTACATGTTCCAAGAACATTCAGTTTATTTTAATCACATACCATTATAGATTTTCTATTTTGTTCAATATTCAGTTTTTTTTAATGTAATTTCCAGTAAATATGAAGTGGCAAAACAGTAGCTTCATTTCCGGAATCTTTCTCAAATTAGACCACATAAATCAAATCGGTGCATTTCACCCTAAACTGCAAAAATCGCTTTTTCACACTCTGTAGCTCAAAAAGTGGTCATACATTCGATCTGTTAATGAGTCTATATAAAAAAGATGCCATAATCTACAACATCAACAAAATTTCAGAAAAATAAGCAGAAAGCCATTTCACATAGAATATTTGCAGGGTTCTGTCATATTCAACCTACCTCGTATAACAACATAATTTTGGATGTTACCATGAACTTTATGAATCACAATGCAATACTTTCACCATTGACCGAAAATTCAACTATTCAAGCAGATAGAAGTATATAACATCAGATATTCTAGTAGTATCTGAAATTTTAAGGCAATCCTTCGAAATTCAATCTGCAAAGTGGTGTCTCATCTGTACAGAGTCGGGTAGCTAATTTTCTTCGTCTTTTGTGAGCACGTCTGAAACAGCGTCTAATATACCCCGGAAAATATGGATAATAATATCGGTAACTGGGACCTCATTCTTTCGCTACTAATTTTGAAGCTCATTTCCTATGGGAGGAGAATTCTATTGCAAACCATCTGATGTTCCACTACGGATATAGAGTCATTTCCAGCTGCGGCAAGTGGAGACGCTTTTGTCTCGAATTTAAGAGGTATGTAACTCTCATCTTATGATTAGGGCACACCGTTCAGCACGAGCGTCAGTAACTTTCATCTCAAGTGACAATTAATTTCAAGAGACATGTAATTTTCTGCAAATGCGATAGGTATGAAATATGTTTTGCGTCAGGTGCAGTTTCAATATATTTCGCTCTGTTAGCATATTAGCCTTTCATTTATCCAATGAGGTCAACGTACAGCAAAGATAATCCTAAAATAGTACCGACAATTCGTTTTACGCTCACAAATGTATTATCACTTACATGGAGCAAGTGGACTATACCGGGTGTACGCGGAAAGTAGCTTGCCTCTATAATTATTTCCTTTTTGAAGATAATGCAATGAAATTTGCAGGAACTGTCAACTATATTTTCACTTTTTTGTATCTACATGTCATACTGAATACAACCATATATCGCTTGTAACTTCTTACAAACAACGTTTCAATATTTTGAAATTTTGTTTTTATTCTAGAGGGCTATTATGGATACGACCAAATCCCTAATTTTAAACCTAAAATTTGGGGGAAAATACAACATTACTGTTTTTTAATGAACAGTCGTTACCGATCGATGATGAACCCTTTACTCCCATATACACCTACAGCGTAGGTTATTATGGCAAGTACCTGTCAGAAAACAACTACTCGCCTGGCTAAGACCACGACGGGTATCGAATTAAATCTAACAGATACTTGTGCAACGTTCCTCAAAGCATCAGAGGACGCAATTGCAAGTGCCCTCTATGACCAACTAGCAGAATTAGGTTTTGATTTGGACAGAGTGACCACCTGCAGACTAGTTTCGAGGTTGTTGCCTCTCATCAGTGCAAGGGTAGGGCAACACAGACACTACTGAAGCCAACTGACCCCCGTCCAAATCATCACACACTCCGCTGGTTTGATCAACTCTGGTTCACGCAATGAAGCGGATTCTAGGCCGCTCCACCTAGCGAGCAGTGGGACTACACTCAGAATCTCCGGGAAAAGAGATTTAATCGAAGATAACAGAGTTCTCTGGGAGATCGTTTAGTAACGAATAGTCGTTACCGACCGATGATGAACCCTTTACTCCCATATACACCTCTGCTCGCTAGGTGGAGCGGCCTAGAAACCGTTTCATTGCGTGAACCAGAGTTGACCAAACCAGCGGAGTGTGTAATGATTTGGACGGGGAACAAATGGCTTGCCCTTGCACTGATGAGAGGCAACAACCTCGAAACTAGTCTGCAGGAGGTCACCCTGTCCAAATCAAAACATAATTCTGCTGGTTGGTCATAGAGGGCACTTGCAACTGAGTCCTCTGATGCTTTGAGGAACGTTGCACAAGTATCTGTTAGATTTAATTCAATACCCTTCGTGGTCTCAGCCAGGGGAGTAGTTGTTTTGTGACAGGTTCTTGCCATAATGAGCCTACGTAGTAGGTGTAAATGGGAGTAAAGGGTTCATCATCGGTCGGTTACGACTGTTCGTTATCAAATTAATTGTTATATAAGGTTCTTTTTTTCCTAGCCCGACAAGCCACCCTGTTGCTATTTGAAAAAATTTAGTAATCTCAATTTAAAAATTAAATTGCAAATATAACATACATTTTGTCCGAAAATAGTAACGTTGTAATTTTCACGAAATTGGAATATAAATTTAAAAAATAAAACCAATAATTACAGAAAGTGAGAAATGATGCAAGGTCGTATGGAAAATATCAAATGGAGACGAAATAAGTGAAAATATACCGGATGTCTCATTCAAAATTCGAAAGTTTCTGTCACTTCCGGGTGAGTCACTTGTCATAAAATGCATTTTTGTGTCGTTTACAGATCCTCCAAATTTCATTTCGCAATATCTTTAAAAACCACCTTCCGCTGACATCCGGTAGAAATGCAATAGTTCATTGCAATAAAACTGTGAAACCATCAGTATGGTATATCATTTGGAAAGTTGATATTGTGCAGAAATGCAAATGAAACAATTTGCCCCGATGAATTTATAATACTGGGGTCATATATCGTAAAATCTGAGAAAGGTATTTGATTAACATTTTCCTAATGAGGTCAATGTTACTCACATGCAAAAAAAACTTTGTTTATTGTTCCTGAATTGTGTGAAAAGGAAATTTCAAAAATATAATGAACGTTAACATACAATTACTTCAGAATTCCTCAATCAATATAATTCTATATGAATCAAACTATTCTCAACAGATTATTAATATCAGAATATATCTGAAAATTTGTATATGGTAGTTTCCGAGTAGTTCATTTCAGCTAAAATATTGTTAGTTATCTACGGATGGAATGGAACACCCTGTTTTTATTGCTTTTTTTTATTCTGGGCCATAAAGGGCTCCAGTTTTCAATTGTTTTAATTTTTACAGGTACAACCCTCCACAAAAGTCAGTTCAAAAATTGCCTGAATTTGCCTGAATAAGACCTGAAGCTTCCTGAACCTTTGGAAATTTTTCAAAAAAATTATACGGGGTTCTCAGAAATTTGAGAAAATTCTTCAACAATTTTTTTTCATATTGAAACCCAACTTTTTTTCGACACCAGTATATTCTACGTTGAGGAATAGGAGTTTATGGTTACAACCCTATATCCAAATTGAACTTGGAAACTTGGAAAAACAAAAATTTCAGTGTGGTTTTCAGAGATATCTTTATTATCAGTAGGCAATTTTGAAAGAAACGACATAGTTTGCGTTAATGAATTTTTTATCATGTCCCGTTTAGAATTGAAAAGTAAACATTACTTCAATTTTTTGTTCATTTATGGAGAATTTGACATGGTTATTGAAAGAATCTGTGAAACCTTCTCTACTCGATATTCAGATAGATCAAAGCACACTCATGACACCGTGACTCAGATCATTCACAAATGTAAAACACACGGGCAGTTTGTTAAAGAGTAAAACCAAAATTATACCTGTCGTAGACAATGGACGCAGATTATCCACCTTTACATTTATGAAGAATTAATTGCAAAACTCTTTTAAATCAACAGATTATAGTCTGAAACGTCCATTCAACAAAGAATTCCACTATATTTCTTTCATTCTGGAAGAATATCTCATTTGAAAGTGTGCCGCTGACGTCAGGTTAATAGGAAACAACCCCCACCATAATCCATGTTCCGAAACATTCATTACCGTTCTCTTCAAAAATATAGATTCTAGGTTGGTATAAGCCATTGAGAAATAATTGAAACTTCGTCACTTGATCAACACATGAAAAAAAATCCACATAATAGCTACTTTTTATTGTATTTGTAACTTTCAAATTTCCTGAACGGACCATCCTTTCGATGAAGAAAGAGCATTGACAACACCGCAAATCATTATGACAGTTCTCAAAAGTGATCTCGAGATTCGAGGTTAATGTTTGTTTTTTTTACATTCGACATGCAACTGATACTTCCATTAATACTGTTGCGAGGTGTTATTATGACCAGTATGGTGTGAATTTATTTGTGTATTATATGGGAAGGCTTCGTGAAGGGAAGTTCGGATAATTTACCGAGGGTAGATTATGAGATGATTGACTCTTTCTATTTAACAAATATAAATTTATTTTTTGCCATGACTCAAATTTAAAATCGTTCCTTGAACGCTGCTTGAATACAGTAATATTCAGTTGGAAATGTTCTTCACAAAAACATAATTCTATTTCCGCTTTTTACACAAGTTTTACTCATTGCTTCGAACCACATTTTACAATGCACTTTATAGGGATATAGGAGCATAAAAAATTGTTTATTGGTATATTCACTGGTGTTCAGACAACCAGGTACGAAACATCTTTTTGACATGTTCACAGTTATTGCAGGGATACAGAGACAGGAATTAGGAAAAAAATTTAGAGCACAAACAACAAAAACAGACCAAAACTTTGAAAACCGTATTAACCACAAAAAATAAATCAAGTAGGGCATGTACATTTGCAGTATAGGTACATATTTGTTGGAACTGCTCTACTTGTATTAAATATTGAAGAAGGCAAACGAGTTAAACAGTGACAAACGGTTCCTATTGATGCTCCGTGAAACAGACGAACGAACTCATCTGGTATCAAATGACAACTGTCATACGACACATTAAATTAAAATGAGAATTTGGGATTCCACGGTGCACAACTTTTACAACGTTTCCAAGTCTAGTTTTGATGAACGTGACGTCACGAAACCACTTTTCCTCTGATTTTAGAGAAACTAGCGGTCAGAAAAACTAAATAAAATTTCCCGAGTGATATTAGCGTACACACTTCCTAATTACAGTGTTCTCTCATATGTCGTGGAAAGGTCCATTGCAACAGGAACAAACAAGAAATTGTACAAACTATAATATATGTTTGAACTGGCTGCCCTCGAATCAAATCACAGGTATTTATTGAGACAACGTATAACAAATGTCAAGCATTTGACAGCGACTTAAAAAACCAGAAACTTTGAAAATATCTCTTGAAAATGCTAACTACTCGTGTTGGCGAAACGTCGAGATCTTCTCTAAACATACGTCGGCCTTACAACCCGAAGAACCACCATGTTGTCTCCATATTGTTTCCTTCATCTACATAGAAATGAATTTTGAATATTGGCCAAATATTCAATAAAACATATCAAAATTATATCATGATGAACCTGGATGAAAATCCGCTAGGTGGCTCTACATATAGAACGTCTTCTGAAACCTATGAAAATATATTACATACTTCCTATAATTTTTTTCAAGAAAACTTTCTCAGTTGTTATGGCGATCGAAGGGCAGACTCTGGTGACACCTTGATCAACTAAAAGACAATCAATAGTTCACCAAGGTATATTCACATCCACCAATATATTCAAATGATATTGTACCAATATCGATAAATGTTTTGAGGCCATTATTGCTTCAAGAATATTTCAGCAATACTATTTTTATAAAGTCTAAACAATATTCGACCAATATCACATTTTACTTCTCGACAATATAACGTTTGAATATTTTGCCAATATCGTCGAATATTTTGAGGGCAATATTGCTTTGAGAATATTTCGCCAATATTATTCGATTTTTGTGTCGGAGGTTAGTTGGGATTGGGATCAGTAAAAGTTGAAGAAAAAACTATTGTTTTCTTGCCAACGTTTCGACTTTAATTAAATTCATCCTCAGGGCTCAAACGTAGTTCTTTCCGAGTTAAATTCCTTAAAATTTTAAAACATAGTGAGACGTGATAGATATAAAATGAAAACGAAATCCACAGGAACAGTAAATAATACATATATTACTGTAACGAGACAGACTGAACATTCGTTATATTTATTTATTTATACTGCATACAAACAGATAGAACTTTTACATGTATACAGTTCAGATATATAAGTATGAATATTGTAAATGATAAAATATTATAATATAATATAACATAATTTCAAATTAAATTTAGATATGGTCAACTTATAAAACTAGACATAAAATACAATTAGTACAATTAGATTTTAAAGTACCCTGGGGTATAGATTATAGTTCTCAAATCAGAATATCACAATTCATAGTCAACTTATATAAAGAAATAAATGAATGACTGAGTGACTATTCTCTTAATATTGCTAGTATTTTAGTTTTCTTCATATTGAAGAAATCTATGTCATTGTCACTGTTTTGTATCAATATATTGGATCAATATGGGGCCAGGTAGCCGAGTGGTTAAATCGACATGGTTTGATCACCTTGAATGCCAGTCGGCGATGGTGCAAACTACGGCGACTGCAGAATTTTTTCTGATGGCCCGAGAAAGTGCTAGGAATCGCACGTAAAAAGGTGAGACCTCGTTAACCCTTGGCTTGCAGAAGTTTCGACTTCTGAGGGCTGCCATTCGTAAGGGAACGACAGCTGGTTAACGGAAAAAACAATTTCAACAACAACAATATCTCCGAATGTTCACATTGTTTTCCCGCCAATATTGTAATCAAAATATTTCGCCAATACGTTCACAATATTGTATAGTTGTCGTCAAACATATAAGATAAATAAAAAAAGGCGCAAAAAATGGTCGATTAGCATGAAATTGACTCCCGTGCCGCCAACCAGGGTCGGACTTGTACATATGCCGCTAAATATTGTGATGCGTGCAGATTATTCAAGTTAATTTAACAAAAGCACTGTAACTTTTGTATTCAGAATCATCCATTTTTATAATTATTCGTATCCTTAGATTGGGTAAACAACTGCCCCGTTGAAATCTAATTTGCTAATAGCTGGGCGTACCGCAAACAGCTGTGATTTCTATTATAACTACGCCCGACCCTGCATGGAAAAAACATTCCTAATTGCTGTGCGGGCCTTTACATCTTCCGCGCTAGGTGTTACGTGGGGGCGATAGGTGGAATAATTTGAATAAAGGTAGAGATGTCAATAATTTTATTTATTGATTTAGTGCGATTTTAGTCTGAAAAACTGTTTGGTTATTGACAAAATAGGAATTAATTTCCTGGTAGTTTCCTGAAGTTATGTAAGTATTGATATTGACTCACACTGATTTTAGCCAATATTCTCATGTGATTACCATATAAGGTGTGTATGGCGTGGTACTATGCATTTTTGGCAGAAATATATATTTTGTGAATGGTTTTTTTGGAGGAAATGTGAGGACTAGCACAATATTTGCTCATACAGGATGATTCCTAAGGTGGACCGGTCCTTTCATTAATTTCTCACATTGCACAGAAAATAATGGCTATAGGTGAACATGTAAAAGACAACAATTCATTTTTGAGATGCAGGGCGTTAAAGTTGAAAATTAATATTGAATTTACTTTAATTACTGAAGGATCACCAATCACATACTATTCAAGATATCCAACGAAGGCGATCCATTACATCCAGTGGAAATGAGATATAAGCGGATGGTGGGAGTTAGACTGTATGTTTTTCACCCACCCAGCTATTCAGAATATTTTAGGGAGTCACAAAATACCCAAGAGCAGATGAATAAATATATAATTGTACGAAACAGAATGCCAGTGTCCAATATTGATTATATTCCCAAATTTGATTTTAGGATTTGAAAGTACATATAATTTTATGTAAGAAATAAATATATGATTGCACTAAAACTTGATAGAAATCACCGATAAAAATCGAGAAAACTATATTTGGCACCAAAATTTAATGTAATTGTGTCGGATGAAAAGTCCGTTCAAGACACCCATATGATAAATATAATTTTGGAATTTTAACAAAATTGATCATTGACATACCACACTGAGAGCTTCAATCAGAAAAAAATCACACATTGTGCATATCATCTATTAGAAAATCTTCAAACACGAAAGTATTATTCCAGTTCAAAGTGAAGTGATTTTTCGCAATAAAATCTGTATAAATAATGATAGCGTGGCAACGCACTATTCAATCTGAAAACATAGAATTACAGAGAGTTCATATAAATGAAACACAGAGCGATCAATTGGAAAGTTGAAATTAAGTGGGCCCTTCACGTGCAGTTTTTCGTGACTTCCAAAGTGACACTCCATCGCTCCACTCCAAATTCGAACGTGAAGTGTCAACATGTGCCTGGCGCTTCTCGCATCTGACGCGACGCGAGACGTTCCAACCTTCTTAAACTTCTAGCGCGATTCGAACAGAGGAGTCATCCAAAACTGAAAGTGATGGGACAATTCCCACGCCGCTCCGACTGTAGAGAAGAACAGTCGAATTGAATTGTAACGAGAAGACAGGTATAGTTGCTTCGATTAGTCTTAATGTGATTTCGGCGCAAGTACCATTTTTGGACCAATACTCTGTGTCTTTCTTCTGGAATCTTCATTTTCTAATTTTATACATGCAATTTGTCTCTTGGAATGTAAAGAACACATCGCGAAAAAAGGCCCACTAAGGCCCACTAGCTATCGAGAAGCTTCGAGGAATGAAGTTGGCGTACTATATTTGAATGTGCGTGTATTTTGGCATGCAACTTCGCTCCGAGAGTGACGTGAAGGGAGTGCGATTCGGGAATCGAAAAATAACTGCACGTGAAGCTGGCCCTCTTTATTTTCATGGAAGACCATGTTGGTATATGCACTTATTTGAGAATTCCCTTCTCTAGATCACTTTTAAATTATCTGAACAAAAATATCTGAATTCCTGACAATCCAGATGTTGAGTCGTGAAGAATGCAGTACTGAATGAACACCCTGTATATACAAGAATGTCTTTTATTTGTAATTTTTTTGTTGAATAACTTTTACATTAATGATAAATTGAATCATTATACTGCATATATTTTTTGAATTACTCGTATCTATGTACTTAGTATCGATCTCTAGTACATTAATCTAAATAAAATTGGATTAATTAATCCTCTGTCAATAATGAATTTGATGCAATTGAAAAATTCTTTACCCATGGCGAAGTTATCTATAATGCACTAGCTATTTCAAACTCTTGCACCACTTGCCCCCACATTATGTGGCACGTTCCAGGAAAAGATAAGACCATTTTTTGCGGCTTTTTTTATTTATCTTATATGTTTGACGACAACTATACCAATAGTATACCAATAAGTGTGCTACTTGGGTTCTATCTCCTGTAAGCTCACCATTCAAATTTCCATCATAAAAATGCATAAGAGGCACACTGTCATTTCTTATTGCTGCAAAAACATTGAAACACCAGTAACCATGTAACAGTCTTTCTCGAAATATTTGTCTTCTACAATCTTTCCAGTAATGTGAGTTATGGCAGTTAAACAATCCAATTCTCATAAACTCTGCCTTATCCGTCCAAATCAATTTCCGGTTCCAATTTCTGAGCACCCCATATAATTTTTTTTGAAAAGTTTCCAAAGATTTAGGACGCTTCAGGTTTCAGTGAAGAAAGCTTTGACAATTTTTAACCTGGCTGTATTTGTTTCCAGTAAATTAATTTCTTTGTGAAGAGCGGAATTTGTCAAAATTTTCAATAAAATTAAAAGTTAAAATTGGAGCCATTAAGACATATGATGTTTCGTATGAAGTTATATTGAAATTCATCGTAGATTCTGAAAATATGATAAAAACAGGGAAGTTCATAAAAAAAACAAAGTTGGGGTCCACTCCGATTCCGATATACCGGAAGTCACACAGATAAAAAGGATTTTTTCATCAACGCATAATTGCGTTGATTCAAGCAGATTTTATTCTTGAATATGTCCAACCAAATATCAGTTTGATGTTTTGACGGAATCCTCTTGGCCACTTGCAAGGAAAATATTTTGAAACAAGTGAACACTTGCTTCATAAGTTGGTTGAGGCAAGAATATTTTAGCTCCAATGATGGGAACTTTTTTTGTTGAATCATGGGAGTAGGTTGAGACAAGAATATTGCAATTTCAATAATGAACTTGGAGGTTGAGTTCCAATCTGCACTTTGTACTTGGTTATAAAATATAGAATGGAAGCCATTTCCATTTTGGCAACATTGAATAGATTAAACAAAGCATAGATTCACAACTACGAACAATTTAGGTATAAATAATGGTTTTATATGAGGATAGTTTCAAGTTTAATAACTATTCTCAATAAAACCAGTTAGTAGTGACGCACACGCAGTTTGATTGAATACATAAACAACGCCACTCGCTTTTAGACACAAAACTGTAGAAGACCAAAATAAATTAATTAATGAGCCAAATTCAATTTTCGATATTGCATTTTTCTTGTATAGAAACAGTTTCCACTAGGCACAAAACTAACATTCATATTGGTACGCATATCCTCATAACCTCCAACCCAACTGGTCAAACTGGACGAAATGGTCGAAATGGAAGTCGTATTCACAAGTCGCGGTGTCGGTCGCGGTGTCGCCACCTGATTTGATTGCCCATTGGTTGAATGTGTCACGTGGCACGGGTAGTGATATCTACCAAAGAATTATATTCTTGTGTTAAGAGGATTATGTTTCACAATGAGTTAATGTGAATGTTTTCTAGGATGAAGAGTATAATGTTTTCACTGCAAGTAAATTAATTTCAAGATAATTTATGTAAAGAAGCCAACATCTCAATCAGTTCGAAATGGGAGTATATTCATTGTTTAGAAATGATTATTATTTCCAGAAGATTTTTCTTGATTGAAGAAATCTTTTTTATCTGTGCATAGACAACTGAAAATACTTCAACTGAAATGATCTCATTGGAAAACTCCCTTATACAAATTTTGACAAAAATGTATTCGTGGTTTCCAATATAGATGTCGTCTCAGCTCATCATGGTATACCCAGAAAAATAGAACTCCAATGAACCAAAAAACTAAAATCACCAGATTCATGAAAAAGTCTCTTAACTTACTTATTATTTACGAAATTTACTACATGATGATTTGTAACTCATTTGGTTCAAAACTATTCAGTTCAGACCTAGAAATATTCGAATGTACAAAACTAAAAAAAAACTGCAAATTCTAAACACTTATTCGGAAACAACTCGAAAAGACCAAGACAACCGAAGGAAGACCACAAAACCCCGTTCTCATTCTTCCCTATATCAGGGGTATCTCCGAGAAGATCAGAAGGATCGGAAATACATACAACATCAAGAGTTGCTTCCAATCCGGCAGTACCTTACGAAGCTTCCTCACCAAGACGAAACCAGAGAACACAACAGAATCCAGCAAAAACTGTATTTACAAAGTCCCATGTGAATGTGGAGATTCCTATATCGGAGAGACCAAGAGGCCATTATCAGTAAGAATAGCCGAACACAAAAAGTGGACTCAACGAGGGGAAACATCAAAATCGGGAATTGCTGACCACACCTGGACAAAACACCACCGAATTATCTGGGACGAAGCTAGTGTTCTTCATAGAGAGGAACATTGGTTCAAACGGAAATTTATGGAAACCACCTACATAGAAGCCAATGGTGCCTTCAGTCAACCAAGCGTGGAAATTAAAAACGTATGGAAACCGCTCATGGACCGTTTTGGAGGGAGAAAAAGCGCGAAACCACGCGAGCCACAAGACCGCGCGTAATTACACTTAATTATAGACCTATAAAAGGTCGCGTAGCATCTGATTTTGTCACTATTCACCAGAATACGATTGCGGATTCAAGCAATTGAAACGTTGTGAAAAAAATTTGAAAGAGATAGAAATCTTTCAACAATTAAGATGATGAACGTCCGAAATATAAGTAATCAAGTTACTACATCGTCTAAAACATTCAAACTAAACACTTATGTTTGCTATTTTATGATGAAAATTTTAAGTCCACTTCTGAATTTTATTTTTTAGTTGTTATATTAAAATTTCTTCCTTTGTTCGAGATCAAGTAATCATCTACTGATGAAAAGAGAAACATTCTCAGTTGAAAATTGAACCAATAACATGACTCCTCTGGAAATCTGACTTTATGAACATCCTGTTAATGTTTTCAATAAAATCTGCTGATATTCTGGCAGTCATACCCTCAACACCCCCTATAAAGAAGAAGTAAACCTTGATAGAATAATTCACTGAATGAAAAGGTAGTATCGAGTACACATTCATTAAAAACTCAACAGTTTTGCAACAACGGTGTCACACAAAGAAGCTTTCATTAAGCGTATATTTCATAAACGCTTGAATTTTAAATCAAATCAGACTGTTCCAGCATAAAGTTAATCTCAGAGTACCGATGGCGGATGCTGGGTCACTAATCTATATCGCATGCAGATGATACGATTTTATACGCTAGGGAACAGCTGGTTTGAAGTTTGGAAAGAGCTGAAAAGAGTAAAACACGTAATAAAGTGGCTGGGAAGCATTTTGTTGAAAGTTAATAAATAGCAAGGCGTTTTCTGTAGTGTTTTTGTAGCAGAATCGATATCTTGATACGATTTTTTGCAGGAGTTTGTAGAACAGTGCATCCATGTTGCAGCTGATAAAGATCGATTGAGTGATACTTGATCATATAGACTCAATGAATTTTACAATTTACTTCAAAATGTTTCAAAAATTAGGTATTTTTGAATATACGAAAATTGCTTCGAAGACATTTGAACAAAAAAAGTTGTGATTCTATCAAAAATCCTTACACAACCATTGATACAGAATCAGGATGTAGTGTTCATTTTGAGAAGGGAAGCATAATTATGTTTTGATTCGTATAGATTGTTTTTTTTTGTCAAAATTGTTATTTCCGTCAACCGATTGCACCCCTACGCGCAACCATCGGAAGTCTCCGAGAGACTTGTGTGAGCTAGGGAAGCTCACCTTTTAACGTGTGATGCCATGCACGAACGAGGTCGATCCATGCGGGGATTTGAACCCTCGACCCTTCGCTCCAAAGGCCAGTGCTCTACCAGCACAGCCACCATTGATGTGTGAGAAAACTTAATAATCCAAGTACCACACCTTTGTTAATAGAATATTGGTACATTTTGGCAAAATATTTTAAACAAAATATTGGCGATAAAAAAATGTGAACAATTGGCGATATTGATCCAATATTATTTGACTAATACTGACGAAATATTTTCGAAGCAACAGTTGCCTCAAAATATTCAGCAATAGTGGTACAATAATAGCACTGGTACAATATTATGAGAACACTTGCAAAATATTGAAACGGTACTCGGCGAGAAATAAAATGTAGTCATTTTGCGATATTGATCCAATATTGTTCTGACATTTTGAAAACAGTTATAGTGTAATATTCTAGTGGCGATAATGACATCAAAACTTTCAGAGGTATTGGTACAATTTCATTTGGATATATTGGTAGAAAATTGGAAGTGAATATGCCTTGCTGAATTATTGAATGTCGATTAATAATATTAATAAATTGCCTTTATTCAACTTGGCGGAGTTAAGCTGTCTCTTCTCTTCCACTCAGCCAGGACAAGTTCATCATAATAATGTTCGATCCGTATTTCCATGGTATATAATAATAACTTGCTCTGCAGTTGAGGAGTTTTCTTCTAAAACCTGGGAGGTTCGTAAAAACAAATTTTACAATTTTTTTTTTAAATAATAAAATAAAATTGACATATAATTTATTATAAACCGTTTTGGATCACAGATAATTGTGGATCAACTTCCTCACTGATTTTCTGAATAATATGACGGTCTGGTTTTTCATATATACCTGATATTTATTGAATTTTGATGCTGACCGATTTGAAAAAGATCGTTCGTAGAAAACTGAAGAGTGTTTGGGTATGGTGAGTTTGTTGTTCGTTCGTAGATCCTTATTGTGTAATTGATGGCGAGGTATGAATTTGTATGCTAATACTTGTGTTTTAGTGGCATTTAATTCGAATAGAAAACACATTTGATGGAATTCTCACATGATAAAAATTTTCTACCATCCAATTTCTTTGATATAGGGTGATACGTGATCCATAAATGAAATTATACATGCTTGTCGCACACATGAATTTTGAACTTTTTGGATTCGGGCTGAGGTAACAGAAACGAGACAAGGGCCATAAACAATATTACTGAAGTTGAAAATGGATAAAATTAATGAATCACACAAAGTTATCTTCAACTTTTTATTAGGATAATGTCTGTTTGAATATAAACTTTTCAATAATCCATAGTGTAGTGTATGGTTGAATAGGCACTTCCAAAGAAGTTCAAATAATGCACTGATATCCCACAAACTGATTTATTATACTTATAATTTCCGACAATATTGCTCTCTCAAACCCTTTTTATTGACTACTCACTAAATTTATCTGAACCTATCCGATCAGTCACGCTATTGCTCATTCCTACCTCTTTCGTAACCAACCTTTACTCACACATTCCAAAGAGTATAAATAATAATCACTAAACATGGTGATAATACTCTTCAAATACAACTATAATCTATATAGGTCCTAACATCCGGCCATCCTGTAGAGCATTTGTCCTCAAGTGCTCTGAAACAAAACCCGAATTATTATTGCATTTGTAAAATTTTTGGTTTTGAAAAATATTGTGTAGAGACAACGTTGTTCAACTTGTCTATTTCCAACATGTCACCAATTCGATTAACAATAACTCTCATATACTGTTATTCCTATGACATGTCACAACTTTCAACGAAAAAATAACTTGCAATATTGTCAAGACTTCACCAATCAATTGACAATAAAAACCTGCGTTTTTCCTATTCTATGGCGTCTTACTTCTTTCAACGGACAATACAACTTGCATATTGTCAAGTCATCACCAATCCAATTAACAATAAAACCTGCATATTGTTAATTCTATGGCGTCTATGGCATCAAAATCGATAAATGTCGAAATTGGAACACTGTTTATCAAGATTTTTCTTTAAAATTTATCCTTCGATGAACTTTTGACAAACTTCACTTCATTGTTTGAGAATTTCGTTTTATTTGTACACATCCTATCCTATCCCAACAACTAGCCCTTCTGTGTCCAACTTTACCGCATGCAAAGCAAGTCACACTGTTGACACCTTTACTAAATTTTGATTGTGAATTTTGATCATAATATTTGGAACCAAAAGTTTTTGGTAGGTACTCTAGGATGTTGTTCCCTATAGGTTGTTCTGCTGTGCTTGGTTGACAACAGGTTTTGTCTCTCAGGTAACTGGCTAACGCATTGAGTTCCGTTGTGTTTGCTGCTTGCACAGCAGAGGTAACGGTTTGATCATTTAAAGCACCAATTATCAAAGAAATTTTATCAGGTTCTGTGCAATTGCTTCCCAGTTTATCAATTAATGCAAGATGATTGAAAAAAAAAACGAGTAAAATGACTCCCCTTCTTTCGGCTTATGATTGGCTATTTCCATAAAATTTGTATACGTATTTCTCACAGAGTGGAAAGTTTTCCTCCAAGGTGCTTTTCACTCACCCCATGAATGATTTGCCCACCCTACATCATTTTTTATAAAGTTTTTATATCATATTTCAGCTACATGTTTAAGTTTATTCAGTGCCTGATATTTTGTTGTATGATCATCCCAATTATAACAGGATGCATGCTCGTCTATTATTTCTAGCCATTCACTCACTATATCTGCTTCTGGATCAAACTCAGGTATAACTTGCTCTAACATTGATGAATCTGTACGTTCATGAAATTTAGTTGCTGTACTCACCTCCGTATTCACAGAATTTGGTCTCTTGTTCTACGTCATCCTCTTTGACCTTTTAGCTTTGGACTGCTTATAGACCGTCAGATAACGACAGATTTTGCTGACTCATTTTCTCTCTTCTGGGATTTTAACCACTGGAAATTATGTCAGTGTTGAGCCCAAAAATTGAAAATTTAGCGATTGGACGTGTGCTAGGCATAAAGAAAATTCATTTTCCTTTTGCAAAAAAAACTGTTTTTTTTTTTTTTTAATTTTCTCGTTTATGGCATTTTAACACATGAATAGGTATAACAATTTAATAGTGAAGAACCAAAGCCATAAGATTTGCACGTGCTTAAAGGGTTGAAATAGGGGCGCGAACTTGAAAAAATAGTTGGTTGCTGATGCAATTTCTCGCTTATGGCAATCAACAGTATGAAATTTAATATCGTTAGGAACCCGAAAAAAATTTCCCATAAACCGGTCAGCTGTTGAAGTATATTTTCCGGACGGAAAATTTTGTGAAATTTTTTTTTTGTTTTCCGGCAAACTTTCTCGTGAACGAAATAATGTGCAATAGAAATTTATTAATGTAAAAGTCTGTCATATAAAAAGCCATAAGTTTAGTTCGTGCTTATCATACTATATGAAACTGGAAAACTTGCAGAAATACACAGGAAATTTTGTTCATTTTCTCGTTTATAGAAAAACTGATTTCAAGACTAGAAAAAAAAAGCCGTAAGTCGGAAACATGATTACGATGTTTTATACAGTGAGGTCCTGAAGTAACGGATACATTAATTTTCTACGTTATTATTTTTTAAGAAAAACGTCGAGTTATATTTTCGAAAAGACACTCTGTGACATAAAAAAATCACCCCTCCTGCACCCCTCTCAAGGAGACAGCCATTCAACCAATTTTTTTCATGGAGCGGGGTCAGTTGAAAACCCTTGAGATTCACCAGTCCATTGAAAAACAGAATTTTTTGGGGTTTCAAATATTTTCAGAAATTCCAAGGAACCTAAGTTATGGGTAGTTTTTAGAAAAACCGAGAATGATAATCTAGAAGATCAGCCCATCTTAGGTCACAACGGTACTTGTAAGTCCAGTGCTAGGATATGAGAGACCTGTGCACACATATCCAGTGTGATACGGTTCCTAGGATACGCAGGAACCAACAAAATATTACATTTCCTTCTGTTCACCATTTGAATTGTACCGAAGACACTGCAAATCGATTTCAACCTATGGACCAGAATGGCTTCTAATCTGGAAATGAGTTCGATTTTTTATTTAGATATAGAAGCAATTTATTATTCTGGAACTTTCACTTCTAAAGAACAGGCCACCATGAAAAAAACGCGCTGGAAGTTCTGCCTCTAAGGTGGCGGGGAAACGAACTAGTGTTTATTCCTGCGCACACTGGCTTGCTGTGTTTACTTTTTTGTGAACTTTGATTCGCCACATCGTGTCACATAGTCACAATAAACAAGTAAAGGGCATAATCACATTATTTCAAAAATCTGATGTTCCGTATTCAACTTCGAATGATCATCCGATTATGACACAGCAAGCCAGTAGGCGTGGGGGAATTAAGCAGTTAAGATCTTTAACTCATAGGGGTTGACGCAAAATTGCTTGAATTGTCTTTACAACCCCTATCGGTTTGTCACAATAATGCCCATAACAATTTTTTTCACTCTATAAAAATTATTTTAAAAAATAAATTATTTGGTTCCAATATTACTATCATACTTCCGACTTCCTTTATGGCCTAGGAATGAAGTTTGCAATGCATATGCCAAATCCTATGGAGGAAGAAATGAGCAATTTTATCTTTACTAATTTCTCGCAGCAGAATTTTCAAATAGTTGTATTTATTTATGCAGTGTGACCCATTTAAAATGTAAGCACTCATATCAAACTTTAATTTTTCAAACCGATTAGAATGATATTTTTTCAATAGGTGGACATTCAAAAAGTCCATCAGGACGCCAAATTTAATGAGTAATTCTTCATTTTCTGGGCCAACTGTTCTCATTTTTCAAGGTTAAAAATCTAATATTATTTTTTTAGAAGAAATTAAATAGTTCTTGTTGAAAGTTTGTTGAAACTCATCCATCAATTATTGATTATTATAAGAAAGTTATAAAAATAAAAAAAAAATGAAATTTTAAAAATATGCCGGTTAATTAACCCACCAATTCAATTTCAGAACTCTTATCAAAATTTGGAATACACCAAGAAGTCACGAAATGTCACTGGTCAGAATTTCATCAACATCTATACATAAATAAGAAAATTATTCAGGATAACAAAATTTGAAAAACATGTTGATGGAATTTCATGAAAATATCATTTTATTTAATGATTTTTCATTATTATTTATCAATAGATTTTGATGAAATTCTGATCAGTGATATTTTGAGACTCCCTGAATCCAGTGGTGTATTCTGAATTTTGGATAAGAGTAGAAATTGAAATGGTGGGTTGATTAAACGGCAAATTTTTTAAATTTAATTCTCCCATAATTTTTTTATCGATGGACGAATTTCAACAAAATTCCAAAATTAATGATTTGAAAATGTCACAATTCCAGTGGTGTAGTCTGATTTCTTATCAAAAAATTGCTAATAAATTTTTCAGTTTTTTTACCTCTAAAAAAAAAGAATAGTTGGCCCTAAAAATGAAGAGTTATTTATGAAATTTGGTGTCCCAGTGGACTTTTTGATCATCTACCTAATGAAAAAAAAGCATTCCATCGGTCGAAAAAAGTATGATTTATAAGGGTGCTTCCATTTTAAATGGGCCACACTGTATAAAACATCGATATCATGTTTCCGACTTATGGCTTTTTTTTCTGGTCTTGAAATACTATTTTCTTCTCACATGCCAATTCCCATCAACGAGAAAATGAAAAAATTTCCACCAATTTTCCTCAACTTTACAACTTATGGCTTTTCTTGAGGTACATGCAAAGCTTATGGGAATTTTATTATGATGTTTATCCATCAACAGAATCCATAATGCCATAAACGAGAAAGTTTGCCGGAAAACGAAAAAAATTTTCACAAAATTTTCCGTCCGGAAAATATACTTCAATAGCTGACCGGCTTATGGGAAATTATTTTCGGGTTCCTAACGATATTAAATTTCATTCTGTTGATTGCCATAAGCGAGAAAATGCATCAGCAACCAACTATTTTTTCACAAGATCGCGCCCCTATTTCAACCCTTTAATCACGTGCAAACCTTATGGCTTAGGATTTTCACTATTAGATTGTTATACTTATTCATGTGTTAAAATGCCATAAACGAGAAAATGAAAAAAAAAACAAATTTTTTCTGCAAAAGGAAAATGAATTTTCTATATGCCTAGCACACGTCCGATCGCTGAATTTTCATTTTTTGGGCTCAACACTGACATAATTTCCAGTGGTTAAAATCCCAGAAGAGAGAAAATGAGTCAGCAAAATCTGTCGTTATCTGACGGTAGTATACCTGCTACTTTCCGAGCTAGATGAGCTACTACTGGTTGAGCTACTGCTTGATGAGACACTGGAACTACTCGTACTTGGCTTTCGCTTAAGTTTCCGATCTTTTCTTCTGGGCATCTTCTAAGAGTCTTGCAATTTGGCAACAGAAGACAGCAAAAAAAATTATTTTGCACGATTCAGTTCTTGATCCCAATTCTGATGTTAGGTATGGTTGAATAGGCACTTCCAAAGAAGTTTAAATAATGCACTGATATCCCACAACTGATTAATTATACTTATAATTTCCGACAATGTTGCTCTCTCAAACCCTTCTTATTGACTACTAACTAAATTTATCTGTAGCTATTCGATCAGTCACGCTATTGCTCATTCCTACTTCTTTCGTAACCAACCTTTACTGACACATTCCAAAGAGCATAAATAATAATCACTAAACACTAATACACTTCAAATACAACTACAACGATAATCTATATAGGTCCAAACAATAATAACAAATAAAATGACGTTTGCTTTTGGAGATTACATCAGAATAAAGTAGAAACAGAAACAGAATAAAGTGAAGCCATAAAAATTATTGCACCCAAAATCAAAAGAGAACTTTACAAAATTTAATGCAAGAAACAGAAAATGAGCCTCTTTTATAGGAGAATTCTTTACTTAATCTGAACGATATAATACATTTTTTGTCAGATGAGAATGTAAAAGCACTCCTGTATATTACTCGTCTCTCGAGGCCGCTGATAAATTTCCTGATTTTCTAAATTTCTTGTAGCTATTACTAAAGATGCCATTCTCTCACTACAAAAATCTCTGAAAAAGTATCAAAGAATTTTTTAACACTCACTATAAACTATTGCATCCAACCTATACGAGCATGTATTGAAATCTAGTTAGCCTAGACCAGTTCCTTGCATAAACAAAATATTGCGTTACTATAGCAACGAACAATAACTTATTAGAAGTGTCAGTGTAAAGTTTGACGTCAAAAAAGTAAACCAGAGTTACGCAATAAATTAAAAGAAAAAATAGGTCCACCGAAATTGTGAAAATCGAAAAATTGGAGTATCGAGCCATCATTGTGTACCTGTATTTAAAAGGGTTAAGAAAAGCAGATTTACGAAGATATGCTTTATACCCTTGGTGATTGATGTCCTTCGTATGTGACCGTGAAAAATTGGACTGCAAGCTTCAAAAGAGGTAAATTTTCCATTGAAGATGATGGCCGATCGGGAAGGCCAGTTTCTGTGTCAGTCCCCGAACATATCGATGATTTTAACAGACCGTCGAATTGGGCGAAACCGTCGAATCTGAAGCACTGAATATTTCATACGAACGCGTTCATCATATAGTTCACGTCAATTTGGACATGAGAAAAATTGCTGCAAAATGGATCCCCAAATGTTGGAATGTTGACAAAAAGCGTGCAAGGGTATGTCAGGGTCACTGTCTATTTTCACAAAATTCCCAAAACAGCAACTAATTAACCCTGACTTGTTTGTGGAAACCGCGGCTAAGCTTTTAGACAGTGGAGACGGGGTGGGTAGAGAGGTTGAAAAAAAGTTATAAGCTAAGTAAGAATTATGATTTATTGATTAAAGATGGACGGAAAAGTGTGTAAGAAAAGTTAAATAGATAAGGAATAAGAAGAAGAGTAAATGAGAAGTCCTTGGCTGCTGATTCTGGCTACCGTGGCCAACCGTAAAAATCAACAGGCCATAAACATAGAAGAAGAAGGAAAAAGATAGAAGAAGAAGTAGATAGAAATTGACAGTACAATTTGACAATTGGCGTTATGCGAAAATTAATAACAAACAATTTAAATGCAATGGTTCGTGTACAAGAAATGCAAAGGATCAACAATACATCTGAATCCGACAACAGTAATTATTGTACTGATGGAAGAATACAGTTATCCTCGGTATGCATACCACCGGTTTACACTTATCTATGTGATTCTCAATGAAGCAAGTTGACCAAACTGAAAATTACTATTTTATATTATTTGACACACTTTTCTCGTAGGGTTCGATGACACCGAGATACGGATTTCGTCCTTTATGCATCCGATGCTCCCACAGAAGTAAATAAATAATGTTAAGAGGTTACCTTGACTTTGGAGTGTTGGTGAACTTCAGCAGGGCTCTCTCGATATACTACCTTGGACTTCTTTCAGAGCGAAATGTTCGCTTCCACAATTACGGGCGATTTATCAGATGCTTGGCTTGTACAGGGCGACTTGATAGTTCAGTGCAAAGAATAAAAGCTACGAGAAGGTATCGTGCAAAGCTTAGCAGGTGATAGTCATCTACAGGATGGTCTGGAGAATAAGCTCAAGAGTATACGTTTGCATGCAATAAGATAAGCGTTATGATATCAGTAGAAACTTATACTACTTGATAGAAGAAGGCCTGAAAGGAAATATCTTTCAGAAAATATTTTATAACGGCAAGTGAGATGAGTTTAAAAGCTAGTAAGAGGGGTTCCGAAGCAGAAAAGTAAAGTAAACTAAAACATACCTTTGATGGAGTGTGGCCTTTCAGAAGGTTCGTCCTTCGACAAACAAAAGTTCAAAGACTTACGTTGTTTCAATATGAATCCAACCAAAGTTGGGTATTGATTATCCGTCCTATGATAAATCAAAAGTTTTGGAATTTGAAACACATAAAATCTCAAAAATACGTAATAATACGATGCTCTTCACGTGTCTGGTCTGGACCAAAAAAAGAAGGAAGGGTTTTTTTTTTATGAAGCTCTAGTTTGCTGAAAGAGGGGAAACTTGAAATTGACATGTCAGAATGATAAGTCACTTTTCACTTGTCATGGATATGACAGAAATGACACGAAATTTATGAATACATTCCCGAATTTCTCCAGGAAATGTTTAAGGGATGCTAAACCACAATGAAAAGGAATGCCATCAATAGAAAAGGTATGGAAGTCACTTTTCGGTAGAGAGAGATCATTATTCAATGATAGAAGTGGGGTTGTGTTTGGATGTTGTTTGTTTACAACCTGTTTACTTTTGTAGGATTATTTCCATCAGAGGATAAATGAAGAAAAGAGATCAGCAGAAATATGTGAAACGGGCGATAAATCACTCCGAAAGCATCCACGTAGCTGTACGAAGGTTTAATATGATCAAGCCGAGTGAAGCCGCAGCTATGCTAAAGGAAAATACCATGAACCATGATCAGAGCAATTTTCAATAGCAAAAAGGTTTAATTGATGTGGAAGGTTTTCTGAACTAGCGACTTGCAGCCAATAAATTAATGAATATACAGGTGGTCATCAAAATCAACCTCGAATAAAATAGAGAGTTTCATCCAGGCGAAATCCGAAGGCAATACTACTTGTGGTAGTCGAACCAGGCAAAGAGTAACATAAGCATTTATGAGACCGTAACAGGTACTAGCATCGCGTTCGATCTGTGCTCGATTTGAAAACGACGTAGACTTCTTAAACCGAATTGTTACTATGGATGAGACTTGGGTACATTTCTACGATCCAGAAACAAATCAACAATCGATGGAATAACGACATTCCGATTCTCCAAGACCTAAGAAGTGTCCAAAAATCTGCTGGAAAAGTTCTTGCTTGCTTCAGTTTTTTGGGATTGGGATTTGATGATTGATTTTTTGGATAAGTGGTAGATCAATAACTGGAGATTACTATTCGACATTACTGACCACTATACAGGAAAAAATTAAAGAGGAAAGACGCGGAAAGCAATCCAAAGTTGTTCTGTTTTTGCAGGACAACGCCCCTGCACACAAATCTCATGTTGCGATGCAAAAAATTCGTGATTCAGGGTTTGATTTACTAGAACACTATTATTAACCATTTACTAGAACAGTTATTCACCAGATTTGGCTCCGTCCGACTATCATCTCTTTCCTCAACTGACAAAAAGTTTAGAAGGTCGTAAATTTTCTTCCAACGAGGAGGTAATAAAAGCTGTGGAGGTCTGGTTTGCAGAGCAAGAAGAAACATTTTTTTGAAAGGTCTAGAGACGTTGCAGGTTCGCTGTAATAAATATATCCAATTAAGAGGAGAATATGTTGAGTAATAAAATATTTAGACATTGAAATTTTGTTTGGTTCTATAGTAGGATAAGAATTTTTCAATATATCCTCGTAAATTTCACATCTTATGAAATTCTCGCATTCGACATAAATAATTGTCGACTGCATTTGACCATTCTACAATTTGTCTATCAAAAATTTGCGAATGCGACATTTGATAATAAGAATATTCAGATTTCGTTCGACAAAGAGCATATCTCGCATGCGACAAAATATGTCACGGTTTGAGAATAGGGTCCCTGCTCTTCTAGTTTTGCGTTATAATTGATACTGGATTTTTCAAACTGAACTCAATCCTGCAGGATGAAGAATGAGCTTTCGTTGGCGACAAAAATCTGAAGGAAGAACACCGTTTTGAAAAATGTATTGACAATAATGTCGTGCTACTGAACGTGTAATTCCGAAAGAAAAAAGTATATAATCATGAATAGGCAAAAAAAAAATTGTTTACACTTGAATTAAAACAAGACAGGTTTATCGTGACCACTAAGTACACGTATTTCATTAGTGAATACTGGAGGTTCGGGAGATTCCAAGTTTAATAAAACAAAACGTACCATCTCTATTATTGGGCTATCATTTTTCATTTTATAGAACTTTATAAATATTTGCTACTGTCTTTAAAATCATTTGTGAAATGAGTTTGCCAATGTAATGGATAAAGTTCATTGAAAGCACTTCTAACAAATAATATGATATGAAGGAGAAGTTCAGAGAAGCTACGAATCTACTCAATTTCCAGGGTGTATTGGTGCAATAGATTTCAAACTTGTGGCAATTATATTTCACATTTGGCCTCCAATATATATAACACATTGTAGTATATCCTTATACGCGATTTGTTGCCAACAACGTTTAAAGAAGACTTTTATAGCCCCCGTACTTGTCCATGCTCACGTCGATACTCACTCATATGTCTCATCTAGTCAGTATCCTTTGTTGCGCGAAAGTGTTAACAACTTTAAATCGAAGCAAACGTGAAGTGACATTGTGACAATGCCAAAAAGGAAACAACATAAGGCTTCCTCCAGCAAGAAATTGAAGAAGCTTGCCAGGTTACTTGAAGATATTTCCAGCTCAACCAGTAAGTGTTTTGAATTTAGAATAACATAGGTAATTTGATAAACATTGGACAATAAAGTTAGGAAACGCTTGAATCCTACTCAATGTGGATTCTGTAAGACAACATTCGTAATGTGACTTTATGTGACATAGGATGTTACGTTTTCTATCATCCATACGATTGTAATGCCTTATTTGTCAACTTATTCAATTTAATTCAGCTCCCGATGATTCACCTTATCAAACCGCTACGTGTTTGTCAGCCGAAAACGTTTTGTTTTTGCGAGCATTTGTAAAAACACTAGGTTAAACTCCTTACTAGGCGGGACACCAGTACCTGAGTCATACTGAATGTTGACTTTTTCAGGATACAAGATGATTTCGAAGTAGCTATACTAAATGTTGGTTACTTCAGGGAAAAACATTGTATTCAACATGTAACAAAAATCATTTTTAACGGATTTGAAAATAAGTTCATCAACTCATTCTAGTTGATGTATTACAGGCGACACAGATCGAGATTCATCTGACTCTGACATCTATTCCTCGGACCCAGCCCAAGACAGAGTACCCTTGCACTCACCAAGCCCTCGACAAGAAAACCCTATCTTGAATGAGCAGGGGAGAGGAGCAGAAGTTGATTTATCCGGTATACTCGGAATAAATCCGGATAAACCAGAAACCTTAGGACCACCATTACACGAGGAAGTTTTAAACAGATGGACTTCCTATCTCACAAAAGGGGTAGAAAAAGAGTCACTAAAAGAGCTGGTGGACAAATACAAAGTTCCGTCCAATTGCGGGATTTTACTAGCACCTGGTGTCAATCCGGAAGTATTACCGCTCTTATCTGAAACTCAAAGGAAGTCTGATGGTTTTTTGTTCAAAGTCCAAACTGTCCTATGCAAAGGTCTATGTGCTCTAGGGAAAATCATAAATAATCACATAGAAAATCCTGTATCTGATGACCATACTCGAACTTTAGCGGACACGGCCAAACTTCTTGCGAATGGAATATTTGATCTAAGCAGACACAGAAGATATCTTATGTCACCAGCGCTGGCACCATCCGCCAGAAAAGTAGCTGAAAACCTGCCCATAGATACTCTTCTATTTGGATCAAATTTCCATGACAAATGCAAAAACGCTAAAGAGGTAGAGAAAAATAGCAGAAAGTTGAAGGCATTCCCATAAAATCCGCAGGTACCTTTAAACTACCAGCGCCAGAATTACAAACAACGAAAGAGGCCGTCAACGATGACAACACCATCCACCAGCAGACAGAAACCTTCACAGAGAAGAACTCCAGCGGGTTGGAAGAGATACAAAGCACCAAGAGAAGAAAACCATCGACGTCAGCGCCAATAGAAATAACGTCACAGGTACGCAACCTTGGTGGCAGACTTCAGTTTTTTTTGCCTCAATGGTCAAAATTGACGAATAATAAATTTATTTTGAACTGTATCAAAGGATACCAACTCCCTCTTGACCATTATCCAAAACAGAAAAAGATTCCATCTCAACATTTTTCAGCGAGTGAAAAGATAATTATTGACACTGAAATTCGTGAATTGCTAAAAAAGGGGGCAATTGAAGTTTGTCATCATGCAAATCATGAAATCTTGTCTTCATTTTTTCTCAGGAAAAAACCTAATGGTTCTTTCAGATTTATATTGAATCTGAAACAATTCAATGAACATCTTTTCGCTCCTCACTTTAAATTAGAAGATCATAGGGTCGTTCAAAATTTATTATTCAATGGTTGCTATATGTCGACTATTGACCTCAAGGACGCCTATTTTTTAATCAGCATTTCTAAAAAAGATAGGAAATATCTAAGATTTGAATACTGTGACACCCTGTACGAATTTACCTGTTTACCTTTTGGCCTCAACTTGGCTCCGTTCATTTTTACGAAAATTTTAAAGCCAGTTGTGCAGGAGTTGAGATTGAAGGATATTTTATGTGTCATTTATCTCGATGACTTATTAATTATTGGAAATAATTCAGAAGATTGTCTCAGAAATGTCAATACTGCAAGACAATTATTATTGAGTTTGGGATTTATTATAAACAGTGACAAAAGTCATTTTACCCCATCTCAGCAATGCAGATATCTTGGTTTTGTTTTCAATACAAAAAAAATGACAATGTCCTTGCCAATCGAGAAAAAACAAAGAATTGTAAAAATGATAAATATTTTTAAAACACTTACGAATTGCAAAATAAGGCAGTTTTCTCGTCTTTCAGGGACACTAATATCGGCCTGCCCATGTTTTACATATGGCTGGCTGCACACAAAAAAATTCGAAAGGGCCAAATATCTAGCTCTTAAGAAAAAAGGAGGGAACTATGATGCAGACATGCACCTTGACCCAAACTTACAATCAGATTTTGATTGGTGGATTGACAACATACACTGTGAAAAAAAGTTCAAGAAGAATGAATACAGTATTGAGATATTTACCGACTCCTCCTCTACAGGTTGGGGCGCATTTGCAAACGGTGAAAGCACTCATGGTTTCTGGACACGTAAACAAATGAATCACCATATACATTTTTTAGAATTACTTGCTGCATTTTATGGTTTGAAATGTTTTAGTAATGATAGACAAAATTTCCATATTCTTCTCAGACTTGACAATATCACAGCCGTTTCTTACATCAACCGTATGGGTGGTGTTAAATATAAAAATTTGAATTACATTTCTTTTAAAATATGGAATTGGTGTGAAAAAAGAAAAATAACACTTTTTGCCTCGTACATCAACACTAACGATAATATTGAAGCCGATAGAGAATCGAGGTCTCTATTCGACGATAAAGAATATGCTCTCAGCCTCGAAGCCTTCGAAAAAATCGTTGAAGTATTTGGCGAACCAGAAATGGATTTATTCGCTTCCAAATTAAATGCCAAATGCAGAAAATATGCTTCCTGGCACAGAGACCCCGATTCATTCGTTATTGATGCTTTCACAATTTCCTGGAAAAATGTGTACTTTTATGCTTTCCCACCTTTTTCTTTGATTCCACGGATATTAAGTAAAATTGTTACTGAAAATGCTACAGGTATAATGGTAGTGCCATTTTGGCCAACACAACCATGGTACCCGTTTTTTAAGAAATTACTAATTTCTGATATTTTGTTCTTCAAACCTTCTGCTAAGCTATTACTATCTCCTTCCAGAAAGCCGCACCCACTGAGTTCAACCCTTACCCTGGCTGTAGGGAAGTTATGCGACAAGCTTTCCGGCTGAAAAAAGTCCCGGAATCCAGCATCCCAACAATAATTGCATCACTGAGCGAGAATACACAAAAACAATATGGCACAACTTTTTCGAAGTGGTGGAATTTTTGTAATACTGAAAAAGTGAATACGTTTCAGCCAAAGTCCACAGAATTGTTAGAATTCTTACAAAAAGAAGTCCACCAAGGCGCATCCTATACATCTATCAACACTCATCGATCATCCCTCGCTCTTTTATTCCATTTTACCGTAGAGGAAGAGAAGCTCATTAAGAGGTTCTTGAAAGGAGTATTCAGAACTAAACCTGTTTTTCCAAAATATTCATTCACGTGGGACCCGTGTAAAGTACTAAATCATCTCTCAAAAATGCACCCTTTGTCATCTCTCTCTAGAGCAGACTTGACTCTCAAGCTGACAATGTTATTATCTCTCACTTCTGCACAAAGAGTGCAAACGCTAACTAAAATTAAAACTACAAACATGCACATAAGTGAGGGCGAAAAAATTGAAATTTTAATTTCTAGTATGATTAAAACATCTGGACCGAGAAAGGAACAGCCTTTACTCGTCTTTCCTTTTTTCAAGGCCAGACCTGAGTTATGTGTAGCATCCACAATTGTCTACTACCTCAATGCCACAAAGTCCTTCAGGACAGACCAAATCAACCATGAATTACTATTAACACACAAAAAACCAATCCACCCTGCTACCCCACAAACAGTTAGTAGGTGGATTAAGACTGTTCTGAAGGACAGCGGTATTGACACGGAGGTATTTACGAGTCATTCAACAAGACACGCCTCCACCTCTGCTGCTGCAAAGGCTGGATTAAACATTGATTCCATCAGGAGAGCTGCGGGATGGACAGAAAAGTCAAACGTTTTTCAAAAGTTCTATAACAGGTACATCATTACAAAACATCACGATTTCGCGAATCAAATATTATCTTTAGTTGAGTGAGGGAAAAACTAGTATTGCGTTCAAAATTCTTTATTTTTCTCTGGTTTCCCTTCATTCTTCATTTATTGTATTATTGTATATTATATATAAGTATTATATATAAGTAAGCTATTATTGTTTACTATTCTTGGGGGTTGTTATTTCTATCGTATTACTTCCCGGAACATTTCCGTTCTTAGGGTTATCCTTATGGTTACAATGAATGTATTTTGTTTATTGAAAAATTGAAAATAAAATTATTTACCTCTCTATAGTCATTTACTTTTGTAACGACACATTTACTAATCTCTCATTGTCAACACTTTCTGTTAGATCGTTTCTCTAAACATCTACAATGTGTTATATATATTGGAGGCCAAATGTGAAATATAATTTAAGGATTAAACGACTTACCTTAAGGAAGTTCAATCCGAATTATATGAACATTTGGCCTCCAATATATATAACCAACCCACCCACCACTATTTCAGGTATTGTTTTTTTCTGTCACAACCCCTTTTACGATCTAACCACAACTGATAATGGCTAGATGAGACATATGAGTGAGTATCGACGTGAGCATGGACAAGTACGGGGGCTATAAAAGTCTTCTTTAAACGTTGTTGGCAACAAATCGCGTATAAGGATATACTACAATGTGTTATATATATTGGAGGCCAAATGTTCATATAATTCGGATTGAACTTCCTTAAGGTAAGTCGTTTAATCCTTAAATTATTGCCCCTTTTAATGAAATTACCTCTGAAGAGAAAAGGATTAATTTCATTACACCGCAATGTCTTAATAGTAAGTTCATCGTAATATTATCAATTATGGAATATAACTTTGTTTCAGGCTTACAATCATGATTTGGAAAATTCAAAACTTATTATTTCAGAAACACATATGATTAATTTGCGTAATGACAATAAAAATAATATATATGATTTATTCATTAATATCGGCTTGACCGATTTGGCTAATATTGTCCGAATAGTCCGAATAATGTTTTTGCAGAAAATGTGGATGGATCAGCATACAGAATAATTTTTTTTTCCGTTTTGTTTGTTATGGTTCTGGAACAGTTTTCAGGAAAAAAAATTCGGTACAATTTCAAAGGAAAGTCGAAAAATCTGCAAAAATTATAATTTTCATATGCACGCGCGATCATAACTGATGATAGGGACTACAGATTTGTTTGATTTTTCTTTTGGTTTTGTTCGTTATGCTTCAGTAATGGAAGTAACTATACAGGGTGTTTCATAATTGAATACTGATCCTGAAGGGCAATAATCTTTGGATGATTTTAGGAAAAATTCCTTCATATGAACATAGGTCCGTAACAGCGTCATATCTGAGATACAGGATGTTGAAATTTAACAAAAAAATCAGTTTTTCCCCAATATCTATGAAACCGCTTTGGCTTTTTTTGCAATTTTGGTACATGCCAAGTACGCATAAAAATACATTTTTCCATGATGAAGGATTTCTTAATTTTCATCAGTGGCGTCCCTGTTAGAATACCCTGTCATATTTTTCATCAAAATAATGATACGCAACTGTCTTTTTTCCAAATAAATGTTATTTTTGCAACTGTCCTTTATCTTCTCATAAAAATGGTTTCCTGTCTTTTTTTCGTCTGGAGGACGGTCGATTTTTACTCTTAGTCTTAATTTCACAATTGTGGTACCCAAAAGATCTAAACAATATTTTACTAATTTTACTATCATTAAGTTTTTGTAATGAGTATGCATACAGAAAAATACGTTTCTATTTTTAAAAACATAACTAGTTATGAACAAAAAATACCAAAATCAAATTAATTGTTCAAAATGCCCGCCTCCTGCAAGTATGCACGTTTCAGCCCTCCTTCTCATGGACTTGCGTACTCTTTCGAAGATCCATGGAGTATTCCTTATGGCTTCACTCCGTTTGAATTGGTTGACTGTACACCAAAGTTTTAAGATGTCCCCAAAGAAAATAATCGAGACTGTTTAAGCCTGGGGATCTAGCTGGCCATGACTCTTTTCCCCCACGAACTATCCAGCGATTATGGAAGTTTTGGTTTGAATATTCGCGTGCCAGAGCACTAAAATTAGCAGGTGCATAAACCACATGCGATTTCGCATTAAAATAGGAACATCTTCACACAGAATTGGCAAATTATGTTCAAGAAATCGGCGATGATTATGTCCATTTAATCTCTTAATCTCCGTGGTAAAAAAGGTCCAATTTGGTAATCTCCAATAATTCTAGCCCAGACATTCAATGAGAACTGCTCCTGGTGATGAGATTCCACGATTGCATTCGGATTTTCCTCGGCCCAAAAATGATTATTATGAAAATTTCTTATCGTGTTTTTGGTAAAACTAGCTTCGTCCATGAATAAAATGTCTCTGTCAGATAAAATATTTTCAGTAACTTCTTGGAGAAACCATTGGCAGAAATTCACTAGTAATGGAAAGTCTCGAGGAAGTGAAGCCTGAACCCGTTGAATGTGATATAATAAATAATCATGAATAATCCTCCATACCAGACTATGAGCAATACTTAAATTATTGGCAACTTGCCTCGTACTTATTTAAGGATTTTCGTCAACTGAATTTAAAACAGCTACCTCAATTGCTGGAGTTCTTGCAGTCCGATGTGCTCCTTTCAAAAGTGATGCATCGGCTCAAAACTTCCTGTTTCACATAACCTTCTGTGGGTGTTTGAAATCGTTCGAGCATCAGGAACCATTCTATTTGGGAAGCGCTCTTGATACAGTCGCCTGGCTTCATATGCGTTCCCGTTAGCAAGCCCATACAGATAATGCATGTCTGCCAATTCGGTATTTGTACAATTTACCATGTTTTTTTTAATAAACAAGTTTTTATAAAGTGAATAATATCACGTATCTAGCTAAAGAAGTGTCAAAGTTGTTTATGTTGAAAACAACGAAAGGTGTTCTTAGCATATTAGATGTTTCTAGCCCACAAGATAATCCTAATACTCTTCAACGTCTGATTTCGCCTAGTGACAAGCAAATGGACGCCACTGATGACAATAAAGAATTCCTTTATCATGGAAGAAATGTATTTTTATGCATACTTGGCATGTACCAAAATTGAAAAATAAAGGCGAAGCAGTTTCAGAGATATTGGGGAAGAACTGATTTTTTTGTTAAATTTCTACATCCTGTATCTCAGAAATGACGCTGTTACGGACCTATGTTCATATGAAGAATTTTTCCTAACATCATCCAAGGATTATCGCCCTTCAGGATCAGCATTCAATTATGAAACACCCGATCCAGGGTTAAACCGCCAAACGTTTAGGATCGGTTTTTCAGGAGAAAAAGGACCTTTTTTCTCATAAGAATGTGTTCTAACTTGCTTCGTTTTCAAAATATAGAGTGTTCAACGTTTTTAGAAAAAATAAATTTTTCATCAATTATTTAAAAACATTTTGCTGATTTTGATAAAAACTGGGATGCCTGTTTGCGGTAATAGAAGCCTTCTTTTAAAGTACTTATAATGAAAATTTCAATTACAGTTACAATTTTTTTGGCTATTTAATTTTTTTCGTATCTCACTTAATTTTTGAAAAACAATTTAAAAAGTATCTAAGTAATTGACAATAGGACGATTTTTTAGGAAACGGCATAACAAAAATTAACAAAACTGCTCAAAATAACTACCATTTTTTTTCGATGCAAAGTTCGCACCTGCGAATGACAGATTCTGCAGCTGCACGGTGTGATCTCTGGTGCTGCTTGAACAATTTTTTTCCTGAGAGTACCTCCGTCGTTGATGGGCTCAGCATAAACTTTGGTTTTCATTGCACCCTAAACAAAAATCCATAGGGATTGAGTCAGGAGAGCTCGCAGTTCAAGGAACTTTAACACCCTGTATCTCGAAAACGATGCATGTTAGGACACATGATTATGGGAAACAAAAATCTTATTTTTTCTTGAAAAACCGATTCTGAACCTTTGACGGTTTAACCCTGGGTCACCCTGTAGAGTGAAAGATTTCAGGGTTGAAAGAATAATGATAAATATTGCTTTTCAATATATCCTCATATCACCATGATGCAACGACATTCCCATTATTTTGATAACATGTAATCCATCAGAACGATGAAATGCCAATCTGATTATCTAAATCTATGAATCAAAAGTGTCGCACCTATAAAATAAATAGAGATATTCTAGAAAACCAAACTGTTTGGGAATTAAAGAAATGTAACATAATCTTAAGATAACTCTGTAGAACCAATACATAACAATAACCATTTTTCATTATAAAAAGATTATTCCTCCAGTATCTTCACTTCGAAATTTTGAATAACCAAAATTCGCAGAACCGAACCATACAAGAAAATAATTCTGTAATAACATCAAAAGACAAAATACGTGAAAATGAGAAGACTATTATTGGATCAAACCAGCGAATATGTCAACACAATATTTTGTGAAAATGATAAAATATCTTAACAGAATATCGTAAAGTCTGCGAAGCGTCATAATCGAATGACAAAGAATTGAAATCGTCGAATCCTACATCACAATATCTGAAATTGATAAATTGAAAGCCATCAGAAGTATAAATGATAGAACCGAAATGTACATAACCAAAAACGATCAGAAATTGGAGAGGGGGTAGCGGATTTCTCTATTATCTCAGAGATTACCCAACGTGCGGTCAATATGAATTATTTTTTGATTTCTGTTCAACTGTCAACTTTTTGGATAACATCCATAAAGTTTACATTCCCTGTCTCTTCCGACGTTCTCGCAATTCGCTATTCAAAATATTTTTTCAGCTTTGGTATTCATTGGAAATAATGGGTATGAACAAAAATGTTAAAATGAAATACATATCGACAACTTGTGTTGGTATTAACGGCGCCCGACAGGTATCAAATCATCATTCGTAATAAAATGATCTTTTTTTAAACATAGCACATGCATTGTGAGTAACAACAGTAAAGTTGTACTTTCCCAAAATTTTAAAGCTGAAATTAGTGATTTGAATTTATCCATAATTTTCAAATATAAAAAAATCTGGTTTCAAAAAGTGACAAGTGATATAAAGTTGTATTCAGAATGTCATATGGAGACAAAAGAAGTGAACATATACTGGGTTTCCCATTTTAAAATCGAAAGTTTATGTCACTCTCAGTGAACTTGTACCATCAGTACTCTATGGTGTACCATCAGGGCAATCTTTATTTTTAAATATTGGAGAATATGATCGATATACAAAGGGGGGAAAGCAAAAGGGGTTACATACTTCCGGAAAGAAATTTTTGACATCAAGAAAGTTCAAATATCCAAAGCTGTTACAAAGTTGAAATATTTTCTGGGAATGGTGAATTTCCAAGCGCTTCATAAATAATTAATCCAATGTACAATCTTTTTGAAAAAGGTTCGAATTGGGTTTGGTCTTCAGATTGCATTGAAGGTCTTAAAAATGCCATAAATATGTTACAATCATCATGGATATTGACTCCTTTCGATTCTGGAAAAAAATTCAAGTTGATGGTGGATGCGACACAATTTGCTTAAGGTGCTACGTTGAGTCATCTATTCGACGACAAATCAGCAAAACCAATTGCTTCTGAATCTCGTTTGCAAAATTCTTCCGGAGTGGGTTATTTCCGAAACTGTTATCATTAAATTTATGGTCAATATTTTTATTTATGTACCGACCATAAACCTCTGCCAGCCATTCTTGGAGAAATAAAGGTTTACCACTTTTTCTAGCAAACCGATTGCACCTGTGGGGTCACCCAGGCGGCCCGGGTTCAATCCCAACGCCTGTCACGGAGCTGAAGTTCGGATTCCACTTTTATTAAACTGTAGCTCCTGGATCTCCCTTGCTCACACAAGCTCTGCTTTTAATGGATTTTCTCCGAAAACCTGGTTAAGTTTCGTGAAAACAAATTTTTTTCACACAATTTCAGATCTGAATTATGACAAAAATACTTGCCAGATGAAGTGGGACAGCCAAAAAATTGTCTAATTTTGACTAGCTATAAGTTGGACATTTCTTGGACAATGTTGGATTTTCTATCAAAGTTGAAAAGCGTCATCTTTGGTCTATCCTTCAATGGCGTCAGGATTCTTTTTTTTGCAATTTGTTCTCTTTGTACAGGGTGAGAATTTAGAGCCGGAAATATTTTGAATTTTTGTTCAATAATTTGGGAAATGTGAGGAACCCTAGAATATTTTTTTACATGTTGGGTAAATTGTTGTGCCGATATCTCGAGATATCTTTGAAATATTTGTGATAAATTGCGTTGCTATGGAAATATCGCCATTTTATGAAATTATGTTTTTATTTTCAAACTGTGGCCTTTTTTAGTTAAACAATAACAGCCACCATCTAAACTGCAGCAAGGGATATTTCTACTGAAGATAATTAACACCAGTGGCGCGCAAAAAGAGGTTTATGATATTTAGAAACAAAAATTCGTTTGTATTGAAAAAATTCAACAGTTTTATTATTCGTTACAGTTAAAAAGGTGGCTCACCTTCAATTAGCATGATGTTGACAAATTCAGAGGCGTACAAAAGGGGATTCTGTAATGTAGACAAATTGAAATTCCAGTTTCAGTATTTTTTTTTTTTTTCATCTACTACAAGGTGCATACATGTAATTGATTTTTTTTAATGAATTCATCGGCGTACAAAAAAGGATCCTCATGTTGACGTACATATGTTGACGTTGATGTATATATGTTGACGTATCCTAGCGACTGCAGAACTTTTTCGGATGGCCCGAGAAAGTGCTCGTTAATCCTTAGCTCGCACAAGTTGCGATTTCTGAGGGCTGCCGTTCGTAAGGGGACGACAGCTGGTTAACGGAAAAAAATAAGAGAACGTTATTTAAAAAACTAGAAAGAAACCCTAAATATTTATGAAACAAGAATATTAATCCTATTCAGTAAGGCGTTGGCCCCCCTCTAGCCTGAATAACTGCCTGGCAACGACTTGGCACGCCCGAAATCAATTCGTTGATTAGTTCTATAGGAACTGCCTCCTAGAGGTCCAGAATCATCTCGAGATCGTCAAGAGTTTCTGGCTGACGTTCCCTCCGGGAAGACTCCAAGTTCATCCAATTCCAAACGTGCTCAATAGGATTCGAGTCTGGAAATCTGGGAGGCAATTCACTACGATTAACATTTTTGATCACTAATACTGCCCGATGAGGCCGAGCGTTATCTCCCACAAGAACTATATCTTTGCCATAATTTCGAGCATGCGGAAAAACTTCCTGAATCAGACATTCATTCAGGTAGAATCTGCTGTTAGCATCGCCTCGAAAAACCATAAGAGTTGTCTTTCCGTTGTGTAGAATACCGCCCCGAACTGTCACTCTTCCACCACCAAATGCAACTTGGGAACGTATGTTTTCTTCTAAGAAACCTTCTGCCCGTCTCCAAGTTAACAAACGGCCGTCGGAATTATACAGGTTGAAACGACATTCGTCAGCGAAAAGACAGTCTCTCCAACGAAGATGCCAATGCATGTGTTTTTCGGACCATCTTCTTCTGTTCGCCTGGTGAGTATTTGTTAAAAGTGGGCATTTTGCCCTACGACGAGCATTTAAACCCAAGTGATGTAGGCGCTCTCTGAAAGTGTTTGCTGAAACATTCAACTGCAGGTGCTCTCGGATTCTTTTGGCGGTCCAAACCCTATTTCGGAATGCAGTGCGTACTATTGCTCGGTCCTGACGGGGATTTGTTATTTTTCGACTTCCTCCACCGTGTCGGTAAGCAACAGTACCGATGTTAGCTTCTTTTTGCAAATCTCTTTCTACAGATGATTTCTTGACCTCAAGTAAGTCGGCAATCTCTCTTATTGTATAATTTCTTTGCCACAATCTTAAAATTTTCACCAAATCTACACTGATAAGTCGTGGCATTTAGACGATAACAATAATTGATATTCGTTTTGACTTAAAATGCAATCTAATTTCAAAACCTCATTTCCTTGGTGACATTTTTATGTATATTTACATGCAAAAAAAAAGTTTTGGAATTTAGATTGCCTTATTTTCAAGTCGAAAAAAATTTCGCGACTTTCCAATGCAGAATTGATAAATATAGAAGTTACCAAAGGTACCTACTACTGCTAACTGACACTACCAGTAGGCCCATACATGGTCAAAACATTTTCAAACATTTTTATAATTATTATAATTAAACTAGAAGTTTTTCAATAAAATCGAAATTTCGTTTCTAAGTTTCATAAACCACTTTTTGTGCATCAATGGAGTTTATTATCTTCAGCAGAAATATCCCTTGTTGCAGTTTAGATGGTGGCTGCTAATGTTTAACTAAAAATTGCCTCACTTTAAAATAAATACGGAATTTCATAAAATGGAGATATTTCCATAGCAATGTGATTTATCAAAAATATTTCAACGATGTCTCGAGGTATCGGCCCAACAATTCAACCAACATCTAAAAAAAAATTCTAGTATCCCTCACATTTCCCAAATTATTGGTCAAAAATTTGAAATGTTCATTAGCTTTAAATTCTCACCCTGTACAAAGAGAACGAATTGCAAAAAAGAAACCTGACGCCAATTAGCATAGTCCAAGGATGACGCTTTCCACCTTTGGTTGAAAATTCACCATCGGCCAAGAAATGTTCAAGTCAAAATTAGGCAATTTTTTGGCTGTCCCACTTCATCTGACCAGTAGTTTATTTGATATGAAGTCGTGGAGTAATACAGTCGATTCCTTATAGTAAACACCACAGAAAACCGTGTGATTGGAAGGTAGTTATATCACGACTTCAATAACAATAACAAGATTCGGATAAATTTTGGTAACATTTCTGCTACCATTTTAACTCGGATCCGATAACGCAAAATCTTCAATGTCGGAAAAGTTCCAAAATTGTTTGTTGGATAGTGGACTAATGGAGTTTTTTCGTCGAACGGCTTTATGGAAAACTTCCTTGTTTTAGAATTGACTCTGACATCTCGTAAACTCTTTTGGACTTTATCCAAGTTCAAGCTCAGATCCAGCATTTAATTTTCAATAACTTTTCTTGTTATGTGCAGTATCATTTTGGTTTTCCAACTTACTGATTGTTTTTCTTCATTTTGTCGATTCTTTACTCAATTCCGCCTTTGATTTTATCAGCGATTGTTTGCTTCTTTTTGTCCATTTCTGTCTCGATTTCATCTTTAATTTCATTGATCTCTGTCTCAAAGGTTCCCATTCTTTCTTTTAATCAATTCGTCACAACACACTTATAAACCTGTATTTCCTAGGAATTTTTCTTCCAGAATCTTCAAATTTCCTAGCAGTCTTCTGATTTTTGTTGTAGTTCATCTTTCAAGGATCTGGTATTTTATCGAACTCAAGTCAATTCCAGAAACTCCTACTAAAACTATTTCGGGGTCTTCACCCTCTTGAATTAGACCATCTGAGTCTTTTCTGGATTTCTGACATCTTACTAGTTGTTTCGATTTCCCTTTCCCAATTCCTGGTTCAATTTCGCGACCTTTAAGTCCTCAAGGCGAACTTTCCTCGGAAACATTTTGTCTTTGCACGAGATTCATCCAAAAGGTTATATGTCGAGAGATAATTTCTGTTGGAGCCCGACAACTGTTCAACTCGCGAACACTTATTTGGTTAACGGGTCTCCAGTCACACTTTTTCCAAACTGAAACTGTCTGTGTTCGGCTGTAACTATAACTGCTCCTCTCTGATTATGGCTTTCTATTTATATCCATGTAGGTTTCTCTTCTGGTACATTGGCGATTTTCCAGAAAATACGAGAGAGGCTACTCATACCGTTATTTATAATAGCTAAGTTGAAATATCCGCGCTTCAAGAGTCGTGACTCATATATTTCGCTTTTTTGCCAGTGCTGGCTCAGGCTCGTTACAATATTTTCAAGCATTTCTTGACATACCTTTTTGGGAATTTAAACCTTCCACTGTCTGAAAATGAAAAAATGATAATTCAAAAAATTCTGTACAAGTGTAGAGGGGCAATTATCAATTTGCCCCGATCAGTTATTTGGCAGTTTTCATTTGACTTTGTCAAAACAAATCCTTTCATATCCAAGCTGGTGAAAATAGAATTTTTAGCAAGTCTTCATCCTTCGAGTTTTGATAAAGGAGACAGATTTAGTCTCAGAAACGTCAACATTTTCGAAAAAGAGAAGTACTTTTAGTCAATTTAAATTTTTTCTCGTCATGCAGGCAAATTTAGTATTCGATACGTTACTGACGAAATTAATAAACTGTTTCCAAGACAAAAGTCTTCTAAACGCAGTAACTGATCAGGGCAAATTGATTATTGCCCCTCTACACTTTTACAGATTTCTTTGAATTAACATTTTTTCATTTTCAGACTGTGGAAGGTTAAAGTTTCCAAAAAGGTATGTCAAGAAACGAATATCCTCCACAAAAACAAACTTTCATTCGAAATTTTCAAGCATATTCCACCAGCCGTTACCGTAAATGGGTGTTAGGAAACTTTACTTGAGTGAGAAATATTATTCAAATTTTTTCTACTAAAATGAAACATCAATAATAAAATACAGATTTCTACAAAAATTATTGAAACAAGTATTAGTCGATCGAATTGACTTCCATTGTTTGAAGTTCACACTGTGTATACTGATATGGCTAAGGCGTTTGACAGAGTTAACCACTATGTCCTATTACAAAAATTAAAATCATATTCATTTCAAGAAAATGTCATCCGATTTCTGGAATTCCTATCTCACACATCGTACAAACGTAGTCAACTTCATCAATTTCCAGTCAAATAACTTTTGTTAATAATTCAGGGGTGCCACAAAGGTCCATACTGGGTCCACTGTTGTTTGTAATGTTTGTAAATGATATATCTGATCACATCAAGCATGCCAACTTCTTATTGTATGCAGATGATCTGAAAATGTACAGGAAGATTAGCTCTGAAGAAGACATATTAAGCGATATTGCTTCTGTTACTAAATACTGCAAAGCGAACGATCTCACACTAAACGAATCAAAATGTAAGGCAATGTCCTTTACGAGAAAAAGGAATCACTTACTCTCAGATTACTCCATAAATAGAGTTGCGATAGAGGTAGTTAAGGAAATGAAAGATCTTGGGGTGATATTTTCGAGAGAGGGCAGGAGTTCACCTGGGAAACTTGTATTACATTATATAACACATACCTTCGTTCCAAATTGGAATACGCCAGTGTCATATGGAGTCCACAAACTGTAATACATTCTGAAACAATCAAACGAGTACAGAAAAAGTTTCTGAGATCAATGCATTTTAAAAAATACAGTGTGTACCCATTTAAGGTTTCATATGAAAAACAAAGGAAGGACTTCACCATGACCTGTTTGAGCAGACGAAGAGAAAATGCACAAATTATTTTTATCTCCAATGTTTTACAAGGTGAAATTTCTATACCTGATATCCTAAACAAAATCAATATAAACGTACCTGACATAAGACTGCGACGTAGAGAAACCACTTTTAAAATATTTAATATAGGTTCACCAATTGAATACTGCATGATTGCTGCAAATAAGTTGATACAAAACAGTGACAATAACATAGATTTCTTCAATATGAAGAAAACTCAAATACTAGCAATATTAAAAGAATAGTCACTCAGTCATTCATTTATTTTTTTATATAAGTTGACTATGAATTGTGATATTCTGATTTGAGAACTATAATCTATACTCCATGGTTGTTTAAAATCTAATTGTACTAATTGTATTTTATGTCTAGTTTTATAAGTTGACCATATCTAAATTTAATTTTAAATTATGTAATATTATATCATTTACAATATTCATACTTATATATCTAAACTGTATACATGTAACAAGTCTATCTGTTTGTATGCAGTATGAATAAATAAATAAATAAATAAAAACCAAATCATCCCCTTGTCATAACAACCTGAGTGTGTATATTTTTCGAAGTCTGACTCTATTTAACCTCTGACACTCAATGTATGTTCTTGAAATTTTAGGTTTTTGCAAGAACTCTAACGTGAGTACGTTCTCCGAAACTGCATCAGAGAAAAAATTCCAGTGTCGTGAGATCTGGCGACCTAGCAGGCCTTCATACCCCCGTGTAGTACTCAACGTGTTCATGATGAAAATGGATAATGCTTCAAATGGTTGGATATGACAAATAACAAAAAAAAGTTGACACGTTAGTGTTTGAAAGATGACAGTATGTGGATAGTTGCTATTTTAGTGCTATTTATAAACCATTCAAAATCTGTATGCGGTATGTTATTGTTTTTCCTTCAAATGAGAGTGTTACAGGGCCGCCAATAGCCAATCGCCAGGTATACCAAAAACGAGTCACGAATAATATCAACACTCATTTCAAAAAGCTACACTAAATAATTTGTTCAAGTAAATTGTCAACCCCTGTACAGTTGTTCTGTCTCAGAAACTCCGGCACGTACGTAGCGTGGAACTTTTCGAGAAAGTAATACATTTTCGTGTCGATTTGATGGGTTTTATCCATTCTCCACGTTTTCCCGGGAAAAGAAAGGCCACCTCGGATAATATTTCTAACAATTTATGTGGCCATGTTATTACCAATAGTCGTATTATTTACTTTTGGAGCAATTTATCATGTTAAAGGATATGGGAACGGATATCGCGTAGAGTCCGCAGCTTGCGGCAGTATATGGGATATAAAAAGAGAATCCATGTCGATAGCTGTGATGTGGGTGTTGGCCTATATCCCGGCCAGCCACGATCTCCTGGCTGATTTACGGCTGGCGCGGAGAGTGGTCGCTCGTTCAAGCTTGTTTTTCACCAAAACCGTTGAACTACAAATTTATTCATGAGTAGTCACGACTTTTGCGGATACTTCGGAAGATTTATTAATGGGTTCAACTAATTTGCGGGAGACTTATACTGTATCGTTGATTGAATTATCTGCATTTCATCGCGGGCTCTAGCAAACTTAAGTGGAATTACGGATTTGGTAAACGTAGGCCGAAAAGGATCCCAACATATTATACAGGGTGATTCGGCTAGGTATTCGCGGCCCAACTCTCATGTTTAAAAAATAAACCATAAATTACCTCACACAGTTTCGCACTGACAGATTCCAGTTATGCTCTTTTTCAAATTCGATTTCATACTATTTTTCTCTACTATAATTGCTGTCTTTCGTAGTTCAACCGTACACATTTTCATCGTTACTTCTTCGAATAGTACGGTTGTGAAATGGACTGCTAGGTCGCCAGATCTTGCCCCACTGGTCATATTTTTCCGGTCCTATCTCGAAGAACGTGTTTACGTTAGAGTCCTTGCAAGTATCGGAGTTCTCTTGAGAAGAATAGGTACCAAAAATTCAGTGTCAGAGATTGGAGAGTTTGTCTTCTCAGAATATACATTGATTGATATTTTTAAACTTCAAATATAGGATTGATAAAGAAAAATACTATTACAGAAACACAATACAACAAATGAATGAAATACATTGTTAAAATATACAGGGTGTTTCTTAAGTACGTGTAGAAAATTCAGGAGCGTGTTGCTGACACCAAAATAAGAAGAAAAAATCCAATAAACATATGTCCGCAAATTATTCTTTTCTGAGATACAGAGTGTCAAAGTTTAATTATTATATTTATTTTTTTGTGAATGAATGCCAAATTATTTGCGATATTCGAGTAAAGTTTGGTATCTGGGATGACTTTTCAATTTTGTTTTAGTTGTGAAAAAATTAATTTCTAATTGAATTTATTTTGAATAAAAATATCTTGTCATTCAAAATCACTTGCATCGATTAATTCAAATCTCAATAACTCGAAAACAGTTGCTGGCAGTAACCTCTATCAAGAATAAATTTTTTACACATACTAAATAATAAATATTCCCAGATACCAAACTTTGCCCAAATATCAAAATTATTTTGAAATTAGTCACAAAAAATAACAATAAGAATTCAACTTTGACACTCTGTATCTCAGAAACGAATAACTTGTGGACATTTATGTTTGTGGGAACTTTTATGTCAGCAATACGCTCCTAAATTTTCTACACGTACTTAAGAAACACGCTGTATATAAGATTGAGATGAAAAAAATACTAGAAATAACAATTCAATACAGTAACTGATTTAATTCAGCTGAAAATTCATAATAAAATACAACTACATTTATAACAATTCACAGATATTTAAAAAAATGTTCTTAAAAGCCACAAGTATATCACGTGGTTCGATGTCATTTGGAAAAAAATTGTATTCGACTAGACCTCATATGAATAATGGGTTCATACCTTTACTGGTATTAGATCTATCTACATGAAATTGTTTGCACTTCTAGTACAGTATTCATGAACCTCATGAACGAAATTGATTAACTGTTTGAAATAAGTTGGCATGGAACCTTTGACAATTTTAAAAATGAAGATCAATACTGAGAAAGTCAACCTTTTAGTTACTGATTGCCACTGTAAATTTTCCAGCATATGGATTATAATGGTATATCTATTACATTTCTGGATTATTCCCATTCCATAAGTTTTTGAAGAGAAGCTTTACTGTTATTGTCAGATAGAAAAAGTATTGTAGAACAGTAATCGAAATGTGGTTTAATGATACTATTATAAAATGTCAATCTAGCTTTCATTGATATCTGAACAGCTATTTTTGAGAAGACAAAGAGTTTTTCAGAATTTTTTTCTGTATTGTTATAAAGTGTTCTTTGAAACCTGAATTTTCAACCAATACAACTCCCATGTATTTGAATTGTTTTACAATTTCTATTTTACATGCGTTAAAATGATTTTCAATCTGCACAAATTTCGATGTAGTTCCAGTCGCCATTTTGTCACATGCTCTGCCTGAATAAAACTATGACACTAATCAACTAAGTAATATTTTTATGAACATTTGGTAGATGATATAAGTTAGGCAATAAATAATATAGGTAAAAATAACGAGAAAAAGTATATAAAGAAATAAACTGAAACTATGAGAAACTAAAAAAGTAATTGAGGATTATAGAGTTCAGAACAATGCAGTATACTAGCTTTCTGCAGAATAATTTAGTAAATGTGAATAATTCTGATAGACCTTGGGGTGAAATTGTATATTTCAGGGCCAACACATTCCATCGAATTCTTACAGAACGGTAGAATTTGAACGTGAAATTTAAAAAAAAATTCTGAGTCTGGGAAACTTGAAGTGGAATTTTATTTTTGCATATGAATATTGCTATATTGAAAATATATAAATATGTCAAATCAAGCATTTCACTTTCTATGAAGAGTTGTTTGGTGGAGAATCTCAGCCTTTTCCTAAGTATTACTTTCTAAATCCATGTGAGCCTTTCCCTTCGTATAACTTTCCAATTACATTTCATTATAACTTTCAAAAAATCTGTTTGTGCCTTATATGTTCATTCTACTGAGGATTTGTAGGCAAACTTTTCCCTATCCCCTAGTTTATAAATGCAAACTAGTTTTCTTAGTTTGCTATTCGAATATTCTGGATGGTTATCCCATCTGAGCGTTTCATTGATGATGACTCCCAGATATTTAATTTCTGTAGCGTTCTTAATTGTGTTTTTAGAACCATTGGGTTGTGTTTTTGAAATGTTTCTGAATGAAACGAATTCAGTTTATCTCTTATTCAAGCTCAGGAGATTACAGTCCATCCATGATTTGGATTTGTATTGTTTTGTTGTTTGTTGTTTTTTCCGGTAACCAGCTGTCGTCCCCTTACGAACGGCAGTCCTAGAAGTCGAAACATGTGCGAGCTAGGATTAACAAAGTCTTGTCTTTTTACGTGCGATTCCTAGCACTTTCTCGGGCCATCAGAAAAAGTTCTGCAGTCGCTAGGGTTTGAACCTTTGACTGGCAGCCAAATGTGATTGAAACAATGTCGCGTTAACCACTCGGCTACCTGGCCCCATTCGGCTACCTGTATAAACCTGCTATTGCTTTTTTCGTAATATTTCGCCAATTTGTTTCATGAAATAGGAGAACTGCATCGTCAGCATATGAAATAATGTCTCCACCCATTTCCATAATAATAATATTCAACATATCATCGATATACATCAAGAATTATTTGGAACCGAAGACAGTTCCCTGGGGAAGACCATAATATTTGAGGGTACTGTTTTATATAGCGTTCCTGCATGAGTGCCTGTGTGTGAAGTTCACACAGATGATATTCATCCATTATTTTTTTCAGGGATTATTTGAATAAGGTGTTTATTTTTCCATTCGGATGCTGGTCCTTTCACCAGCTGCACCTCAGCCTCTTGGGCTTTTTGTGCTTTTTAGTTGGTTTCACAGCACCCACTTCGTAACTCTAGTCCCCTGTACCAGTCTGTACAGGATCTTCACCGGTTGACTGTTGTATTCTTCGGGAGATATCCGGGGTTTCCCGAATAATGCATGTCTCTTGCGGTCTAATGCCTCGCATTCTGACAGTACGTGTTTGGCTGTTTCTGACCCTTTACCACATTGTCTGCAGGAAACTTCTCCGTTGTAAAACCACATTTTGTGAAAGTGTTTTCTCATTGGGCTGTGACCAGTTAGAAGGCTCGTTATAGTTTTAACTTGATTCCTGCTCATCTTGAGTAGTTCCTCAGTTTTGTGTTCTGACGGTTCTTTAATCTTTATTTTCCCGTGGTGCATGAGAGGGGCTTCGTTCCACCTCTCCCTTTGTTTTCGTTCGATCCATTCCCAAATGCATCCTCGAATGTCGGATTTAGTAGTCCCGAGTGCGGGTTTTGGGCCAATATAAGGAGTTGATGAACCGTTTCTGGCTAGTTCATCAGCTTTTTCGTTGCCCTCGATGCCACAGTGTCCTGGAACCCACATCAAAGTTGATTTGTTGTGTTCTGAGAGGACACTGAGTTCTTCTCGGCATTCCCATACCAGTCTTGATGTCACCTTCGGGTTCATAAGAGCCTTCAGTGACGCCTGGCTGTCAGAGCATATTTTGATTCTTGCATTACGCATTTCCGTCATATTGATTTCTCTCGCGCATTGCAAGATAGCGTACATCTCTGCCTGGAATACGGAGGTGTTTGTTCCTAGTGAGACGCTTATTTGGGAGTTTCTCCCCTCACTGTATATTCCAGCACCAGTTCCTTCGCTGGTTTTGGATCCGTCCGTGTACCAGATCCTCTCTACAGGTTTGCCCCTGATGTTGTCATCTTACCATTCCCTTCGATCTTGTATGATAACCTCGAATTTAATGTTGAAGAAGTATCTAGGAGTCATGTGATCCGTTGGTTCCATTTTAAGAATGTTGCCTCCCACTATATCCTTTATCTTGTTGTGACCCGATCTATTGTTCGATTTTTGTTGCCTTAGAAGTCTCATTCTTGCCTCTCCCATAATTGTTATATCAATCGGTGGGAGGTCTAACAGTGCTTCCATGACTAATGTTGGTGTTGTTTCCATAGCTACCGTTATGTTAAAGCATGCAAATCTTTGTACTGCGGCCGTTTTTTGTGTGGTCTTTGTCCACCATACCAAAGGTGCATATGTGATCATGGGTTTCACCACAATGTTGTATATCCAATACATCATTTACCTCGAATTAACAGCAGAAATGCTAACTTTGTTTACCTTCCCACTCCAAGAACGAATATATTTGCCATATCGCCTCTGTATGCAATTTGTAGTAAATTTGATAAGCTCAGTATAGAAACCGATTTATTCAACCACTGCATAAATTCGTTTAAAACGTTAGTAAAGAGTATTCTACAAATCAGAAATAACAATCGGTAATTGTTTTAGTTTTTTTTCTTTTTTAGTCTGTATCTCTCACTATTATATACTATTTATTGCATTAATATTAGGAGCCTGTAATATGTTATAATAAGCATATATCTTGATTTTATTAATATAATTTCAGTTTTATGTAATTTAATTGACTATTTTATATTTTTAACTCTAGCTGTCCTGTAATTGGGGCTTTGACCCTGTTTGGACAATAAATGTCTTTTTTTTAATCATTTTGGGATTTAGCCTCCATGTTTTTCCGTGTGCACGTCTGACTATCAGCAGCGTCGCCTCGGCTTTCTTCTTTACTTTTGCCAGTTGTTGGTTCCATGTGAGAATATGGTGTTTGGAATTGTAAGCGTTATTTATTTCTGTCTTAGGGGAATTTACTGATGATAAATCACGGTACGCGAATATTTTACTTAGGGAGTAACTTCACTTTTGACCTTCCTCTGATGTCCTACAATTTACGTCCGAGGACTCGCAGACAAACAAAAGTTCAACCAACTTCATGTGTACTTCACCCCGCTGAAAATTTCACGCGTTTTATATCCAACCAAGCTCTTGATTGTTCTCTGTTTGAGAAACATCCTGCCTTACAACTGCGCCTATAAATGGTACATCTTCTGTTGAAAATAATTTTTCTTTCGGCTCTAGTTTGGAGAGCCCCACAGTCAATAGAAACCGTTGTGTTTCACTACGCGTGGCCGCCAAAAAAGGCAGGCCCCAAGCACTCTTCCCGAAGTGGTTGTTGAATCGCGTCGCGTCGAAAATAACACCACAGAATCTAGTTACCATCTGGATTCTCAAAAAGCGGTTAATTTAAATTCTCTTGCATCTCCTAGGTTGAACCCTGCGCATTGTAGTATGGATTGTGTGAATGTGGATAAAAGTCACGTTGTGGGCTGTCCTAATGAAGACAATGATGATGAATCTCAAGGCAATTTTTCTGTTGATCAGAATGCAAGACATGATCTGAGTCTGAGAGAAATTTCAGCTCAAAATTTTGATAACAGGCCTTTGAGGGCCTTTCCTAGGTTTTTGACTTTCGGCGGTCAACCCGCTGGGGAATTTCAAACCCCGAAAAATACCGGCACTCCATGCCGAATTGTGGAAGCTTTTCAGAATTCAGAACGTATTCGTTACTTTCAGGGAACTCCAGTCCACTCGAAATTTCTACAGACTTGCAAATAGATTCAAGAATGAACGAAGCGAGAATGTTCGAACGAAGTCGCTCCCGGAATCCTGACAATATTTCCATAATATCGGGTCTCAATGTCTCTCGAGCTAGAGCCGGGAGTAGCCTTGAAGGGGGCCCACATCCACGCGAAAACGTTCATCAAACGGCCCGCACGAATAGTGAAATCGTTGCTTTTCGGCAAGTGATGTATGGTGAGGAACATGAGGAATGAAAGTGGTTTGTGGAATTCATACAAATGAAAAAGGCTCTAGAAAACCACCAAACATAAGTACAGCTTCCATCCTCTCCTCCTCTTCGGGCTAATGCCTATTTTTCAAGACATGACCCCTATTTTTCAAGACAAAAGCACTCCATTCATTGTTTGGATTCATTAAAATGAACACTGAGGTATGTGTGCAATGTTATCTCTAGTTTGCAGAGAACACTCCAAGTCAAATTTTCATGAAAAAATATTGTTGATACTAAGCATAAAGACCATAATTTCAATAATGAAAAATAGATTTAATAATGATCAAGTCTTCTGATTCAACCTATACAAAAGGAAACTTCGTCGGCAAGTATCCAACGGAAAACAACTACTGCCTCCTGCAACCGTTGAGTTATTTCTGTTGGATTCTTGGAAAACTATTCTACAAGAACTACTCTTTCAGTACCATAGCTGAAATTATTTATCGATTGAAATGGGAGAATACTTACATACCAGTGTCATGGTTCTTGCCATTCAGCGAATGGTAGTTCTCCTAATTATTATATATGATATAAATTATTGTGTAATTGGATTTTCCCCTATCAGACAATGAATGGATTTAATAATGATCAAGTCTTCTGATTCAACCTATACAAAAGGAAACTTCGTCGGGAAGTATCCAACATAAAACAACTACTGCCTTCTGCAAACGTTGAGTTATATCTGTTGGATTCTTGGAAAACTATTCTACAAGAACTACTCTTTCAGTACCATAGCTGAAATTATTTATCGATTGAAATGGGAGAATACTTACATACCAGTGTCATGGTTCTTGCCATTCAGCGAATGGTAGTTCTCTTAATTATTACATATGATATAAATCATCGTGTAATTGTATTTTTCCCTGTTAGACAATGAATGGCTTTCATTATCTTCATTTCTCCAGGTTTTTGGTTCGACGACACTGATGGTTTGTTTTCTTGGAAAGTAATCTATGATGCGATGCAGGATAATTCCTTTTAATTTGGATTTTTTTCAGTATTCTTTAGAACAACAACCCCGAATTCGCCTGGAACTGAGAACTATCAAGAAATAAAGAGCTTTCCAATGATGTATCATACAAGGGAGTTGCTATTTCAACTTTTGAATTGGGCGTTGATAGCGAAAGATTCGAAGTTTGCTCATATGTTGTTTTGGCTCCCCCAATCACGTCTTGAAACTGGTTTGGGTATCTCTTTATATCTTTTTTCATATTCCAAATATTCGCACAGGCAACTTTTGAATTTGACATACTGTATAGTATGTTATCCTAAGCGTGACCCCATATGGTTTTAAATTATTATCAGAGGCAAAAAAAAATCTAGTGGCCATGTCACAAAATGTAAAAACAGGAATTTGTAAAGAATACCATCGAATTTCTTCAAAATTTCTGAGAATTTAAAGTTTCGGTGACAACAAGTGAGTTCTTTTTGTTTGAAAGTGGTTGACAATGTTTCACTTTGAGTAAGGTTATTCTGGACTTTCATTGTCTAAAAAAAGCGAATTGGGTCGAAATACAAAATACGGACATGTTTCAAGTCAGGTAACACTATTCGCAGCCATCTCACAAAGACCAGACCACGTAACGCTGACATTGACTCCAAAAACTGCATTTACCGCATCCCTTGTGAATGCGGCGAAGCTTATCTTGGAGAAACTAAGAGACCACTTAGCGTTAGACTCGCTGAACACATGAGAAACACTCAACGAGGAGAAACATCAAAGTCAGGAATAGCGGATCATGTCTGGACGACCCAACACAACATAAAAGGACTGAAGCCGAAGTCATCCATAAAGAAGAGGGCTGGTATAGAAGGAAGTTTAAAGAGAGTGCATATATTATGAACAACAAAGTCTTTAGTCAAGCTAGCATAGAAATCCGTAATGTGTGGAAACCCTTAATTAGTGGCATGGATCAATTGAAATTGCGATAAGAATTAACAATGCTGTACCGGAGGGACCTGGCACAGTAATTGACAAGCTTACCTGAATACCGCCAAATTACCCCTAGGCTAATGACACAAAATTATCCACAGCCTATATAAGAAGTATCCTTGAGATTGTCGCATTATACACTTGATAACGACTGTAGATTTTAACAGTTGAAACGTCGTGATTAAAAATTGCAGATAATTGAATTTTTCTTTGTTCTTTTTTAGACAATGAAAGTCCAGAATAACCTTACTCAAAGTGAGTTCTTATTTAGTTTACGTTGTATTTGAGCTGATCAATAACGTGTGAGTACTTCTCATCCGAAAAATTCAAATGCGTTACAATATCTGGCTGACTGAAAAATAAAGTGATTCTGACAAACTAAAGATTTCTTTTTCTATCAGAACCGGTTTCCGAAGACGACCCGGAAAAGCATCGCAGAACAAAGGAGGGCGATATTCTCGAATGGGTAAGAGGCTTCGATAGCATTTATTTTCAAATCAAGAGATAGGAGTACGGATTACATTGGATTAAGAGTGGAATCGCCTAGGCAACAGTCGAATGTATTCACCTCAATAAATGAGATAACTCTCGTTGGTTCAGGCCTGAGGACTGATCCTTGATGTCATTCTCTTTATATTGCGTGATTACAATCCAGTGTCTGTTCGGTAGTAAACAGCTGTGATGTTGATTTTCTGATAAACTGCTCCTTAACGCAATAAAGGTTTGACAGAAATAAACTTTGAGGAATCATTCAGGATTTGTAGGGATTCATTACTTTGAGAGATTACAAACACGAGAGGCGTGTCGGGTACTGCAGTATACAAGTTTTTGGTATCGATAGAATTCAATCATTAAAAAACCTATTGAATCCGAATATTTATAACGACACTATCGCATTATAATTTTCAAATCATAAATGAAAGATAGTCAAAAAAATAATATGAATTCCAGATTTTTCTCCAAACATTTCGATTTTCAGCCATGAAATGCTGGAGACTGTGGGGACTTTTTGCTGCAAATTACCCAACTGCAGATAAGCATTTATTCTATCTTTTCCGCCTACTTCGTATTAATATGTCTGTTTAATGTTCTTCAATGCGAATGAAATCGACCATTGATGATCTCTATTAATGAACGATTTGTTATTGATGGATAATTTCGAAAAATCGTCCAGTGATGACCCCTATTAGTGGTCGATTTGTCATTTACGATCAATTTCTCGATGACTGTATGATTGTTGCATAGGCGACCAAACATAAACGAATTCATAGGTTAAGGACGCTAAAAAGGATATTGACGATAAATTTATTTTGCCAGATGTTGCGGAAAGTAGCTTCTTCAACTTTAATGCCAGAAAAAAATTGGAATTCTTTCATTTCAACAAGAGTGAGGTAGACGGAAAAATATTGTAATCAATTCTGATATTAGAATGCGAATAATGATCTCGAAATTTAACGCGCTCGCCGCTTACGCGTTGAAATATTTCGATTACTAATCGCCTTTATTGATACACTAGTGGTAGGTGGTAGATAGAATCCTCCTTGAGAGATTCGTGAGCCTAGAGGGGTGGCTCAAACTCATACCGGCGGAACAATTCGGGTTTCGCAAAGGACACTCAACGTCCTCACAGGTAGCCCGGATTGTCCACGATGTGGAGGAGGGCTTCCACCTATGCCTCAACACAGTTATGGTCCTGCTGGATATTCAGAAAGCATTCGACACCGTCTTTATAGAGGGCTTCATCATGAAGATGCTAAGGGCAGGCATGCCTGAATGCATAGTGAAGATCCTAGACTCATACCTTGTCGATAGAACTTTCAAGGCTAGAATAAGCAGTACCAGCTCTGCAGTGATGAAGGCCGGATAAGGAGTGCCGCAGGGATCGAGCTTGTTTGTCCCCACTTTTGTACTCGCTGTATACGCACGACTTTCCCACTAATGAGGCCACAAACACGGCCATCTATGCAGATGATACGGCTATCTATGCCCAATCAAACTATAGTTCGATAGCCACATCATGGGTAGAGAGCCATGTAGAGGAGACTGTCGTGCCGTATCTAGCGAAAAACAAAATAGTGATATACTTTGGTGAAACAGAACTCATGAATTTCACAAGGAAAGGCGCTAACGTAAGTGTGGCAATCCCTGGGGGATTCAGAGTTCTGTGGAACCAGATTGACGAGTTCGATTCAGTGTGGTACCTGGGAGTACAGCTGAACAAGAAGCTCACCTGTCAATTCAAGGGGCATGTGCCGCAATGCTAGGAACCTACCCCCTGATTGCGAGGAACTCCGGGTTGGCGACGGAGAACAAAATGCTCCTATATAACAGGTCATCAGACCAGCGCTGACCTATACTTGTCCAGTTTTCTGTACCTTCCCCAAATACCTGATGGTAAAATTGGAATACAGAATAGAGTGCTCCGTATCGTCTCCAACAGTGACAGGTAAATTCGGTTAGTATCATTGCGAGAGCTAGCCGATATTCAATCAATCGAAGAACATATCAAGCAAGTCCCTGATAAGTTCTACCGTTTCTTCATCTTTGGAAGTCCATTGACAAGGGACATAACAGCATTCCGAGCCCACCATAACAGGCCAAGAAGGCATGGTGGGCCGATCTACAAGGAATTAGATATTTCCCGTCACCTCCGCCACAAATTGAAAAGACGAGTCAAGGCTCATATATTATGATGATACCCGTTTTAACCTGGTTTTTCTTACCTTTTTTCCGGAAAGCCATCTACTGAAACTCCCCCCGATGATGAGCACGGTCTCCCCCGCCCGTTGAAGGCCTCAGCATGGCAGGTATATACCCCACTCCAAAAACCCAGCATAATTCTCTCCTTTTCCCCCTGTGGCAAAGTGATAATTTTACTGTGTGTTCTTATACTTTCTATCTATTTCTATGTCCTACTTGTGTTATACATTTTTAAGCTGTAATTTAATGTCCAATAAACCTTTTTATCTTTTGCCATTAAATAACTATAAAACAATAGTGCCGTACATAGCGTTCATTCTGACCACTCCGACACTTTCCTGTGGTGACACAACGGTCAAAATAACTTGCCGACTTCGGACCTTTTCTGCAGTTCCTTCAAATATTTTTTCTACTGAGGGATCGGCGCAATCTACATAAAAACATTCATCCTCAAATTAACTTATCAAGTGATATAGACTATAGAATATAGGAAAAAAGCAGACATTATCCATTCAGATTCCACAGTGGCGAAACTAAAAGGTACCAAAAACGTTTTTCAAGAATGCAGATTGAGTCAGACAAACTTAAATCCAGAGGGAAAAAAGTTTCTGATGTGTTCGTCATGACACAAGCTCAAGGAAAGGAAGAAGTTATTAGTGACGGGGATGAAATTATTTCTACACACTTCAGGATTGATCACCCTGGAGTGGTAGAATTACTGAAACGCCCTGTAGAATCAGTTGAACTCAGACCTATTCTGGATGTCAATTTCGGGAAGATGTTAGTAAAACAAGGAAATTATGGATTAGTTACTGATAGTTCAAAATGTGAATTCAATTTAGGAACCATCTATTCAAAGCAGTTATCTCAATCACTGTCAGCATTTGGTGCGACACTGGAGGAACTGAAAAAATTATTTGAAAAATGCAAAATTAGGTATTGTTGTAAACGAAAAGTCTTCTACTGAACGTAATATATAATTTTGAAGATTATCCGATAGAGTTAAAGTACATGTTACAAACAGCATGGAATGATGCTAAAAATGATCTCAAATCAAAAACTAAGAGAAAAGAAGCAAAGGATGTTAACAGTAAAACAGTTAGTTATAGAGAAGGTGATGATGTATTGATGAAAAATAATAATATTTCTGATAAAGTAGAGTCTTTATTCAAAAGACCATTCGAGGTTCATGATGAAATGAATCCAAATTTAGAAATAAAATAAGAAGAAAATGTTAATTAGGCTACACTGAAATGGAGAAGCCTCATTTCAATTAGTCAATTCAAAGGTAATCAAATGTGTAGGATTGGATTATTGGTAGAAAAAAAATTTGGCCAATGTTTATATTTCTTCTTTGCCCGGGGAAAGTATTGTGTATTTATAAATGGAAAAAGTTATCATAACATATTGCATATTATGTTAAATAATCAATTGTAATATGAATGATATTGCTTGAAATATTGAGCCTAATGAATAAAAATTAAGCAATCACTTGAAGCGATTGCTTTTTAGTAAAAGCTTGACTAGCAAATGCTATAATTAAAAGCAATTGCTATATTTTGATATGAATAAAATTTTAAAGCAAATGCTGTTTGTCTTAAATTTCAGAAACAATTGCTTTACTCACAAGTCCGGACATGTCGTATCCACTCTAGACGCATCGCGCCGAATGTGCGATAGGGTTGACTAACGACACGAGTAATATTCATTTAGTATTTACGTTTTTTGTGAAAAATTAGTTGTGATATTGCAAATTTGAGTGAAAGTGATGAATTTTTTAGCGATGAAGAAATTACAGACAAGCAAGTGATATTTGTCCAGAAATTAAAGGAACATAAAATCGTTCTCAATAAATCACAAACTCCGCAAGTTAAAGTGGAAAAAGAGGCCGCTTTAACCGTTCTAGTACAGCAATATAAAGATATTTTTAACGTCCCACTTACAACAAAACAGTTGTCAAAGAAAATAAGTAATATGAAGACAGAGATAAGAAAGAAGTTTGATATGAAGAAGACAGGCAATAAACCAATAATCTATAAGCCTTGGGAGAAATTATTATTAGAAATTCTGGATGTACAAATGAATCCCGTCTTTAAAAAAATACCAAACAATTTCATTTATGCGTAATTCTTTAAACTACGAAAATATAAATTTGTAGGCGCTGTCTGCTGGAGCTGATGAAGAAATACTACTTGATAGGCCGTGTCCGTCAAAATCGAGTGACCTTGCAATGGCAGAATGTAGTACTATTTCTAGAAAGAAAATTAAAATATCAAATAAATTACCCGAAACCATTGAAACAAAAATATTATCAACTGCTGAACTGCAACGATTGGTTTTGTTAGAGCAGTTGAAATTATGCCGTATGCAATAGGAAGAAATCCATAGAAGACACCAAGAAACTGATGGTAGCAATAATGTTGTTACGGAAAAAGACAAGGTTTATTACAATTTATAGTCAGGGAACTTCATATACCTAAAAGTATTATTAGGTTTCTTCATAAATACTAATTTGTGAATTAAAAATAAAACCAGAGTATTTATACAGGGTGATTCAAAATTCGATGTAAATATTTCAAGGGCGTATTGTTGGGATCAAACTTTTTCTTTGAATCAACATTTGTCCTAAAATGCACCCCCTTCGAGCTGCAGCCCCTGAAAGTTAGGAAATAAAACAAGATTATCTAAAACTGTGACTATAATAACGAATAGAATCTTCTGAAAATTGGCATACCCCTATTTTTTTAGGAACTTCTTTTTTTGCTTCAAAAATTATGTAATCCCAGTTTTGGGGGAGTTGGAGGGGGTCCACACTTTTATTGGCCCAATTTTTATGTTCAAAAAGAGAAACTCCGAATTCGAATAGCATAATCTTATTGGCCATAAAAAAAACTAAGAATTCGGTTACTTGCATTTTTGTCGTACAACCAACCGTTTGCCGGAAAATCGTAATCAAAGAAAGTGGGGTATTTTCACACAATATCAAACTAACAAAACATGTATTAGCTAATTTATTCAAAATTCGATGTGAATATTTCAAAAACGTATTGTTAGGATCAAAATAAGACTTTCTTCAAATCAACATGTGTCCTAAAATGCACCCCCTCCGAGCTACAGTTTTAGTTAATCTCGGTTTTTTTTCTACATTACATGGGCTGTAGCTCGGAGGGGGTGCATTTCAGGACACACGTTGATTTGAAGAAAAAGTCTTATTTTGATGCCATCAATACGTTTTTGAAATATTTATATCGAATTTTGAATAAATTAGCTAAAACATGTTTTGTTAGTTTGATATTGTGAAAATACCCCCCTTTCGTTGATTACGATTTTCCGGCAAACGGTTGTTTGTACGACAAAAATGCAGTAGACCGAATTCTCAGTTTTTTTTATGGCCAATAAGACTATGCTATTCGATTTCGGAGTTTCTCTTTTTGTACATAAAAATTGGGCCAATAAATGTGTGGACCCCCCTCCAACTCCCCCAAAACTGGCTTTACATAATTTTTGAAGCAAGAAAGGAATAGTGTCCAAAAAAAATAGGAATTTGCCAATTTTCAGAAGATTCGATTCATTACTATAGTCACAGTTTTAGATAATATTGTTTTTCTTCCTAACTTACAGGGGCTGTAGCTCGGAGGGGCTGCATTTTAGGACACATGTTGATTTGAAGAAAAAGTCTTATTTTGATCCCAAAAATACGCTCTTGAAATATTTACATCGAATTTTGAATCACCCTGTATATTAAATTGAATCAGAGTTAAATGATAAAGTTGAAGAAGTTTGAGAATAAAGATATGTGTAATATCAATTTTGATTTGTTTTTAAGAATAAGATTAAAATTATGAACAGCGTATGTGACAATTTTGGTCACACAATAATAGGTATGGCAAAGTTTTTTATTTTGGATATAAGAAAAAACTTATTGTTCCAAAAAGCTCACGTTACTCTGATGCAATTCATTATAAAATTAATATCCTACAGTGTGACTACAAAAATTGGAAAACGTGTTGTTATTGGTACGAATAGAGTACCACCAACAGGAAAACTACGCAAAAATATATTAAAAAAAAAATTGTTACGAATCCAATTGTTGACAATCTACGCTTGTAAATGTTTCTTTTGCATTACAAGTTGCCTGTACGTTAATGCTGGGGTATCCTTTTCGATTTATACAGGGTGGCCCATCGAAAACTTGACATCGGGGTTTTGGGTGATAATATCGCAGATGTGGATAAACCCTCGGACAGGTCGATTTTAGTTTCGAGGGGGACGGTTTGTTCTCCTACATGCACCACCGTCACGGCAACACTCGAGGTGTGGGGTGAACAACCCCTGAAATTTGAATAGGGAATAATGGTGTAGTGGCACATCTTTTGAAAGCCCGTTAAGTTCTCTATCAAACGGCGTCCCGATTTTGAAGTTGGGATGAACCGTTTGGGAAAAAATAAATTCAGGAATAAACCTGTACGAAAGTTAAGAGCTTACTTGTACGTCTCTGGAAAACTCATTTGCCAGTTTTTGCAATCTATCATTCATTTGCTACGATACTGTGAATGTTTTTGCTCAGTTTTTTTCGCGGTACCCATGAAATTTTTTTAATAAAATAGAACAAGCAGATAGAGCATGCAGTTTCTGTTTTTCACGTGTGTACTACAAGTGAGTTCCATTCGTGTGTGGTATCGTACGTCGAAATTAAAACGAAACAATGGTGTATACAGTGGCAGAGAGGGTTGCGTTGATTGAACTGTATTATGAAAACAATAGATGTGCGAAAAGGGCTGCGGAACGGTTCAATCAACAATATGGCAGGACTGTGTCGCGGCAGTATGTGTCTGAATTAGTATCAAAATTCCGAGAAACGGGATCGGTAGCAAATAAAAAACGGCAAATCGAACCGCCAGTAAGAACAGTGGCAATTTCGGGCCATGTTGAGGTTGACCATATGTTGAGTACAAGACAGCTAGCAACTGTTATCTCAAGGACTAGCATTCAGCGTATTTCAAAACTACATAAATTCCATCCTTACAAAATTAAATTAACACACGAACTGAATGAAGATGATTTTGATTGGCCTTTACAATTCTGTGAGGTACTAAGTGAGCAGGCGATTGCAAATCCTCAGTGTCTGTTCAACATTTGTTTTAGTGATGAATGTTCTTTTTTTTTTAAATGGTATAGTTAATCGCCATAATTGTCGATATTGGGCTGATTCGAATCCCCATATATTTCATGAGGTACATACGCAATATCCTCAAAAATTGAACGTATGGGCTGGTATTTTTGGGAATCGTATCGTGGGCCCCCTCTTCTTAGAAGGCAATCTAACAGGGGAAATGTATCTGGAACTGCTTGAAGACACAATTGAACCAATATTAACTAACATTATTGAAAATGACCATCATTATCAGGAAGATCAGTTGATATTTCAACAAGATGGTGCTCCTCCGCATTATGCTATGCCTGTTCGGCGATATTTAGATCACCACTTCCTTGGTCATTGGATTGGTAGGCGAGGTTCTATTGAATGGCCCCCACGATCACCAGACCTGTCTCCCTTAGATTTCTTTCTGTGGGGTCATTTGGAAAGCAGAATTTATGCTACACCACCAGCTTCACTAGCAGATTAACGGCAACGAATCACATTAGAATGTCGCCAAATCACCCCAGACATGCTCCAAAATGTACGAGAACGTTTTCAACAAAATCTGTATCATTGCATGGAAGTTGGAGGTGCGCATTTCGAGCATTTGTTACGATGAGACTAATATAAGTGAATTTTACTCTTAACTTAATTATGGCTCATTTCCGTTAGAAAAACTGCCGACCGTTTTGTTTCGAGTATTCAACAGGCTTTCCAACGATGTGCCACTCGACTCCTATTCCCTATTCAAATTTCAATGGTTGTTCACCCCACTGCTCGAGGGTGGACCTGACGGTGCTGCCTGTAGGAGGGCACAATGTCCCCCTCGAAACTAAAATCGACCTGTCCAAGCGTTTTTCCAGAACTACGATATTAGTACCCCATGTCAAGTTTTCGATGGGCCACCCTGTATATTCATCACCGAATGCATGAAACTTCGGAATCCCAACATGTGTACAGTCTATTACACCGACGGCGTTTGGAAAACGGTATCTCTCTGACCACAAATGTTTAGCTTCCACAACAGCTTGAGCACTTCTAGGAAATTTTATAAAAATAATGGCTTTCGTCAAAACTGCGTCCATTACGGAAGTAAATGTCTCACAGACAGTAGTTTGGTGAATACCGAGTTCTTCAGCTACATAATTTTGATAGCCCGGATCCGACAATTGCCGCAGAAATATTTTCATTCTGTTTCTAGGTGGTAGTGCAGCCCCTCGTCTTTCTCCAGTATCAGTCAAAAAATAATTCGTTAACCACTCAACGTTTTCGCGGTCAAATCGATATAACTTGTTGAAATCGTCATCTTTGCAATTTTTAAGCACACTGTATATTTTTCTTCTACGCACATTCATAAATTCAACCATAATTGAACGACATAGACTCACGTGCATATGCCGGACAGAACCAAAGTAGACTGTTAACAAGCAAATGATGGAGGGGTCGACGTACCTTATAAATTTTACAATAATTGCTAACTTAGCAAAGGCAATTCCTCCATTTATTCATCACATATTGAGCACACGGTAGCAAATGCTTCTATATTTTAAGAAAAAGCTTTGACTAGAAACATTTCCTGAAGTTTCAAGCAATTGCTGAAAACAAAAGCAATTACATCAGTTTCAATTCATTGGATATCAAGCAATTACTTCCGTTTCATAAGAAAAAGCAATTGCTACATTTTTATTCATTAGGCTCATTGTCCTACTTTTGACGAAATGAATTTGGTATTGAATAATGTCCTGAATATTATTAAAACGAAAATAGAATATCGAACGACCATCCTATTACACTATGTTCATTACATATCACCTCTCCTGACATTCCAACTAGACAAAATGGATAGTGAAATGGGATAGAAAAATGAATCATTGAGAAGATATGGTCATTCTGAATTCAAATTATTAGCTATATGTTCAACATTATTTCTGTTAAGTTCATTAGAAACTGTCTATATTCGATAAAATGTCACATTGAAGGGTTATTTATTTAAGAAAATCAATTTCCCATATCATCTCCATTTTGTTTAAATTTTCTTTCTGTTTGAAATATTAGAAAATGGAGTCTGAAACTGTAGATGAGATTAAAAAACTAAAAATGTATGAGTTTATTTTGTCATTGAAAAATTGAGTGATTTTACTCTTACTGTATTTTCTTCAGTCAATGAGATTCACAGTGTTTTTCATAAGTGGTTGAGGTCTATTTTGTTTTTGTGTTACATGTGATATAGACCCCACAATATTTCCTTTGGAAGCGATGATTTTTTTATAGGTCCTCTTATTTCGGAATAAATCAACTGTGCATGGCACTAGCAGCGTTGGATCGATATTTGGAGAATGTGAAACAGAAACGAATTCATTTTGAAGAATAGCTTGTCCTCTGCTTCTCATATAGACTAACTTCAGTAGCAGTATATCAATTGTTCAAAGCAATTTAAGAGAAATATTTGAGGTAGGTTCTTGGGTTTTTTAATTCCTTCTTTCTCGAGTTTTATATTAAGAACAGCAAAAAACATGTTGAGAGGGAAAACTTTCAGATTTTTATTTTCTTTCGAGTTAGGTTCTTTTCATTATACCATAGCTACCTGTCAGATGTAGTCCAACGTTGCCTTAGGCGTGGAAGTAGGTAGTTGTTATCTGTTTGATATTATGAAAAATTGCTCCATTTCATTTCAACTAATTGAAAACAAAATGGACATTTCCACTTTCGGACTTTTTAAGTTATATAATGGTCTTTTCACAATATCTATCAGATGTAGTTCAATGTCCAGCAAAGCTTCGGCCAAGGAAGTAGTTGTATTTCAATAGATATTACAGAAAATATCTTAATTTTGATGGTTGGTTCTTTCCATTTTCAGAGGAATCATAGTTGTCAATTTTCAATTGTCAATGTTTCCCTCTTCAACAAGAATCCCTGCCAAGAGGTTACATTGAATGATGGAAAATAGCGACTAAAGTTTGTTTTTCAGTCGCAGATGATTCCACATCCTGTTTATATTTTTGGTGAACTTAGAAAAAAAACTCGAACTTATCTTCTTGTTTGTGACCTCACCAAGCAAACTCCCGTTTTCTTCGGAAAAATAGACTTATTTCGCCATATTGAATGAATAAAGTTTGACTAAAATAGATTTTGTTTCAATCAATCAATCAATTTATTAACCATTCACAAAAGTATTATATAAAACACAATAGTTCTCTATATTCAGTAGTGGTAAATAAATACCTGGTGCCCAAAAAAAGGTTTCCCTTGTGCATGGGCATAAGTATTTACATTCTTCATGAATGAATGTGTTATAGAATCATGAGTACAATGGGGATATAATGGGTATATTGAATATACATATATGTTAACAATTGTGCGTTAAGGAGTTCTACAAAAAATGAAAAATGAAAAAAAGTTACACGTACATGTTCAGATGTTCACAAACACACAAATATAAATAGGAAAAGCATATTTGATCTCATTTCAAGTTTCTCCTATCAATTGCTCGATGAATTTCATCTCTCGGGTACGTATGCAGCCAGTTCTTCAATTTTTTCTTCAGCAGGACCAGTGATTGGGTTCTCCGTATGTCATCGGGTATATCAGCGTATAACACTGGACATTTTTGTGTATTAACTCTTGGAATAATTGTTGTTTTGGCTTTGAAGCGTGTTTTATGTTTGTGCTCTATGAGTTCGTATTTGTTTAGGTTTTTATGTTAGTGGAGAACTATTGATTGATAGTATGTATAGATGTCGGACATCTAGAGCTTTTGCTTCTGTTAGTAATGATTCAATTGGGTACCTATAGTCTCTGCGGTGTATGATTTTCAAGATCCATTTTTGTGACACTTCTGTCACTAATGGTTTCAACTAGAGGTTTCCGATACCCCCTCAGGCCTTGATACCGTATGTTATTTGTGACTGAATTAACGAGTCATATAGAATTGTCATGTATTCCAAGTCAAAAATTTATGTGTAAATTTCAACTCTGTTGTCCATGCTCTTCAATTTTTTTGACATATAGTCTGAATGGTAGTTCTATCTGAGGTGACAAAGTCGGTTTCTACCAAACAAACTGCCTAGGTCTAGGTAAGTATACACTAATGTCCCAAAATTAGAAAATTACGGAACAAGTATTTTTTCTGTGCGAGTGCGTACAATAAAATTCTTCTGCACGCATTTTATTTTAGAAAGTTGCTCTTTTCCGCGCTCTAGCAGGAAGGTGGTTCTCTTTTCAATGCATTATCGGCAAATTACTACTGCTTTTCAAAAAATGTTTTTTATATATTTTAAGTAATATGCAATGAGTTTGTAATTTGTTGAAATACCTAAATTTGACAATAATAATCTTTATTTCAAATCTGCATCCTAAGATAAATTAGATTGACAAAGTCATAGTCCAATTTCATAACCTCAAAATATGTATGCTTGGGATAATTGAAACATTCAATGAATTGCATGAAATTTGGAATTTTTTCTAATGATCTGAAAAGTAAAAAATAATTTATTTAGATATGTGATGTATGTTATTCTATGAAGTTCATGATGATACCTCAATACTCAATATGGAAAGCTTAAGGGATCTCAGTGAGGCCATCATTGAATTCCAGTTGGCTATATGTTGGGAGGGTATCGCTGAGCAAATGAATGGTAAAAAAAGGTGTTTTTGGAAATTTATAGTGAGTTGTCGGCTTTGAAAGAAGTTTATTACATTTGTGAAGTATTTTTCAACTTTTTTTGGAATTTGCCATGCTGCATCTTCGCAGTATTATCAGCAAAACTGATAATGCTGCCCTGTGTTGTTGTGTTAAATGATTCATTGAGGTATACATTGAAAAAGGCAATACTTTCTTTCTGTGTGCTCCAACGAAATTCGATGAACACTTATCTTCTTCAATAATCCATATTCCTGATTCGTCCAATATTGTTTCCATTGGCAGATGTTATTCACCTGAATAATTATGTTTCAGTTATTAGCATGTTGTTGTATATAAGGATTTTCTATTTGGATACAGATTACTGCCGTCATTTCGTATATTTCCAATATTGATTCAGGTTACTATTGTCCTATTTATGTTTACTATTCCAATTTACTTCAGTAAGTATTTTGATTCCGGTATTGGATTCCAAAACTTTTAAATATGTAGTTATTCAAATTCTGAGAATTCTGAACTTATTATTCAAGTTCTATGAACACATTTTACTCTACTGCTAACAAGATGAATTGAATCACTGAGTTTGAAAACCGGAATTTGGCATTTTGTCCCTGCAATATACGAACTCTCCCTCACGTAGACACCACTCTTTAACGGAATGCTTACCTACGTGTTGCACCCCTACTGAAAATCTAGTTTAGATTATCCGCAGTGCAACGTAACGGAGGGTAGATTAGAGAGGCAAACGCTCGGAAAATTACTTTGCCTGCACCGCTTTCTTGGATACTATTAATGTGCTTATTCCACAATTTTTCCAGACTGTTTTTATCGTTTCGATCTGATGTTCGTGACGTAAAATACAATTAGGACATAATTTAGTTATAGCTACATCTCGACGACGTAAATAAACGAAGTCTATTCTGTATTTTTTTACAAGTGAAATTGGATACTCAGCTTGTGGAATGAATCAACTGATATATTTTAAATACAATCATGTTGAAAATGAAATGACAGAACGATCTGAAACTTTTTCATTCCTTCAAAAACTTCAATATCCAGTCGCATTAAATGGTGGTACCTATTAGGTTTCTTTTTTTATTCTTATATGGGATGTGACTGAGGTGACAAATCCAAGTTTTCGACCTTGGTAGCCCCCCGGATCGCGTTTGAAAATCCCAAAAACTGTGAAATTTTTGCACTTTTTTTGGTTTCGTCCCATTTTGACCATGAAGGGGCATCTTTTTGACAAAGAATTCTCCGTACATTTGAAAACTAGACTAAATTTGCTTCGACGTGATATCAAAAAGACCCCATAGTTTGGAAAATTTTTCAAATGTGAAAATTTTAAGATAATTTTCATGCTTCTTCATATTGTCTGTATATCTTCAACTATCTATCTGATGTGAGTTAGTGAGGTGAACATTTATTCAATTGAACATTTTGAAGGTGGATGGAGAAGGAGTGGTGAGGTTGTGTTGGGGGGGACGTCAATGTTTCCTTCTCTTCGACAGACCAGGCCCAAGCAAATCCGACAAATCGTCCCCTTCATCATCCTGGATCTCCTGAAATGGGACGAAAATATTAATTTCTCGAATATCCCAAGGTGAAACCATTGTTAAGAAGTCCTAATATAAATAGCATACACGTGTTTGTATGAGTATAAGTAGGAACTGATAGAAATAACGGTTCTATAGGATTTGGGTGAATAATAAATAGAAATAATCGTAACTTTCAGCAATAATAACAGTGTCAGAATACCTGATGTAGTTCCTCTACAACAGTATCTCCAGCAAGTTGGTTGACTGAATAGGCGAGAAGCCTATCCATCTCGTCATTGTTGTCGAGCTCGTCCAAATCAAGGATGTTGACATCGTCGTCTACCGTTATTTCAGGCAGGTTTTTGCAAGAGTGGCCATTGCATGGCCATTGCATATTCCGCAGACCCTTCTTGCAACTGCAGGAAATCATGTTCCGCAGGTTCGAGGAGGCTACTTTCCGTGACATCATCTTAGGGAAGAGGCCTTGGGCTGTAGCAGCCCATCCCCATTCGAGCGGATTCTTTTTAACACCCAGTCACTGTTGCACCTGGTGGTATGTGCGAAATGAATGAAGCTCCGCAGCATCTTGCGTGGGAGGAAGTCTGGCTAGGTTGAAACTGGTCTTGGCTGCAGCCTTTGTGAAGAGCTGGTAGCACAGGTCATTGATGGTTTTGACTGGACCTTTCCCCACCGTTCAGCTCGATGAGGATTTTCTCCCCAGCTTCAGCTACTTGAGAAGGTGCCGCAGCTGGATTAGAAAACACTGCAGCTTCTGTTCTGAGGTGTACATGTTTCCTTAATATTTGAAACAACTCGAGTTTCCCTTAGCCGAAGAAGCACGAGCACAGCCCATTCACAATATTGATATAAATACATTTTTCCCCCACTGACTCATATAATACAGGTTATTGAAGACTCAAACATGAAAATTAGTTCAAAATTTTCCATTATGGAGAAACTGCCAAACTTTAAAAAGCTGTACCTCGGTACCTATCAGAGCTACCAAATCCATTTTTAATTCATATTACAGAAAATTTTGGGTCATTATCGAAAACATGCATGGTCAAAATGGGACAAAATCAAAAATAGTGCAAAAATTTAACAGTTTTTGGAATTTTCAAAACTGATCCGGGAAGCTGCCGTCTTCGAAAACTTGGGTTTGTCACCTCAGTCACATACCATACAAGAAAAAAAAAGGATCTGCAACCACCATTTGATATTTGATGCAACTTAGGCCGATGCTTTTCATGACAAGAAAACTGGATTATTTAGGATTCAAAAACAAAAGTAAATTACTATAATTCGGTCGGTCATCGAGTCTTCTGTTAATATTCATAACATAAACTAAACATCAGTGAGGTTTACTGGGTGATGGGCATAATCAACTATTCCTATACTCGGCCGTCCTGCAGGGAGTTCACTATTGTTGATAAGTGCTATCCGGCTAAAATATTTTGAGGATCGTGGCACTTCCGGTTGTACCGGAAGTGGACCCCAACGTCGTTATTTCAAATGGGATACCCTATATGTTATCAAGGTTTTAGATTCAAAGTATGATTCTGAACATGTCTCATGTATAATATCCTATACCCAAGTCTAACCGTTTTCGAAATATTTCAAGTTGAAATTGCGTTTGCAGACCGAAAAATATTTTTTTTTTATTTCTGGACATGATCGTTCATTTTCGATCGTGTATCGATTTATCCGTAGGAGAGGACCCAATTCAGTAGAATTCCGATATCAATTCGATTAGAGTTATACAGGGCGTTCACCAGAAAATGATATGGATCCGGTTGAAAAAATTATTGTAAGTCCATTTTTTCAAATGGAAACCCTCCAATTTTATATTGTCATTCATCATAAATGAAGCTAACTTTGAATGAAGTTATTTATGCCTACACTCAACAGTTTCCGAAATATTGGCGAATTAACATGTCTTAGTTCCAGAAAATATCGTATTCTTGAGTTTACTTATACTTAATTGGCCATGGCGCCCGCAGTTGCGATTGAAACAATGAACTGCTACGGAAATGTCATTGTAATCAATCATGCCGGCTCGTCTGAATTATTCGAATGAAGATTACTTTAATCTATTTATCATTTATGGCGAATGTAATAGGGTTATCTCAGGAACGATATATTTGCTATTCGGTGTCCGCAGAAGCAGAAGCCCCTCACAAAATACTGTTAAACGAATTATAGAAAACTTCAAAAACTTTGGATCCGTCAGATCAAGAGTGCAGAGAAACAAGCCAATTGTTGATGATGACGATATTGAAATTGCCGTTTTGAGATATTTTGCTGCGTATCCAACAATATCTTTGAGACAAGTTGCAAGAGAATCAGGATTGTCAAAAAACTCAGTACACAGGATACTGCGCAAACATAAATTTCACCCATATAAGTTCTCCATAATTTAGCACCTGAAAGAAACAGATTTTCCACGAAGAGTGAGATTTTGTGAATTCGTTTTAACTTGGTCGCAAGGGAATGAATAATTTTTGGATAATATATTGACAGGAGAAGCTAAATTTACAAAGAATGGTATCTTCAACCGACATAATTGCCATTATTGGAGTGACTCAAATCAGCATGTATTCAGGGAACTGAATTTTCGAGAGTCTTGGCAGTTCTAAGTTTATTGTGCGATAAGAAGTGATAGCGTCATGGCACTGCATTTTTATCAAGAAAACTTAAATGGTAGGTAAAAAAACAGGGTAAAGGTAAGCTTATCGGGCTTCTACGTTTTCGTACACGAATTTTTCAGTCAAAAATCACTCAAAGTATTTCCTTCTTTTGATAGGCCCTTTCTTTACACACTAATCAACACATATTTCACAATTGCAAGCACTAAAAACATAATATTTTCACAAAAAATCCACCTTTCTTTAGGACAACATATAACCAACAAATCTGGATATTTTTATAATTTTATATGTAGTGGGTTTGGTAACTGAGCACGCTAACTATTCAAATTTGATTCTGGGCAGATAACTTCCCCTTCATTACTATGTTCAATTGTTTAAATTTCGCCATTTTGGTGTTTTATTTAACGTAAATATCATAAACTGAAAATGTTAAAATTCTACTAATTTTTAATTTAGGTGAACAATAGATTGGCACTTATTAATTTTTTAATTAAATTGGGAGTGTTTTTGAATTCAGTGCAAAGGAAATACATCTGGACAAAGATTAATTGTTGTATCGATGTCAATGAATAGTTAGCGTGCGCAGTTACCAACCCACTACATATAAAATGATAAAAATATCTAGATTTGTTAATTATATGTTGTCCTAAAGAAGAGTGGATTTTTTGTGCTTGTAATTATGAAATATGGGTTGATTAATGTGTGAGGAAAGGGCCTATCAAAAGAAGGAAAAACTTTGAATGATTTTTGACTGAAAAGTTCCTGTTTGAAAACGGTCAATTTTCAATGTTTGGAGAGCCATATCTTGGAAAGTAGTAGAGAGCGCTGCAAAATAATTTCAGATTCGTGTTCAAAACTACGTAAGTTATATCACTTTTTTATTTGCGCAGAAGCCCGATAAGCTTACCTTTACCAAAAACAAATTTCAATTTCGAAACAAGAATAGGATGAGATGTACTTTTTTTGCAGGTGAAGGATATTTGACTATTTTGCATAATTTAGAAAATTGAGTACTTGGACACTTTACCAATTGCTGATTATAGAAACCTATTTTATCAACATGACGGGGCACCTCCACATAATGGTCACTTGTCAATACTCGTTTACAAGAATTGTTTCATGGCCAGTGGATAGACAACAATGGACCATTTCTTTGGCCGCTCCGCTCTCCAGATTTATCAGTGCTCGATTTTTCCATTTGGGGTACAATTAAAAATCAAGTCTATGAAACTCAATTGACTACCATGGAAGATTGTATGCAACGAGAGAGGAATCCATTTGAGAATCTTAGACCCTATTCAATACGAAAAGCACATCAAGAATTATTAGTGAGATGTGAAAAATGTTTGGAACATTCACGGACCAAATAATTTTTGTATACCTACCTCACAATATCGTTAATTGTTCTCTTTCATTCGAATTGTTTTTTTATCTACATTGGCAGAGATGGAATGTTTTTGAAGTTTTCTATTACTTGTTTAACAGTGTTTTGTGAGGGCTTCTGCTTCTGCGGATACCGAAAGCAGGTATATAGCAGGTATAACCCTATTACATTCGCCATAAATAATAAATAGATTTAAGTAATCTTCATTCGAATAATTCAAACGAGCCGGCATGATTGATTACAATGGCATTTCCGTGGCAGTCGATTGTTTCCAACGCAACTGCGGGCGCCATGGCCAACTAAGAATAAGTAAACTCAAGAATACGAGATTTTCTGGAACTGAGACATGTTAATTCGCCGATATTTCGTAAATTGTTGAGTGTAGGCATAGATAACCTCATTAAAGTTAGCTTCATTTAGCATGCCGAATCGAATGAGAATATAAAATTGGGGGGTTTCCAATTGACAAAATGGACTTACAATAATTTAGTTTTTTCAACCGGATATATATCAATTTCTGTTGATCACCCTGTATAACTCTTATCGAATTGATATCAAAATTCTACTGAACTGGGTCCTCTCCTACGAATAAATCGATACACAATCGACAATAAATGATCATGTCCAGAAATAAAAAAATATAAATTTTTCGTTCTTCAAACGCAATTTTCAACTTAAAATTTGAAATATTTCGAAACCGGTTAGACTTGGGTATATGACATTATACATGAAACATGTTCAGAACCATGAGTTAAATCTAAAACCTTGATAATATACAGAGTGTCCTAATTAAAATAACGAATTTGGGGTCCACTTCCTGTACAACCGGAAGTGTCATAATCTTCAAAATATTTTAGACGTATAGCACTTCCATTTTCAAATTCCATTCCATTTTCAAATTCGGCCCACCTACGGTTTTCTATATATTGATCGATGCAGTTCCTGGTGGGACCCCCTGTTTACAGGGTGTTTCTTAAGTACGTGTAGAAACTTCAGGAGCATGTTGCTGATAAGGCTCTACCCCTTGTAGAGTCTTATAGACATGATATGGAACCGTTAGATACTTATGTTATTTTGTGATTGGGAACAATAAAATTGAAATTTTTGTCCTAAATAGTGTAGCCTGAGGCAAGACGGGTGGTGTCCCTTTCCTGAGACATGTGGCAGTGTTGTTTTATATAAGTAATACAATTCAAAATATACATCGATATCTTTTTTAGAAAATCAACAGATCATTCAATCTACCGCAGTTACCGTAGCAAACAAACTGTTTTGAAGTGATCGAAACTCACTGCACCAGAAGATATTACAGAAACGGCTATCATCACAACTTTTAGTTTGTTCATGAGCTTTGGATTTAGAAATGCATTTCAGACAACAATTAATGTATGAAATGACACGTAAATTCGAATTACCTATGGCATCAACATGTGGAATACTTGAAAATCAGTTTTGAAATGCTCAAAATCTATGGAGTAGTGATGCATGTCGATAAATTACAGTTTGATGTTTCTAAAGTAGACAAAGTCAATGCAGTTCTGGAAGTTTCCTCAATTTGAAACTATTTAATGAATACGAATAATCCTTGGTATGTTGAATTTCTACCGTACATTCATATCAGATGCTGCAGTATTTTATACCGCTTTGAATGAACTTCCGGAAAGTAATGTGAGAAGACATCAAAATATGTATTGGAGCGATGAACTTACTATTGCCTCTTCAAATGTGAATACAGTCTAGCGTAAGTAGTTCTTTTGGCTCATCCAGTTAGTGATGCATCATGGACTTCTATGGGTGCTAACGAAAATATAGTTCTTTCGATAGAAAACTAGTTTCATTTCATTCTGCTGTCAAGCACTTTCGTGTTTTCGTTAGGTCAGATACTCCTTGTTCTCCGTTGCTGCCTCCGTATGATGGACCTTTTCCTGTTATCGATAGACGAGATGAACAGATGGCTTGAATGTATTCGTGGAAAGAATGAAGCCAGACTATATTCTTTTTTTGGCGAATTTCAGATACCAAAGTCCGCTTCGGTCATTCCATTTCCCAACATACCAGAAGCAGTTAGCCATCATCTAACCAAGTTGGACCCACATCATCCAATACAGATCAAAAATCAAGATATGGACTGAGTTTTGAATTTCAAGTTCGTTTCTCTCTTGGGTGTCTGGATAGTTATAAAGTGTTTCAAGCAATTTGTATTGTTTTCTGTCACTTTCGTTCCTTATTTTATAATGGGCAGCACTATAGTGGCCATGCAGTCGTCATCACTTTTTATATTTCCAGATATTGTTCGAAATATTAAGAGCCATGGCAATGTTCAGTTGTGTTTTGAAAAAATGTGTTTAATTGATAGTGGATGTCAAAACATAAATATTTGTTTTTGTTATATGAATTTGTGAATTTGGCGTGTCGCTTCAAATCAGTAGAAATGTAAATAGGAGGAACACAAAAACCTTCAAACTGGGTGGTGCGTATAAACAAGTATTCCCACAATCAGCACGAAATAAGTAAAATCCATAATATCATATGCAAATTTTGGTATCTATGATCCTCAACATCGATATTCTCACATGTTATATGAATTAAAGCAGCCATAATTCATAAACTTGCACGAAAATATAATAAGTATTTTCTCGAGTTACAGCAACCGTACAAAATTGCAAGCTGAGCATACAATTCTATATAAATATTGGAAGAGTCAAGATCATCATTATTTCATTCATTATTGAGAGTTCAAATTATATCCAGGCCGTTAGTAATCAACGATCAGATCGGTTCACATCTCCCATTCTCTGGCTCCGCTGGCAAGCAGCATATTGCGAGTTTTATAGGCATTTATTTTTTTGTAAATTATTCATTGTTCATTCATTCAACAGCTTTTGCGACAGCCCCGTTATGTTATTTGACTCAATAAATGTTTATGCAGTGTTAAAAATGAGTTTCTCTTATTATTGGTATAAATATGTGTTGGGTGGAAAATGTACACCATTTTTGCAGATGTCACCCAGTAGTTACATTTGGCGGAGGTGCAGGGCATGCAGATAAATTGTTGATGGCAAAACGTAAGTTCTCTATACGGCCATTGTGGAATTCACCTATGAGGAAAATCAATTTTGCCATTAATACTCTATAACAGTTTACGAACGATTCGGTTAGCCTTGGCACCTGTAATCAATTTCCATAATTATACAAATATCAAATATTAATATTAAATAAAAATTATATGAATGTTACTGGGAAACAAAACGTACACTGTGTTCAGATTATTATTCTAATATTTTTATTTTATATCCCGAGTGACTCGTGGAAAAAATATAGGCTGTTTCTCGGTTTTGTAACGGCACTTCGTTGCTTGTCATAACCCACGCTCGCTCATGGCTCATGTTCGAAAAATGAATCGAATTTGCATTCCAACCATTTTACACAATGAACTATACCTACCAGTTGCTGTTCAAAAAGAGAAGTCATGTTGAAAAGGCCATGGCACGGATTATATGGGTTTCTGGGTTTCTACGAATTTCGTTAAATTTTTAATATGTGATGTAGCATGTATAGGTGATTAAAAGTTACCATTGGCCCAACCGTGTGGCAATCATCGTTTGGTCAAAAAAACCGTTCAAAGAAAATGGCGGATGCCCCTCAATAGAAAATGTTCATTTTGAACCCAGCTCAGGTTCTAGTTTTGGCAACTCAAAGACATTTTTCTCAGATGTTAGGAATCGATGTGCGACCACAAAAATCCCTGTTATGTACTGGGTGTTCCAGAATTAATGTAAGGAGTGATACCATCATATGCCAAAAAAATTACAGAGTCCATACAAGAAATATAAACTACCGAAACACCAAATCTACGTCAATTTAAACTTGACTCACGTTTCTTTAACAAAGTTAGCATGTTCAGGTGTGTGGGTAGTTTATATTTATTGAATTGCAATCACACCAATGGTTGAAATATTCAATTATTCGATTAGATTGTCATGCTGATTGTATCAGAATTTATGTTTCTTTCTTAATAGAAGAGAATAGAAAACAGTGGGACATTATTTATCATATAGACAATAGGTAACAAACATATAAACAAACGAATTCTGAAAATACAGCATAAACACTTCTTATCCAAAACCCTCGAAATGTGTTCATTCCTTCATGAAGCACCAAGCATTTTCGCCGCAAGTGGTCTTTTGTATACTGAATATTTGCTTTATCTAGCGTACCCAAATCACCATAATATGCCCAAGACGAGCACACACACATATATGTTCTAGCACCTGCCTTACAAGTGCAACAAATTCCTAGTATTTTTTCATTGTTTTGAAAACAGAAATGGAACACAAACTGCAATGAGGATTTCATAAAAGCGTCCGATAAACCTCTTCGGAGTTTTTTCATGTTTTGTTTATAACCTCTAGGCTAGCATAGATAACTGCAGTACTTTGAATTGAATGTCGATAGTTTAGATCATGAATCATAATAGCTATTTGTGAATTCAAAGCGCTAAGTGGTTGATTGTCGCTCGAGAAAAAGCGGAGCGCGGTAATCTTTGGAGAGCGGCAATTACACTTTCTGCTCGGAATTCACACATTATTTTTTATACAAGCGCAGCCTTAGACAATAAAAATTATCGGCACTTCATTCAAATAGGCACATAATATTACCTATGAGAAAATGAACACTCAAAAGAAATCCCAAATGTATATATCCAATAATTAACATCTCTAACAGAAGAAAAAAGTAATATTATTTGCTTACAGAAAAAAGTGACAACTGCCGAGATCTGAACCAGGGACCTAGAAATTACAATCGACCGACACTAAGCTTGGAACCACCGCAGAATCTTAGATGGCTGTGACTGTATTGTCCATACTTTCAATCATGCAAAAATAGGTTCGTTTTCAAAACAGAAAACTATTGATCACAGCAGACATTGGAATGAATTCACCATGGTGAAGCAAATGAGAATCTGTTTATGTTTACAGTAAAGCATTTTTAATCTAACAAATAAGCTCGGTCAAAATGGTGAATTGCTACATTTGTAATAATATTAGAGCAAATCGCAAAATAGATGGAATTCAGTTATTGCGATACTATTGAATCGCAACGGATTATAACAAAGAAACATTTGATAACATTTCTCATTAAACTTCAGCAAGGTTTATCTGATACTTTTATAAAATCGTTAATGCATTACAGTTCAAGGCAGGCGGTTAGTTTGATAATAACTTCGGTACGATTGAGTCTCATGCGCAGGTTTGTTCCAGAAAATCTAGGTGTTACATCGAACGAAGCAGTCAACCGAGAAGTGTTTATACAAAGGCATATACTCAGTTTGCTAATGTGTTATATAATCCTGAACCACATAATCTGAAAGCAATATTGTATCCAGAATGTACATATCTCAGAGCACCTAAATCTTCGAATTTTCGTGTAGCCCGACAGTCATATTCCATGCACAAGAAGTATACGCTTCTGAAGGCTGGTCTTGCAGTTGCACCCGATGGGTATTTATTGGATGTACACGGGCCTTATTTCTCCGATGGAAGAAATAATGATGCAGCTATTTTGATGCAGAATATGACTCAGGATGGAAACAACCTCCGCACTTAGATACGAGATGGTGATATTTTCGTAGTCGATCGTGGTTACCGAGATGCATTGGAGTTTTTGAATAATCTGAACATTAACCACGAAATGCCGGCGATCATCAAACGAGGAGAGAAGCAGTACACCACTGAAGAAGCTAACCAATCCAGGCTGGTTACTAAGATACGATGGATAGTAGAGTCCAAGAATGGTCACCTGAAATCTACTTTCAAATTCTTCAGGGAAATGATACCAACCCAACATTGTGGAAATGCTGAGGAGTTCATGAAAATTGCTTGTGCAACTATGAACTGCTTCCATGAACCCATTCACATGCAATCTGCGGATGGAGATTTGGCTCTTAGAATGCTGGAAATTGCCCAGGAGCCCAATGTTGTGCAATTGCGAGTGGAACAAGAACACTTACATTTACGTCGTGGGCAAGGTCCATGGTCATCCCTCGATCAAAATGGTATTCCATCATTTTCAAGGCTGCCATTGGAATATATCAGAGATAAAACTTTTGGTACTTACCAAGTGAAACTAGCCCCAGGTTACACTCAAGACAAGTTTGCTAGGGAAGAAAATGAGCATGTATTCGAAAACCAGCTCTTCGAACCAGGATTATTGCGAGCTAGAATTTATTCTCGATTCACCCAATCGAAGAAGCATACCCTATTCATTGCTTTCAATGAAATGGAGGCTAACTCAGTTCAACCCATGGAGGAGCATGTGCTAGGAACTTTTTGCACATGTAAGGCAGGTGCAACAACCCTAGGTATGTGTGCTCATATCGCAAGCATATTATGGTATCTCAGGTATGCTCGACATGAAGCAAATATTCAGTATCCCAAAGAACTTTTATTAAGGAAAATACTTGATGCTTCAGGGAGGAATGAAAATGCACCAGAAGTTTTGGATATGTAGTACCTAATTATGCCGTCTTTTTTAGAATGTGTATAATTATACAGAGTGGCCACTTTTTTAATGGGATTGTATTGGTAACTTTTAAACCATAAGAGTTAGAAGGTCGGTCAAATAGAGAAAAAGTTGCATTCATAGAAGCAATGTCAAGTGGTTCAAACAAATCGAGATTATCAGGACCGGTTATTGAGATATCATAAGAAAAGTAAATTCTGTCATTTTGATTTTTCTTTTTTTCCCACTTTATTTCAGATATTATCAAAAAATGATACAGGAATTTTTTATTCGATAGTGAATTATCCTTAATTTGACCAAATCAGATTTCGTATCCAACGTTTCGTACTCTCTCCTCAACCTCAACCTCATTTATTTCAATACGGACCTGAATATTTTATGACACATTTCGAAATAACTTTTAACGCTGAATTCAACAATATATCATACAATGTCATTCAAAGTTGATTTTCAGGTGATTTTGACCCTTATCCAAATTTCTCTTGGTCGGATCTGTATTGCATTTACCTTTAGTTTAATTAACAACATGCAATACATTTCGATTAGAAAAACAACTCAGTCATCTTAAACTAAATGGAACGTATCAGAATCAAAGCAAGAAACAAGTAATAATTATTTACATATTTCAAGAGAAGATAAACCTAATGCAGAATAATTAAACGAAACTATCATTTAATGAAAGAAAAATTAAATGATTATTCGAAAATAAATGAAAATTAATGAAGTAAGTGTTCGAAATGTCCACCATTTTGTAAAATGCACTTCGCGGTTCTAGAACGCATACTTCTTATACATTTGCTAAATTAGTCTCCTTGAATACCTTCCAATACATTCTCAATCTTCTCGAGAGGGGAATCACTATTGTTGGATTTGTCATTTGTTCCGTTGAAACAGATTACAGAATCGAACTTTATTTTTAAGATCATTACGATATAATTCTTGCAATGCTTGGTATTCAAATTTAAAATCATTGTATTCGCGTCTCTTGACTATTTTATTAACAGCTCTCGATTTTTTTTTATATATTCAATTGAATTTGGCCAGAATATTGATATCGTTAATAGACTTGTTTTTTCTTACATACACAAAACTCTAGGTTTATTGAATGTATTATTTTCAAGTAGTAGGCCGTGGATAAAAAAAGAACATAACAAGAAATGTCATATTATTTGTCACTTCGTTCATTATTGTGTCACAAGAACTTGTCATTAAATACTTTTCTATGTAATTTCAATTTAACTTATTCGGTATGGTAAGATACACAAATGAAGAAAAGAGAGATATGTACGAAGTGTACATAAAACTAGATAGGAATTCGTTCAAAGCACAACAAAGGTATGGTGAATTATATCCTGAAAGAACAACACCAAATATTAAAATATTTCGACGTTTATCTACAACGTTACTTGAACATAATTCATTCATCAAACCTAGAGGTCCTTATGTAAGACGAAACGAGCCTATCAATCACATCAATGTTCTAGCCCAAATTCGAATGAATCCAGGAATAGGATCGGGAACTATGGCCAGTGAATGCAATTTATCAAAAAGTGCTGTTAATAAAATAGTCAAGAGGCACGGATACCATGACTATAAATACCAAGCCGAGCTAAAACTATATCGTAATGATCCTGAGAGAAGGTTGCAATTCTGCAATTGGTTTCAACGGAAGGTCCGGAATAACAACAATTTTGCGCACAATATTATTTGGAGAGACGAAACGACATTCACAAATTCTGGCATGTTCAATCGAAGGAACAAACATTTTTATGCCACAGAAAATCCTCACTTAATTCATGAAGTTAGACATCAAAATCGTTTTTCTTTGAACATATGGTGCGGTTCGTTGAATAATAAATTACTGGGACCCTATTTTATTGATGGCAACCTAACCGGAGAAAAATATGTAGAAATTATAAAAGAAATGTTGGATGATCTTCCTATACGGAATCGGCGTAATAGTCCATGGTTCCAACAAGACGGATGTGGTCCACACAACTCAAGAATAGTCACAGATTATCTAAATCGAACTTTTCCCGATTCATGGATTGGAACAAGAGGTTCAGTAGCATGGCCTGCAAGATCTCCGGATTTGAATCCGCTGGATTTTTATTTGAGGGGATATCTCAAAAATAAAATTCATGATACTACGAACCCGACAATAGAGATTCTTCGCGAGAAGATTGAGAATGTATTGGAAGGTATTCAAGGAGACGAAATAAGCAAATGTATAAGAAGTATGGGTTCCAGAACCGCAAAGTACATTTTACGAAATGGTGGACATTTCGAACACTTACTTCATTAATTTTCATTTACTTTCGAATAATCATTTAATTTTTCTTTCATATAAATGATAGTTTCGTTTAATTATTCTGCATTAGGTTTTTCTTCGCTTGAAATATTATGTAAATAAATATAACTTATTTCTTGCTTTGATTATGATACGTTCCATTCAATTTGAGATGACTGAGTTATTTTTCTAATCGAAATGTATTGCATGTTGTTAATTAAACTAAAGGTAAATGCAATACAGATCCGACCCAGATAAATTTGGATAAGGGTCAAAATCACCTGAAAATCAACTTTGAATGACATTGTATGATATATTGTTGAATTCAGCGTTAAAAGTTATTTCGAAATGTGTCATAAAATATACAGGTCCGTATTGAAAAAAATGAGGTTGAGAGTGACCCAGAGAGTACGAAACGTTGGATACGAAATCTGATTAAGTCAAATTAAGGATAATTTACTATCAAATAAAAAATTCCTGTATCATTTTTTGATAATATTTGAAATAAAGTGGGGAAAAAAAGAAAAATCAAAATGACAGAATTTACTTTTCTTATGATATCTCAATAACCGGTCCTGATAATCTCGATTTGTTTGAACCACTTGACAATGCTTCTATGAATGCAACTTTTTCTCCATTTGACCGACCTTCTAACTCTTATGGTTTAAAAGTTACCAGTACAATCCCATTAAAAATGTGGCCACTCTGTATATGTTTATGAGCTGTTCTCTTCATGATGAAAGTATCACTTAGGTTTCTGTTTTCATGTTAAAAGAATAAAACGCCAATTCAAAATCAATCAGAAGGCAAGGGAAGGGAAATCCACGCTCTCAATAAAATGCTGAAATTAATAATTTTTTGGGTATATGTTGATATCCTTCGTTACATCAATTGTGGAAGACCCAGTGTATTACATGGATTTTTATGATCACACATCGATCCGTTGATCACCTAACGTCTGAGAAAATTGTCTTTCAATTTGCCAAAACTAGAGAGTGAGCTGGATTCAAAATGAATATTTCCTATTGATGGGCATCTGCCATTTTCTTGGACAGGTTTTTTGACCAAACAATGCTTGTCACACGGTTGGGCCAATGGTAACTTTTAATCACCTCCCCATCCTACATCACATATAAAAAATTGAACAAAATTCGTAGAACCCCAGAAACCTATATAATCCGTACCATGTCCTTTCAGATATGGTCATTAGGCATTTATTAATATTTGTCTTCCAAACATTTTCTTGGCTGAGTGAAATTGCTTTACACAAACGAAAATAAAAAATCTGAATGAAAATTTGTTGATTTCATATTGAAAACAAGTAATATTTCTGATGTAAAATATGTTTTTCTTTGCAAACACAGAATTATGCTAATATGCCATCGTAATTTTCATTTTTTATTATGGATTAATTCTAAATATTTGAGTAAAATGAAACAAAAATGTGAGAGAATCATTGACATATCTCTAGAAATGAAAGAGTTATGGGACTTTGGAGTTGTGCTTGGAAGAATAATGTCATAGTACGCAGCGCTCTAGCGTGTGACGTCACGCCACATGAACGAGGCGACTGGTATTCGCAGAGTGCTTACAAATTTATCGGTGTACAATCTCTTGCGCCGTTCGTGTCGTTTATGGTTCATTACACGGTGGCTGCAATTAAAAAAATATCTCTTGTACCTATGTGTGAAAGCACGACAATTAAAAACAACAATAAATTGTATTTTCATGTACCAAATGACACGAATAAAATGAAGAATTGGTGCAAACTAATGAGGCGTGACTTAATTGGACCTAAAAGTACTACATATATGTGCCTTGGCGCGGCTAAGGATCTCATAAGTAATTATTTGTGGTGTGGCGATCTCAGACATGTGGCGTGACATCACAGACGATTCGGAGACGTTCCGCGTTAAAATACGTAAATTTAAATAATCTATATTTGACACTAATTTACTAGTTTAATTCAATCGCGTCATATACTGCGTGTCCGGTAAACCTTGTACAATATTGAAATTGGCGATTGACCAGGTCATGACTGTTCAGAATATAGGAATTTCACCTCAGTAGAAGTATCACCGTTTTCGAGATAATGGGCATTTTAAGAATTTCTGGAAAATCGCTACCTAACCTTGGATTTTTGAGTGCCATGCATACAAATTTAGAGGAATTAGAATATCTTTGCTGCTGAAGATTACTGATGAGTGATGTTTCTAGACGCACAGAACAGTTTTTCAGAAAGTAAAAAACAAATTCAAGAAATGAGGGTAAAATGACAGATTTGAGTTTCATCAAATTTTTTTTTTACTTTGATATTATTGTCTGGACAAAATATAACCAATCGAAAGTGAAAATCTATTTCAAAAGAATGCTCATTTTGTCCAGTTTCTAACATGGTATAAAACAAAGTATAATTATTTTTGGAGGAAGTGATTTCCATTGAATTAGGCGTGGTTTTACTCTGGGCTACCATCAAGTTTTACACTTACGCTCAAAAATTATTTTATTTCGATTTTATCAAGATAAAATATGGAAATGATTATCAATTATGAAGAATACACTGCTTGGTAGCATTAAATAGTATGTCAATAAAATTAACTTTTGATGTAATTAAGCCTAATAAAATTATCGAAATGAAATGTTGTCGATTATCCGACATGGCACCGATTAATACGATTTCTTGTGATAAATATCGTAATTGTCCAACATCCAGATTCCAACGAAGTTTCAGAGACAGACAGATATACAGGGTGTAACCAAGTAAGTGCAAAATTTTATAGGAGGTGAATCCTTGTCGAAATTAAAAACTTTTCTAACTCCTGTGTTCTGTCCGTAGAAGCAACAGTTTTATAATGAAAAAATAAAATACAGCATTGTGCATGAACGGATCTTCTGTAAATAGAATTGAAAAAATCTAGTAGGTGGCTGTCACATTTTGTTTGAACAACTTGTGACTTCTGTCGAAGTTTTTTGAAATTATTCCGCTTGTTTCATTCAGTGGTATTTATTTCTTTGTCATGCCGTACATACGTTATACTCCCCGAGAATATGCGCACATGCACTACATTTATGGTGAATGTGGAGGTAGTGCTACTGCTGCAGCAGTGCTTTATGCAGAACGATAACCGATTGCACAATGCCGCTCAGAGAATCGCTGATTTGGGGGCTATAACCTAAAAAGCATTTGAAAAGGTTCTTCTTGAAAATATGTCGTCTGTGCGTACGAGTGGATAAAATAACATTTTTGTAATATTATTCAGTGCGATGTTGAATAATCGTTATTTTGGTTTATAGTGTATATTGATTCAAAAAAACGTTGAATTAGTATTTACTTCTTTACATCTCATTGAATGCTTCTAAGCAGTTTATTCGTTATTACTCATTTTAACCATTTCATCCTGATAGGATGAAAATGGAAGACATTACTCAGAATAACATCACACTCTAATATAATCGAAATTCTACTCATTCCAAAAATAATTATAGTATGTTTCATACCATGGTAGAGTCTGGACGAAATGGGCATTCTTTTGTAATGAATATCCACTTCCACTTGGTTATGTTTTTTTTCAAACAATGATGTCAAACTGTTGTTAAAATAATTGGTGAAATTCAAGTCTGGCATTTTATCCTCATTCCTTCAAAAATTGTATCGTTTTCTGAAAAACTGTTTTGTAAGTCTGAAAGTATCACTCATCAGTAATCTTCAGCAGTAAAGATATTTGAATTGGCCTCAATTTGTAGACATGGCCCTCAAAAGTCCATGGTGAGGTAGTGATTTTCTAGAAATTTGAAAAATGCTCATTATTTCGAAAACGGTGAGATTTTTACCAAGGTGAAATTCCTATATTCTGAACAGTCATGACCTGGTCTATCACCACTTTCAATATTGTACAAGGTTTACCGGACACCCTGTATAGTATTTTCAACATCACTAAAGTAGTCCATTGTGTCCTGGGGAGTTAATTGTTTTTTGATATGACTTTATGCAATATCGTGATATATACTGATATACGAAATGAGAATATTTATTCGGTAATACGCTATTATACATGAAACTATTGAAAATACAAATATCTTCACAACTGGTCCATAAATGAGCTGATTCAAATTTTTCATGTTGCACTCATTCTATAGAAACAGCTTTCACTACACAACTGACAGCTCTGGATGTGAACAAAGTCATTTCTCACTTTCACATCAACCTTAGAAAGAGAAAGAGAATAACGTGTCTTGCGTAGAGGTTATTTTCTTTCCTTTTCTAAGGTTAAAGGGAAAGTGAGAAGTGGAACTGTTTACCTCAAAAGCTGTCAGTTGATCACCAAACCAATGCCTTTGTTGTGCATAAGATGTATAAAATCCCTGGTGTGTCGAGTAATTCGATTTTGTTTTGATTTTTCAGAAAACAAATAAACAAATGAAATAGTGGTCTGCTTCTTTGGTCGGTTCCAGAGATGGCGCCCTTATATAGAATTTTAGTCTTGTCAATATTCCATTGATATAGTGATTAATGACTGTTGTCAATTTTATGGAATTTCAGGAATTTTAGACATCTTAAATTTCAACAAACTTTAAATACAATCCAAAAGTGAATGATGGTGACAGAATCTAAATTTCCTAGTTCAATTTCCTTGACTACTATTATTAATGTATCTTAATTTTGCTGTATACTTCCTTAGACACTCACTCAATAATAATTTAATTATTGTGATTGACTCGTCATTTACTTGATGAAGATCCATAGTAATTGTATAAACTACACTGAAAACGATTCGATCCTACTCAAACTTTATTTAATCAGACAGTGAAGAAGCTAGTATGCAGGCAAAACATGTCTGATAAAATAAAATTTGTGAATATCTAATCGTTTCCTGTGTAGTTTGTACAATAATAATTTGATCATGTTCCGTTTTTGTATCATTTGTGGGCAATCCAGAGAGACGAACAAAATGATTCATTCATATCCAGTACCGAAAGTGAGAAGTGAGTTTCACCATATTATGAAGATTATCACATAGTATCTTGTATTATTAGAAAACATTTTAATGAAAATCATGGCACGAATATATCACACACGGAATCCCGCCATTCCCGCTTATTAGCACAAGATTGACAGGTTCTAATGGTGAATTTTCATGAAGCCTAACTTCAATATTTTTAAATGAAATGCGTGGTTATTATTATAGTGAGTTTCATTTCAGTAAAAATTTTAATGAATAAGTCGAAAATGTAACAAATTAAACTGATTGGTGAAGTTTTTCAGTAAATTCCAATAATTACGTTTCTTTATTCATTTCATTCGTCGGCAATACCTGAAAACTTCTGTTCTTGTAAAACCCTAACAAGAAAACCGACCGTGGCGGTACACGCAAATGCGGAATATTTGGGAAACAGACCACGAATTCATTTGTTTTCTCTTAATCAAGATGGCGAATAGTCTCCCGTTTTATCCCACAGTTTTCCAGGTATGAGTCGACACACCAGGATTTTTAGACATCTTAGTTGTGCATAATGAGTAGGAGTGACAGTGAAGAAGACATAATTATGATAGTGTTACATTTTTATGTACGACTAATGAAAAATAGTGAAAAAGTTTGTGGAATAGAGAAATTTATTTACATCGGGAACAAGAGGGTTAATTTTGTACTAGTTATCACAAATTACTGAGAGATCAATAAAGTCCCAAACTGCTATTGAATGTCCATAAATTAAACCAATAAAATTACCCAATGAAAAAATGTCCATTTAATCATTTTTTCATTACTTCTCGATAGAGCACCAAGGAATGTCTTTCATTTATATATCCAGCACGTACATTCTTTCACTATAAAAAATATGTAAGTTACTATCAGTAAAACATCACTGGTACTTAAGAATTGACCTATTGCATTAAAAAATTTCAACAATGACTTCTCCGTTGCTGTAATAAGGATTACTCTGATTGAACGTGGCTCCTCACCGCTGTTATTGAAATATTCATCTCTGCGGTGGTCGACATGGTTCCTGTATTGTTCCGTTGCTTCAAAAACATTGAGAATTCAAATGTACTATGAATTGTGAATATATTACTCACGAATTCATGACAGAAACTTTATTTTTTCAATAGGAAATATACCAATTCACACGAACACTTTAAAATTTTCGATAAGGTAAAAACTATCGAATAAGTTAATTATTTGGAATTCGCAGAAAACTGTTGTCTCTAACTGATAATGAATTCACAGATTTTAGATTATTGACGATAACTTTAAATTGTAAAAAGTTCACTTCGAAGGAAATTTAATACACTATTGAGGTATGGGTGGAAGAGTTTTCATCGGACATTTTCATTATATTAACTCAAAATCTGTTTTTTGACTTTTGTCACTTTTGAAGTACATGTGTGATGTGCTCAAATGATAATTTAGCTTAAGGGAATCACATCACGATAGTCTGAAGCCTACCAAAAATTCCAGCAGGTTGGAATTTCAAACACGGTCTTTGAAATTTGGTCGTGGGCGGTCGAGAATGATCGAACAGTGTGAGTTGTGCGATAATAATAAACCTACGTGTTGGAAATTTTTGGTCGTAGGAGGGCGGTCGCGGACGTTCTATCGTGGTCAATCAGTGGGTTCCCTACCTTAATCTAACAATTAAGAGCGTTGTGATCTCAAGTCAATAGAAATAATCTGTGATTACTTCCATCCATAGAGTAAAATAATATAAAATAACTTGTAATTACAAACATATATCTTTAATTGGCTATTTTGCAAATGAAAATGAAATATGTCTCAAAAATAGACTGGTAGACATTTTTGGAATTCATCATGTGCTGGCAGATAGACAATTAGGATTTGAAAGAGAAACTAGCAAGGAAATTGCAGTTATAGATCGTAATCAGGAGTAAGTGGTAGATTTGGACGAATCACGAAAATATGTGGCTGTGATTCTTGATTTGGCCAAAGCTTTAGATACTGATTCTCACAATGTGTTATTGGATAGGCTTTATAGGGTTGGTATAAGACGTCCTGCATCAAAACTGTAATAAGCGTATCCAACAGAAATTATCCAGAGAGTCATTGTCGAAAATGCGTTGAGCGATCCACTCAAATCTATCCATAGAAATACCATATTCTTCAATGAGCCATGCGCAAATATCAATTTTTCACATTTTCCCAAAATTTGTAACTGTTTGGCATTTAAACTAAAATAAATCAAAAGTATTTTCATTTTTAAGTGAGAAATGAAAAGACTCATCAATGGAAACAAAATCGATTTGGAAGAAATTGTATAATGCCACTCACCCACTCATATAGTGATATATCAAAAAGTACCTATTTATACGCAGATAAAACCATGGTCGAATCAACAAAATATCATTCAACTCGAATAGACACACGTGTCAGTATCCTACAATTGAATAGTAAATTAAATGAAACAAATATTGTGATTGATTTGCATCTCTGCAATAATTTTAGATTGAATGCAATTCGCTTTCTATTTAGTATATGTTTTGTTCATAGAAATTCTATAATCCAGTAACCTTGTCATGAAAAGCATAGGCCTAAGTTGCATCAAAGGGTGGTAGTGGGTTTCTTTCTTTTTTCTTGTATGGGATGTGACTGAGGTGATAAACCCAAGTTTTCGACCTCGGCAGCCCTCCGGATCACTTTTGAAAATTCCAAAAACTGTAAAATTTTTGCACTTCTTTTGGATTTGTCACATTTTGACCATGAAGGGCCATGTTTTTGATGAAGACCCATCAATACATTTTCCAAAGTGAATTTAATAAAATAAATTTTCTATAATATGAAAAGAAAATGGATTTGGTAGCTCCGACAGGTACCGAGATACTGCTTTTCAAAGTTTAGCAGATTTTCCATTATGGAAAATCTTAAGCTTATTTTCATGTTTAAGTCTTCAATAACCTGTATTATATGAGCCGGTGAAGAAGAAATATATTAATTTTAATATTGTGAATAGGAGAGGATGAGATTCACAGATATAGGAATGACGATACCTAATGAATTAGAACCTAATGAGGATTTCTGTGAACCTAAATATGCCGAGATGGATGGGCTATACTCGACTATTCAGTTAGCCAACTTGCTGGATACTATTATCGAGGAACAATTATACCATTTCAGGAGATTCACCACCACCACCTCAACATCTGGAGACAGCCATCTCATCACTTTTACTCACAACTTCAGTGGCTGTGATTCCACCTCGTGCTTCTTCGGCCAAGGGAAACTCAAAATGTTTCAAATATTAAGGAAGCTGCAGTGTTTTCTAATCCAGATGAGACACCTGACACTAGCTGAAGCCAGGGAGAAAATCCTCATCGAGCTGTACGATGTGGTAAGGCTGCAGCCAAGACCAGTTTTAACCTAACCAGACTCCCTCCCACACAATATGCTGCGAATCTACATTCATTTCGCACATACCACCAGGTGCAGCAGTAGCTGGGTTATAAAAAGAATCCGCTCGAATGGGAATGGGTTGCTACAACCCGAGGCCTTTTCCCGAAGATGATGTCATGGGAAGTTGCCCCCTCGAATATGCTGAACATGATTTCCTGCAGTTGCAAGAAGGGTTGCCGAAATGGTTGCAGCTGCAGGAAAGCGGGTTAGAAGTGCTCACTCGTCTTCGGAACCTGTAATGGTTAGTCTTGCGAAAGCCTGTCTGAAATAACGGTAGACGACAATGTCAATATCCTTGATTAGGACGAGCTCGACGATAATGACGAGATGGGATAGGCTGCTCACCTATTCAGTCAACCAACTCGCTGAAAATACTGTTATTGAACAACTACATCAAGTATTCTCACACTGTTATTATTGCTGATAGTTACGATTATTTCTATTTATTATTCACCCAAATCTTATGGAACCGTTTTTTCTATCAATTCATACTTACCAACACGTGTATGCCATTTATATTGAGACTCCTTAACAAGCTTTCTACCTTGATATATTCGAAAAATTAATATTTTCGTCCCTTTTCAGGAGATCCAGGATGAAGAAGGCGGATTTGCTTGGACCTGTTTGGTCGAAGAGAAGGAAACATTGACGTCCCCCTCTCCCACAAAACCTCACCACTACTCCACCATCCAACTTCAAAATGTTCAATTGAATAAATTCTCACTCTACTGACTCACATCAGACAGATTGTTGAAGATATACAGACAATATGAAGAAGCATGAAAATTATCTTAAAATTTTCACATTTGGAAAATTTGCCAAATTTTGACAAGCTGGATCTCAAAAACTATGGAGTCAAGCAAGTCCAATTTGATATATGTCGAAGCAAATTTATTCTAGTTTTCAAACGTATACAGGGTTCTTTGTCAAAAACATGCCCCTTCATGGTCAAAATGGGAAAAACCAAAGAAAGTGCAAAAATTTAACAGTTTTTGGGATTTTCAAACGTGATCCGGGGGGCTGCCAAGGTCAAAACTTGGGTTTGTCACCTCAGTCACATCCCATACATAAAAAAAGAAAACTACTACCACCATTTAATGCAACTTAGGATGTACTAGGTTACTGGGCTACTAGTTCTGACTTTTTGGAAACATCAGATGTTTCAGTCGATCATAATCTGATTTGATATTTCTACTTTACATTCCTTTATTTTGATTAGAGCTTGATGCCCACCAACAAAACATTTTGTTAACTCATTCAGTGCATCTCCGTATTGTATTCACAAAGTACCGGCAAAATTCTTCTTGTTCAACCAATTCATTAAATTTTTAGTTACTACACAAGCTAGTTGAACACAATATCTCTAGAAAAATATATTTGTGATAGTCATAATAATTCAATTAACATGTCGAACTAATTCTGATACGCATGTCCGATACACAAAACAGTATTCGACCAAGTATATATTTTCTTATAATAACAAATTATTTTGTATATTTGAGTAAAATATTCTGTTCGTTCAATAAATACTGCTAGTCTATTCAAGCTTGTTCTTGCTGCAGCTACAGGTAATTTTTTTCCATCCGACAATAAACAAAAAGAAAGTGATTGAAACAAAAAAAAATGTTTTTACCGTGTATAATAAATAGAAAAATGAGTTACTCTCTTTATCCAATCTATCAATGAATCTTCGTCATTCAAACATGTTGTCTCTTTGTGGTACCAGGAAGACAATACAAGCACATTATGGCATTATAGTATTATAATAATTTTTTATTCTTATTGTTATTATTCATTGTATTTATTTCATAAGAAGGGATATAATGTAATGCTATTTATATGTGTATACATTGAAGCCTTCGAATAGGCTCACGAACTAGACAATAAAAAAATCTAATCAAGACGAGAAAATTCGCACAGGTGGACAGAATTTCATGTTTGGTTTTAGACATGCAATATTTTTTTGTATCTCACCCTGTAGAGCTACAAAATACTTTTATGAAAAAAAAAACTGCGTTTCCTTATCACTAGAATGACATATTCATAAATCAAAAATTGGGAAGACAAAATAAATAGTATTGCTTGTAACAAGTGCCATGTCCTTTCAGGGTTTTCTAGATTTCTTCAAAGGCTTTTTTTCTAACAAAACAACATTCTGTTAGGTATGAAATTGTGTGCAAATTTGAACCACCATGTACATCTCCTCCAACGAAGTATGATGATCAAACTATTACCAGGTACACTACGACTGACGCCCTTCATTATAATAATTACGCTTTGAGTTCCACACCGTTAATTGATATTTCGCTGTTCTGTTTGTATCACTTTGATTACAGTATTTTGTTGAAGTAATAGGTAATGCATCGCTTTGTGAAATTGTTTTTGAATGGAAACTTGATCATTTTCGAATAACACAAAGGATATCGATCATAGACTGTGGTGGAAAATATCTGAATGCCTCATTTTCCGTTGTTCAGCTCTTGGTTCACATATTATGGGGTTGAATGGAGAGGAAAATTGATAGGTTATAGTCATAATTCATGAACAACATTGTCTCAAAAACAATATCCAAGTGAAGCTTTTGCAACAAATGAACATGGGCTCAATAACTTATATATGAATTAGACAAACGTGCACGGTAAAAACAATTTTCTTTTCACAATCACTTTCTTTTTGTGAATAGTTTATTGTCGAATGGAGAAAATGCCTTGCAGCTGCAGAAAAAACAAGCTTGAATAGACTAGCAAACAAACAAAATATTTTAACTTGTAATCTCCCAAGTGCTTGAATTATTGCCGGACATTTTTCGAGTACATGAATTTTTTGAAAATTTTCTTAAAAAATTCATGTACGAGATACATTTCCTGCAATTAATTCAAGCACGCGGGGGATTCGGTAAGAAAATTTTACACCAAAATATATCCAACAATTCATAAGAAATAACTAACTATGGTTCACCTGAACTATTTATATGCATAGTACAAAAAAGATGCATGAAAATATTGATATGTAAAACACAAAATTTCAATTCGATTTTTTTAAATTTAATCAAAAAAAAAGTAAAAATGTTCTAGTGACCACACGACCACGAGGCGGACACTTTACCGACTCGCCACGGGGCCTTTGATTTACACGTAGACAACTGGTGTATTGAAGTGTTTCTGAAATTTGATTTCAGAATTTGCAAATTCTGCGATTATCGTGAAGAAAATATTCAGACACATTCGAAATATTTAATAAATACATAAATATGAAATATTATCTCATTTCAAATGAAAAATACAATTCCATTCGTACATCAAAGCAAAATATAAACTATCACCTGTCAAATGTTTGACAGAAAAATTTCCACTTATTAATTTCGGCCAGGGTACCCAGGAGGATAAAAATTTCCGGAAATTTTTTGGGTTGCCATGGCATCTAAATAAGAACGAATGTTTTGGTTCTCTCTAAAAGTGAGGTGTGAAATTTTCATCAAAATTTTTGTATTATGAGAAAATACGTAGGAATTTCGATTGAATACTTTTTTGTGTGTCGGACATGTGTATCGGAATTAGTTCGACATTGTAATTGAATCGTTATGACTATTAGAAATATTTTGTTTTAAAGATATGATAATGTGTATTACCTCAATATCTAATGAATTGGTTGAACAAAGAGAACTGTTTCAGTATTTGTGAATTCAATACGATAAAAATATTTTGTTAGTTGAAATCAAACTCCAATTAAAATGCTGACAGGAAAAGTTGATATTATAAGCTATTTCCATGATTCATCTGTTTCCAAAGAAGTTCAACGAACATGGCATGAGATAGCAGTATATAATGCATTTATGAGAGGGGAGGATCTTTTTGACCAACTCCATGCCTGCTATTCAATTTCATGGAAATCTCGTCGATGTTGGTTGAAGATATTTTGTAATCTATTGATAATAATTATTTGATAATAAAAATAAGTTTATTCACATAACATGTTCACAGTAGTTGCACTATACTTTGGATCTCATTTATAAATAAACGGAGAGAAATAACCCATTCAGGACCAAATAGTTGCGCATTGGTCATATTTCTCGTTTGTTTTACAAGATGTTTCCCAAAGGACTAATTAAATGTATAATTATAATAATCATTAAGTTCACTTATATTTCCTTACACACACATAAATACATACAAACACATATATTTACAGAAGGAATTAATAGACAGACGTAAACCTTCGACAAGTGGGTGTATTTTAAGTCTATCTGTCCTATGTAAGTATATTTTTATTATATCTTTTATTATTTCAAGGGAGTTCATTCGGAGGTTGTAAAGTTTGTACATTTCTAGTAATGCTATATACAGGGTGGTGCACCGAAAACGAAACAGGTCGAATATCCTCAAAACGCATGTGTTGCGAAAAAAATGCAAAAACACGTCGATTTTTAATCCAAGGAGGACATTCTCCTATCATAACCTCAGCTGTCACACCGCTCCCCCCACCCATTGGAGACTATCAAACAAACAATTTGAATAGGGAAAGTAGTAAGTGTGGCATATCAGTGAAAAGATAATTCCATAAGGAATTCAGCCATGTCAATTTCCGCTACCTTACTTTCTAGTTTGGCGCCCTCTTGCGGGAAAAACAACTGTTCCGTATTCCAAATTATGATGTTAAATCACAACATATCAATTTTGAATCAAATTGGACCATAATTGCGAATCTTGTCAGCCATTTTGAAGTCGTCATTTTGTTTTTTCTCCTATAAAAATCCCATAATGCATTGTCACCGAATTTATGACAAATTAGCTTGCAAATGAAGCATCATAATTTGGAAAATGGAACAGTTGTTTTTCCCGCAGAAGGGCGCTCAAATGAAAAGTTAGATAGCAGAAATTGACATCGCTGAATTCCTTAAGAAATTACCTTTTTGATGGTGTGTCACACTCACTACTCTCCCTATTCAAATTGTTTGGGTGATAGTGACCAAGGGGTAGGGGGGAGAGGTATGAAAGTTGAGGTTATGATAGGAAGACTGGATTGAGAACAAACGTGTTTTTGCATTTTTCTTACAACACATGTGGTTTAAAGATATTCGATCTGTTTGGTGCCCCACCCTGTACATTTTAACGCTTAGGTAAGTCTTACAGCTATTTGCACCGGTTCTCCTATAGAAATATATATATATATTTATTTATATATATATATATATATATATATATATATATATATATATATATATATATATATATATATATATATATATATTATATACTTACCGTAGAATGCTAATCCCGCCAATTTTCTCGGCGAAAAGCATGCCGCGTATGTGACCCGTTTACGATTGTGCGCATGCTCGACAACAGTGTAGTTTAGGTAGATCGTTGCCAAGTTTGAAAATCATTTGATGCCCCAATTAAGAGTTTTGTGCCATGAAGCAAAAAAACCCATGTCATCAGAAAGAGAAATTTGTGAGAGTAGTCAGGACTTTTTTAAACCGAAATAACCTTTACGAGATAGATTCCTCCGAATTTTAGGCGCGAAAGAATCTTATTTAATACTATAATGTAACCTATCTTACTGTTATTATAATGACCGTGTAACAGTGCTTTTTCATCAACAGGAAGACTTGTAACTAAGATCTGTCACTCTTGGCAGTGATCAGAGACGGTTTTTAGGATTTCAGATTTTGTGTTGCCTTTTTGTGTAGTATTTGTTATTTTTGGTTCTTTTATAATTTGTGGATTTACATTGATCTTGTTCCTTTAAGATAATTTCTAATAAAACAGTTTCTTCCTACAGATAATAAATGACTGTTTAGTGTTGTAGTGTGGAAGTAAAGAAAAAACAACAGAAATAAATTATTTTTGGTAGATGACCTATGTACCTATGCTTTGTTCAAACCAGCAAAACAAAATAGCTTATTATTATTATAGCTCGACACAAAAGGCATGATTCTGGTTAATGTCTTTAGGAAGAGACCCCAATGCAGAACATTTGAGTGAGAAAATTCTAATACGTGGCATTTTTCTCACGAAGATTTATGTGAAAAAGGCAATAGAATCATTTGAAACCTAATGCCCTACCAACATACTGTGTCTGCGTAAGCATATGACGAGTGATACAACTTTTTGCAAACAAATTTAAAGTAGTAGCCACACCGCTTATATTGAGTTCTGACTACTCTTGAATTAGTTCTTCATTCCTACAAAAAGTACTAAAGTTTTTCATAAACCTCCATCATAGAAATTGCACTGAGGTAACACAACCAGAAATAATCGTAGAAATAGTATTATTTTAATCAAAATTGAATTCAGTTACATATTTTGACATGAATCGTTCTATAAAAAGATAAACCTTGAGCTTGTTATAATATGGACGCATCCAATTTTATAAATACAAATTTGAGTATGAATTATTCATAATATTAGCTGAAATCAATTCTCATAGTTTCTTGTACTTTCAGTTTATTTTCCAATCTAGTGCCTGCTTGAAATTCGCACCGACTACTTGGGGTGGTTCCGTAGTTTTTTGTTGAGTTTATCTACAGTTTGGTTTCTATGCATCTTGCTGCAGCTGAAAGGTGACTGCGATACCAAAAATCAATGAGTCGCTTCAGTGCGATAAATAAAAATAATAACAGTACTCTACTTTCTGATGGCCTTTGCTGAAAATTTGGGATCATAAATATGTGAAAAGCTGTATTCAAATCGGCTAAATAGCAGGTATTAGTACACTGAGTTTTCCAATACCTTATTCCTCTAGATTCAGAATGAACAACGTTTGTTAATCTTCACCAGTACCATAATATTTTACTTAAACCGGGCCTGTTGCAAAAAACCCTAATGACGCGCATGCGCATTGCGGACTAATCCGAACTTTTTACAACACTTTTGACATATGAGATTAACATTCTAGAATAAGTATATAATATATATTTCTATGGGTTCTCCTTAATAAGAAAACTTAGTCAAGTGGAGGATCAGCTTAAGGGTACGTCCAGAGTGCACGCGAGAAAGCGATATCGCGAGTCAGCTTCTCGCTTGCCAGTACACGGTGCGAAAAAAAATTATTCAGTGATAATGGAAGCGGTCAAAGTGACAACGTTCATCTCGTGCAGAATCTCGCGCAACGGAGTCCGACAGCTTACCGGAATAAATTATTGTTTCTGGTTTCCGATTCAGATTATATTCTCGCATCATCCAGAAGATAGGTTTTTGTTGGTTCCTGTTTATAGGAGTAATTACTACAAATTTTACTGCTCTGCTGGGTATAATTGGTTGCATTTTTTATTCTATCCCTAAAACGCATGGACTAAAAATGAAATAAAAAATTACCTTGAAGTGATCACAAGTCGTTCGCCTTTAAAGATATTCTGTTGATAAAGGTTACACCAATTCTTCATCAAGCGGATTTTAATTTTTTTCAAAATGTAATAAAAAATATTTTGTTCCATTCTGAAATATTCTTGAATATTTTTTGGTTGACTTTTTAACTTGGGAAATAGGTGATGATATTCACCCTATGTATGGCACGTAAAATTAATTTTGTTAACTGCAATTCTCTCAGGATGAAGTATTGAAAGTACTTTATTTTTAGCAGCTAGATTTGAACACACCATGTCTTCCATGGGGGACGCAAGCGTCAGCGACCAAGCCCCAGAGGGTCCTTTTCGGAAACCCCAGAATTTTCACTCATTCCTACCTGCTTGAACCTCTTCAACCTTCTCATGAGGGTCGAGATATCCTTCCATTGCAATGAGTGCAATTTCTCCTCCTCAATAGTGGCAGCTCCAAAGACGTGTTGTCTGAGCCTGCCACAAATACCACATACGCACAGGAAGTGGAAGGAGTCCTCCTCCCCGCCACATTCCGCACATAGTGGGTCTGTCTCAACTTTGATGAGAGTCAGATGTCTCCTGAGGTTGCAGTGGCCGGTTTAGAACTCCCACCAAGAGTCGGAGTTTTTTGCAGCTTAGCTTCAGTATCTTGGCCGTCTTTGCCCTGTCGGGCCTTGATATCATCTGCTTTGACTGCCTGCAGCCGTCTGTCCCTCTCCATTCTTTTCCTTATGTACCAACGGCCCACTCATTCAGTGCCGTTGTTACTTGTCTCTTTGTTATGAAGAGTGCGGGTTCGGGCCCGTAGCAGGGTTGCCCAGCTCCTTGTTTGGCTAGCTGGTCCGCCTGCTCGTTGCCTTCAATCTCTTCATGGCCGGGGGCCCACATCAGCGTAATTTCTTTTTCAGTCGAAAGACTCTCCAGGGCATATCTGCACCCCTGAATCAGTTTTGATCTGGTCCTGGTTGCTTTCAGAGCTCTGATGGCGGCTTGACTGTCCGAGCAGACATATACATGTCTCTCTGGGCCGGACCTCACCTCTTCCATTCTGGTTGTCTGTGGGATGGCATACACCTCTGCTTGGAAAACTACTGTCGTCAGAGAACCTAGCACATAGGCTCTTTTCCCTCCATTTTCCAAGTTATCTCTTGCTCTGGCTTCCTCAGATAACTCCATGATCATGACTGATCCTGCTCTACTTTTCTAAACTATCACCTGGGTAGAGCAACCTGCCTGTACTCTGACCACACCTCGCGTTCACGCCAGCAAACTTGCTGGTGCGAGTTTTTCGTAAGCGAGAAGCCGACTCGCGATATCGCTTTCTCGCGTGCACTCTGGACGTACCCATTGTTTCTGGTTTCCGATTCTGAGTGATTTCTCGCGTGAGCCAGAAGGTAGGTTCTTATTGATTCCTGTTTAAAAGAGTGATTTCTTCGAACTTTACTGCTCTGTTGGGGATGTTAATTGGTAATTTTTTTTTTTTATCCTCAAAACACATGGATTAGAAAAAAAGTCACAAGTCGTTCTTCTTGAAGGATCTTCTGTTAATGAAGGTTACACTAATAATTCACAAAGGGAATTTATATTTTTTTCATATGGTATGATGAAAAGTATCTTGTTCTATTCTAAAATATTCTTAATTTTTTTTTGTGGCTTTTTAACCGGGGAAATAGGTGATGATATTCACCATACGTATGGTGCGTAACATTAATTTCATGAACTGCAATAGGCGAGAACAGGAAATTTTTAAAAATATTTTTAATGGATTATGCAGCTTGTGAACACCCTGTTGGCAATTTTCTTATTTTGTCAATTTTTTTCAATCTTAAAACAAATATTTCAAATAGGCAAAATTCAAGTGGCTTCTTTCTCGTGCCTTTGCAAATTGTTGTGACGTCCTCTTCCGAAAATTCCGAGCATTGCCGTTTCACGTCATAATCAATCTGATTGAGCTCGGGTGAATACGTCACAAAGAGCGCCAATATTAGTACATTTGAAATATGCCGATTTTCAAAAACGAATGGGAACGGCTGTATTGAAATTTGACAAAAATATTTTCTGGGTTCATTTATATATGCGTTGTATATTTCAAAGCATATTTGAAGCAATCATATTTTTTCGTGTTCTCGCCTATTCTCTCAGGTTGAAGTTTTATCAACGAAATAACATTTACTTACTAAAAATAATGGATTCCAGGAATTTTTCTTTTATTTCCACACCATAGCACCAAGCACGTCAACATAGTCAAAATTAAAAACTGTAATTTACTACAGAAATATTCGAAAACTAATAACACAATACACACTACTGATAAAGTACTAATATGTAAACCACATTTAAAATGATCACAATATAATAAAACCGTCCCTGCCAAACTCACATCCCTTCTCTTTGAACAATGGAAACTATCAACGCTGTTGCACGATCTAAAGAATTCGACGGAACTTTGAGCACGCTTCGCACTAATGCTAGATCATCTTTGCCTGAATCGCAATAACAAAGATAAAAGTTACTGAAATTTGTCATCGCTGTAGCTGGTTATGAGCATGCGCATTGACGCAATCATTCGACTTTTGATAACACTTTTCAGACAAAACGTAGACGGGATTAGCCATCTAGAGTGAGTATATATAATATATATATATCTATGGTGCAAATCAAAATCGTAATGTAAGGTCCACCTTAAGGTAACCTTAAGTTGAACCGGTGCAAATAGCTGTAAGTGGAACCTGAGCTTGAAAAATCTGAAGCATATTTTGATTAAGGTCCGGTCTTTTCACCTCACAATAAAGTCTCTGATAGCTGTCTATCGGATAAATTTCACAGGTTTACATATCTTTATCTGATAGATAGAGTTATCTGGGACTTATCTATAGGTGAAAAGACCGGCCCTAAGGCTTATGTTGTTCTCAAATAGTGGTGCAAACCAAAATCGTAATGTAAGGTCCACTTAAGTCGTAAGGTAACCTTAAGTTGAACCGGTGCAAATAGCTGTTATTTGTTTTTTGGCAAGATTTGTTATCACTGTCTCTTGATTCAATACGCGTATTGTAAGTATGTTCTATCTGCTGAAGAATTTGTTGTTTTTATAAGTGTAGATAATCACATTGTTTATGTATATCTATCTCAAGTCAAATATTCTTGTTTCTTCGAACAAGTCCTTTATAGAGAATATATAGGCCTTATTATAAATGATTTTGAGTATTCTTTTTGGAAGAACATCAAATTTCTTCAGATATACTCTCACCACTGAGCCCCAAGACAAGATAGCGTATCTCAAGCGTGATTCTACCAGTGCATGTTATTATATTTTGAGGTGAGATGTAATAAGTTTTTCAGAAATATGAATTTATTTAGCAATGTCCTTACAGTTCTTGTGACTTTGTTCATGTGAGCGTTCTATCGCATTTGATAGATGCAAGCAGTCATAGTTAATTCTCTCATTGTGTAAAAAACTGCCATGGTTCAGGTTCATGGTTCAGGTCGCTGCTGCAAATGAGCTTATTTTGAATTATTTCGGAAGGAATAGAAAATAGGAACACCTGTATTGACGAATTAGAACAAACTGCAAGAAGTGGAGGGGAGGGAAGTTTCAGTGGAATCTTATCAAAGAAATACCAATGTTGGTGCCCTTACATACCAATTCAAGGACCTAAATATCGATGTCGCACGTTTTGCAGTCCAAAAAAATACGTTAAACCCTTGTCGGATCATACGTATCCATACACAGACCTTCCATGGGTGAAATCACCATATTCGTTTGTGTGTACGGAATAGCTTAGGGTTTTGATAGTTTCAGGAATTTTTCAGTTAGGTACAGATAAAAAGTTTTGAACTTTTTCACTTTTTATCATTTAACTAATGCTATTGAAATCACGTATTGACTTTGTATAAGTATTACATCGTTAGGGATATCAAGAAATCATACAAGGTCCTTCGATCCGAGATCTAAAAGTCATAAGAGAAGTATAAAACGTCAACCATTGTGACTGATTGAGATTGGGGAGAAAGCGAAGAATCATCGTGAGCAGGTTAATCAGTGAGTCTGTTCCTTTTATTCATCATCCTCTCCGTTCACTCACCGACTGTTCATTGTCGCTAATTTTTGAACAACTTCTTTCTATAATAGCTTCAATTCGCATTCAACTGAAAGCATTATTGTATCCTCTGCACATCATACGAATAGTCAAAAGTGAACAAAAATCATAGCTGAAAAACGGCTGATCAACACAAAGCACGGCCAAGTGAAAGCAAGTTTGACATTCGTTGACAAATTCGCATTGGAAGATAACGTAGAAGACAATATTATTCAATTAGAAACGCTATTCCAACAAAATCATTCACTACTGAAACATTTCAACAATGCGCAGGATCAAATAGAAATTACTGATGGGGCTGAAATGAAAACAGATGAACGCGAAGAATTCGAATAGCGATATTATAGTGTTATTCAAAAAGCTAAAATACTCATCGATAATTTTTATAAAAATAAATGAGCAGTGAGTAAAATTCAATCTCTTAGATATTCTGGTAGTGTCAAAGCTGAATGAAATAATAATCCAAACCAGAATCAATCCTCAAACGTCAGGTTTACAGTTTTAGAATTACGAAAAATTTTCCGGAGAGTAAGAAAAATGGGGTCGATTTTGAGATATGTTTTTGTCACTTGCAGGTGAGTAAATAATAACGAATCAATGAATAATCATCAGAACATTTCATTATCCCATTAGCTGCTTTAAATGCGATGCTGCCAGAAGAGTCATAATAATGCATTGAAGTAACGAATGACAATTATGTATTGGCATGGAATATTTTGAAATCCAGATATCAAAATAAATCGATTATCATTAAAAATCACGTCGCGGCGTTGTTTCAACTGCCTTTGGTCACTGAGGAAATCAATATAGGAAAATTCACTGATAATGTACACAAGCACAAAAGTTATTTAAAAACTCAAGGTGAGCCTGTTGATAGCTGAGATACTCTTTTATTTTATATCACTCGGAGATTAGCCTCGGTATCTCAAAATAAATGAAAATCTTCGGTTATACGCAATAGAACAAACAATGGAGAAAATTCCACAACCCTCAAGATTGGTTTGCAAAGCTTGTGAAGTGGCATTATGTCAAAGTTGTTTTCAACCGTTTCATAAATAGAAATGATTAATTTTTAGTTTTTTTACAATAAAAATATTATTTTGAAACTCACTTTGTTTATGAGTATTTTTTTGAAATTCACTCTGTTTATGAGTATTTTTTTAAATGCATTATGTGGCTGCTATAATAGCCACCAAAAAAAGTTATATATTTAAAGTCCCTGATGTTTGGTATTCAAAACACATAAAATAAAATACTATTGAAACTTGAGTTGCATTGGTTCTGTTACAAGATAACTTGATTGACAAAATTTTATTTCATCAATAAAGAAAGTTGCCTATAAAGCGATAAAATATGTTCGTCGAGCAATCTAGTTGTAACCAATTCATGAAGTTCTTGTAAATATAACCTGTTTTGGAAGAACGTTGCAGAAAAGTGTGTTAGATGTAGTTCAATATCCGTCGTGGTATTAACCAGGGAAGTAGGTATTTTCGGTCTGATGTTTCTTTCATATTGTCCACTTGGCAGAAATATTTGAAGAGGAGGGGTGTTTCGAGTTTGTCGATTGTATTCATGAATCATTCAATTGATACTCCCTGGAAAAACTTTTCAAACTACGAATTCTCGCATTTTCTCCTCCTGAAGGCTTTCCTTCCTAGAAGTGCTCATTGATTTTCCAAACCAGGTGGCGATACGACTAACTCATTGTAAGTCGCTGCTTTCTTTCTGAGGAATTATTAGTTAAAAAATTTACATCAATATGTTGGGATGGCACTGAAGAGAGGTAAGAACTTCGAAACATGTCTGATGGTCGTCATTCTCAGACAGATGAAGGATAATCTTTTGTTTAATTACAATAAGCGCTTGAATGAACGTTACACGTCAGATGTAGTTCAATATATTTCCAGGACAGTAGCTGTTTTCTGTGAGATATTTGCCTCGTATTTTTCACTTGATTAAAATGTTTGAAGAAAAAAGTTATTTCGAATTTGTCGATCCTATTCATATCATTAAATATTTGTTTTTGTCTAGTTTATTGAAGATTTTTTATGAAGTTTCTATTGAAAACACATTTCAATGTTCCGTTTGACCCTCAACTGTTAGCTGAAGTGCAACAAGTTAGTTCACACCCTGTGAATCTACTTCTATTCCCGAGCAACAATATCGCACTTCGGAATATAAAAAACTCATTCAAGTATGAAGTTTCCACTGGAGCGATTTGTGTTTCCCTGGATGAATGTAAAAGTAGTCTGGGCCGAAGAAAAATGTACTTAATCATCTTAGTCTCGAAAAATGGACGAAAGAGAAACTTTCCTTTGAGAGTCTGGCAAGTAGAATCATACCTTCCAATCTCTTTTGTGTTTTGCATGTGTGTTGTTTGAAACTGAGCATATTTTTCAGACGTTGAAGCGCTTTGTGGAAAGCTTGTCGGATTCTGCGTTTAACTGTAATCCTGAAAAAACTTTAGCGTTTGATGTTTTCCAGAAATGTAATAGAATATCTTTGGTATTTCTGAGTTGAACTTCGTATTTCCTTTGATTTACCAAGGTCTGCATCGAACAGTGGAATTGAAAAAACATAAATATCTGCATTATGAAACTTTCTCCTTGTCTAACCTATAATAGCTCGCACTGGTCTCTGGAAAACTTCGGAGAGTTGTTCGTGTGGGTACTGCTGGTTGACATCAAGAAAATATTTCGTACTGAGCAAAATTCTTTCTTATTTTCAATTGAAAATAGCATACTTCAATAATAGACCGGGAGGCCATTGTTGAAATGATGATATTGTGAACTAACTTATAAACACTTTGTATAATGGTTTCTATGATAATATGTTGTTAGAGTTTTGAATGTTGATTTTCAATATATATGTCGTCTGTTTGCCTCTAAGTTCATTTTCTTCGAGTATTTATCAATAACTTCTAACAGGTTATGGGCCTAGAACAGTGCTATCCGCAAAAGAAGTGAAGAAACTATGTAACAGAAGTTAATCGCTTAAAATCGTATTCCAGAATAAAATATTCCTGGAAGTTATTACGAGTTTCCAGAAAGCTGTCAGAGACGTCAACAGTTATCAAAATGGATAAATTTCCCAAATGTGACAAGTTGCAAGGAATCTCTAACTTCCATTCATGATAAAATGAGATATTTGCATACATAGACGTTTACAACCTTTTCAAAATGGTTACTGGTGAAGAAAAAGACCCAGCAGAGAATCCACTCAAAGTAGAATCTTCTGATACAAAGTATATGGAAATAATTTAAGTGAGATGTGAAGATTGGCGCTATCGGCATTCGTTAGCACGAGCATTTCTACTCTTCAACGTAGATATAAGAATTGTTCCACCGATCACTTGCTATACTAAAGCTCAGGATATGTGGAAAACACTAACCGATTCATTTGATAAGCGAAACGAATGCTTTCTACATGCCCTGGTGAAGTCAGTGGTTGGCATAAAATGTGAATCATGGTATCATTTACCAGAACCATTGTTTATATAGAAGATAGTTTGTCAACCTTATGGGATTAAAATTGGATCAAAATGGATGCGACATGTAGATGGCGATAGTGAGCTCGCATCCAAGTCATGTCGTAACTTCAGTGATCTGGCCTCCAAGTCATGTCGCAACTTGATTGAAACAATGGGACAGCATTAAAATCAGGGTTTTTTTAAGGAACCTTCATTAAAATGACGTCAAATATTCATGTTTGTAACTGATCACGCTAGATGACCCTCGCGTTTGCGTCCAACACCAATTACACAGGCATTGACTAACTATCTTACTTCGAAAAAGGAAAAAGCGGAAAGAAACAGTTTCGCATAAAGTGTACATATTGCAAGGAACACAACAGATGGTACAAAGGACACACACTTCAAAAATGCAGAAATAAAAAAAACAGGAGGAAGAGAAAGCTAATTTGGTCAACAGCGACGAATCTGACGAAGTTGCATATCCAGCAACGGTTTCAACCGAAACGTCATATGAATGGATTTTTTATACTGTACTCATATGTGAGGTAGTGGCATATGAGTGGAAATGAGAACGCATTTGAAAATCTTTAGCCTCATAGAGGATTCATACGGTTGGGTGACAATAAGAAGATAGAAGTAACTCATATTGGTAATGTAGAGCTGAAAGCTCTGTTACCTCAAAGTATTACAATAAATGTTACATCGCATGATAGTCTTCACGCTCCTGATCTAAAGTGTTCATTAATATCGTTGGAAACACTGAAATAGAAGAAATTGAACTTAGAGTCCAATAGAAGTCATATACATACCTATATTGAAAATCAACATTCAAAACTCATATTATCATAGAAACCAATATACAAACTCTTTATATTCTTTATTATCATCATTTCAACACTCTCCCCTAATGTGAACTTTCCATCAATTTTGATAATAAATAATGGAACTGATCTTCCTTATGGTCGAAATATCCAAAATTCCCAATAATGTGCTCTTCAACATAGAACAACTTGACCTCAAACGACCCCGCTCTTTTTATAGGTAAAATGGTTCTCGGTGAAATTGTCTGAATTTTTAGTATATTGTAGTATTCTATGTACTGATTGAACTTGCAGAATCGCAAAGTTCGAGATTTTGAAATACAGGGCGTTCAAATTAAAAATCAGTAATTTTTATTCAATTATTTTCTCGAAATTTGAAAGTGTCAACTGCATTTTTTTTCGTTCTCATCATCAAAGTACCTTCGTATTACTAAATATCATTCAGATGATGCAGATTATATCAATGTACAGAGTGAAAAATAAAAACATTTTAGTAATGTCTGAAAATTCGATGTTATAATTAAATTTCGATAAAATTATTTTGGCATGCAATAATCTTATTCCATCATTGATCACAATTCTTTCATTTCTGACAGGGTGATTTGAAAATTAGGTGAAATATATGGCCGGTTCTTTCGTACATATCCTGTTTTTTCAAGTGAATTACCATCCTCCGAAAATAGCTGATACCGTATAAACATGATTTCGTTGGGATATATAAGGTGATCAGGAAAATTTTCGATGATAAAAATGACAAAATATCAACGTTTCTGAAATCACCCTGTGATTCACGATTAACTTGGTGAAATTCCTTCATTATTATTTAATATATTCATAATTCTCTCCTCAACACTGTCCCACATATTCAGTTTCCTACCATGACTGGTTACATAGTTATTAATTAAGAAACTTACTACCATTTGCATGACGAGCTGAAGGAACTTGTTCACATTTCATTATCTATCCATCAACGAACTTTGCGATTCTGCACGTTCAATCAGTACATCGAATACTACAATATACTAAAAATTCAGACAATTTCACTGAGAACCATTTTACCCATAAAAAGTGCGGGGTCCTTTGCCGGTTTGAGACATTAGGATTGCAACAATACCTAAGAACAAGTATTTTTTGAAGTTATGATTAATAAGAATGTCATATGCAATTCCATACTCGACTGGCTCTTGGTCTTGGTCTTGATAGTTTTGGTCTTAGATCAAAATGCTTCTAGAAATTTGAATAATCAAAGCTTTTCAATGAATATATACCTTCTTTGTGTAGTCTTTAGGCTGTCGAAAATTGCAAAATCTCACTTCTCACCTGTCAGTATTTCAAAAATAGTTGAAGACAGGTATAGAATATTAATAAAATATTCAACCTAAAATTCAAATAGGTATGCATCAATATACATGATGATTTATTAGAAATAAAAAATCCTTGCCAAGTTTATCTGAAAGTTACAACAACGCAGTATCAAAAATATTTCCAAAAATTTCAAATTCAAACCTTATAACTTTTTATAAATTTTTTTTTCTATCTTCAATAGAAGAAGGTATGGACCACTGCGACCTTCCAACATACACCTATTAGTTGTAAACTGTAAGACTGCAATACTGAATTTGAAAAATGTATTTTTGGTTTTGAGTGAACAAAAATTGAAAACCTACCATGTGCAAAATATTGAAATAAAATGTCATAACATTTTCCAAAAGACTCTTGGGAGGGGGTCTTGGTCTTGGCTTTGGTCTCAAAAGTCAAGTCTAGGTCTTGAGAAGATTTTGGTCTTGGTATTGGTCTTGTGTCAAGACCAAGACTATTTTCTTGGTCTCGCGAAGCCCTAAAAAAATCTATCTGACAGAGAGGAGGGGCGACTATTACAATTATTATTATGATTATGAACCCCTTTTATTGACATTCGAGGAGTTAATTACATAGTGAATGTCACATAGACTGCGTTGGCAGAGTCTTGCTCAAAGCTTCTCCATTCAACCAACAGAGGGCACGAGCCCAAAACAAATAGTAATAATAATAATAATAACGTTTATTCAAGAAAATAATATAATAATACAGTAAGTACAAAATTTCTAAAACTATCTGGAGTAAACGAGGAAAATCACAGAAGCTGTTCATGGCAGCTTGTACGTGATTATTGGTGAATATAAGTATAGCACGAAAGTAGTAGGTAGGTACTACTTGTGTGCATATAATAATATAGATATGCATATATAGAAATAAAAATATATAAATAGAAAAGTTAGTGGGTATAGCCCTAAAATTGTTATGCAACCATAGACACGTGTTTCAAACTTAAGCTCTCATCAGTACGGTAAAAGCAAGTGCGAAGATGTACTACACTTGGATGTAAAAATAGAAAAAAAGGAAGTCAAGAACAGGAAGCCAACCACACATTCGTGGCTTTGGTTAGAAGACCTTGAGCTTTCAAAGCGACAACTAACGTCGCCACGGAGGCAGCTAAAGCCAAAAACTTTTCTATTTATATTTTTTTATTTTTCCCCTCGATAAATCCATCCTGATTTATATTTTCCTGGGTAGGATTGTCACGCTGGTAGCTTTAGCTGCCTCCGCGGTGACGTTAGTTGTTGCTTTGAACGCTCAAGGTCTTCTAACCGAAGCCACAAATGTGTGGTTGGCTTCCTGTTGTTGACTTCCTTATTTTCGATTTTTACATCCAAGTGTTGTACATCTTCGCACTTGCTTTTACCGTACTGATGAGAGCTTAAGCTCTAAACACGTGTCTACGGTTGCACAACAATTTGAGGGCTATACCCAATAACTTTTCTAGTTATATTTTTTTATATTTCCCCTCGATAAATCCATCCTGATTTAGAAATAAAAAATGTAAATTTAAAATTATCCTTAACAAATTGGCTGACAAGAAGGTTCAACTCATAGAAAAAACGGAAAATATAACAAAGAAAAACAGAACGAATGATCATATGGATGCATACATAGATAATAATACAAATCAAGATAATTTGAGTTATGAGCCTACAACAAAAATAAAAGTATTGGATAAATAAATATCGAACCTGGTCAAATATGCTTACTGCCTGTAAAGTAGATGTTTCTTCAATTCATATTTGAACTTATTGATATCATATGTTTGGAACTCATCAGGAAGAATATTGTATGTTTAGATGGAATTAAAAAAAAAACACCTTTGAAACAAATGAAGTTCTGTGCAGAGGCATGGTCAGAGTACACCTGTGTCTAATAGTTTTTGAGTGTACATTAAATCAAGGAATGAGTTTACTCGCCAGTGATGGAGGATTAGGGTTATTTGAAAGTTTATGAGTAAATGTAGTTATGTTAGGCTGTCTTCTATTATTCAGTCGTCGATGAAACGGTGACCAGCTAATTTTTATTTAGAGGAAGTAGTCCATACTCAAAGTGGAGTTTCAGTGTAAAGAAGCTGAGTAAAACTCAAAGTCGTCTCTACAACAAATATTTCACCCCAATGGAAAAATGGAAAACTTATCAACGCAGCTTTGGCAAAAAAATTGTTGAAAGAATTGCATCACCAGTAAATCAGAAACATGTTTTCGAGCATGGCACTGCTCATCTTCAGTTGAAATGAACAGGGATTAAACTGAAACCAGTAAAAATGTATGACAATGCTTTTATAATAAATGTACCAAAAACCAATATGGATACTTACGTGGCATGGAAACGTGGAGGAATATCAACTAAAAATTACATTCAAAATTATATTATATATGGGGCGCAAATTAGGGCAAACTTATTATTATCGAGGTGGAATGGTGGGAGACCATTGTGAGGGTGAAACCATCGTCGACAGCATTGGAAAATGGACCATAAGATGTTCCACATTTTAAAAAGCCAAGTGAATGTAAGCGAGATGAATTTGCTGATAACAAATTCAGGTGACTCAGAAGAAATTTCGTATTGGAAATAAACATCTTCAGAAAGTCCCCACCAGCAACTGTCAACTCTATTCCTGTATCTGGAATAGCCTCAAAGGTGGTGAAATGAGAATTATTGCCGCCTATCAACTTGACACCAATTCATATGTAACAGAAATACCTTGAATGTGGTTCTCCCAATGAATTTTAAGTTAAATATCTTATTTTTGAAGATTTACCCAATTGATCAATGTCAAAATATTCCAGTTGCTGGCTGTATATTTCGTTCAGCAGAACTAAGTGAAATGTACTTTGATTTTGCATTTCTTACAAGTATATATAACTCTTTAATGGACATTCACGTAGATTATTATGCTAGATATTTCCACATCTTGAATATTCCTCCCGAAAAATATTTCTGCTTTGTATGTTCAGGATATCCTCAATATAGTACGTGGCACTCTTCTCTGCTGTTATTTCGTCTAAGCCAACATAAACTGGAAGAATTCGGCACTTTTTTCTCAAATCTGACTCATAAACAGATTCAATAATATGATCTGATAAACACTCATTATAGCAGTGGCAACAAGGATCAGAATTCATTCAAAATATCTCAACCTTCTAAGTAGGTACTCGAGTCATGAATATTCAAAACACGTCAAACCACGTCTGATATATCTTGGTTGGAATAGGATGCCAAAAGGTTTGTTGACTGACCCTGAAGCGATATACCGGGTGGCTACGGAAGTATTGCCTACGGAATATCTTAGTTATTGTATGAAGTAGGTTAGTGAAATTTGGAGCGTCGATATAATGAAATACCAAAAAATCCAAGAATTATTCCTCAAATAACAAAACAGATTATCGCCATACGCAAAAATAAAATTGAAAATAATGTGGAATGATAAATTATATCCGGTAGGTTCTAGGTTAAATAGGAACATAAACGTACTTGGTCTGTGCCATCGTCCATAGATATTCTAATATCTACCTATGGACGATGTTTGTGCTATTCAGAATAATCATTCCATGGCAATAATCATTCGAACCAAAATATTAACAAGTAGGCTGATTAAGATGTATTTTGGAATAAAACAAAAAAGAAATGAGAGCTGTCACGAACGCTGCTATCCATATTCTTTTGACGTTCGAAGTAGTGTTTTTGATTCTGCCATTTTAAAAGGGTTTGGAAATCGAAATCAGTTAGTGGAATATTCAAAAAATGCCCCGTTATTCACGAACCGAACAAATTGACATGCTTCTCATTTATGGTGAATTCTTATGCCGCTGAACGATTGTATTTAGAGCGATATCCAGGGAGGCAGCAACCGTCAAGAAGGTATTTCCAGTGGATTGAAGAAAAATTAAGAACTGAGCCTGATGTTCACGAAGACCAAGAAGAATTTGTTATTAGCACAATTTCCTCAAGGCAGATTGGCGCCGAATTAGCTATAAGTAAGGACTCTGCTAGGAAAATTTTGAAAAAACATCGATTGAAATCCTTCAAGTATCAGTTGCATCAACATTTGTATGAAAATGACGGTGAAAGGCGCCTGGAATATTGTAATTGGTTTCTTCGACAAAATGCTGAGAATCACCTATTTAACTATTATATCTTGTTTATGGACGAGTCAAGATTTACCAACAATGGATTATTTAACAAGAATAATACAAGGTAGGTCCTGTACTTTATTTGGATTATTGTCGATAGTCGAAGTGTAAAGTGCTAAAAGTGTGAACGGTCTTTTGTTCCAGGTACTGGGCGTTAGCAAACGAGCACCGGTTTTGACAAGGCGGCTTCCAGGAGAGATTTGGTGTTAATGTTTGGGAAGCAATAGTTGGAACTCATATTGTTGGCCCCATTCTTTTTCAATGCCAACTAACCGGAGAGAGATACTTTAATTTTTTAACGAATGAAATTTCGGAATTCATTAACAACCTACCAGCGGAAATAACTGAGAGAATGTACTTCCAGCAAGATGGCGCCCCTCCGCATAATTCAAGAATAGCGAGAAATTATCTTCAAAATCGCTTTCAAGAGAGACTTATAACAACCCATGGTCCACTCAGGTGGCCACCAAGGTCACCTGATCTTACTCCGTGCGACTTTTTTCTATGGGGGCATCTTAAAAATAGGGTGTATTCCACACAGCCTACAACTCTACATGAGCTAGAAGTAAAAATTCATAGAGCTTTCCAAGATATCACGCCCCAAATGTTGAGAAACGTTTTACATGAAAATATCACCAGAGTCAATAAATGTATTGACGCTGAGGGAATGCATTTCGAATATTTGTTTTGAATTTATTTTATCTTTAATCCTATCAATTTGAATTTTTTTTTTGATAAATCTGTTTTTTCGTTATTTGAAGAATAATAATTGGATTTTTTGGTATTTCATTTCAAAAAATTACTTTCTATTATATCATTAGAAAGGAATGGTTATGCTGAATAGTACAGGCAAGAAAAAGTTGTATGTTCCTATTTAAGTTATGGACCTACAGAGTATTGTTTTTTTCCCAATTTTTCCAATATTTTTTTGGCGGCTTTTTATAACGCCGACGAATGAAAATAAAATATCACAGTAGTAGCAACTGTTATCAAGTGACGTATGGTTTCCATAGCCAACTTTTCAATTTTTGGCTTACATTTTGCTTCCACGGCCTACTCGGTGAATTTCAATAATAATTTTTTTCTGATCTAGTTTCTGGTTAGATACCAACTTGTGATATGTCATTAGAAAGGGAATTGAATGCTGAATAAAGCGAAAAGAGAAAAAATAGGGTTTCTATTTAAAATAAGAATGTTGATGTTACTTCCGGTCAGACCGGAAGTTAACTTCGACATGTCAATATGCTCAAATTCTAGGTCTTATGTCATTATATCGACGCTCCAAATTTCACAAACCTACTGCATACAATAACTGAGATATTCCGTAGGCAATACTTCCGTAGCCACCCGGTATAGTTTTAAAAAATTTTTCGCTGATTTTTGAATTGTCCTAGTGTTAAATTATCACATCATTTTTCTCGGTCAGGTCACTTAAAATACGAATATTTCTATCCACTGTACTTCACTGTGCAATGTCTTGTAATATCTCGTTGTTGGAATGGATTCTTTGTTTTGACTGCACTGAATTATTAGTAGTGTCTTCAGTACTATTTTTAGTCACTAATTCAACCACGACAGTTTTGAGTTTTGCGATTTGCTGAGTAAAATGAAATGAAATAATAGTAGTAGTGAGTAAACTGATAATTAAACATTTTGAGCGATTCTGTTGTTCGCGTTTCTAAATTTATCATTGCATTCTGAGAGGAAGTGATAGAATCTTCCAGGGACTCTAACATGTCCACTCCTAGGCCAATCAATAGGGGATTTTTTCTTAACAAAAATACTAGTAGGAGTCCGACTGTGTCATCATATGAAAGACAGTCCGCAGTCATATTCTGTTATATTATCGACTATCCTTCTAATTTCAAAATCTATTTTAGAAATTGAAATCGGACTATCACTAGAGCATCCAGGCACGCTGCAAAATAGTGCAAAAAAATTCAAATTGCAACTGTGCCAAAACTAATTATCTGACAGCGACTGTTATGTGCACACGTAAAGTACACGCGATTCAATGCATTCGTGAGACGGGCAAACCCTTGTTTTCGAGAAATGAAGGAGTTATGCTGTTTTGAAGAAATAGCAAAATTTCCTCCGTTACTAATGAGCCAATCTTTTCGTAAAAATCCCATTTTGCTCGAATTTCAATTCACTACAATTTCTTCCATTGCTCAATTATTTTTCATTTCATAAGCAAAATAGTGAAAGAAAACATGCTTTTTTGTATTTAAATGTTTATAACATATTATTAAATGACAGTTGCGAGTCGAAAACATGACAGAATATGAGGAAGAAATAGTCCCTAAATACAACTTTATTGCCTTTGCCTTCCAGTCACTGTCACATTGACAATCATGAATTTTTCATATACACAGGAAGAAGCCTGATAAAGTTATCTTCACCTGAGTTTTTCATTAAATGTTACCAGTTTAAATTCTTACAGTTTGTCAAATTGCATTGAACTTGTCAGTTTATCTTTTCAATAAAAATTTGTCTTCCACTATAAAATTTCACTTTTCTGGCTTCTACCTCTATACAATTTTTTTTTTGCGTTTATCAACAAACATCAACAATACGTCACATTGAGGAAGCGAAACACCATTATTATTATTCATTTTAAATTCGCAGTGGCTATTGGCTAATTTATTTTCTTGATATGTTGTATAATTCTAAATAATCTTTAACTACTCTTCTAGAAAATGAAAATTCAATTTAGCTAATTTGTCCATTCGACCAACCAAGGGAAACTTCCGATCACGTCAATTCCTGTCTGCCTGTATCATGCTGGTAAAATATGCAATAATTCACCACATATCTCTTCGGAAGGTACAGTAAACATCAAAATGGTTATTTTCTTTACTGTTATGGGGGACGACTTTCCGGTTGTAGCAGTAAGTTGTAACGACTTTTACGCTTGTTGTAGGTTCATTTTACGACTACGATCCGCGAGAATGTTTGATATCGCACATTTCAGTGAACTGAACGTTTATAATGCATGACATGGTATCACACAAACAGCCAAGCGAGTTCACGACGAAAATGTATTGCCTATGTCTGTAATATTGATGGGAGGTGGGTAAAAACCGCACGAAAAAAACAATGTGTCGAAATCAGTTAACTGTAGGGTGTTGTAAGTATACATGAAGGGAATACTGTAATAATAATAACGTTGAAAATAAGTTGAAAGGGGTTAGGTCAAGGTCTCTTATAGAGAAACCAGTTTTTCTCAGTTAGCCAACGTTTCGGAGATATATTTCGCCATCTTCAGGGCCCTGAAATAAAAAATTATGGACAATTACAAAAAAAAAATTCACAGAAAGAAACAGTTTTTATGACAGGATAACTTCAGATAATGGAAATCTAAAATAGTGCATATCTCAATTGAATCTACCGGTCGAAAGAAATGAAGTACACCGTTTAAGTTTTTGTGCTCATCGAACAATACACCCGATTCACTTCCGTAGTCATTCGAGTATTGGATAAGATGGTTAACAAAATCGTAAAGAGAAAACTTAGTCAATTTCAACGCTGTGTTTTACTTTTGGCGAAATGGCGGAATGTTCATCTGGCTCACCTCTCTGAGAACTTTTAGGTATCCTATAAAAATATGTAAATCTGAGCCTCTTACAAGAACATAAACCTGTACAGACTATTCGAATCTTTGTTACTCTATTATTCTGAATAAAAATATTTCAAAATTTTAATATTAACCATCAACATTTACACGTTTTTATATTTTACTTTTATAAAAATTTTTTTTTCTGTGCAATTTTTTTTTGTAATTGTCCATAATTTTATATTTCAGAGCCCTGAGGATGGCGAAATGCATTTCCGAAACGTTGGCAAACTAATAAAAACAAGTTTTTATATAAAAGACCTTACCCCAACAATTTCTTTTCAACACATACAGGGTGGGGCACCGAAAACGAAACAGATCTAATATCTTCAAAACGCATGTGTTGTGAAAAAAATGCAAAAATACGTCGACTTTTAATCCAAGGGGGATCTTTCTATCATAACCTCAACTGTCTTACCACTCTCCCCACCCCTGGGTCACTATCACCCAAAAAAATTTAATAGGGAAAGTAGTAAGTGTGACACATCATTAAAAAGGTAATTTCATAAGGAATTCAGCCACATCAATGTTTACTACCTAACTTTTAATTTTGGCGCCCTCTTGCTGGAAACACAACTGTTCCATACTCCAAATTATGATACTTCATTTGCAAGCTAATTTGACAATAATTCGGTGACAATGCATTATGCAATTGTTCTATGGAAAAAAACAAAATGGCGGCTCCAAAATGGGGAACGAAATTTGCAATTATGGTACGATTCGAGTCAAAATTGAGAAGTGATGGTTTTCGGGATCGTAAATTATGATTTGCTTTTCAATGCAAAAAAACAAGATGGTGGTTCCAAGGTGGCGGACGAAAGTTGCAATTATGGTCCTATTCGAATCAAAATTAGTATGGGGAGATTTTCAGGGTCGGAAACTTTGATTTTTTGATGATGCAAAAAACCAAGATGGCGGACGAAATTAGTAATTGTGGTTCGATTCGATTCAAAATTGGCAAATGGAGGTTTTACAAGATTCCAGAATAACTTCAGGGAATTAATTGAATTGATGATAAAAAGATTTTATACTTATAAGGAAATGATATTTTACTCAGATGTGTGACGTAGGTTATTCTGTGCGTAACAGAATCAGAATTTTACCGCAAAAACATACCTATTTTGTACTCGCGGCAAGCTTTTCAATCTGTTACGCATAGAATAACCTACGTTTTTCCTTTTTATCGCATTTGTATAATAGCTTTCTCATCAATTTTATACAATTCTTTTTAGTTATGTTGAAAAATCTGTACATAAAACCCCCACAATCCAATTTTAAATCGAATCAGACCATAATGACAAATCTACTCTGATTTTCCATCAAAAATTCGGTAATGCATTGTCATCGCAATTATGAACACCTATCAAAGTTCAAGTTGATCGGACAACTTGAAGTGGGTAAAAAGTCAGCTGCAAGATTAGTCCCACATATACACACATACTAACTACTAACAGGGTAAGTTGAATAAAAGCTTTTGAAAAATAAAAAAAATCGGACATTGCATAAACTCAAAAATTGAAAAACCGCCAAACTGAATAGTTAGGTAGCGAACACTCACATGTCTAAATTATTTATGGAATTACATTTTCAATGCTGTGTCACACTTAGTACTTTCCCTATTCAAATTATATGAGTGACCAAGGGGTGGGGAAAGTGGTATGACAGTTGAGGTTTTGATAGGAAGATATTCCCATTGGATTTAAAATCGACGTATTTCTGCATTTTTTTCACAAAACATGTGTTTTGAAGAATTCGTTTACGGTGCCGGGTCGAATCGAACCATGATTACAAATTTCGCCCTCCATCTTGTTTTTTGCATCGACAAAAAATCATTATTTCCGACCCTGAAAATCCCCACATATAAATTTTGATTCGAATCGGACTATAATTACAAATTTCATCCGCCACCTTGGAGCCACCATCTTTTATTTACATTAACAAACAAATAATAATTTCGGCCCCTGAAAACCACCACATCAATTTTGAATCGAATCGAAACATAATTGCAAATCACGTCTGCCATTTGAAGCCGCCATTCTGTTTTTTCTCTTAGAAAAATTCTATAATGCATTGTCACTGAATCCATGTCAAATTAGCTTGCAAATGAAGTATTATAATTTGGAAGACGGAACAGTTGTGTATCCCGCAAGAAGGCGACAAAATGAAAAGTTAGGTAGCAAAAATTAACATAGCTGAATTCCTTATGAAATTAACTTTTTGATGATGTGTCACACTTACTACTTTCCCTATTCAAATTGTTTGGGTGATAGTGACCAAGGGGTGGGGGAGGAGGTATTACAGTTGAGGTTATGATAGGATCAAAAACCGACCGACGTGTCTCTGCACTTTTTTTCACAACACATGTGTTTTGAAGATATTCGATCTGTTTCGTTTTCGGTGCCCCACCCTGTATATATGGGATCGCAACATCATCATATAAAATAATAACAACCTTTTATCAGCAACTACAAAGGATACCCCTTACAGAATGATTGAATTATTGAAGTTGGCTAGCCATAAGTACTTTCGCACCTGTTTCGCAAATAATTATTCAATAAAAAAGGTAATTCTTGCATAAAAGTATTCTAATGCGAATATATCAGTACCTAACAATGTGATTGTAAAAAACCTCGAAACGTTATAACTGAAGAAATACTAGAAGCGATGTTTAAAACATAGTAATAATGAGGAAGCAACCCGTGCAGCCGATGAACTTGGTCACCTATTCGACACTGAACGGGCTAACCCAAACTCTGTCACCGAGTTGGAACCCGTTCAGCAAAAAGCTCACTTTAATGCTGCGGAGACCAAGGTTTTCCAACAGCTACGTACGAAAAAGCCAATGCATGGGGTCTTCTTCAATAACATTGAAGACCTTGACTTGTCTAAAAGTTTGACCTTCGCCTTCCTCAGGTCAAGACAAGTGAGCTAAAGTCGGAGACCGAGGGATTAATAATGGCCTGCCAGAATGGTGTCTTTAACACTCTAGTCTACCGTAGTCGCGAGATGTGTATAGAGGACCCTGACACCAGATGCAGGGCGAGTCGTGGGGCACCTGAGACCATAATGCATTTTGCTATCAGCATGCCCAACTCATGCGGTCTCAGCCTATATCCACAGGCATAACGCGGCGCTACGAGTGTTGTATAGACGAGACACCGATATTCCCTTATGTACTGGGGGATATTGCGTCCGTTGTGGAGAATGAGGAGTGCCGACTCTATCGGAACTACTCATTCCGCATCCTCAGGCAAATACAAACCAATAGGCCTGATAGTGTCCTTCTCGACAACCAAAGTAGGACCATTTTCGTCATGGACTTTTCCACTACAGGCAAATATCGTTCGAAAAGACGAGAAAAAACAGACTTACTATCGAGATCTTCTCTTTGGACTCCGCAGGCTTTATGCAAAAATGGTGGTTCGATCATATAGGAGTCATTGCTGGGATGATGGACACACTGCTCTCGAATTTGAAGATGATACCAGCTTGCCGTAATGAGGAAGAAATCCCAGCCGCTCGAATGCAGAAGGCCGTCATCCTTGGCTCACTTCGTCTGCTCAGAGCTCATGACTCTCGGACTCGATAGTCACTCACCCTACAGACGTGGGGAGTGGTTATCAGACTGAACGACGACAGCGCGACCTCTGGATGTATCAGAGCACCGGAGTCAGAGCCTGACTGGTACAGTCCCAGAGAATAATAATAATGATAATAATTAGATGCAAAGACTACCATGGGGCATCTGAGACCATAATAGTTTTTTTTTCATTTATTCTCCATCAAGACAATTACAACTGTATAGGAGTAGACATTAAAAAAAAAACGCAACCTAGATCTTAACCCAATATCAGAATGTTACAATATTGACTAAATCTAGTAAGTGACAAATTTTCGTTGAATAATAACTCTGACGAACAAGCAAATTCTTCAGACCTTTTTTGAAATGTATTACTGACAAACGAGGCTTCGGGGATGTGGTATATTAAGTAAGAGAATGCCACGTTATTTGATGACTTAAATGAAATGACGGATTTTGATAAAGGGTCATCATTCGTCCTTGTTTTCAAATTGTTGTTTCCAGAATTTCTATAAAAATAATGCTCTAAGTTAGTACGTTATTAGAAAAAAAATCGACTTACAGGGTGAGCCAAGTCTTCCATCTCGTTCAGAGGTTTTGGTATGCAGAAGGTAGCTCACCTATATGCAGAGGTGAGTATACCTTATGGCAATCAAATATTGAAAAGTTCTAGAGTCTTATTTAAACAATGAATTCATATATGTTGAAGAAATGTTACCCATTATTTTATATTTTTCCATTTATTTTTCATATCACTAATTTCATCACTAACATTTTGGGAAAAATGCAGATTGGAGGAATGCAAGGTATCACAATTACATGCACCACAACACCGTTCGTGATTACACCATAATAAAAGCACATCTCGACAGACCTGCAGAACTCCTCGTAGTACCTAATCAAGTCGGTATTCACCTGAAGACGATTGCGAATATAAGTAATCGAATCGTAACAAGTAAAAGTCTTCCAACCCTATAGTTGTTTAGCTAGCGGCGCACGTTTCATGAAGTTTTTGATGCAACTTGAAATTTTGTATGATAGTATCCAATAGGAGAAATAAACAGGTATACATGTGTTGGGTAGACCTACCTGGGGATAACACGTACTGCGCAGAGAGAAAGGTGTGAAAAAATATGGCCCAAAAGGAGTGTTTGATTCAGAGGATAAACACTATTTGAAAGTTCAGGTAATTTAAAACGTAGAAATAAATGTGGCAGACACTTTTGAGGGGGTTAACATTAAACAAAAACTCCCCCAAAGTTATACAGGGTGTTTCCTAACTACGGTTCCTAATTGCAGAGAGTGGCTCGTTAGGTTATTTTGACATATATCCGGAGTTGCTTGGTTTCTGAGATACGGGGCGTTAAAATTGAAAAAGAAGTTAATTATAAAATATCATGAATATCCTATAACCGATTTGGTTGAAATTTGGTACCTTCATTTGAACAAATAAGGCGCTCATTTAACACTAATTAGATTCAAATTATTAGGGCCAGTGATGTCCAAGTGAGAACCACAGCCAACAATATAGTAAAGAAAGTACGCCACTGACTTTTTTCCGTAGATTTTGTTTAAGATTGAGCAACTGGAAATACGACTATTTGGTTTCTTGTAATTTCTTCATATCTAGCTTTATTTTCAAGAAAAAACTAAATGCATGAAATAAAAACCAAAAATAAAAATATCAACAATTGCGATATTACAGTAACTGACCAAAATGTTCACCTTCTGATAAAAACACGACGTCATTCAATTTTCCATTGATTGTCCGATATGTTCAAAATTTCTTGAGCTGTTCTTAATACATTGCAATTTTCAATTATGCGACTTCTCAAGTCATTCACATGTAGTACAAAAGTCTCATAAACAAGAGCCTTCAGATGACCCCATGAATAGAAATCTAGAGGATTCATATCAGGATTGCAAGCTGGCCAATGTTGAGGTCCTGCACGTCCAATCCAGCGTTAAGGGCGGGTGATGTCAAGATGCTGACGAGCAAGAACACTAAAATGAGCTAGAGCCCCGTCGTGCATACACTACATGATGCCTCTTACAAGTATGAGTACTTTCTGTTGGAAAAAGTGGGCCAATTAGGTAGTCAACAATAATTCCTACCCAAACTTTTCAGCAAAAATAGATGCTGAAAATGATTTTCTCTAATAGCGTGGGGATTTTTGTCGGTTCATAAAAGCATTTTGTAAGAAATTTGCCTCATCTGTAAATAAAATTTTTGGTAAAGAAGTATTATTGTGTGCAATCATACGAATCAACTACCTGCAAAACAGTGATTTTGAATGAAAATCCCGAGGCAGTAGAGCTTGGAACCGCTGTATGGTATATGGGTATTGGAGGTTTCTTTTTTGAACTTTCCAACTGGTTTTTGTGCCAACTTCAAGCTGCAGTGCAATCTTCCTGGTACTAGTTAAAGTATATTCTTCTATTACATCAAGTGAAGCTTCTTCTATAGTTCAGGCGTTGTTACCATTTCTGGTTCTTCACCACCTGCATATTTATTGAAGCTTCTCTGTAATTTCCATCTGCTAATCTATAGATATGGTGCATGTCAGCCATTTCAGTGTAAGTAAAATTACTCATGATAGATTCGCTGCTAACTTTCAACTCTGAATTTTACTACTATGGCAATAATTTTGTCACGAAGAACTGAAGCGTAGAGCTGAATCGTAGAACTGAAATGTAACTGGAGCGTAGAACTGTAGAACTAGAGCTGCCAATTGAATAGTTACCAAATGATAGATAGATATATATCTTAATGATATCTAAACTATGTTTTGCTAACTCTCATAGTAGCCTAATGACAAATCGACCTTACCTGCAATGACATTCATTCATTATCGTATGCAGGTACGCCTATCATGGATTAGGCTAATAAATTATTAGAGATGGTGAACGAATAACAATCAATACTCCAAAGCAAAAATCATTTTTCTTCAGTTTGAAATTAAATATGTGTAGGAAAAACTGTTGGAGATAATCAAATGTTCCAGTTTCTGAGTATTGCTATGGATGTTTAGTAAAAACATTAGGAAGTTATCACTTGTTATGTTTTATGATATATGTCAAGTATTTTGAATAAAGTTTTCATAAAATTACAATAGGTTACGGGCCCAGGACATTTTGTAAGTATTTTGGTCAAAACACACACTGAAAATGAGAATTATCTTCATACTGTTCTGAAGCAGAAGAATGGAAAAGGGCAGTAAGAAGTGAATACTTGCCTCAAGTAAAAAACAAAACTTGGGACATAGTTAACCGTCCAGAAAATAAGAAGATTATCGGTAATCGAATCATTCTAAATACCAAATATAGAGTGGATGGTACTCTAGATCGAAGAAAAGCTAGGCTGGTTGCGGAAGGATACTCTCAAGAGTACGGTTCTGATTTTCATGAAACTTTTGCCCCCGTAGTTCGAGCAAACTCTATCAGATTATTGATGGCTTTATCAGTGGAATATGAACTAGTTGTACATCAAATGGATGTGGTTACAGCTGATCTAAATGGAAAGTTAGATGAAGGAGTTTTTATGGAAATACCCGACCATTTTTCGGAAGTATTACAAGACATTCTGAAAAGAAAAAACATTGATCCTGAAATCTCGAAAACTTCACGGAAATGGCTGAACGAAATTGAAAATGGGGATAAAGTCTGTAAACTTCAAAAAGCCTTATATGGACTACGTCAATCTGGCCGACAATGGTACATGCGACTAGATCTTGAACTTCAGAAAATGGAACTAAAACCATTAAAAACTGACCCATCTGTTTATTCCATACGAAAAGTAGATGATATCATCTTAGTTGCCATTTATGTTGATGATATCCTTATTTTAACAAACAATATGCATGAAATGGACAAAATAAAAAATAATTTATCGAAAGTATTTGAAATGAAAGACATGGGTCCAGTGACTAATTTTTTGGGAATGGAATTCTGTCAAAGTCAAGATAAGTCAAAAATAACAATGTGTCAGAAAAACTTCGTGCAAAACGTTCTGAAAAGATTTGGAATGGAAGAATGCAAACCGACAGTAACCCCTCTTGATGCGAATACGAAACTAATGTATCCGGAAGAGAAATCTGATGAAGAAATGAAAAAGTATCCATATCAATCTCTGATCGGATGTTTGATGTACCTGGCGGTATCTTCAATACCTGATATAGCCTATACTATCAGTATGCTGAGTCAATTTAATACGAATTTTAATGCTGAACACTGGAAAGCGGCCAAGAGAGTGTTGAAATATTTAAAAGGTACACTTGACTATGGACTGACCTACAAAAAGAAGGGAGAAAAGCTGGTTGGTTTTGCTGATGCTGACTGGGGAGCATGTATACAGGACAGACGTTCCTATACTGGATATGTTTTCAATTATGGGGGAGCAGCAATCAGTTGGGAGTCACGTAAGCAGAGGACAGTTGCCCTGTCAAGTACTGAAGCGGAATACATGGCTCTAACGGAAGCTGCAAAGGAAGCTTGATATTTACAAAATTTCTTCAAAGAACTTGATTTTCCTGAAGATAGAATTATAATTATGAATGATAATCAAGGTGCACAACGTTTGGTTCAGAATTCAGTATATCATTCAAGAACCAAACATATAGATATCAGGCATCATTTCATAAGGGAAATCTATAGCAGTGATGTGATTGATATTGACTACCTGCCTACATCAGAAATGGTAGCTGACATTCTCACAAAATCATTACATGGTCCCAAGAACGAGTTATTCAGAAGTAGAATGGGTGTATTGAAGAGAAGCTGAATATTTGAGGGGGAGTGTTGGAGATAATCAAATGTTCCAGTTTCTGAGTATTGCTATGGATGTTTAGTAAAAACATTAGGAAGTTATCACTTGTTATATTTTATGATATATGTCAAGTATTTTGAATAAACTTTTCATAAAATTACAATGAAAACCCTATCAATATGAACTGGTACCCAATGCGGGTGTTCATGATAATCAATAGAGTGGCTTCAATTTTTTTTCCAGAAAACGAAGCCAGATATGAAGATAAAAAAAGTTTTTTTTTCAATTCCTCAATCTAAAAAAAATATAATCTACGAACGTACATACTTTTTATCACAATATTGTTGGCCATGGTGCCCACTGAGACGCAATTGGCCATATTGATTTCAATCTAGTGAGGGGTTAATTAGCGCCTCATTAGTTCAAAAGAATAAACCAAATCCGTTTTAGGAAATTCATGATATTTTATAATTACCGGTTTTTTTATTACAACGCCATGTATCTCAGAAACGAAGCAACTCAACACGAATATTCATAGGAACGTTTCTTTTCAGAATGACGTATCTGATCACCATGGGGCAATAACTAGTAACTGTCGTAGTAACTGCCGCACGTTTAAATTGTTCCTCGTATAACAGTGAGAATTTAAGGAAGTATCCTGTAGAAAATAGTGAAAATTTGACAGTGATACATATAGTGATCCAGATTTTCACACAAAAAATAGTGAAAATCAATCTGATATCAATGTGATCAATAACCAATTCAGAAACATCCCCGTAGTAGAAAAAACTGTTCATCAACTTGATTTAATGCAAAAGTATAAAGAAATTATTCATAGTAGGTGTCAAACTGTGAAATATCAAAATGTGTAAAGTCGCTAAAATCCAACGCTGTTGGTTGCGACGGCATATCCAAGCAGATGATCGAACTCATTAGTTTTCATCTATTAGATCACATTACCCTTGTCATCAATACTGCCCTAAAATCAGGTATATATCCTGAGTCTTGGAAATGTGCTAAAGTTCTCCCTATTCCCAAAGTGTCAAAGGTGACAGACTATTCTGATCTCAGACCAATAAGCATTTTACCAGCATTGTCCAAAATAATGGAAATGATTATGAAACAACAAATTTCACGATACATTTTTGATAATAATATTATTCCACCAATCCAGTCGGGTTTCAGAACCAATCATAGTACCACATCCGCATTGGCCTGTATCACTGATGACATTATTGCTTGTACAGATTGTGGACAAGTGACAATCTTCATATTATTGGACTACAGTAAAGCATTTGATACCCTAGATCACGAGTTACTTGGAAGAAAGCTCAAACACCATGGCTTTGACGAAAATGCACTCCGTCTAATAAAAAGTTATTTTGCGGGCCACACCCAGTTTATTGAAGTTCAGAATAAACGTTCTGTAGTTATGGAGCGGAAGTTTGGAGTCCCCCATGGGTCCATTCTTGGTCCCCTTCTCTTCACAATGTATATTTCCGATTTTGGCAAATGCTTGAATCACTGTGAGGTACTTCAGTACGCTGACGATACCCAAATATATTTTAGTTTCTCGACAGATAATTGTCAAGAAGCTACAAATAGAATAAAAGATGATTTGTTGAAATTATTTGATATATCGTCATTCCACAATTTGAAACTAAATGCAACAAAATCCAAAGTCCTAATTTTTGGCTCAAAAATAAAAGGAGATAAGACAAAACATAGTTGCAACTTTATGATCAACAATGAAATACGGCCACTTGTTGAAGAAGCAAAAAATCTTGGGCTGTGGATTGACAATGAAATACGGTACACCAAGCATGTCAATTACCTATGCAAAAATGGATATGGCACACTTAGAACACTTGTTCCCCACAGAAATATCCTTAGTCGTGATCTGAAACTCCTCGTATGTGAAAGTTTAATTATGTCAAAACTTGCCTATTGTGATTGCATCTATGGCCCAGCATTAATAAATCGTGATCATAACAGACTACAGAGGATCCAAAAACTCGTGTTTGCGATTTGCTTTCGGAATACGTAAGTTTGACCATATTTGTCCAGCTTTCAGAACAGCAAACAAACTGAAATTATCTTCTCTTCGAACACTTCATCTTCTTTCCTCTGTACATAAAATTCTAAAAACAGATACCCCAATTTACCTCAGAACCAAACTAAAGCGCTTCGCAAATATGAATAATATTCCCACGAGGAACAGGCATGTCTTAGTTATCCCACAACACTCCTCTGATATCTTCAAGCGTAGCTTCTGATATAATGCCACAAAAATGTACAACTCTTTACCACCTTGTTATAAAGGCTATTCACTCCTGAATTAAAAAAAAAAAATGAAAACAATGCTTCATGATTCTGTGTTTCATTAGGTTACGTCTTCAGCATTTGTACCTGGTACTGGTAGGGATTATTACTGTTTTTGTTTTTTTTTGTTCTTCATTCACTAGTATTTATTGATAAATAACTGTTTGTTTCTGTATATCAGATAAGTTATATCTACGATGTGCATGTTAACTAGTTCTAAGATTTTCTTTTTCTGTAGGTCAAGCTGAAAAACACTGTAAAGTGACGCTTCGCCATTTCATTATTACGAATATGAATAAAGTCGTTTATTATTATTATTTTCTGCAATTAGAAACCATATAGTTAGGAAACACCCTTTCAATGTTAATCCCCTCAAAAGTGTCTGCCTTATTTACTTCTTTGCTGTGTTTCAAATACCCAAACTCACAATCAGTGTTTGTTGGCCTCTGTATCAAACACTTTTTGGCCATATTGTTTTACACCTTCCTCTTATGCGCAGTACGTGATGTCCCCAGGTATGTCTACCAAACACATGTATACCTGTTCATCTATCCAGTAGATACCATCACCCAAAATTCCAAGGTGCATCAAACACCTCATGAAACGTGCGTCACTAGCTCTTGGACTGCTACAAGACAATTGACGTCCGAAACGAAAGTAATCAAGCTAGCTATTGAGACGCGTTTACACCAAAGTTGACAACAGATTGTTTGTAGAAAACAAAAAGTTGCCAACTAAAAGTTGCTCTTCTAAAATTAGAGCAGCAAATGGAAGATGTTTTGTAGAAAACTAAAAGTTGCTCTTTTAAAATTTAGAGTAACGGGTGGAAAACTTGTTGCCAAAGAATTAGCGCGAAAGGGGCACTAATGTCAAGGATGTCGGAAGAAGAAGACGCAATTATTGCCGCGGCTGCCTGTGTCATCATAGCCAACCACTGTACAAGAGATCCCTGAAGATATTGGGTGAGACCCTCGTTGAAGGCTAGGGATAGGTACAAAGGCAGTGACAAGATAGCTGATCTTCGAGAAGATAACGTCGATCCGTTGAGTGGTGAGTTGAGGTGCGACGGGAGTGTCAAAAACTTTCTAAGAATGGAAAGTAGTGACTTTGAGTATTTCATTTCAATGATTGGACATAAAATCAAGAAACGTGACACAAACTACAGGAAAGCAATACCTGTCAAAGAAAAGCTAGCAGTAACATTACGGTATGGCTACTGGTGATTCGTACACAAGTCTTGGTTATTTGTTTAAAATCTCAAAATCAACCATTTCACTGTTTGTGATTGAAGTTTGTAAGGCCTTGATAGAAGTGCTGAAGGATAATATCAAGGTGAGTCAATAAACGTTGCTTATATGCAGGGTGTTTCTCCGAAATTGGAGCGATAAATGAAGTGGGAAGTAGAAGATAACAAAACAAAACGAAAAAAAAATATTTTGGGAGATATTGAAATTTAAAATTTTCATAATGTTTCCTCTGTGATAGTTCTTGGTGTCGTTTTGTTCTTGAGAAAAAGTAGAGACTCAAACGCCCTCCATATGACTGATTGCGAAGCACCGGCACCAATCTTCTCTTTGTTTGCCTATCTTCGGAAACAGGTAATTGAGTTCTTCATCTTATTCTGAACTTCAAATTTATCAATTTGCAGCTGAGCTGCAATTTCCCCCCAAGCGTAGTTTTTTAAGTTTCTATCTTTAATTGTAGTGTCTTTTGTGTTCCAGTGAACCTCTCTGCTCCGGTAAAGTTCAATGAGTTCACTGGTTTTGGTCCTGGTCCATTCGTTCTCACTACAGCCTTCCATCTTGACACAAACAACGAAAAAACAAACGAAATCACCAAGAACACCTGCAGCTGAAGTACACACGTTCAATGAGGATCATGGCACAGCTTATATTATATACCACTCAGACCACAACTCCGAGCGGCGCCTTTGATCTGGCGATCGGGAACCAAGCGAGATGGAATGGCGCGGTCTTTGTCTCACTTGGGTTAGAAGTCGGGGCCGGATTGAGATATTTGGTTTCGGCGTTCGGCCTGACAGTACAGTACCGTAGAAGAATATTTCAACATGAAAGTAAAAAAATTGTATTACAGTATTACCTATTATAACAACGAAATTAGGTAGGTACCCGTCATAGGTTGGAAATAATAGGATTTTTTACTTGAATTTATGAGAAGAATTAGTTTAAATAATAAAATTACGTGTTTAGGATTCTAATAAAATTTATTGCACAATTGAAAAATAAAAGATGGATAAGTAACAGAATATATTTTTACAACATATACAGTGAGTACTTCTACAGATTTCTCCATATTATCATTTTATTTCTGTTAATATTTTTAAAATTGCCATTTATTGTTTTCAAAGTGTAATAAATTCTTACTTTTAAATATAATCTAAGCACAAATTCTCTCGGGAAATATTTACGAGGATGACTAAAAGGTAATGCATTGCTTAAATTTGAAAGTGCGCTACAAATATTTGTTTTTGCGAATTTTTCAAAGCTTTCTTGAAATATAATTTCAATTTTACAAATAAGCTCGACAAACTTATCATTTGGCATTTGCAGATTTCCAAATGTTATTTTCGTATGCCTTTAAAATACAATAAAACGATGAATCCTGAGTCAGTTTCTGCGATAGCTGGAACTACTGTTCTGTCATTAAGAACACGTATCTTCGCACAAAGTAGCGGGGGTGAAATGAATGGTCATCCTTCGCAGATCTAGAACTGCTTTCAAGAGACGGAAATAGGGTTGGCAAAGCAGTGGCTACCAATCGTGTATGAAGGTGATTTGTAAAAAGTTTTTCTGCAAAATGGTTTTCGCATAGCCGGTAGCCATTATATAAATCATTCACTTTTTCTAAAAAGTTTTCACGATTGGCTTTTCCCATATCCTAGCTCTGTAAAAATAAAAGATGAAAAAGTAAATAAAAATATCTATTCATAAATGATTCATTTTGTTTAAAATTAATAGTCGTAAAAACTGTGGATACCGATATCACAACAAACCCATTTATAATTATGAGACTAGAGTACATTTCAAGAAAAGGTAGATTAATTCTGCATACCAAATTGTTTGTTTTCTGAGAATTTACTCCATGTTATTCTTGAAACATAGTAGGTATACCACCTTCTGTTTGAAAGCAATAGAACATTATTTGGTATAATAAAATGATCACGGGGAATTTTGCCCATTGGAAAGGGTCATCCACATAAATTGAGTTCGACAACTATTAATTGCGTTTATGAGCAGGTAAATTCATCCCCGGGTGCTGAGTTCCGTATGTACTCTTGCGTCCAAAAAAATAGGACAGTTGTTTTTGCGATTATTCCACCTTTCGTCACTGCATTCATGTGCGGAATGATTACTCTTTTGTTTGGAATTTTTGACACATATCCAGTGTTAAATACCATATCTGACATATTCATAACACAAATTCATTTCAACCCTTTACGCACGTTCAAATCTTATGGCTTTGGTTTTTCAATATTAGATTACTATCATACCTGTTAACGTTTTAAAATGCCATAAGCGAGAAAATAAAAAAAAATGAACATTTTTTTTCTGAAAATGGAAAATGAGCCAGCAAAATCTGTCATTATCTGACGGTCTATTGACAAAACTCTGCTATAAGAGTTGTCCCAGTTTTTATTGGCCTCAAATGTTCCAAGTTGTCATTCTTACACTCTCACGTAGAATATATAGAATGAAATTATATTTTGTTTGGCACCAAAGTTGAATATACGTAGTTTAGTATAGAGAACCCAACAAACTAAAACCTTACGCAGAAGGTAAATAAAATTATATTTTGTTACATGTAGTTACAGGTAATTCTGATTCATCTGTAACAATATTCTGGAACTCAATTTACTTACCTAATTTTGGATACTGGGACTCAATTAACGTACCTAATATTGAAACCCGGGACTCGATTTATATTTTTATCAGTAGGATTTTTAATCATATAGACCTTCGTGGGTAGGTACAATATTAATTGAAATTTTTTGGTACTATATACTCACCGATTAGGATCCTTGGGAAAACGATAGAATTTCTTCTTGAGTTGTACCCTTTAATAAAACAGTTTTTTACTGCACACACATGGCCCACTTTTTCTCACTCATTTCACAATCAAAATTATCAACGCAGCACGACTATGATCGCTCAACGAATAATAATAACGCCTATTACCCGACCGTACGTCACAGCAGTCTTCTACCCCAAGAGGCGGGGCATAAGCGCTGCGCCAGTAGATCGGCGCAAACCCTTTCCGCCACAAGAGTTGGAAAACTGTAAGTAAGCTGTTATCATGGGTCATGGGTTGCGTTGGGCGGGGGGGGGGGGGTGCTAGCGCCTGACGTCACAAGCGTGGAGAGGGAACAGTTCTCCACTAGTTTCCTACAAGTTGCTTGTGCAAATCGCGCAGCTACAAATCTTCCACGTTTAGTTGTCAACTTTATTTGATCTTTACCGACACTCCGCGGGAAACCAAAATTTAGTGGAAGATTTGTGTCTCCACAAGTGGAAAACAGAAAAAGTTGCTGTATTTTGTAAAAAAAGCAACACATTTCCGCAACTTGTGGAAAACTTAGTGGAAGACTTTGGTGTAAACGCGTCTTTATATGTGATATTTATTTTCACCATCTGGGTTCGATTTGTAAATAATCACCTACTAATTCTAAAACATGAAGTGAAAAATCTATATATTTTCCCATCTATCACATGAAATTCCACTAGAAAAACATACTCCTGCTATCACTTTTTGGAGTTTCACAACAAAATCCCAACAGCGCGAAAACAATCGTGTTAGAAGAATTTTTGATTCGAAATAGGTATAAAAAGTGTAATCGATACCCCAACGTTCACCAATGAACCAGCGAAAACTATGATTAATGACACGAACTGAACCGTGGAAATTGTAATGTAATGTGAAAAGGGTCGATAGGGAACTTGTAGCTCGTTTTACCTCTTTTATTGTGTTGGAATAAAAACTGGTTACGCTGTTTGCTATCCTGAATACTTTATAGGAACAGTCTATTGTATGATGTGCAATTATTGGAAAACATTCTCGTGGATAATGGAGAAAAGTTTCTCTTTTATTCCTTTACAAATTCATTATTTGAACAATCAACTGAATTCTGAGTTGTTACATGGAGATGTATTCCTGAAAATATTTCATATATAAATATATTTCATATAAAGTATTTTTCAAGGAATATATTAATCTACTGTTAGGTTTTTTTTGTGGGGTTCAGGAACTTCATATTGATAATGCACCTAGTTCTGAAAAATGGATTCATTTGATGAAACAATGGTGGCTACGAATTTATTTACACACATATACATAACTCAGGACATGGTTTCTTTCAGCGGAATGATCAAATATCAATAACCCAAAGAATTATTGGGTAGGCTTCAAAAAGGCTGATATCATGAGCCAAAACACAATGGATTCTCTTTAACAATGCTTGCTTATTTTTCAAATCAAGCAAATCTCATTTTCAATAAACTCATAAAACTAAACTGATGAGTCAACACTTTGACTTGCAACTTCTCACACAGGCACGTTGCAAGTCAATGTACCTCATCTCAGTACTGTACATACAGGATGTCCGGTAAACCTTGTACAATGTTGAAACTGGTGATAGACCAGGTCATGACTGTTCAGAATATCGGAATTTCACCTCAGTAAAAATATCACCGTTTTCGAGATAATGGGTATTTTAAGAATTTCTGGAAAATCGCTACCTTACCTTAGATTTTTGAGTGCCATGTATACAAATTGAGACAAATTTAAATATCTTTGCTGCTGAAGATTACTGATGTGTGATGCTTTTAGACGTACAGAACTGTTCTTTCTTTCAGAAAGTGAAAAAAAAAATCAAGAAATGAGGGTAAAATGAAGATTTGAGTTTCATAAATTTTTTTTTTGAAAAAGTTTGACATTATTGTCTGAAAGAAACATAGCCAATTGGTAGTAGACATTCATTTAAAAAAAGGCTCATTTTGTCCAGACTCTGCCATGGAATTAAACAAACTATAATTATTTTTGAAGGAAGTGATTTCCATTGAATTATTTTATTTCGATTTTATCAAGAAAAAAATTGTGGAAATAATTATTAATAATAAAGTATGGACTGCTTGGTAGCATTAAATAGTATGTAAATGAAATTAACTTTTCATGTAATCAAGCTAATAAAATTATCGAAATAAAATGTCGATTATCCGACATGGCACCGATTAAAACGAATTCTTCTGAAAAATATCACAATTGTCCAACATCCAGATTGCAAAGAAGATTCAGAGACCGACAGATATATAGGGTGTAACCAAATAAGTGCAAAATTTTTTAGGAGGTGAAAATTAAAAACTTTCTAACTCCTGTGTTGTGTCCGTAGAAGCAATAGTTTCCTGATGAAAAAATAAAATACAGCATTGTGCATAAACGTATCTTCTGTAAAAGAATTGAAAAAATCTAGTAGGTGGCTGTCACATTTTGTTTGAAAAACTTGTGACTTCTTTTTATTATTCCGCTTGTTTCATTCAGTGGTAAGGTTCTTTTTGAAAAGATGTAGTCTCCGCGTACGAGTGGATGGAAAACAACATTTTTGTAATATTATTCAGTGCGATGTTGAATAATCGTTATTGTGGTTTATCGTGTGTGTTGATTCAAAAAAACGTTGAATTAATATTTACTTCTTTACATCTCATTGAATGCTTCCTAGTAGTTGATTCGTAATAACGATAATAACATAATAATTTATAATAACATAATTATTTAATCGTTTCATCATGATACGATAAAAATGAAAGACATTACTGACAAAGTCTACTGGAGTTAATTATAGCTCGGAATAACATCACACTCTAATATAATCGAAATTCTACTCCTACCAAAAATAATTATCGTATGTCTGATACCATGGTAGAGTCTGGACAAAATGGACATTCTTTTGTAATGAATATCCACTTCCACTTAGTTATTTTATTTTCAAACAATAATGTCAAACTGTCGTTAAAAAAATTTGTGAAACTCAAATCTGGAATTTTACCCTTATTACTTGAAAAATTGTATAGTTTTCTGAAAAACTGTTTTATATGTCTGAAAGCATCACACATCAGTGATCTTCAGCAGCAAAAATATTTGAATTGGTCTCAATTTGTAGACATGGCACTCAAATATCCAAGGTGAGGTAGTGATTTTCAAGAAATTTAAAAATGCTCACTACCTCGAAAACGGTGAGATTTTTACTAAGGTGAAATTCCGATATTCTGAACAGTCATGACCTGGTCTAGCACCAGTTTCAATATTGTACAAGGTTTACCGGACACCCTGTATAATAACACGTAACTTCTCACACAGGCACGATAGTAGTTATTATATTTCCAGTACAGCTCACAGACATGTAACTTCTCACACAGGCACGTTACAGACCTTCGCTTCTCGAAAATCCAACAGAAGCAGGCAACTCCTCACAAAGCCACGTTGCAAGCCAATGAACACTCAAATCAGCCCAATAACAGGTAACTTCACACACAGGCACGTTACAAATCACCAGGCTGAAATGAATACAACGGTGATATGCAACTTCACAAACAGGCACGTTACAAGTCCTTGAATTTTCGATAGCTAAACTGAATATATTCACTAAATTCCAATGTGCTGAGACTCATGTACAACCAATAAATACCCAAATATAATACCTTTTCAAAACACAACTTTTGTAATCATCAATACAAATATCAACAAGTATTAAATATTCACTATTGAAGAAAAGCTCCGTTCTAATGATCGTAAGAGCAAAACACAAATTCTTCAAAATGTTTATGCTGCCACGAACGGAACTCCCACATGATTTTCTTTGTTTAATAATCAACAAGCAATGGAAAGTACATCCAAGAAAAATATAATGAAACATACTGATTCTGAATAACAACCTGCTTTTCTTATATTGAAAGTAAACTCCAACAATTACTCACTCAAACAGGTATTATACCCATTTGTCAAAGATAATTCCAAGCAATTCCAAACAAATATAACTCCTACCTTTTATTCCAACCATAGGTATCACTTCAACACAAATGAATATATTTAAACAATCACCCCAAGAACAATGATATCAGAAACTCAATACCAACTCTCGAGTCAAAACCAACTTACTTCGCATTGCAATGCTATTTTTCTCGCCTCCCGCCAGCCAAACGTTTTTGTTGGAGATCCCTAAAAACCGGCATATGACGATGCGTGACACATGACTGATATAAACTGGGCGTACCATCATAGGCTGGCGTTCAGCAATAGAGAACTCCTAACACTCTCTTTTCCTCAAAGTAATCACAAACATCTTCTACTAATTCTATAATTTATGAGAAATGCATGCAGTGCATCCTTAAAGTCAACCCCCTCAAAACATGAACAATCTAATTTTTATCAGATTTAAAATAAAGGGGGTTCATCTGGGAACTGCATATGGAAAACTTCAAGTGGTTTTAATTTGAAAATTTCATAGTTCACTATCGTTAAAACATCTGAAATATTCTCAAGAACAAGGAAATTTCGGTTTTACCAGAAGGAGATCCTAACTTCCTTACTTCGAATATTACTCCAATAATCAGGAGTGAAAAACTGTAAAACCATATTAATTAACTTTTGGTTTATTCAAGAAAAATGCAATTTTTTTCAATATTATAAAATTGCCGTTTTTAATTTAATCAATTATTTTCTCTAAACTAAGCATTACAAATAACTCAAATCACATGGATTACATCAATTATACCTACACAAAGTCAATTGCACCTGGGGGAGCCATTAATTTTGATCAGTGTTTCAATGACGAGGATTTAATTGTTACATTGAAAAAAAAAAACAGTGAGTGACATTTTGGTCATAAGTCATTCAATTCTCATGCAAAAGAGTTTTCCCCAAAAATTTCAGCATGTTCGAGTTAATTGAGATTGAAAGTTCTCAATTTCGGGATCTTTGAAAATAACCAATCATCAAAGAGCAATAACTCCATGTCTAACAGTTTTTGAAATATGTTAAAATTCACAAGTTGACAATTTCACAAGTACATTTTTGAGACAGTTCAAAACAGGTTTCTTCTTTGGATACCATGGAATCTGAAAATATTTTCGGAAATATTTTTTGTCCAGGGTCCCCTAAGCTATATTGATAAGTAGAAATGTTTGTGTCAAAATAATGACACATGCAATGGATTTGAGATTTTGCATTACTATTGAAAATTAGTGCAGTTTCAACACTTGAAGATGTGTAAAGGAAGAAAGAACTTTCCACCTATTTTAGTAAAAATAATTTAGGTTATAACTGAGAGTTTCTTTGAAATCAAATATTTTTTCTAAACAAAGCATTACAAATCAGTAAAATCACATGGATTATATCAATTATACCTAAATGAAGTCAATTGCAACTGGAGAGTGACTTTATTTTGATCAAAGGTCAGTCAATTCTCATGCAAAAGAATTTGATTTAAATTTATTTGGAAGGTTTTTTAATGTACGTTGAAAAATGTCTCATGAGTTTTTCCCATAAATTTCATCATTTTCGAGTAAATTGCGATTGAAGGTTCTCAATTTCGGGGTTTTCCGAAAATAACCATCCTTCAAAGAGCAATAACTCCATCGTTATTGGGTTCACATAGGTCTTTCAGACACGAATCTCTTTGATTTTTTATTAGCTACAATTTTATTCGGAATAATTTTCTCGATTAAATCCATTTTTTTAAGTTATTCATGAAAAACGGTTCAAAAATGTAGATATCTTCAATGAAAAATGTACAGTTTCAATCGCCAATAACTCGGAAAATTACAAAATCTGAAATCTGAATCTGAAAATATTTTGGGAAACGTTTCTCCTCCAGGTTATCCTAAGCTATATTGATAAGTAGAAATTTTTGTGTCAAAATAATGACACATGTAATGGATTTGAGATTTTGCTTAATCACTAAAAATAAGTGCAGTTACAACACTTGAAGATGTGTGAAGGAAAAAACAACTTTCCACCTATTTTAGTAAAAATAATTCACGTTATGACTGTGAAATTGATTTATTTCAAATTATAACGTCCAATGTCATACGCTAATTTGAAAATAATTCTATGGAATAACAATCAATTTTTGACATTAGTCGTTCTTATCCAAGCCACAGATATAAAGTGAAGAATAACGTTTCACCTATTTTAGTGAACATAACGTAGGTTATAACTGTTAAATGCATTCATAATAGATTCCACAATTTTCAGTGATGTTGTGAAACATTGCCATTTACATAATTTCATTCATATAATTTCTACCTGCAATTATATCACTTGAAGAAATGCAATGTAAAAACCAACGCTCCATCTATTTAAGTGAACATAACTTAGGCTATAACTGTTAAATAGATTTATTTTCAACAATTCTTGTTGATTTCGTCGAACTAAGATCTGTTGTTGAACATTGTTTATTGAAGTTTTGTGTAGATACCATACCCCTCCAGTTATAACACTTGAAGGTAAATTGTATGAAAATAAAAAAAATGGTTTCACCTACTTTAGTGAACAGAACATAGTATATAACTTCAAATTTAATTTGGTTTGACATTTTACCCCTGCTATAGTAGTTTAAACATTAATTGATCAATTATGACAGAAACAACGTTCAAGCCTTCTTCAGTAAATATTACTTGGTTTATTGATTTATTTCAAACAAGTTTCAGTAATTTCGTGGAACATTGTCCGTTTCAAAATATCATTTAGACATTTTGTACCTGCAGTTATAACACTCTAAGATATACGAGATAAAATAAATTTATTTTAAACAATTCCAGTTAGTTTCATTAAATCAAAATCGGTGGAACATTGTTTTTTTAGTTTCTTTCAGATATCTTAACCCTGCTGCAGGTAGAACACTCTCGGATAAATAATGAAAAACAACAATATATTTAATAACATATTTGTCTCCATGCAACATGTTTTTGTAATTTTTTGAAACATTGTTATTTTCACAATTTTATTTCGATATTTCGTACCTGCAGTTTATACAATTGAAGATATATAATACAAAAAAAGTTATTACAGTAAAATTCATTCATTTCAAACAAGTTTAGTTGTTAGTATATAGCTTAAATCGGTTGGATTTTTCTCAAATAGTTTCGTTTAAATTCCTTACTCCTACAGTTATATCACTCAAATATGATTATATAAATTCGTATAATCGCAAAAATTTTCAATAGGAATCCCATCTCTAATATAAAAAGTGAAAATCGCCTTTGTAGACAGAAAAATTATTTTTCTTTTGTTTCCGTTACAGGATCATCTATTTTCAATTGTGTGTCGACGTATCTTTGGAAAGTGACCAAATTCTGATATCTATTGGATTGGGTGTTATACAGGACAGAAATTAAAAGCTTCGATAAAACTACACAGAGAGAAATAAATGTATGTTTTCTACACAATTGTGAATAATATCAGCACAATTTGTTTCCATAAAGTTGACAGCACCAATTTGTTCATTTTTCTTCTATAATATTGTATAAGAGATATTGTGTATAAACGATACACTTCAGTGTTGTATTATTCTGAATAATTTTGTATTAATTTTATACAGAAAATATACAAAATAAATCGGTATGTTGTGCGACGAATGTCAACAACTTGTAAACTGTTCATGCATAAATTGTAATGAACGGCAACAATCTGTGTACCTAGTTTGTACAAATTGTGTAGGTATTCAAAATATAGGATGTAAATAAAAACTGTCACAAATTGGTGTACTCCGCATATATGAATTGTGTAGGTATATTGTACATATTTGTGTATACAAAGCAAGGCCAAATTTCATAGGTACCATTTATAATTATAAGAAAGGATACACTTGAGGCACATAACATCCAAACGGAATAAGATAAGAATAAGCATCAGTTTTAACCTGCTCGCTTCTTCATATCTTATTCTGTTCTGAAATTATAAGCTTCATTTTCCAGAAGGTTGAAATAAAATAAAATGTCCTTCAAATAATGTTTATGTCATCACATAGCACTAATAACAAAAGTAACTGTACTCTAATTACAAATAAAATAACAGAAACACGAAGGACCTAACAGAAAATAAATGAACCATACATTTTATCATTTTAGATCAAGTTTAATAATAATAAAGTTTAAAGTAATCTTCGTGTCAAACTATATTTATTCAAGTAGGAAGTAGGTACGAGGATGCACCTTTCAAACCGTTAAAAATTATGAAGATGAGTAAGTTTGTAGGTTTTACGTTATAACAAAAAATAAGAGCAATAATAACCTTCAAATATTGGTATCAATTTGCAAATATTCTGATACCTACTTCCATTTGACACAAAACCACATACACATGAGCAAATAATAAATAATAGATAAGTTCACTACAGCAATTTGCACTGGTTGTCCTTAATAACAAACTCAGTTAAGTGGAGGAATAGCTTAAGGTACACCTTAAGGTAAAGATGGTTTACACCCTTGCCTTCTGGCCTGAACCTTAACTGAGTATTTGAAATGTTTGGCAAAAATGATCACGCAACCAACGACGAGACGTTAAACAACGCAAAGTTTCAAAAAATATGCACATTGCGCAAGCGCTGTCAGTTCTGTCTAATTTGAAATGCTTGCGGGAGTATGGCATGTAATTTGGAAAATATGTCTCTACAGGGAAAACTATCCACAATATCGCCAAGAGAGCTGCATGCACATTAGTTAAAATGCGTAGTTTATTAGCCACCTCAACTTGACCTGACTTACCCTTAGGTTAACAGAAAAGTATCCATACAAAATGTTTACGACATAAAGATGTGGTTGACAATTTGGATGAAAATTGAATAGTTTCGCCATTTCCTTCCTCCAGTACAAAGCAGCAGAATATTTTTAAGTTCGTAAGTAATTTAAATTAACAATATATCAATGGACATTTTGTATTAAGAAATAGGTACAGTGTTGAATCTGAAAATTATTTTCCTTCTTTCACATCATAGGAATATTCAATATCTTCCTCAATCACGTTTAGTATATAAAGAGCTGTAGGTTTGGTCGCCCTAAATAGAGGGAAAATACAATCACATCAGCAAAATTCAGTGAAAGGGCTTGAAATACATTGAACATCAAGAAAATAGGAAAATATTTCGTTTAGGAAAATTAAGGTTAAGTAGTTAAGTGGAACCTAAGCCTGGAGAATCTGAGGCTTATCTTCACTGAGGCTTATGTTGTCCTCAAATAGCGGTGCAAACTAAAATCGTAATGTAAAGTCCACTTAAGTCGTAAGGTAACCTTAAGTTGAACAGGTGCAAATAGCTGTTACCAGCTTCGCCCTTCGATCAGCATAAAACAATCAAACAATGATGGACTGGACATTTGGAGAATTTGCACGTAGGTGCACGTGCCGCGAATGCGTATTGAAAATAATAATGTTTCAAAAAATCACAAAAACATGTTGGAGACCAATCTGTTATTGAAATTATTGTTGTTTTCCATTATTTATCCAAAATTGTTCTATATAGAAAATAATATGTTTTTGTAGCATAACTCATTTCTGACACTGGAATATTTTATTATTATTATTAAGTCTATTTCACCAAATGGAAAATCCCACTTTCATAATCATGATCGATTCAACATCGAAAGTTATTCGAAATATTTCCAAATTAACATCTCCCTGTTCCAGAAAATCACGTATTCTTGAGTTTAGTTATTCTCAGTTGGCTATGGCCTGCGCGGTTGCATTAGAAATAATCAACTGCCATGGAAATGTCGCTGTAATTAATCATGCTGACTCGTTTGAATTATTCAAATGAAGATTATTCAAATATTTTCATTATTTATGGCAAATGTAATAGGGTTTTCTCAAGAACATGACGTAAAATTGCATTCGGTATCCGCAGAAAAAGAAGCATTCACAGAACAGTGTTCAACGAATTATAGAGAAGTTCAAAAACGTTCGATCTGTTTATACAAGAATGTTTATACAAACATGCCTAAACGGTTTGAATGGAAGTGAATATTAACACAATCAACCATATTAATAACTCTTTTGCACTTCATCGGGTTTTCGAATTCTGCCCTTATCTTATGAAAAATTATTTGTCCAGAAGATCGCAAGCAGTCATCCTCAACAATACGAGACCTGAATTTACTAGTATACAGTCAGGGGTTCCTCAAGGCTCGATTACTGGTCCGTTACTTTTTGTTGTTTACACCTCACAGTTTACCCTAGTTCTACGACATGCTTCGATACATATTTTTGCTGATGATACTCGAATTTATCATTCCTTTCTAGAAACCGATTCAAACAAGGCATGCAATAATCTGAATGATGATTTATATTCGCTCCGATCACTATCTGATAAATATTGCCTATCAATTATCCCAACTAAATCCCAAGGTTCTGTTATTTGGAAGAAAGGCATATAAAAATAGATGCTTGCCTAATCTTAGTATTCAACTGAATGGAGCTAGTTTGCCAATTCTATGGAAATGCTATGTGTTTTTAATTTTGTAATTATTTAATAGTTCTCAATGAGTAAAAAAATTGTATTTTTTAGTATTTTTGACTGAGTATATATTTTTATTTGATCACCTAATTTGACTACCTTAGCGAATTTAATCCAATCATGTGTTGATAAAATAATATCAGAATGAATCATTTATTAAATGCATCCAGTACTTGGTGCCCGACAAATATTTTATGTTTGTAATAATTACCATAGCCTATTAAATCTTTTTGATGGTAACTTTCAGGGCAACTTACTTCACAGTTTGACAAATATTGATTCAATTCAGTTCAAGAGTGAATGAATGAAAACCTTTTTCTGCTTGCTCGGATTTTTTTATAATGTTAACTGCTAGTAGAGTTGATTAACAAATAATTTCAAGTCTTTACACCACAGTAACCAACTAAAATATCGGACGGAGTTATTTATACATGAATAAATTCATTGATCATCCGGTATATCTACGATTCACAGTCCGCAAGTCGTGGAGACAATAAAACTGTTCCCAACCCTTTGAATATGTCAGCAATTTGACGATTCGTTGGCATTTCAGGAGCTCATAAACGCACGCGAAGATACTTAAAGTTTCACTACCATGGACATTTGTATTCAAATTGAACACGAAGTGAACGTCAATCGACGTAGGGTGGCTATAGGGTGAAATGTGGCAGGAATATCCTTTCAATGTGAGAGTGGATGCTGTGGCACAATTTGTTTGAAAGAATCGTACCGTCGCGTCGTGAACAGTTCTCAGTGAGTATTTGAGAAAAGTGTTTTCACTCGATGAATGGAAACAGTTGAGTTTTTAATTTTTCCAGATTATTCCCGTATTTCACTTCACCTCCATTTTTCTTAAGGGGGTGAAAGTAGTACAATGAAGTTATAAAATAAAGCACTCAAGTAAAGAGATTCTCTGGTAGTCTATTGGCCAGCAAAAATTTTGGTATAATTTGGTATTCCCCATTTTCCTTGTGTGAGGATGACATATAGCTACGATAGCCATCTCCAAGTTGGCTCATGTTGACTTTATTGAAACGGTCATATCTGTGAAAGAGATTGTCCAACAGAGTTAAAAGTAGGAGGCCATGTTCAATAATGTGAAATAAAGACGAAAAAAGAATTTGGGAAATATCAACTTTAAAATTAATGATGACAAATCAGCAGCAAATTGCAGATCATTTCAGTGATCACTTCGATACATTTGGCTACATATCAGGTAGTTCTCCTTGCCAAATGAACCTCAGTCAACATACAATCACTATGTTTTTGAAACCAACCTGCGCCGATGAAGTTTGGCATATAATTATACTGACCCTCCCTCCAATTTTCAGTTGGTGTTGATGAGATACCGACTGTTGTTTTTAAAAACGTGTAGAAAACCCAATTCATCATACACCATCGAATATAATTAATAAATGCTTTTCTGCTGGAACCTTCCCCGATGCACCAAAAGATAAGAAAAATAACGAAAACTGTTATGATTGAATATCTTCATTTCATCAATCTATATAATTACATTACAGAATCTGTCATCAAAACATCATATCTAATATCTGAAGAAACCATGAATGATAACAACTATGATTCCTAACAATTCTTTCCTTCTTTTTTATGTTGTATAGTCTTCAACATAACTTGGACGTCTACAACTTCTCGTTGGCCGAGCATCAGAGTCAGTTGGTTCACAAACACTATGATTCGGAACTTCGGAATGATTTGGTTCGCACTCAGAGTTTGATGAAAATATTTCTTCAGTGTTTGAAATGAGTGTATCACTGAGGGAATTATCAGTTGCCTGTGAAACAGGACTTGCTTCCATGTCGAAAGTTTCCATCAAAATGTTGAAAGGAAATTAATTCATCGTATCTCTTTCTCATCTGATTCACATGTATGCGTATTCAATTTTGGCGTTCTCGATTCAGCAAAGCATTAAACATCACATTTCCAATTCGTTGATGATCTTACCAGTAGTCCAACTGTAACGATTATTCCTGAAAATTTCGACAAAAACCAAATCTTCCAGTTTAAAACTCTTACTGAATGCATCAGTTTCAGTTTGAAGCACTGACTTTCATACAGAAGAAGCTGACAACAGATCAAAAATATAGTTCGCATTTTTTTCCAGTAATACCTTAGCTGGTGATTTATTTTCGGGTATTGCTGGAGCTGGTATTGACCTGTAGGCAACTAAGAATTGTTAAAAATGAATAACGTCTGGATGTTCTTTCCTCTTGAATTTTTTTTATGCCCTCTTGCCCCCACAAAGCGTTCAGTTCGACTATTCGATTGGGGCCAATATAAGGGGCTGTACGAATGTGTTGTATGCCATGAAACATACAATAATTTTTGAAGACTCCACTTGTGAATTGGGTTCCATTATCCGTAACGGTTTGGGGATATCCAAAACATGAGCAAACCTCATTCACTTTTTGTACTGCGAATTGAGAAGTAATTATCTTCGTTGGAAATACTTCTGGCCATTTCGAATACGAATCTATAATTAGCATATAATAGAAACCATCAACTGGACTCGCAAAACCTATATGGATTCTCTGCCAGGGGTATTCGGATTTTGGCCAATTAGAGGGTGCAATCTGCGATGGCGATTTAGCATTTTCTGTACAAGAACTACAATTTCGAACGAGGTCTACTACGTCTTTGTCTATATTGGGCCAGTACACATAACTTCTTTCGATAGATTTCATCCTCTCTTGACCTGGATGTCCCGCATGTAATTATTTTAAAATTTTCTGATGAAATACTTGCGGAATAACTATTCTGTTTCCAATCATCAAACAGCCTTCGACTACTGAAAGGAAATCTTTTCTGCAAAAATTTTTTATACAATCGTTATTGACGCTTTTTATATTTGATGGCCAGGTATTCTGAATATAGTGGATAACTTTTTGCAAGACTGCATCATTTTGTGTTTCTTCGTGAACTAGTTTATATGTAATTGGAAGATTGTAGAGTGTTTCATCAATAATTTTGACTCCAAATTTACTGCGGCAATGACGTACTTTATTTTTAAAATTGTTTTTTCCGTTAACCAGCTGTCGTCCCCTTACGAACGGCAGCCCTCAAAAGTCGAAACTTTTGCGAGCCAAGGATTAACGAGGTCTTACCTTTTTACGTGCGATTCCTAGCACTTTCTCGGGCCATCAGAAAAAATTCTGCAGTCGCCATGGTTTGAACCACCGTCGACCGGCAGCCAGTGACTAAAACAATGTCACTTTAACCACTCGGCTACCTGGCCCCTCATTATCATTGTGTATATTGACAAGTCTTAAGAGAATGTTTGCATGTCCAAATTCTGTCGTTTTCGATTATGAAATCATATGCTTTCAGAATAAGTACCTATCGCTGTAGACGATTAGCTATATAATTTGGAATGCCTTTTTTATAAAAAAATTGGGAGAAGGGGTTTATGGTCAGTTTGTAGAGTGAAGCGTCGACCATATTATATCATTCTATGATATTCTGTTACAGCAAAATCCAAGTCTGCAGCTTCTTTCTCTATTTGACTGTATATTATTTCTGCTTCCGTTAAAGTTCTAGATGCATGATAAATCGCTTTGATTGATCCATTTGTGAACCGGTGAGAAATACAAGCACCTTTACCCGAATCACTCGCATCTGCTGCCACAACAATTTCATGATCGGGATTATAATATGTTAGAAGTAATTTCGATTGGAGAATATTTTTGAATTCTTCAAACGACTTCTAGCATCTTGAGGTCTATTCAAAAGCGGAATCCTTTTTGAGAAGTTCTTCTAATAGCTGTCTCAGAATGTGCATATTTCTGATGAATTTTCCATAATAATTTATAGCACTAAGAAACGAACGGAGCATTGTCATGTCATTTGGAGGAGGCATGTTCCTAATAGCATCCGTTTTCAGAGGATCCGGCTGAATCCCTTTATGGTTTAAAATGAATCCCAAATACTTCACTTTTTCAATTTCCAAATGGAACCCGAATTCCTTGAACAGGTTTACTTCGTGTTCCTTGACATTTTTACCAGAAATGAGAATATCGTCAATATAAGCGGCTGTTCCAGTCAATCCGGATATCATGGTATCCACTAATTGTTAAAAATTTGATGGAGCTACTTTGATTCCATTCTATTTGCAAAAATGCATCAGAGAGATCGATTACACTAAACATCATGCAATTTCCCAATTTTGCAAAAATTTTCTCAGCCGTAGGTAGTGGGTAGTGAGGTGACTTCAGTGCATTATTGAGTCCTCTTGAAAAATCAGTACAAATTCTTATTTCTCCAATTGATTTTTTTGTAACAATTATAGGAGCTGCCCATTCTAAATATTCAATAGGTAAAATGATTCTAGTTGTTACAGTCGTTTCAATTCCTGATCAACTTCACTCATGACAGTATATGCCACTGGCCTTTTTGGACAAAATACAGGACAATCATGTTCGTGTATATTGAGGTGTACCTTTAATTTGGACAGAGTCCCTGAACACTTCTGGAAAACGTGTTTTCAGTAATATACCATCAAGACAAAGAGATTCATGTTCATATAATCTGCTGCATATGTAGTTAATTGGAACATCCCATAAACCAAACTTTGTGATCCAATCAATACCCAGTATATTCAAATCAGCAACTGAAGTAACGAAACACAAGGCATAGTGTGTTCTAACCGAATGACTTGTGACTTGGCATTTTGGATTTCTTATCGAATTCAATGTTTTTTCGGAAATAATAGTAATGTTTGATGCTGTATCAATCTGTAAATTTACCGGAACTCCATTTATCAGTACACTGATATATTTTCGTCTAGCCCTTGATTCGATTTGATTGACATCATATATGACATGAGCATATCAAAACGTGAATTTTGACTGAGTTTTGTAAGTCGCTGAAAATTGTTTCTCCTTCCTACATTACAGTATCCATCCTTATGACCAAACTTGTTGCAGCGTTGACATTTATGATTTTTATAACCACATTCCTGAGAATAATGAAGATTACCACAATACCAACATGGATATCGTGGAAGTTGCATTGAATCGCCCTGTCCAACAGAATTATCATTATCTCTCAATAAGTTTTGTGAATTTCTCTGCAGTTGGTTTCCATAGCGATCCTCGCGATGTGATTTCTGATTTGACACTCTATTGACACTGTCACTGTTATTTTTTTCGTGCCCAATCAATTCAGTACCATTCTTGAGATAGATAACTCTTTGGCATTCTAGTGATAAATCTTGAAGTGTGGTATTCTCTGAACCTGGTTTTTCAATGTTTGCTAAGAGTCTGGTACGGATTTCGGCATCTCCTACTGAATGGAGGCCGCAAATGAAAATTAAACTTTTGAATTTTTTGTTAACTTTGTATGCAAAAGAAACAAAATCTTCGCAATCACTTTTCACATGTTGCATACACTGATATCTGGTATGGAATATTGAAACCTTTTTCCCGAACATTTGATTTAATTTCTCAAAAGTTTCATTGAAATCAATGTCCTTCATTTCCTTAGGAAAAATGAAATTAACTTATTGATCATGGCATTTGGTATCTATTTTCCTAAGAAGTAATCTCACTCTGGCAGAATCTGACAAATTTTAAGCATCTTCCATAAAAAGACTTTCGAATCGTTTGTACCAGATATCAAAAGTTGTACCCGATTCGGGGCCATATTGAAATTCAGTAATATTATTTCCTAGAGATTCCATTCTAAACTCTTTATCTACTGTACCCGATGGTTTGATATTTGTAAAACTAAAAGTGTTGGCTAGTTGGACTAAAAATTCTTGTTGGTTTCTCATAAAGATCTCTTGTTGTTTTTATACTTGTTCCTGCTGAGTTCTGATGAAGGTGAGTAATTACTGACTGACATCTGGGTTCATGGTGAGGTGGATGCGGTGGGTTCTAACACTCTCTTCGCCAAATGTTATGATAGAATATCCTTATTTCTTCAAACTATATAATGACATTACATAATCTGTCATTAAAACATCATATCTAACATCTGAAGGAACTATTAATGATAACAACTATGATTCCTAACAGAAACAAAGTGACCGGCATATATTTTGACCTCTTGAAAGCGGTCAACCTCAATAATCGAGAGTTATTAATAAAAAAATTATAGTGCTATGGTGTCAGAGGAAAAGCTAACGATCTGATGAAATCTTCCCACAGTAACCGAAAACAAATGGTAGGCATCTCATTGAATAATAAGTCTTCGGTATACTATTCCAATAAAGTACAAATTGCCGTAGGGGTGCCTCAGGACTCATTCATTAATGACACATGTTTCCAAATTGACATAAGTACTTTATAGTAAATTATCACAAATTCACTCAAAAGTAATGTATTTGACTAAAAGGATAAGTACAATGTTTCAATTAAATTTTAGGCCACTCTATAGGTAAGGTCTCAACAAAACAATATGTTTTCTTGATTGAAACAAATCTTTTTTCTACTCATAATCTTGAACCAATTCTGTCAATTCTGATTCCACCCAATGAATGATTTGTTTCCAAACTGCATTCTCCTTCATTCAATACTATATATTCTCCGATGAAATAGATGGAAAACAACAACAATGCATTTCATTTCAATTTGAAAACACTGTGATGATCGCAACACATGTATCGAACAAATCTTTGTTTTAAAATTCAAAGAAACTCCAGTATTTTATGAAATAATAGTTTTATTTCGACATATTGAAACAACGAATTTGTTTGAATGAACTACATTCTATTTGATAAAATACTTCATGAACACTTTACTTGTTTCTGTATTTTCAAAAATGACTGACCTGTATAGAACTAGAATGAAGCGATGAATTGACACGCGCGGTTTTCAATGGGATCCAAGCTCCGAATTTTGTATAAATAATTTTGAAATATCAAGAAAAAAACTGATTACAATTTTTCAGTAGAATATTCATTGACTAAAAATTATGAAATGCTGTTGAAATGTTTGAGTGAGATTCTGGATATATCCCTCTCCTTTATTTTCCTGCCAATGTTGACAATTGCATCACTGTTGAACTCGGTGAACTCACCCGGCACAATCCGGTTAACGTCCTGTACACAACATCAAGGATCGTTAATTGCTCGGGTTATGCAACTCCAAGTGTACAGTGGATCCATCCGTTCATAAATTATTGAGACGTTCATTATTAAAGGGTTCATTTGTGCATATTGATTCAGGCACATTTTCCGTGTCTGCCGCTGCCGCAGCACATGCATCTCATTCCCAAGTTTCTGCTTAGTTATTAAACTGGACGTCCCTCGAACCTTAGACGGAAATTCTCAGGGCGTCAGTTTCGTTTGAGGTTGCCTGAATAAGTTATTTGAGTTGATGAAGATATTAAGGAAGACACTGCGTAAAATCAGTGGCGTATTTCGTTTGTTGACCCAGTCGGACAAGTGAGTCACCAAACTTTACGATGAGTTATGGGGAAAATAGGAACTTGCTGGATACCAGGTATTATTCACAGGAACTCAGAAGGAAACAATTATAACATCGACATAGAAGGGTCATTTTGGAAACATCCTCCCCAGCACGGTTCAAACAACAAACCGTGGTTATTACGTGACCTATTCATTAGAAGTTTTTGGTCTTGCAATTGGAATAGAATTGTAAAAATGGAGAACATCACATATGTCAACATGAACAATTGATGTTGTTTTGAGTTTGAAAAATACGAAAACTGCGTGAAACTCAGTCGAAATGAACATTATCGTGCTTGACAATTTTTTTTTTATTCAGGAGAATTCTTATCTTGCAAATCTGACATTAGTATTCAAGAACATATAGGGTGATTTCAATAAACATATGTATTCCCAACATTATTTCCCTCAGCAATTCATATTCTGAAGAAACAAAATTTAATCAAATCGTAACCGTTTTGGCGCCACAGTTGCACGTCCCGATAGTGTTACTCTTCGTACTCAATTCTTGGATACAACTTCGTTTTTTCGTATACATCTTCCTTTACTTAATGTGTTTTTATTTTCCCGCCTCTCTTCTTCATGTCGATAATCCTTCGAAGAACTGTTGGTGGGAGTTCTAACAGTCAGGAGGCACCTGGCTCTCATCAGAGTTGAGGCAGACCCACTATGCGCGGAATGTGGTGAGGGTCCTCCTCGTCACCACATTCCATTTCCTGTGCAAATGTGGTATTTATGGCAGACTCAGACAAAACGTCTTAGGAGCTGCCACTATTAAAGTGGAAGAATTACACTTATTGCAATGGAAGGACATTTCGACTTTCATAAGAAGGTCGAAGGGGTTCGAACAGATATCTGCCATGGGATGAGTGAAGATGCCAGGGATTGCAAAAAGGGCCTACTGGGGCCTAGTCGCTGACGCTTGCGTCCCCCACCCATTACCATTACCATCCTTCAAAGAAGTCCAACTCTTTGCACTATTGATTTCCAATGGGTATAGTAGTTGGAATGGACTTGAAATTTCCTCATGTTTTGTCTTTACTCAAGCAACTCGGTGTAGGTCATCTCTTCCAGAATATGTCTCAAGGCCAATTCATACTTTTGACATCATTGACTTCAATATACCTATATGATAACTCCAACCTTCTGGTGGCGTATTTTGCCTTGACCAGAGTGAACCAGTTCCGCCATCAGGTACTCCTTCTTGAATCTTTATCGAAAACCATCTTGACTCCTCTGAATATATCGGTATCAGGTTATAAGATTATTCCTGTCTATCTTATTATAATTTGCTACATATATCATCATTGTCGGCATAACTAACTCAAAAGAATCCTTTACAAAAAGTTCTTTGTTGATATGGACTAGACGTTCCCACCATCCTTCCCACCACACAGCTGTTGATACAATAAAGTTCCATCTCATTCTTTCGATGGTAGAGTATTCTAATACTTTGTTTCAATCAATTTCTTCCACTCTTCTATACGCTAGATTCGTTCTATTGTTGCCGGTAAAAAAAAAGTGTGTTGAAAGTGATTTTACTAGCTTAAATTTAATTGCTCTGTAAACGGTGCAAATGAATAGTTTTATCCATGACTGTTCTCCACCTTTCGAATATAAAGGTCCAGCTAGGTCCATACCGACTATCTCAAAAGTTGCCCTTCAAGTTATTTTCAAGGCTATCAAGATAGCAAAAAGTGACAAGTGCTGGGAATATGAACTTCTACTGAAGCTACATTCTATCAATAATGCTGACAACAGATTGAAATGGATCCTTTGAATTTCCTACCAAAATATATGACATCACGACAGTAAATATTTCGACAAATTCAGAATCTTCAAAAACAAAATTAACTTTAGATGGAAATTCTTAGGGCGACAGTTTCGTTTGGGGTTGCCTGAATAAGTTATTTGAGTCTATGAAGATATCAAGGAAGACACTGCGGAAAATCAGTGGCGTATTTCATTTGTTGACCCAGTCGCCAAACTTGGCGATGAATTATGCGGAAAATAGGAACTTTCTGGAAACCAGGTATTATCCACAGGAAGGAAGCAATTGTAATATCGACAAACAGAGGTCATTTTGGAAACTACCTTCCCAGCACGTTTCAAACAATATACCGTGGTTATTACGTGACCTATTGTTCAGAAGTTTTCGGTGTTTCAATTGGAATGGAATTCTGAAAATGGAAAACACCATATGTCAACATGAACAATTGATGTTGTTTTGAGTTTGAAAAAGATGGAAACTGCGTAAATGAAATTTATTGTGTTTGAAATATTTTTTTTTTTTCAAGAGAATTCTTATCTTGCAAATCTGACATTAGTATTCACAAACATTTGTGGCATGATCCTATTGAGTACAAATTCGTGTTCGATGTGGTGGTGCTCCGTCATGTTGAAAATATTCAAATTTCTTTAGGATATTCAGAGGTAAATCTCTCAAAAAATCATCCACAATCTCCTATAGGAACTCAAAATATTACTCTTCTGTCAATGAAGTATAAAAAAAAGTACCAATTATTTTGGTATCCAAAACAACAACCCAGACATTAATTCCGAACATCTTCTGAAAATTAGTGGTTCTATGTGAATGAGCATTCTCCTGATGCCAGTGATAATGAATATTACTATTGAATTGAATCATCCATTGTTTGTAAACCGACTTTCGTCGCACCATAAAATTTTACTACAAATTTCATCATCTTGCCGAAAATGTTTCAGTAGCCATGTGCAAAATATTATCTTTTTATTGTAGTCTGTCGATCGCAATTGATGTACTTTTCTCACTCTGTAGCTTGAATTTATGTTTTTTCTATTTTTTTCTGTTAATGAATGCAATATACCACTTTTCAACGCTATCTCTCTAAGTGATACTTTCTCATTCAGATTTTTCTTGTATTCCACGAATCCTGAATCAAATAATCATTTTACCATGAAACTTAAAAACTTACCTGAGTCGTCGATTTAATTATCACAATTTCCAGTAATAGAGCAAATTTTATATTTTGATTTCACAAATGAACCATGCTCTCGTATACTTCTTTCAATACTTTGAAAGATTCCGGCATTGGGCTGACGACGTTCTGGATACATTTCTTGATACATAGCCAGAGATTTTGTGCTATTTCTCAAACAACTTGAATACACAATCATCATAATATCCACTTTCTCATCATTAAATAACTCCATAGTTTTTTTTCAACGTGTAAATAATTCACCCTTCAGATATGAATTCATTAATTTGTAATTTGACATTCACTTTCTTTCATTCCATGGCTCACTACATGCTTCATGATGTTTCAAACTTTCCGTTTTCATTTGAAAAAGGTTCGTTTGGGAATACGTATTGGACTCAAAGACTAACAAAAGAATCTATTGCCTACAAATACATACATAAGAAAAATGCCTTTCGGCCCTTTGACTTGTAAAAATTAATAAAGTAAATGTATCAATGGTTGGTTGTTTCCTGTTATTCCTCTGCTTTCAGATTTTCATCACATTGGATTTGATTTCGATTTGATTTCGCATTTGAGTTTTCATTCGAGGTAGATTTATTTTGAAATTTTTCCTCGCAACTCAAGTCAAATATCCTTTTAAATACGAACAAAAATAAAATCAGGACCGTTTTCTGGAGGAAAGGATTTTCATTGTTCGTACCTAGGTGATGGAATTTATGGGCAAAAATTTAGGAACAAATACCAAGATGAGATACATATCTGAACTCGACTAAGGACTACTTATAAGGACTACTTAAATTCATGAAAAAAAAACCATTATATAAAATACAGGGTGTTAATTGAGTACGTTGACAAACTTCGGGAAGTAATTCTTTGAAAGTTTTCAGTACGAAAAATTCATATAAACATATGTCCCAAACGGCTTGGTTTTCGAAATACAGGGTGACAAAAATAAATTTTTCTCAAGATTTTTTAGAGATAACTTCGACATTTTCTACAATAACCAGTTCAAATAGGGCATGTACAATCCATTCAATAGTACGCACGATACAAAATAATGCATTTCTCAAATAATTCACAGGGTCCTCCTTTTTTCAGAGTCAAGCATTGTTCAACCTTTCAGAATTTTTTTTATCATGAGGAAAGGAATAATCAATGCTGTTTCATTTAACATCTTTTTGTTCTCTTGATTTTTTTCATTTACTTGTACGGTAACTTACTACCTACTACTTACTTACTTAGTAGGTTTATATGGGAGTAAAGGGTTCATCATCGGTCGGTAACGACTGTTCGTTAATATGATATATTATAATATTCGAAAAAACAGAGTTGAGGGTGATCCCCGAAAAACAAAACGTCATATTGAGATTCAAAGTACAGCACATAGAAGCAAATTTAAAACAGAGGAGAAAGTTCTTTGAACACATTTCCATATTCCTAAAAATAGAGGCGCCAGCGCAAAGAAAAGATAAGGTAATTTCGGTCTTCCCCGTTTTTCCCGATTTGTAAACTGTTCACTAAAATAGGCAACTTTTGTGTAATTTAACCTACTTCGTATCATTTACCGTTTTCGAGATGCCAATAAAAAATACGACCTGACCTGTATTGTAATCTAACCCATAAAACTTAATGTGAAATTCTTCCCGCAAACCGTCCTATTCACGATTTTGTTATTTATCTATTCTATTTTGCAATGTGACATCGTTCCTAAAGTGCCTCGAGATTTGAAATAAATGGCATATTCGAGAATTCCAAACCGACAAAACGATAAAATCCAAAAGTGCATATGGAATCAATTCCATGCGTTCAGCACCGAAGGAAATATTCAAATTGTTCACTCATCGTTGCATTCGGCTAGTCAACAATATAAAATGCAAGATCTCTCCCTGTAGGGAAGGTAATCGAACAATATTTTCACTTCTATCAGCAATGAGTAACGGTTCCCTTCACTAGTTTTTCTCTCATACATAATGGACTAGTTTTAATTTTTTTTGATATGGATTGATTCTAAAAATGTAAGTAAAATGAAACAAAAATGTGAAAGAATCATTAAAATATCTCTAGAAATGAATAAGTTATGGGACTTTGAAGTTGTGCTTCGAAGAATAATTTCATAGTACGCAGCGCTCTAGTGTGAGACGTCACGCCACATGAACAAGGCGACTGGTATTCGCAAAGTGCTTACAAATTTATCGGTGTACAATCACTTGCGCCATTCGTGTCCTGTATTGTTCATTACACAATGGCTGAAATTAAAAAATATATCCTATAAATATTGTATTGTGCCTATGTGTGAAAGCACGACAATTAAAAACCACAATAAACTGTTTCATGTACCAAATGACATGAATGAAATGAAGAAGTGGTGCAAACTGATGAGGCGTAATAGGATGCAATACGTAATTGTGGCAGATTCAGATATGTGGCGTGACGTCACAGACGAGTCGAAGACCAAAGGAGTTCCGCGCGTACGTAAATACGTAAATTTAAATGATCTATATCTCAGTCATTTACTAGTGGATTAAAAAAAACACTAATTTACTAGTTCTGATTTATATTTTAATTCCATCGCGTCAAATATAGTATTTTCAACATCACCAAACTAGTTCATTGTTACGAAAAAGTCCGATTCACCAGATTAAGTGAAAAAAGATTTGTTGTAAAAGTTGTGGAATTCAAAAAGTCATGTTTGCAATTCATATTTTTAAGCGAGATTCTGCACTGAAGACTATTTTGGGTATTTTGAACTGATGCTTATGAAAGGATGAATCAGTTTCATTGAAATATAATATGCAGGAAGTTTAGAAAGATATTACCATTTCAATGATAAAGACTGCTGGAAGTCATTGTTATGTACCTGGTGACAACAACAACACTAGCACTACTCTTCTGCGTTTTGTTTTCAGAAATATTATGTTGAAACTTGACACAGTTATCAAAGACGTCAATGTCAAATTTCAACGTATTTGAATTTATCTTTGGAACTTCGTTACAGATAGGACCCATTCTTGAGATTTGAATAAAAAACCCTACATATAATTGCATTTCAGAATCTTTTAAATAACAGTAGAAAAAAAAGTGATACGAAATATGATATTATGACAGATGATATAGACAAGTCAAATTACTTTAACCAATTCTTCATTGGCATTGTGGAAGAAATGGCAAATAAGATAGAAAAACCGACAACTCCTGTTGCCGAAAATCGCAGAAACATAAAAAATTCGCTATTTCTACACCCAGTCACGGATAACGAAATAATCGATATTATATCTAGTCTAAAAAATAACACTTCTTCCGGTCCGGAAGGAATTTCAGTTTTTTTAATAAAAAAGTATCACTCTTTCTTGGTAAAACCGCTCTGCCACATCTCAAATCTGATATTTTCCACTGGTAAAATTCCCACTTCATTCAAGGACTCCATTACGATACCTATTTTCAAAACGGGCGATAATAAAAATGTAACAAGTTACAGACTTATAACACTTATTAACAACTTCACAAAAATCTTTGAAAACTGCATTGAAAATAGGGTAGTACACTTCTGCAATGAAAATAATATTCTTTCTGAATCCCAGTTTGGTTTTCGAGAAAATAAATCAACTGAAGAAGCGGTGTATCAGATAATCAACCAAATTGACAATTGCTTCCAAAACCAAGAAAAATGCATTACTGTATTTTTGGACTTGGCCAAAGCATTCGATACGGTAGATCATGACATTCTTCTCCAACGCCTGTCTGACACTGGTATAGGAGGTATCGCATTGGACATTTTTCAGGATTATTTGAGTAATAGACTGCAAGTCGTGAAAATCAACAACTCAGTAAGTGATCCCTTACCAGTAACCAGGGGTGTGCCGCAGGGAACGGTGTTGGGGCCAATACTGTTTCTGCTGTACATTAATGATATTTTTAATATTGCTAATTTTAAGGGTAAAATAACATCATTCGCTGACGACACAGCAATTACATTTATTGGAAACACTTGGGACGAAGTACAAACTCTGTCTGAAACAGGTATCACGACAATTTTATATTTGCTAAGTGATAACTTACTGATTGTCAACGTTGAAAAAACGAAAAATATCGCATTCTCGCCAACAAGCAGTGACCAACCGATAGAAAATGTTATGAAAATACACAAACCCTCATGTGAAACTAATATAAATTGTGGCTGCACTTTCATAAACAAAACAAATATAGTGAAATACTTGGATGTACTTGTGGATCAATACCTTCGATGGAATAGTCATATTGATTGTACTGTTGTCAGATTACGTAAACTCATCTACAAATTCTACCAGCTTAGAAATATAGTGAGTCGGAGGTTAATGCTAAAAGTTTATGATGCTTTGGCTGAGTCCATTATGCGTTATTGTATTATAGTGTGGGGTGGAACATCAAATCCTCTTTGAAGAACCTAGAAGTAATCCAAAATACTCTGTTGAAAATTATGTTGGGAAAAAACAGACGACATTCTACAGAGTTGCTCTACAATGAAGGTGGTTTGTTAGATGTAAGAAAACTGTATATTTTCTACTCTATTTTATGGACTGTTAGCTCTCTAAGAACAACTATTCAGCATGCTCATAATACTCGGATAAGTGAGGATCTGACTTTATATGTGCCAAGATGTAGACTCACCCTCGACCAAAAATTTATATCGTATTTAGGACCAAAACTCTATAATGCATTACCTTTACAATGAAAACAAATCCACAGTGAATTTAAACTGAAAAGAGAACTGAAGACATTCATAAAAAATAATAATCATAAAAATTTTGAAAATATTCTTGATAGATAATCCACATAAGGCTTAGGCCGGAACTTATTGTAAACTACTGCTACTTGCGTTGTCCTTATCCACATTTCTTTCATTCTCTCTTTCTTTTATTTTTTTCTTTTTATCTATCTTTCTCTTTCTTTCATTCTCTCTATTTTCATCTTTCTACACTTCTCTCCCTTTTTTAATGATCTAAGTTGAATATATTTATATGTTATCTGCTGTGTTGAGTTTATTTGGTTGCTCGCTACAACACAAGCTTGCTTAGGTAGCGACAATCGCTTTAAACTCAACAAAAATACACCTAATTTGTACCTCGTTGCCGAGGACGACCTGTAAACTTATTTTTCTGAATAAATATTTCTGATTTCTGATTCTGATTGTAGAAACTCTCATTTATTTTTATAGTATTTCCAAACGACGATAATCAAACACATATGACCCATTACAGGGTATTTATTTCACTATACTGGTTTCAACTTCCAGTCTGGTGCATACAATTTTTCTAAAAAAGAGAAAAAGTAACAGGCAAGAACCAGGTGGAGGTTCCAACTTTAGGGAAGAAAAATTTATACACGAAAACACTCGATTTGCGGCGAAACGTAACCTTCCAGCGGAAATTGTTCAATTGAAAAGAAAAATCATAAATTTTTGTATAGAACAGTTTTTGATATTACCTCAAATTAACCGTCATAATGACAAAAAACCAATTTTTCAGTTTTTCATTTTTTTCTCGCTTATATATGATTTAATTCAGATGAAAATTTGTTGAAACATCTTTTTTGGTGTCAATGAATATTATTTTTTCGCAATTCAGAAGACGACTAGATTACGAGTTAGATATATTTTTCGAAAAAAGAGGCCCTTATCTTCCACGAACAATTGTCTTGGTGTTTTTTTGTATTTACAAGGTCTAAGTGATTATTTAAATTGTTGAAATGTTTACTTTGAAATGGTTTATGTAACTTGGTGGTATCGTTAAACCGCTTAAAATTGAGAAAAATCGAATCATGATTTTCTCAATATCTTCAATGATTTTCAATAGTTGTAAAAAAGAATAAAATCGATTTTGATAAATCAAATTGTAGTGTAATCATGTATTCAATTATTTTATTAGAAATAATCAAACGTAAACTACTTTTTGTTATAAAAATAATGGGAGAGTCTAAAATCATTGAGAATATTGAGAAAATCATGATTCTGAGAGACTTTTTTACTCAATTTTAAGCGGTTTAACGATCAATAAACCACCAAGTTACATAAATTATTCGGAAGTAGACATTTCAACAATTAAAATGATCACTTACAGATTTACGTAATACAAAAAACCACCAAGACAATTGTTCGTGGAAGATAAGGGTATTTTTTTCGAAAAATGTATATAACCTGAAAACTAGTCGTCTTCTGAATTGCGAAAAAATCAAGCTCATTCGACGTCAAAAAAGACATACTCATCCATCTCAATTAACTTATTTATTCGCATTAAAAAAAACGTAGATACCTACTGAAAAATCGGTTCTTCGCCATTTTGAAAGTTTTTGATTCCATTATCATCTACAACTTTCGCAAAAAACGTTTTCAACACCTAAACTGCATCCCCAGTGAACCATTTTGAGTGTTTTTTTGGGATGTGGTGGAGGAAATCTTTTATAGAGAGGAAAGGAGCCTCAGGCTCAAGACTCCAGACCTACTGTGAGACTCCACTGATTCACAGGGTTACTCACTAAAACCTCCACCTCTAGGCCCGTCAGATTGTTGCTCCCGGTGTCACTTAGGCCTATTGGCCCATTGTATCATACCTATGATGTGCACTGTCACAGTACCCACTCCAGTAATTTCGTGCCTTGTACGAGTTTGTACAAGTCCTTCACTGGGTGCGATCTGTATAGATCTGGATCGCCAGATGGTTGCCCAAAGATTGCCTGTCTTTCACGGTCTAACGCTTCGCAATAGCACAGTATGTGTGTCACTGTCTCTGGATCCCTACCGCATAGTATGCAGGTGAAGTCTCCATTGTACAGTCCCATTTTGTTGAGGTGCTCCTTCATTGGTGCATAACCAGTCAGGAGTCCCGTAACGGTTTTCAGCTGACTCCTGTTCATCGCTAACAGGTCTGCCGTCCTTTTATGGCACGGTCCTTCAATGTATTCTTTCCCATGTTTTTTTTCCTGGGATGCTTTCCCAGTAATTTTTGTGACTGCCCCCAATCCAATCTCTTACAGACGCTCTTACTGTACACTTCGGTACCCCTAGTGTCTGCCCTTGATTTGGGGAATTTTCCGAACCTTCTCTTGCTAGTTCGTCTGCTTTTTCATTGCCTGCAATTCCTCGGTGTCCAGGTACCCATATCAGTTTGAATTGATTCCGGTCTGCCAGCATTCCTAGTTCTTCTTTGTGGCACAAGGCACAAGGCCTTGAGTGCCACTTGGCTGTCTGACAGGATGGTGATGTGTGCGTTTTCTACGTTTCTCCAGTTGTTCTCCATCGGGCATTGGTGAATGGCGAACACCTCTGCCTGTTTGCCCAGTGAGTAGCTGATGCTAGTAGTCGGATTCCTGGTGAACACTCCTGAGCCCACTTCATTTCCAGTCTTGGATCCATTTTCTCTGTGGAGTGTTCCTGATCTGAGAGCCGTCCCACTCTGTTCTGTGTGGTATCAGCACCCTGAATTGGTTGTTGAAGCAGTATCGTTTCGGAATGTGGTCCGTTCTCGTTCCCAGCACATCCCCGATCACAATTCTAACAATGCTCATGTGTCCCATTCCAACATTCAAGTTGGGTGTGTTCTGCAGTCTACAGACACCAAGCCTTGCCTCCCCCTGCACCACTAGGTGAAGAGGAAGCAGTCCCAGGAGTGTCTCCATGGCTGCAGTTGGTGTTGATTTCATTGCCCTTGTGATTCCGAGACAGGCAAGTCTTTGTACCTTGCATAGTCTTGTTATGACTCCTCTTTGTTGTGTCTTGGGGCACAACACCAAAGAGGCGTATGTAATGGAAGGCATGACCAACGAGCTATACAACCAGTGCGGCATACGTGGTTTTAGCCATATTTTTTTTTATAAGCTTGTCTGGCCATCTTTAGTGAGGTCACCGCTTCTTTTTGTTGTTTTTTCCAGATGCTGGCTCCACGTCAGAATCACTCCAAGATATTTGACTTCCCCCTTCATCTGTGTGTTGTCTCCTCGAAGTCGTATAGGTTCTAGTCCCTCTGTTTTTTGTCTTCGGGTGAATGCTACCACGGTTGCCTTGCCAAGCCCGTCCATCTCGTGACCAGGTTAAGAACCTCCTGCATGCGGTCTCTAACCGTTGTGTTAAATTTTCCTTTTGTCAAGACTACTATGTCGTCAGCATATCCAAGGGTTCTATGTTCTGCGTCGTTTAGTGTTACCAACAGCGAGTCTGCGATCAGATTCCACAGAAGCGTAGATAGTACTCCACCTTGCGGGCATCCTCTGGTCGCCTTGCCTGTTACTTTTTACTAATTTTAAGCGCTTGAAATTCGTTTTGGCACCAGTCCATTCCTGAACCTAGTTTCTATACTACTGTTACAACTCCATTAACAACAAAATGGAGCAAAACGTGTTGTCGTACCTCATACAATGCATATAGGAAAAAGTTCGTTTTCATAGAATTGAAATAAAAAGTTTTGAGTGATTGACTGTGCATGTCCTACAACCTGGAAATCAATCTTGAAACATGCCACGTGAATACTGGTATGGCAAAAAATGGTATAAACCATGAAGGGGTCATAAGTAGGGTAAGCAGGAGAATACGATGTTTCTAGATTGGGGTCAACTGCATTAATCTGTCGTCAGAGGTTCCTCGTCAAAAAGATCATTCACTAGATTTGGTATTCTTTTCACTAGGTGTTTCAGATTCATACCTGTTTCTAGGTTGATCTGTCCGAATTTGTTGGGCCTATTGTGCAGCGCATTGCATCTATGAGTTGTAAACGTTCGCGTTGAAATCTCCTGTGGGTGATGGTCGGGGAAAAGTTTCTCCAAGTCCATTTTCCTGAGGGGCGTGGAGGAATGCAGACTGAGGAAATCTTCAGGAGATGAACGCCATCCACTTCCTTTCTGATTGCTACCAATTCAACCAGTGAACGCTCTGGAAGTGTATCTTCGTTGTGTTCCAGGTACAATTTTACCAGGAGGAGGAAGCCGCCCGCTCGAGCTCGGAGTCCTTGTAGCATGTGTATCCTGGCATGCTGATGGAATCTTTACTAGGGTGTAACCTTTTCTCTTGTAGTGCCACCACGTCCACTGAAATTCTGGAGATGAGCTCCAGTAGATCATGCTTGCGCTGGATTGCGCTGTTTATGTTCTGAGAACATATTTGCAGTATCTCTGGAATTAGTGCTGTCATTACTGTCCCGAGGTGTTGGCCATGGCACTGCTGATTGCCAAGGGTTTGTTGAGTATCTCCAGAGTAACTTTCGACAAGGTTTCGAGAATTTGGGCCTCTAGCGGCCACAGTACTTACGCTTTTTCGTGGCGTGGCCCATTTTGGTGGTGCCATCTGTGGTTGTGGCTGTAGACCGTTCCGAGGTGCTGGTATCTGCCTAGGGACTGCTGTTTCCTGCCTGGGGGTGGTGGTCCCTGTCTGGTAGGTTGCCGTACTGCAGACTTCGGCTTCGGCAAGCTGGGGCATCCTCTTAAGCTTGCGGGGTGGTAACCTCTAGGCAATTCGTGCATTTTACCGTTGTTTCTCTGACTTTTCTGGATTCAAGCGTGGCGTAGCCACCTCCACACTCTATGCATCTTGCCGTCTTGTGGAAGTACCTTTGTGCGTGCCCAAACCATTGGCACATTCGTCACTGGGAAAACCTGCCTCTCTGTGGTAGCTGTGCCTGACCTTAAATTTTGAGTCGAAGACATCTGTCAGCTTAAAAATCGCGTTCGTTCTCCTCGATTTCATCCTGTAAAATTGGAGGACATCGAAATTTCTGGCAGTTAGGCCCTGTTTGACGTCCTAATGGATTGAAATCTCTGGTAAACCTTTTATTATTACATGAAGTGGTATTTTGTTCTGTTGGTATGTGAAGAAGTCTTTTTTTGATTCCTCAAACATCTTTGTAGCACTTCTTCAGTCCACCACTTTATTTTTGAAATTTGAAGACACCTGCCCTTATTCTGAATAATTATGACTGGTGGCTTTTTGGGGCCCTTGTCCTGGATTTTTCGTTCTTCCATGCCTATGTCCATTTGATGCCCGCCTTGAGGTTCGCATCTTGTACTCATCTTGTACTCGTCGTTGGGTGTCTTAGTAGTTGTAGGGCCTAGTTCCGGCTCGTCTCCATTTCTGGTTGCCTTCTTTCTTTGTCTGGCCTGTTGAACCTTGAAGCCGCCCTCGTCCTGAGGTTCGGAAAAGTCTACATGCTGCCTTCCTCTCGTTGGGGTTTTCGGCTGTTGTATCCGGGTTATGACTTAGTTATGACCAACTGTTTCGACGTTATTTCCTATTGTTACAGATTGTCACCACATTATAGGTTAGATCCTGTGAAATTTATAATAAAAACCACTTGCATTCAGGAATCAAATCAGAATCTGCATGAAAATTTCTAGGAATAAAATTTAACGCTTCTTTTATTATGCAAGGTGAATATTCTGAATGGGCCAACATTTAGTATTTTATTCATACTTCCCCAGATGTTACAGATTTAGGCAATGATCCATAGACTGTAAACAGTGGATTCTTATGAGAGCATCAACCAATAATTATCATTCTCGCAGTTCCTCGTTATACTGTTTTCAATAGTTATGAATATTATATACCCAGTTCCAATCGTAATGGAATAATAATTACCATTTCACAGACAATGCTCCTTTGACCCTTTGTAAAACCAACAGTTCAACGATGTGAAGCGTTTCTTGCCATTGAATACATGACTGACAACAAAGCATTGGTTATCTTTTTAGAACAATCAATTCGTTGAATACGTTTGATCTTGGGAAAATAAAGTAAAACGTTTGATCTCCCAGTTTGATATGCTCCGCATGTACTATAAAGAAAATGGGTTTGATGAGAATTCGTTCACAAAACATTTATGTTACTTGAACTGTTTTTCGGTGAAACATTATCGGAGATTATCTTGGGTGAAATTCGTTCTAACGGGCGTACAGGGTGAGATATTTATTTGTGTTACCCAAAAATTTTTCGTAGGAATAGTAACAAAGGAATGAAAAAATGAATCCATTCATTTATGAGACTTATACATTACATATAATAATAATAATAATAATAATACTGGATTTTATTGATAGGTTTGTAAAAACAAAATACATTGAATACATAAACAAATAAGAACTAAATCTATCAAAAGGCAGAATTCAAGTTCAGATCAACCAGAACTTAGGGTTAAGTTGTAAAACAGCATCAGCTGACACTTCGCCCTTTCATCTATGTCACACCATATAATTATGTTTGAATTCATATTTTTTGCAAGATGAATAGAGACGATTTATTATTTTTTTTCTTTGGTGTTCTGGCATCGACTGCTATGGTCATTAGCCACGTTTTCTGGATAGGCCTTGTTCCTAACTCCATGCGCCACCTTAGGAGCAGCACTGTTAATTGGAACGCAACAGTGAATTGTGCAGGACTCACCCCAGTCCAGCCACGAGATTTGAATAATTTAATTAAATTGAAAAATCCCAGCCGCAACTGGGGCTCGAACTCCGGACCTATCGACCCAAAGTCGGACAACCACTGCGCCACGCCCCGACATACGATTTATTATTATTATTATCATTATTAACTTACTCTTCCATTCAACATACAGTGTACAGACCTATCATACTAGTCTAAAAGTGAAACAAATACTACATACAAAGAGCACATACATGAGAAATAGAAACTTAACTATAAAATAAAATATACTATGGTACATATGACAGATTTTGTGCAATAATTAAAAATTCAGGAGTTTCTCTGTACTGTGAAAAGTATGGTCTGTTAAAAATAATTGGACCTTTTTCTTATAAAAATTTGAGGTGGTGGGATGCGTAGCCACCTCCGTGTCCGCTGAGTTACTGAACTTGTTGAAACACTTGACTCCAATAGGTTTAAGTGAATATCTAGGCGAGAGAATGGCTGATGGATATCCGTTTTATTTCTTGTATGATATGAGTTGTTCGATTTCAAACTGAAAACTTGAAAATAAAGTAAAAACAATAACATATCGTGATTTTCACGAGTTGAATAGGGAATCTTTCAATAGTGACTTGCGTAAGATACACTTGGACGGTATACCGGGTGTCAACGATATCACTTTCGGGCTGCCATGTTTTTATTTTGTCACCTAGTATAACGAAACTTGGCACAGTTATTATTCGAACTCAATGTCAATTGACTGGTGTAACGATAACTTTCTACAACTTCCGGTTTCCCTGGAAATTACCTTAACTTTCGATATTTAAATGGGACACCCTGTATATTATTTGTTTTTAGGATTCTTTAAATCATTCTACATCCGAATTCATAATTCTTCAATTGGTTTTGACATAAATCTTATTTTTAAATCAAATTTTAATTTTCAATCTATGGTGCCATGACCATCCTGAAATTTCTCCACTAAGACTCTCTATTTACAGAAAAATCTAAAAAGAATATCTTTGTTTGTTAGCCTAGAGAAAGGCTGTGAAGTTGTATAATTTAATTGTTTTGTATTAATTCAAAATACTATGACTATGAGATTCGGCCGAGATTCGGCAAAATTAAAATTAATAATGAAATAAAAGTAAGTAAGAATGAAAGATGGTAGTATGTGATATACATTTTTGGATTCGTCTTGAAATAATGCATTTAATAGTGTTATGAAAGTGATATGGTTACATTTAAGTTTTTTGAATTAATACAAAAAAATTAAATTATACAACTTTTCAGCCTTTCTCTAGGCTAACGAACAGAGATAATAATCTCTTTAGATTTTTCTGAAAATAGAGGGTCGACGTAGAGAAATTTTAGGATGGTCATGGCACTCTAGATTGAAAATTGATATTTGATTTGAAAATATAATTTATGTCAAAATCAATTGGAAATTTATGAATTCGGATGTAGAATGTTTTGAAGAATCCTAATAACAAACGATATACAGGGTGTCCCATTTAAATTTCGAAAATTAGGATAATTTCCAGGGAAACCGGAAATTGTAGGAATTTGTCTTTACATCAGTCAAATGACATTCAGTTCAAATATTAACTCTGGCAAGTTTCGTTTTATAGGGTGAAATAGTAAAAAAATGGCAGCCCGAAAGTGATCTCGTTGTCACCCGGTACACGAAATGAATGATGTTAACGACATGCTTTCCTTTTTCTATCAAAATTTGTTGGAAATTTTCGAAAAACATGCACCACTTCGAAGAAAAATGGTAACAAAACGTCCAGCCCCATGGCTCACTTTCAACATAAAGGAAATGATATCATGTAGGAAACGGGCTTTCAATAAGTATAAAAGGTCTCGCTCAATGCTAGATTGGAGCTATTACAAAGAACTGAAAAATTACATCACGGGGGAACTATACGTCGAGAAAAGAAAGCATAATACACCAAGCAATAGAGCATAAAATGCGTGAGTTTTTAACAAAAATACTAGTAGGAAACCGACTATGCCATCACATTTTTTGAAAAATTCATAACTCCGCCATTATACATGAAACTGGATTGACCTTTCTCCTGAAAGTATTGAATCATGTGTAGTATATGTGCGCACAAAACCGGCGCTGTCGGATCGATAGTTTTGGCACAATTGCAATTTAAATTTTTTTTTTGCACTATCTTTCAGCGTGCCTGGATACATTTTGTAGAACTGTACTTCTACTTTCAAAATCTGTTCTAGGAATTGAAATCGGACCATCACTAGAGCATCCAGGCAAAAAAAATTCAAATTGCATTTGTGCCAAAATTAATGATCCGTCAGAGCCTGTTTTATGCACACACAATGTACACATAATTCAATACTTTCATAAGAAGGGCCAACCATATTTCTTAAAAATTGGCGGAGTTATGAATTTTTTGAAAAATCGTTAAATTTTCCGGTTTTTCCGGTTTTTCTCCGTTACTAATAATCCGATCGGGTCGTAAAACATTCCATTTTGTTTGTATTTCAATTATCTACAAATTTTTTGTTCAAAGCAACCAGATTGCTCCATTAGTTTTCATTTTATGAGCAGAACAATAAAAATAACACATTTTTTGTTATTTGAATGTTTATAACAAATAAATAAATGATAGTTGCGAGTCGAAAACATAACAAAATATAACAACGAGATGTCTTGCATGTGATGACACAGTCGGTTTTCTACTAGTATTTTTGTTAGGAAAAAATGCTCTATTGATTGGTCTATATCTGCATCATGTTCTCCTTAAAAAAAATCGAAATCTACATGGAATGCACTCCAATTGCTTGATTTATTGAGAGGAAAAAATAATACCGAATTACCTCCCGACTTAAAAAATAAGGATCTTATTAATAATCATTTCAATAGTATTCCTCAGCTAATACCTTCTGAAAATCAACTGTTACTACTTGATAAATATGAAAATTTAAAGATTTATCCGTTTTCTCTCGTGTTACTGATAGTATGGTGAAAAAGTCATCAAAAGCAATGCGACAGGTACAGATCAAATTTCACTTCGTATGCTACATTTGATAGATGACTTCTTACTTAAACATCACTTATACAGTACGATGCAAATGTATGGACTAAATTCATTATTTCTGAATATAAACATATATTGGAAAATTCCTCGAACACGTCGATTTTCTTTTCCGATTGGCCAATTTTTGAACCCCACCCTAAATATATAGGGTTATCCGCATTCGATTAAAAATTACTTTAGTGATATTTTTAAATGGGACACCTAGTGTGTAAAAATACACTGGGTGTTTCATTTAAAAATATCACTAAAGTAAGTTTCACTCGAATGCGGATAACCCTATATATTCAGGGTGGGGTTCAAAAATTGTCCAATCTGAAAAGAAAATCGACGTGTTCGAGGAATTTTCCAAAATATGTTTATATTCTGAAATAATGAATTTATTCCATACATTCGCATCGTACTGTATAATAAATACCATGTTAATAGGCGCATTATTTCCTCAGGCCTGGAAAAACGCTTTGGTTATTCCTGCTTCCCAAATCTAGCATGGCTACTTGTTTAATTGAGGACTATTTGCGTAACCGTAGCCAACGTGTTATTATAGACAGAGATGTATCAAATGCCTTACCTGTGTCATAAGGTGTACCACAAGGATCCATTCTTGGACCACTACTTTTCAGTATATATATATATATTTCTGACTTTCATAAATCAATAAACAAAAGTACGATTCATCACTATGCAGATGACACTCAATTATAAAACTCTTTTTCTATTTTTCTGACAGTATGCCCATATGCTGAAACTTAATGCAAGTAAAAAAGTAAGAAAAGTATCACTTGGAACATTTGAAATATGCATCGATAATAATAAACTGCCAATACTTGGGGAAACTAAGAATCTAGGACTATACTTCTATTCCGATTTGAGATGTACGAGACATGTTAACTACCTGTGCCAAACATCGTATAACAACCTGAGGCAGTTATATCCAAATGGTGACATACTCTCCACAAAACTAAAAATGAAACTTCTTGAGTCTCTGATTTTTCCTAAAATTTCATATTGTGAAATTATTTACGGACCTGCATTATTGCAATATGACGCCCATCGCCTACAACGTATCCAAAATTCATGTCTGAGACTAAGTTATGGAATTCCTAATTATGACCATATTTGTCGAAAATGGAACACTCTGGTTGGTCGAGATTAGAGACTCTCAGAACAGTACATCTATTAACGAATACACATAAGATCCTAATTACCAAAAAACCGGAATACCTCCTCCGTAAACTTACCACTTTTTCCTGTGTAAATAGATCTAACACTCGCAACAGCAATTCTCTGGTCATCCCTAGACATCGCACTGCCATTTTTACCCGCAGCCTTTCATACAATGCTCCTAAATTGTATAATCAATTACCAAGCGAATTCAGATCGTACAGTCTTTCGAAGTTCAAAAAAGGTTTTAGATTCATCGTAATAGAGTAGTCAACAACTGAATTCAAATATAATATTGCATGGCATTGTACTTCTAGGATACAAGAATTTCAAATGAGTTAAATAATATCATCTGTTTATTGTATATTCAATATCCTTAGATTTCTCCACATTTTTATTTTTTATAAATTTTTTATTATTTCTAATATGATATTTTTACCGTCCTCGTAAATGAATTTATTTGTGGTTGAGTTGAAAAACAGCTCTTGCTGATACTCCGTCAATTCATCATTCATAATTCTTTTGCCTAGTTTGTAAGTTTGTTTTTTTGTTGATGGTGATGATGAATGAAGCCGATTTATCACTTTTATTATCATACGGGATTCAGGCGATTTTAATGAGTGAAACGGTATATTTAAAGGTAAAATACAATTAATCGGAAAGTAATAAGTATATCAAATACATTTATAGCACGTCTTGACTCGTCTTAGTATCGTCTTCAACCTGACATTCCCGTCATCATTCATCATGTACAGGATGCTATCCTACAACTCTGCCATCCTGCGGTTCATCTGTCCCGGATGAATCATCTTCATTCCATTTCTTCATAAATTCAGCGCATGTTGATGTGTAAATTGGTCCCTAATGATATCTTCCATTCTTAACGTCATAAGTATCATGACCTTTAATTTTGACGACTCGATAAGTACCCAAGTATTTCGTCTTTAACTCAAGTCCTGAACCTTGTTGAGTTCGTTTTATTGCTACCAAATCACCAACTCTGTATTTGTTAGTATTTCTTCTTCTTAAATTGAACGTCTTTTCATTCTCTTCTTGAACTTTGAGTATCTGCTTTTTCGATTCTCTCCTCAAGTCATCTCTTGATTCTTCAAATAAAGTTTGTGTATCTTCTTCTATCGCTTCTTTTATTTCAGTTTTGGTCTTATTTCGCATTTTTACTCCTATCAATAATTCGAATGGTGTATTTTTGATACATCTTTGAAAAGATGCATTCATGACTCTCTGCACTTGATCTTCGAGTTTATACCACTTCTTAGGGTCTTCGTGTGATATTTTTGTTAGAACAGAAATTATAATAGAGTCCATCCTCTCTATTTGTCCATTCACCCTTGGTACTCCGGTAGTTATTATGAAATATTTTATTCCTTCTTGTTCACAATAATCTTTGAACTCATGCGAACTAGATGCTGAACCTCTTTCTGAAATAATGTTTATTGGATTCCCAAAATTCTTCTTCTGTACTTCTAATTTAGCTACAACTTCTTTACTAGTAGTCGACTTTGTTGGGTATAACCGAATATATTTCGTAAATGAGTCTACAACAGAGAAAATATGATTGTAATCTTTATTAGTAGATTCTAATGGTCCTAGATGGTCATTTGGTACGTCTGTAGAGGTATATCGTCCTTCCACCTCAAAAACAAGCTTATGAAAAGTTTCCATCACTTTGACTGGAGCAACATTTATGCCGTTCTAAACGTTGGCAATGTCACCAAGAACCATTTCGAAAATCAAAAGTATGAGTTTTCACGGAAACTTGGTGATTTCTTAATATCACGGAATAAATAACAAATCGAAGTTCAAAAAACACAAAAGCTTGCGAAATTGTTCATAAAACAACGGTTTTAAGTTTTTCACTAAAAATCGTTCGAATAAGTTCACAATTGACCGCAAAAAATGGAATGTTTCAGTTCAAATATAAATAAAAAGTCCAAAGATATTCGCACGAAATACGATGCAAACTATCTTTCGGAAGCAAATTGTCTTTCAGAAGCAAAATATCGAACAACTACAAAGCAAGACCGTGTGAGCTCACCTAGTGTCCTCTTTATGTTACCTGGTTTCAACCAATCTCTGTGATAGTACTAGAAATATCGTCTTTGTCTATTGTCCCGCGAAATGTCCACACCGTCTGATCAAAGCCAATCAACATTTTTTTTGAATTACACCTCGTTTGTTCAAATATAGTTGCAAAAGTCTGGTATAGTTTTCGAATAACCCGCACTTCGTTCAAAATGTAAAATTGTTTTTGTTTTTGTCTTTATGCTTCAATCGTCTTCGTCGTCTTTGCTTTCGTCTTCAGAATTTGTTGTATTTCCGTCCTCACGTCTTCGTAACTTATCGTCTTCTCGTCTTTGTACAGTTCTCGCGTCTTCGCGTACAGTTTTCTCGTCTTTGAATCCCTTCGTATTCACGTCTTTGATTATCTTCGTATTTTCTCATCTTAAAATTGCTTGATATTCGTCGTTTTTCCTTCACGTCACCGCACCTCTTTTCACTCAAAAAATTGTCGATCCCGGTTGAGCTCCCAAATTTATGGGATTTAGGCGATTTTAATGAGTGAAACGGTATATTTAAAGGTAAAATACAATTATCGACTACAATAATTATATCACATTTTGACACGTCTTACAGCCGTATGCATAGTCAATCGCCAGCGACTCGCCAGAGTTTCGCCGTTTGCTACACAAGAATTATAATGCACAGTCGAGCTCCAGAAAAGTGACAACTACGCGATAAGTCACATTTTGGCGAAACGCTGGCGATGTCCCACTTTTTTGGAGCTCGACTGTGCATTATAGTTCTTGTCTAGCTTGCGGCGAAACTCTGGCGAGTCGCTGGAATTGACTATGCATACGTTAGTGTCGTCTTCAACCTGACATTCCCGTCATCATTCGTCATGTACAGGATGCTATCCTACATGAATGTATATCTTCATTTTTCTCAAGAGAATGCTCATTTTGTTTTGTATATAAGATTAATTGGTAGATGAAAAGAGTAGGTTAGTATCTCTGCTTTTCTCTAATGTGGCACATTGTACATAGCCCTCAGAATTTTTTTCTGAGCAATGAAGGCTCTCGAAGGTCATTTGAAGGGGTTGACTACTAATCCATGATGAATAAATATCTAAAATGAAACTAAATGAATGATATTCACTACAAAAGGTTAACAAAAGCAGGAAGATCGTTTCGCTAGATGATCTATGATTATCTTATCCACTTGAAGAAGCTGTTGTACAGCGAAACAATCGTCGAGGTTTTGTAAACCCTTTGTAGTGAAAATCTTTCATGCAGTTTCACTTTAGATATTAACATGGATTTTCATTAAGTATCGGCTACATAAATTAAAAACATAATGGAGCAGTTTCATTACTTGAAATAATACAGTATTCCTCAAGTTTCTTATCATATAACAGTAGATGCTTAGCTTTGTAGTTACTGTGTTTATGTGGACTCTCCAGGTAAGTTTGGAATCTAGTGTTTTTCCTAGAAATTTTCCACACTTTCAATGGATTTGTGACCTATATGTGATTATAATTCATGATCAGGTGATACATTTTTGGGCAAAAAACGCATGAAATGAGTTTTTGTTGCATTTAATGATAGCCCATTTCCTTTACAGTAAAGGTCAAACTCGGAAGATGCCATGTCGCTCTTTTCAACTAGTTTTTCGATTTTATTATATGCCATAAGAATATTGATATGGAGATTGAATCGATGGAATAGAAATTTCGAATTATAGCAACTGCCAAATTACTTACCTTTCAAATTTATAAATATGTAGTTATGGTGCATATAGTCAACATAAACATAACTTTAGCACAAGCATGCACTGACTTAAAAATAACCTTGAAATTAATTTTGTAGGAGATCTAATATTATACGAGTTTTAGATTTAAGAATGATAGTTACATTTTATGGCGTGAAACTTTAGTTACACGTGAATTATGGACAATATTTTCATCGTAAAAGTAACATTCTTATAAAGTTGGGATTTTCAAAGTGACTTGTTTTTAGCATAAACTTGTATAAATGGTGCCATTTGATTTAACAGATTCAACATTCGTTTTTAACATATATTTAAGAACAATTTTAAAATGATGTTGACTAAATGCACCTTTAGTAGGTATTATTATAATTTTTGTAATTGTAATCAAAATAAAGTTTTGGAAAAAGTATTTTAACGGACCGAGGATGTTAACATTAACTTTTCAATTGTCAGCTGACTACGGTTAAATCAAAATAAAAGTATGGGATTACGGAAAATTCTTAAAAATTTGTAACCATGCAACTAATTTCCAAAATGTTCCTACTTTCTTTACAATGTGAAATACCATTCCCAAGAAAGAAGAAGTCCTGGGACACTCTGAATAACCGGTCAGTACTCCTCCTCAAAGTTTTCAAAGAAAATGTCAAAGTAGTCAATACATTTTATTGACATCACAAGTGTATAAATAATAAGAGAACATCAACACCGTTTATTCCGAATATAAATTCTATCAATCTACAGTAACGTACGGATTTATTCGAACCATTCAGACCACTTCGTGTAACAAAAAAATAACATATATGCTCAGTTCAGATCGAACACTCGAAAATGGGTTTGATACAAATGGGCGCTGTTTACGTTCTCGGCGGGTCGGAGCAGAATATAAATTGTTCATTGCTGTGTAAATTGGGAACTCCTATTTCATCCCATCCCTGGAATATCACACTTCATCCTGACCGCCGCTACCCCGGACAATCATCAATTTTTTATTTTGATTACGCATTCGTTATAGCCGATACCGCATTTGTTTGCCGCGCCGAGCTTCAAATATTCAACGATTTGTTTATTTATGCGACCTCTGTACCCATATTATGGCCGTCGTGTCATTTGCTACTATTATGAATACCGACTATGCAGCTCGTTACAAGATTTAAATTTTTCATGAAACAATAATTCGAAATAAAATACAGTGCGTCAGGTGTTATTTGGCTAACAAAATGTTGTAGTTGTTTTATTCCACACTGAGAGAAAATATAGTTAAGTATTAACATTTCTATTTGTTAGAACCATGTATGATCGACGGAAGTAATTGATATTCGTCTCTATGATAAATTGTTGTCCATAAATACGCGGAAAAATCAGCACAACTTTCCTACAAACATTTCATAGATTTAGTATTTTCCAGGATTATCTCTTCATTCACAAGAAAGTATGTTTCCAACAAAATTATCTTTGTTAAAGAGATTCAATATATTCACCAGAAGTAAATGGTAGTATTTAGGCACAGAAAGAAATTGTTCAGTATTAATAATATATTTTTCAAAACACATGTTCATGTATATGTACACATCTGTAGAAAGTTACTCATGGCATCTACAGTTACTAGTTGAAACTTAATTTGACACGAACCAAGGAATCCAAAGTAAGATGTTTATCTACTTATTGACAGGCTGCTAACAATTCGTTGTTCTGACCAATCCAAGGTTCCATCAAGTTTCTAGTACGTTATCAGGAACGCAAGCAGAATCTAAGTGAAAATAGGGTATTTTTCTATTTGATTTCGAGAGTTCCAACCATGGACAGCTGTTTCGTGGTCTCCCACTCATCAGAAAGGATTTATGTTTATTTATTGTTGGCTGCCGTTCTATGAGTGGATAAACCATCTAACTTTGGATTCCTTGGTTCGTGTCAAATTAAGTTTCAACTAGGGACTGTAGATGTCATAAGTAACTTTATGTAATATTTTGTCTTGCCTTCTCGGTAATAAATTTGAGAGGATTCATTTTGATTCCGAGAAATCCATAAATCCTTCCTTGATGAGTGGGTGACCACGAACCAGCTGTCAGAGGTTGGAACTCTCGAAATCAAATCGAAAAATACTCTATTTTCACATGTATATATGTATATATCTTTGGGAAAAACAGGTTATTCTCCACACAACAACTTTACTCGGAAACCCGAAGCTTGAATGTGAGGAGTCTTTATATTCTACAAATCCTAACCTGGATTTATAAAGAAAAATCTAGGGCTACGGGATTTTCTACCGATCTTACAGTAGACAAACCTAGATTCAGTCAATCTCATACACAAAGAATCATATTTTATTTAGGCCCCAAAATATATAATTCCCTGCCAATAGAAATAAAAGAATGTAAGAGTCTCAACAAATTCAAGCTTGCAAGTAAATTATATATATCTCAGAATCAGCACATTCTGAAAATATTCGAATGAAAAAAATATATTGAATTTGATAAAATACGACAATCAACAACAATAAAAAAAAATTGTTCTGTATGATACCATCGGTAAAATCCATTTTTCCATCCAACAATTTCAAATTTGAAAGCTAAACAAATCAGTTGAAGGAACATAGTAGTATAAGCATTGAGTTAGTATTGATAATATGTAATGAAATTAGTGATAGTCAATATGAAAATAATAGTTAAATTGAGAGAGGTTGGATAAAATGGTAGAAATGCAACACAAGCCTTCCAGGCTTAGGCATTTACACCAAATTAACCAACAATATAATTTAATTTTAGATAATTAATATGATCGCAACATGTACTATACCTCATTACTGAATAATAAACTGAAACTGAACTGATATATGTACATGCATATTCTTAAGAGAAGACCAATATTTATTTCCACAAAATAATAATCAACACAATGAATCGAATAAATCGTTGGCGAACGAATCCGAATGGGGAAGCCACGGTCACGGCACACGACACACGAGTTTTTTATCTCAGTCCTATCGCATAGTATTATGCAGTTTGTTAAAGTTTGTTTAAGTGGTTTGATTTTTGTGGCAAAGTCAATAGTATAAATAAATAAAGTAAGCTGCTAAGCTATGAGACTTAGAAGAATTGAAGAAACTAGTGTTTGAAATCACAAGTGTTTTAAGCCTTATACAATACCACTCAGTATTTTTTTGTTATATAATCCTACACTGCAATAATCACTATTTGAACAATCTTTACTGTTAACATCGATTTGTTAAACACCATTCAACAATATTTGCTACAAACGTAATCGAATAAGTTAATAGTGGACACTAATTAATATTCTTGGTCAAGAAAATGCACATAATTCATATTTAATCTGTGAAATTTTGCTGGAAAAATATAAATATTTATGATAATTGATCACATATTTCAAAAAAGCTTACTCTGTTTTGTTACAAATTGAGATATTCTGAAAGATAACAAATATTTCAATATTAAATATATCAAACTCAAGATTTTATAATTTACTTAAATTTACGTTTATTAACATCCATCTTGGAAAAGTTTACAGAAAATAAATAATTTTTAAATTTATATGTATGTATTACTTGGTGAGTAATAAATATTTTATTTGCAGAATTTCAACTTTTTATACGTTTTTTCCAAACTTACAAAGTTCATAGCCATTCAAAACAGATATTTGTTGAATAAAAATATATTTTATCAAATATAAAGAATTTTTTCTCTCGGTGTACGTATAGCGAAATGCGCCACAAAAAAATACTGCCACTGCCTCCCGGACTATAACGGAGGATTTCAGGAAATACATTTTGATATGTAGTAGGTACTGGTGATATTTTGACCCTTTCTATATATTCCCGAGGGAAAAAGAGGACTGAGACGCTCTGAATAACCAGTCAGTTTGGCTCATGGACCCATAAAGTATTGGACTGGACCCAGCTGTTTACATCCTGGTCTGAAGTCGTGAATGGTCACAATCTGTAGTCGTGATATTGAGTTGGGCGTTGTCACATTTCATAGATGCGAAGTTTTCATCATAGACAAAATTGTGTCACTATACGTATTCCATTCGATAACAATCGAAGAATGACGGAAGGTGATGGTTACATAAACATGAAACTTAACCAGTATTACTTACAAGTTTCCAAATCCATACTATCGACAAAAATCATCACTTACGTCTTCAAATAGTTGTGTAGAGTTTGTTGTGTCTGGTCGTTTGTCAACGCTGTTGAATATCAATGTTTATGTTTTCCACAAAGTAATCTTCTGACAGCTTTGTCATATTCAGTCATTGCTTTTTTGGGAGATTATTGTTGAAATAGTGCTTTCAAACTCATTTGTGTTATATAGTGGCAGTATAATATCTTGTTGGGTTTGCAAACAATATGTGTGTTCGAACATGAATATCAGATTCCATTCGTAAGTACCATGGGCGTTACAGTGGGTATCAATCTGTTTTCGCCGGACAAAATGAAATCATTACGTGTAGGTATGTGGAGATAATGAAATAGACACTCCACGAAACATTCACTACTACATTGGGTATTTGGATGATGCAGTTAGAAAAAAAGGTGCCAAAAAGTCCAAGAAATGTCTATCAAAATTTGGATTCATTTTTAAATTTCCAGCTGATGTTACAGAAAAAGTGGATTGGTTGAAAAATTTGGAGATGAAATGTTCAACTGAATTGTTCCAAAGTCGGTGAAAATTTGGTTTACTGGAAATGTGATATGAAAAAAAAAACATTTAAACGTCTTGATTATAAGACCTTCAATCTAATCTGATGGTACTGTTTTTGTTTTGCGGAAATTCGACGTTGCCAAGTTTTGGTCAATTGGGTTTACTGGAAATCTGATATGGACAAAATAATTGAACGTCGCCATTTTGTGCCATCAGGCGATTATAATAGTACCATTTTTGTTTTGCGGAAATGCTCTGTTGCCAAGTTGGTCACTTCGGATTATTGGAAATTTGATATGAAGATGGATCGAAGTGAACATCATTCTTTTCAATCAGGTGGTTCCTGCTAAGACATTTTGACTTAACGGAAATGCGCTGTTGCCAAGTTGCAGATGCAGGAAAGCATCCATTTTTTTATTGAGGTAATGCGCTGTTATAAATCAACGAAAAATAGAGACACGCCATTGACCCAATTTCTAAAAGAGGGACACAACCTAACCTGACTGAACTAACCTAGCTCTCCAAGTTTCTGGTAATTCGATCACTGATTAGAATGAAAAAGTGAAATCACAGCAGATGCTCGCTGCGCTCGCATTTTATAAATTACCAGCAGAAAGAAACACGCATTAAGTTTTCTTGCCATGGAAATGAAGTTGATGTTAACCTACTGACCATTTATAGCCCGTGAGCTGTTAGTAGTATGATAATTTGTGACTGAGAATCCAGAACTTGAGCATTTCAACGTTGTTTCGCATCATTTGGTAATTTCAAGAATTTCTAACGTAAATCATTTGAACTTGAAGTGAGATAACCTAAATGAAATGAAAATGTTTTTTTAGACCATGCGTCATCAGATATTCGAAAAAAAATTCATAAAAATTATTAAGGATGAATATTTATTATAGTATTCTTTGGGTAAAATTTCCTTAAATCTTTTTTTTAATGATTTTCATGTACTACGACTTGGCAACATTGGCGCATTACTGCAAGGTTCAAATTTCATAGCGTAATTCATATACTTAATTGAATAGTATGGTATTCACTCAAAACTACGCTCATATCAGATTTCCAGTTATCTAATGAGACCAAAATTTGGCAATGACGCATTTCTGCAAAACAAAAATGGTATCATTAGAATAGATTAAGGGTCCATAATCGAGACATTTGATTGTTTTTTCCATATTAAATTTCCAATAATCCCAAGTTACCAAAATTTGGCATTGGCGCATCTCCGCAAAACAAAAATAGTAACATTAGAATAGGTTGAGGGTCAATATTAATCAAGATGTGCAACTGATTTCTTGGCAAAGTATTTCCGCAAATCAAACATGGCACCATTACAATTGGCTGATGGTCCACAATCGCTACGTTGAATTGTTTTTTATTTATCAGATTTCCAGTGAACCAAAGTTCAGCCCATGTATTTATTGAAAACATAAATTACAATTTTTAAGTCAATCCTTTTTTATTCTTTGTTTTTCAGTCGACTGTCTTCAGCTTTCCATTCATGGAAAACAAAAGTCTCAAAAGTCAATTTTTTTTCATTTTGCAAACTTTGTGAACCTTATTTTCTAAGGATCGTTACTATCTCATTCAATGAAGTATTGCATGACATCAGCTGTGTTATACGAGTTTTTTTTAAATAACGAAGTCCCATCGGATGTATATTCTATCACTTTCGTTGACATTTTCATCATTATATCAAATTCATATTTTTTTTTTGTGAATGAACCCTATTTTCATCTAATGCGTGCGCTCCTGTCGGTTGTGGATCATAGGCTATCGCTACCTCCTCTCTTCCCCGCAACCCACACGCCGACAAAATGAGCGACTTCAGAACAATCCGTGTTGTAGGTATGACATTGCTGAGTCCATCTGTATTTATATGATATTATACGTCTATGGTTTGGCTCCTCAAACTTTTCAAAAAACATGTCAAAGCAGTTGATACTTCTTATTGATATCACAAGTGCATAAATAATAAAAAAAAAACATCATGGTCATTGACCGTTTATTCCGAATATAAATTCTATCAATCTACAGCAACGTATGGATTCATTCGAACCATTCACACCACTTCGTGTAACAGAAAAAAAAACATATATGCTCAGTTCAGATCGCACACTCGAAAATGGGTTTGATACAAATGGGCGCTGTTTACGTTCTCGGCGGGTCGGAGCAGAATATAAATTGTTCATTGCTGTGTAAATTGGGAACTTCTATTTCATCCCATCCCTCGAATATCACACTTCATCCTGGCCGCCGCTGCCCCAGACAATCATCAATTTTTTATTTTGATTACGCATTCGTTATTCGCCGATATCGCATTTGTTTGCCGCGCCGAGCTTCAAATATACTACGATATGTTTATTTATGCGACCTCTGCACCCATATTATGGACTTCGTGTCATTTCGACTTAACAACTCGGAATTAGTATAATTCCGACTTAACAACTCGGAATTAGTATAATTCCGACTTAACAACTCGGAATTAGTATAATTCCGACTTTACAACTCGGAATTAGTGTAATCATAGCAATTCCATTGAAATTATAGTGAAAGTTTAAACATTTATCCCTAACGTCCAAACTAGTCAATTCATGTGTACTTAATATTATTAGAAAGTATCTTTCCCTCACGCTACATCGACAGTAGCTTGCGGGAAGGAATTTTTATTGGAAGAGAGCATATTTTTTTTAGAGAAAATCGTAAGAAAAGTACTAGTTTTATGCTTAACAAATTTTCTATTCAGCAACACGTTTATTATTGATCATTGCATTATTTCATCTTGCCAATCTGAGAAATTTTTCTTTTATTAATTGATGCAATTCCATTGAAAAAAAACACGTGTTCAACTCTTATGCCGTGTCCACATCAAACTAAAAAAACAAAACATCGACCAAAGTTCTTCAACAATTTAACAACAAATGTGAAAATTTTCTTCAACAAAACGCGCCTGTTGTGTTTTCGGTTGCAACAAACTTTTCACGTTCCCGTTTCCATAAGAAAAAGTAGATAAGCTGATGTGAAAAATGTTTCCAACTCTTGTGTCGTGTGTTCACATCAAACCAACAAATTAGAAACAACACCTGTTTTTCAACAATTTATCAACAAATCTGAAATTTTTCAACAACAGAATGTGTTATGTTGCAGCAACTTTTTGCGGTCCTGTTGGAACGAGTTAATCATCAAAGGGTTCCTGTTTTGTTGTCATTGCTGGCAACATCTTCGGTGCAATGTGAACTTAATTGAAAAACAAAGGAAAACAGAAACCCCTCCAGTATGTCTTTGCGGACTATACTAGGTGTTGTGGATGATGTCAGAAAATGAATATGCAGTATGTCGGGTGAACTGGTACATCGTGCTATGATTGAAATCTACAGTTTCAAAAGTCTTAGTGGTACCGCCAAGCATTCAACCTTATAGCGTAATTAAAATTGGTGTATTTTTTCATAGATCTTAGGGCCAACCATCACAGACGGCTAGCGATATGCCTGCAACTTTGGACTGAGCATGCTCCAAACTCGAATTTAAGTGATGTACAACAAGAGGGTCATTTTATGGCGGAGAAGCAATAAGAGGAAGGAAAAACAAGATTGCAAACCGTGTTGAAAATGCGTGAATTTGTTTTTTCGCTCGCAATTTACACAGAAACCTAACCTGAGCAAGCTAACCTAGCTTGCGATTCGAAAATTCCTTGAATTAGTTTTTCGCTCGCAATTTACACACAAACCTAACCTTAGCAAACTAACCTAACTTGCGAGTCGAAAATGCGTGAATTATTAGCAAAACCTAACCTGACCTAACTAACCTACCTTGCGATTTGATAATTGTTAAAATTGTTACCATATAACGACCATTTATCCAAAATTCAGAGAGAGAGAGCAGTGATGTAGCAGCCGTGGCAGCCATATTTGTCCATTTTTGGAGTCTACGGAGCATGCTCGAGTTTGGCGCATGCTTAGTACAAAGTATCGCTAGCCGCTCCAACCATCAGCTGTATTATATGTATATGCATAGTTCTCACTGGATGGTCCAAGTTTGCGTTTTCACATAAACTCGTTTAATCGTAATGATTACACTAATTCCGAGTTGTGAAGTCGGAATTATACTAATTCCGAGTTGCGAGGTCGGAATTAAGCTAATTCCGAGTTGTGAAGTCGGAATTATACTAATTCCGAGTTGCAAAGTCAGAATTAGGCTAATTCCGAGTTGTGAAGTCGGAATTAGGCTAATTCCGAGTTGTGAAGTCGGAATTATACTAATTTCGAGTTGTAAAGTCGGAATTATAGTAATTCTGATAATTCCGAGTTGTAAAGTCGGAATTATACTAATTTCGAGTTGTGAAGTCGGAATTATACTAATTTCGAGTTACGAAGTCGGAATTAGATGAATTAATTTTTTTTATTCTTTGTGGCCCTTCTACGCTTTCGTAGACTATGCAACTCGTTGCAAGATTTTAATTTTTTATGAAACAATAATTCGCTGTAAAATCCAGCGAGTCAGGTAGTTTTTGGCGAAAAAAATTTTAGAGTTGTTTCATTATATGGATGGATAATTTGGGGCATGGAAAAGTTTACGTACACTGAAGAAGTGTTTGTGAAATCACAGTTAAAATCATGGGTTATTTCTAGCCCTAGATTTTCAATGTAATTAATTACCTTCGTAGTTGTGAAATTTCACAATAAAATTTGAAAATTCACAAATTCATTGTGAAATAACAGAGAACGCTTCGGAATACTTTTGAAATTAATTCAATTCAATTTCAATTTATTTCTCAGAATTCCATGTAAGTACAAATGTATTCATCATTCAACTAATAAGTAATTCATATTCGTATTCTATCTGCTATTTAATTTTTTTTTTTTCGGTTACTAGGTGCCTTGCAAAACATCGTCACACTAGACTTGAAGCCTGTCTTGTGATCTCTGTTATGCATAACACCCAATGCTTAATATTATTTGTATTTTTACGTTTTGAAATTACTTAATACTTGTGAAATGACAATGTTTAAATCACAGTACAACTGAAAGAGTATTGTGATATCACATGTTACTTTCACAATATTTCCGTGAATGTACTCACTAATTATCCAAACGTGTTGTGAAATTAACTTGTGAATGTTATTCAATAGGGTGAATTCATATTGTATTTCTCCTATAATCACATCAGTAGAGAATTTCTCATTGAAATATCAGAATTCAAAATTTTAATAATGATGTGAGTTCACATGATATTATGAAATTACCTGAAGCCTGTGAATAAATTATGAATTAACAGTGATTAATTACAATTCCATTGAAAATATGTATTAATTCATTTCATAGAAACATCAGATGTAGTGAATTCACGTTGGTCTTGTATTTACAACGTGTTTTCACATCCCCCTGTTTTGCGGATTTCTGTTCCACCTCATCTGACTAGCTCTCTCCGAGCACAGCATAGTCACAAATCCAGCAACTCCGGAACTCTTCTTTCGGGATCAGTCGGGAATAATACTATTTCATTTATGAATAGTTGGTGTTGCCAATAACGTCTCATTTTTCTATACCAGGCTGTAGATTCCCAAGGAGAGCTATAACCTGGTCAGAAATACTCTAAAAACGTAAATAAGCAACAAAATAAAAGGCATAAAGCGGCGAGTGAGTCTTCCGGCTACCTCTCTCCGAAGAGTACACTATCCGGACTCTTCCGTGGCTTCCGAATGACTGATTAAAGCATTAAAGGAGCCTTCTCGGCTTCTTAAATAAAGAAGTCTCACATTTACTCCAGCCAATGCCGGAGCAAAGCCGCTGGTGGGCGGAGCCTATTAGCGCTCCGCTCCCAGATATACTCTCCAAGTTAATTTTATATTTAGTTTTTCTGGCCGAGGATGACAACAACTGAACAGATTATCTATTTTTGTTTGAACTCAGTGGGCAATACAATTTTAACATTCATTCCTACAGCAGTAATTAAAATGCACTTGTAGAAATCACATTTTGTATCAGTTTGGAATTGCCTCCAAAGATAGACGGACTTTAAACCCGAAAAAGCATAGTTATGGTTTTACTATTGATATTGATCATTTGCAAAATAGCCACACCTCTGTAAGATTCTTGGCATTACTATAGATGAAAACATGCCTTGTAGATATTACTGTGTAGAATTGACATCGAAGTTATCTTTGTTAGTTTTCATAAATTTGAGAAATGTAACAATGATAAATCAACATTGATTTGTATTACGCACAAGTAGAGTTTTGATTACGTTATCGCATTTGTTTCTGGTGTAATGCCATAGCCATTTCACAAGTATTCATTGCACAGGACAGCATTATCAGATGTATAGCAAAATTTCGAACATGAAGTCATGTAGAAATCTGTTCGCAAAATATAACATTTTATCACTAAGCAGTTTTTACATCTATGATAGATAGATAGAAAATTAATTGTTCTTTAGTATAAAATACATGAACAAGAAAATGACAAGTGACGAAGCTTACTTTCTAATACAATGAGATAAAGATAATTATAAACTAAAGTATGAATTATAGTATGTATCTAGCAGTAAAGATTAGGCTTGCATGATACTATCCGACAAGGGATACTACTCGTTTACAATGAATGACATGATTTTTAAAATATTCTTCATTATATTATATATTTGATATAACAGTTGTGTTTCAGCTTCATTAATTATTATTGATTTGATATCAATTAGAGATTGATATATAATAATAATAATAATAGATATTTATTCAAATCATATAAAAGACAGGTACATAAACAATGATGAATAGATATCAGACGTATCGATAAGTGTGTAACACACTTGTTTCGAAATATACATTAAAAATATCAAATTAGAAATATAAGACAATCACCTAATACTAATAATAATATAAATTACAGTAAAATCATATAAATAAAAATAGTTAATTCAAATCGAAGAGTATAGACATATGTATGCATAAATAGAACTAGACTAAACAACACATTTCAGAATGTTACCAGAATTTAGGAATATAAAGTTTTAAAAATAAAAATCACATTATCAGGTCAGCAATTTTTTCCCTGGGTTGGTTGTGAATGAAGATCTTCAACTCTTTTTTATATAATCTCAAATTATCGATTTTTGTATATGGAGAGGTATGGAGTTATACATTTTCGGGGCCATATAGTAGTATGACCGCTGGCCAATAGATTTTTGCATTTGTGGGATTTTGTGATGGTGTTTTTTCCGAGTTTGATAATTATGATTTGGTATGTTTGAACTGAAATGTTTTTCTCGATAGTATTTTATATTGATATTATTATAAAAAAGTTGACGAATATCGAATACATGTGCTTCACGAAATAGTGCTTCAGATGGATATTTATATTCTTTGGACATAATCAGTTTAAGGAACCTTTTTTGCAGTACTTCCAGAGGATGAATAAGTGTTTTCAATGCCCCTCCCCATCCTACTATACAATATCGCAAGTGACTCTCAACTAATGCATGATATAACACTTTAAGCTGATGGAAAGGTAATATATCTTTCAGATATTTAAACTTGTAAAGAATCATGCGTAACTTATTACAGACATAATTAATATGAGAATCCCATTTGAGATTCGTGTCTATTATTACTCCCAGATATTTAACATTTTTTTCAGGTAGAATTACATACTGTTGTCCCATTGTAGTAAGTGTGAGTCTATCGAATGATGGTGAGTTGGACCGATTACAGCTGAAAGGTAGGTAGTAGGTTTTTTGTAGGTTGACAGTGAGTAGTTTGTTTTCTAACCATTTCTTTATTGAAGGTAGGTCATTCTCCACAGTGTTTTTCAATTCTTGCCAAGTGTCTGCTTTATAAAATATTGCGGTGTCGTCAGCAAATCCTAGTATTTCTCCTCTGCTCCTGATAGAGAACATGCCATCTATGTAAATATTGAAAAGGATTGGGCCCAAAACAGTCCCTTGGGGAACTCTATACTTAATTTGCAATCGATCGCTCTGTACATCATCCACTCTGACAGACTGAAATCTATTGGCGAGATAGCTTTCGAACAATTTTAAACAATTATTCCTGATGCCAATATCTTCCAATGTCTGTAAGAGGAGACTATGGCTCACAGTGTCGAATGCTTTCGACAGATCGATAAATACACATAGACTTGGCATGTTCCCGTCCAGAGCAGATGAAATCTTCGTAGTTAGTGCTAACAGCGCGTCTTGGGTGGAGACATTTTCTCTATTATCATATTCGACATTAGATTATATTTGGATATATAAGAGGATAACCGTTTTTTAAAGATTTTCTCGAATATTTTTGATAAATGTGTTATTAGAGATATCGGCCTATAATTGGTAACCGCTGTCTCATCTCCTTTTTTGTAAACTGGTATTACTATTGATTCCTTGAGCGCTCTGGGCCAGATACCTTGTTCCATGCACAAGTTTATAATGTACGTAAGAGGTTCTAGAATATATGTAGAAATTATTTTAATAGTTTCTGCTCTGATATCGTCTACACCTGCAGATTTTTTCGTTTTCAGTTCATTGATGACGCTCAACTTCTTTATTATCGGTTGGTAATAAAACAAACGAGTTTATAGAAACTGTTCTATGCGGTTTATAACTAGGGTCATTTTTCACGTTATTTGCCATTTTCTTACCTATTTGGGTGAAAAAAGTATTGAATTCATTAGCTATTTGTTTTTTATCATCTTTCAATCCCCCCGATTCATCTTTTATTGTTTTTATGTTCCGCTTACTTTTTTTGGTTTAACTTATTTCTTTAACTATTTTCCATAACTTTGGTGCATCGGTTGAATTCGAGTTTATTTGGTTTTGGTAATAGTCGAAATTAGTTTTTTTTATTAAATTTGTGAGTTTATTTTTATAATTTGTATATTGTGTTTTCAATTCCAAGTTATGAGGATTATTTCGGAGACACTTGAACAGTCTATTTTTCGTATCTATCGATTTAACAAGGGCATTTGTTATCCATGGCGCAATCTTTGTATCTCTTCTTTTGGCCCTCCGGACGGCTGTACAATCGTTTATCGCTCGAGTGAGAATATCAATGAATTCATTTGTTCCAGCGTTTGGATTTCGTGCAAAAAATATGGGGTTCCAAGAGATGTTGCTCAGCGTATTCTGGAGTTTTCCATGATCAATATATTTTTTGAATTTATCTGTATTAGTTGCCACATGCTCATCCTGATGCTTAAGAATAATCTGAAGTGCAATTGTGTAATGATCTGTGATATTGCTTTGGATTATTGAAGGAATGATTTGCTCTAATATATAACTTTCTGCTTTTATGAAAATATGATCAATGCAGGAACCACTGTTATTCTGCACTCTTGTTTCACTATTTATTACTGATATATATCCGACTTCGTTCAGTGTGTTAAGATACCCATTGCAATATTAATCGCTTTTTGAAATATCGATATTAATATCTCCAAGGAATATAGAGTATGTGGCGTTGTTTTTATCATGATTTTGTAAGTATTCTTGCAAGCTTTTATTGAATTCTTTTGGATCTGTAGGGGGTGATCTGTAAGCAGCAGTTATAACTATGTTACTGTTGAGTAAGGTTATTCTGGACTTTCATTGTCTAAAAAAGAACAAAGAAAAATTCAATTCTCTGCAATTTTTAATCACGACGTTTCAACTGTTGAAATCTACAGTCGTTATCAAGTGTATAATGCGACAATCTCAAGGATACTTCTTATATATGCTGTGGATAATTTTGTGTCATTAGCCTAGGGGTAATTTGGCGGTATTCAGGTAAGCTTGTTAATTACTGTGCCAGGTCCCTCCGGTACAGCATTGTTAATTCTTATCGCAATTTCAATTGATCCATGCCACTAATTAAGGGTTTCCACACATTACGGATTTCTATGCTGGCCTGACTAAAGACTTTGTTGTTCATAATATATGCACTCTCTTTAAACTTCCTTCTATACCAGCCCTCTTCTTTATAGATGACTTCGGCTTCAGTCCATTTTATGTTGTGTTGGGTCGTCCAGACATGATCCGCTATTCCTGACTTTGATGTTTCTCCTCGTTGAGTGTTTCTCTTGTGTTCAGCGAGTCTAACGCTAAGTGGTCTCTTAGTTTCTCCAATATAAGCTTTGCCGCATTCACAAGGGATGCGGTAGATGCAGTTTTTGGAGTCAATGTCAGCGTTACGTGGTCTGGTCTTTGTGAGATGGCTGCGAATAGTGTTACATGCCTTGAAACATGTCCGTATTTTTTATTTCGACCCAATTCGCTTTATTCTTTCCGATAGACCTCTAACATACGGAACGCACAGGTGTATGTTAGAGGTCTATCGGAAAGAATAAAGCGAATTGGGTCGAAATACAAAATACGGACATGTTTCAAGGCAGGTAACACTATTCGCAGCCATCTCACAAAGACCAGACCACGTAACGCTGACATTGACTCCAAAAACTGCATCTACCGCATCCCTTGTGAATGCGGCAAAGCTTATCTTGGAGAAACTAAGAGACCACTTAGCGTTAGACTCGCTGAACACAAGAGAAACACTCAACGAGGAGAAACATCAAAGTCTGGAATAGCGGATCATGTCTGGACGACCCAACACAACATAAAATGGACTGAAGCCGAAGTCATCCATAAAGAAAAGGGCTGGTATAGAAGGAAGTTTAAAGAGAGTGCATATATTATGAACAACAAAGTCTTTAGTCAGGCCAGCATAGAAATCCGTAATGTGTGGAAACCCTTAATTAGTGGCATGGATCAATTGAAATTGCGATAAGAATTAACAATGCTGTACCGGAGGGACCTGGTACAGTAATTAACAAGCTTACCTGAATACCGCCAAATTACCCCTAGGCTAATGACACAAAATTATCCACAGCATATATAAGAAGTATCCTTGAGATTGTCGCATTATACACTTGATAACGACTGTAGATTTCAACAGTTGAAACGTCGTGATTAAAAATTGCAGAGAATTGAATTTTTCTTTGTTCTTTTTTAGACAATGAAAGTCCAGAATAACCTTACTCAAAGTGAAACATTGTCAACCACTTTCAAACATATGTTTATATTTTTCTAAAGCAATGTTGATTGTATCCGCATCAAAACTATAGGCGAGTTCGGTGAATGCAGATCTGACAGATCGATTCAATCTGTAGGCGTGGTTTCCCTATACTTGTACTGGAAAATGGAGCAGACAGATTGAATCGAGCTGTCAGATCTGCATTTATCGAACTCGCCTAATGTAATTTAATTTCTGGTGCTCCGATTTTAGTCAAAATATCATTCATTTGACTGATCTAATATTTTTATACAGATTTGTTTCGTTGGATAGCAGATATATTCGATTCAAAGCTACCTTAGGTAATCTATTCAAGGGTATTTTTTTTATTTTTAACAAATATTCTAGAGCATGTTTTATAATAAAATACCCGATTTTTACTAATTTTATTTCTGCTCTCAAAACGAAAATGGGAGTACTTTTCTGTAAATAGAGAATATTTTTCCAGAAGTGATTTTGTACTATTTCCGCCTCGTTAATGTAGCGAAGTCCCCATATTCCGCTGGCGTGTGTGTAGGTTGGAACAATTATGCTATAATATAAGGCCTTGACACTATCTACCGGGTGTAACAGGATCATGGTACACCCCCGTATCTCCGTTAGTTTTGAAGGTTATAGATTGAAATTTGAGATATCCCATATAAATGATAAGCGGCACTTTTAAACCTTTAATTGATATTTTTTTCACTTCCGGCTTCGCCGGAAGTGATACCAACTCTCGATTTTTAAATAGAACACCCTGTATATTATTACATTTCTCAAATTTGCACAATTTTCTGAATCCAATGATACCACATAAGTGATATTTCAAACGTCGAATTTTTTTATAATTTAATTTTTAGTTTTCCATTTAAGTGTGCCGTGATGGTTCCGATTTATTCCAATTGACTAATACTAGAAAAATCGAAATCCCGTCAAAAATACTAAATTGCGTATTTTATGAGCAAATAAAGTTCATCGTAATCGTTTTTGGTGTGAAAATCAATTTTTTCAAATTTAACCATATTGGTACCGTGGTACCATTTATTAGTACTATTAATAAGGAATTTATCCATACCTGGTAATGAAATGTGCGATCAATACAATCAAAATTACAGCTAAAAGAAAATAAGAAAATACAATTATTTTGTTCTACTTTAATACTAAGAATTTACTATATAAATAATAAATATTTGTTGGTTAATCGGTATTTAATTGTATACCTATTTTATACATTTGTTGTTATTTTTGTTCAAAATGCCGAACATTTGCACAAGGGATGAAAAAGTGGACATTTTAATTATTTATGGAGAATGTAGGAAAAATGCCGTTGCGGCTAGAAACCTTTCGATCGACCGATATCCTGATAGAAAATGTCCAGCGAGAAATTATTTTAATCGTATCGAAAATCAATTCCGAAGAGAGCCTAACCATGATCCCCGAGGAAAACGTTATCATTGAAGAAGGAACGGAAATTAATGTTTTAGCTCGAATAGAAGTTGATAAGACTGTTTCTTTAAGGCAAATTTGGTTTGAATTGGAAATTAGTCACCAAACTGTAAGCCGAATCTTGCACAAACATAATTATAAATCTTTCAAATATCAATTGCACCAGTACCTGTACAAAAATGATAATGAACGTAGGATGGAATATTGCAATTGGATCTTGCAGAATAATGTACAGCCAGACAATGCTTTTTTGGGAAGGATTTTATTTTCGGACAAGTCTAGGTTTACAAATATAGGATTAATTAACCGACAAAATACAAGGTATTGGTCACAAGAAAATCAAAATTTATTGCGGGAGGGTAACAAACAAGTGCGGTTCGGTTTCAATGATTGGCTTGGAATACTCGGTCATAGAATCGTTGGTCCAATAATATTTGAGGGACCCTTGAATGGAGCTAGATACTTAGGATTTCTGCAAAATGAAATTGAGAACAGTTTAACTGAATTACCTGTCCATTTACGACAGGGAATGTATTTCCAACAAGATGGAGCTTCTCCCCATAATTCAAGAACAGAAAGTGATTACCTTGAACAGGCATTCGAAGAAAACGTAATTTCGACGAATGGTCCTGTGCGATGGCCTCCAAGGTCTTGATTTCTTTGTTTGGGGAAATTCAAAAAACATTGTCTATGCAACCGCCGTTACAAACCGCGAAGACCTGGAGTTGCGAGTAAGACGCGCAATTAATAGTATAACGGCCCAGTAATTAGCAAACGTTCTTCAAGAAACAGCTAAGCGAGTTCAGAAGTGCATTGATGTTAATGGACAGCATTTCGAACAATTGTTGTAATGTTTTGTGTTAATTTTTTGTATTTCAAAGCCACCTTATAACTTGTTAGTATTAAAGTAGAACAAAATAATTGTATTTTCTGATTTTCTTTTAGCTGTAATTTTGATTGTATTGATCGCACATTTTATCACCAGGTATGGATAAATTTCTTAATAATAGTACTAATAAATGGTACCACGGTACTAATATGGTTCCATTTAAAAAAGTCGAGTTTTACCCCAAAAACGATTACGATGAAATTTATTTGCTCATAAAAAACGCAATTTAGTATTTTTGACGGGATTTCGATTTTTCTAGTATTATACGTGTCAATTGGAATAAATCGGAACCATCATGGCACACTTTAATGGAAAACTAAAAATTGAATTATAAAAAATTTCGACGTTTGAAATGTCACTTATGGGGTATCATTGAATTCAGAAAATTATGCAGATTTCAGAAATTAAAAAATATAAGTACAGAATATTCCATTTAAAAATCGAAAGTTGGTATCACTTCCGGCGAAACCGGAAGTAAAAAAAAATCATTTATAGGTCCAAAAAATTCCGCTTATTATTTATATGGGATATTTCAAATTTCAATCTATTACCTTCAATACAAACGAAGATACGGGGGGTGTACCATGATCCTGTTACACCCGGTACATCGGACATATGTGAAGATTCAATCAAATTCTGAGTTGCGTTTTGCGTTAATTTTGTTTTCTTTGTCCGTGATTTACACTTTTCTGTATATGTGTCGCTGAACGAGAATATCACTTCTAAGTTTACTTGTTCAATTAGTGCATTTCTATACCAAAATTTAGGTTTATGTCCAATATTTGGGCTTTTTCTGAATATTATTACCTTTGTTTTATTTACATTAACTTCCAATTTATTAACATTGCAATAGCTTTCTGAAATTTTCATTGACCTGTTCAGCTGAATTTCCGAGTCTTCCAGATTAACGAAATCATCAGCGTATCCCAGCATAGAAACTGTTTTGATATAGAGATAGACCTCTAGCTCCGTGTTTTTTGAAGTAGTTTTCTATGTCTGCCATATATAAACCAAATAATAGTGGACTTAGCGAATCACCTTGAAGGATGCCTTTAGTGACTTTAATTTTTTTTTAAGTACAACCATTTTGATCCACTGTTAGTGTTGCCGAAGAGTACAGTTTTTAAAATTCTTCCCATCTTTCCGCTGACTCCACTAGAGAAAAGTTTTTGCCAAAGTATCTCAAAGTTGATGTTATCAAAAGCTTTTTTGAAGTCGACAAAAAGTGCAAAGACTTTTCTCCCGGGCAGCCGCAGATGATTGCTAATTACGGAGTAAAGAATAAAGATATTATCCTCTGTGTCTCTTTGTTTACGAAAGCCAGCTTGACATTCTGGTAGCGCTTCAATGGATTCGATGAATGTTTGTAATCTCTGATTTATTAGCTGCGTGAATAATTTAGTTTTGTGATTTAGTAAAGCGATCCCTCTGTAATTTAGTGAATCACTTTTGGGACCTTCTTTATGAAAACGAATCATGTTAATATTCGTCCAATTACATGGTGAATATTCTTCCATATTCTTCCATATGATCCAGTCAATAGGCAATTTTTTATAAAACTCATTTGATATTTTATCATCACCTACCGCCTCATTATTTTTTGATATTCCTATTACCTTATATATCTCTTGAATTGTAACGGGTGTTTCTAAATAGGGATGTCTGGTATCTATTATAGGTAATTTTAAACTAACGTCTACGGAACTATAAAATAAGTTATAAAATTTTTCCCATTCTTTGATAGCAATAGGGTGTTTATTATATGGCTTCTTTTTATGCAGATTTATGTTTTTCCAAAATTCGGATGGGTTTTTAATATGCAGCGATTTCAATTGTAGTTCATGCTGATATTTAATTTGTTTATTTTGTGTTAAATACTTAAATTGTTTTTTTTTCTTTCATATTCTATTATTGTATTCATGCTGTAATTACTTATCTTCATGTTATGTTTCTTTGATTTGAGCAGTTTTTTTGCTTTAACACATTCTTTATCGAACCAGGGTTTCGATTTGTGAATAGAGTTATTTTTGCAATAACGTTTTTTGTACATATCTAAACTTTCCGCTGTCGAGGTAATGGAATCCACCAAATGTGCATCGAGTTCTTCAATATTGTATGATTCTATGTTTATAATATCGGACATAGTGTTTTTAGAATTTTGTATTTTTGTGGGTTCCACTTAAAATAATTTGTTTCTTTTTGTTGAACTTGTGACTGAATTGATTCAAAATTTTTTACGTCTAATTCCACTGTGCAGCTTTGATGGTCTGAAATAAAATCATTATTTATGTTAAAAGTTTTCATACAATTTATGGTATTTAGATTACCCCAAATAAGGTCTATTACGCTAATGCCTCACTCACTCAAGAATGTGTAATGCCCTAAATGATCATCAAATCGGCCATTAAGTGTGAAGAAGCCTGCGTCTTCAAATATATCATTAAGTAAGGTTCCACGTTTGTTAATTGTTAAGTTTCTCGTTCCTACAGGAAAATTATTCTCAAAAACCTTTCGAAACCATTAAGTTCACCAATTCTAGAATTGAAATCCCCATAAATAATTATTTTATACCCCGAATATTTACGAGTAATATCCTTCACACACTCATCAAGCATTTCTATGCAAACCTTATCATCTAATTTTGGCTTGAGGTAAACAATGCCTAAAACAAACCTAATTTTATTGATTTCGAATTTAGTAAATATCCAAAGATTTGAATTTTCGACATTATCAGCCTTATTATCTAGTATTAGTGATTTTGACAAAAGAAACATCAAACCACCGCTTCCTCTACCCCTCTGTTTGTCTTTACTTGCGCAAGAATTTAAAATATAATAATTATTTAGAAAATTTGGTAACGTTGGGTTTTCTATGGTTATCCATGTTTCTACAATTCCTATAATTGGAAATTCACAGAATTTGATCCCTTCTTCAGTATCAAACTCATTAATTCCTTGACAGTTCCAGAAAAGTAGATGAAGTATATCCATATCCTTTTTGTTATTCGCTTCAATGTTAACTTGTGATTGTTCTTGGTTTTGTGCATCATCTAGTTTTTTTGGGTCTGCGTTGTAGTTACTTCTCTAAGGCGATCTTGATTTTCATCCCATTTCCATTGTTTTCCGTTTATTTTAAATTTTTTGTATCTTACTTGTGTGTGTTTCCCGTTTTCCCTTTCATCCTTAGCAATAGCCCTAATTTTTTATTGAAATACTTGTTCTTTTCTCGTTCTGAATTTAGATAGATTTTTGCAGACAAATTCCTCAACTTACTTTTGTTCTTCAAAATATTTATCTTCTCACTTAAATTTTCAGTCCCAATAATATAAGTTTTTTTTGCGATTTTTCTAGCATTTCGAAGTTTTGCGGTGATATGCATATTGTTTGTAATAAATTTCTCCATGACTTCTTTGATTTCCTTATCGTTGTTTGACCCTACTTGTAGCCCAGTTACGATTAAATTTTTTTTCTTATTTTCTCTTTCCATGAACTCTATTTTGTCATTTAATGTTTGAATTTTGGTTTTCAATTCTTTATTTTCTTCTTTACATCTATGAGCTATGTATATATTCATTCAAAAATAAGCTGCAAATTTCACTCAATGAATACTTCCATAATTATTACAACAGACTGAGTAGTTAATTTCGTGTACATACCTAGCTTTTTTGTGAAATAAAATAATTGAATGTTCACCTGATCATATGGGTTTGAAACTGTTTAACAAACTACCAGTCGGAGCAAAATTCTTCAAAACCCCACGATTTATTAAAGTTAAGCATAAGAACATTCTTGATTATTAGTTATTTATGCAACGAGTGCAAGAAGTAAGTGTTAATTGCACTCGACGTGAAATTGTCGCTCGAGGCCGTCAGACCGAGTTGGACAACACGTCGAGTGCAATAAACAATTTTTGCACGAGTTGCATACCATATTTTTTCTACGTTTGTACAAAATCCAAAAACTATTTCATAAATTCTTGTCGTTGTGGAAACAATTTGTACATTATGCATTTTGGTTGTGAAAACTGTATCTGAGTATAGTGTAGACATTTGTTTCATCAGCACGCTTGATCTCCCACTACCCGTTTCCGTTATATTGGAAATATTCTGTTGATAAATTGCTTGGATTTTTTTTAACGATTTTTGTACTATTTTTTCAAAAGTATCCATATCTCAACCTCAATTCGGGAGAGATGGAAAACGAAAAATAATCTCCTTGAAGCACAGTCACAATGCTTTTTATCCCAAATATGGTTTGCCGATGTTGATAGAAAATCATAATATTGGAGTTACTATTCGATGATAAAATCCTACAAATCTTATTTCTGTAGTATTCCAATCAAATTATCGTACTGAAAACTCAGTAAACAAACTTGGATACAAAAAGTATGTTATTGATAGGTGTCAATAAGAAAAGGTTGGTGTCGTTTATATGATCTACGGTCCCTAGGCGTTGACAAATTTCCTTTCCCATTCAGAACGTCTCGAAATGATTTGAAATATTGTCGCTACATTTTTCAGAATTTATAATTTTTTACTATATTTATCATTTTCTCATTCGCAGTCAATGTAGCGTGTTGTCCTATTAGAATACACTGCTGTCTCAAAAAGACGTAGAGATGCCGTGCCTACACCAACACAATACCTTTTTTGGAAGCGAAAATCAGACTATCCTTTTCAGTACAATTTGATAGCGAAAGGAAGTACAGTGGCGGCTGTTTCAGTTGATAAACGGGGTATTTTATGTGATTATAAATCGATTCAGTGGAAAATGTATTCTTCTGTTCTTCTTAAGGTCGCCTATAAATATGGATTGGAAAACTAATCCGATAGAGGAGCCACCATGCATTTTATGAACGTTTATCCAAATTTCCTACCGTTCCAATGAGGAAATATAATCAAAAGGGGTTGTGTTTTTGAAAAGATATGTTGAAGTCAGGTTCGTGACGTGCTCGATCCATAGGGTAGATTGTAATGGGATTGCACAGGGTATTTGGCTAGGTAATTACAGGTACTTTGAAAGTAATTACAATTACAAAGTACTTTTTCAAAAGGTACGTTATAACAATTATTACAAAGTACTTATTCAAAAAAGGACTAATTATAGTTACAAAGTACATGTCATAAAAATAGGGATTACCATTTACTTTTTGTAATTACTTTTCGGATAAGACAATAAATTACGATAAAATTGAGGAACCGTGACATTTATAATTTTTCCATAATTGAAAATGTTCAATTGAATGGATTGTATTCCAGTACAGAAACATCAAAAAATGTAGATATTTCAACAGGTATTTATTGAAGATCAGGAAACAATTTTTTTGTCCACTTCAATAAAAAGCAACAAGTAGAGTCATTTATAAAAAAAACGGAATAGGCCAACTATTAATAATGAAACATTCAATAGTTTATTGACTCGGAACAAAAAAGTTGCATTAAACAAAAGTTTGGGTACTTTTAAATCATAAAGACACCGCATCATCAGTCGCCATTGGTTGAGGGGACGTTTGGTCGGAGAGATAAAATAGTTAACTGTTTTACACCAAATTTTTTTTATTCGGTGATCCCATCTGGTCAAAAAGTGTTTCATGCATTATTGTCGTAAAATCAAAAGTTTTCAAACAAGAAAATATTATAAAAATATACCAACTATTTTCAAAATATCATGAGTTGAAAACTATTGATTTTTCGACAAGGAATCACACCCTTTTTGGCGAAAGTGCACAAAACATTATGTAAAAAAAGTGTTTGGTATGAAATTCTTAATATTTTCAACTTTTCATGCAGTTTAATTTCGTCAATTTGCGAGTTCTTGTTATTATTCACAGTACTTTTATATTGTTACTTTTCATTATAACAACTTTTTCAAAATTAGTGTCAGAAAGCGCATTCCAGTGGGAGTTTGACCATTGTGGCCCAGAAGAGGGTTCATACAGGAAATTTCTTGATTTTATAAGAAGTGAACACGTGTATCTCGTAAAAAAACACGCATTTGAAAGTATTTGTAATTAGAAAGAGTAATTGTATAAATGTTATTATAATTGAAGAAGGTAAATTGTGAAAGAGTAGTTGTGTTCATACGAAGTAACTGTAATTACATTATTAGAACAACTTCATTACAAATTACAATTCCTATACAGATTTTGCTGAAATTATAATTCAAAATTACTTTAAGAAAAGGAGTACTCAAATACAATTAAAAATTAAATAAACAAAGTAATTGAAATTAATCATTTACTTTTTAACTAGGAATTTCCCAGCTCTGTTTGGCATCATAAGCGCTTCGACCAAGTAGAACTTTTGTGACATGATCAATGGAGTGCTTAGTTGAATCTTCATGGACATATTTGTAGTGGTAAGCGGAATACCCCTTCGAACATTTATCATATTATTACGTTGTTTCTTCAATACTTCAAAATTCAAAACTGAAATTGGATACAGGTTGCCAGAACGAGTCCTTTTTCATAAAGTGATTTCTCTGTGTGCCTTTTCATAACAATGGGCCCCGGCCCTGGTAATCGGCTGGTAGAGCGTTCGCCTCTCAGGCGTAGGGTCGTGTGTTCGATTCCCAGCATGGTCACCAGTCTTGTGCATGGCATCGCACGTTAAGAGGTAGGGGCTGCGTCTTCCTTAGCTCGCACAAGTCTCTCGAAAAGTTTTGAGCGTTGCGCGTAGGGGTTCAACATGTTGACGGTAATAACAAAAAAAATAGCACCTATTTTGTACGACATAAATGATGAAAATTATGGTGTGTCATCTATTTTAACCTGTGGATATGTTTTTTTTTACAGGAAATGGCAGTATATGTTTTTACCGTATTCCGATATTTACGCAAATCATTCTTCTATAAAATGCCAATTTTTTGGACGTTTCCCAAGAAATTCCATTTGAATCAGAATAATTGACGTATTTTTCAGCCGGCTTGTGCACAAGGCTGAGTGGTATGATTAACAAAAGTATTTGCTTGTACTTCAAGTTAATGCTCCATGTTGTATTTTTCACTTCAAAAAATCAAAGCATTTACTCCACATAATTCTTGGAGTAACACTTAAGTAAGTACTAGCAGCAATTACTCTATACTTTGCTTTATTTAATTCGATATATAGAAGTTATTACTGCAGTAATTACTAATGCTATCAAGTATTTCCTCCATTTGGGAGTGTTTTGTGTAGTTTTTAAGAAGCTACTCATAGACTAACTTTATATCCTCAATTGAAAAGGTGTTATGGCTTTTATATGAAGTATGTTGGAAAATGTGTGAACGTGGGGGAGGTAAAATATAGAAAATTTTATCAGTAAGTCAATTATTGCTACTATTAAGCTCTGTACTTTTAGGTTCAATAAAAACAATGTTGAATGGACAGCTAGAGAGTTCTTAGGAAATCATATTGAGATGAGGGGAGCAGCTTCATCAAATTTAACGAAAATCAACAAAGGGTGGGTGTAGATGTCGGGGTACATCAAACAACTGTGTCAAAAGTAATCAAAGAAATTTAACAAAAAATTGTGTACCCCCACATCTTCAGCATCCTCGGCACTTGGTTCAACACTATCATTACTCTCACTCAGATTATTAAGTACCACAGAACAAACAACAACAATCGAACCAACTTGAGGATAATCACGTACTAGTGTTTACTAGTAGTTTATACTTCTAACCTAAGTCAACACTTCCCATCGAAGAATTTACTTTATGTAAAACATCATACTCCACAAAATACTAGGAAGTAAAAGCTCTTACATGAAGTACAAGCAAATACTCATTTTAATCATACCACCCGTATTGACATGTTTTCTTCATTTAGGTAAATACAGGGTGTAAACTAAATGATGTCATTGATTTGAGGTGGTGATTCCTTGTCATATTTTATGAAAAAAAGTTCATATAAACGTATGTCCTAACTTGCTCTTTTTCAAGTGACGGAGTTTCATTAAAAATTAGGTTATTTATTAAATACTCAATAGTCTTTTCGCCGTTTTTCATGAAACCTGGTGTGTTCATTAGCAGTTACAAGGGGCTTGTTTTCATGGAATTATTTTCCAATTAATTCTGGAAATGGTCTCAATATTTCATCTAGCATATTTAATATTTTTATTCTTGAAAAAATTAATCAATTTAGGCGTTAAATTATGAATAGGTGGTAATGGGTCATCGAAAAGTGGTTGATTTCGATCGGCAACTTGATTTTGTGTATGTAGTAAATTTTGACTTTCACTACTGAATAATATCTTATTTATCAAATGAATTGGGTAAAAATTTTCATTTAGATTATTTTTCAATTCATGTAAACTTTCATTTCTAAGTGTAGAACGTGTTAATTTAATTACTCTATAGTTTGAAATTTGTATCATTTTCATTTTCGTTGGGTGATAAAAGTAATAATTGATATATCTATCACTGTTCATAGGTTTTCTATTTCGATTTCTAAAAAAGGTATGGTTTTATCAGTTTCTTTCTCTGCTGTACATTGTAAATTGGAATCAAATTGGTTGAAAATTTCAAGAACTTTTTCTATTTGGGTGTCTGGTACACTTAATATTATATCATCAACATAGCGTTTGATACAAGGAAAATTAATATCTAATTTGGTAAGACTTCTCGTTATTAATCCATCCATTACATAACTGGAGAGTATTGGACTGATAGTTGAACCCATTGGTGTGCCAAATGTTTGAGAGTAAAATTTATTATTGAAAATCAAGTATGTCAAAACAAATTTTAAAAGTTCTAAAAAGGTTTTCTATTCTAAGTTGCACAATTCTTGTATAGAATCCCATTTTTCTATTATACTTTTTTCTGAAAATTTCAAGGGCAGATTTGAGAACGAAGAAACTACGTCTAAACTAATTAGAACGAAGTTTGTTGGTAATTGAAAACCGTTTATGAGAATTGAAAACCTGAAAGAATCTTCTATGTGAGACAGGTAGAAGTATAGGTACGCATTAGATAGTATTTTTGTTAAAAATTTCGATATCTTACTATTTGGACCATCAACAAATGATAAGATGACTGCATCCGTGATAAATCATTATATGTACATATGTACATGAACAAAAAATACAAACATAAACAAGTAGTTTAAATCAAACATCAAGATTTTTTTAATCAACTGAATTGCAGGCATCAAAATCTATAATCACGATTTTCGAACATAAACTTTTTCAACTGAATCTTGAATTTTGAAAGACGACAACTATTGAATTCAATTGGGAAATTATCAGTTGTAATACCACAAGAGAGTGAGAATACAGTGAAAATAATTCGACAGATTTTTCGAAAACTTGTTGCCAGGCAATATAGACACGAGAGCCAGAAGGGCTCGAGTGGCTATTCCCAAATGGCAACAAGTTTGAGAAAAAATGTGGAGAATTATTTTCTACCTTATCGAACTCTCGTGTGGTATTCGATAGATTATTTTTTGATGTCCCAATCATAGACGCATTCCCACTATGATAATGTTGTGATTGGTTTGAAAGTAAATCATAGCTTTAAATTGATGGTTTTTATTGGTTGCAAGATATGTCAAAAAATAATCACATATATTGGTATTTGGAATGAGAATGATGATCGAAACAAGACAGTTCTATGAGTAGGTATTGACAACTTGGCTTTACGACGAAGATTCAAATTGTGTACGTCCGTCCTATAATTTATTTTCTGATGAAGGTATTCTGGTTTATTAGTGGTTACAAGTTTCTTGTTTAACAGGAGAGTCTAATCTCAATAAGACAATGGGGACACCGATATAAAGAGATGAAAGAACATTTGTGACGAAATGTGACGTAGTTTGACATGTCATGGCCGCCGTTCCCTATAGACAGTGACAGACTAGCTCATGGTATATGAGAGTTACTGCTGACAGTTTTGTTGCTTGGTTCGAGTTCGACTCTGTACTCATGTCCAAGTACGTCACTATGACGCTTTGATGCTACAAGATTCTGATTGGCTAGAGCTTATTGAACCCTCCTGTTAGTTTAGTCTCTTTGGGTCTCGTCTGCGCAAGCCACTATGAATCGAACACATGTATTATGGAGTTTCTGAATTCTGTAACTATCTGCGCAAGTGAGTGAAGGACCATACACCATATCTGCATAGTTGAGGTGTGACAGCACCAAAGCTTCACACAGGATAATTCCAAGATTCTTACTAAGAAGTTTTCGGTTAGCATAAAGCTTTTTTAAATCGAAAAAATCGTTACGCACATTTTTCAAAATATTTGTAAAACTTATATCAAAAATAGCTGTTTCACAGATAAAAATCAAAGTTATCGGTGGGTGATTTGTTTCAAATAAATAGTTGAATACAGAGCCCGTTAGTCACAATTTCCAACCTCGCAATTCATGATAACAAATATTGACATAACTAATAACTGCTTCATTTTGAAATCATATTCGTGTTCAGAGTTTCTGCATCAAATTGATATCAAGAATAATTCACTCACTATTTGAAGGTGATTTTCTGTTGCGAGACTGCGGCAGAAATGAATTATCGATCCCATATTCGACGATTGGATGTTCAGTAAAAAATTCATACCGATATGAGGCAAGTTTGATTGATCACATCGTTTTATTACCGGACTGGATTGAGCTTGGTTGGCTTCGTCAATAATGTATTCATTGCTGATATGTTTACTTTCCATTCCAGTGGATTTCAAGGAGTTAATAGGAAAAGCGCGTAAAGGCTCATTGTCGAAGTATAAAAATTGTGGTTTGGTGTTGGGATAAAATTCTATTGTTTTCGAACTGAACGTTGTAACTGGTCGATTATGAGGGACTAGATATTTTTATAGAAAACCCCACCTCAGCTCAAGTATTCTTCTTAATTTCTTATTCAACTTTCTATTTTCTCCACCAATCACTTCTGTAACCCTATAAAATTGAAGTATGAATATAATCATTTCAGTATTCATTATTGCAGTGTTCACGATGGGCCAATATACTTTTGTTCTCCCTAGACAATTTCAATTCAAGTAAAACAATCTTGAATAATTTATCACTACCATATTTCGAATTATTTGTGAATAATTATATCCTTGAAATCAATATGGTCGAAAATTGTTCTTATTGAAATAGATGTTTTCATTATGGTGGTATCTACGAGGTTTATCTCCCATTTGAAGTGGCTATCTATGGAATGATGTTGCTATGATATGTAATTGATATTTTAGGCATGTAGTTGTTTTCAATGAATAAAAAGTTAGTTTGCTATTTTTGCTCTGCATTCACCTTTCATAGAAAAAAGTTCTCTGAATATCATGAATATTTTCTTACTCACAAAAAGTTCTGCAGCAAGTATACGATAAACATACAATGATTAAATAATTGCAAAGTCTCCAGCTGTCTTCTTAGGGAAAGATACGTAAAAAGTGAATGAAATGATATGACGTGTCATTTTGTTGTTCCGCCAATTTTCATGTGATGCTTAGTAATGCACCGCTTACCAATGATTCGCTGTCGAATTGGCGATAAATTTGATGTTGTTTCATCCTTAGCTCGTAAGTGGTTCGATTGAAATTTACTATAACTTGGTAACTAACAAATATCATCAATTGAATCAACGACTACGAAATCCATACAAAAAGCCTACTAATGCTTGATTGAGGATCCGCCCCGTCTTCTTGGTATTCTAGCAGGACGTTATATCACAATTCACGTACTGTCATTTATATACTATTCGTTGAAGATATCAAAGATCTGATCTGTGAATTGGCCAGTTCCTTCCATGATTTGTGTGACTCCTTTAATATTTTAGTTTTTATCCAATTTTTTTACTGTTTCTCACTACCGTTATTATCGCTTTCAATTTTTTATCTGTTTTAATTTTTTTCCATGTTTCTTTTTATCAAAAAATTCAATGAATTTCTGTAATTCAAATATTTTTCTTTCAGAACCGAATCAGACAGGTTATTTTTGTATTTTCCAAAAAATCTGTTCCTTTTGTTAATGGAGCGTATTATGCCATCGGTAATCCAAGCTTTCCTCTTATAATAATAATGTATTTGTCAATTTTTTTTTGTTTTGTATATACATCAATATAAATAAGGATGGGTTTAGCGAGGGGCAGTATATGAAAATATAAGTAGAAAAGTTATTGGGTATAACCCTCAACATATTGTCAGTGCGGTAAAATCAAATGCGAAGATGTACAACAATTGGATGTAAAAAAATAGAAACAAAGGAAGTCAACAACAGGAAGCCTACCACATACTTGTGGCATCGGATAGAAGACCTTGTACTCACAAGGCAACAACCTTCAATATACCTCAGAAAATGCAAAAAAAAAATAATAATTTTTTGGAATATGATGTGAGTCGTAGTCGGCCCATTTGGGCAAATAAGTATTTACTTCCGAAAAGCGTTTGTTTTATGAATAGTATCATTGTCATCGAAATTGATATCTGATATTGTCATAAGAAACGATATGGATCTAGGTTTGGTAATATTTATTGTATATGACATTTCTCAAAACATTCATCATGAAAAGCGACTGCACAGTTATTGCAGACCTTTGTGGTCGTATTTTTGCTAAAAGCACATCTTCGCTGTGTTTGGCATATCACAAGATGTTGCTCTTGTCTACATATCGCTTGACTAATGAAGTGGGGTGTGAGGCCAGTAGCTATAGGAGGTTTTCCATATTGTTGTAAGAGAGCAATCACGGCTATCTTTCGAAATTCTGAATTGTTCAATTTCATTCCGAATTTGCGTGCCAAGATCCAAACATCATTCATACAGGTATCAAACATCCAGAACAAAATAGGTATATACCATTTTCTACCTCGAAGCACTATACGATAATTTGATATATCATAGACCATTTGATCAACGCATCCCATATACTTATTATAATAATGTACAATATTTGGCTGATTTATATCCATCTTCTTTTTATACTTTGCTGAATATCTTGGTGCTTTCCGGATCGGCAATACGCCATATTCGTTTAACAAAAGAGTAACCACCTCATACTGGTAATATTTCCATCTCTTTCAACTGCACTGCCGTAGATACCACGCGCTTTCTTTTCCATTTACTTAGAATTTTCGAAAGGACATTTCGGTTTTCCACAACTGTACTAGTTGCACCAAAATTGATTTTTCCAAGTTTACTTATAAACACTTGTGAAAAACCTGTCAAAAAATAATGGACACTTCATATCAGGATATTTCAACTTCAATAATTTTGCGAAATTCTTTACAACAGATTCACCAAGGCCAATGTTATTACTATTTTGTGCAACATTTCGTCCTTGGTACGCATTAAAGTTGACACAGTACCCTGATAGCAAGGCAAATACCCACGCATTATAACAAAAACGGATTGGTTTTCCTCTAATGAATTGTTTACTCACATCCATTCTGGCGAAAGTAAGATATCATGGACTCATCAGTTGACATAGACGATCTCACAGGTACATATCTGATGAAATTTGCATTCATTATGTCTATTAGAAGACGCAACTCAGCCATTTTATAATTTTTTGCTAAATTGTTGATGTCCGCTGCATATAGAAACCTAAATATTCCTTTAAACCCGTTTCTTCGCATGGAATTATAAACTTGAACATTATGAGTATCTTTTCCTTCCCAGAACATACGTCGTCTAGGATATGGAACATATCCACCAACGTATAATACTGCTATAAATCATCATTGCCCAATTCTATTCGCCAGTTCGTGCTTCCAGAGAATAAAACTAAATATTTCACAACACATTCCAGTACTCCATGATTATGAAAAAGTTTAAGAATTTCAGTAGTTGTTTGTGAAGTTGTTTGTTTTTCTTTCTAAATCCCCCTTCGACCATTGACTATTTTTCGTAATCTTTTTTTTGGACCGTTATTTTGTATTTGATTCTGGTCTTCATCTTCGCTGGTCTCTATAAGGTTGGTTTCTGTTCCAGATTGAAGCTGTCTGGGATTTAGTCTAAAAAACTGATATAACTTATGAAATTCGAAGAATTACAGATTTCTCCATAGCCGAAGAGAAAAAACTTCTTACTGGTGATATGGAATTCTTAAAAAACTTTTGTGCCACCAAATTTACCAATATAGACGAAGCTTTCGGTGTTTTCTGGGAACATTTCCATTGGTGCTTCGAAGCAGCCTTCCCCAAATGTTCGAGAAAAAAAACTCAACAACACAATACAAAAATTGTCCTCTCCGCCCCACTAAAGAAAAAAATTGATGATCTCAAGCATATGAATTATTTGAGAAAACATGAGAACTGTGAAAATGACAACATTGCATATAAGATAGCAAAGAAAAACGTAGAAAATGAGATTCGACAGGAGAAGATTAATCAGCATATGAAAAAAGTCAATGATTCCAGCAACAAAAGCAAAACTCTTTGGAATATCATCAAGCAGCCATCCACATCAACTGGAAATAAATGTATAGTCCTGAATCATAATCAAAAAAATATTAGTGACGATGTAGAAGTCACTGAAACATTTGGAGAATACTTCTCAACCATAATTGACAATAAAATCAAAATACATTTCCCGGAAAATAATTCAGGTAGCTGTACGATAATGCCAAATGTCAATACAACGATGTTCTTTAAACCCGTAACACCAGACGATGTAAAAAATGTGATAGTCTCACTACCCAATAAAAAAAAGCACAGGACATGATGAAGTTTCCACAAAAATTGTCAAAGAATGTGTAGATATACTATCAGAAGTAATAGGGCATATTATGAATTTATGTATTTTTTGTGGAGAATATCCCAATCTTCTCAAGATTGCCGTCCTAGTCCCAATACTGAAAAATGGTGACAGCAGTAACATCGAGAATTATCGTCCAATATCGCTTATCAGTGCGTTCTCAAAAATTTTTGAAAAACTCACAGGATAAATGATCACCTGGAAATGTTCGAACTAATGACGGACTGTCAACATGGGTTGAGGAAAAATCACTCGGCAGAAACTGCAACGCTCAATCTAACACACCATATACATGATTTAATTGACAAAAAAAATATTGTTGTAGGAATTTTTTTTGACTTGAGCCTTCGACACTTTGAACACCAAATTTGTAGCAGAAAAACTTTTTAATATGGGAATTCGAGGAAATATCAATCAGCTGCTAGTGTCGTTTTTGACGAATAGATGTTTTCAAGTGAAGCATAATAACGTAATGTCTGATAAGTTCCTCGTAACTACGGGGACCCCTCAAGGTAGCGTTCTTGGACCACTAATATTCCTACTATATGTGAATGATCTTCCCACTAATATAAGTCATGGAAAAAAATATCTCTATGCAGATGACACGTCTATCATCCTATCAAGCCAAATATCTGACGATATGAAACAATTAGTCAATACAGTTTTAACCGAATTTAATGACTGGTGTGATAAGAACAGACTCATGAAAAAAACAGTATACATGCAATTTGCAAATTCATCTCGTAGTCTACATGACCTCAATTTCAGTTTCCGAAACTAACCTTTAGAATTGGCCAGATCAACTAAATTCTTGGGAACAATGATCGACTCATTCTTCACATGGCAAGAACATATAGATTTCACATGTAAGAGATTGAATCGATCATATTACCTGATAAAATCTCTCAAGAATAAGCTTGATACAAAATCACTGATATCAGTGTATTATACCAAGTTCCATTCGATTATAAATCAAAACATTGCTGTCTGAGGACAAGCTACTGGATCAGACAGGATTTTATAAAGCAAAAAGCACTGCTGAGAATGATTTTCAATCTAGACTATAGAACTTCCTGTAGAGAGACTTTCCGACAAAATATAATAAAATATTGACTGTTACCAGTTTGTTCATTTTGAAAATATTAACACATATTCATGAAAACAAAGGACTCCTACAAATGAGAGCTGAAATGCATAATTATATAACATATGGAATAAAAATACATTAACTACACAAAAACATAATCACGCTAAATATGAAAAATCTCCTAAATTTGCTGCCATTCGCCTTTATAATTTATTGCCAAATGATATAAAGAACTTGTCACCTAACACTTTCAAAAAAAAATTGAAACTTTTTTTATCAGAAAAATGTTTTTATACAGTGGATGAATTTACACTTGAAGTAAGCAATGCACGACCGTATTTATTCTGAAAATGTTATTTTATTTTAAAATGTTTTTGTCACAGTATTGTTCTATGTTCTTTATTAGACTCATGTATATTTTTTTTTATATTTACACTTCTACATACATTTACATTAAGGTCGAGCACATACCTATGATGATTATCTGTCAATATATTTAATTTTATTCTTAAATGTCCTGTTTTCTCATATTTTATTTATACTTTGAGTTTTTTATGTATGTATATATTAAAGTGCTTGTACATCTTAGATTTAATTAACTACATCTGTATCGATATACACAAAACTATGACTTGTCCCATCTACATAACCTGTAGCAAAAAGGATTAATAAAATCTATCTATCTATCTATTCGGAACATTGCATCAATCATCCCTAGAGTCCTTATCACTTTCTCAAAGTCATTGTCAGCTGGTGGAGTGATATATACAGGGTGTCCCGTAAAGACCATGTAAATATTAAGGAGAGTGACGATCAAAAGATACCCTACCTGTTATGAAAAAATATCCACCATGAAAGTTTTCGAGATATTTGTTTTTTTTTTCAAAAACAATATATTTTTCCTCCTCTCTAAGCAGTTTCGTCTGTGTGGTGTGGTACAATTTCACAGCATTCTAATTGATTTTTATAGTGAAATATCGATGAAAGATTATTCTAACGTCTGCATTAAAAGCATACTCCGAATATTTCACAAAGGGGCTGTTAGAAATGTTTTTTGGGAAGTTTAGGTAGTAGATTTTTTTGTTCATAAAGTTTAGCCCATCGTAGTGAAACGAAAATGTACTGGGCTACTGCTGCACATTACAGCATTGAATTGCATATTTCATGGTGATTCCAAAATGGTATAAGACAAGTGACTTGTTATCACAAAAAAAAAGATACGGCTCTTTTTATCCAGTATAATTTGGCGGTTGTTACTTAGAGTTCTTATATTTTTAATGACATGAAAATCTCCTACAATAATTATAGGAAATGTTCAAAATGGCGACCTCTTCCGCTTATACAGGCCCTGTACCGACTGAGAAAAGATATTTTCACTGCCCTTAAATATATGTCGTGCGTTCCTTCACTTCGGCTTCATCGTGAATGAGTTTTGAGTATACTTTGTCCTTAAGGCAACCTCGATAATAAATGTCCAGAGAATTTATGTCAGGTGAACGAGGGTGCCACAAAATTCACCACCTCTTCCGATAAATTCAATTTGAATGTGCTGTTACTTGTCGACCGTAAGGTGCTGAGCATGCATCGTGTTGAAACCACAGAGTATGCCACAGCGCCAGTGGCACATCTTCCAATAGAATGGGCAGCTGGTCGGTTACAAATCCCAAATAATTGGTGGCGTTCAAAATTGCACCACTAAATATTCCCGTCCATAGATTGACTTAAATCGATATTGTGATCTATCTTCTTCTTTCCTCGTGTGGATTTATGATATGCCAGATATGCAAATTGTGGAGAGTCATGAACCCATCCTTGGTACAGGAAGACTGGTCGTTCCCAATGATCTTATTGAGAACAAATCTGGATCTGCATGATGTTTCTGCAACATTTGCCGGCAAAATTGATCTCGTTCTGGGTAACCCCTGCTCTTTCCACGAATAACCCCACAATAGTCGGTGGAGAGCAGCTCATCGCAAGTAATGAATAATCTTACTCCAGGTAAATAATTGTGAAAGTAACATTATCCCACGTAAAAGATTGAAATTGTTCACTAGGTAATGCATAATCGAAGATTTTTTAAAAGAATTGACCAACTATATTTTGTCAGAAACGTACCCTTTTGAATAATAAAATAGCCATATCTTATTTTTTTATAACAAATCACTTGTGTTAAACAATTTTGAAATCACTACGAAATAGGCAATTCATTGATGTAATGTGTAGCCCAGCAGTAGCCCAGTACATGTTGGTTTCACGAAAAAATCTACCACCAAAACTTTCCATAAAAATATTTCTTGCTGCCCCCCTCTGATATGTTCACATAGAGAAATTGGAATAATCCTTCTGGCTTGGCTGTGGGAGCGGAAAGTGCACGGAGTACTATTGTTTCGATTCCAAGTTTTTGTCCTTTTCGAGGTCTTCAATTCCTTATGCAATTCCGTTGACAAAAATTTTGTTTCTTTTTCAATCAAATCAAATGTTCAATTTCAACAACAATAATTTACAAAACTATATTATTATTATTATTATTATTGTCATGTTATATTAACTAAAGGATAAACTGTTTTGAACCCATTGTTTCAAGTTATTTTAAATGTTCTTTTTGAATCTGATATTCAAGCATTCGGCGCAATGGTAACGTACAAATTTGAATTACCCAATTTATAACATGAGATAACTTTCAACTGCACATTTCGAATGTAATCCCTCAATTTCCCTCGGTTTATCAGAGAAACTATTAAATTATTTGTCTGTCATATCTACAACGTCTGAACGAATTCAGTTTTAATAAAAACGGCATTTTCGTTCCGCTTTCTGCGGAAGTTTTCATTCATTTACGCTCCGGGTTTCAAATTCAGATTAGATAGCTCTTTTTTTGTCTTCTAATAATTTAACAACACCGCGGTGTTATCACGTAGAGTAATTGAATAATTTACGTTGAATGAATAAATTTTCCGTTTGCATAAATCAAACTTTTAATTAGAATTTATACCCGAAGATACAGAACGGAACCATCAGCAGGGGGATTAGTTCACATAAAAGTGTTCAGCACACACAGAATTACGTTATGTTTATCGTTTTTGGATTTACCCGAATATGAGAATGGTGGAATGTTCACAGAACACAGTGGGAATTAAGATTTGAGATGTGAACGAAATAGAAATAAGCACGAATTGTGAAAGACTATTGTGGCCATCTTACTTATGAGTTACTGTAACTTGGTTTTATGCACGCGTTGTTTGGAGTATGACGGGCAAAGCGATATTATTAAGGTCTCTTTTATGCACGCGTGTTTTGTCGCTTGTCGCGGTGCGACAGAAAACGCGGCGTTTTCTGAAGATACGTCTTTAAATGTGCGCTTTTTTTTTGTGTGAGGGTGTTGGCATCAAAACAGAGTTTTTTTTTGCCACAGATTTTTTTAATGATAGTTAATTAGATAATAGCTATTTGTTAATTAGATAATTAAAGATTTAAATTGAGATTTGCTCTTTGATCAAAAATTCCACAATTATTCTATAAATCTCTTCCTTGAATGTGCTCAGCAGAATAATGATATTTGTTGGCGGTTGGACACCTTGGGTGATTAATTTATTTAAAAATTCCAGCCGGTGTGTGTTATGGAGATCACAGGTGAAGATCAAATGATTGATATCTGCTTCTGATGAGTTATTGCAAGGGCAGATAGGAGATATGTTTACCCCAATTTTGGCTAAATGTGTGGGGAAGCCTCCATGATTCAGTTTTAGTCTTGTTATAGTTGCAGAGTAAAACCACGATATTTTAAAAGTATCTAGATGCGGAATGTTTGGAGGTAGCTGGGGATGAATGGATACATGAGGGTTTTTGGAAGATGATACAAAGTCTACCCAAAGTCTCTCCCAGCGTGTTCTCACTGATTGTCTGGACTCGCTAATTATGTCTTGAGGTGTGAATATGTGACTTATATGTTGGAGGGAGATGGAATCTTTCGCTGCTTCATCAACTTTCTCATTTCCCACTATGCCTGAGTGGCCCTTAACCCAGATGAAAGTTATTTTTATGTTGTTAGCTTGGTGATGCAGCAGTGTACGTATGATTTCAGTAATGATGGGGTTAGTGTTGGACACTGAAGCGTGATTATGATTTGCAGTCAGAACCGATTTCGAATCCGAGAGAATGACAGAGTTGCCACCTCCACTACGTTTAATCCATGATAGGGCTTGAAATATAGCGTAAGATTCTGCGCTATAAATTGACGAACGATCAGGAAGGCGAAATTGTGAGAGCATTCTTTCATTTTCAACATAAAAGGCACATTCTGAGCCATTTCCATTTTTAGACCCATCGCAATATATAGTATTTTGTTTATCCAATGTTCCCAATATAGACTTGGTTAGACTATTATTCACTTTGGATACATCAGTATATAAGGAGATAATTACAGTTGGTTTGTACATCGAATCCTTGAAATCTAATTGATATACAGGCAGGATGTTATGAGAATGTATTTTGTTCAGAGATTTATTCAAAGTCACAAAGGCCTCGGCCAATGGTGGACTGTTTTTTTATTTTTCCAGTATTTGTTGGTTCGGTTCTCTAAAGATAGATTATAGGATGATTTCATCAGATACTCCGATGAAGTTTTGAGTGATACTAACTTTTTGCATGCCAGAAACTCTCTACGAAGGAAAAGTGGAGGCTCTTGGGCTTCTGCACGAACAGCAGGTGATGGGGATGATTTAAATGCACCGATACAAATTTTGATTGCTTTGACTTGCAAGCGGTCAAGGAGCCGAAGGTTTGAGTTCGCAGCTGATCCGTACAATATGCACCCGTAGTCGATGAAAATGTGCGCTTTTATGCATCGACGTCAATCAGCCGCTAGCCGCCTATGTCGCGGCGTTTTCGAATCCTGTCGCGAGGAATTTCAAAACGCGTAGCGACAAGCGTTTCAAAGTACATTGATTTCAATTGGTGCTTTTATGCAGCGCGTTTTATTAACGTCATTGCCAACCTTTCCCCTGGTTCAAACGCAAATCGCCGTAACAACTCAACATTTGTAATAAAAAGGTTTTTTAGCTTTTCACATAGCTCATCAAATGAGCCTGTCGACATACGATAATAATTAAAGAATTTCTCCGTGTCGAGTCTTAGTTCTTCATGAAATGTATAAAATGCGCCTCTGAGGAGTCTTACTATCAATTGATTGGACATCCCAACGTCTTCGGCGTCTTTTTTCAATAATATGATTGTTTATAAAATATATAACACACGGAGTCATTTTAACACTGCCGCTGTGGTTTGATGTCCATTAATGATCAAATTTGAAAGCGGCACGAGAAAAGAAACGCTTGACCTTTGTCTCATTTTTGTTTCAAATAAAAACGTCGCGTTTTCTGTCGCCCTGCGACAAGCGAAAAAAAACGCGTGCATAAAAGAGGCTCAAGAATGCACATATGCTGTTTCATGCGAATTTTGTAGTTACCTACCTTTCTTAAAGAAGGAAGGTGGCGAGGATCATTCTGTTCAAATGCCATATTATGCTCGGCTCATTGGGGTGGGTGAAAAAATAATTCCATTCGAGTCTGTTTTCAATGAAAAACGCAACCAAGTTCTTGTAAGTTGTTTATGCCACGATGAATTGTCGACATGATCGGAGTAGGTATATTATCAAATTCATTAATAAATCATTTTCTGATTCCACATATCATCATTTAAAATTTTTAAAGCATTCCTATTCAATACTTTCACAATTGATGGCCAAAAATAAATGATGTTGAATATGACAAAATCGCGTCACGTGGGCATGAGTAAATTCATTCACGTTGTACCTTTTGTAACAGTGTGCACTGTTATGTATAATGTATATATGGTGTACCCTGTATAAGAAGATCCCCAAGAAACCATACCTAACTGAAACTGAACAATATCAAATTTTGGTACTAATGAATGTTTACTTTGTCTGAAAATACGGACGGAAAAACTTCATTTTCTGATTGAATATACGTGTTGTTTCGAATATGATGGATGCGGCATTTGCCAATTCTCAACTAATTACGCTGAGGATGAATGAATTTTGGGAGATTCGGTGACAAAATTCGAGATAGTTCAGACGGCCAGATCGAAGGCTGGCCTTGGTACCACACCCCTGAGCAGGTGCACTAAACGAGTGCAATATTTCGTTGAGCCAATGGGATGTTAAATATTCATATCGCCATTTGTAATTTTAGTTTGTGTTTTGAGCAACTATTGGCCTTCACCAAAATGTTCCCTACAAGCTTCATGCTTCTTTATTTTATTTTAATATTTGGGATGTTTTGTATATCACAAAATCATTTTATTACGATAACTATTCATGAAATCAATGGTAGATTCTTCCGTCCACTCCATACCTAATAGCAATGTCTTCAACTGAATAAATGAAATGAAAAATAAATCGCAACCGTGTAACGCAGATCTGTCCAGACATGCGAAAAATTGGTGCAACATCAGTGCGTATCATTTCTTTGATGCAGCGCCAAAAACCGACAACCGATGGGACGCACCAATGTTCCTATGTTACGGCGTTGCGCTGTTACGCAGTGCCGTCCAGACTTGTTACGCGTCGGCGTTACGATACGAAGTTTTGTTATTTGTCTGTACGCACCTTTAGCTGGAACATCCCTCCAAACATTTGATTAACGTTGTGTATCGATTTGGTGGAATAAGTGAACAGTACTTATTGTGTCGTAAATATGACAACTTAATAGTTATTTAAGTAACAAGGAATGTAAAGACGTGTTAACATTCGAGGTGAGCGAGTACGAGCCGAGGCTTGTCGCTTGCCGAGGATGATAACAGTCGATACATTCCGTGTTACTTATTACGTTTTTCCCGCTGCTTGTTGACATTTATCAAAATTTGCCTGAATTGAAGTTTGTTTTCTTACCCTTCCTTCATGATTATTCGTTCGCTATTTCATTCTAAGTTGCTTGTGCGTGAATAAGCAGACAACAATAATATTCAAAAGGTCTCATAACCTAAAAATTGATATGAATGAAGCTGAAGGTATTACTTGTCAAAGTCAAAGTCATTATTACCCTAGGCATGTAAATGACACTATTAAGTTCCGTTGTCAAGATGATATAGGCCATTTACCTGTTTTGTTGCTAAGCATGTATGGACTATTTACAGTGTCGGCAGCGGGAAAAACATTATTTTAATAATTATGGCCATCAGTCGATTTATCTGGATACACGATATGATTTAGGTCACAATTTTTCCAGCAAAATAATCTATCGAGCCAGCCAAATCATGTACAACTTTCACTGTCTTCAATTTGGAGAATGTAGAAAAATATAGAATGATTTGAATGACATTCTATTTGACAGAAAAAAAAATGTCGTTTATGAAATGGTTTGAACTTTAAGAGTGTGATATCAATCAGTCCAAACATACTTCATTGTATAAACAATTAAAATTCGTGTTGACAGAGCGTAGAAAAATTCAGGTGAGTAAATGAACAAACAAATAAATGAAATGGTTCACATGCATGCAGTACTTACAGTTCAGTTAGAAAGTAGTTCAGAAATACATGTAGTCAAGTATGTATACCGGATGTCTCAGATTTTCTCATACAGCCAATATCTCAGTCATGATGCTTGGAAAAGAATTGAAAAAAACTACACTCATATAAAACCCGTATGACTTTGAAGCTGTTGTGTTAAAGTCAACTTCTGTCTAACTACTACTGAGAAACTACCCCCAAGCTCAAATTATCAAGAAGCACCCTATACATTTTTTTTCTGAATTGTGAACTGCAGTCATTTCTAATTTCAACGATATATCACAGACGATATTCTGACAGGTGTCAAACTGACAGAAGAACTGAGTTTGAACAATAATGTACAAAATTCCATAACACAGAATTTAATAATAACAAAAATTATAAAAACTGCTCAAAATGTCTACCATCATTATTCATGCATGCTTCAACTCGCCTTATCAGTTCTCTCGTAGAATATTTTCTCCGTTACTGAGGTGCAGGCGTGTACAATCTTCTCTTGTGAGTCGTTCAAGTCTATTGGTCTAGTTCCATACACGATTTTCTTCAAATACCCCCAAAAGTAAAAATCCAACGGTGTCAGATCTGGCGAACGTGCAGGCCACCTGATAGGACCTCTGTTTCCTATACATCTTTTTGGAAAATATTGATCGAGGTATTCGGTTACAGTGTGGTGATTATGTGGTGGAGCATCATCTTGTTGCCACCACGTAAGTTGTTTTTCTTATTGAGGAATAACATGCTGCAATCCTTGAAGTTAATTTTGTATGCATTCCAGATATTTGTGCCCAGTCAGAGTGTGTTGATAAAAATAAGGGCCTATCAAACGTCCATTGAACAAGGCATACCATACATTCACGCCCCACATTGGAAATTTTTTTCTCTCACCCAATGAGGATTTTCACAAGACCAATTAATAATGCATGTTATGTCGGTTCAATGTCCTATTATTGTAAGATCTTGATTCATCACTCCATATGATCTGATCCCATGAACGTTGATTATTTCCAATCAAAACTTGCATACTGGCAATAAAATGTTGTCTCCTTCCAAAATCATCAGGTCGCAGCCCCTGGTGCAAGTGTATTTTGAAAGGATGATAACTATGAGTTGTTATAATTCTTTTCACCGACGACTTACTTATTCCAACTTCGTCAGCTAGTGCTCGAATGAAAATATAGGCCAATACATTAATACACATTTCCTCAGTTCGCACTGGTGCAGCATGTTGAACATGCTTACCCTTTCCTGGAAATTCTCCTGTTCTCATTTTGTTCTCTACATAAGAAAATGTGGTATGATTTGGTAGTATTCATTATCAAATGCTGTTTACATCAAAGTTGCTAATTTTGCAAGTTTGACTTCTGTTAAAATATCAATAATTGTGCTACATAGTTATGGCCGTACGGACGGACGGACGGACGGACGGACGGACGGACGGACGGACGGACGGACGGACGGACGGACGGACGGACGGACGGACGGACGGACGGTCGGACGGACGGACGGACGGACGGACGGACGGACGGACGGACGGACGGACGGACTGACGGACGGACGGACGGACGGGCGGACGGACGGACGGACGGACGGACGGACGGACGGACGGACGGACGGACGGACGGACGGACGGACGGACGGACGGACGGACGGACGGACGGACGGACGGACGGACGGACGGACGGACGGACTGACGGACGGATGGACAGACTGACGGACGGGCGGAAGAACGAAATAACGGGCAAACGAAAGGACGGGCGGACGGATGGGCAAGCGGGCGGACGGATGGGCAGGCGGGCGGACGGACAGACGTACAGATGGATGGAAGGACGGACTGTTTCTACAGATTTTCTCTATTTACTTCTGGTAAGTTTTCCCAACAATTTTTGAGATCACCCCACCATAACTTTTTTTCTCTAAGTAATTTTCGACGTTCGCAGCCATCGGATTTTTTCACGAATTCCTGATTTTCGAGAATTATTTCATTGCCATCGGTTCCCAATACTTGTGCAGAATTTCAGCTTAATCGAATGCTAGTTCGAAAAATCTATTGCAGGATAGAAGGACTCACTGACGGACGGATAGACCCAGATGGACAGACAAACAGACGGACTGATAGACAGACGGACAGGTGGAGAGACGGGCAGATGGACAAACGGACAGAAGGACAGACGGACAGACGCTCAGATGGACAGACGGTCGGATGGACGGGTGGACAGACAGACGGACGGACAGACTAACTACGGACGAACAAACGGAAATGCAGGCAGACGGACAAAAAGTCAGACAGGTAGACAGGCAGGAAGGTGAGCAGGCAGGTATACAGGCAGACAGTAAAGGTGTGGAGAGGTAGTGAAGAGGGACATATTCGATCTGAGACATATTACTTCATTGTCGGTTTGAAATACTTCCCCATGAAAAATAATGCTCACCTACTGCATAAGTATTAAACTTACACTTACAAAGAACATTTCCACATTGTGTCTCATGTATCAAAGTCGAAGACCCAGTCATCGTTTTCTTATATCGCTCTTAAAGTTTACAACTCCTTATCCAAGAGATTAAAACAAATCCGAAGTTCCAAGACATTCAAATCACGTTTGAAATGTTTATTATGAAATACCTTGTGAATTTAGCAGGAACAAAATTGAAGAAAACAAATCGTTTGTTCTCGTCCTTGTTTCGTTTATTTCATTTTCTTTACTTGAACCATTTTTGGCTGCATCTCAATAAATTTCCCACAACCAAGGAAATTTATTTTCATCGGTCGTGATTTTCATTCTTTTTTAAACGGCGATTCCTGAAGTTATGATTACAGATATCAGGTTTGAATCTTACGTTTTGTACCACTTATTTGTGTTATACAGGGGGTCCGGTAAACCTTGTACAATATTGAAACTGGTGATAGACCAGGTCATTACCATTCAGAATATCATAATTTCACCTCAGTAAAAATATCACCGTTTTCGAGATAATGGGCATTTCTCTGGAATCTCTGGAAAATCGCTAGCTCACCCTAGATTTTTGAGTGCCATGTATACAAATTGAGACAAATTCAAATATCTTTGCTGCTGAAGATTACTGATGAGTGATGCTTCTAGACGTACAGAGCAGTTTTTCATAAAAAGAAGAAAAATTTCAAGAAATGAGGGTTAAATGACAGATTTGAGTTTCATCAATTTTTTTAAAAAAATTTTGACATTATTGTCTGAAATAAACATAACCAAATGGTAGTGGACATTCATTTCAAAAGAATGCTCATTTTGTCCTGAATCTACCATGGTATAAAACAAACTATAATAATTTTTTGAAGAAGGGATTTCCATTGAATTAGGCGTGGTTTTATTCCAGGCTTCCATCAACTTTATACTTACGCCCAAAAATTATTTTATTTCGATTTTATCAAGATAAAAATTAATGTGGAAATGATTGTTGATAATAAAGAATGGACTGCTTGGTAGCATTAAATAGTATGTCAATAAAATAACTTTTCATTCAATTAGGCCTATTAAAATTATCGAAATGAAATGTCGATTATACGACATTTTGTTTAAACAACTTGTGACATTTTTTTTATTATTCCGCTTGTTTCATTCAGTGGTATTTACTTCTTTATCATGCCGTACACACGTTATACTCCCCGAGAATATGCGCATATGCACTTCATTTATGGTGAATGTAGAGGTAGTGCTACTGCTGTAGCAGCGCTTTCTGCAGAACGATATCCGATTGCACAATGTCGCTCAGAGAATCGCTGATTGGGGGGCTATAACCTATAACGCATTTGAAAACATTCGTGTAATATTATTCAGTGCGATGTTCAATAATCGTTATTGTGGTTTATATTGTATGTTGATTCAAAGAAACGTTGAATTAGTATTCACTTCTTCACATATCATTGAATGCTTCCTAGCTGTTGATTCGTTATTACTCATAATTATTTATTCATTTCATCTTGATCCGATAAAAATAAAAGACATTACTGTCAAAGTCTATTGGAGTTGATTTTAGCTCAGAATAACATCACACTCCAATATAATCGAAATTTTACTCATACCAAAAATAATTATCGTATGTTTTATAACATGGTAGAGTCTGGACAAAATGGGCATTCTTTTGTAATGAATATCCAATTCCATTTAGTTATGTTTTTTTCAAACAATAATGTCAAACTGTCGTTAAAAACATTGGTGAAATTCAAATCCGGCATTTTACCCTCATTTCTTGAAAAATTGCCTAGTTTTCTGAAAAACTGTTTTGTAAATCTGGAAGCATCACTCATCGGCAATCTTCAGCAGCAAATACATTTGAATTGGTCTTAATTTGTAGACATGGCACTCAAAAATCCAAGGTGAGGTAGTGATTTTCCAGAAATTAAAAAAATGCCCATTATCTCGAAAACGGTGAGATTTTTACAAAGGTGAAATTCCGATATTCTGAACAGTCATGACCTGGTCTATCACCAGTTCCAATATTGTAAAAGGTTTACCGGACACCCTGTATACTTACGCACTTCCTGGCCCATGTAAGCCTCTCAACTTGTTCCATTTGTGCAACCCCCATCAATCAATCAATCAAGATGCTTCATTGTCCAAGAGCAAAATATTCTTATTGACAAAGCGTTCTATAACCTGGAGTATGTAAGTGACAAAGGAAGAACGTGGAAGACTTTTAAAGGAGAATTTTGTTGCATGGAAATTTAACAAAAAAAATGCACCTGGAAAATATTTTTTGTACACGAAATATAAAGTTAATTGAGGAAACACTTTTGTCGTGAACTATCCTGCAATGATTACCATGAAACATGTATGTAAACGTTTTCCCGTTTGAGTTGGCTATTTCTAGAGAGCATTTACGAAATTATTATCCTACATAAAGCTCTGCTGGGATTATGATGGATGTAAATCAGCGATCGTAGAGGGCTTGGTTGTTTTGTGATGGATTATTTCCTGATGTATGGAATAAATGAAATGAATTTTTGCATATAATTTCATTATTTATTCATTGTAAATTCTGCCAAGTACGGTGTAGTACTTATTTGTTTGATATACAGGGTATTTATTAAGTACTTGTGCAAATTTCTAGGGAAAAATCTTTCACTAATTCGAATATATAAAGTTCATATGAACACTTGTCTGCAATTGTTTCGTTTCGGATACACAACGTGTTGAAGCTGAAATTTTATTTTCAATTATTATAAATAACTTTTGCAAAAAACTATTTTTTTTCACAAAATTTAGTAAATGTTGGTTTTTTGAGATAATGAGTAGATATTATTTGGTATTAATTAATGTATTTCACTTAGAGGGCACTGCGTACACTATCATTATTTATTTTAACTGGCCCTAACCCTAACTTTTTTGACAGTAAATTTTTGGGATTTTATTTATTAAAATCTTATTCCTACACCTTTTCTAAGCAAAAAAGGTATATATGTTCAACAACGCTAGGGGCAACCGTTTTTTAAAAATTTGCTTCGATGCAGGTTACGAGGTCATTTGAGCGCCAGATGAAATTGATACATATCTCCGAAACGAAACATTCGCGGACACATGTTCATATAGAGTTTTATCTTGAAATTAGATTCACCCTTTGAAGTTTGTACAAGTATGCATTGCACAAACTTGTACTAACACCCTGTATTTGATAACAATGGAAGTCTATTTTGAGAGATTTCAGGAAATAATTTAGCCAGTGACTTGGAGTTACGACTGAGTTCAATTTCCAAACAGCCATCCTCAAAGCCAAAAGTTTTGAAGATTTTTCACTCGGACAAATCTTGTCCCTTCAGCCATGGCAGTTTCGCGAACTTTTTTAAATGAAAGTTTGTTATGAAAGGTAAAATGTTTCTTTCACGTAGACAACCCTTTTCTGGGAATGTAGTCGTCTCGGTGTATTTGATTCTAGAGTTCTAAAGATTCTAGTGATATTGTCTTTGGTGATTGGATAACTGAATTGTATTGAATTTTTAAAAATGTGTGGATATTACTATCATATGTGTGAACTTTTTGAAACTGCAAAATTATATCCATTGATTATTTCATTGTCGAACTCAAAAAATTATACTCATCAGTTTTAATTTTCAGTATCCTGTCTATTACTAACAATTGTTACGGGTTTATTTTGCACTAGAAAACCCTTTTTGTTTTAATACAATAACATCAGAAATTCTCTGTCATTGATATACACTTTCCACTCTGTACGCCACTGTATCAAAATGACAATTTGATCGTTGTCATGTATAGCTTGTTCCGAATGTTAGTACTTACCTTTGTCGTACTAGTTCGAGCGGACATGAACCGGCCTTAAGCTATTGACAGTTATCAGTTGATCTATTTTGCGGTATGACAGCGTTGTTTTGTAAACAAACTTTTGGTTAGTCTATTGTTTTGTGCTTAGAACACAAAACCGTAACATTCCTACTCTATCTCTATCTTGTGTCATTGAGGTACCTACTTCATATTCGAATACTTGACCTTTTGTTTGTTTGTTTGTGTTTGGTTCTGAGATTGAGAGGCTGTCGTTTTCATCTTGGTTCGGTTGGCAACACTGAATCTTAAGGTGTTCTTTTCATAGCTCCTAGTAGCTCGAGGTAGTTCCTGGACTGTTCCCACCGAACACTAATGAACAAGAAAGCACCTTGTCAGATATTGACAGTTTTGACTTTGACGTCTGAGATATATTTTCCTCTTCCTTATTTGATATTGATGAGTGACTGCCTATTTTGAAGATTTCCAATTAAAGTTTGATCATCGTTGATTGATCTTGGGAAAATTCATATCAGGAGAGTTTCTCGTATTGTTTGCGAATTTTGACGCTATATATTTTTGAGAAATCTCCGTTCGCTTTGCGGATTTTTGAGGTTAGAAGTCACTTCATCATTGTGTGAAACCACTGGAACGAGAAACTCGCTATCAGACAGCAAACAGACCATCAAAGCTGTTATCAGAACCCTCCCACTTGATAGAGGTTAGTATTTGCATTTGGGCTCTACTTATGGCCCCATACAAGTGTTATCAGAAGTCAGACTGGTATTGTTGATTCTAGGGTGCTACTACTTTGCTCCGCTGCGGCTAGTGCTTGCTACCACTCCTGCTACCACTCTGCTACTACTTTGCTACTGTTACTGCTTCGCCGCTGGTAGTGCTCCACTACGGTTTATTGCTACTACTCTGCTACCGTTTATTGGATTTCCACTAATGTGATTGTTCCACTGTTTCGTTGATACACGATTGTCTTTCCACTGTTCCACTGCTGTGATTGTTCCTGCTCGACTGTGGTTGTCCCGCTGTATATCTGTTGTTCAGCATTCCTTCGCTATTCGTCCCAGCTGTACATGTACTTTGATTGATTGGGTCGTACCCACTGTGCACCTGCATACACCAAGGCACTGATGAACCACAACCACAAAAATTGGTGAACTGGCATGCTTGAGAATATCTACATAGTATCAGATAAGTTTAGAATAAGACTGCCCCTAAGGCGTAAGTATGCATAACTGTAAGCTATCATCGTGGCGTCACAGGCATAGCCATCACTGGAGGTTTCATATCGATATATTCAAACAATACCATACTCTCAATCACAGCATTCACTTGAATTCATCTTGGTGGTTGATATTTACATTAATTTCATTTTCTTTTGTATGGTGAGCTGAACTGTACACATACAGGGTGTGTAACGATCAATATATTTTATTAGTAAGGGACATGACTATTTCTTTTGTTCTGGTCCAAGTTATCTAAGCGTAAGGGAAGACAAAACCTCTACATAGTTATATATTATTATAATACCCTTCAAAGGTATCTATTGTTTAATATTTTAGTAATATTAGTGCAGTGGGTTGTCCCTTTCCATCAGGGTGGTTTCGGATTTTTCACTAGCGATAAATCCGTGGCACTCCGGAAAATTAACCCCATATTTCAATCTTATCGAAATCAATTTTTATTGTCGAATCCACGCCTACTGAGCTACTGGGTATGTTAGAGGCGTGACACATCATTTCACATTCACTGCTCTCCTTTCCTAAATTTCGCCCCTAACACAATTCAGCAATTATCAGAAGTGACGTAAAATAATTTCAAAAGACCAGATACTACAGATCGGATTTCTAATGCAGAAATAACCAGGCAAGTGTGAATTTGTGTGATTTTATTATTATTATTATTAGATGGCGGGGCTAGCCAAATAAAGTGTGATACTTTATACATATAGGTTGGGGTTTGCGATTGAATTATCATGGGTTCTAGCCAAACCCACACCAAAGTAAACAACGACTCCAAAGTCTCCCACCATGGGAAGTATTTTTATATTATTTAAATGGCAGTATATGATGTAAGATCATAGTGAAGTGTTCACCATTGTAATCAGTTCTTTGGATACAATACCAGCAAGTATCTTTTTTCTTGCCGGCTGGTCGTAGTTTCACTGCTCTGACTCTTTAGGGTCCGTCGGGGTGGAGCGCTTGACGCAACGAGCTGAAATAATATTGCTGTTTGGGGGATACTAGCTATCTGTTTGCTTGAGGCTCAACTGGTTCTTTTTGTCTCTCAAACGTCCAAAAATGCTCAGATCCGGTTCTCTGTACTAGGAGACGGTCTCATGGATGAAATATCAGTGTATTGGTGATCTGAAGGTTGTTAGAGTTTTGAAATAATAAGGTCTGGATCAAATCAACAGATTCGATGAGTAAAATAAATTTAGGGAGAATGTTTCAACGATAAATATCACAAAATTGTAAAACATTTAGAATATGAAAATAATCCAATTCGTAAGGGAAAATAAAACCTTATGTAGATTTTATCGAAGTTCATACATTCAGTTTGCAAATAGGCGATAATATTATCAGTTTGTTAAACAAAATGGCCACCCTCTCATGAAGAAAATTAAGATTGCTCTACTGTTATGCAGCGGGTTCTAAAAGCAGACCACTCACTAAGATGAAATGATGTGTTTGCCCATCAGACCTTTCTCTTACTTGAATTCTCGATTCGCCAATTCATTCTTGTCAGCCATAGATACACTTCTAAAGGACACTTGGCGATACGACTGAATACTCCGAATTCTTAATTTAACTTTCATCGGATTGAAATAGATTCGTAAAGTCAATTTATGATAAATTTATTACTGTTATTCATTATTAGTTTTGAATCCAACAGTAAATTACCTATTTCCACTGTACACACTCTAGTGTACAAATGGGTCTGCTTTCTTTCTGAGATTTTTTTTGTTTTACGTAGTAATGCATGTATACATAAGCTGCTGCAGCAACCTCCATTCCATTATTAAATTGCACACAAGAAAAAGACAAAGGTTCTGTTTCAGTACAGACGGAATCGTGGACGTAAAATATCGTATAAATACAGATGGACTCAGCATTGCCATACCTACGACACGGAGTGATTTGAAGTCGCTCTGTTTTTAGGCGCGCTGGTTGCGGGAAAGAGAGAAGGTAGCGATAGACTGTGACCTTCCCACAACAGACAGGAGCTGACGCATTTGCTGAAAATAGGGTTCAATCACAATAAAAAAACGCTGAATTTGAAATAATGATGAAAATATCAAGGAAAGTGTTAGAATATACATCCGGTGGGACGTGAGATAGACAAACTCATTTGACATACCTGGATGTCATAAAAAAACTCCATTGACTCGGATAGTATCGATCCTTAGAAAATTATAGGTTCACAAATTTTTCCAAAAAAAGGAGTTTTAAGACTTTCGTTTTTAATTAATGGAAAGCTGGAGACAGTCGACTGAAAAAAAAAACAGAATAAAAATACATTTACCAAAAAATGGTAATTTATATATTCAATGAATACATGTTCATATACATATTAAAATAAATTAATATTGTGAAGAATAAATATTCCAAAGAAATTTTCAGCGCATATTATTCAAATTCAGAAATACGAAATTTTAATGTATTTACGAAAATATGCAAACAAAATTCACAATACAGATAATCAAACTAACATTTTTTTCCAGAAGATATCAGAAATAAATTACGTACAGAGTTTCACAAAAACAACAATAAAATAAAAATGAAGAATTTGTTTTCTATTCTGAAATGATTTGCTAATTTCTTGAGTTCCCTCCTCTAGCAATGATAAGCCCCTGTTATACGCAATATCAGAGTCCTTATTCAATTATGTCTCCCAAATTCACTAAACTAAACAGCTCATTCAAAGTAACATTGGGATGCTGCAGGGCTCTAATTCATCTCCTAAGAATATCATATATATTTTTGATGGGGTTCGTATCAGGACTTCTCGCGGGCAAGATCGCCAGGAAAAACTGGCGGGCCGTGTGGTCTCGTATGGTCGTGCAATCATATGAATCCTTCACCAATAAATAGAGCAAAAGAACAGACATGGGGTTCATGAATTTCGGATACATACTGTTGTCAAATTCGCTTCATAAATGACTACCAGTTTCATACGTGCCTCCAAATTCATACAACTCCAAATCATTACCGCCAAAAGCAATGATTTACAGAGTGTTACATTGATTGTAGCGTTCTCCTAAACATCTGTAGAACCGCATTCGTATGTTATTGATCATGGAAGAGAATATTGACTCATCAGTGAAGAGCACTCGACATCATTCAGCTTCCCGCCAATGAGGGTGTGCACGAGCAAAATCAAGCCGTGATCTGCAATGTTCTGCAGTCAATGAAGGCCTTGTTGCTGCCCTGCATGGCATCAAGTTGTGTTCCCTTAAACTTTGCTTGAAGATATCTTTACTAGATTAGATTAGCTTAGATTCATTTTTGTCTTCCGCGCTAAAAGCCTTTTACACTGCGACCAATTCAGACATATTGTGTGTGCCCTTCGAAATCGTTTAGAGCCCTTGCAGTGACGAAGTACGTGTACTGATGTAAAGCAGCATTTGAAAATTCTCATCATTATTATTATTATCACATTGATATTATGGAATTCTTATATTGTCGTCAGTTCTTGACGTGTGAGCTGAATTTAAGATTATTCAGAGGATTGGAAGTGGGTGAAAATTGAGTTTAGAATTTCTCATTATTATTATTATCAATGAAACATTAATTTAATAAAATTCTTATACTATCGTCGGTCCTTGGTAAGTATGCCAAATTAAAAAAAAATATTATTATTATCATTATCATTTAACTTTTATAATTAAGTCCTTGTTTCGGTTTCGGTTTATGAGTGCCCAATTTTAGATCATACGGACGATTGAAATCAAATTGGAAAATTCTCATCATTATTATTATTATTAGGTGCGTTATTATCATAAAATTCTTGTATTGTCGTTGGTTCTGAGAATATTTGAAAAATTATAGATAATTCGGAGGATTAATAAAAGGTGAAAGTTATTATTATTATCATTACTTTTATTACAATAACAGTAGGAAATTCTTGTATTATCGACGATCCTTGATATGGCCAAATTTCATTTTATGATAATTGGAGGTGGGTGAAAATAGAATTTAAAATTCTTTCGAAAAATCACGGGGTTTTGTCCTATTTTTCAAACCCGAAAATATGAAATTGACCTGAATAATATTATCTGTCAGATCGTCAGTATTTCAAAGCCAAACAACCTGAAGTGGATGAAAACTGAGTTGCGAAATTTGAGTTACCAATTTTTACTATACTCAATAATTTGTCCTCATCTCTTCAGCGGGGGACTTCAACAATTTCTTCAGAATCTGTACCTGGGGCTGTTTCAGTGGAACCTGTTGACGATTCTGAAAATATATAATCCTATATTGTTTTCTTTTAATACAAATCTCTGTTATTATTTGAAATAACTCATAGAAAATAACAATTCTGACGTCTGATAATAATTACCCTGGAGTTGAAGCAGCTGAATTTCTTGGGACATACCATATAATAAAGGAAGATCCCTTTTCTTCAAAAATATTCTTCCACTTGGGTTAATCTCGAATGCTGCGTCTTTGAAATAAATGGAACAAATCCTAACAGACTTTGGAACACATTAAGTTAAACATTTCATCCCCAACTCTTTCAACTTAACCGCTTTTACTGTGACATCAGCTGGAAACCTGAAGATAAATTAAAATTTTAATAGACATTTCTTGGACTTTTTGGCAATCTTTAGGTTTTAATGCATCATCCAAAAAACTAATGAAGTTAAATGTTTCGTGAGGTATCTATTTCATTATCTCCTCATGTAAAGGTTTGAATTCACGTATTAATTTCAAACAACAAAACAGAATGATACCCACTGTAACGCCTATGGTACTTACGAATGGAATCTGATATTCGGGTTCGAACACATGGATTGTTTGCAAACCCAACAAGATTGTACCATTATGATTCTCTTACTATTGTACTGCCACTAAATATTACGAATGAGTTCAAAAACCACTATTTCAGCAATAATTCCACAAAAAATCAATGACAGAACATGACAGAACTGTCAGAAGTTTACTTTGTGGAAAATATAAACATTGATAATCGACAGCGTTGACAAACGTCCAGATACAATAATTTCTTCACAACCATTTGAAGACGCAAGTAATGATTTTTATCGATAGTTTGGATTTTTAAACTTGTAAGTAATACAGGTTTGAGTTGCGTGATAATGTTACCATCACCATTCTCCATTCTTCGATTGTAATCGAATGAAATACGTATAGTGACACAATTATGTCTATGATAAAGACTTATTACCTACGCGATGTGACAATGTGACAACGCTCAACTCAATATCACGACTACAGATTGTGGCCATACACGACTTCAAACAAGGATTTAAACAGCTTGGTGCAGTACAAAACTTATAGGTCCATGGACGGAACGGCAGCATGTTCCGTTTATGAGATACGCAGCGATGTATTGATACGCTATATTGCTGACACACCGTATCTTCGATGATGCGTATCAAACAATAATTGTTGCGCGTCGGTGATACGCAGTTTTGTTATATGTCTGTACGCACATTGAGAGTTTCACCTATCGAGACAGAGAAGTCTTCCTAATTAACATTATACCGAGCAACGTTAATGGGACATAATTTGAACCTAAAATGCGAATTACTTACAACCCATCATCTCGTAAAGTTTATACATTTCAGAATTAGTTCGAGAGTTGGATAGCTGGAGATGGGTAACTTTCCGAATGATGAATTCTGAGGGCAGTCATTTGTTGAATGAGTGGTTTCATACGGTATCCCATCAGCACATCTAGTGGGTTGCCACTTCCTGTAATGATGTTCTTCCTTATGAGTAGTTTCAGCTCTCTATTGAATATATCAGAATTTCTTCTATTTATCTTCAGTGAGTTTGAATCTCAGAGGCCTGCTGGTCTTTTCAATATATTATTATGTATGATATTCTTCTAGAAAAAATTAGTAGGTTTGTACATTCAGTAAAGGACCCCATACTTTTTATAGGTAAAATGGTTCTCGGTGAAATTTCCTGAATTTTTAGTATATTGTAGTATTCAGTGTACTGATTGAACGTGCAGAATCGCAAAGTTCGTTGATGGATAGATTTTGAAATACAGGGCGTTCAAGTTAAAAACCAGTAATTTTTATTTAATTATTTTCTCGGGATTTGAAAGTGCCAACTGCATTTTTTTTTCGTTCATATTATCAACGTACCTTCATAATACTAAATATCACTCAGATAGTGCAGATTACATCATTATGTACAGAGTGAAAAATAAAAACATTTTAGTAATGTCTGAAAATTCGATGTAATAATGAAATATTGATGAAATTATTTTGGCATGCAATATACTATTCTTGTTCTATTATAAATCACAATTCATACATTTCGTACAGGGCGATTTGAAAAATTGGTGAAAAATATGACCGGTTCTTTCATACATATCCTGTATATTCAAGTGAATTATCATCATCCGAAGATAGGTGATACCGCATAAACATGATTTTGTTGGGATATATAGGGTGATCATGGTAATTTTTTATGATAAAAATAACAAAATATCAACGTTTCAGAAATCACCCTGTAACTCACGATTATCCTGGTGAAATTCTTTCATTATTGTTTAGTTTATTCATTATTCTGTCCTCAACACTGTACCAAAAATTCAGTTTCCTACTATTACTAGTTTCATAGTTATTAATTGAGAAACTTATTACCATTTGCATGACGAGTTGAAGGAACTTGTTCACGCGTACATTCTACTAGTGACCAAGATTTTTCACCAATAGTGAAACGTGAGAATGTGGGTATCAAAATAATTGTAACATTATAGATATGCAGGGTGATGACCAATGACGGTCCATCTAATTCTTCTACCATTCAGGAACTTACTGAATATACGACACATCAGTTACAACTTATAACACAGGCATGAGCCAGATAAAATTCCTAATGCTTGGATATTTTGACTCGCCCAATCGTGTATGAGGCTCCGGTAGGGGACATCATTTATCACTGAAGGAGACAAGGAACAGCCCTAACCGAATCCACCTCCCCCGTAGCAGCGCTACCGTCCTCACACAACAAGAAAACCCTATTGGCTATCGGGTACATTTTGATTCTGTCGTTGATGAAATATAATATATGTTTCTACTGATAGCCAGCAAATATAAGAATCATGGAAACCTCTATCCGAGTGGAACACGCATTGGAACAAAACCGTCGCTGCCCAGATTCAAATTGTCCTATCAGATATAAAAGCGTTGTACCAATAATTTTCACTTTTCCCAGAAAGTTTGTTTTTTATTCCGACAAAGCTCAAACCTGACCTGACATTATTAAATTCATATATCTGATGTGATTGTTAACTTTAATCTTCACCCTCTTTTACATTTATTTTGATCTCCACATTCTCACGTTTCACTATTTTGTGAAAAATCTTGGCCAAATGGTAATAAGTTTCTCAATTAATAACTATGAGACTAGTCATAGTAGGAAACTGAATTTTTGGGACAGTGTTGAGGACATAATGATGAATATATTAAATCATAATAAAGGAATTTCACCAAGTTTTTCGTGAATTACAGGGTGATTTCTGAAACGTTCATATTTTGTCATTTTTATCATCAGAAATTTCCATGATCACCCTATATATCCCAACAAAATTCTGTTTATACGGTATCAGCTATCTTCGGAGGATGATAATTCACTTGAATATACAGAATATGTACTAAAGAACCGGCCATATATTTCACCATTTTTTTAAATCACCCTATACGAAATGTATAAATTGTGATCAATGATGGAACAAGAATAGTATATTGCATGCCAAAATGATTTCATCAATATTTCATTATTACATCGAATTTTTTTGATAATGTTTTTATTTTTCACTCTGTACATAATGATGTAATCTGCAGTATCTGAATGATACTTAGTGAATATGGAGGTACATTGATGGTAAGATCGAAAAAAATTCAGTTGGCACCTTCAAAACCCGAGAAAATTATCGAATAAAAATTACTGATTTTTAACTTGAACTTCCTGTATGTCAAAATCTATCCATCAATGAATTTTGCGATTCTGCACGTTCAATCAGTAATCAGATACTACAATATACTAAAAATTCAGACAATTTCACAGAGAAACATTTTACCTATTAAAAGTGCGGGGTCCTTTCTTACAGCTGATTAAAAACTAATTGAAAAATAGACACTTCATTGTTAGACACAACGGAAATACTTCATGGGAATTTCATGCAAATTCAGATGTGCCCCAGAGCTCTAACTCAGGACCTATACTATCCATATTATTTATCAATGATCTTCCATCTGTATTGAATTATTCACAATGCTCACTCTTTGCGGATGACTTGAACATATTTTAAAAAATTCAAACAATATGGGACTGTGTATTACTACAAAAAGACACTGATAACATTATAAAGTGGAATCATGATAACAAATTGTTTTTCAGTGAAAAAAAAATACGCTGTTTCAACAACAACTCACTCAAAAGATGATGAACGAAGAGACTTTGCCTGGAAAAAACTGAGATCAAAGACTTGTCACATATAATGAAACTTTCTCTTTAAAAATTCATATTACAAATATAGTGAGATCTTCCAATCGTATGTTACGATACTTGATGAGGCAATCACGATCGTTTGATGGAATAAATACAGTCAAACTTTTATATTATAAGTTACTCAGACCTAAATTAGAGTTTGCATCAATAATTTGGTTTGCAGAATTTGTTACAACTTTCTAAGTTGTTTCTATTTTGAAAAATATGAGAGATGACCTGACTATACCACTATACGTTCAACTCATTTGAGAATGGAATTCAAAATCTTACCGCTGGAACAGAGAAGAATTTTATTAGCTTTTATGTTTTTACATACATTAAGTAATAACAGGGTAGATTCAATACAAATACTAGAATTTTTCAGTTTCGGTCTTGAAATGGATTTGGTTATCGATTCATTCGTTGCAGTCATTAGTTATTGACTGCTAGACCTACCCTATACTGATGAGGGGTAACACCCGAAATCGATATATAGGTGGTCCGAATGTTTCGATGAACATTTCCATGCAACAAGCAATTGCAGAGATAACCTTGTAGGAACTCTGCACGGAAATTTCATCAGATGTAATTCAATGTTCGTCGTGGCATTAGCCAGGAAAGTAGTTGTTTTCTGATGGATTTTCGACCCAACTTTTCCTATTGTATAGGATATTAGCATTGAGCAGTCCTCCGGACATCTTATGCCTCAAGTCATAAGCTCATTGTTTGTGAATTACAGTTTTCTTCTCCGTTTTATACGGTCTTGACGATCGTGGTTCATGGGTATTGCTTAGTTGGGTGGTAGGCGCTGGGATGGTGCTCGCAGTTTTGGAGTTATCCACTGTGCGGGCGCGATCTCAGTTTCGGTCTTGAAATGGATTTGGTTATCGATTAATTCGTTGCAGTCATTAGTTATTGACTGCTAGACCTACCCTATACTGATGAGAGGCAACACCCTGAAATCGATATATAGGTGGTCCGAATGTTTCGATGAACATTTCCATGCAACAAGCAATTGCAGAAATAACCTTGTAGGAACTCTGCACGGAAATTTCATCAGATGTAATTCAATGTTCGTCGTGGTATTAGCCAGGAAAGTAGTTGTTTTCTGATGGATTTTTGACCCAACTTTTCCTATTGTATAGGATATTAGCAATGAGCAGTCCTCTGAACATCTTATGCCTTAAGATTAGGTATATGAGGATATCTGAAACGGCAACATTTACAGACTTGGTTAAATGAAAAAAAAATGGACGTAACAGCATTACGGATAGATTAAATTTTCATAAATATCTTATGTATTTTGAAATTATATTCTATTTCTTCTTTGATTTTTTTCGTGTGTTGTAATCGTTATAGCTGGAACAAGATGAAAAATACTTCATAGAAAGTTTTTATAAGCTTTCTTGCTAACCTCGATTCTTTCAAATTAGACCCTATTTCGAGGAATAAAACTTTCCGCAGTTCTTTCTTCCCTGGATTCGATGATGTATCACTTATGTCGTTTCAAATGCATTTCAATTTTTTTACCATAATCACGAATTATATAAGAGATATCCACCAGCAATTCAACAAGTCAGCCCAAATTTTTTGATTTTCTTCGGAGCTGTGGATATATAATTTTACAAAAAAAAATTTACATACAATTCAGACACGTACTAAAAAAATTGGCCAAAAGTTCGAGATGATCTAACACCTAATAAAACAACCATGTGTTATACAGCATTGAATGAAATCACTTTGAAAATATATGTTCATTAAAACAGGGCCGTATGTAAAAATAATATATTTGAAGTTGATTGTCAGGTTATCAGGAGAGGCTGCAAAGAAAAGGTTTATCAGGTCAATGGAAACACCGACAGCTTGTACTACAAACCCAATACTATTTCTATACTACTTCGAGTTTCACCTGTTCTTTTACCACGCGACCGTTAAATGGCCATAGATAATAAGGAATTTGTCTTTATACAAAACAAATGATTAAAACAATTGAAATACACGAGTTTACAATACAGTGCTGCTTTTTATACTCTTTGTTTTGAACGGTTTGACGTACATAAATGGGAGGAAAACCGTTATGAATATCACCGATACTACTTTTTGAAATAAAAGACATCACGATTGCTCGATAGATGGCAAGGGGCCACATCAACTTGATAATTTCCTATGGTATTGGAGGCTGAGCGTTACATCGTTGAAAAGATAATTTGATTATATTTTCTACCATCTAATTTTTTTTATTTCGTTTATATCTTTTTTTTAATATACATTTGTGATATCAAGTGTGGATCTGAATGGTATCCTCACCGGGATAACGGCGAACAGTGTGATGATAAAAATGGGACAGAAAATATTTTGAATGGTTTCACAAAAAATACTACTTTTTGAGAGAAGATATATTTCAAATACTCGACAGATGGCGCTGGGGCAACATCAAGTCGAAAATTTCGAAAGGCATAGAGTACAAAACCATTAAAAAAATTAACTGACGAAATTTGAAAAAAGCAGATGGTTGAAAAGGGAATTACGAGTCGATTGAAATAAGTCACACAAATCATGAGTCTAAAATAGAAATCTAGTAACTATATTGTGGTGAGCATATATAGAGCATACATAGAGCATATATAGATGGGTTTCTAAAATATATGTTCCTATATTCCTTCTCTGAACACAAACATGTTTCCAAGCAATTATTAAATTGGAATTATAATAGAAGATTTGAAATTTTTTTTAAATTATTAAATCTGTATACCTAATTATATCATAGTTCAATGAAGTCTATTCTTAGTCAGTCTTGAACAGCAAATCATTGAAGTCGATATTCAAATAAAATTATTCGACAGTATTTTTGTGAAAACATTATATAGATATTATAGAACCAGAATTTGGATTGACGATTAAATATATAAAATTTCTCGAGAATAATTTTTTGTCTCACAGCACTAACCAGGACCAGGACGCTTGGTGTTAAATATGGAGAATTTAAAGGAAGATGAAATCTTTTTGTTGAAAAATTACAAGTTTTATTGACGTTTTGTATAAACAATTGCTATTAGTATTAGAGGCCAGGTAGCCGAGTGGTTAAAGCGACATGGTTTAATCACTTTGGATGCCAGTCGGCGATGGTTCAAACCACGGCGACTGCAACATTTTTTCGATGGCCTGAGAATGTGCTAGGAATCGCACGTAAAAAGGTAAGACCTCGTTAATCCTTGGCTCGCACAAGTTTCGACTTTTGAGGGCTGCCGTTCGTAGGGGAACGGCAGCTGGTTAACGGAAAAACAATTTTAACAATTTTAACAATTTTAACAATTTTTAACAATTTTAACAATTTTAACAATTTTAACAATTTCAACAATTTTAACAATTTTAACAATTTTAACAATTTTAACAATTTTAACAATTTTAACAATTTTAACAATTTTAACAATTTTAACAATTTTAACAATTTTAACAATTTTAACAATTTTAACAATTTTAACAATTTTAACAATTTTAACAATTTCAACAATTTCAACAATTTTAACAATTTTAATAATTTTAACAATTTTAACAATTTTAACAATTTTAACAATTTTAACAATTTTAACAATTTTAACAATTTTAATAATTTTAACAATTTTAACAATTTTAACAATTTTAACAATTTTAATAATTTTAACAATTTTAACAATTTTAACAATTTTAACAATTTTAACAATTTTAACAATTTTAACAATTTTAACAATTTTAACAATTTCAACAATTTCAACAATTTCAACAATTTTAACAATTTTAACAATTTTAACAATTTTAACAATTTTAACAATTTTAACAATTTTAACAATTTTAACAATTTTAACAATTTTAACAATTTTAACAATTTTAACAATTTTAACAATTTTAACAATTTTAACAATTTTAACAATTTTAACAATTTTAACAATTTTAACAATTTTAACAATTTTAACAATTTCCAAAATAAACAACATTGTGTTCGATATGAATCAGAAACGCCGCTGCAACGCTGCCAAACTCCTCAACTCTCAACTCTCAACATGCAATGTTGGACTGCAAAAATGACTAAAATCCATACCTATCGCTCGGGAGCTCTGACCAATCGTCCGGACCTGGTTGACACTGCTGTCTCATCTTCTTCGTTTTCTTCCCTTAACCAAACTCGTTTTATCTAGACTAATTCGTTCTTCGCTTTCCACTTCAGATCGGAAAAAATTCAGTAAAATATTCGAATAATTAATCGATTTGTGCTCATCCATTGTTTTTAAATCTTTTAAGTTGTCGTTACTACGGTATCGCTCCCAAGCTCTCAAAGTTTCTTCAGGAAGAACAGATCAACCTAATGGGTACAAAATGGCAGCATATTCATCACTCCTTGCACCTAATGATTCTAATGCTCTCAACTGGGCTTCTAATTTGTCGAATAAAGAAGCTAATGACATACCAATTTTATTGCTAGATGTATGTTTCAATAATGATTTCAGTAATTCCGTAACATAGACTTCGATAAAGAATTCATCTCTTGCGAACCCTTCAGTTGTTCGAAAGCCTTTTCATAATTCGATGCAGACGGTGGAAAACTATCAATTTATGTTTTCGCTACTCTACCTGGCTCCATATATTGCAGCAGATTTTTAAATTCATATTCCTCTTCAAGTTTATCATCTTCGTGGATCTTTCGAAATTGACCTCACCAAACTTCTTTACCGCTTCATACTCCATTTCCATTTCTTTATCATCATCATTTTCTTGTGTCATCATACGAATCTTTTCATCAAAGACGAATAATATGGACCCTTCATCTTCAATTTTTGATAAACGGGCTACAATCATGTCTTTTTCCATTGGCTTTCAATTCCATATCTGGCTCGTTGCATGACTTGCTGAAAATTTTTCACAACGTATCTCGTTCTTTCTTTAACTAAGCTAGTTACTCCATACTATGTTCTGTCACGGTTGCCATTAATATTAAAAATGGAGATTTTAAAGAAAGATGAGATCTTTCAATTGGAAAATTATAACTCTTGTTGACGTTTTGTATAAACAATTGGCATTATTACTTCAAAAGTGAACAACATTTTTTTTCGTAATCACACGTAATACAGTGTGTTCAATATGAATCAGCAACTCCGCTGCAACGCTGCTAAACTCCTCAACTCTCAACAATTGGATACTTGGACAAATACTCATTAGAATAACTAGTGGTTCCGCTGACGAATTAGTTTGTTGAGCCTGATCGAATAGCAACCTTAAATGGAACTTTTTGTTCTCATGCATCTTATCAAAATTGTATCCAATGAATAGGGGAATAATACCCTCTGACTTCAACTAATTTCCATGAATTAATTATATCTATTTGGGACATTTTCGGTATTTTGAAGTGTTTTCATCTTTCACAATATATCATCCCAGTTAATTCTGTGTTAAAGTAATTAATGAAACGTTGACTATAATGAATTTGTCTACACAAAGCTCTCGAGAATATACCACAAAAACAATTGTCGACGGGTGTATACATCCTGCGACAAAAGAAATTATGAAAGAATCATAAATTCTAATTTCACGCCAGACTTGTTCAGATTTTCATAGCAGTAGGTCGTGCATTGCTTAGAAAACTGCACAACAAAGAATCCAAATAATGCAGCAAAAACGGAACAGAAAAATGAGAGAAGAACTAACTAGCGAATAGTTTTAGTATTATGATATGTTACATCATGGAAACTAGCCGCTTTGTTATCTGAACAAATATGTCGGAATGTAATTGGGTCTGTCTGTTATTCTTTCGCACAAAAGATACCAATCCAGTTGAGCATTAATTCTGTATACTGCATGGCTTTGAACAATTTTCATACCGATGTTCAGTTTGTGTTATGGAATAATATAAAATTGACTTGTATTTCTGTTTATTGTCACCTCGTATTTTATCAGAAACCCAATACGAAATCTTGACTAACTCTGTTGAATGTTATTTGATTCACTGCTTCCTTAAGAGCCACCATCAGCGCGTCACACCGAACAGACTTATTTCTTCCTGACCCCCCCCCCCCCCCTAGCTAAGTTTTGTACTTTGTAGGCATACTTATCAAGAAAGGGGGTAAAGATAATGAACTCGTTGAACATTGGCAAAACAGCGCCTGTCTGTTCTCGATAACAGCGCCAATCAGGTACACATTTCCTGATCGTAGAATAGATTTTTAGCAAAAATTATCGATATCATGAAAGACATATTTTGAATATAGGCTCCGTGGTCCTATGAGAATTTTTCAAATTCATCATGTTATTTCAACTTTTTTTCATTACCAAAAATCACTGATGTTCCCTGATGATGTTCACTGATGTTCTCGAATTTACACAAAAACTTTGAGTCATATGCTAGAGAAAAAAGTGTTCCTAAATCAAAGGTTTACCAAGGTAGTCTCTTCCAAAGTATGCTAGTTTTAGAACTCTTATCTACTCTTGATATTCTACAAACCTTCATTTCTAAAAACCAAAAGATCATGGTGTATTTAAATGTTTATCGAGGCAGATTTTAGCTAGGATCTCAGAGAGGATCCCGCACATCTTATATGGCAAAATGGCTCTCCGTCAAATTTCTTGAAAACAGTCTGATAAAATGTTTCGATGGGCGCAACACGATCCTATGACTAGTGTTCGAGATACAGGGTGTTGAATATGAAAAAGTTATGATTTAGTTCTAATTTATCTTTTGTGGTATTATCATCACATCCTTGTATGACAAATTCACGAGAAATTTATTTCCAAATATTTTCGTAGTACAGGGCGATTTCACTTGATAATAATGCTATTCTAAATTTCCAAAATACTCTTTTATAGTGTCTTTGGTAATATTAGCCCTGCATCTTTTAATGTTTTGAGCTAATCGTTCGTTTAATATGTTATGTCTTTTAAAACAATTATAGAACCATTGAACTCCAGGTAAATTTCTTTAAAAGTTTTAATTTTCTTTCCTTTTCTATCAAGGTAATTTTTTACTAAGCATCTTATATCTCTGCGAGTCAATGAAAAGCGCCACTCACCAAATTTTATTATGCCTTCTACTAACAACCTTTCCTCTTCTGCCGAAAATACAGTTTGGCCGCCATGTTTTCCATCTTTTTTATAATATTCTGATGCTTGTCTCAAACTTTTCTTGCCTTATTTCACATCGTCTAGTGCTCTCTGTAAATTTGTTTCATCATAATTCATGAAACTAAGGCCTATCTTCTTTTTGTAATTCCTCACCATGATGTCCGCCTTTACCCCACCTGTGGACAATATTTTATATTATAATCATTTTTAAAAAAACGAAAGGTGGTATTATTATCATTTTATCGCCAAATATTATCAATAAATTAGTTAACATTTTAGTGGTAAAACAAATGTTGTATACGTAAACCTTACCTGTAGGCAATAGTTTGTTTTCAGTAGTTAAAAAAAACAACACAAAACGCAATACGAAATAAAAGCCGATTTGCACGCGACCAGAGGAAATTACAGTCGCCACGACCATCCACCAATATGTTTTGATGTCTACTAACGTATCTAGACAAGTCCAGCGCGATTTGGCACACCGGCGAAATGTCCTTGAAAAAAATTATGGAAAAACGTCCTTCTGTCCGCCTTAGCCCCTACTCTACTGTCCGACTTCATCCCAGATTACGGTACTATAGATAAGGGAGTCCAAAAAGGTGATATTTTTTCATGGGAGAACTCGAAGTACTTTCATTCATATAAAATAAAATTTTTAACAGAAACACTAACAGTACAAAAAAACTCCATGAACAGAATTGACTCGGTATATGATTAATGTTGCTATGAAACGTTTTATGTTGATATTAATAAATAAGTTTGACTTTGTATTTTCTTCTTGTCAAAAAGAAATTTGATTCAAAAAGCCTTCCAGAAGCAGAATTCGTTTCATTTACGCTAAAAGTGAACTACAGTCCACCAATTCTATACATTTCTAACATTTTGGTCTGATCGAGCCGGACAGATCTGCTGTGAACGAGATGGCAAAATTGGAATCAAACATAAAAAAGGGGGCCATTCCTTTTATACATATCTTTTCATCTCAAATTCCCTCCTTTTTAGTTATTTTCTAAATGATATGAAGAAACCGTGTATGTGTGGTAAAAAAATTATGAGGGTAATGTTTCCCACACTTTGAAAATGTCCATGTGCAGAAATTGGAAAATAAATGTATAATCGAAGAAAAACCAAATTGTTCCAAGGCTAACCAGAAAGCTGACTTCAACAGAAATAATGTGCCTCACAAAACCTTTGCAGTTTTCGATACAATCTTTTCATTTTGTTAAGAGGGACGTTTCTTGATTGATTGTGAGGAATTTTTTAAATTAGATGTGAACAAATGAGTGGAACATTGCAAAGATTCCAAGTTATGTCTACACTGTGTGAAAGCCAATCATATGAGTAGAGATTATTATTCGAGATCATGTGAAGAATGAAACATGAAGCATCATACAATATTATACTGCAACCCCGTTTTTGTTTTTATATATACAAAATTGTAAAAAATTTGAGGCATCATAGGCGTTTGCCATGCTATTCGGAGTGCGAGACAGAATGCAGTCGACCAGCACATATTATGGCGCGGGTGCCATTCTGCGACTTGAATAATCAACTAAACCACTGGACATTGTTAACCCCTTCCCTACCAACATCTTAGCGGCGTGCTGGAATATTGGTTGAACCTGTTGTGAATGTAGATTGTCAAATGTAATATTGGGTAAATATTGGTTGAATAATTTCTACCAATATCGATAATACAATATTGTCTACAGATTGTTTTCATCATCTAAAATAAATAGTACTATCCCAATATTCCAATCGTATATTGTATATTGTATTTCCAAGATTGGTTCAATGATATTTACCAATATCGATAAAATGATATTGTCTTCATATTGTTTCCAACATCTAGAATAAGATGAATTTTAAATATTCGCCGAATATTCAAATAACCGTATCAAAATTATGTTGTGATCAAACCTGGAAAAACATCCGCTAGATGGCTCTACATATAGAATGCCTTCTAACACCTAGGAGTATATATTAAATATTTCAAATAAATTGTTTTCAATGCGACAAAGACAGAGACAAATACAGACGACTGGTGAACCAGGTAGACGACAGCCTGAAGAAGTACGACGGAAGCGAGACCTTCGGCGACGCCAACGTCTACTTCAACAGGCCTAAATCACGATAATCATGCTTCTATGTTTCAGATTACAAGAAGAACCGACCAAGTAGTAAACCTCATTAAATTTACTTCACAGCACTTTGGCCCTCAGCTAAGTGTTTTTTCAGGCCTTCAGCCAGTTTCAGGGGGGCATCATGCACATTAAGTAAATTCATTGTTAAATCAAAATTCAACTCATGTCAGATATAAGAGAGTTTCAGGCCGAGAATTGGCCGAGCACTCCATATCAAACGATCAGATTTTAGTCTGCTGATCGCCAATCATCTGGATGAGGAACCGCTTTAACGAGCAGGGGTGGTGGATAGGGGGTGAGCTTTCGAGTACGTACGAGTGCTTGGGCGTTCATCCTTACGGGCCACAACCTTAGGGGGTGCATGGTGAATTTTCAAGGTATCTTACTCAGTGGTTATGACGACCGAAAAGCATACTCTAGTGTCACCTTGATCAATTAAAAGACATTTAATAATTCACCAAGACAAATTCACCCACCAATATATCCAAATGATATTGTACCAATATCGATTAATGTTTTGAGGCCATTATTGATTCAAGAATATTTCACCAATACTATTTTTGAACAATATTTGACCAATATCGTAAAGTGTTCAAATTTTACTTCTAGACAATATAACGTTTGAATATTTTGCAATATCCTTAGAATATTGTCCCAGCGATATTGTACATGCAAATATCGCTGAATAATGTGAGGCCAATATTACTTCGAGAATATTTCGCCAATATCATTTAAGTAACATTGGACCAATTTCGCCGAATGTTCACATTTTTTTTCTCGCCAATATAGTATTCCATATATTTTGCCAATATGTTCATAATATTGTACCAATATTCTACCAATATAGGTGTGCTACTTGGGTCGATTTGGGCGTAAGGGTCGTAGGATCTTAGGTCGCTTGACTTTTTTTATAGGATGTAATGAAAGAAAGGGTTTACAGTACTCCAGTGCCTACTAAAGAAGAACTGCGACGGTAAATTGTGCGGCGTATTGAAGAATGCGGATCCCCATGAAATCGAGAAAGCAACCACTTCGCGTAAATGAGTGCATTTTAAAATGTTCAGAATGGAATAGACATTTCCACCATTTATTTTGGAAAATGTGATATTTTGTAAACAATTTTGTTATTCTCATTCTTCCTAATTCTGTTCTTCCACTTGTCATAGCCCAGTAAATTTAGCTTATCACCTACAACTGCGAGATGAAAAGCTGATTTTTGGTACAATTGTTCTCAGGAAACTGGCAATTATTGATATCATTTTGTGATCTCACAATTCCTTCCGTTCCTTGGTGTTAATTCAGAAAACATTCGGTTGCATCTTCTGCAAGTTCTGACAATGATTTGATCACATTCTCCGTTTATAATGAATGACTTCATAAGAACTTCATATGAATGATTAATATTTGCATTAATTTTTAGAGATTTATAGAAACACCGTCAGCGTCACCGACTTTTTGACAGAAGCGGCAACGTCGCAATGCTGAAAATATTTCAGATCGATAGAACAAGTAAGAATTGAAATTTTCTGAAAAATTCTGCTTGGCGTTTTCCATAAACGTCTAACCTATCATCAACCGTGAGTTACGTTGTATACTGTTGGACGGCAATTATATGAATCCTCATGTTGTTGATGAATAAACATAATTGAAAAAAAAATCAAATTTGGTACTTTTGTAACCCAGTTTAAGGGATTCGAGTGATCATGTTATTGAAATTTATCAACTCATATAGACTTTGTCTTATCATGCTGTAATACTCTTTTGTGATATATTATTTTCTAATCGAAAGGAGGAAGTCATGAGCTATGATACCGTGGACGGGATGAGTACATTTTTGAAGAAAATTAAATTCGAATTAGAGCACAAAAAACGAATCGATGCATTACACCGTATCAGCATAAACCAAATATTTGACACCCTGTAGCTCGAAAACTGATCATAGATATAAATGTTAGAATTGGGCTATATAATGAGGATGGCAGAATCTTCAACATGTCAAAATTTCCGAAAAATAGTTGATTTTGATTTAAACAAATATAGACTCTGTTCCAAACAACGAATTGAAGCATTTTGAACAATTTATATGAAAACAAAACAATGAGTTACCTGAAATTTCGAAAGAATGGCAACTTTGAATCAACCAAGGACCTATTAAAACTTCAGATTTATTTGAATATAACAAGAATTGTTAAAATCAAATAAATACTTTTCTCTGTGTAGCCGAAAACCATTTTATATAGAAAATGTGCGGACTTCTGTATCGTTGCAAATATAAAATTCGAAACTCAATCTGACCAAGGACCACATCACGAAATACTACTAATAGTAATTCTCGAAATGTGCCTTCTCTTTGACGGAGAAAATGAAAAATCAATAGTACGTGTTCCCTTTCGCTCTATAAAGCAATGAAAATGAACTATTTGGGAGACCATAAAAGACTTAAATCTAGAAAAACCTGCAACACAAGGCGAGATAAGGGCAATTCAATCAAGGGCACAGTGCCAAGACAGAAGGGTTAATCTACTGATGGGCGACCTAAGTGAACGAAAGAGACAAGGATATTATGCCCTAATGATTTGTTGAGAGGGTCTTCAATCTTCTACGGTCCCTTCAGTTCCTTCCGCAGAGGTATTGTGCCTTCAAAATTATGTATGAGAACGGAGCATCTATTTGATACTGTTATATTACCCTCTGTTAGCTAACTACGTCATTTATTAAGATTTAATCTTCGCAGTATTACTTCTTGCTGGAAACTATGTAGGGTGACAAATTTATGTTCATGCCGAGTATTGCTTGCGAAATGAAAGGTCATGTACCAGGTGTTCAGTTGAAAAGTTCAAGCCCATTATTTTACTCAATACAAAGTACAAACTTCGAAGCGTATATATTCATTGGTCTATTGACATTTTGTGTTAAAGTAACACAAAGAACTCAGAAAACTCCATAACTTTATGATTTTATTCACCCAAAATCACGCCACTCGTTCACATGGATTCGTTAAATCACGTAGCACAGCAACAAATGTGTTTACTCTTACTCAGTTTGTATCCAATGCTCTTGATTGTAGAAATCAAGTTGATACACTGATACACTGATTTCAGCAAGGCATTTGACCGTGTATCACATAAAGAATTGCTGAAAAAATTATCTGGTTTTGTAATATCGTACAAAATACAGTTCCTTAGTTTAAATGGATAAAAGTTAACTTTTAAATTTGTTTTGAAATCTACGTATTGATTTGAAAAAAATTCATGGTCCTCGGAGCCAGGTAGCCGAGTAGTTAAAGGGCCGATGTTTCATTCACTTTGGCTGCAAGTCGAAAGTTCAAACCCTAGCGACTGCAGATATTTTTCTGATGGCCTGAGAAAGTACTAAGAATCGCACTTTGAAAGATAATACCTCGTTAATTCTTGGCTCGCACAAGTTTTGACTTCTGAGGGCTGCCGTTCGTAACGGGTCGACAGCTGGTTAACGGAAAAACAACATAACAAGTACTATGGTGATTTTTGGTCGTTTTCGAGGGGTAACAAACTTCCTTGTTTTAAATAAGTAACAGTGTAATTCGGTATTTTTTTGAAATCTACTAATCAATTTGAATAAATCTATTCGCACTATTTACCTCTTGTTGTTCATCCTCAACATGAGTTTATATCTCTCTGGCATCAACTTACGATCTTTGAGATGAACTATGGTATACAGTTGTGGATCCCGAATTCCATTTTGATAGCATGCTACCCTCAATTACCGATGTTTCATCACAACTTTTCCCCCGAGGTATGAAGTTTGGGGTCATTCATGTAAAACAAATGGTTACCGGTTGATGGGGGTGTCACAGTTGTATGCACTGGTTCTAATAGTGATTTTTACTAAAATTTTCACTTCCTCTAACTGCTGTATTTGGCAATTGCTTGTGTATCATGATCCATTCGAACTCTGTATGAAGTGAGTTATGGTCTGTTCTTCAGATAAGAAAGAAATAGGGTCGCGAATACCTGATTGAATCAACCGGAATATCCATTTTGTTTCACTGCTCATTTTCCTGATGTGAAGTGAGTATACTTTGATGTATTCAATGCGGTAGGGCCTACCAGGTATTCAACTTGTAATTTTCTGTTATACAGTTCCGATGGAGGTATGTTTTCCATACTGTCATGAAGAGTGTCATTGGTGTAGCACCTACTCAGAATTTTCAATGAAAATGCTTGTTCAAAACAATTTTTATCATATCGTCTTTTTTTAGCTTGTTCATCTCGGAGTTACATTGATATTGGAATTGGCGTTCCGTGAGAAAGAAAGCAGATAAAAATTGCAGTTGGGATTAATCTCTCATCAACGGAGAGAGATTAACCCTTTCTGAATATAAACGCAAGAACTAACAGCATATAAATATCAACAAGTTTACAATGATATTACATATTAACAGAACTCTCCTTTACTACGACGTGAAAGTTTTTCACTCTCTCCTATTTTCAGCCCTTTCACCCGTTTTTTCCGTTTCCCCTTTTCCCCTCCTTCCCCAATTTCTCATACTCCACCACATTTTCTCACTATCGCTCTTCCCTTCTCCTTCCCCTCATAATTATTATTATTATTTATCCCACTTTATCTCCTCTGCCTCTTTCTCCTTTCCTATTATTCCTCCTTTTCACCTATTTCTCCATTTTTATCACATTTTTTCACTTTTCCTCATCTTCCCATTTCCCTCCATTCCATCGGTTTTCGCTTTCACCCATTTCCTCTCTCTCTTTCTTCCCTTTTTCCATCCCTATTTTCCTCCCTTTCCCTCCCTGAACTCTTATTTTCCCTTTTTCTTCTTTTTCGTATATTCTCCTTCTTTTTGACCTTTTTCAAAGTGCAATTTGATTAACAAGCTAACCACGCTTACGATACATGTCTGATCGATACATCGAGACTTTCATTTGGAAATTTTTCTTATTAATATTGTTAATATGGTATGAATATGGAAAAAACTGGCTAATATTCTATTTGGATCGAGTCACCAAATAGTAAATGCACATGTGGGAAAAATTCAACAGCAGTCTAGTGTAACCAGAGCTGATTTTTGACTAAAGTGAGTTTCATCACAACTGATTCGACCGAGCGGAGTCGTTGAAACATAATAATAATTTAGAACATTGGGATCTCATTTGCTAGAAATTAGGAATCATACCTCATATAATTCAAGATTTCCAACTCACCTTAATTTTTCATCAGATGAACTCGCCTTTCTATACTCGATGCTCCTTTTTTGTTCTTTCTCCTCTCATGCTGGATTGAGAACTCGTTGCGAAACTTACTCAAATACTCAAAGACTTCTCTCTGTTCAACTCAATTGATTGAAATGGTTTCTCCAAACTCAAAAAGGATTTGTATACCGGAATGTGAGCTTTTGGGAATATGAAACCAGAATGGATAATACTTATATATCTATTGAACAAAATAATGAGGAAAAACAACCAAAAATGTTAGGGGCTTTCATTAATTTCATTTGTAGAGCAACTTCTAATTATTTTGACTATGATTATTTCTCAATCTGAAAATAGATGAATGAGATGAAATAATTCACTAATAAATAAATAAGGTAAAACACAAACGACTCAATATAATTCAAACGCAATCAATAAACTGAAAGTTGATTAAAATAATCATCTTTTTAGAGAGGACTGGAGAAGATCGATTTTATATTTAAAGAATGGACATTAACGATATTGTCGTGAATGACAGGAATTTGAATTTTTTTAGTGCATTGATCTGTTATTTATTAATTCGAATATGATCCCAGGTCATTATCATTTGTTTATTATTTTCACGCAATTTAGATTTGCGAGGTTGATTATATGACCGTGACTGTCGATCGAGGGTCAGACCACAAGAAAATATAAACATTTCTATCATTTCATATATAAATACAAGATTATTGGAATGATAGGAGATAGTAATAGACTCCTATAGACGAGATAGCCCTAGTACTCAGTTAGCCTTTTAGGCTAGGCCCTTTTGGCCTTAACTGAAGTCGTCCATAAAAAGACAAAGGACTTAGTATTGGTTTAGGAAAGGTAAGAGTTGTTTTGAGTGTCTTATTTTATATTATTGAGTATACCCTATTTCAAATGTGTGTTTCGCAGTTGTTATAAAATAAATGTTCATATTCTTTGTTTACCCTCGAATTTCAATAGATACCAGCTGTAGTTATATCCCAAATCGCATTTCGTAAAAGGGAAAAAAACCCTTATACGACTCAGGATGCAACCCAAGCAGCCCTAATCGCGAAATATGGTGGATGCGCCTTGCTCGTCCTAGGGAGGTTAATTCTTCATAATTTATTACCCCAACCATAGTCCAAGGACTATGTTGGATGTGCCTTGCTCGTCCTGGAGGTTGATTCTTCATAATTATTCCTATTCAGAATTGTTCACAATACGTTCCACGGTATCTTCGTCTTCGCCAGGAAAATTTGAATATGATCATAGAAATGGGTGAATCTTGAGTGATATAATTCTTTTTTTGTTCATTATATGTAGCAAACATTTTTTTCTATAGTGTATTACTGATATTATGCCCGAATTGAGAGTTGAGTTGAACAGAGTTGACAATTATGATCATTTAGGCAAAATAATAAAATAACTGCGGCACATGTTGACTTCAACGATTGAAATGAAAGACTTTAATTTTCGAGATTCTGTTCAATATCAAAGTCGACCTGCTTCACCCTCTCTGAGAACTTTTGGGTGGCCTTTAAAAAAATATAAAAATCTGAGCCTCTTACAAGAGAATAAACCTGTGGAGACTATTCAAATGTTTGTTCCTCTATTATTCGGTAATGTCCCATTTGGAAATATTCGTACATACGGAAACGCTCAAAAACGATCAAATATTCTAGTTTATTTCAAAAAGATCTGTCAAAACAAATAGTTGAGGCGCGTCTGTAATCTCGTGGTAGTTTCACTGATGAATTTATGAGCCTTTTTTTTTCATATTCGTTTATAATTCTGGACGAATGGTTTTCATGATGATTCATCGAGAAGTTTGGCAGAGTGTTTTGTTTTCAAAATGGCGGAAGTTGAAAATCAAGAAATGCCTAGTTTCTTGAATGAATGAATGAATGAACTTCAGATTTCAAAAACTCTTTTTGAAGCTGATATTTAGTTGAAAGCAGTGTCATTATTGATTTCCTGATATAAAAGTTCATTATCAAAACTCAATAGTAAATAAATTCTGAAACATCATTTATGAATTCCTGATGAAGATAATAGAGAGAAAATAGTAATTTACGCAACAAGTCCGAAAAATACTGTTTTTTTTTGGAAGAGTAGATCAAATTCTAGGACGAGCATTAGCAAGTCCTGGAAGTCTGCGAGTCCATAAAAACCATTTTCGGTCGTGTTGTGTACACTATTTTTTCGGCAACCATGTAGAATAATAAATCAATGAGACGCATTCAGTCTAAGAGACGAAGAGAGGTCGACCTGGGTTAACCAGATGAAACATAGTTTTTATGAAGTTACATGAATAGACGATTACGCCTAAAATGGATTGCCTATCAAGAGGTGGTCATGACTATATACAGTGAGTTTCAAAATTTTGCACTATATGGAAACTTTTTTATTATCGATTTGTCAGAAAATTTTATTCTTAATAAAAATTGGTGCATTACGAATTACTTGTATTTGACTTATTGAAATTCAGAATTTTAAAACGGTGTACAGGAGGGAACAAAAAATAGAATTTTGATCAAAAGTAATGTACACTGGGTGTGATTCCAAATTTGAGTATTTTGAACATTTTAGTTCTTATTTTTGTTAGATATTGAAATTCGAACAGAAGATGGGTACCAACAGAAACATTTTAATTCTTATGTATATTAATATTTATATGAAAATTCGAGCACTCCCCGGCCTGGTCTGGGAAGTACGTAATTCCCGGACTAGGCCGGGAAAAAGTGTCTAAAAAATATATTTATATTCTTCTACATAGAATAAGCTGAAATTTCAACTACTGACCCAAAGCGTCAGTAGAGGGTGCCTACGAGTTTTCGCTTCCTCGCAAAAAAAACAAGTATTTTGTCTAAATGTAAGACGTTCATTCGTGATCTTGTGGTAGGGGGCTCATTTCTACTTGAAGAAGGTCCACCAATGGAAGCTTTCCTTTACACATCCTGTATCTTCTAAATACGACCTCTGTCTGTATTGTTTTTGTAACAGGAGAGATGCCACTTTGCTCTATCTTGATATTTACCAAGAGTAGGATTTTCCAAGTGTTCTATAATGTTTGTATAATCCTTGTCTTCATATTGGTATGCCATATTTTCAGTGCATTCAGCAATATCTGCATACTCTTACTTTGTTCAACTAATGGTTCTTTTTTCAAAGTTTGGCATAATATACATAACTTTAGGTCTATATTTCCAATGCAAATGAGTTTTGATCTATTAGAACAACTATAACTCAGCCTGTGATAGAAATACAAATCTAGTTCATAGGAGCAGGAAAATAACAGGATAAAATGTTGAACCACTTCAAAAATCTCTATCGTACGCAAATAGAATTGATCTTTTGAAACTGAATGAATTTACCTGGTAACTATCTGCAACTTTTTCCCAAATATATCTTGAGAAACGTGATAAAATAATTATTAAAACAAAAGACATTTACACCCTTCAATATTTTATCAAATATTGAGACAAATCTGATCAATGTTTTCATATCGAGACAAGTTGGAACGGGTCCATTGAGATTCATATTAACATATATGGAAAAAAAGTTGAACAATCAAAAACTTTCACATTACCTTTCTTGAAGATCTGAAAATATACATGAAGTACAATGAGTTTTTTTTTTAATTCAAATATGTTTATAAATGGAAGAGATATTACTGATTATTATTTTCAGCGCCTGCTATTTCAATTACGTCACCAAACTCTTATGCCACACTTCCGAGGGTATCACCTTGAATATTATTCATTCATTGGATGAAAATGTCCAAAAAAATTATATCTCATAATATCTTCATGAATACTGCCACGGAGACCCGTTTACGTACGAGACGCTCTTCAACTAAAATGTATTTCTGAAAATATTTGCTACAATAACATTTAAATGGTTGGGCACCCGATAAACACAGTTTTACAACCAGAGAGGATATTTCAACATTGAGTTCGGTTTCGAATTATTATTTCTGGTCCTGAAATGCCTCCGTACGTTTGGTTACACTAGGTACCGTAAAAAGTTCGTTTCTTTCTCCTTGACAGTTTCATTTCGTGTAGCCACCGCGTAAAAGACACTGTATCATTTCAATTAAAAAGTTCTTCATTTTCAGTTTTCATTCATTTCCAAGCATCACATATCATTAATAATATTGCAGTAATAGAAGTGAAAAATGAACAAATTAAACGAAAAAAGATCATAACTTGAGCGGACATTCAACATTAATGAACAATCCGGAGTGAAAAACGAGTATTCGATCCGTTCCGATAGCGGTATGTTGTCCATATTGTCATGGAAAGTGTCATTGTTGTAGCACTTACACAGAATTTTTAATAAAATAGTTGGGATTCATCTTATCAACGGAGAGAGATTAACGCTTTCTGAATGTATACACAAGAAGTAACAGCATAGGAGATTTCAACAAATTATGAATGAAAATATACATCAACAGTTTTCCACTCTCCCCCATTTTCAACCCCCGTTGCTATTTCCCCCGGCCCCCTTTTCCACATTTTTTCAAACTTCAACCCATTCTCTTACATCGCTCTTTCCTCCTGCCCTATTTTTCCTTTCAACCATACACCCTTGATCACCATATCCACTTCCTCTTCCGCCTATTCCGCTCCGCTTTTTTCATTTTTCTAAATTTTCCCCATGTACCATTTTCAAGTTTCGTCTATTCTCCTTCTTTACCCATTCTCTTTTTCTCCTCCATCTTTTTCCCAATTTTCACCCTCTGCCTCTTTCCCTTCTTCCCATATTGCCCCTTTCCAACTATATCCATTTTTTTCCTATTTTGCCTCTTTTCCTCATTTCCCGCATTCCCTCTATTCCATCGGTTTCCTCTTCCACCCTTTTCCACTCCCTTCTTACCCTTTTTAACCTCTTTCCTTCCTTTTCACTCCTCCCTCGTCTCATGGAAAAAACTGACTGTTATTCCATTTGGATTGAATCACCAAATAGTAAACGCACATGTGAAAGAAAAATCAACTGCACTCTAGTGTAACAAAAGCTGATTTTTGACTGAATGGAGTTATATCTCAATTGATTCGACCGAGCGGAGTCGTTTACACATAATAATAATTGGTAACATTGGGCTCCCATTTTCTAGGAACTAGGAATCATACCTCACAGATTTTCAACTAACCTTATTATTTCTTCGGATAATCTCGCCTTTCTATACTCGATGCTCCTTTTTTTGTTCTTTCTCCTGTCATGCTGGATTGGAAACTCGTTGCGGAACTTACTTAAGGCTTACTTACTCTGTTCAACTCTTTCAATTGAAATAGCTTCTCTGAACTCAAAAGGATTTGTAAACGAGAATGTGAGCTTTTGTGAATAATAAACTAGAATTACACTTATTATTGTATCTATCGAAGAAAACAATAAGGAATAACAACCATAATTGTTAGGGGCTTTCATTGATTTAATTTAGGGCAACTCCTAATTTTGACATTAATATTACTTAATCTGGAAAATGAGATGAATTAATTTACTAATAAATGAACAAGGTAAAGCACAAAAAACTCAATATAATTCAAACACTATGAATACACTGAAAGTTGATTAGAAGAATTATCGTTTCAGAGAGAGGTGGAGAAGATCGACTTTATCTTTAATGAATGGAAATTATTGATATTACCCATTTTGAAAGTTGAGTTGAACAAGGTTGAGTTATGACGATTATATTGATTTAAGCAAAATAATAAAATAACTGCATCACACATGTAGACTTGAACGAATGAAACGAAAGACTAATTCTCGAAATTCTGTTCAATTTCAAAGTTGACCTGCTTCACCCTCTTTGAGAACTTTTGGGTGGTCTATAAAATCGTGAAAATTTGAGACTCTCACGAGAGAGTAAACATGTGGAGACTATTCAAGTGTTTGTTCCTCTATTATTCAGGAATGTCCCATTTGGAATTATTCATACATACGGAAACGCTTAAAAATATCTAATTTTCTAGTTTATTTCAAAAGGATCTGTAGAAAAAAATGTATTTCTGGAAACATTTGCAAGAATAACATAAAAATGGTCAGACACCCGATAGTTAAACACAGTTTTAAAATCTGAGGGGTATAATTCTAACACAATCAATACACTAAAAGTTGATTAGAAGACTCAACTTTAGAGAGACGTGGAGAAGATCGATTTTATTTTTGAAGAATGGAAATTATTATTACTACCTATGTTGAAAGTTGGGTTAACGGAGTTGAATTATGACAATTATAATAATTAAAGCAAAATAATACAATAACTGCGCCACACATATTGACTTGAACGAATGAAACGAAAGACTAACTAATTTTCTAAATTCTGTTCAATTTCATAGTTGACCTGATGCTTGACCCTCTTTGGGAACTTTTGAGTAGCCTATAAAAATGTGAAAATTTGGGACTCTAACAGGAGAGTAAACATGTGGAGACTATTCAAATGTTTGTTTCTCTATTATTCTGAAATGTCCCATTTGGAAATATTCGTACATACGTTAACGCTTTGAAATAATTCAATATTCTAGTTCATTTCAAATGGATCTATCGTAACAAATGTATTTCTGAAAATATTTTCTAAAATTCCATCAAAATGGTCGGGCATCCGATAGTTAAACACAGGTCTATGACCTGAGATGATATTTCAACTTTGAGTTTTGTTTCATTTAAATTAATATGAAGGAAGTAGTCCATACTCAAAGTGGAGTTGCAATGTAATAAAGTTAGGTAAAACTCGAAGTTGTCTCCACAATATATATTTCACCCCAAGGGCAAGGGGGAACGCAGCTTTGGCAAGCAACTTGTCAAAGTGTCTGCATTACAAGAAAGTCAAAATCATGTTTTCGATTTCAGTTCCACCCCTGTATTACTTCAACTGAAGATGAGCATTACTATGCTCGAAAACATGTTTTTGACTTTCTTGTAACGCAGACACTTTGACAAGTTGCTTGCCAAAGCTGCGTTCCCCCTTGCCTTTGGGGTGAAATATACATATATTGTACGAGTTTTACTTAACTTTATTATTTAAATTATAATTTCCGGTCCTGAGATGCCTCCATAAGGCTGGTTACACTAGGTACCGTAAAAAGTACTTGTCTTTCTCCTAAAATATTTCATTTCGTGTAGCCACCGCGTGAAAGACACTGTATTATTTCAATTTAAAAGTTCTCCATTTTCAGTTTTTAATCATTTCCAAGCATCGCATATCATTAATTTGAATTTGCTGATGAGGCCCTGGTTTTCAGGATGATTTGCATTCTTTATTATTATGCAAAACTCCTCGAAGTTCCCGAAGAAGTTCACGTGTGTTTTCATTATTCAGATCTCCGACATCATTAATTTTCGAGCGTTGCATCCGCAAAGAGATTGTGCGAAGGTACAAGAAATAATTCAGTGGTAGAAGTGAAAAATGAACTTAACTACAACGAAAAAAGGTCATAACTTAAGCGAACATTCAACATTGATAAACCGTCTTGGAGTGAATTACGAGTTTTTAATATTCGTGCCAATATTGCTGGAGGACGTAGCGAGCATACTTGCCAAAAAAACATCTTTAGATTTATTTCAGTATCATGCAAGCATTCTAGAGTGTTTTATGAGAGGGCAAATATTTACTCTGTTTTAATTTAAAATTTAGTATCGGTAAAGCTTGTAATTTGTTCGCAGTATTTTCAGAACAAAATATGGAAGCAATGTTTGAATCTTTCAATCTAGAGACAGCACAAATTTATTAGAATGTGTATGCAAAAAATAATCTAGTGAAATATCAGGAAAACTTTGATAGTATTCTTATCTAACTGATTAATGAGGTTTAATTAGAAATTGCAGCTTGACTATATAGATAGATACATACGATAAAGGACCCCGTACGTTTTGTAGATCTTGACATTTTCATTATGTGGTCCGATTAAATGATCGATCGTATTACAAGTTTTCGAGCTACAGGGTGCCAAAAATTCGATTTATGTTACTTTGGGTATTATGCTTCGATTTGATTTTTATACTCTAATTTGAAATTGAATTCTCTCATAAATAAATTCTTCTATTTCAAGTTGTAGCTCATGAGTTCCTCTCTCTAAATAAAAATAATACCCCACAAGGGGTATTGCATTACAGCATGGTAAGACAATCACCATAGAAATAGATGAATATCAATACTATAATACTCTCAATACTCTCGAAGACTTCCGATGGTTGCGCGTAGGGGTGCAATCGGTTGACGGAAATAACAAAAAAAAAATCAAAAACAAACAAAAATACTATAATCGTTTTGATATTCACTCAATCCGTTAAAACTAGGAAACAAACTTCTAGAATTCGCCAATTTTTTAAAAAAAGTACGTTTTTATCGACCATATGAGGATTCATATGATTAATGATTCAACAGTATATAGTTTTCCATGTACAGCATGACAATTTGAATGCTTAGAAATATTATGTCTCATGAACAAAATTATATAATTATTACGAACTGTCCATAACTGTAACTATGATATGAGAGCTGTATTGAAATTACTCACGGAATGATCCTCTCCCCATTATCTCCTTTACTTCCAGCCACCCCCATCACCCCCCTGATTTATAGCCACCGCATTCAAATAATTTCAATAGAAATCTCTACTTGTGATAACTTATAGGATGACAGGTGAAAAATACTCTCCCCTATCACTCTTCATCAAACAAGTCATTAAATATAATTTTTTTGAACACATCTGCATATGGGAATGAAACTAAAAAACTCATCATGAATAATTTATTTACTTGAATAGGTATTTTACAAAATCTGCAAAACACTGTGGGTTTCAAATTCTTCATACAATTGTTAGCATCTTCAGTTGAAGAAACCTCCCTAATAAACATACATCTGCGAAAGATACCGATAGACGTATATACCCCCCACCACCCCTGTTAACTTTTGAAAGGTTCGACGTACAATATCGTTCTGAATGGTACTACCTATACTACTTTTTGAAATGAATCACATAGCGAATACCAGTGGGGGTCGTGGAGGGGCATATCAATTTAAAATTTCCAAATTGAATCGGGGGTCAAATTAAAAATTGTAGTAAAGAGAATTTAATTATCTTTCCAACTATACCCATTTTTTTAGTTTTTGTTGATACGTATTTTCACAATATCGATCTCTTCCCCTTTCAAAATGTTCAAGTTGACGTTCCCCCAGCGCCATCTGTCAAAGAATTGCAGTGTACTTCCTCTGGAAAAGTAGTATCGGTAATATTACTACTCAAAATGTTTTTGTTCAATTGCTCCACATTGAACAGTTCAATTTTATCGAGATAGAGATCCGCAGTTATACTTGATATTTCTAGAGCATATGGTAAGGAAAATATTAACGAAATGTAGATGGTTGAAAAGAAAATTTAATTCTCTTTTCAACAATGTTTCACTTGAACCCCCTGCCATTTGAGATTTTTAACTCGATGTTCCCTCCCCCCACTCCCCCGCCCCTCTATCAAGCAATTATAATGTTTTTTCATTTCAAAAAGTAGTTTCGGTGATAACGTTCAAAAGTTAATTGGGGATGGGGGTGGAGGCAAAAAAGGCCTTCCTATGCAATGTAAAATGCTTAGTTTTGTATGTTTTGAATATTTATTTTTCAATGCTATTTCAAGTACCTAGGTGTCTCTGAAAATTCTGAAAATATTGGCATGCGGGTGGCTGTAAATCAGTGGGGTGATATGGGAGGCAAGAAATAAGGGGAGTGATGGGGAGGATTATTCCAAAAGTCATTTCATTTTAACTTCCATATCCTTGTACCAGTTATGGAAAATTATATATCTATTCTATGAACATTGTCTTGCCATGCTCTAATGCAACACCCTTTGTGAAATATCATTTATTATTCCGATGAAGGAACTCATGAGCTACAACTTAGATGTGATGAGTTGATTCCTAGGAAATTTCAATTTCAAATTAGAGCACAAAAATCAAATCGATGCATGATGCATAAAATTGCAAAAATCTAATTTTTGACACCCTGTATCTCGAAAACTGGTGATAGGATCGATCTGTAAATTGAACTACGTAATGAGGATGCCAGGGTCTACAGCATATCAGAATTTGAGCAAAATTAGCAGAAAGCCATTTTACGTAGTAAATGTGCGGGGTACTTTATTCAAAGAATTGTAAATTATAGTTACATGTATATCAACAATCAAATGAACATATAATACAATACAATAACATCAATAATGACATTACAACTTACAAGTGAAAGTAAAAAAGAGGCATATTTATACAAAACTACCTATCGATAGTCCGTAAATTCTCGAACAGTGCAAGGTTCTATCTCTAAAATGTAATTGAAAACAAGTTTTTTGAATTTTTTAAAACAGGATTCTTGCTATATCTCTTTCGGTAATAAGTTGAAAAATTTAAATCACGAATATGTAGGAGTTCTTTCTGTCTGTGCCAATCTATGTGCTGGAAAGTTTAATTTAGACTCCTCGTATCGATATGTTTTATTTCGAATTGATCGAATTTTTCCTTATTTTCGAACAGAAGCACCAGGTACTCATACACATATACACCAGATAGTATTGGTACATTAAATATTCTGAAATTTCCTATACAAGATTCATTATGCTTGAGGCCAAGTAGTATTCTAATGACTCTCTTCTGGATAATAAAAACTTTTTCAGCATCACTGCTTCCGCCCCAAAAGCAATCCGAGAACACATCACTGAGTATACGGTTGCGTAGTAAATAACTCCTAAGCTACCATTATCTGAATATTTGGCAGTGATTCTGAATGAGTTGAGATTTCACACATTTCTAAAATATGTGTTTCCCAATCTGAGTTTTGATCAATGTGGACCCTTAAGAATTTAGTGATCTCTGCTGAAATAACCTTTTTGCACTGGAGAGTAATATCTTCAGGAATACTAGTATTTTTTATTTTGGTTCTAAAGCAAATATTATTTGTTTTTTCTGTGTTCAAAATCAAATAATTTCTTGTTAACCACTCCTGTGCTTTGCTCAGTGTGATGTTCGTAATATCTAGTAGTTCGTTAATGGAAGAACCCAGTATTAATATATTTGTATCATCGGCGAAGTTAATAAGATGTGTTTTATGATCAACAATTTCAGATGCAAAATCATTAACGTAGAACACAAAAAGTGAGGGCCCTATCACACTGTCCGGCGGAAAGAGTTCACATATCAGAGTGGTGTTGTTCTTCATTTTCTTCTATTACTGTAGTTTGTTTCCTATTCGTCAAGTAAGAGTGTATTCAAGTAAGTGCCGGTCCTCTCATCCCTTACCTATCTGATTTTTACAGCAATATTTCAGGCTGTCAAAATAATCGGATGAGAACAAACGAACAGACGAACAAACGAACAAACAAACGAACAGACGAACAAACGAACAAATGAACAAACGAAGAAACGAACAAACGAGCAAACGAACAAACAAACAAACAAACAAACGAACAACCAAACTAACGAACTGACAAACAAAGGCGAACAAACGAACAGACTTAAGAATGCGAAAACGAACAAACAAAAGAACAGAAAAAAATCGAACAATCGAAGAAACAAACAAACTAACGAAAAAGCGAATGAACGAACAAAATGACATAAAAACTATCCAAACAACGATGAAAAAAGAACAAAGGAACAAGGAAAAAACGAACAAACGAATAAACGTACAAACAAATAAACGAACGGATGAACCAAAGAAAAAACGACAGACGAACAAATGAACAACCAACCGACTGACCGATCAACCGACCAACCAGACAACCAACCAGCCAGCCATATAGCATACAAATCAACCAACCAACCATCCAACAAACCAACCAGTCACTCAACCAATCAACTAACCAACCATCCAAGCAAACAACCAAAGAAACAACTAAACAATCAAACAAACAAAAAATCATACAACCAAACTATCAAACAAAGAAACAGGCAAGCGGACAATCAATCAATCAATCAATCGATCAAACTTTCATTGAATAAGTTTCCTTCCTCAGTAAATGTTAGAAAAAATCAAAAATTCTCTGCAAAATACTAACTAATTCAACAGGTCAAACGCTGTAAAATATATATAAATAAGTGAAGTGGTAGTCTTGACTAACTAGTTGAAGAAAAATACATGAATATATATAAAATAAAACGTATATGAATAAAATAAGTGGTGAACTGTACATTGCACAAACACACTAAAAACACATTGAAATTGAATATAATACAATAACACTGAACAAATATTAAATATGTACAAACGACATTGAAATATCATTGAAATAACTTAATCACAAGATTCTTGGTGAAACTCATCAACAGAGTAATATGCTCCTTGCAATAAAAACAGTTTAAGTTGAATACACCAATATTTGACGACGATGTCACGTCATTACTAAGCTTGTTATATAGCTTTACCCCATAGCACATGGGATGATTCTGCGATACGGGCAATCTACCACAAGGATGATGCAATTGATGAGGAATTCTGGTAAAGTGTTCAAGAATTCATTAATTTTTGGGTAAACCTAAAATATTATTTTTGATGTATAATGAAGTTTCGTAAATATGCAAACCAGGCATTGTTAGTATTTTATAATGTATGAATAATGGCATGTAATGATCTCTAAAAGATACACCTGCTATAATTCTCAATGCCTTCTTCTGTACAATGAATTCTTCGTGGGATTGGACAGATAGGCTCCATTGTTCTAGACCGTAAGCCATGACAGCCTGAATTAAACTATGGTATAGAAGTTTGAGAATATCAGAAGAAACTGTTTGTCTCAATTGTTGAAGTAAATATGTATTTTTACTAAGCTTCAGTTTAACACTGTCGATATGGTTATTCCAGGTTTGCTTATGGTCAATATTGACCCCCAAAAATTCATTACAATTCACTTGATGTATTGCCTTATTATTTATTTTAACCAAATAGCTTTCATCTATTGTACTATTTTTAGTAACAAAGTTGATCATCTGAGATTTTGCAGTATTTAGCAACAGGCCATTTAAAGAACACCACTAAGAAATTTGAGCTGTAATTTGTTGAGCTTTATTTGATACTCCGGACGTATTACCAGTAGATACTAAAATATTAGTATCATCAGCAAAAACCACAGTAATAGAGGATATCGTACAGAATTGAGGTAGATCATTAATGAAAATTAAGAATAAAAGTGGACAAGAGTTGGTGAAAACTTTGTAAAAGAGACATTGTTGATTTTGGAAATGTCGTCCCTTCTCATTTTCGCAATTTCAACAAACTAAAAATATTAATTCAAGAAGAAACATAAAAACTCAGCGCTACGTGGCGGCTTATTGGAATACAGTGGCACATCTGGAAACCCGGAAAAACCTACAGTACTTCATTATCTGAATAGCTAGAATCAACTTTAGAAACTGATTTTGCCATCCTTCGAACCATGAAGTTCTTTTCTTTTATAAAAAAACACGTGGTGTGTCTTCAGATGCGGTTCTTGTCACACAATCATCATCAAATTTCAAACAGTTTGTTCAGTCTTTGACCCACAACAACTTCAGTATCACGTTCAACCATGATTGTGAAATGCCTAAAACTCTCAACGGTACTCTGCTAGTGTGAGATGTTCATTTATCTTGAATCGTAGTATCAGCTTGGTGCTTTAGTTGAGGGCTGAAGTTATTATCAAAAAAGAGGATCTTTGACTTATCTGAGATTATCCTCTAATCATTTCTTGAAAATAAAATGTTTTGTCCCTCACATTCTAGGTAACATTTCATTTAATTTTTTATTACCACTCTACATAATCTAATTAATCTGTCGGATCCCGCGGCAACAGAAAATTAAAACCATTTCGTGAATAACGACCAAACAGCAATTTAGCTGGAGGTAGTGCAATGTGGCGTTGTTCGATTGTCGAACAAAAATTATACAAAGCCAAATATATGGGTTATAACGTCCTTGTTTTGATCCAGTGAGTTTTCAAATGCATTTTTCACATTCTTGGTCGCATTTTATGCTGCTTCGTTGGAAGAAGGGTGTATAGGCAAGTGTTCATTAACATAGAAACAGAAGAACCATTTGCAATATTTCAGGATTTCACTCAATAGAAAAATTATAGTTGCGTGAATCAGGTTTTGAACCGTATCAATCTATATCTCTGGAATATGTAAACAAATTTAAGTTCTGCTTGCATTCCAAGTAGAAAGTAAAGTAAATCAAAATTTGTGATAGAATAACATCATCTCTTGTGATAACGTAAAATTATGTTTAGAATTTGTCAAAATTTTAAATAAAATTTTCTCTGTTGTGTCTTGAATCGCATATGTAATACTTTATAGGACTTCAAGTTTAATATTGTATTTTTGTTTCACACTATACATTCGAATTCTCTTATTTAAGTAATATCCGTGCAAGAGGTTCCCACTTTTTTGGATAGTCAAATATTTGGGCTGCTCTCAGTTTTTTACAGAATATTAAAATAGAGCTCGCAAAGTGTTTGTGAGAGCTTAATGTTCAGGACCAACGGGGAATCGATCGCCATAAAGTGTTGACGTAGCTTCTCAGAAGCAATTTGAAAGTTTCTGCAAATATTTCATGATACCAATGCTCTATACCAGGCTTTCTTGAAAGTTGGCTTGCCAATATGAATTATTTGTTGTCAATGACACCTTGAAGAAATTTGAAATATACGGATTTGATATAGATTGGATTGGATCCTGTAACGTTCAGGACCAGTTGAACCTAGGATCTATCTTTGAGACAGACATTTTAGTATAGAATGAAGGCTTTCCCGGCCGGGTGTATAATCAAGAGGTATGGTTTCCGGGCTTTGAGGCCATGGTCAGTTCACCTCTTTGGAGGCGGTTTACTTATACGTTTCGCTCACACCTGCGGTAAGCATCTTCAGCGTGGATATTGTCTTTTCGAAGGGAGATATTACACTGATACCTAGATTGAAAAATCCTTGCAATTTATAGGCGCAGCCTATAATGAAGTATCTTAACTGTGAATGTAATGTGATCATTTCAACGTAAATGTTGGTCTACAAAAACACTTTGGTATTTAATAGTTTGTATCTTCATTATTGAATAGCACGAACAGTTAGGCGTTCCTGGACAATTAGATGAATGAAGTGTTATTGTTTTTGGAATGTTGAAGTCTCCAGCTGTCGAGGAAAAGGACACGAATATTTTTTTTGAATTATTGACACTCAAAATGGTTGAGGCTTTCGCGGCCGAAGTTTTCAGTGTCACAATGACAATGTGCAAATTGTGTTATTGACTATTGCTATTGGCTATTATTGTTGAGCCAGTTATATTTTATATTCATTTTGCATTCTGCGTTTTGGTATGTTTCTACCCACGTGTCTTCCACAAATGGAACTGCGGTATCGTCTTCATAAGAAATCAATTTTTCTTCAAAATACTGTACCCTATGGAACGCCCATAGCAACTGGTAAGGGGTTACTCATAGTTGTTTTTATTTCAACACTTTGTTTTCTATTTGACAGATAATCCTTCAAAAACTTTAAAACAACAACTCCAATTCCAATAAATTCAAGACGTTCAAATAAAATTATATGGTTGACAGTGTCAAACGCCTTCGCTTAATCCAGAAATTAATATGGTGAGACGTTTTTTATTACCTTGAAAACAGAATATTATGTTATATGAGAGATCAAACATGGCTTTCTTGGTAGAGACGTTTTCTCTTAACCCAAATTGTGATTCAGAGAGGATATTTTTGTTAGTAGAGTAATTGATAATTCTATTTTAAAGGCATTTTTCAAAAACTTTTATTATTATTATTAATCACTGTTTTTGGTCTATAATTTGTTGCTCGTTATCTGTCTCCAGATTTGATAATAGGAGTTGTTATAAATATTTTGAATGCTGAAGGAGCTCTACTTTTTGTTAAAGTTGAAGATGTGACACAAAGGATCTATGAGGATATTAATATATTTTTTATCAAGTGAACAGATATTTAGTTGTGTCCAGGGGCTGTATTGTTATTCAAACATGAAAAAATTGAGATTAATTCATTTTTTGTTATTGGGTACATAAATAATGACTGTTTGGAACGAACACTTGTTTGTTGAACTGGAATTACAGACTTATCGATTTTTTTCTGCTAGTACCAGAAAAAAGGAATTAAAATTATTAGCAATATCATTCGCCCCTTCCAGTTTTTCATCATGTTCATCGACAATGACCAAGATATTAGATTTTGTGCTCTTTTGCATTTGTAATTTCATTAATATTCTTTCATATTTTGTTGATATTTCTGTTAGAATCCGGTAGTTGTTTATCGTAATACCCCTGTTTTGTGATTCGCAATGAATTACATAGAAAGTTTCTATAATTTTTGTATTCGTTCCTGATTTCTTCAGAGTAATTTTCAATGAGTTTGTGTTTTGAAGAATATCGATGTCTAACTGAATTCAGCAGCGCCAGCGTCATCCAAGATTTTAATTTTACATATTTGTTGTTGATTTTTTTTTGTCTAATTTGGGTACATTGCTCGATACATTTACGAATTTTTATCAATAAAATAATTGTACGAAGTTTTTTGATCATCACTACGATAGAGTGTAGCTCAATCTTCTTTATCCAAACATTTTTTAGTTTATACTGATTCAGATAATTATAAGTAGCGGTTTCCGATTTGACCTTGAGATTTATAGAAGGCACTCTGATGATAACAGTATAAATTTATACTAAACAGTATGGTCAGTTGGGTCTGTTCTGAATATGTAAGAATTTATTTTGAGTTCTTTCTGATTTTTTTCATTATTGAATTCGAGGAACTTGTGATCTATTGAAACTAAAGAAAGCTGTCGATGGATCAATAAGAAGTCTACCTCTTGAAATAATTGGTCAAATACTTGATAATGCCATTTAAAAGGCTCTATTACAAAGGGATATATCAAAAATTTTTAAATATAATAAATCAAGGATCTGTACTCACCATCACTCTACACCCTTTAAGTTTCAATAATATAATATATAATTCCATATGCCTAATTTTGATAGATCGTGAGATAATTTTTAACCTGTAAGTAATTTTATTTATACTTCCCAAGTGACTTACTTAATCCTTACACGTCTACAATTGTTTTGTGATTGCCACAACTTCCAAGTGATTTTATTATACCCCGTGTGATTCATTTTTATATGACTGCTTAACTGACATTAACTGTCCTGTTACTGTCTAAGTCTATTTTATCTATTCCACATATAACAAATTTTATATATTTACAAGTCTCCAAAATTTCTGATATTGTATATATTTATTTACACTTTTGTTTACCTTTATGTTTTGAACTCCTTTTTACGCAGATTCATACTCATTATCAATCTTTAGTTATTAGAATCTATTATATGTTTTCCACCACATACAAGCAACACCTGTTGCTTCTGTGGTTTTACCAATGTTTATTCGCAGAATGTATAGTCTTGTTAGGCTTGTTGTCCTACTTTATGTGAATTAACGAGGATGATGATGATGATGATGATTAGTTCTGAGGTTGTCTGCGTAACTCTGGTAGGTTTATTTGTAAACGAAATATATCCTGAGCCAGCCATAAGACAAACATGTCTGTTGATTTTTAGAGTCAATAGCATTCAAGATATTCAAATTTATGTCTCCAACAAATATTTGTATGTCAGAATCAACGGAGGTGGATGAATAATTCTCTATATCAGTTAAATATATATATATATATATATATATATATATATATATATATATAAGTGAAAATAGAGTATATTTCGTTTTAATTCCGAGAGCTCTAACCTTTGACAGCTGTTTCGTGCTAACGCACTCATCAGAAAGGATTTATGGAGCTCTCGAAATCAAAACGAATCCACTCAAGAATTAATACCGTGAGGCAAGACAGAATACAACAGGAAGTTATTCATGACATCTACAGTCACTAGTTGAAACTTAATTTGACACGAACCAAGGAATCCAAAAGTAGAGGTTTGTCCACAAATTGACAGGTAGCCAACAATTCGTTGTTCTGACCAACCCAAGGTTCAATCAAGTCTCTAATACGTTATGAGGAACGCAAGCAGAATCTAAGTGAAAATAGAGTATATTTCACATCTCACCGCGAGACAAATGTATAATAAAGTTCCCAACGAAGCCATAAATATCACTGCGGAGGTACAAAAGCTAAAGTTTCCAAGGCGGCGTTACCTTGAGTATGGCAACGGAATTCTTCTACCCTCGGTAATACCGGAACAAACCACCGAGCACAAAGTTATTTGACACTTACTCTGAGATATTACAAGTTTAATTCACAAGTCCCTCTTTCCAGTCTCTTACACCAGATGAACGTATTGGCATAAGTTATGGCAGCTCTCCATGTTGCCATTAAATGAAAATCAAATAAATCAGCATTACATAACGTATCAGGTAGGTTTATTTGTTGAAGGGAGAGAGCACTTGAGCTGATGCGGATTGGAATGGAATGTTCCAAATGATGAATGCCTTTCATTATCCCGCATTAGACTTTCTTTCCTCGGAATAGAATGGGATAAATTGAGGAAGTTTTATGACGAATTGTTTTCACGTCAAAGTAATTCCGTTATACCTCCCTCGTACCATTTGTATTTTATGATAAAAATTATTGCTACTGTCTCAAAAGCTGAGGAAGTTTCTTCTCCAATATATTTTGTGTCACTATCCGCTTTTATTCGACAGTTCATTTTACTATTCATTTTCATTTTGAGTTCGTTCTTCTTCTGTACTCATTAACATCAGATTTCTAGTTTTGGAAAGACATTAGGTACCATTTTATAATTTATCAATTTGTGGAAATACTTTTTGACTTGACTGAATTTGATGATGATTTTTCATTTCCTTGTGGAAAATAATTCTTCATATTTTCAATAAGAATTCGTATTTGGATTTTTTGAATGAATTTAATTTTCATTTCATAGCTGTTATTTTTTCAGACCTCACGGAACTAGTTGTTTTATGTTTTAATGCCTATCTGAGCAGATTCAAATGTTCATAAAATCAAAACAGCATCAACATTTATCATTTTCAGACTGTGGAATGTTGAAGTCTCCAGCTGTCGAGGAAAAGGACACGAATATTTTTTTTGAATTATTGACACTCAAAATGGTTGAGGCTTTCGCGGCCGAAGTTTTCAGTGTCACAATGACAATGTGCAAATTGTGTTATTGACTATTGCTATTGGCTATTATTGTTGAGCCAGTTATATTTTATATTCATTTTGCATTCTGCGTTTTGGTATGTTTCTACCCACGTGTCTTCCACAAATGGAACTGCGGTATCGTCTTCATAAGAAATCAATTTTTCTTCAAAATACTGTACCCTATGGAACGCCCATAGCAACTGGTAAGGGGTTACTCATAGTTGTTTTTATTTCAACACTTTGTTTTCTATTTGACAGATAATCCTTCAAAAACTTTAAAACAACAACTCCAATTCCAATAAATTCAAGACGTTCAAATAAAATTATATGGTTGACAGTGTCAAACGCCTTCGCTTAATCCAGAAATTAATATGGTGAGACGTTTTTTATTACCTTGAAAACAGAATATTATGTTATATGAGAGATCAAACATGGCTTTCTTGGTAGAGACGTTTTCTCTTAACCCAAATTGTGATTCAGAGAGGATATTTTTGTTAGTAGAGTAATTGATAATTCTATTTTAAAGGCATTTTTCAAAAACTTTTATTATTATTATTAATCACTGTTTTTGGTCTATAATTTGTTGCTCGTTATCTGTCTCCAGATTTGATAATAGGAGTTGTTATAAATATTTTGAATGCTGAAGGAGCTCTACTTTTTGTTAAAGTTGAAGATGTGACACAAAGGATCTATGAGGATATTAATATATTTTTTATCAAGTGAACAGATATTTAGTTGTGTCCAGGGGCTGTATTGTTATTCAAACATGAAAAAATTGAGATTAATTCATTTTTTGTTATTGGGTACATAAATAATGACTGTTTGGAACGAACACTTGTTTGTTGAACTGGAATTACAGACTTATCGATTTTTTTCTGCTAGTACCAGAAAAAAGGAATTAAAATTATTAGCAATATCATTCGCCCCTTCCAGTTTTTCATCATGTTCATCGACAATGACCAAGATATTAGATTTTGTGCTCTTTTGCATTTGTAATTTCATTAATATTCTTTCATATTTTGTTGATATTTCTGTTAGAATCCGGTAGTTGTTTATCGTAATACCCCTGTTTTGTGATTCGCAATGAATTACATAGAAAGTTTCTATAATTTTTGTATTCGTTCCTGATTTCTTCAGAGTAATTTTCAATGAGTTTGTGTTTTGAAGAATATCGATGTCTAACTGAATTCAGCAGCGCCAGCGTCATCCAAGATTTTAATTTTACATATTTGTTGTTGATTTTTTTTTGTCTAATTTGGGTACATTGCTCGATACATTTACGAATTTTTATCAATAAAATAATTGTACGAAGTTTTTTGATCATCACTACGATAGAGTGTAGCTCAATCTTCTTTATCCAAACATTTTTTAGTTTATACTGATTCAGATAATTATAAGTAGCGGTTTCCGATTTGACCTTGAGATTTATAGAAGGCACTCTGATGATAACAGTATAAATTTATACTAAACAGTATGGTCAGTTGGGTCTGTTCTGAATATGTAAGAATTTATTTTGAGTTCTTTCTGATTTTTTTCATTATTGAATTCGAGGAACTTGTGATCTATTGAAACTAAAGAAAGCTGTCGATGGATCAATAAGAAGTCTACCTCTTGAAATAATTGGTCAAATACTTGATAATGCCATTTAAAAGGCTCTATTACAAAGGGATATATCAAAAATTTTTAAATATAATAAATCAAGGATCTGTACTCACCATCACTCTACACCCTTTAAGTTTCAATAATATAATATATAATTCCATATGCCTAATTTTGATAGATCGTGAGATAATTTTTAACCTGTAAGTAATTTTATTTATACTTCCCAAGTGACTTACTTAATCCTTACACGTCTACAATTGTTTTGTGATTGCCACAACTTCCAAGTGATTTTATTATACCCCGTGTGATTCATTTTTATATGACTGCTTAACTGACATTAACTGTCCTGTTACTGTCTAAGTCTATTTTATCTATTCCACATATAACAAATTTTATATATTTACAAGTCTCCAAAATTTCTGATATTGTATATATTTATTTACACTTTTGTTTACCTTTATGTTTTGAACTCCTTTTTACGCAGATTCATACTCATTATCAATCTTTAGTTATTAGAATCTATTATATGTTTTCCACCACATACAAGCAACACCTGTTGCTTCTGTGGTTTTACCAATGTTTATTCGCAGAATGTATAGTCTTGTTAGGCTTGTTGTCCTACTTTATGTGAATTAACGAGGATGATGATGATGATGATGATTAGTTCTGAGGTTGTCTGCGTAACTCTGGTAGGTTTATTTGTAAACGAAATATATCCTGAGCCAGCCATAAGACAAACATGTCTGTTGATTTTTAGAGTCAATAGCATTCAAGATATTCAAATTTATGTCTCCAACAAATATTTGTATGTCAGAATCAACGGAGGTGGATGAATAATTCTCTATATCAGTTAAATATATATATATATATATATATATATATATATATATATATAAGTGAAAATAGAGTATATTTCGTTTTAATTCCGAGAGCTCTAACCTTTGACAGCTGTTTCGTGCTAACGCACTCATCAGAAAGGATTTATGGAGCTCTCGAAATCAAAACGAATCCACTCAAGAATTAATACCGTGAGGCAAGACAGAATACAACAGGAAGTTATTCATGACATCTACAGTCACTAGTTGAAACTTAATTTGACACGAACCAAGGAATCCAAAAGTAGAGGTTTGTCCACAAATTGACAGGTAGCCAACAATTCGTTGTTCTGACCAACCCAAGGTTCAATCAAGTCTCTAATACGTTATGAGGAACGCAAGCAGAATCTAAGTGAAAATAGAGTATATTTCGTTTTAATTCCGAGAGCTCTAACCTTTGACAGCTGTTTCGTGCTAACGCACTCATCAGAAAGGATTTATGGAGCTCTCGAAATCAAAACGAATCCACTCAAGAATTAATACCGTGAGGCAAGACAGAATACAACAGGAAGTTATTCATGACATCTACAGTCACTAGTTGAAACTTAATTTGACACGAACCAAGGAATCCAAAAGTAGAGGTTTGTCCACAAATTGACAGGTAGCCAACAATTCGTTGTTCTGACCAACCCAAGGTTCAATCAAGTCTCTAATACGTTATGAGGAACGCAAGCAGAATCTAAGTGAAAATAGAGTATATTTCGTTTTAATTCCGAGAGCTCTAACCTTTGACAGCTGTTTCGTGCTAACGCACTCATCAGAAAGGATTTATGGAGCTCTCGAAATCAAAACGAATCCACTCAAGAATTAATACCGTGAGGCAAGACAGAATACAACAGGAAGTTATTCATGACATCTACAGTCACTAGTTGAAACTTAATTTGACACGAACCAAGGAATCCAAAAGTAGAGGTTTGTCCACAAATTGACAGGTAGCCAACAATTCGTTGTTCTGACCAACCCAAGGTTCAATCAAGTCTCTAATACGTTATGAGGAACGCAAGCAGAATCTAAGTGAAAATAGAGTATATTTCGTTTTAATTCCGAGAGCTCTAACCTTTGACAGCTGTTTCGTGCTAACGCACTCATCAGATGATGATTGAACCTTGGGTTGGTCAGAACAACGAATTGTTGGCTACCTGTCAATTTGTGGACAAACCTCTACTTTTGGATTCCTTGGTTCGTGTCAAATTAAGTTTCAGCTAGTGACTGTAGATGTCATGAATAACTTCCTGTTGTATTCTGTCTTGCCTCACGGTATTAATTCTTGAGTGGATTCGTTTTGATTTCGAGAGCTCCATAAATCCTTTCTGATGAGTGCGTTAGCACGAAACAGCTGTCAAAGGTTAGAGCTCTCGGAATTAAAACGAAATATACTCTATTTTCACTTAGATTCTGCTTGCGTTCCTCATAACGTATTAGAGACTTGATTGAACCTTGGGTTGGTCAGAACAACGAATTGTTGGCTACCTGTCAATTTGTGGACAAACCTCTACTTTTGGATTCCTTGGTTCGTGTCAAATTAAGTTTCAACTAGTGACTGTAGATGTCATGAATAACTTCCTGTTGTATTCTGTCTTGCCTCACGGTATTAATTCTTGAGTGGATTCGTTTTGATTTCGAGAGCTCCATAAATCCTTTCTGATGAGTGCGTTAGCACGAAACAGCTGTCAAAGGTTAGAGCTCTCGGAATTAAAACGAAATATACTCTATTTTCACTTAGATTCTGCTTGCGTTCCTCATAACGTATTAGAGACTTGATTGAACCTTGGGTTGGTCAGAACAACGAATTGTTGGCTACCTGTCAATTTGTGGACAAACCTCTACTTTTGGATTCCTTGGTTCGTGTCAAATTAAGTTTCAACTAGTGACTGTAGATGTCATGAATAACTTCCTGTTATATATATATATATATATATATATATATATATATATATATATATATATATATATATATATATATATATATATATATATATCAATATTAGTAGCTGGTGGTCTGTATGATACTGTTTAAGAGTATGGAACTTTGCTTACTGTTGAAAATTTAGTACATTCACTTCTGTCATGTGGTGAACCAAAACTTTACAATCAACTCCTCTTCTGACATATTTATCTAATGACGCCATCTGATTCCAAAAGATAACTTTTGACTTGGAAAAACAAGAATTCCAAAACAAATGTTTCCACATTATTCCAAACTTTTATTTCCGGCACGTTTACGGCACATTCACCGTGTGCTGAAGCTCAACAAAGAACACACTTCTAGTTTCAATCTGCCGCAGTTTATTTATATGCGGCAATATCTAACGGAAGTGAATCGTGAATAGTCCTGTACAGTCTAGCTCTTGCTCTTGAAATTGGAATTTACTTCCATTTCTAAGCCGTCTGAGCTCACATCTCACCGCGAGACAAATGTATAATAAAGTTCCCAACGAAGCCATAAATATCACTGCGGAGGTACAAAAGCTAAAGTTTCCAAGGCGGCGTTACCTTGAGTATGGCAACGGAATTCTTCTACCCTCGGTAATACCGGAACAAACCACCGAGCACAAAGTTATTTGACACTTACTCTGAGATATTACAAGTTTAATTCACAAGTCCCTCTTTCCAGTCTCTTACACCAGATGAACGTATTGGCATAAGTTATGGCAGCTCTCCATGTTGCCATTAAATGAAAATCAAATAAATCAGCATTACATAACGTATCAGGTAGGTTTATTTGTTGAAGGGAGAGAGCACTTGAGCTGATGCGGATTGGAATGGAATGTTCCAAATGATGAATGCCTTTCTTTCTCGGAATAGAATGGGATAAATTGAGGAAGTTTTATGACGAATTGTTTTCACGTCAAAGTAATTCCGTTATACCTCCCTCGTACCATTTGTATTTTATGATAAAAATTATTGCTACTGTCTCAAAAGCTGAGGAAGTTTCTTCTCCAATATATTTTGTGTCACTATCCGCTTTTATTCGACAGTTCATTTTACTATTCATTTTCATTTTGAGTTCGTTCTTCTTCTGTACTCATTAACATCAGATTTCTAGTTTTGGAAAGACATTAGGTACCATTTTATAATTTATCAATTTGTGGAAATACTTTTTGACTTGACTGAATTTGATGATGATTTTTCATTTCCTTGTGGAAAATAATTCTTCATATTTTCAATAAGAATTCGTATTTGGATTTTTTGAATGAATTTAATTTTCATTTCATAGCTGTTATTTTTTCAGACCTCACGGAACTAGTTGTTTTATGTTTTAATGCCTATCTGAGCAGATTCAAATGTTCATAAAATCAAAACAGCATCAACATTTATCATTTTCAGACTGTGGAATGTTAAAATTTCCAAAAAGCTTTGACAAGAATAGTACGAACTAGAATCGTAGCAATAAATAAATTTTATGAATTTAATATGTAGATTTTCAATTTCAGAAGAACAAATATTTGACTGAATGAAGCTGTAGTAATCCGGAGGGAAAAGAATAAGTCATAAAAAAAATTTGCGAAGAGGAGGATAAATCACCAGCATGTTCCAAAAATCCATAGATTACTTGCGAAGGATTAGGCCAGTTGATATGATGGTTTCAAAATTCAATAGTAATTACAAAAGTTTTGAAACTTCAGCGGAAGGATGCGTTCAAATGATTTTTCAACCATTTTTTCTAAACTGAAGATGTTGAAAACCAGGATTCAATGAATTTTTGCATTATTAGCGCAGGAAAAATCGAAAAATATGTGCAAACTTCCGAAGTGTTGAAAAATAGCAGTTCTCATCTACTGATAAATTTGCAATCATTCGAATAAGACGGAAATGTTTGTTAAAAAAAAATTATTTTCATCCAAATTTTTCGAAGAAAATTCCAAAAGTTCTGCTTACTCGATAAAATAACAGAAATGTGTGTGTGTGTTTCAATTTGCAACCTCTTGCGTCTACCGGAAAAAATAATTATTTTATTAATTTGTATGTTTTTAATTTAAAATAAGTCCAACCCATCGGAATGTTTACAAAAGTTTCGAGTAATGGTTACAAATAAAGATGACCTCACATGCAATGTTTTCATTAATTTGCAACCTCGCCTGCAACACGGAAATGAGGGTAAAATCAAAAGAATAGCTATTTGTGTATTAAGAGCGCAAAGTGATATATTGTCGCTTGACAAAGAGAGTTACCGCGCGACGCGAAGCGGAGAGCGGTAATCTTTGGAGAGCGACAATGTCACTTTGTGCTCGAAATACACACAAGATTTTTTCTACAAACGCAGTTTTCAGAAATAGAAACACCAGATGCTTTATTCAACAAAAGTACATCACATAATAACAAACTTTCATAATGTATATGCTAACCAAATTGCACCAAATTCAAAAAATACTAATCGCTTCTCAAACTACTAAAAGCATGAAATATTAAAATTTACCTTTTTTAGTAGATATTCTCCATCGGGCGCTTCTTGTAAAAATTTGTGAATATCTTCAGTGGTGAATGAATTCACCGTATGAATCCTGGTAGGAGATTCAAAGTAACAATTTTTGCACTTTCTGCTACATCAGGAGGAGATTTTGATAATTCGCTGTCACTATCATCAATCATCATGCAGAAATACGTTGGAGAAGTGAGCGTTTTCGAAATATTTCCGCTCTAGAGCACAAATGCTGTCACAAAATGACATTTCATGGAAAACGTCAACTTTGCGTCGAAATCTGAAAGTGTCAAAGGCTACTTTGTTAAGCGTTTGTAGAAAAAAATATTTTTGTATTTGGACTCTTCCCAAAAAAATAAAAAATTCTGCAAACTTTGGAAGTTTTGAAGAACATCAATTTACTGATGAGTTTGCCACCATTCAAATGTTTGTATTGTGGAGAAAAAAACAGAAAAATAGAAACCAGAAGTTCTGCAAACTTGAAAATTGTATATTATTATACGAGTGCACAAGAAAGCCCATCATTACTTCAAAAACAATGCTGGAAATGAACTTTAAATCAAAACATAATCTCTCATATTCGATTACATCCAATCAAGTAGTAAATAGACATTGATTTCACGTATGATTTGACATTTCATACTATAAAACTGAGAAGTTGGAATTGTTACCTAGCAATAAGCTGTCTTGCACAGCGTGTTTTAATTTCGAAAATTGCGCATGCCTTGCTGTGCATTTGACAACGATTATGATGCAGGTATATCGAAAAAATAACTAAAATATTGTTCTTGAGTAGTGCTTCAATTTGCAAACTTGCATCAAACGAAAAATATATTGACAAATTCTTGATTACCGCCGATTCCAAAAGCACCCATACCAATTTTGAACAGAATCGGGCTATAATCATCTCCATCCATCTTGAAGCCGCCATTAATAATCCATGAACTTTCAAAGAAAATTCATAATCTTTGAAGAAATTCATAAACTCAGACATGAAAAACTCCAATATACTCCTATTCAATAGATTCTGACAAAAATCACAAAACTGATGGTCCTCCTTCTTCATTCCATGAATTTTGCCACAAAATCATAAACAGAACAAGTCAAAAACCACCACACACCAATTTTTATAAGACAATAATCACTGACAGACACACTGACTGGCATCATACAGTTAAACTATTGATTTTCACAAATATTTCAGTAATAATCAACTTCATTATACCTTCCTTCATGTATTATTACAATGAATATCATAAATTTTATTTTCCACTACTCGTTTTTCACCTCTCTTGTAGAATCAGTTGTGACATAACGGCTAATATTTCAGGCTAACGATGTTTAGCTTCAATGATGGAATCACCTGCTATATACAGGGTGGGGCACCGAAAACGAAACAGACCGAATTTCTTCAAAACGCAAGTGTTGTGAATAAAATGAAAAAACACGTCGATTTTTAATACAAGGGGGACATCTTTCTATCATAACCTCATCTGTCATACCTCTCCCCCCACCCCTTGGGCACTATCACCCAAACAATTTGAATAGGGAAAGTAGTAAGTGTGACACATCATTAAAAAGGAAATTTCATAAGGAATTCAGCCATGTCAATTTTTGCCACCTAACATTTTATTTTGGCGCCTTCGTGCGTGAAAAACACTATTCCGAATTCCGAATTATGATACTGCATTTGCAAGCTATTTTGACATAAATTCGGTGACAATGCATTATTAAGTTTTTCTAAGAGGAAAAACAAAATGGCGTCTCCAAAATGGCGGACATGATTTGCAATTATGGTCTGATTCGATTCAAAATTAATATGTGGTGGTTTTCAATGTACCTAAGAAATTATGATTTGTTTGTCAATGCAAAAAAAACAAGATGGTGGCTCCAAGATGGCGGACGAAATTTGTGATTCTGGTCCGATTTGAATCAAAATCAGTATGTGGGGATTTTCAGAGTAAAAATTATGATGTTTTTGTTAATGCAAAAAAACAAGTTGGGATAAAAAAATTGTAATTGTGGTTCGATTCGATTTAAAATTGGCATATGGGGGTTTTACAAGTTTTCAGTATGACTAAACTGAGTTAATTAAATTGATAAAAAAAGGTTTCATACAAATGCGCTAAAAAGGAAATAATAATGTTTTTCAGGTGTGTGACGTAGGTTATTCTATGCGTAATAGAATCAAAATTGTACCTCTCAAAAATACCTATTTTGTACTCGCGGCAAGCTTTCGAATCTGTTAAGCACAGAATAACCTACGTCACACATCTAAGAAAAAATATTCATTTTTTTAGCGCATTTGTATGAAAGCTATTTTTTTATCAATTTAAATCATTCGTTTTAATCATTCTGAAAACTTGTAAAACTGCCATATGCCGATTTGGAATCGAATCGAACCACAATTACTAATTTCGTCCACCATCTTGGTGTTTTGCATTGACAAAAACATCATAATTTTATAACCTGAAAATCCCCACATAATAATTTTGATTCGAATTGGACCAGAATCACAAACTTCGTCCACCATTTCGGAGACACCATCTTGTTTTTTTGCATTGACAGACAAATTTTCGACTTTGAAAACCACAACATATCAATTTTGAATCGGATCGCATCATAGATGCAAATCATGTCCTCCATTTTGGAGCCGCCATTTTGTTTTTTCTCTTAGAAAAATTCCATAATGCATTGTCATCGAATTTATGTCGAAATAGCTTGCAAATGCATTATTATAATTTGGAATTCGGAACAGTTGTTTTTCCCGCAATAGGGCGCCAAAATAAAAACTAATATGGCAAAAATTGACATGGCCGATTTCCTTATGGAATTACCTTTTCAATGATGTGTGACACTTACTACTTTCCCTATTCAAATTGTTTGGGTGATAGTGCCCAAGGGGTGGGGGAAGAGGTATTACAGTTGAGGTTATGATAGGAAGATGTCCCCCTTGTATTAAAAATCGACATATTTTTGCATTTTATTCACAACACATGTGTTTTGAAGATATTCGATCTGTTTTGTTTTCGGTGCGCCGCGCCACCCTGTATATCATTCATTTTATAAATTTTAATAGGGCCTTTTCAGTTTCTATAATTTTTTCACTCCATTAGTGAGGTCGTGTAAAGCGACGTTGTCAAATTAAATTTGAAAATATTCTACGGAAAATATATGCAACCGTTTGGCAAGTTCCAATGTCTCCCATCACATTGCAAACTAAATACCTGTCATCTATACCGAAAATGTTTGAAACAATTTTCTGAATGAAGCACTAATTAATCCCTTAGTATGCACCTCATGCACCTAATCAATGACAAAATACCGAAATGGAATCAATCAGTTCCAAGCAACCAGTACAAAATGTAACACTGGACCTGGACCACTGCAGAACGATCCCTTCATTGTGTTCCGCTTTGACTTTGAGCGATTTCTTACGATTCAACTACTGCTGCTAAAATATAAATCAAAACAATTAATAAAAACAAATATAATTTTTTCCATTACCACACAAGTATGTTCACTCCTAGATGCGCATTTCGGTAACCAAGTTACCTTCATCAGTATGGTATGAAGGTAACTTGGTATTTTATGCAAATGGGATGGAAAGCATCCATGATTCAATCGTAACCGGGTTATGATTCAGGAATGATTCTTGTTGACACTAAAGCTTGATACATGTGAAATTTTATTCGGCAATTCTTTATGAATGGTATAATGGGGGCAATATAAATGTTCACTAATTTCTGCCCAGTATCCTTCAGCTCTCCAAAATAATCAGTTTGAATGCACTGAACAGAGCCTGCATGCAGATGATGTCTAAGGAATTAGTGCAGGTTCGAGCAAGCTTAGCAGCTATATGGGGGTATATAATAGGGCAAGGTAGCCGAGTGGTTAAAGCGACATTGTTTCAATCACTTTGGCTGCCAGTTGGCGATGGTTCAAACCACGGCGACTGCAGAAATTTTTCTGTTTGTCCGATAAAGTGCTAGGAATCGCACGTAAAAAGTTAAGACCTCGTTAATCCTTAGCTCGTTCAAGTTTCGACTCCTGAGGGCTGATGTAGTTCGTAAGGAAATGACAGCAGGTTAATAATTTTAAACATTTTTTTTTATATCAACACCATTTCGTTTCCGATAATACTACTTTTCGCTTATTCCCATATGCATATAACTTTACGTTTTTTCTGTTTCAATTGCTCAAGTATTTCCTTAATTTTACAGATAAATATGATATTGAATGGTTTGCATCATTCTAACTTGGTCACTTAAGTTATTCTGCTACTTGTAGTAAATATAGATTTTTAAATATTGTTAAAATTATTTCCGAATATTTGTGTAGAAAAAATGTGTTTATGGAAATGAATCTCAAGCCTAACTTCGTCAAAGAAATCATCAGCAAGGGCTAGTATTTTTGATAGGCACTGTATATTTTGTTTATATCTGCATAGTAAACTTTCATCATGAATGATCGAGTTTATCATCGAGTGATCCAAAATTTCCCGCATCTGGCTATATCAAGATGCAAGACGGGTGCGTCATTATGAAAAACAAAACATCTTGTACCTAAATAATATGTCTATCTGATTCAGGATATGCTACCATCATCTGTTAAATTTGATCTCTGTATCTTTCGAAATATTTGGAAATGAATAAAATTTCAACACTCAATTATTTAGAAATCATAATAAAACTAGCATTGGACCCACCGTGTATATTGTGGTAATGTACAGGAATTAGTAAATGCTATAGTGGATTTTTATTGGCTTTATGGATGAATAAGGCATAGTTGACTTGGTTTATATATTCGAAAATATACAGGGTGATCGTAAACATCATCTACATCCGGAAGGATGTTATTCCTTAGCTTAGTCTGGGACTAAAATTTCATATAAACATTGGTCCGCAAACGCGTCGTTACCGATCTACGGATTGTTGAAATGTCAAGATTTTTATTGTTTTTCCTTTATAGATCCTGCAGTTTTTGAGATGTAAGTCTCAAATTTGAAAGAGAGGATACGTTGTAGGGCATACATCAATGGACATGTCAAATGTTTGTGAAAATCTACACGGCGATATTTTTATACTGGTCATGCCCCCTCTTCTCCCCCTGAACTTTTTTGCGATGCATCGTTAATAAATTCTGAAATACAAAAAGAATGTTCTGATTCATTAACAAACTTTTTAGTTTTCTGTAGTTTTTCGGTATCTAAGACCGTTTTAGAGAAAGAAAAAAATAACAATGATATTTTTTGATCGCAGCAACGACTTATTATACAAAACATGTAAGTAAAAGCCATTACAGGGAAACTACGTTACAACAATTGTTGAAGGTGACCTTCTCTAATCCTTATACATGCGTCCGCTCTTCTTCTCATCGATGCCCGTACTCTGTCAAACACCCCCGGAGTATTTCTCATGATTTTAAATGCATTTAGTATTCGATTTCGTAAGTCATCAATGGTATTTAAGGATTTTGTAGAAACCAGAGATTTGAGATACCACCATAGGAAAAAATCTTAACTATTTTAGAAGGCCATAACTGAGGTCCACCCCGTCCTATCCTCTTGTTCTTAAAAACTTCATTTAAATATTGCCTAGCCAGAACAGATATATGTGCTGGGGTGCCATCGTGCATATACCACATTTCATTTCTAAGCAAAAGAAGAAAGCCTTCAAGTAATGAAGGTAATTCATGTTGCAAAACATGCCTGCATGAGTGACCAGTGAAGAAAGGACTAATCAAATGATCCCCAACTGTACCGCAACCCATACATTTAATGAGAACTACTCCTAAAAATGCGTTTCCACAATGACATGTGGATTTTCTTCGGCTCATATGTGGTTGTGATAATTCATAATTAAATTTCTATAAAAATTGGCGTTGTCGGTAAAAAAAGATTTCACAGTCAAAATTGGGGTTAACCGCTAGCCTATTGAGGTACCACTGGTAGAAATTAACTCTTTGGATGTGATATGGATATAGTAGAGATTCACGCAATATACGCCAAACAACCTGGTGGCTAATATTTAAACTTTCACCGATTTTTCTGGTGCTAGTGTCTGAATGATCTTGTATTTCATTTACAACAACTTCTTTGAACTGTGGTGTTCTAACAGTACATGGTCCATCTCTATAATTAGTGTTTTTATCAGAAGTCCCAGTTTCTGCAAGACACCTATGAATATCTGAGAATATTCGTAGATCAGGTATCATTCTATTGGGATAGCGCTCCATGTATTGACATCTGGCATCTCTTGCATTTCCATTCGAATGGCCATAAATGACATGTGAATCAGACATATCGAAATTTGTGTAATTTGGCATTGTCATGAGGATATAACGAGTATTCATAACGAATTCTAACCACACTACATGCGAACTGTCAGAATTAATGACAAGCGACTACCTACAATAAAGTCATTCAAAAATTTTATTTTTATTCAGCGAATTACAAAATATTATATTCTATTTTTTTCTCGATATTATTCGTAGATTCGAGAAAAGTAAGGAATATAAAAAAGTTTGTAAACAAAGCAAAAAATTTATTTTGTATTTTAGAATTTACCAACGGCACTCCGCAAAAAAGTTCAGATGGAGAAAAGGTGCATGACCAATAAAAAATATCACCCTTTAGATTCTCACAAACATTTGAGATGTCCATTGATGTAAACCCCATGACGTAACTTACATTTCAAATTTGAGCCAAATATCCCAAGAACTGCAGGATCTATAAATGAAAAACAAAAAAAAAACTTGAAATTTCAACAACCTGTAGATCGGTAACGAAGCGATTGCGAACCTTTGCTTATATAGCCGTAAAATAATCCAAGAAATTTCCCTCTTTCGCTTGTACATGATGTATATTCAGAAGAAAACAAGAACATCTATAGAAATTACAGAAATTATTTGGGTAATTTATAGAGAATCTCCAAACAGGATTATTATCGAAAACAACTTGCTGAATCACACAATAATGTGAAAAAAATGTGGGAGAACATAAACGAAATTACAAATAAAGAAATAAAAAAAAATCAAATAACTATGACATAATAAATGAAGAAAATGAAAAGTTGAAATCAGAAAAAGATATAGCAAATCATTTCAATAACTTCTTTTCCAATATTGGTTTGAAAATGGCAAATAACATTGAAACATCACTAATCCGTACCCCGGAAACCATTGTAGGAGAGGAAAATTTACTTTTCCTTCAACCCATAACAAAAAATGAACTCATTTCTATTATATCTACTTTGAAAAATAACACAACTTCCGGTCCTGACCAAATATCGGTTCACTTCATACAAAAAATACCACGAATTCCTTGTAGAACCCTTATGTCACATTTTAAACTTAACACTGACAAAAGGTAGAATACCGACAGCTTTTAAAAGCTCCATAACAGTTCCCATATTTAAACAAGGTAACAAAAGAAAATCCACAAACTATAGACCCATAACTATTATAAATAACTTTGCTTAGTTATTCGAAAAGTGGATTAAAAGCAGAATAATGAATTATTGTGATAAGTTTAACATTATCTCAAACCCACAGTTCGGGTTTAGAACTAAATTATCAACAGAAAATGCAGTATTTGAGTTAACGAACAAATTATTTGACTCTTTTTAGAAGCATAACAAATGTCTTACGGTATTTTTAGACCTAGCAAAAGCTTTTGATACCGTAAACCATACAATCTTATTCGAACGTTTGGAACTAATTGGGATCAGAGGAAATATATTAGAATTGCTGAAAGATTACTTAACAAACAGAGTACAGATTGTCAAAATAAATAACACGCTTAGTGATCCTTTAGCAATACACATGGGTGTACCACAGGGGACAGTGTTGGGGCCGGTGTTATTTCTATTATATATTAACAATATGTTCTCTGTAGCAAATTTTCACGGTAAACTAGTCTCGTACGCGGATGATACTGCAGTCATCTTTACAGGGAACACATGGACCGATACCTATGAAAACACAGAAATTGGAATGCAAAAGATATATAATTGGCTCAGCAGCAGTCTGCTGAGTGTTAATATTGACAAAACCAAATTTATCACCTTCTCATCTACGGCCAAAGATCAACCATTCAAAGATAACTTACAGCTTCATGAATGGGATTGTCAAAATTTTCGGAACTGCGCCTGTTTAGCAATCCATAAAACACCAGCGACTAAATACTTAGGGGTGATAGTTGACCAACATTTGCGCTGGAACGAACACATTAGCTACACAGTTAAAAGGCTGAGAAAACTTATATATAAATTCTATCTACTTAGAAACATATTAAATACAAAAAACCTTTTGATCGTATACAATGCCCTGGCAGAGTCTACATTACGATATTGTTTGATTATATGGGGTGATACTTTTAAAACTTCTCTACACAATTTAGAAACAATACAAAATACACTATTGAAAATCATACTAAAAAAAAACAAGCGTTTCTCCACGACCGACATATACGAGAAATCGGAAGTCCTCACCCTGAGAACATTATACATTTATCAATCCATTTTATGGGTTATCAATGGCCCGCATGACTATGTTTCACATCCGTATAATACTCGCACAACAGCAAGGCAAGCCCTCAATGTTCCTACCTGTAGGTTGACTCATAACCAGAAATTCATTACTAACCATGGTCCCAAATTATACAATCGACTTCCTTCTAACATAAAACAGTCAATTGGCAAGAAAACACAAAAAAATGAAATAAAACAATTTGTTATTTCTCACCAGGAATCATTGCTTAAAATAATTGAAAATCAGGAAAACTAAAAAAAAAAAAAAATTCCCTTTCCTCAAAGTATTACATAATATAACTATTACTTTAGATTTTTGATCCTTAATGTAAAAAACTCTTTATGCTTCTTTTCTTTCGCCCCTTTCTACTGAAACTTGTTTTTGTGGGAGATCGATCCACAACACAAGCCTGGCTTAGGTGGATTCTCCTACATTCAAATTCAGTACCAAAGTAAGAGTAAAGCTGAGAAGAACATTACCTACTTTCTAATTGTATATGTAAATTTTATGTCAATTATTCTTATAACTAAAATACTACGATTGTGAATATCTGTGAAACTGAATAAATTACTTACTACTTACTACTATATTCACAATGGATATTTGAAATTTTTGAAAAGTTAACCTCGGAACCCTGTATAATCTAACTAAACAGTTGAATTTAGTGCTTTGACGCAAAAGAGACATTTGTTTAGTATGACGATATACCTATACAAAATTCGAGCCAATTTCTAATTGAAACGTTGCACCGTTTTCTCCTTTATTAAGATTCAATGAAGCATGCTGCACATACTCAGTTAAAAATTGAATAAAAATTTATATGTTGAAAACTGAACGGCCTTCCATTGAAGATGAGCAATTCATTATGAATTTTTGGTTAAACCAAAACTGGCGATAAGTTTCAAATTTGTTTTCAGCCGTTTCCAAATTTTCAGACATCAATTTGGATCACTTTTCAAAATACGTCTAATTAGCCTTCACCAAGATTCACCATTCATTTGAGTGATCATTCTTATTCCTTATAATAAAAAATTACTTCCAATATATTATTCAGATATATATCATATTTTTGTCACATGTTATCAAGAATTGTTTTTTATTCTTAAGTCTCATTTGTTTCTACTTGACGTACTATTTGTCTACGTTGGATGTGATACAATTTTAAAACCTCTGATATTAGAAGATTCATTCATCTCAACTGATAAACGAGGATGTATTGATATATAGTTAGCCTAGACCAGTTCCCTGCATAAACAAGATATTGCGTTACCATAGCAACGAACAATAACTTATATGAAGTGTCAGTGTAAAGTTTGACGTCAAAAAAGTAAACCAGATTTACGCAATAAATTAAAACCAAGAATATGTCCACCGAAATTGTGAAAATCGAAAATTTGGAGTATCGAGCCATCATCAAGTACCTGTAATTAAAAGTGTTAAGAGGTAAGCAGATTTACGAAGATATGCTTAATACCCTTGGTGATCAATGTCCTCCGTATGCGACCGTGAAAAATTGGACTGCATCAAGAGGTAAATTTTCCATAGAAGATGATGACCGATCGGGAAGGCCAGTTTCTGTGTCAGTCCCCGAAAATATCGATGCAGTTCATTAAATGATTTCAACAGACCGTCGAATTGGGCTAAAACGGATATCTGAAGCACTGAATATTTCATACGAACGCGTTCATCATAAAGTTCACGTCAATTTGGACATGAGAAAAATTGCTGCAAAATGGATACCCAAATGTTTGAATGTTGACCAAAACCGTGCAAGGGTAGTAGCATCGCGTTCGATTTGAAAACGATGTAGACTTCCTAAACCGAATTGTTACTATGGATGAGACTTGGGTACATTTCTACGATCCAGAAACAAAGCAACAATCGATGGAATGGCGACACTCCGGTTCTCCAAGACCTAAGAAGTTTCGTGTCCAAAAATCTGCTGGAAAAGTTCATGCTTCAGTTTTTGGGATTGCCATGGAGTTATCATGATTGATTTTTTGGATAAGGGTAGAACAATAACTGGAGATTACTATTCGACATTACTGACCCACTCTACGGGAGAAAATTAAAGAGAAAAGACGCGGAAAGCTATCCGAAGGTGTTTTGTTTTTGCAGGACAACGCCCCTGCACACAAATCTCATGTTGCCATGCAAAAAATTCGTGATTTAGGGTTTGAATTACTAGAACACCTCTCTTATTCACCAGATTTGGCTCCATCCGACTATCATCTCTTTCCTCAACTGAAAAAAAAAAATTCTTCCAACGAGGAGGTAATAAAAGCTGTGGAGGTCTGGTTTGCAGAGCAAGAAGAAACATTTTTTTGAAAGGTCTAGAGACGTTGCAGGTTCGCTGTAATAAATGTATCCAATTAAGAGGAGCATATGTTGAGTAATGAAATAGTTTGACATTGAAATTTTGTTTGGTTCTATAGTAGGGTAAGAATTTTTCAATATATCCTCGTAGGTCTGCCGAGCGAAAATTAGAAACAGGACGATAAACTAAATCATCATCCGTCATTCATCATTAAAAACGACTTATTTATTATGTGTGAAGTTAGCTGAAATCGGATGCAAATAGCTACCGGAAAGCCGTGTAAGCTGCAATTATCTCAGAAAGAATTAATACATCCAGTTGTTGAGTTACGTAATCACTACCACCGAGTTGTGTTCAAATAACTGAACTGGATTTGGAATGTCAATATTGCTGTTTCTGGGAAACTAACCAGTGTCAAAGACTCTCCGCAGAATTTCCGAGAGTGTCTTAAGAGCTTTCAAGTGTGTCTTCAGAAGTTCTCGAATGGGGTCAATACTCACTTCTAGTGAATACAAGCGAAACTTCTGTATCAGTTTTCGGTGGCAGAAATTGAAGTCGATGATGTGGATATTGATATGGAATTAGTTTGATTGCACCAATTGGAAAGACAAAAAGTCCAGGTTTGATTTTGATTTCACAAGTCAATTTGATATCATGTGAAATGACTCGGTACAAAGAGTGTTCCATAGATCCTATGTAGAAAACTTCAATACTGAACCAGAGGTTACAACCTGGCACTAAAATCAATTGAATGTATTTTTAGCACTAGAGCAATTTTTGAGAAGTACTTTGAGAAAAATAATTGATCTACCCGTGAGCACCTGTGGAAAGTGGGAAAAATACTTGGAAAAACTCGGACAGTTGGTATTCCTTCAATAGCTCGGAAGGCGTTGCAAATTAAGATATAATGTGTGGAAACAATCTTGTACAGCGTGGAAATCTCCACACAAAAGCTGTCGTATGTTTCTCCGAAAATTGATTCCTATGAGAGATATTGAGCAATATCATAAGATTTACCCTGACGCTCGACTAAGATCTCCTTCGTTTTCGGTAGAAAATCCATGAACTCGACGATATTTAAAAAAAAATGTCTTAAAAATAATCAAATTCAGCTGGCGGGTGTCGGCAGAAGTAGCTGTATTTGATATTCGAAGTAGAAATATTGATTTTTTGATAAATCAACAGAATAATTATACTAATTTCTCACGTTTTCCTATCGAGTTAGCTCTCAAGCTGAGTTTGCTCAAAGATTCAGTGGGTCAAATCAGAACAAATCAGATATAACATTCATTCGCAATTTATCTTGGACCTAAATAAATCAAGTATTTCTGTACCTGTTGGTTTATAGCTCGCTAATTTATTCTGACTGATGTTTTCACAATCGTCGTAGAGATTTCTGAAAAAGCGTACTTATCATTTCATTACCATGACCCTGAACTTTCAGAAAATCTATCTGAAACCTTTGATATCAAAGTTTTCATTCATAATTTTCTATATTTTTCTTATCGACCATAAGAGTTTTTCTTGTCGACTATAGCTTTATGACTGTGAAAATCTGTAGTTGACGATCTGCTCTTTCTTGCTGTGACATTTACTTTTTTTTGGAATCTCATTTCGGTTTTATTTTGAAATTCCAGATGGCAATTTCCCACGTTGGGAACCGAGTCTGCACAAATGAACGCAGGGGTTGAGGGCGCCACAGTTGACTCGGTCAAATGGCGTCTGCTCCTCATGGCGTGTTGTAAACAAACAAGTACCTGGTGTTGTTTTTCTGAAAAACTTGACTAAAAGTTGTGTCAAAGTGTATACTGTAACGGTGTGGGTCGCAAAGCAGGTAAATTGTAGGGGTTTTACTTAGGGCAGAATCAATCTAAAACCAGGCACGGAGTTAGAGTTTAGCAGAGCTAAATCTCTTAGTTAATACCAAAATGTTTTTAAATTGATTTGCAATGAGTGTTAACAATAAGTCCATCACCAACAGGAAAAGTACCTTTGGGTGAAATTACAAGATGAAGTTAAACCTTTGAAAATATTCAATATCAACACTCCTCTCTATTGATTGCTTGGTTACAGATTAGTTATGATTCAGTACACATATCAATATACCAAGTGATATTCTGTTACAATACATATATGTGTTTTCGTAATGAGTGTTTCCTAAATTATTACATTTGTCAAAAAACATTGAAAGAGGGTAAAGACGGTGAAGTGACCACAGTATGTATAAGTGTGCTGACTCAACACATCTTCAGTCATTCTGGTTTGTACTAAAGTAATCATTTTCCCGTCCTTCCTAACTGTTCCAGTTCGACAATTCCAATTTCTTATAAGCTTCATTCGGTTTACATAATTCAATTCATTTCAAAGGATGTCAGATGCTAGTTAATGAGAGATTCTCTCGCGATTTTTGGAATACTGTTAAGAAATAAAATCTGCTTCGTTAATTGATTGCAACTCTCGAAGCTGTTCTTAAAATTGGCGAGAAAATTCATAACTATCAATCGTCTATAACTAGCAAATGAACTTTATAACTAACAATTACTTTGCGAATCTAATTTCAATACATTTAAAACAAGAAATCACACGGTTACATCCCAATTACTTGAGCATGCGCGTCGCCCACAACACTCCAGGGTCCCATTACCGAGAAACCACACTTGAGGGCCAAGTTTATCAAAACTAGAAAAAACAGGAAGAAATTGTTTTGTTCCCATACACTATTTCGAAATTTTCAACGCCTTCCAAGTTATTGATGGAAAACCAATTTTTCGAGTTTTTCAGTGAATATTTCCCACTTTCGATAGGTGCTCGCGTACAGATTTTTTTTCTCAAAGAACTTTTCAAAAACTGCCTCTGTACCAAAAATTATTTCCACTGGTATCATTATCAAGTTTTAGTAACATTTCCGATACAGCGCTTAGACTAATATGAGTGGGGCAATAGTGTATCCATATATCTATTAACTACGAATATGGATAATAAAGACAGCCTATGTGATGCCAAAAAAAAGTAGCATCGACTTCGAATTGGACGCTGCTGAATTAAGGCGCTTGCGCCGGAGATTCCTATTCAAAGACGTGATTTTGTTTTCTCATCTCTTTCTATCATGGTTCTATCATGGTTCGGCAGCAACAATTATCGAAGATATGTGAAGCATTGCTAACTCGGCAAATTCCAACATAACCTCATAATCTGGATAAAGTTACAGAGAGCAAGTGTAGATTGTACTAATTATAAGAGGGCGGCACTATATGAGTTTTATTCCTGACAATATGATACATTTTTTGAATTTCTAAATTCATGCCTGAAATAATTTGAGATCGCCGCGTTTTACTTCGAGTTCATGTTCAGGAGGCAAAAATACATCACCACTAGCAAACTATTTATCTCAGCGGTTATGAAGCCGATGTGGAACGAGAATTCTTACCTTTTCAAACAACTCTCCGTCACATATACTCAATCCATATTACCTCAAGCTTAATGAATTTTAATGTGACTATGGCAGAAAATCGACTGATGAAACTCTGGTAGCAGGTAACAAACAAGACATTTTATTAACAGAGTTACAAATGGATCAATGAATCGTTTTTTTAATGATACGAAGTTTAATTGACCGTCCTGCATAATTCTCATTCTTCATTTGTCCAAATTATAGAAAAATGTTAGCCCATTTTCAATATGGGAATGTTGAAATTGTTGAAAATGTCAAAAGAAGCATAACCTTAAAAATGGATGACATTTCTCGTGATTCAGAATTCGGCATGCGCAATAGTTTCCCAGCGTCAGTTTGAGAAAAGGTAAGATATATACTTTTGGCTTCAATTTGATTACATTGCGTCTTATGGCGTGTTATCAATATTCGTAGTTAATAGATATATAAGTGTATCAGAATCTGAGTGCTCGTTGATGATATCTGGAAAGATAACTCAGAAGTGTTATTGAAAAAGAGATCGGTTAGGAGCAGTTAATGAAAAGTTAAGAGAATTCCAACGCAATAAAAATAGATAGATAGATACTTTATTCGTCCTTCATTTAAAATATTCACAATGAAAATATAAATGAACAAACACGTCAAGTAATACAAGTATAAATACAATAAACATAAATCTATCACAAAATATCACAAACATAGTATTTGTTACAAAGGAAAAAATAAGAAAAACACAGTTATAAGTTACAATGTTGAATGAACAATTCGTGAGTAATACGTCAAAGAAAAAAACTACAAATACAAAATATTTCACATATACATTGGGTATATATATTTTATATATTTTTTAATTTTTTTTATTTCAGAAGCAATAATTTGTACAATTCAATCATTAATTTTTAAAAGAAATGAATAGTGACAAAACCCCAATAAGTATACACTTGAGCGGGGATATTAAAAGTAAAAATAAAAGTAATATAATGTGTGAGTATGTAAGTATATGTGTGTACGTGTAAATGTGGTTTGTTGAGTGTGTCATTCTCACATTGAACAAAGGTGTAGACCTGTACGTTCATAATGTGTATAATGACTTGTGCGGATGTGGGTGTGGATGTTTGTAGACTTGGTTACATATAAATATAGATCTAAGTTTTACATTTTTTGTTTCTATATAGGTACTTATAGATAAAAAAAATTTCAAATGTTATAGGCGATTTTCAACAATTTTGTGAATGTTCTCTCTTTTTTCAAGGAAGATCCAGTTTTTTACTTTTTTTTTGAAAAGATTAATGTTGTTAATACTTTTTATTGAAGCAGGTAACAGGTTGTAGGCTTTTACGCCTAGGTAGTTGAAACATCTTTGGGCGATGCATTTGTTTGTTTTCGGAATGACAGATGCATTGTTTCGAAGCGGGTATTGTGTTCATGTTGAATATCTATCAATTCATGTTTGTTTTGATGTTGTCTCACGAGGAGTGTTTGATAGAATAATTGTCTTATGTCAAAGGTTTTTGTCTCCAAAAATAGATTTTCAGTAGGGTAATTTAGAGGTAGTTTATAAACTCGTTTAAGGATCAATTTTTGTACTGTCTTTAGATTGTAAAGGTGATTTGCTGTGGTGCTGCCCCAGGTTATTATTCCATAAAGTATATGAGATTCCACAAGTGAGTGATATAAGATTTTCATTTGATTTATTTCTAATATTTGAGAGATGTGTTTAAATTTATACAGCATACTTCTTAGCTTTTTAGTAACATAAGTTGTATGATGATTCCATTTCAGATGGGTATCAAGAAAGATACCAAGATACTTAAGTTGCTGGACAGAAGATATGTCGATGGTTCTGCCATTCAGATTCAATGTTATGGAGGAAAAGTTTGGTAAGTGACTGGCATAGGATGTGAAAGACATATAGTGTGTTTTGCTATAGTTTACCGTTAATAATTTACTATTGAACCATTTGAAAATCAGAGGCAAATCTTCCTCAACAGTTTCTTTCAGTTTCAGCCAACTTGTATATTTATAAAATATTGCAGTATCGTCAGCAAAGCTGACCATATCGCCTTTCACTTTTATTGAAAAGAGTTCATTTAGGTATACATTGAAAAGTAGTGGCCCAAGAACTGTTCCCTGAAGTACTCCATATGCTACTATTCTCTTTTCACTAAGTGTATTGCCAATACTAATCAATTGTTCTCTTTCGCTAAGACAGCTGGTGATTAATTTCAAAGGAATCCCTCTGAAGCCTATTCTTTCAAGTGAGTCAAGCAACTGGGTGTGGCTGACCGTATCGAAAGCTTTCCGCAAATCTACAAAAACGCAAATAGCTGGGGACTTCCGATCGATGGCATTGTTTATTTTGGACACAATTTTCGTGAGAGCATCTTGTGTGGATTTTTTTTCTCTGAATCCAAATTGATTGTCAGATAATATTTTGAATTTATTTAAAAAACTTTCTATTCTTTTTTTAAGTATTTTTTCAAGAATTTTTCCCAAACTGGAGATCAGAGAAATCGGTCGATAGTTAGCCACATCCAATATGTTTCCATTTTTAAAAACCGGTATGATTTTTGTCATTTTCAGAGCCTTTGGGTATATTCCTGTTTTCAGCGTTTGATTGATGATATGATTGATCGGAGCGATTATATTATCACACAATAATTTTAATGTTTCCGTTGCTATGATATCGATACCTGGGCTTTTTTTGTTTTTGAGAGAATGTATAATTTCAGCTATCTCTACTGGATCGGTTTCTGCGATGAATTTAGAGTTCCGTAGTTTTTTTTGGGAATGTGTTTGGTCAACTTCCGCATCAATTTGCTCGGCTAGCTTCTCTCAAATCTCTGTGAAGTATTTACAGAAGGTATTTGCAATTTCATCTTCATTTTTCGTTAAGACACCATCTTCTGTGTATATTTCTTTCATAGGGTGCTTATCTACCCGATTGCAATCAATTTCTTTCATGGTTTTCCATAAAGAACTGGAATTGAAAATATTCTCATTTATTTTTCTCTGGAAATAATTTTTTTTTGCGTTTCGGATTAGTTCAACTAGTTTATTTCGGTATTTTTTGAAGGCATTTATATTTCGCGTTGATGGATCTGTTTTCATTAATTTGTGAAGCTCTTCTTTTTTATTGACTGAGTTTACAAGTCCTTTCGTTATCCATTGTTTTCGGGGGGTTTCTTTTCTTTTAGTTTTTACCGTTTTCGAACTTTCAGCAATGTATTTTTTCAGTTTATTCATGAATAAATTAGTGCATTCATCAGGGTCACTTGATTCATAAATATCATTTCAATTTTCATTTTGAATTTTTTCTCTCAAGAGATTTTTGTTTAATACTAGTATATTATTGGCTATATTACGTTTGGTGATTTTATTTTCTGTTTCAGGAAAATAGATCTGCAGCACTGTGGAGAAATGGTCAATTACTGTTGTTTTTGCGATAATGGGAACATATACGAATTTATCAAGGGAGATATTGTTTTTTACAAACACGTGGTCGAGGCAGCTTTCCGTGTTCCCCTGTATTCTGGTTGGTTTGTTTATGAGCGATGTATAGCCCTCCGTCTCCATTACATTCAAATATTCGTTACTCTGTTCGTCATCGTTTAGTATGTTTATATTTATGTCGCCGAGCATTATGACAAAATCTGTTTTTTCGTTTAATTGTCTGAGGTAGACCTCTAGATGTTCATTAAATTTTTTCTCACATGTAGATGAGGGTCTATATATCGCTGTTATAATATATGTTTTGTTGTTTTTTATGAATTTTATCTGTAACAACTTGATATTGTCTAGATTCACAATTTTTTTCGAAGTATTCAAATGTTTACTATAATAGACTATTACTCCATCATTTTGGTTTAATTCACCTTCATTATAAATTGATTCATAATCTGTTAATGTAAAAAGCGACGTACAGTCAAGTTTCCATGTTTCAGTAAATACAATTATATCAAAGTCATAATCAAGGTCATTGAGGATAATTTTGAATTCATCAAAGTTTTTTACTTATGCTGCGGATATTACAGTGTAATATTTTCAGATCGTTCTTGTTCCCTGCTTCAAATGAAAGTTTACATTCTTTCAGATTCTGCACAAGTTTTGTATCGATATTGTTTATTGCGAAATTTTGTATATATGAATCCATGATATAAAAAAGTGTCTGGAGTATATACACACACAATCATATACATATATACACCCATAAACACATGCATATATATAAAAAATATCACAGATTAAAAAATTCTCCTAGTGAGTAGCAGCACTTTACGATTAAGAATTCTTATAGTCTATTTTTGAATATTCTGGCATTTGGTGCAGATTAAATTTTTGTATTCAATTTATTGTACAGTTTGCACCCGACCAAATAGAAACTTTTTTGATATAGTGCAGTGCTGTGAGAATTGGGCTGTAACATACTGCGGTGACAAGTGTTATGATCATGTTTTGGCAAGCACGTTGTAATGTTGTTCAAATCATTGTAGAAATATATGCACACCTCCAAAATATATACGCTATAGTGTCAGGATATTGAGTTATTCAAAAAGTTCTGTTCCTCATATTAATATTTTCAATAATGCGTAACACGTATTTCTGTAAAATAAAAACTCGGTTTTCATTAGCACTATTTCCCCAACTTAGTATTCCATATCTCATGTGGAAGTGAAAATTGGCATACTATAATGTAATAAGAATGCGTTTGCTGCAACGATTTTTCAAATATTTATGTTATAGCAAGCACTACGAAGTTTCTTGCATAATTGATTAGTATGTTCTGTCCATAATAATTGTCTGTCAAAAGTTACTCCTAACAGTTTTACGTTTTCAGAGCAGAGTATTGTTTTTCAGTGTCTTTAAATATTATAGGTGAAACTTGTCTTCTACGTCCAAAATATATCAACACTGTTTTGTTGTGGTTCAATTGAAAGTTATTATTTTCTGACCAGCGTAGTATTTATATAATCTTTTGTTGTCAGATGAATTATATTTATTTCATTACCATTGGTATTTTTCGATTAGTATGATCACGCGAATACACTGTCAAACAACATTTCTAAAAGAAGACTCCAAATCTAAATTTTACCCAGTTCGCCAAGAGATATCAACTTACCAGCTATTTGTGCAACGCGTCTTTTACATTATTCGCGTTTTTTTTCTAGTTTCAAATATGAAATCACTAAGCATGCAAATGTCGATATTTTCTTCTAGATTTCTTGTGCTCTTCTATAACCGGATGAAATTCATGATGATGATTCATTTAATATTCAGCAATTCAGCATGTTACGAGTAACTCAGGCTAAGATTCGCAAGGACCTATGCCAAATCGATGAAGTTAAGGATAGAAATGTACACGTTCTCTGCTGATTGTTGTTCGCTTACAAAAATATTGAAAATTTATTAGTCTGACCAAATTTCTGGGGCATTCCAGTTATCGAACAGCCCTGCAAACAGTTTTTGGGATGCCTAAAAATTTGACACACCACGGAGAATTTCTACAAATAACATATTTCTCAACAGGACATAAAGAACAGTTACACAAAGTCTCAACGTTTCGCTTAGGATTTTGTTTTTTTTTCAGATATTAGGCACAAGGTCTATGAGTGGTCATAAAACATTGATTCTTTCACTCATTTTGTACATTTATTGAAAACAATACTGATAACAATGTATGCATGATATGCATGATAGCTTTGAGCTCCTGAGCAGAACAGAAACTTAAAATTTTCTCTAGGACTATTACAATTGAATGAGAAAAAGCAATTCTCAACAACGATAAAAAGCTACGAGAATCCACCAGAGTGACTTGGAATTTTTCTCCCCAATATTGGAAAGGATATTCTGGACCAGCCTAATTCTGGAGTACGTTTGTACTTATCGAAAATTAGGAAGTCAGCGATAGTGGTATTTATGCCCCAAGCTAAGCAAATACCTTTTCAGTCTAACACCGTTCCCGCTTAATATGCTGGAAAAGCTGAAAGAGCTCCTAAAAGAGAGTTCTTTCCACAGAAATCAACATGCATATATAAGGCAAAGTTCGGTGGAATCGGCCCTCCACACCGTGGATTGAATAGACATTAAGGTTCAAAGTGTTCTTCGATGTAGAAGGTACTTTTGACAAGATGAAGGCAGTGACCAAACAGGCAGCACTAATGGCCAGAATTACGCATCCTTTGACGGTCAGCTGGGTTGTATTGGAGCTGAAGATGAGGAGAGTTGGGATAAATATTAGTGACCTCAGACTGCAAGCAGAGGTGACAGCTGCCTGCAGAGAAGCAGCATCTCTCCTCAAATTGTAACGCTCTTTCGTCTTTACGAATCACTTTGACACCCAAAGCCAGGTTCCGAAAAATTTTCGGGCCCCACCTCTGTTCGGCTTCAGTGAAGAGAATAATACTCCAGGGGTCACTGTGGTATTGACGAAAGCTCCATGGCCAGAAAAGCAGGCTTTAATTGCCTCGCCTGTGTTCAAATCCTGGATACCTACAGTTGTTTGTTGGAATACAATCTTTCACTTGCTTTCTGGTTCTTCGCACTGCTTTTGAGCTGCAATGGAATTATTTCCACTGCTCTGGGCCTACAGTGAATTTCTTCGGTTTTTTCTCTCTATCAAATGTGCACAGAGTGGAACTCCATTTCTAAACGAAACTTGTAACAAGAAATGCTCGTAGATCTGGAAATTGAAAGATGTTTTACATGGGCTATTTGCCCTTATTTAAATCTTCCTAAAAGAGAAACCTAAAAATAAAATTTATACATTCAATTATTACTATATACATGGGCACAAAGGCCATTATATACAGATACCTAAAAATAAGACTATTTACAGCTACATCTTCTGTCTTCGACTTCATCGTTGAATTCTGAGATACTCCTCCACGGAACTTATTCTATCTGCTTGCTATTCGGCTTACAAAGAGGCTATACCTTGCATTACTCTGCCCTTGCCCACTGGCTAAGGACAACCAGCTCTGTTACTTTATGCGACATTATCGTGTCGTTTTACCCTGGCCATCCGGCTCAGGATTAACAGGCTGGCTGCGGGATTTGTCAGACCGTTGTCTTCGAACCCACGAAGAATGCAGGTATCCTCGATTCCACCGGTATAGCTTACACCAGAACTGTCTCGAGAGGGCATCCCAAGAATTATCCGATCAGCCATCTTCCTCCAAATCCGGGCTATTGGAACAGTGGGTCCCTATCTCCACTGAGATAACTTGAAATCATAGGTTTCGCGGGGCTCACCATCTGCCGACGCTCGGGTTCCTTCTTCCGACTAACTCAGTCTCTAAACTCGAAGCAGGGACATTGAAGCGAAATTTGTTGTTGTTCCTCTTTAGCAGCCTCGGATTATTTCTGGATTCCGACTGTAGTTGGATGGTAGCTGCAATACTGTGCGCTATGAGTTCTAATAAGAACTCAGGCATAGATCGTAGCAAAGTTTATACAAATTCTTTCTTAAGTGGGTTGGTGTTCTTAACGAATTTCTAGCCACTCCAATCATGGCAGGCCGTAGATTCCATAACTTGCCGGAATTGAACTATCTAACATGAGATCAGTTCGGTTGGTTACTTTAGCAAGCACCAAAAATTGTGTGAGCCACCCGGGAAAGATGTACTCACCAGGTATAACAACATACCTCCTCGGAAGCTACCGAGTGACTGATTTAACAAGCCACTTCGGTTTCTTTGATAGAAAAACTCGACATTTGTTCCGGCCAATGCCGAAGCAGAGTCGCTGGTGGGCGGATCCTATCGGAGTCTATCCTCCAGATATGCTCTCGACTAATAATTTTTTTAAATTACATTTATTTCACTTCTCGGCAAAAGATAACATTTGGAGTATTTGGACGTGAATTCTGTGCGAAATCCGATGCTGCGCGAGTTGCGCCCTCCATCGGCGGTACAGTTCACCCATAGACAACGAAGGATTTTTAATTCACATATATCGGTCTGTCATGTATTGATTCGTATGGTCGCACTCTGACTAAATTTGGAAGACATGACCAGTAAGGGGCTAATAATAACTGTGATGAGAAATGAATGGATCTTAAAGAAATAAGGTTGCTTCTGCTTACCTAAAGAAACTGGGGAGTTTAGTAACTCTGTTACAATATATGGAGCTCAGTCATGGATTATTGATTCGGTAATCTAAAAGATGGAAGTTTCGAAGCATATGCGGATGATGGACTGGTCCTAGTCAGTGGTCAATTCATCGGAGTCGTCTGCAACCGTATGTAGGCCGCCTGCAGAATAATTGATTGATATTATGGTGATGCATGGCTCCCAGTACATCCAACAAAATCATATATGATTCTGTCTACCATACGGATAAAAAATGACAAGTTCAGGCTACCCATCATGTTTGGCCAATAGCTGAAGATAATCCTATAGCTCAAAAACCTGGGGTTGGTTCTGGACTCCAAACTTTCATGGATGCTGCATGTAGATAGGGACATTCAACAGTCGATAGAATTATGTGGAGTTATAGAAAAAACTGGGAAACTTACCCAGAGCTAAAGCAATGGTTGTACACGGCAGTCGTAAGATCAATATGAAATTACAGGTCGCGAATGTATGGTGGCGAAACGCACAGAGTAGCACAACGCTCAGTGAAGTTCAGAGATAGGACTATTTGTTGATAACGGATGTAATGGGATTGACTCCAAACGCAGTGTTGAAGGTACTGCTGAGGCTACCGCCGCTTCCAGTCTAGATCAGGAAGGATGCAATGACAGCCCAATTGAGGATGAGAGAATCGGGAGGTTGAGTGAATGAAAAAGCGATTCCTTGAATCGCTTTCTCATTTACCCATCCTCCTGATAATGGCGAAGTGGGCAGAGCAGAAAATCCAGTTGTCGCCCTCAAAGTGAATAGTGCGCAAGATAGAATGCAATAGAACCATTAGTTCGCTCTCACTGTTCCGAACAGAGAACAATACACAGAAGAATGCAGAAAATAAATTGGAGGCTTCGGGTGTTTGCATCTCACTGGAAGGAAGAGAAGCTGCGCTTTTTGGAGAAACAGAAAAATATTCCAAAGCTGATGTTCCAACTGCAGTTATGAGGCAAGATCTGGTCGAATATTCACGCTTAGAGCCATCTGCCATCCAGAATCAAGCTCAGCACTTGTACTGGAATGGCGAAATGCTGCTGAGAAACAAGCCGAAACGACAGAAGTTCAGTTCGCATGGGTTTCTGTTCACAGAGAGGTGCAGGCAAACTTGCAAGGACTGGTTTCGCGATGCCGTTCTGTCTTCAGAATTCTATAATAGGCATGGTAAGAAGCCAATCTTCTTCTGCCCTTGACGATTGGAACGTACTTCGGAGGAATAGTTCCCACCGAATGCAGGCAGCCCAAAGTATGTGGTCGGCCCCATCAAGTCAATGCAAATATCGCCAAGAACTAATTCTCCTCCGACGAATACAAAACAAATGAGAACCACTTTCCGCAAACGTGAAGAAAATGAAGAAACTGAATCGTCCTTCCTTAGCGAGTGCGAGGCGAATTGGACTTCGAAATTTTAGATTTTTTGAGTTAAAAAGCTCCAGCAAGGCGAACTGATCGACTAGGAGTGGGGGACATTGTGACCTTGATCAGAAGGTTACGAAGATTCGGAAAAGAGGATTAGCAGAAGTCTTGTAGATATGTGGAGTGCAGGAGAGGGCAAAACGAGCATATGGGGACCTACTTGCGTGGCTGCGAAGCCTCCCCACAATTACTACTACTATGAGAATTTGGGTATTAAAATGTTAATTTGAGAATATACAAATGTCATTTAAAAGAATCAACCGTGACACTCTCTATATTTTCTCCGTACCATAAATAGCATGACTATTCAATATGTGATATTTGTGTGAAACCGAAATACTGAAACATTAGGATTACACAATTCCCATTTGACTTTGTTGTTTCCGAATGAATCATCCAATCTCAATCGTTTCAATTCATGATATGAATGTGGTTTCGCAATTCCCCAATTTCGCTCCTTCAATGCGTGAACATATTCAACTAATGTATTGTTACTTTTCGATCGATACTGTTTTCGCTATAATGATGAAATACATTTCCATGTAAACCCCTTAACGTAGATTTTGATTCATGTTTGATATGTCATTAACAGATCCACTAGTGGTCTCTCAAATCATCCTTGTTGACATTATTTCCATTTAATTTAAATTAACGGAAGTGTAAATTCGTGTTCGAATGAATTAAATAATATTGTTGATCATAATATAGTCACTATACTTTTTGAGCAGAATATTTTCACAACTGAAATCAGTAATTCTATCCTCATTGGACAAGATAGAGCTCCTCCACAATTGTTTGCACCTGCACGTCGATTTTCAGATTACAATTTACTAGGGAGATGGATTGGAATTTTTATTAGAATATTTGGAATCCAAAGTTTGTATCATACAGCCTAATTCTTTTGAAGATTTACGCGGAACAATTGCAGATGAGTGTCGTAGAGTGACCACAGATGTTTGAAGAAATGTGCAGTCATTTCAAAAATTGTTTATAGTTCTTTATGAAATTTCGAACCTATTATATGATGATAAAATTACAGGTAATGAAAAACAAAATTATCCTTATAACACAGTTTTCATTAAAACTTCCATAACACTTTATCGATTCTCAATTACATAACATCGATGCATTTGTGATTGAATTCCCATCGAAATGATGTAACGAACGTTGACAGCACAAGGATAACGTATTTGGTGAAAGAGTTCCCCTTCAAAATAAAAATCGACGGGTCTGAGTGACTTTCCATTTTTTCTACGACTTTGGTGATGAGGGGGGTAAGTTTTTGCTGGTACACACTATTTTTCCATCATGCATTCATTCAAAATGAATATAATTTTAATTTTTAAAATAATAATCGGTATTTGTATTTTTCAGGCGGGTTGATATTCTTGCGTCTCGTCAGTTACTTTCCAACGTAAAGAATGAAACTGAATCACTGGAAAATGAATCTGATTCTAAAAGAAGATCGGGTGATGTTTTAACAAGAATTTTTTGATTTTCCTACAAGGCAACTAACTGTCTTTATCAAAGGAAGTTTGATGATTTCTAGAGAAAATCAAGAGATCTCATATCAAGGATTACTGATCCTCTTACTGGGACAACTGCCTTTCAGGGCGTTCAATAATTAAATGCCGATACACGAGGGTGATAATCCTCAAATGATTCTAAGAGAAAAAGTACAAATGGGCATGGGAATAGCCAATTCTATTTTCATAAACTATTTGATTGGTGGAATCTATATAAAACATAGAACAAATTATTAATTTGTTATACAATTTCATATTTTTATTTTTGCGTAATCCTTTGAAATATAAACATTATTTATTTCATTACCAGCATCAGTACCACAAAAGTTTCGAATACAAATAGGAAAAAACAACTTGAATCCCTCAGTGAGTGAGGCTCGGAATGCTTTTCTCGTCCTTGTCAAAATTACTGACGATGAAGAGAAAGTTAAAGAAATTCTTGAGTTTGAAACATTTCAGTTCCTATATGGACATACATTGTAATAAATAAACTCCAGCATATAAATTGGTTTTTTCCGTTAACCAGCTGTCGTTCCCTTACGAACGGCAGCCCTCAAAAGTCGAAACTTGTGCGAGCCAAGGATAACCGAGGTCTTCCTTTTTTACGTGCGATTCCTAGCACTTTCTCGGGCCATCAGAAAAAATTCTGCAGTTGCCGTGGTTTGAACCATCGCCAACTGGCATCCAAAGTGATTAAACCATGTCAAATTCAAAATTCAAATTCAAAAAGGATTTATTGGATCAAGGGCCAGTTCCACAGGTCCCAGTTAACCTTCAGATAACTAACTGAAAGTTTAGACGGTGAATGACATTCTCTCAATGGCGTTGACAGTTTCACATTCTAACCATTAGTCAATTGATCTGGACTCTAACTGAAACCTGTGAAACTGGCCCTAAATATAATATAAAATATAAGCACGGTCTACAAACATAAAAATATATAAAACAGTAAAAATTATCGCTATACCACAGTGTATGGGGTAATGGAGGGAACTCAAACTGCTTGGAGTGATGGGTCGAAATCCTGCCCGTCTGAAGTATCCAGGGGCGGGACAGACCACCTCACAGTGCCCGTTGGCAGCCCCACGATGTTATGTGGGTTTTTACATCTATAGCCGGTTTAGTCGTAGTAGTAACATGTCAACCTGTCTCCTCATAGTTATATAGGCCTTGTTGTTAAGTTGTGTGTGAGACATCAGAATATTAGTGTCATTGCTAATGGGTTTTTCTTGAATTCCCGGAAAGCAACGAAAAAACCGGGTTTACTACATTACCTTGTATCATGGATACTTACTGATCCTCTGGTCTATCTTGGAAAAGATCCAATGCCTGGTAAATGAACCCACCGTGTTTCCAACGGATGTTGTGGTGGGCTCTGATTGCTGTCATGTTCCTGGTCAAAGGACTTCCAAGTATGAAGTACCTGTAGAACTTTTCTGACAGGTCTTTCACGTATTCTTCGAAAGATTAAACCATGTCGCTTTAACCACTCGGCTATCTGGCCCCGATGATTATGGATAGTATAGGTGAACTTTATTTTACTTATATTGTTCATTCCTTTTGTAGTTAGTTAAGCGGAGTCGGCTCTCTTTCGTTTGTAACAGTTGATTAGGATTGGTGGTTGTATAGGTTATCCAAATATCCAAATACCAATGAAAGTATTACACATTTATTGTACTTTTATTTTTATGTTTGAAACATTTCAGTCGCTATATTGTACACGTTGTACGTAATAAACGAAGTTTCAATCTTACCTTATATAGTTTAGTATTTTTTTTTCTTTATAAGAATTTCATAAAAATATTTTATAATGTTATTTGTGAGTGAAAAATACATAAAACTTCATGAAACTTTTTATAATGACATTCTTTGTGTCTAAGAAATAGCAGAAGACGAACCTACTTCACTTACAATTTTTTGTTTATCCGGTTTTCTGCACTCTGCATTAGTAGAGAGTATGGAATTGAACCATTTGATCAAGGTGTCCCAATTCGATGCCCACTATTATTGGGATCTCAGAAACTATAAATAATATAGTAAATATTGAAATGTGGCATAGTTGCATAATTTAAGCTTAAGTTGATGATGGTGATGAAAGTGCTGCTCGTTTTCCAATAAATATTTATCAATAACGCAACAAAAAAATTAAAACAGTGAAGTTTTCGGTACTTTCCAGACCTCTCTGGAAAAAGTCGGAATTTTCTCAATTTGCTGTAATTTTATAGTTCATGAGATCCCAATGGTGAGCAGAGAATTTGGGATATAGCATGAATATATTTTGACAGAAAGTCTATACTTGCCACAAATATACAGTGTGTCCATAAAGTAACCCCCTCCCCCGTTAACTTTTGAACAGGGTGGAATTTTTTTTTTTAATTCTTTGGGTGAAATCGTATGTTATAAGCTACTTTTTGACAGTAATAAAAAATGTCTGTCCTTCAAAATGGCGGCCAGGCACTATTTTGAAAGATTTTTTTAAATAGCATGGGGGGTCGAGTGATGCCTCATTCGAATTGTCTTTTGATTTTCAATACGACTACAAAATTTCATACAAAAATATTCATCCAAAACAAAATGGCGGCACATTAAGTTAGAACTTTTATACGCGATTTCTTTGAATAAATGGCTTTAAACGAGCTCAGTTGAAATGAAAAAATAATTTTTGATATCTACAAATGTTCTCTGTCCCTCAGAATCGTATATGGGCTATGATTTCTGAGATTTGCTGAGATTCAATAAAACGAGGTATTACCTACACTACTTATCTACTTATTTGAATTTTTTCTAATATGGCACCCGTCTGCCATTTTGAGTGACAAGAAGCTCTTGCAGAAAAGAATTTTTTTTTATCATAGCACTGAAGGTCTTTAATAGCCATTTATTCGACAGGATCCTCTCGTGAGAGTTCTAAAATAATGTACCGCCATTTTGTTTTGGACCAATATTTCTGTTTGAAATTTTGCTACCTAATAGAGACTTGAAAAACGAATTGAATGAGGTATCAGTCGACCCCCCATGCAATTTTAAAAAAATATTTCAAAATAGCGCCTGGCCGCCATTTTGAATGATAGAATTTTTTCATCATTGTCAAAAAGTAGCTTATGAACAACCATTTAACCAACAAAAATTTCAAAGGAAAATTCCACTCCTTTCAAAAGTTAACAAGGGGGGGAGGTACTTTATGGACAGACTGTATAACAATATTTAAACAAGGTAATTGACAAACCTTAAGTGATAACTGAAGGATGCCATTATTTGTACTGCAGATTCAATAATGTTGCGTTGAAGAAGTTTGATATTGAATGTAATAAATTTGTTCGCTTCGGCCAGAAAGAAGCTTATTGAATTGTTGTCACAAAAATAAAGGACTTCAACTCAAGAGAATACGAAATTATTATCAATTTGAATCAAAAGATGCCTAATAAACATCTGAGATACCTACACCAATACCTACCTACGTACCTACATCAATTATTTATTCTATCTAAGATATTACTAGTTCTTACAATTACGCATATTGCTGACTATGTTCAAGACAATATTCATTTAGACATATAGAAGATCATATGGTGACCTTAATAAAATTTTGTCTGACCTTATTTTAAGAGAATCCTTTTATCGGTGTAATGTTGATCTCAAGAAATATCGAAGACACTTTGGAGGAGCTGAGAGACCATCAATTTCATCGAGAGCAACAGATAGTCGCATATCAGATGCAATTACATTCAATAGAGTCGATTATTTGATCAAACCTACTGGGAAAAAGAGAGAGTGTGCCCGCAGATGTGTAAATCAACTCCGGCGAAGACAATAAGTGGGTCTGCTTGAATTGTTTTATCACTTTTCATTCCTTGATTACTTATATTTCGGACGTCCATCATCTTAATGGTTGAAAGATTTCTATCTCTTTCAAATTTTTTCCACAACGTTTCAATTGCTTGAATCCGCAATCCTCTTCTGGTGAATAGTGACAAAATCAGATGCTACGTGACCTTTTATAGGTCTATAATTAAGTGTAATTACGAGCGGTCTTGTGGCGCGCGTGGTTTCGCACTTTTTCTCCCTACAAAACGGTCCATGAGCGGTTTCCATACGTTTTTAATTTCCACGCTTGGTTGACTGAAGGCACCATTGGCTTCTATGTAGGTGGTTTCCATAAATTTCCGTTTGAACCAATGTTCCTCTCTATGAAGAACACTAGCTTCGTCCCAGAGAATTCGGTGGTGTTTTGTCCAGGCGTGGTCAGCAATTCCCGATTTTGATGTTTCCCTCGTTGAGTCCACTTTTTGTGTTCGGCTATTCTGATACTGGCCTCTTGGTCTCTCCGATATAGGAATCTCCACATTCACATGGGACTTTGTAAATACAGTTTTTGCTGGATTCTGTTGTGTTCTCTGGTTTCGTCTTGGTGAGGAAGCTTCGTAAGGTACTGCCGGATTGAAAGCAACTCATTCCCGTTAGAATTTGTTTCTTGTTTTTTTTTCATTGTTTGGTCCATTTTTCATTTGGTTCCAGTTTATTATTTATATCAGTTTTAACGACAATAAAAACTGTTTTTAATCGTTTTTCAATACATCTGCATATTTACCATTTCTATAGCCTATCGTGGCTATAAGGGCACATCCAGAATCTGAGAGTTTTAGAAAAAAAATCCTTTAGCTTATATTGATCAAGAAAACAATTCTGGTGATAATGGGTTGATTATCATTCGAGTCAGACATCCAGAATCTCATCATATGAGAGTTTTAAAAAAGTTTCCTGTGGTTGACATTAATCAAGAAAAAATTGGAAAGAAAAATTCCAGCACTAACGTGTAAATTATCATTCTTGTAACACTCCATTAAAGATTGTGAAAAAAAATACACAAAAATTCTATCGATCCTGAGTCTCCATCCGTTCTCAGAAATTCATGAAAGATAATAACAAACACCCCATTTAATCGAGAGTCACCCTCATCACATGCTTCCGAATACTTTGCAAATCGTTAAAGCCCTTTTACATAAAAGTTGATCTATTGTACTAACACACCTTCGACCTAATTCAATTTTCTGGAATTTCTAAACGTCAGACTTCACCGGAGAATTATTATTTTTCATCCTCATTTTCACCGCCTTGATTTAGTCGCCCTATTGTATCACAGGGGTGAATATAAAGCAGGGCGAAGAAGGTTCATCTCCTCCCTTCTAATTTTGGAACATCTGCCGGTGTGATGTTCGATAAACAAATTGAAAGGGGGTATAAGGATCTTTGAAGCAGCAATTGACCATGCAAATGAGAATATTAAAATTTCAACTCCGTTGTAACTTTTTCCGAAGTACGTTTGCTCTTATTAGGGTAGTGGGTTTCCGTAGTCAAGAAAATGCAATCAAAGCGTTTTTGGTAACGCTCAGATATAGCGGTTCGCGGATTATAAGGCTATTATGATGTTGGAAATTGAAGTTTCTGCGAGAGTTTGTATTTCGTAGAATCTGATAATACGGGAAAGATATGATTCAACCGTCGTAGTGACAGTAGTTGTTTTCAGAAGACTGGATTATTGTTCATTCGATCTTCCATCACCGTAAACACGGGCTACTTTGGCCCACTTTGAGAAAAAATAAAATTCAACTGTCGATGAATTTGCGATTTTTACTGCTATCAAGCTCCGGTATTTTTTTTATACAACTAGTCTGTCATAAATTTCGGCACTAAAGAGATTTTGCATTCATTTTACGGCTAATTTTATGGGCCAATGTTACCTTCACGATAGGGTAACTTTTGCCCAATATACTTTTACCTACTGTTAAGCGCTGTATAGCGAACTAGGGCCAAAGGAGAACTTGGGTTTGGAAGAAAATTTATTTCTGAATGAAAAATAATTTTTCAATGTGCAAAAAAGGTTACAAAAATTGAAACTTGCAAACTATTCAGGAAATTGAGCATTACAAACTATGGACAATGAAAAGGCCTCTTACTAGTTTTGGCGGTCCAATAAGTCTTTCACTTTCGTTCCTTTTATAAAAGAACAGGTCTTTTACTTTAGGCCACTTCCAAAACTGCTTAGTTTGCTTCATGCATTCGACAACTGCACCATCTTCTGTCACAGTTTTCACCATCTCTATGGATGGATGCTGCCGACCATTCCAACGAATGATATACACCAAGCAATAGAGCATAAAATAAGTGAGTTTTTAACAAAAATACTAGTGGGAAACCGACTATGTCATCACATGAAAGACAATCCGTAGGTATATTGTGTTATGTTTTCGACTCGCAACTGTCATTTATTAATTTTTTATAAACATTTAAATAACAAAAACCGTATTTTTTTATTGATTTGCTTATGAAATAAAAACTAATGAAGCAATCCAATGAGAAGAATTGTAGATAATTGAAATACAAATGTAATGAGATGTTTCACAACCCTGTCAGATAATTTGTAACTGAGAAAAACTGGAAAAACCGTAAAATTATGCGACTTTTTGAAACATTCCTAACTCCGCCATTTTTGAAGAAGTTGGATTGGCTTTTCTCATGGAACTATTGAATCATGTGTTCTTTATGTGTACACAAAACAGGCGCTGTCGGATTGTTAGTCTTGTCACAATTGCAATTTAATTTTTTTTTGCATTATCTTGGAGCGTGCCTGGATGCTCTAGTGATAGCCCGATTTCAGATTCTCAAAGAGATTATGAAAGTAAAAGTATGGTACTAGAAAATGTATATTCTCATTTTGTGCTACAACGGTGCGAAATGGGTGAAAAATTCATGCGAAAATGACTGAAAACGGCCGAGCCCGCGTTAGCTGCCGAGTAGTAGGAGAGTCCGGGAGATTAGGGGTATTCTTCTAATGAACGGGTTACGTGATAATACGGTTCCCATCAGCTCCCGCTCACTCCTACCACTCGACCGCTTTCACCAGCTCGGCCGTTTTCAGTCATGTTTGCAAGCATTTTTCATCCGTTTCGCAGCATTTTAGCGCAAAATGAGAATATACGTTTTGTGGTACTATACTTCCACTTTCAAAAATTGAAATCGGACTATCGTTAGAGCATCCAGACACGATGCTAGATAGTGCAAAAAAAATCAAATTGTAATTGTGCCAAAACTAATGATCTGTCAGAACCTATTATGTACACACACAAAGTACACATGATTCTATACTTTCAAGAGAAGAACCAACTCTATTTCTTGAAAAATGTCTGAGGTATGAATTTTTTTAAAATCATTAAATTTACCAGTTTTTCCAGTTTTCCTCCGTTACTAATAATCCGACAGGATCGTAAAAAATACCATTTGGTTCGTATTTCAATTATCTGAAATGCTTCCCATCAGAGCAACCAAATTGCTCTATTACTTTTCATTTCAAATGCAAAACAATTTTTATACATCACGTTCTTTGTTATTTAAATGTGTATAACAAATTAATAAATGACAGTTGCGAGTCGAAAACATAACAGAATATAACTACGGACTGTCTTCCGTGTGATGGTACAGTCGGTTTTCTACTAGTTGTTGGGAAAAAATGCTCTATTGATTGGCCTAGTAGGAAAATTTCCTTCTTGCAGATTTTTCTTCCAGTTTTCGTCTGGACTGCTTTTATAGAAGGATTAATATTGCTTGAACTGGATTGAACCGGAACATCGTTTTTATCAACAAACATATATATATATATGTAATAACCATGTCGCTGTGACTTGATGACACGAGACTACAGTTCTCACTATCTTCATCAGTTGATGAGAGATCCTTGAACGCATTACCTCTCTTTTTCTTCAGGCATTGGCCCGAAAACTGGATGAGCCAAAGAAGATCGTGATTTTTACGTCAACAGAACTCAATTATGATTTTTTCTTTCAAAGTGAAACCCTATACGATAACCAAAGTGGAAATCACTCCACAGCCACAAGCATTATAATGTGCTTTTAAATAGTTAATCATCAAACTTGAAAACGATGTAGCACAGTGTCCTCAGTTGGAACTTTGAGAGTCGAAAGAAACACGTGTTTGTACATGGAATGATACAACAGGTGCTGCTTCCTAGAAGACAGTCTGTAAATCTCTTGGCATATTACATTCGCTGGTACCGTAATTAATTCAAAAACTAGTTCGAATACGTATTAACAGAACGCTTCGATATTTTATTATTTTAGGACAAAGGACCTCACGGCCAAAGAAGCCCGTGTTTTCAGTATTAGATTAATGGTCTTCAGCCTATAGTATCAACAATGTTTTCTCATGAAGATTTGGCTTAGGAAAAGTGCTCTCTGGAACCTAGAGATGGCGCTGGATACATACTTCAGTATTTACCTCAGGAATTCTAGAGCAGGAAACTTTATGCCAAAGATCTAAGATATGATTCAACGGTCGTATGTGGCAGAAGTGGTTTTCTGTTGAAAACTTGCGGTCGAATATCTCAATTTCACAGGTTGAAGCGGAAGACTGGATTATTATTGTGACATATCGTAAATATTCCGTATTATTTAGCCATTTAGTTGAAGGTGAACCGAGCATAAGTTTTTTTTTTTTTTGAATAAAATCCCAAAGTTTTTGTGTGCTTCCTGAACTAGGCAGAGATTGTCATTCCACAAAGTTGGTTAGAAATAAATGCTTGAATATTAAAGTTGTTCAGAATCACTCTGTGATTCTATTCAGTTATGTTCAGATCGATATAAATGAAAAAAGATCATTTGGCGACAAGGATTATTCCCAACAACAGTTGAAATGGCCGATTAAAAACTTTTAGCAACGTTTAGTACCCAAAATATTCCGATTTTTTAGAATCTTTGTAAACGCAAAAAATTTAAACAGAGACAATAAGTCGAAGACACTCTTTATGAATCATACTAATAACTAGAACTCGGCCATACATAATATATAGTACCCACGAAAATTCGGTTGAAGACGAAATTGGATGCCATTGGATATATACATTTTTTTAAGTGATTTTTATTTACCTTTAATCGTTTTTAGACCGACACTTGCAAATCGTAAAACAGATCACACTTTTCTAGTAAGAAGAAATACAAGCTATTATTCTGAAAAACAAATAGGACTTTTATAACGTGCGCAGTTTCAGTGAGAACGAGTTGTGAATTATACTACTTGTAGAGACAACTTGTAAAATGTGAATTTATTTTTAAATGTCGTTTTCAAATCTAAGTTAGCATGGGAATGTTGATAAGGTTTCTATAAATGACGTTACACAACCAACTAATCTCACCGGCAAAAAAAAACAGCCACTTAAAACTGGCCCCAAATTCAAAGTTAGCTTCCTCTCGAACCGCTACTTTGATTTTTTTCTATGTTTATTTTTTAAATTGTAGAATAATTCCTTAGTAACGATGCCATGTCAGAAATTTTTATTCAGATTTGAATTTGATCATATACGGGGTGCATTAATGAGACAAAGTTTCTTTTCCAAAATTTGAAACACCCTGTGGAGTGGAACAACTATAGCAGCTGTTGTCAACTGAAATCTCATGAGGGGAAAGGAAGACACTGTTTCGAGATTTTTGGAACCTAGACCAGTACCATTTGTATTGAAGCAAAAAATAGAAGGGGAACTGCAAGAATAAGTTGATCCAGAGTTTTTAAAACCCACTGATTTTTCTGAATGGACCAAGCCTATTATACCAATGTTGAAACAAAATGGTGATATTCGCATTTGCAGAGATTGTTGGATCACATTGAACCCACATTTACAAATCCAGCATTGCCACGAATAGTATATTTGTATTCAAAATTACATGATTGTGGTAAATTTTCTGGAATTGTTTTGTCTGAGGCATACCATGGGGAATTTTTGAAGGAAGAAACAAGAAATCTGGTGACTATCGCAACCCATAAAAGACTTCTTTCCTATCCAAGATTACCGTAAGGGATAACACAGGCCCCATCCTTTTTTCAGAATATTCTGGAAAATACTATTTGATGTACAGAAGTAAATTGAGTTTTCAAACGTTACCTATCATTGAAAATTATTCTAATTTCTTTAGATATTTCTTTAACACACAGCAGATTCGAAACCTCACTGAAGAAGGTTCAACAATCCTCATTTCACTGAAAATCTCTCTATGTAATAGTATTGGAGTATTGTGAACTCATCCGTACTAACATTGGTATTTTATCAAGTAGTAACTACGAATTCTCTTATATTCTACCAACCCTATTTATATACCTAATCTGAGAGTTTACATTCTCTTAATAAAGAAAACTTCATGGGGGAAGAATTCAATAGAAATATGCTTCGATAATATTAAAACCCTTTCGCTCACCGTGTCCCCAAATAAGGACAACCTATTCAAACATTATTTATGTTGATCTCTGTTTGTTTTCACTGCAATCTTCTATCGCACTCTGATCAGGATAGTATATTATTTCAAAAGAACACATGTGCAGCAAGCTGTAGAATATAGTAAGAAGGTGAAATTCAAATGAAAATGGTGACATTCGAATAGTGGCAACTCTCAAATAAAGTCTATTGTGGAGAAAACTTTTTTAATTTCGGTTAATAATTAGTGTATCATTCGTTTTTCGTATATTTTGAACTGTAAGATTTTTATAGTGTGGTGTACTGTTTTGTGGACATTGTGAGTCAACGGTAATATCAACGTAACCTTTTTATTAATCACTATGATATATTTCAGTGCATAAAAAATGGCTGGGAGACCTCTCACTGACGAGGAGCTATTGCTAATAATTGAACGAAGTTTATCAGATATTGAATGTATGAGTGATGATGATGACGTACGGGAAAAACAAGAATACTTTGTAGCAAGTGCAATGTTTAATTATGTTTGTCGAAAAAAAACTGTTTCACTAATTATCATGTGAATGTGAACAATTGTTAATGAAATATCATTGTAATAATGTGATAAACTCTTATTTCATATAATAGGGTTCATAGAATTTTTACGCCGTTGGCTCACACTGTCCTCATTTGGAGACATGCCCTAGGGCACAAAAGAACATTTTGAAAAGAAATATATGTAAATAAAAAAATTGCAAAAAAATCATAGATACTGTAGACTAATATTCAGATTTTTATCTTCAAAATTCATAATTCGTGAGCGAGAGGGTTACTGAAACTTGTCACAGAAAAATTCCGTTTTCTTTACACAAGTTCACATGATGTATCTTCCGCAAAATGGAAACCAATCATAAAAATTAACCAGTCAGTTTTATATACAGGGCATTTTAATTTTTTTGCTCATAAACTATTTTCCTCCGAGTGGCCTCATGGCACATACAATCGGAGCACCAAATCAATCAAATCTCCTAATTCGAAGCAAATAATAACGGAAAGACTCATACTTTCATTCTCCTCTGTACATTCGAAAGAAATGCATATTTTTTGGTTCAGCCGATCCTATTGTAACCAACAAAGAAACTTCAATTTACATACGATCCGACTTATAACGTTGATGCTCAATTCTGAAATTATTCTCATTTTGTGTAACTTAGAGAAAGGCATGATTTACACTGTATATTGCTTTCAAGAATGCTCAGAAAATAAAGTGTTGCACTGGGCAAGTTTGATACTATAGTGGAGATTAAAAGCTCACTAATAATTCAGTGATATTATCAGCTACAAAGATCAGTCGATGATAGTATGAAAGTGTCATTTTCTAACTGACTAACTGATTTACCCCGTATTCGAAAACAATTCTTTCTTTTATCAAACCTTGTTCATCTATACTGCCATGCTAAGCGAAAGTGCCGTATGTGAAAAAATGGCCACAATGAGATATTGGGATAGTTGTAATCCACGAGCATTCATCGGTCTCTTTACTACGTGTAAACGCCTTATATGCCATAATTAGTGGTAATATCCATTGAATTCGATTGCCGTATGTACAACATTCAACGTAAATACTAGATAAAAACGCAGGGTCTGTAGTATATTAAACATAAGTGCAGCATATGCTGTGTATATACTGCAGTCTTTGTAAGCACGTGTCATTTACTGCGTTTTTGTTCAAGTAAATTGGCGAGATTGAGCGCTGCGTGACGTTCTGCTTGGAGGTTGCAAAGTGGATTGCTGTTGTTTCTCACTTTACGTAGATTTTTTCATTTATAAGATATTGAAAACACACCCATTTTCTTCTTTGGAAAGACTCCACACGTGTCAACAAAAACTGCAAAATGGGGAAAACAGATTATACTTAGCAGACATCGTCGGTATAAAAGCAGTGAGGAGAAGTGGTCGTGGTGTTGAAACGTTTGCCTTCCACTCCTGCGGTCCGGGTTCGATCCCCGGATACCTTTCATGGAGCTGAAGTGGTTCGGATTCCACTTTAATTTAAACTGTAGGTTTCAAATCTCCCTTGCTCGCACAAACTCTGCTTTTGAGGGGTTTTCTCCGAAAACCTGGGCGTTTCGTAAAAACAGTTTTTTTTAACAAAGTTTTACCGGAAGGCAGATATTCAAAATTCGACGAACCTCTTCAAAAGTAATCATTTAACCAATTCCAACTCTTCAAATGATGTGGTGTTGCAGGTTTTTCCGGGTTTCCCTGTAGCAGTAAAATCGAATGCGCCACCGAATTAATTTAAGCCACCCCGGAGCGCCAATAATTTTTTTTCGGCTGTTTCTTTGTTATTGTTACTTTGAATAATGAAATTAATTGCACAAAGTTATGATTTGAAATGAAAAGACTAATTACATAATACTAGATTGTCTGTGTAGAAAGTACATGAAAAGAAATGGAATGCCAGCACCATCTCCTTTATCAGCACCTTGTGGAGTATCAAAAGAGAAACGTGAGAGTATTCTGAAAAACTTAAATCATGTACTTTCAAGTAATAGGAAACACTTTTGGGAAGAGTTGTAAATTATTCTTTCAATTATGAGAAATTATATTAAAGTAAATTCATGATCAATAAAATTGTTCATATTTTAATGAATAAATAGAATTGTACTCCATGTATTTTTATTTTAAAAAAAAATCATTGTCCCTTAAAAATTCAATTTTTGAGGAGCTGCTGACGAAAAACGATAAATAAATTGAAATTGTCAACATATTATTGTGGTTTTATTCAACGTCTAACTAGGAATAGATGCAGTATGTGAACGCTGCTTGATAATGAAGCAGTATGTACGCACATATACGGCATTTTTTCTTTGTAATAGTAATATAATTTCTGCAGTATATACATTATATAGCAGACAAAAGTGTTATAGTTTCAATCTTCTCTGTATATTTGAAAAATATACATATTTTTTTTTTGTTCAACCGATCTTATTGAGTATATGCAACACAGAAACTTTAATTTCGATACGGTCCGACTCATAACGTTGATGCTTCGTTCTGAAATTATTTTTATTTTGTGTAACTCACCAATAATCCAGTGATATTACCAGCATTAAAGTTCAGTCAATAATGGTATGAAAGTGACATTTTACAACTTCGTAAACAACACATAAAATTTTTGTGTTCCCACGGTAAGTTTCGTCCACTATGTTGAGCTCAACAATATATTGAAATTTTGTACAATTTGACCGAAAGACTTTTTGCATAAGAAATGTGCGTGATTTCGTGGAAAAAGAGGTATCTACTTCGACTTGAATGATGCGGTATGGGTCAGAGATTTTCGGGCAAGCTCTGCACCTTTGTGATCAAAAAGGATAAGGAGATTTTTGATCGGATAACCTATATCGTAGAAAAAGACAGCGGAATGAAATGGAAATGACATACTGATCAAATAAAGCAGAAATTCAATACAGAAAATCAGGTTGAGTATATCTTTATAAGTCCTCGTTCTCTTTTTAATAGGGATGATTCTATAGAGCAGAAAAGTGTTTTAGATACCCTTGTAAATGATGAAGTAAATAATAAAGCTTGTGCAGTTAGTGATGAGAAAACAAATAATTCAAATGTACGAAGGCGTAGCAGGGCTAAGAGCAAATTTTTTTGAATTCCCGACTTTAATCTTGAACCCCCGACTTTAATCTCCGACCCCCGACTTTAATTTCGGACCCCCGACTTTAATCTCGGACCCCCGACTTTAATCTCGGACCCCCGACTTTAATCTCGGGGGTCCGACTTTAATCTCAGGTGTCCGACTTTAATCTCGGGGGTCCGACTTTAATCTCGGACACTCGACTTTACCTACCTAAATTTATTCCATTCTGATAAACAACTGAATAAAGTCACAGAGTGAAAACAAACAACTTCAATATTTGAGCTTTCAAATCCAACTAACTTTGTTTTTGTGGCACATAAACACCTTGCGTTTTTATAGAATAAAACTAATGATCGGTTAGCTTCAACTGAATAGGTACTCAAATACTACGTTATATTTTATGATGTATTACACCTCTCCCATTCATTCATAATGGCTCTTAACATATAAATTCAATTCCTATCACATGATAAAATGGCGCTAGTCACTATTTATTCCCAAGTCTAACCGGTTGTTTCATTACACTTCTATGCCTCAATATTTTCGGAGACACATTCGTACGAAGGCGTAGGGTCACAAACAATATTTTTTTTGGAATCCCGACTTTAATCTCGGACCCTCGACTTTAATCTCGGACCCCCGACTTTAATCTCGGACCACCGACTTTAATCTCGGACCACCGACTTTAATCTCGGGGGTCCGACTTTAATCTCGGACCCCCGACTTTAATCTCGGACCCCCGACTTTAATTTTGGACCCCCGACTTTAATTTTGGACCCCCGACTTTAATGTCGGACCCCCGACTTTAATCTCGGGGGTCCGACTTTAATCTCGGACCCCCGACTTTAATCTCGGGGGTCCGACTTTAATCTTGGACCCCCGACTTTAATCTCGGGGTCCGACTCTAATCTCGGACCCCCGACTTTAATCTCGGACCCCCGACTTTAATCTCGGACCCCCGACTTTAATCTCGTCTCGGACCCCCGACTTTAATCTCGGACCCCCCGACTTTAATCTCGGGGGTCCGACTTTAATCTCGGGGGTCCGACTTTAATCTCGGGGGTCCGACTTTAATCTCGGGGGTCTGACTTTAATCTCGAGGGTCCGACTTTAATCTCGGGGGAACCACTTTAATCTCGGACCCCCGAGATTAAAGTCGGGGATCCGAGATTAACAGGCGAATCGCATTATCCTGCAGGAGTACGTGGTTTAGAGAGACGAAGTAGTCTCAAGGTGGCTGTTAATTCAGACGGAAGTGTTAAGAACTTCCGTCGGGTCACTCGGGTCCTAGGGAGTTCCAAAAATACACAATTGAATGGGAAACGTCTTGATATAATTCTCTCTTCGATTCAGATTGCGATATTTTGTTACTGATGAAATTGTAATTTTTAATTTAAGCATTCCTCGGTAAATTACACTGGGCTATTGTTTACGTTCGTTGTTTGGGAGCTGAAAAGGAATAATCCAATTCACAGAACTCGTTTAATTCAGAGAAAACCCATTGGCAAGATGAGAAGATGCTGTTTGCAGTGAATTTCAACGGTATTTGAAATATATTGAATGGCCATTTTGTCTATTCTAAACACAGTTAATTATTTACAGAGAATCAGTATACAATCTGCATAAATTATTTTCTGTTGTGAAAGAACAGTTTTCTCTAAGTACAACGTTTTGTTCATGGATTTCAATGAATGGTCATGAAATTGGATACGCAACTGAGGGTATACTATGATTCGTCATTTTCACATAACTATAAGAATGCTAGATCACTCTCTGTTCAATGTTTGGCCTGTTATGTTATTAAGTTATTAAGTAGGTTTTATTAATGAAATACATCCTAAAAAACTGAAGGAACAATTAATAGATGAGGAGGTGGCTCGAACGGAGAGCGCCAAGTAAGCGATAAGATAAGATAAGATAATTTATATCCGTGGACAATACATTACAGCATCGTATAGAAAACTGTCATACAACAGCAGGCATGTAGTATTCTAAATACTATATGAAAAAGAGAAGTATAAATTGATAAAAAAAAGCAGACATAATTACAAATATACATCATAGACATACAGTGATTGTTCAATATAAAACAACAGTAATTTTTACACAGCACAAACAATATAAAACAACATTATTTTTACACAAAACAAAATGGATCCATTTTCGATCCTATCAACACTCCCTTTCAGTTAGAAATCGAGACACCAGCTCCGCATTAGCTCTTCATTTCATCCAAACGGGTCACCCCATAGATTTCGAGAAAACGAAAACCATCGCCCCAGTACGTTCAAGAACTTCTCGTTTTATCAGAGAAGCCATCGAAATCGAAAAACGGCCTGATTGCCTGAACATTAAAGATGATAGCCGTAAATTGAACCCCATTTGGAAGCCCCTTCTTCCAACCGTAATTAGCAGGCCACGTGAAACTTATCCGCAATCAATTATTATCCCATTAACTCCAACTACACAGCAGGCACCAGCAGACAAGACAAACGAGAAAACCCGTAAGACCCGCCCACCTCCAGGTAGCCAACCACCTATAAATACTACAGTGCAACCAACATCGGATCGTCTTTTGAGATCAAGGAGTAGGCAGGTTGAGACCTTGATATCTCTCAAGACCACGACTCGAGGAGTAGGCAGATAGAGGCCTCGCAGTCACACTCTTGAAAATGGCTCCAAAGCAGGAGCCGAAACGTCGAGTTATAAACTCTCAACGCGGTTCAACCCATGAACTTAGTAATGTACATATATATATATATATATATATATATATATATATATATATATATATATATCATAAAGAACATGGGGCCCAACACAGATCCTTGCGGGACACCCATAGATACTACTATTCGAACTGTAATTATTTTCTTTAGTACCATCACAGTGGGATATATTCACGTACTGTTCTCTATTGTCAGAAAAGACTAAGCTGGACCTCGAATTCCGCAAGAAAAAAGTTTAGTCAGCAACAAATCATGATCGACACAGTCGAACGCCCTACTCAAATCACAAAAGATTCCTGCAGGGCACTCGCCTGCCGAGATGAAGTTCACAACTTTTTCCAAAAAGGCACAAATGGCACTGCTAGTTGACCTACCTGGATAGAATCCTTGCTGACTAGCTGATAATAATTTTTTTCTCATGAAAAAATCCATTAGCCTTGTGGAAAATGATAACTCGAATACCTTCGAAAAACAAGATGGTATGGTGATTGGACGAAAGTCATTTAAATTCCTAGAATTGGGTTTCTTCTGTATTGGCACAACTTCACCTATTTTGAGACTTGAAGGAAAACAGCCTGTGGCAAATGAAAGATTCACGAGATATACGAGCGGTTCAATAATTATTGAAATAACTTTTTTCAGTATGAATATTGGAATTTCATCAGGTCCACTAGAGGACTTATTTTTCAATTTTTGATTGAGTAAAGTCAGAAGCTCTCCATTGACAAAAGGGTTTAGGAAAATGGAGCCTTTTTTAGATCAAAAACCTATATTGAGATTTGTGTCATTATTGTTGCTCGGTATTGAATCTATAATATCATTAGGTTTGTCAATAAAATAATCATTGAACATTTTTACAATTATTTGAGGATCCTCATAATCAACTCCATTTTCTCTAAGTGAAGTATTAGAATTTCTTTCTCTCTTCCTTGTCTGTTTATTGATAACATCCCAAGCTGATTTAAAAATGTTGTCAGATGATAGTAACAGCGCTTGGTTTTTTTGTACAAGTTTCATATGTTCACCTTTTGCTTTTCTATACCGATCCGTTAAGACTGGGTATGTATTTTTCAATATGAAATCTGAATATCTCAATGCCAAGCAACGTTAGGCGAGGTCGGGCTTTGGATGAAACACACGTAAAAAGGTAAGACCTCGGTAATCCTTAGCTCGCACAAGTTTCGACTTTTGGGGGCTGCCGTTGGTAACGGGACGACAGCTGGTTAACGGACGACAGCTGGTTAACGGAAAAAATATTTTTTTCATCAACAACAACACAAATTACATGACATATCTCTTACATATATCTAGTAGATTCAGATAAGCCATGTTATTATTTTCACAACGTTTTTTTAAAAGTCGGATTATTTTCAATTTCAATAACATTGCTAACCATCATCATTTTCAGAAAATGTAAATCTATACGAAGTTTAACTATTTGTCTACCACTACGAGTAACTGTTGTGTTAAGAAACATAATTGGCAATATTCCACAGGATTTTGGTGATCGTTTTTTTGCTGTCAGGTTGGTAAAACATTTTGTTTCCAACTGTTTGAAACACTGAATTGAAACACTGACATGTGTCAACACTGTCAAGTGTCAGGTTAATTTTTTTTAATTAGAATTTATGAAACAATATTTCCAAAAAAATCGAGCTTGTTGAAAAATAAATATTGTGTTTCATTTCGCTGGAATGTGTACGAATATACAAAAAAATTCACATTTCACAGATTCCCAAAAGCAAGAGAACTTGCGCGAAAATGGTTGTTCCATTTGAATCTTCCCATAGACGAACTAGAATTCTTTTATCCTAAGAAAATTTTTGGAGATCACTTCAAGAAGAGTGAAAGATTGGGAAGACTCCATTTATGTCAAAACTCTGATGTTGTTGAGTTTCATTCTCGATGTTCAAATTCGAAATTTGAGAAAACACTTTCCTTTCTAGAACCCCTTGAAAATGTTCCCAATACTTCAACCAAAGAAGGTGGAAGAATAACTGATGACTCTGTTTCTTGTAACTGAAGTTGATAAGATTTACTAGTAACTCTGATGTTAGTGAGTTAACTAAATTTGAGACATTTTCAGTTAGGAACTGTTAATGAAGAAAGTTATGTTGAGGAACAAAGCCCATATCACACCGTGGATGAAACTGTTGACTGTTGTCTTCTTGAACATGGTTATGACTGTAAAGAGTTACTGGTTAGTTGATCCCTGACGCTGAGTGAAACACAAAACATAGAAAATAAAACAAATCCTTAATGTGTTTCTCAAATTTGGAAATGAAATGAATGACTAGGATTACATCTTCCAAACTTGGACCCATAATCAAAGAGAAGGCCTAAATGATAAATAATAGCAGCCATGAAAGCTGAGTTGGATAATGAGGACGATGTTGCAGCTAAATATGTGTGGACTTGTTATTAACCCGGGAATTCAATGTGTGGAACAGGAGTATTTCTTGACAACAGTAAGGGATTGTTAGCTTAAAAAACTATTTTCAAATTCTAGGGCAAGTAGCTCTGACGGGATTACATTGTTGTGGACTGGGTTTTGGATCCTATTCTATTTTGAATATTTCAAATCCCTAATCATGAGCTTCACACAGTCAGCGTCCACTGTGGTTTTGGAGTCAATTCTTGCCACAACTACATACTTTGGTCAAGGACTGAACAGACTGGTACAAATTCGATGAACATTGCTTAAATAGACTGCTTTCTATCGAATTGAAGACTCTAGAGACCAGCTATTAATAATTCAAAAGACCTCTTTAGGAATTTTCATTTAAATAATTCGAACTCTTCAAATGACGTGGTGATTACCTATTTATTTGTTATTGCTGTATTCAATATTTTAATTAAACTTCTTTTTTCTACTTTAGTCCCGAATACTGATTTTTCTCAAGTCCTGTAGGTGAATATGAACACAATTTTTTCCAGTTTTCAATATCTTTCTTCTCTATAGATCATGTGATCTATGAGTAGAAACGTTTGTGAACTCAGGGCAATGCATAAATGTATCGATATATTTCTAAAAACCGGGGATATCGGATTCGATCAATTTTTCATTATATTTTAACTTTCGTTTCTGGGGTGCAATTACGAACACTCGATCCGTAGTGAGTTTGACATATGTCAGATTTTAGCAATCATGAAAACCAATACAGTTCAAAATATATTGCAACTTGAGTCGATATCAGTAGTTTATATGGTGCATAATATTCCTTCTATCTCTATTCAAAAAAAAAATATGATTTCGATTTCGTTTCGAATCGAGAACATACATCGTTCTAGCCTACATATCGTGACAGCTCTCCTATCGAGTGTTCATAACCCCACCCCTGATAATCAAAATAGTAAACAATTTGTTGAAGTTGACAATTATAATTTCTTATATCAGTGTTTACAAAATTCACAAACAAAATATACTACCAACCTGACAGTGAAAAATCGATCACCAAAATCCTGTGAAATATTGTCAATTGCCTGACTGTCTACATCTTTGGATATGAGATTTGTTTCGTTCACTGGCAACTCCATTCTCAGAGTCCTAGACATAAGTTATAGTGCTGGAGAAATAACACTGGCATGTGGTGTATTTATATACTGAAGAAAACCAATATATAGATCAGAATTCGATTCATTGCATTTTTTGGAATGTTTTTTAATAATTGTTCTTTCAACTAAACTATTACTCTTATACAGTGAGCACGTAAAGGTTGGAACAAATTCGTTAAACGCTTGATATGGCCATTAGGGAAAATAAGCTCAGACACGTCGATTTTATTTTTCGGTGGCGCATTTTTCGGCCTACTTATATTTTTGATGACGTCATCCCTGTTCAAATTATGACGTCATCATAATTTTTTTTAAATGGCAATACCCTATTTTGATAATACCTTCAAAATGAACGAATTTTTCTGTGTATGGTTGTCATGTTTTTTCTTATCTTATATAACTGAGAAATAAAAGATATATCATTATTTATAATAATGTAATATCAGGTCTGTTGACGTGAACTTTTGACTTGAGGTATCCCCACAAAAAAAATGTAGTGAGGTTAGATCAGAAGATCTAGCTGGAAACTCTTACAGCCGTATGCATATTCAATTCCAGCGACTCGCCAGAGTTTCGCCGCTCGCTACACAAGAACTATAATGCACAGTCGAGCTGCAAAAAAGTGGTACATCGCCAGCGTTTCACCAAAATGTGACTTATCGCGTAGTTGTCACTTTTTTTGGAGCTTGACTTTGCATTATAATCCTTGTGTAGCGAACGGCGAAACTCTAGCGAGTCGCTGGCGATTGACTATGCATACGGCTGTAAAAATCCTCGCCTGCGATCAAAATCATCTTCATTAAGTTCATGAATTACTTTCACTTCATATTGGTGCCACTTATTCTTTTTTAGTCATTTTAAAACAGACGTTTGACTCAATGCAACTATGCACTGACTGTAGGTAAATATTATGTTTTTAAAATTTTGCTTAACAGTAATAGTTAGCTATCAAATAATTGTGGTGTAAATAAGTTATCGACACCATGCGAAAAGCGAAAAATGACGCAAAGATATTTTAATGATTTCAGATTATGGGAATAAGACAAGTACGCAAGCTGAGGTTTGTGACTTATTTAACTATAAATATCCCGATAGACCTATTACACGTTCGACAGCGAGCAAAGTCGAAGCTAAATTTAGAAATTTTGACAATGTCGGTGATAATTATACGAAAGGTCGTCCAGGCGTTATGGAAGATCAACTATCATTTCAAGAAAATCCTCACATGAATCAAGAACTTAATGAAGATGATTTCAATCGTATAGTCGAGGATTTTTAGAATGGCCAGCTAGATCTCATGAACTAATCCAACTAGATTTTTTTGTGGGGATCCCTAAAGTCAAGAGTTTACGTTAACAGACCTAATATTACATTACTATGAATAATGAAATATCTTTTATTTCTCGAACATACGATTATGTAACATAAGAAAATATATGACATCCATGCACAGAAAAAATGCGTTCTTTTTGAAAGCATTATCAAAATGGGGTAATGCCATTTAAAAAAATATATAATGACGTCATAACTCGAACAGTGATGACGTCATCAAAAATATCATTAGATCAAAAAATGCGGAACTGAAAATAAAATCGACGTGTCTGAGCTTATTTTACCTAATGGCCATATCAAGCGTTTAATGAATTTGTTCCAACCATTACTTGCTCACTGTATAAATCATGAAGAACTATGGTGCACTGGCATTAAGTTATAACAACTCAGCTCCTGCTAAATAATCCAATTCTACACTCAACATTATGTTACTATCGGTATGTAACGAATACATTTTTGGTGTTGGTATGTATTTGTTTTGAAATACCTGAAACAGGTCGATTTCTAATCAATTCGACAATTTACAGTATGAACTTTTATGATAAAAAAGTCACAAAATTACGACGTTATTCTTTCATATTCCATAACCGTTAATTAATTAGGGAGCACCTTTATACCTGTCCTCCGATACCTGGACGGATAACAAATATTGTTTGTTGGTTATGAAACAATTAATTACATTCACGGCAAGACAAATCAAGAAGAGGGGAATTATTAATTTCTGTTTGATCGTTGATTAAGTTCTGATGAGAATTCTTCTTTTCAGTAATTTCCAAACCCTCCAACTGATATAATTTCATCCTTTTTTTTCAACATGAAGTATCTCAAAGTCATGTCCGAAATGTGATTTTCTGCGAGTAGATGGGCATCAAAAGCTGCATTTTTTTCGCTGTTTAACAAGCAATTATGCTCAGTTATGCGATTTTTGAAGGTTCTATCAGTTTGTTCAACAGGAAGTGTAAAAGCTATCAAAAAGTTGAAATGTTGAAACGAATAAGGAAATAAAGTCAGATATAGATACTGTTAGCAATTGATGAAAATCTGCATATGACACGTAGACAACTTGCTTCACTTAAACTAGAATACAATTCTTATTTCTACTAAGTTCAGTTGGTTAAATGAGGAGGATCCTGATAGAAGGCAATAATCCATTAACAAAATTGTTTTTTTCTGATGAAGCTACTTTTTTTAATGAAACGGTTAATAGACAAAACTGTAGATATTGGCAAAAATCATCATCAGATGTGTGAGTCTCATATACAATATCCGAAAGAAGTGAACATTTGGTTCAGGATATTGTGTGTGGCATTAACAACAAAATGATTGGCCCTCTTTTTTTGAAGGCACAATCAATGGTGGGGTTAATCTAGATATTTTAACGAGCTTCCTACGTTCTACATCCTTTTCACGTCCTACAGAAGACTTTTTCCTCACGTTAATGATCCAAATTCTTTAGATTGGAAGACGTCGATCGTTTGAATAACCGTCTAGATCCCCCGATTTGGCTCATTTCGATTACATTTTATAGGGGTCGACCAAAATCAAAAGTATATTTCAGTAGACCGACAATATTGCAGATCTGAAAACTAGGATACCGATAAAAATTAACAACATAACCCCTGAGGTTCTACGAAATATTCTACGAGAATGCTAAGATTGTCTTATTTATTTTCAAGAAGGAAATGGTGGTTATTTATCTGTGAAATAAATTGAAAAACACTCCCTGGACATGATGTTACATTATTTCTTTCCATCTACGTAAAGTATAAACATTTTAAATTTTCAAAATGAATTCTCCCAGTTATGACTGCATCAAATTTGAAAAACTTATCATTGCTGGACAGAGAATGGAAATCTCTTTCAAAACAGGTGCCGCACGACCCCTCTCCTTATTCAAAATGTTGCAGAAGGTGTTGATAAATCAGAGGGGATGCAAGGAAGGAGTGATATTTTGATACTGTAAATTGTCGAATTGAGAATAGAAATCGACCTGTTTCTGTTTTTTTTGAGCAAATGCATAATAATGATTAAAAATAGTTAAATCCACATCTATGGAACGCACTGTACTTTCACTAGTAACTTCTAATGTCATTCAAACTGTGTTCCACCCAACTCTCCAGGGTATCAATTCTTGACGGCAAGAGAATAGAACGTTCACCGGGGATCGTTCCTCAATTCTACTCTATTGCTGCTCCCTACAATTATAATTCCGTATTCTCGAGCATGACGGAGGGAGCATGAAATAAGAGAGCCAGCACGCAGTATTGCCAAATTTCTTGACCAATCATAAATACGAATGTTTTGACAGACAAAGCTGTCATGTCATAATTGTCATCCTGTTTGTAGTTGTTTATTGTTAAAATGTTGTTGTTAAAATGTAATACAACGATTATAATGGAGTATGACAACAGATAAGTGGAATGTAATCCAATTACACCTAAACAAAAGGAAATTTTGGAGGAATTCATCTCAATATAATGATTAGAACCAGTGATTTCTTGATAACTTCCATATCCAAAGAAGCGTACAGCTGCTGAAACCTATTACTATTTATGCTTAAAGGGATCTTTAACTAGAATTTAGTGTTAAAACTCCATCATTAAAACAAAAAAAATGAATTTAGTTACCTTGGTTTCGACTGTTAATGCGGATGATCTCGTGGGTTCGTGGATGTAAGCCCTGACCATATTTATAACATTCTCACACAAAGGTTTTGTGAGTCGAAATAACTTTAGAAATTTTTCATCAGACAGATCAAAAGGATCTGTCCTTGGAAGTACTTCTCGCCTTATGATATACAATTTCTCAGCATCGTCAACATCTGCCATAATTCCTTCCCACCATAAAATTCTTTGAAGATAGTTATCCATTATTATGAAGCTTAGTCGATATACTTCAATCCGAGCTATATCGGTATGTTATACTATATACACCGGTTGTTTTCTCTTCAAACAATGGTTATAGTATTATTTCAAGATAGACTGATACCTATATATTTTGATAAAAAACACGAAAACAGAAAAGAGTAAGGTTAAGGGTCCTAAAATATCACACTATTGGTCTTCCTCGGCTGATCTCCTCAAACTACCCAGTAGAAGCATCAGGGAGCTATCCTTCTCTTACTATCCGATAGCAAAACATTCGAGAATACCACTTATCAATTGTCAGTAGAACCACGCCCCCAATCTCTCGGTTGTTCTACTCCCTAGCTTTCAAGAATATGCACCCAGAAGTCAATGTACTAGAATTGTGATATATTTCTCATATCCAGTATGTGATAACAAATATTTTCCCACTTTTATGGTCGGGATCGACTACATGTGCTGGAATCTGTCTACATGGGTGGTTCCAAAACTTTTTCCAATTCTCAAATTACAGATCTCTACAACGAATTCCATAATCTGATATCGTGAACATTTTCACTATTATCAGACTCATTTTATGACGCTTCTTCGAACTACTCCTGAAAAACAGAGCAGCATGAAAACTACTATTTCCACCACACTACATTTTCCAATACTGAGAATACGAGGATAATATGAGAGACCAGATGTTGCCGATGAACTGAGATGAAAATTTTAGTTAACATGTTCCAGATTTCCCCATTCATACCGTCTGGTGAATACAGGGTTGGCATTGCTGCGATAATGGTCTTAGTCGATAAAATATTCTCACCAGATCGGATGTATTTTTCTACTCCTTTTGTACTGCTTGATTTACTTCCTCGAATAAGGTTTATCAAGGATATAGAAAAATATTTAGGGCCAGTTGCGAAAAGAAGAGGTGATCATCTGAATAACTAATATCAGATCTGATTTGATGTCACATTAAATATTAGATGCGTTGCATAAACATCATTAGTAAGTAAGTAGGTAAGTAAGTAAGTAAGTACTTATTTCCAATTGGCATGGGTAAGTAGTAGCACTGAAAATATTTACTAATTATTTACAAATTACATATTTTTTAACAATAAATCAATTAATAAGTGAGTGATATTATCAGTAGTATAACAGAAGGTTTCAGCAATAATATAAGTAATGGATCAGATCTTGCAGTATTTCGGGAAAGACTATGCAAAAAATTCGTCGAGGTTGTAGAATACATGGTGGTGTAATCACTTTTTTAATGAATGTTTGAATTTTCTAGAGGATCTTTCCTTCATGGAGAAAGGTAAATGGTTATAAACTTTTATTCCTGTATACTGGGGTCCATTTCGGGTTATTTCATAATTGTAGTTAGGCAAAGTTAAGTTTTTAGTTAGTGGCGAATACTGGTGACAGTGACTTGATATTTTTAATATATATGTATTAGTTAAAGTGAATATTTTATTTTGAAAAAAATAGTCTCTACATGAATCCCGATAATTTAACTTGAATAGTGTGCGGATCGTACGTTTCTGAATTATGAACGTTACCCCAAAATTCAATCCCATATTGCATCAAACTATGGAAGTATGCAAAATATACAATTTCCGAGACCTGGAGATTTGTGCTCGCTTGGATATTTCTTAATGCAAATATTGCTTTGGTGAGTTTGGTGTTCAGCTGGTTTATGTGTTCCATCCAATTGAGTTTGCTATCGATAGTTATCCCCAGGAATTTAGTGGAATCACTTGACTCAAGACTTTCCTCGTTCAAGGTTACCTCAATGTCTTGGGTTTTTCTATATGGATTGAACAAAATATGTTGGGTCTTTGATATATTCAAAAATAACCTGTTTAACGAGAACCAGTCTGCTAAACCATCTATTGTGGTTTGCACTTTTGTGTGAGGCCATCAACCGAGAGACCATTGACAACAACGCTAGTGTCATCGGCAAAAATGGAAAATGATATTTCAGGAAAATTGCAGACTATGTCATTTATGTAGACAAGAAACAATGTTGGACCGAGAATAGAACCCTGTGGTATGCCGGTTTCAATGCGACCCTTTCGTGATTGATAGTACTCGATTTTATTTTGTGCTCTATGTTCTACTCTTACCAACATTTCCCTATCACGTAGATAAGTTTCAAACCATTGTTTAACGATCCCTCGAATACCATAGTATTCCAATTTGTTGAGCAAAATAGCATGGTCCACACAATCGAACGCTTTGGAGAGGTCACAAAAGAGTAGATTCTAAGATATTGTGTAACCTCTCCAAGAGCGTAAAAGCTGCATCAGTTGTGTTAAGGTTCTGTCTAAATAAAAATTGGTATTCTGTCAGAATATTTTTGGCGGACAAATAATTTTTGAGTTGGTAATTGACTATCCATTCAAGAAGTTTACTACTGAAGTTTGCAAATAATGATATAGCTCTATAATTGTTTATCTCGGATTTGCCACCCTTTTTGAATATCAGTACTACCACAGAAGTTTTGAAGTATTTAGGAAATATTCCAGTGGAAAAGAACAGATTGAAGAGAAATGAGAGTGGGGCTTTCAAAGAGTTGATATTATTTTTTATCACAGTCATTGGTATTTCGTCGATTCCTGAAGATTTTTTGGTTTCAGAGCACTAGCGCAGTTCATAATGTCCGACTCGGTGACAGGCGCGAAGTTGAGGAAGTTCAGAAAATTCATATTCACTCGTTGAATGTAGTTCGCGCTCGACGTACTGCTCGGAGCATTCAGCGTGTTCATTGTACATTACAAAAGAAATATCTGAATTTGTTGGCAACATTAACTGGGTCTCCGATTGAAGTATTATCTTTTTTTATATGTATGTTATCAAATGTGCGATTTCTTTTACCAGTTAGAGTGCTTACTTACTACGTCCCATGTGGTTTTGCTTTTGTTTTCGGCTGATTCTATTTTATTTCCATAGTAGATACATTTTGCATATTGGATAACTTTCTTCAATATTTTAAGATACTCAGCTATATATTCAATAATTTTTTTATTATTAGTCCAGCGTTTCAGCTGTAGAAGAGACCTTTTGTTTGCGCAAGACAATATCATACCTCTTGTGAGCCACTACTTGCGAGTTCGTTTGTCGCCGAATTAACATATTCAACAGTCTCATTAACTAATGACTGAAAAGAGTGTCAACAGCTTTATTTTTCTCGCTTTATATCTTATTTATGATAATTTGATATAGGGCATAGGGACTTCTACTTCTAAGAATTAAAAAGGGATTAAACGAAAGTTGAGAAAACTCTAATCCAATATAACAGTAAAGGAGTTTTCAGTAAAATTATTCCGAGGAAACCATCCTCCTTTTCACTTCCTCTTCAAATGCGAAATCAATATGGAATGCAGAAGATTGGGAAGCATATCCATCAAGAAGAAAAGAGGATATATGGTAGATCATTGGTAGATGAAAATGTAAGTAATAACTCGTGAGATTGTGACTCAAATTAGTTTTTGATGAGTATTGGTTCCCAGCAATTATATGTGCTTCATTTCCAAACTTCAAATAATATGAAAAATCGAAAAAACTGTATTATTTGAAGCTGATAATCAAATGGAATTATATAATATAATATTGTTTTATGAAGAAATACGATACCTGTATAAAATTTTTGATGATAACTTCATGAAAAAGGACCTGGAGAACGCCAAAAGAGAGGAAGTAATTCTGAATGGCAATTTAATGTTCATTCAATAGTTTACGGACCGTGAATTTTCTATTTTCTATTATGGCAGTTCATTCGTGCATTGTTCTGTATTTTTTTCTAAATACAAATATTTAAAGAAAAAATCGTTTCTGATAATTTTTCTCAATTGTCAATATTTCTGGACATGATCTCTATAAATAACTCATTCTGATATAGAACATAATTTCACATTTCTCCTATAATCACTTTCATGTGTGGTGAAGTTCTTTGACGTTTGACCTATATAAGTTTGTTCTCATTGAGAGCATGGTATTTCAGTGGCCCCCTACTGACTGCATCGCCAATAAGACAGAATTCTAAACTAGTCCAGTCTAATTACTCCCGCTTTCTATGCTCATATAAACATATATTTTTTGTTTCCAGTACATTTTAATTTGTTTTCTTATGATTCAGTGGCGTATACTAGTCCAAATTGAAAAAAAAAATTCGTTGCTGAGAATGAGTAAGTACAATAGCTTTTTGCGCTAGAGGTCGAATGGCATATGAATGTTTGGGATGTGAGAATTTTTTGTTTTGTGATGTCTCTCAACAGCTTTGAAATAGTATAGTTGACGTATCCAACACTTCGGTTTCCCGAAAAAGTTCACTTTATGAATTGAATGAAGTAGTAAACATTCTGCATTTATTATACTAATTGTGATGAAGAGAAAATACTACTCAGTGTTGTAAATAATAGTGGGCACTGAATTTTGGAAAATTATAAGGAAGCTTTAATTGTATTTGTTCTATTTTCCCTGTACTCTTGCCAAATAATAAAATAATTTTCCACAATAGGCCATTGGCCGCAGTGGAGGGCCTGATACGGGCCCACTCACGTTCAAAACCTAACCCTCATTTTACTAAATATCATTCAGATGGTGTAGATTATATCATTATGTACAGAGTGAAAAATAAAAACATTTTAGTAATGTCTGAAAATACTATGTTATAATAAAATATTGATAAAATTATTTTGGCATGCAATATACTATTCTTATTCCATTATTAGTGACAATTCATACATTTCCTACAGGGTGATTTGAAAAATTGGTGAAATATATTGCCGGTTCTTTCGTACATATCCTGTATATTCAAGTGAATTTTAATCCTCCGAAGATAGCTGATACCGTATGAACATGATTAAGTTGGGATATATAGGGTGATCATGAACATTTTCGATGATAAAAATGACAAAATATCAACGTTTCAGAAATCACCCTGTAATTTACGATTACCTAGGTGAAATGTCTTTATTATTATTTAAAACATTTATCATTCTCTCCTCAACACTGTCCCAAAAATTCAGTTTCCTACTATGACTAGTTTCATAGTTATTAATTGAGAAACTTATTACCATTTGCATGACGAGTCGACGGAACTTGTTCACGCGTACATTCTGCTTGTGGCCAAGATTTTTCACAAATGATGATACGTGAGAAACAAACTATCTGAGCAGCGACGGTTTTTCTCCAATGCATGTTCCACTCGGATAGAAGTTTCTATGATTTTTATATTTGCTGGCTATCAATAGAAACAAAGACATCTATTATATTCCATCAATATAGGTAGTTTAATACGTTAAAGTAATAATAATTATCACTGATGAACCTAATTGATTTTTCTTTTTCATTCACTCTCCGTCTACGACAGAATCAAAATGTACCCTACAGCCGATAGGGGTTTCTTGCTGTATGAGGACCGTAGCGTTGCTACGGAGGAGGTGGGTTCGGTTAAGGCTGTTCCTTGTCACCTTCAGTGATAAGTGATTTCCCGTACCAGGGCCTCATACACGATTGGGCGAGTCGAACTATCCAAGCATTAGGAATTTTATCTGGCTCATGCCTGAGTTGTAACTGATGTGAAAAATTCAGACAATTTCACCGAGAACCATTTTACCGATAAAAAGTGCGGGGTACTTTTATTCTTTATACGATCCATAATTTTATACAACTAAAAACAGGCGAAGAGTAGAGACAAAATTAAATGATATTGCATACAAACCAAATGATAATGTTATACATTATAATAACACAAGGAATGTTGGTTGTAGATCGCCTTGTTGACGTTGGGAATCGTAAAAAGCAGAGGTAATTAAATACTCCACAACAAAACGAATTGCAATATCTACATGCGTTCTTTGTTAGTTTTGTACAGTGTCTGAGCCTAATTTGAGTTTATTCTGAGACTTCTGAAAGTTTTTCAACAGATTCGTTGAAAAACAAGAAGTACACAGCTGTCAGCCAGGAAAATGATGGTTAGGGTGATTTCCGAAAAACTTAAGCAACTACCTGATTGGTTTCAATCAACAGGTATACAATTTTCACCAAAATTCTTCTAAAACCGCTTCAGAATGGAAAATAATCGGGTAGACATTTCATAAAATGCATTTAAATATATTTTTCTACGTTCATGCAAAGGACAAAATTTTATTGAACTGTATTTAATGAAATTTTTTTTATTTGTTTTGCTGACAACAGCAACGCGTTAAGTACAAAACCATCTTCACTACCCGCGTGTAAAATAATTATACGTTTTCCTCTGGTACATGGTGCTTGGAGACAACAGTTTTGGGAGTTATCCCATCCAAACCGAATCACATCATGACTATCGAACCAAGTCTCGTCAAGATATACTATGTCTCTTCGATTCCCGATGTTCTTTTATTTGTCGCAAGTAATATTGCATTTGCAGAACGAGCCGGGGTGATTCCATTATTGCCATTCGCTGATTTAGTATTTTGTGTTTGAAACCACAGTCTGAAAGAATTTGGCGTAGTGTTTCCTGCGACTTATATGTATACTCAAGATAATCAGATAATTTGTTTTTGATTGATTCCAAGGTAGGTACTTCGTTTGGTTTATAGAAATCATAAACTTGTCTTCGAAGAAGATCTTTTGTGGCCTCATCAACTTTGTTTAATTTCTCATCTTCTCGTTTCCTTTTACGATAATGATCCCCTTGTTTTTAACCACTCTGTAAATAGTTGAATGCCCCAAACTGGTGAGGTGTGATATCCTTCCGGAAACTTCATTGTCACATTTGTCGTTCATTTCCTTTTTAAGATATTTAGAACAAGTCTTTGAGTCTGAACATGAAGATCTTTGTTTTTAAATTCTCATTGTTCATCCGGTTGTGAGTCTTGTTCCTCACGTTCTTCGAATGGTCGCCAAAATGCCATGTTGCAACACTAAATACACAAACGTTTAAACTAAAACTTTAATGTTGATTTTAACACTTTTAGTTTAAAAAACCGCGACATATGTTCTGCAAATACAATGGATTCTTCAAGCAGAAGTATACTGAGTTATACTATTACAATGTCCTTCTTTTATATTCCCTATATCTTAATATGTTAATTAAATTGGGAACAGTTTCATATCTGTTTTCGGATAACTCTATGATAACAAATAGTGTTTGTCAATAATTAATTACATTTATACCTAGTCTAACGGCAAAACAAATTAAGTAGAGAGAAAATATTGAGTTCTGTTTGATCGTTCATTAAGTACGCTACTCTTCTTCTTTTCATAACTATCACCAGGCTGCCAAGCAGCAATAAAAATATCAAGAGGTGATTTACGGTAATTTATGCAACAGGCGGTCAGCGCATTACTGATTACTTTCCACGCTTCGAACGGTTACACGTAAAATATACTCAATCTGGTCTACTGTTTTCTTTATATAGGGAATAATATTTATTTAATTTTCCGTTTTCATCCTTCACTCGTTATTACACAATGTGCTATTTTGTACTAACCCTATATATGGAGCTGAATGAAGTCATACTCAACTGAGATTGGATAAACCATATGCACCTCGTAAAAAAATTGTTCATTGCACTCGACTTGTTGTCCAACTCGGCCTTACGGCCTCGTCGGATAATTTCACGTCGAGTGCAATAAACACTTACTTTTTGCATTTGTTGCATAAATAACTAAAACTGCAGCTCATTCCAAGGATTTTCAGTATAGCATCAACATACAGAGGCTAAACTAGGAGTGGAATTTTTCCAATAAGCCAGCCGACTCCGATATCAACCGTATTGTCATCAACATAAATCATGAGGGAGATCAATCGTCGTTAGTCAATCAGTATTCTAATTTGTCAACGTCAACCGAGTCCGATATCCTCATACCAATCTATCCGTCCTTGCAAACATAGACACGTCTTGAGAAAGCGAGCCAAAGTACACATGGCAAGAGTAAACGTCCTCTCGTAAACACCAAAAAGACGTTAGGAGAACACAAACATCGAGGTACGTTAGACCACTGCACACACTCATCCATCATGGGTGTAATGATCATTCGTTGCTCTTATCATAGGTGACGCTAGGTGTGCAAACAAATATATCATTTCGCAGAAAACAAAGGACAACGGTGTGAAATGCTTGCTCGAGTTATAGATCAGGAGCTAGTGATGGAGATGAGAGTTGGATGGAATTGAAAATATTTTCATCAGAACGAAAGGCTATTTTAAGCGTCAATCGTTATCATGTTGTTTTTCTAATTATGAGTTGAATTTGTTGGACATAGAGAGAGAGAAGCGTTGGTACATACTCGTAGTTGATACAGGGGGTGCTTTCGGGAACTGCTTTGATCTGTGTAAAAACTATAGGATAGTTTACTTTTTTTTAAAATTGATGTAGCTGGTACTTGATGAAAATCCATGTTAATGTTTATGGTAAAACTTTGATGTTCATTTGCACAACATTTTTGTTACAAAACGCGAAGTGAGTTTCACCAATACAATGGTTTCTTCAAACAGAAGTATACTAAGTTACATTTATGATGAAAAAATGAAAAAAAATACCGAATTTTTTTATTTTTTTCCAAGAATGGTATTGACTTTTGTTTCTCTTCGAAAATTTTTCAGTTCTTTTCCAAGAGAGAATGGTGAACACCATCTTCCAATAACAGCGAACACTGTTTTTTCTACGAAATGTTTTATTTTCTACAAAAATTTTACAGTTTTTTTTTTTAAGATAGGTGAACGCCATGTTTTTTTAAATTAATTTTGTTTCCGTCAACAAATGTTCATTTCAGTTCAGAAAGGTGACCATGTTGTTTTTTTTTCGAAATGTTTTTTTCGTCATAAGACTTCCAGTTGTTTTTTCCAAAAAGACACCTTGTCTTTTTTTGTTATTTTTTCGATTTCAGTAAACTTTTTCTTCGTAAAACTTTCAGATTTTTTTTTAATTGGTGAACAATTTTTTTTTTAAGAAAATCCATTTTTTTATTTGATTTGAATGAATACTTTCTTCCGCGGTCCATTTTTTTCAAACATTCTGCAAGTCTGATAGTTCTGACTATAATTTCAAATTTCCCCAGTCATGACTGGCCAGAAACAAATATCCCTAGCATTATTCTCACTTTTATTTATACCATTGTGATTGTACTACAGTACAATCACCTGGATAGCATTTCTGTTTTTAGAAGAACAATCATTTTTTTTATTTCTATAAAAAATGTATTCTGGTTCATTTACTTCTTGATGGAGTTCATGATAAATCTTCAGTTCAGGTTCTACATGCTCAATATTTTTTGGCCAACCGTGCCCCACATAATTCTAAAATGTTTTCAGTTCCAAATCTGTTGCTGCTTTGTCTCTAATTTCGTTGATTCTGTGATCCGTTGCATTTAAATTCATCCTAAGCATGCAAATTTGGGCCTCTATGTCTTTTTCGAATTCCTCTATTTTTGCAGAATTTTTAATAAAAGAACGGGACACTGTACCACCAGAATGTCGGATCTTCATTCAAGTATTTTTCAAATTGTTGAATGAGTTTTGATGAATTTGATACACGCAGGTTTCTTTCTTAAAAATGATGTTATCGGAAAAGTTATGTCTGACAAATTATCGATGAATTTCCCAACGGATGTTATAATATCCAAACATCGTTGTAAGTCGGTTTTGTACGTACATCATCTATATAAATTTATACCTCTAGTAAATTGAATATTTCTTCAAATCTTCTATGGAAAACTTCTGGACCTAACCGATATGGAAGTGTACTAGTGTGCTCAATGAGGCGGGTATAATTGAATATCAGTTTATAATAACTCTCTCGTACTATTACTCTGGTGTGCACTCTCCTAATCGAATATTAACTCCTAATGTCATCTCGCCCTAGTTCTTTGCATATAATACATAGGGCCAGTTGGCCGTTAGCGTGTGAATTATTTAGCTAGTGAAATAATTCTATACTGTACAAAAAACTGTCATTTAACGAACGAAATCACAGAATAATACTTTTATGGTGATTAACTCAGCTATAAAACCCCCATGTGAGTTCTCAATTCTAACAATGATCTCACTGGTTCTCTAATATTCTAAATGAATCTGATAAGAGCTATTAAGCTTACTTGAAAAATGACAGAAATTCAACTGCCCTTTTTCTGGGTTCTCAAACTAAGCTCGACCTACAAACAAACGTCCAAAGCAGATACTCGCGCTTGGAAGTTTCCAATGGCATCAAATTTTCATTCAAACCTTGTTACAGAACTATTCTAAAGCGAGAATCTGAACAAATCAGTCTATTAGTATGTCATGAATCAGCCTTCGATGGACAGAGTTCACCAGAAATATATTATATACAGTAATTATTAGTTGCGTACAAATTTGTATTCTCAACAAGTATCAGCTTTTGTTATGAAATTTAAAGTTCACTTCACATGTTTTCCATATATAGTATATTGTGTATCTAGTAGTAAAAGCAATACATTCCCGCACGACAATGTAAATTGTTGGCCGAGGCGTTGAGCCGAGGCCAACAAGCATTGAAGTCTGGGAATGTGCTTTTACTACGCAATCAGCATTATCAAAAACTAAGGAATTCTACATATTGTTTGCGTGAATTCAATAACTGTCTAAAATGTAAACAAGCCGGCAAAAATTTTCCCGTATCGTTTTCGATACGGGAATAGTAATTTACGTAACAAGTCCGGAAAATACTGTTTTTTTGGACGAGTAGACCAAATTCTAGGACGAGCGTTAGCGAGTCCTGGAAGTCTACGAGTCCAAAAAAACTGTTTTCGAACGTGTTGCGTACACTATTTTTTCGGCAATCATGTAGAATAACAAATCAATGAGACTCATTTAGTCTAAGAGACGAAGAGAGGTCGACTTTAACCCATCTGTTAACCGGATGAAACGATCAAATTTGAGGCGTTAAGCCGAGGGCAACAAGCATTGAAGTCTGGGAATGTGCTTCTACTACGAGGTAAACATACTATTTTTTCTGAAATCGCAATCAGCATTATCAAAAACTAAGGAATTCTACATATTGTTTGCGTGAATTCAATAACTGTCTAAAATGTAAACAAGCCGGCAAAAATTTTCCCGTATCGTTTTCGATACGGGAATAGTAATTTACGTAACACGTCCGGAAATTACTCTTTTTCTGGATGAGTAGACCAAATTCTAGGACGAGCGTTAGAAAAAGTGTCCGGGAAGTGAACACTTCCCGGATGGTTGCCGAAAAAGTACTTTCCCGTACCGTTTAGGTCCGAAAACGGTCCGGGAAAGTTCGTTGCTTAGCAACGGACTAAAATACTAGATTAGCGTATTTTGAGGCATGAAGTTGCTCCGATAAAGTGGGCATTCTTGAACGATATTAGAAAAAACATTTTCCACCATTTCGCATTCAAGTAGAATTCATTTCGATATGTACACACATCTCTGATATTGAGTGGTTGCCAATCATAAACACTTAAAATCGTCGTTATTGTTCTAGAGAGTCTGCATCCACAAACTCATGTAAGAATTTGTAATGAGAATACATTTAAAAAAATAATCATTTCCTAATACATTCTTTTTATAAAAAAAAATACCAGTGCTGATGTTTTTAGTCATCCCCTGTTAACTTTTGAACGGTTTGAAGTATAAAGATGGAACAAAAACCATTTTGAATGGTATATCCGATACCAGTTTTTGATATAAAAGACATTGCAATTGCTCAATAGAAGGAACGAACGGGCAAGCAAGTCAATTTAAAAATTTCAAATGGTATGGGGGGTCAAGTGAAACGTTGAAGATATAATTCAATTCCCTTTTTAACCATCTAAATTTGTTTGGAATCCGTTAATACTTTTTTTACCATACTCACCAGATATATCAAGTATGGTGCGGATCTGAATGGTACCTTCATCTTGATCAGTAAACTTGAACAGTTTGATGTGGAACTATGAGACAAAAAATGTTCGTGATGGTATTATCTATACTACTTTTTGATAAAAGATACATCAACAGTACTGATAGCGCTGGGGCCATATCATCTCGAAAATTTCCAAAAGCTAGAGATCAAAATTGTGCAAATAGGTATCAACGAAAATTTAAAAAATGTATATGGTTGAAAGGAGAATTGAATTTTCTTTTCAACCATGTGTAATTTGACCCACATGCCATTTGAAATTTATAAATTGATGTGTCTCCGCCCCCACCCTCTTCTTCGGGGAACTACAAAGTAATTTATTCCAAAAATTAGTATCGGTAATACCATTCAAAATGGTTTTTGTTCCATATTTGTACGACGAACTGTTCAAAAGTTAACAGAGGTGGGAGGAAACTAAAAAGGGCCGCATTGTATACTCCTAATGAGTTGAAATATGTTATAATACAAAATGTTTATTCTGTTCAAGTCATTATTTCCTCATCTTCAGGTTTCGGAAGAGATAATAAAATATTCATGAAGTATCTAATTTTCTTGATTGCATTTATTACATTCAAATATTTCTTTTAACCGGAAAGTTAGGATTTTCGTAAATAGAATAGAAGAACTACAATTTGGAAAAGATTTGGAACAAAACAGTGAATCGAGAATATGTGACTTCATCCTGTACAATGTAAAAAGGAATATTTTTCAATTCGATCGTGGTGTTTTCAGATATAATGGGGTTTTAGACATTTCTGAAAGCTTTTTATATTATCAAATTGGCAAGTTTTTTAATATATCCACAAATTCACAAAGATTATATCAAGCTTTTGCAGATCCCACTCTTCAGAACTAAACACCTCTCACAGAGAAAATAATCGTTTTCATTCTCTCGGAAGGCTTCCGGAAGTATCCTAAATAAATCTAAGTTTCCACGTACTTCAGCTGAAAATCGAAATATTTGGTATACGAGAACCCCAATATATTGCTGGCCCGAAAACATTTGAATGGCTTCTCACGTCCTTTATATCACTGAAAATCCTTATTTCACGAGTATGATGAGATAGGAAATTCTTTACGAGGCTTTAAAATTTTAATGGAAGTTTTATCGATTCCCCTTTCTGCCAACTTCATTTTTGTTTTCGTTGTATACGACATGAAGTTGAAAGAAAGTGCTTGTTGAAATATTCATTTGCAACATCGAGATTGAAAATTAGATCTTTCTGTTTTGATGGAATCGTGGGTCGTGTTGTATGAAGCTTTTAATTTTTGTTGGCTTTTCTTCCACATTCCGAATGAAAAATTATAGAAATTGAATCGATTTTTGTTCACGTGTCGAAATCTGAGATTTTTGTGATTTCAACTAACAGCATTGATATTCTAACCAATCAGTCCGTTTTGTACTGACTAATGCCATAGACTTTTTCGTAAAAAACATGTACTTGTGCACTTTTCGCGAAAAAAATCAGGTATTTTATTACTGTTGTCAAAATACAATTGATTGTTCACTTGTTCATTGTTTAAAAAAAAGAAATTACCCATATACCAAAACAGCTACAAAATCACACTCGACGAGCGTTTCGCGAACAAAGTTAGCATCTTCAGGAGCTGAATGCTTACTGAATTACTTACTCTACGTAACTCTTTTTCATATTACTTATCTCAATGCCAACATCAAAATAATTTATCCAATCTCATTGTTTACCAAATTTTCCTAACTTACCTAGTCTACTACTTATCTTGATCAAATTTACTCCATTATCAAATTGCTTGCTCTTATTGTCTAACTCATTTTTGGAATTCACCTGGTCTGAGTTAATTCTATCCTACTTGTTTTGGATTTGATGACACATTTTTTTCTTGGAAAGCAATGACTTCATCATTGAGGGGAGAAACCTTCATTGTAATACGGCCTTAAACAATGGGCTGAATGGAAAAGATCCCTTATACTATACCGGGTGTCCACATAAAGTGGCTTGCACCTATAACTATTACTGTTTTTGAAGATGTTGGAATAAAACTTGGAGGATCTGGATACGACATAAAACTACATATTTTGATAAGTGGATCAAGTACATGCAACTCCCGTTTTTACCGGAAGTGACATAAACTTTTGATTTTTAAATGGGACATATATAATAATAATACTCCTATATGACAAAAATTATGCTACATGTAACGTTATCTTTCTGAGTTTATTAACGGATTTACTCTTCGCTGTTTCATTTGTAGGAAATTATTAGATAAACAATGGATTATCCATATGTAATCCATCAATGGAATCCATATGTAAGGGACAAAACGACTCAAAGTTGTCGGACGTACCCTTCCACTGACGAGAGAAAAAACTCGAAACAAGTCTACAGGTGACCATCCCCAGCCGAATAAGGTATAATCTTCTGTTTGTTTACAATAGGCATTTGCGATTGAGTCTACTCGGAAGAACGTTGCACAAATATCTGTCAGGTGTGGTTCAATATCCGTCGTGGCATTAGCCAGGGAAGTAGTTGTTTTCTGTCAGATATTTGCCTCATATTTTCCACTTTGTGAAAATATTTGACTTTGTCGATTTTATTCATATCATAACGGAAGTTTGTTTAAATAGTGTGTGGTATCAAATTACGAGGATATATTGAAAAATGCTTAGCCTACTATAGAACCAAACAAAATTTCAATGTCAAAATATTTTATTACTCAACATATTCTCCTCTTAATTGGATACATTTATTACAGCGAACCTGCAACGTCTCTAGACCTTTCAAAAAAAATGTTGCTTCTTGCTCTGCAACCAGACCTCCACAGCTTCCATTACCTCCTCGTTGGAAGAAAATTTACGACCTTCTGAACTTTTTTTCAGTTTAGGAAAGAGATGATAGTCGGACGGAGCCAAATCGGTGAATAAGGTGAATAAGGTGAATAAGGTGAGTAATTCAAACCCTAAATCACGAATTTTTTGCTTGGCAACATGAGATTTGTGTGCAGGGGAGTTGTCCTGCAAAAACAAAACACCATTCTATCGATTGTTGCTTTGTTTCTGGATCGTAGAAATGTACCCAAGTCTCATCCATAGTAACAATTCAGTTTTCAAATCAAGCACAGATCGAACGCGATGCTACTACCCTTGCACGCTTTTGGTCAACATTCAAACATTCGGTGATCAATTTTGCAGCAATTTTTCTCATGTCCAAATTGACGTGAACTATATGATGAACGCGTTCGTATGAAATATTCAGTGCTTCAGCCCAATTCGACGGTCTGTTAAAATCATGTCATGAACTGCATCGATATTTTCGGGGACTGACACAGACAGTGGCCTTCCCAATCGGTAGTCATCTTCAATGGAAAATTTACCTCTTTTGAAGCTTGCAGTCCCATTTTTCACCGTCGCATACGAAGGACATTGATGACCAAGGGTATTAAGCATATCTTCGTAAATATGCTTACCTGTTAACCCTTTTAAATACAGGTATTTGATGATGGCTCGATTCTCCAATATTTCGATCTTCACAATTTCGGTGGACATATTTTTTCTTTTAATTTATTGCGTAACTCTGGTTTACTTTTTTGACGTCAAACTTTACACTGACACTTCTAAAAAGTTATTGTACGTTGCTATGGTAACGCTATATTTTGTTTATGCAGAGAACTGTTCTAGGCTAACTAGATATCAATACATCCTCGTAATCGTAATAAAATTATTTTAATTCCTAACCCGACGAGCCATTTTGCCATTTGAAAAAAATTAGTAATTTCAAATTGAATCTAAAATTCAACTAGGTTCAATTTTGATCGAAAACAGTAAAGTTTATTTTTCTCAAAATTTAAGGACTGATAATAGAGATTTGAAAGTATTAATAGCCTAGATTGAATTTTTTTTTCGAATATATAGAAAATTTGTTAGAAAAAGTAACAAATGATATATGATTGTATAGACAATTTCACATGAAGACGAATTAAGTGACAATATACCTGGTGTTCCATTTAAAAATCGGTGAAACCGGAAGTTACTTGAAGTAAGGTCTCTTGTCGTATACATATCCTTCAATTTTCATTCCATCATCTTCAAAAAAGTTTTGGGCGCGAGCCAACTTCCGCGGACAACCGGTATACTTATACATTGTTCGAGTTCGTAGTGCATTAAAGATTCACACACGAAATATTTCCGAATTTCTACGTGTTCTTTATCTAGTTCGACGGCATACGAGTGCCCCTGAAGAAATAAAAATACATCTGTTCTGTCAATTGACTTATTTAATTTGTCAATTGACACATTTAATCAGTCAATTGACACATTTTGATCTGTCAAATGACTCATTTAATCTGTCAATTGACACATTCAATCTATCAATTGACACATTTAATCTGTCAATTGACATATTCAATCTGTAAATTGACACATTCAATCTGTCAATTTACACATTAATTTTGTCGAGTGGCAGATTTTTTTCATTTCGAATGTATCCGTGATCCTTGAGACTGCCCTGATTCACAGATTTGATTATTTACAAACGTTACAAGCGTTTCAGCATCTGCATAATTTCTCTACCAGAACGAATTTAATAATTTCAATCATCATAGATATTCACTGCTCATGTTCAAACTACCCACTCCGAAGTGGTCGTGGTGGTAGAGCATTCGCCTCTCAAGCATAGGGTAAAAGGTTCGATTCCAAGCATGGACATCGGTCTCGTGCACGGTATCAATCGTTGAAAGGTGAGGGTTACGACTTTCCTATCTTGCACGAGAGTCTCGAAGAATTATGGGGGTGCGGCGTAGGGGCCCAACATGTTGACGGAAATAACAATTTTAACAATTTTCATCACGGTTATGCTCCAATCACCTCATATTGAATCTGTCAATTGAGAGATTGAATGTGACAATTGAAAGATTAAATATGTCAATTGGCAGATCAAATGTGTCAATTGGCACATTAAATGTGTCAATTGACAGTAAATGTGTCAATTCACAGATTAAATCTGTCAATTGAAGGATATTTTCATTCTTGTAGTGGCACCAGTACGCCGTTGTAATCTAGTCTTCAGCAGTACAAAAAGTATAGTGAGTGAGTGTAAGTAGTGAATGCATTTTTTCAACAATTCAAATTTTTTTCTGTTTTTACGGATTTTGCCGATTTTATTTTTACGCGTTTTCGTAACTTTTCCGAGTATGCGTGGATCTGAGCACTCCAACCGACAATTTTTTGCTGGTCAGATATTCTTTCGTATACCTACATGTTCCCTACCTAGCATTCACGACGGCAATTTTTTTTTTTTTTATAAATTGAATTATTTGACGATCCGATGTTTATCACTATTCACTATCTTATTTCGCAGGTTTTCGCAACTTTTTCCGAGAATGTTGTAAATGTTGTAAAGTTTAAAAAAATTCCTTTTCGTTCATCTTCTAGCCTTCCTAGAGTGTACGGGGGTAAAACTATCCGAAATTTAATTATTTGACGTTCTGATGTTATTCACTAATTTTACGAATTGTTTCGATTTTAGATTCGCTGGTTTTCCCAATATTTTTCGAGGAGGGGATCCTTTCTCCCCAGACTGATATGTGTCTTTTACGAAAATTCGTATTTAACGGAAAATTTTCCGATTTCCCACGCGTTATCTGCCTAGAGTTCGAAGTGATGGCCAAAGAGTTTTTTTTTTAATTATTTGACGGGCTTAATTTATTTTTTATAGATTTCTTTCAAAAAGCAGAGCCCCCTCTACATATTTTTTTTGGTATGAATAAGTTTGGGAAACCTTTTTTGCATTACTTCCAAAATGTGAACATTTTGGGGCGGCGCACTAGATGAGTATTCCGTACCAGAGATGGCTTTCTACTAGAAAATAGTAAAGAATTGTGAGATATTTTTCAGGTATGAAGCTTTTCAATTTTCTGACTTGTTTGAAACATGTGCTACATGCAGGTCCCATTTCATATGTGGATCTTTCTATTTTATTTTAGTTCCAGGAAGGATTACGAAAGTCTCTAAATGGGATTTGATGGCTAAATAGTTGTAGGTTGGAATGAAAGAGCAGTTGAAATGGAAGTGTAGATACGTGTTCAATTCTGTGTTCACAATATATAGTAATATAGTCCAGCCATTATTGTATATGCAAGAAGTTAGCTTCTGCAGTATTTCTCAATTCATTCTGCCCAACAAAATTTTGCCGTATCACCAGCAAATCCTATGATATAATCATCTTTTCTCAATAAGAACAGGTCGTTTAGGAATGTATTTAAAAGTTAGACTAATCACAGTTCCTTGCGGTACCTCATATTCAATTACATTTCCGTTACTAAGAGTTCTATCGATTATCACAGTTCGGTATCAGTCGGCAAAGTTTCTTAAAAAAAATACATATACTTATTTTGCATACTAATATCTTCCAGGGACTGCAAGAGACGATGAGACAATTACCCACCGTATCAATTTCTTTTGACACATAACATACAGTGCGGCTTTTTTAGCCCCCCCCCCCCCCTGTTAAATTTTGAACGGTTCGACGTAGAAACATGAATAAAAAACCTTTTGGAGTGTTTCACTGATACTACTTTTTGAGTCAAAATATATTGTGATTGCTCGAAAGGGGGCGCGGGGGGTCACATCAACTCAAAAATTTTAAATTGCAAGGGGGGTCAAGTGTCACATCGTTGAAAAGAGAATTCAATTCTCTTCACAACTATCTGAATATTTTTGAATTTTGTTGAGAAATTTTTTCTCAATATCGATTTATATGCCTTTCGAAATTTTCAAGTTGATCTGTCCCTAGCGCCATCTGTCGAGTAATTTCATTGTTTCTTATCTCAAAAAGTAGTATCGGTAATGCCCTTCAAAATATTTTTTGTTTCATTATTCCACAACAAACCGTTCAAATTTATCGAGGGATGAGTAGTTTTCAGATCCGTATTTATTTTTGATATTTCGAATTTGGATTGTGAAAAAAATTCAACTAAATTAAAACAAATTAGACAGTTGTGAAGAGAATTGAATTCTCTTTTCAGCGATGTGACACTTGACCCCACATGCCATTTAAAATTTTTGAGTTGATGTGCCCCCCCGCGCCCCCTGTCGAGCAATCACCATATTTTTTATTTCAAAAATTAGTATTGGTGAAACCCTCTAAAACGTTTTTTATTCATGTTTCTACGTCGAACCGTTCAAAAGTTAACATGGGGAGGGGGACTAAAAAAAGCCGCACTGTATAAATGTGCACAAGCACGGCTAACTCTCTTTGAGACATTCATTGATTTTTTTCTCTACACCCATATTGTTGTTTCAATAAAATCCTATACTAATTCAGGTAGGTGACAAGTCATAGTTCAAAGTTTCTACGAAATCATTGCTGTATGTGTGATCAAAGAAATCTGTCTGTAATATTGACTGGATTAGTCCGCCCCTGGTCTGAAATATAAGTGATGAGATGTGGATTGGAAAAGTGTACTTTTCTTAGCCCTTCAACGATTTGATTCATCTGTGAATTCAAGGCGAAACAAAAGTTACTGTAATTCCGAAAGATAAATTTATAACGAGATTCAATATTTCCCTGTGTCAAACATTTTCAACTCTTCGCAAATCAAATTAATTCTCCTAAAATGAGAAGTCCGCAATAGACGCCATCGAATTAGAACTCGGCTATTCAGTTTAACAAGTTATCGCGGAAGTTAACGAAACAAAAAAGAGCAAATTATTGTTCAGAAACAATATTTAAACTTTCCGTTCTCGTTTATTAATGTTCACTTCGCGAATTCCCTGCCAGAGCTTTTCCGCCGTTTTACGGAACAATTCAATGAAAACAGGAGAGAGTTGTAAGTACGGAGAAAGTACACAGAAGCACCAAATAAATGCTTATGAACAGGTACCTAGAAATTCAAAGAACTTTGTTTTTCGTTCATTATGAACTCACATTGGTGTTATGCAACCTCAGCATTCAGCTGAATTAAGCATGTATATAAGGTTATTCGAACTTTTAATTTGAATTAATGTACGTGTTTGCTTTCAACTTCTGTATAGAGACTAATATATGAAAATGACACTACTCCCTCTATGCAGCATAGAATTCACCGCAAAGGACTAATTGTCTCAAAAGGAAATTGAGGTAATATTCAGATATGCCTCGAAGTAGTTTTCGTTAGACATGTTATATAACACAACAATGAGTTGGACTTAATTCAAATCCTAGCTTAAATATCTGTGGGTGTATTGCTGACAATGTTCAGATTCAACAGTAAAAAGACAAGAGCTTATTTTTTATCGGATTTACTATATTGTCTTGCCAGGAACGTCCTGTGTTCGGTTATTAGTTCATGAACTCAAACAATCTGACATTTATAGACCGGGTGCCAGCTGCCATTTTTTAAGACTAAAACTAAGAAAACTGAAATTTTGCAGTGTGGTTCATTTAGTATTGCTAATAAACGAGGTGAACATTAGCTCCATGGTAGCGGTGGGTGTAGCCGTGGCAGCCACCCACACACGTAAAATCATAATAAAAACAAAAAATTAAGAAAGCTGAGACTTGGTGCGTAGGCTTATTACTATGTAAATAATCGAAAACAAGTAATCAGGTGACTTTTTGGTGGGGGGTTGTACCTCAGCTTCACTTTTAAACATGCGAAAAATATGCGTTAGTAGTTTAATACTAAGAAACCTGAAATTTGGGGAAGTGATAGTCGACTCCAACAGTTTCACGAAAGAAATAGTCCGCTGAGTTTTCCGCGGTGGAAAAGTGCTCAGCTGACCACTGAAAGATACGGCGTATCGCTATGCGCGTGGACGCGTAGTATTGTTCACTGCTGAGCACTTTTCCACTGCGAAAAGCTCAGCGGACATTTTTTTTTAAAGTAACCGTTACATATAACTATTAGTTTACGAAGTTTCAGCTTTCTTGGATTCCGATAACTAGTGATTTTTATTAATTAAACAGTGCGTATATGGGCACGACGCGTGGCGCCTATCACACGGCATCAGCTGTTTCTCTCTCATGGTAAATTACACTTTCAAATATGTATAGATCCAAATCTAAACAGCAAATACGTATACATTTTATATTGTATGGATAATAAACATTTGCAGACGCAAATGCCAAAAGTGAATATTAATGGATAAGTAGATTTATAGTCGCTATCTGTAAACGGTTTATAGTTTGAAAGGCCCCCCTTTTCTCTCTCTCCTCAACGTCCCTGGGTCCGACAACGAAGACCTACAGATGAGTGCTAACTACGGGCTAACCTAGCTTTTTTAATTTTCTTTCTTCTGGTTGGTGGGTCGTATTTTTGAGTGTTCGGTGACCATCCCTGATATTTTTTTATATTTTTGGGATTTTTTACTTTTTGTTTTAATATTTTTATTCCACCTTCCTCCACCCACCCCCTCAAAAAATCAAAAAAATTCTATAAATTCAAGAATTTATCCAAACTATTCCGTGTAAAGGTATTTGCGGGTAATACGTTTCATCATTTTCAAATTTTTTTTTTGCCTTCCTCTACAATATCTTATTTTTTGTTTTTTTAAATATTTTTTTCAAATTTTTTAATTTTTTTTTATTATCCAGGGGGGTTAGCGCCATCCCTCCCAAAATTTTTTTTGGAAAAATTTTCTGCGTACGTTGCCACCGGTTTTTTTTCCGAAATTCCCGCCCGTTTGCTATGTAGCTTTCCGGGGGAAGTGGGAGGGTGGAGGCAATTTTTTAAATTCGGAACGCCTGCCCTCTATAACTGCAAAGGAAGTTCTCAAATAGTTCTTCAGGTGTGGGAGATACTGAATTCCCCATCTCCTTTTTCTCCCACCCTTCCGAAATATTCACCGTATACCTTAGAATTTCGAATTCTACAAAATGTCTATTTTGGATTTTTCATCCAACGACACATAAACTCAGCGCCCATATACTCACTGTTCAATTAATAAAAATCACTAGTTATCGGATTCCAAGAAAGCTAAAACTTCGAAAACTAATAATTATCTGCAACAGTTACTCTAAAAAATTAATTCCGCTGAGCTTTTCGCAGTGCTCACCTGAGCACTCGCTCACCTGAGCACTTTTCCACCGCGGAAAACTCAGCGGACTATTTATTTCGTGAAACTGTCACCAAATTTCAGCTTTCTTAGTAATAATTTACTCAACGCATATTTTTCGCATGTTTAAACGTGAAGCTGAGGTACAACCCCCCACCAAAAAGTCAGTTGATTACTTTTTTTCGTTCATTTACATAGTTAAACCTGCAAACCAAGTCTCAGTTTTCTCAATATTTGTTTTTTTTATTATAATTGTAAGTGTGTGGGTGGCTGCCGCGTCTACACCCACCGCTACCATAGAAGCTGATGTTCACCTCGTTTATTAGCAACACGAAATAAACACTAGCCATAAATCTCATATTTCTTAAAATAATTCACACCAAATGGCGACTGCCTACCGGGCTATTATGATTACATGTTATTTATTAATTTGATCATGATGATGGCAGACGAGGTAGCAGACGGACTTGCCAGAATTGGTTCCGCAACTCTGTTTTGTGGGCCGTAGCATGTACTTGGTGTCGCAAGAAGTCAAACCTCATCAACCCTTGACGATTGGGCGGAAGAAGAACTGAATGAACTCTGTAAGAATAATACCAACTGCAGGCAGTCGAAACACTTTGATGCCAGTTCCAGTATGTCAGGGAAGGCATGGCTCTAATGCAGAAACCACCAAGCCAAGGGAATACTAACAGAGCCTAACAAGTGAAGGAATCCATTCGTACACAAACTCATAAAAACAGTACAGCGCATTTGTCGGCGACCGTCGAACACCGCCGTCACGGTCGCAAGAAGACCAGTTCTTAAGGCAAACACCTATCACTCTTAGGTTCAGAAGACAGCCACATTTTCCGCAAATGTCAAGATATCTTTGGAGTTGAAAAACTCCAAAAAGAGGAACTATCCGACTTGGAGTGTACGGACATACTGACCTCCTTGAGAAAGTCGGGAAGGTTTAAAAAGGAATATTAGGAGGAAGAATATAGATATGTAGAAAGCAGAGAAGGGGCAAAATGGTCCATAAGGGCTCCTTGCCTGGATGCGGCAGCGGCCTCCCCAAAAAACTACTAATAGATACTACTTCTGAATTTAAAATTATGTGTATTAACCAGGAAGAGTCGTCCACCATTTACTGTTGGGTTCAAATCAACCAATACCAATACACTTCTGCTGAAGAGCCTTCCGACATCTACATAGATGTCGATGAAAAGAATTACTACCACCACTACTAGAAGATATGTGGAAATAAAAGAAAGAAAATAATCATAATGGATTAGCGGTCAGATGTATCGATCTACTGGAGATGTACAGGGTGAGACATCAAAAGAGTCGCAGGTACTTGTTGGGTGATTGGATCAATGGCCAAAAGGTCCTCTTCATAAAGCACTCTTCTGAGAGATGTCTACTAGCAAGCTGAGCGTTTGTGTTCATTGAGAACTTGTAATGAGTTACTTGTTGTGCATTTGTTTGCCTTTTTTGTAACTGTCCGTCTAGTTGACAAGGTTTTATGTACAACATTGTTCAATATTCCTTTCAAGCTGTGAAGAGTTTCGTGAAATGTTTCATTCGATAGTGGATGCCCTGAGTGGTTATCAGGTTTCCCTGTTATGCTCCTGACTACGTCCCAAGCAAAGGGATTATAACTTAGCCCTACTCCTGAAAGAAATATGGACATTTCTATTGATGGCCAGGCAATTTTTTGGCAAAACCTGGGTACAAGGACCCAAACAATCGCTTTGGCTATACACCGCAATGGGAAAGCTTTCGATAACGTGTAGAGTTGTACTGAGGGGTCAAAGGTAGAAAAATTGACAACCAAAGAGAGGCTGGCTAATCTAACAAGACTGGCCCTGTTTGGAGTCACTGGTACGATGTCGAGCAAATCGACAAGTAGCCTGAAACTGATCCTGAACAGGAGGCGGGTAAAAAATTGTCCACACTGAGGTGCCTGTGGAAATGGAAGGGTAACAACCAAGGCCACTCCAACATAATGAAGGTAGTAAGAATCGAAACTTTTGAGATTCTGTCGGGCAAAATGACTTCAATCTACTCCTCTGATAGAAGTTGCACCACCATCATACAAGAGGTAGAGGTCACATCGATGTATATAATATAACGTATCATCTCAAGCAGTACGGACGTTTATATATGACTCCATTCAAAGTTGTGCAAAAGTTTGGAATAGAAGAGCAAATTAAGTAGTTTTGAAAACTATTGTGTTGAACGTGTTGTGCCTCTCAAAACTTGTGGAAACTACAAACAAAAACTTTGATTTGTCAGAAGTTACAGAAAGAAACGTGTCGATTAACCGTAAGAACACCATAAATAAGAGTCATTTTGGCAAAATCTGTGCATAAACAAATTATTTGAGTGGGAGGCAATCAAATCCTTCAAAACAGCGTACCAGTCACTTCACTTAATCATCATTTTATTTATACTTTTATACTGTTAGTAACACCTATAGTTTCAATGAACTGATGTCTAGTAGCTAACAGTACTAACGTTACGAAATTCATACTATGTTTTTATACATTGTCACAAAATTTTACATGAAAAAATTGACGTGTAGTAATCCTGCTCTCAAATTTAGAGTTATGAATTTCATGTGTATATGTTAATGTCTTTACTATTTAGCGTTGTATGTTTGCAAAATGTGCCCATATTCAATTATTACCAATATTTAATTTAACTTTTTCATTTCACTTTGTCAATATATATGTTGAACATAATAGTAATCATTTTTCGGACAATAAAGTAATCCTGAGTAGATTTGATTTAGTTCTTGTAAAAAACTTTGCCAAGTATCTTTGTTTTCTCAGAAATAAGCCGAATGGAAATAAAAAACACAATTTTTGAGCTTAAAAATGGAAAGTCTGTAGGAATTGATGACTTAAAAGCTGAAAATATCAAATTAATTTCTAAATACATTTTAGATCCCTTAACTTATATCCTCAACGAATGTGTAAATCATGGTATATATCCAAACGATTTTAAAATACCAATTGTCATTCCTTTATTTAAAAAAGGTGATAGATCTGAAATCACAAACTATCGTCCAATTTCATTAGTTACCCATCTCTCGAAAATATTTGAAAAATTCATGAAGGAAAGACTCAGTTCGTATCTCAAAAAATATAACATAATATCAGAAAATCAGTTTGGATTCAGAGAGGGCATTTCGACTCAGGACGCTATTTTGTCGTTGACTTCAAAAGTAGTCGAGCAAACCATCTCTCTGTGTATTCATCGATCTGTCGAAAGCATTTGACACTGTCAGTCATCACCTCCTTCTGCAGTCCCTAGATATTGGAATACGAAGTAACATACTGAAATTATTCGAGAGCTATTTGACTGAAAGATATCAAAAGGTAGGAATTGATGATACATTGAGCAGCAATCAGGTGATCGACTACGGAGTTCCTCAAGGCTCCGTGCTAGGTCCAACATTATTCGATATATATTAATGGATTGTTTTCCCTTGGTGATGATGAAAATATTGTCGGTTTCGCAGATGACACAGCCATTTTCTATGAAGCAGATGATTGGAACGAACTGAAATGTAAGGTTGAAAATGAGTTCTCTCGAATCAAGTACTTGCTGGACAACAAACTGTTGACAATAAATATTGAAAAAAACCTTTTTTCTTCCATTCCGTTGCAATTCCTCTGGGATGCCCCCTTTCAATCGACTAATAATTCGCACTGACACACCCTTTCACATTCTATCCGAAAATAAAATGAAATATTTAGGAATGATAATTGATCCCCATCTGAAATGGGACTTACACATACATAATACGGTTAATAAGTAGAGGTCAATATTGTTCAAATTCCGAAAACTTAAAAAACTCCTACCAGTGCAATACCTGAAAACATTATATTACTCCCTTGTGCAAAGTCATATCCGTTACGGAATAGCGGTATGGGGAGGAGCCTTGAAAACGCATTTTCATAGTCTTGAAATTATTCAAAGGCAATTTCTCGACAAAAAGGCGATATCCTTCAGATAATCTCTATGCAGAGACTCAAATTTTAGATATAAGGCAAATGTATTTTCTATGTTCTTATGTATCAAATATCATGCAACTAAACATAGTGCAGCACTTCCCGCTCATCAGTATTCTACTCGTCAGAAAAATCATTATATTATGCCTCGAATGGTGAGAGTAGTTACCCAACGTTCCTATCTCTACTTCGCTCCAAAACTTTACAACTCTATTCCTGAAGGAATCAAATCAATTACAAACATCAAATTTTTCAAAAAACAACTGAGAAAATATTTGCTACAGAGTCGAAGAATCGATTTATTAAAAATATTCGAGTAGCGGGATCTGAGAAAACTGTTACTATAATAATTATTACGTATACTTGTCATATACTTGGTTGTTGCTGTTGTTGTTGTTAGTTTTAACGTGAAATTAATTCAAAATGATTTTATTTTTAATAATATTTTATTGTGTGTTGTTATATGTGATCATTTTTAAAATTTTTAATAGTTATATTTTATATGTTTTAGCCATAATATTTTGTAATCAAATTTAACATGTTATTTGTTCCACATTATCACTTTACGAAACAAGTACATATTGATGTACTTATCGTTCAACACGACTTTATTATTTACCATTCGCATTATTATCGCCATTTTATGTACTTATGTTCCTAAATGTAGTGTGCAGCATAATAAAGTTCTATTTTTTATTGATTATTATTTATCTAATGCATATAATTCAACGGTCCTAGGAGGCACTAGTTGCTTTCTGTTGAATACTTAGAGACGAAAATACGTATTACGAGTATAGATTTATGCGGAAGATTGTATTACTCAGTACATTTTGTCATTTATTATTGAAGTGATGCTGTCTCTTTCGGGCAAAAAAATGTTACCTTCTTATTTCCTGTCTTGGCCAAGAAATTACTGTTTCGAGTCGATCACCACAAGTGCAAAAACAGTATTACTAAATGAGGTACTGATAATTAATATACAGTGTCTTTTTCACGTTGTTAAACGTTCGTCATTATTACTATCAAATCACATAGAAAAAGTTGGCACGATCACGTCAAAACGAGGTAACCATAAATAATTCAACAACTCTAATGATTGAAACAAGAATTCAAATTTTTGTTAGGGCCAAGTGAATCTCATTTCCCCTGATTATGCCGAGAATGCTGTGGCAGGTAGGCTCAAACGTAGGATTTAATTCCCGTGTGGTATTCGACAATCATCTTGTGAATTATCTTGGCAATCAAGTCGGCAACGTGACTTTCATTCCGAAAGAAACATCCAGGAATTTATTTTGCAAACACAACACGTTTTCTCTCCACAGAGATTATTTCACAACGTAATTAGGTGTTACTGAAAAACTGTCGCTTGTTGAACAGAGAGATAATTGTAATGTAATTAATTGGTCATTAGTATGTACAGGGTAGGTGGAATAAGTCACTGAGAGGAATTTTGATGGAAAGTGTAACGGATTAGCAATTTATTGGAATGAATATGAACATGATTCGATGGGAACATATTTTCTGATAAGATCAGCAGTGCGCTGAAACTTCATGATTAATGTTGAAAATTACGCATAAATATACCATAAAGATATTTCTATGTTTACCAGACACAGCCTTACATGTTAAACGTTTATTTTTCGCTGGAAAACCCTTTCTGTTTTATTATAATATCTTCAAAAATTATCTGTCATTGATATAAACTTTCCACTCTGTACGCCACTGTTCCAAAATGATTGCTTGATCGTTGTCATGTGTAGATCTTTTTGTATGTTAGTACGTACCTTTGCCGTGCTAGTTGAAGCAGACATGAACTAACCCCAATCCAATAGTAAATAGTAATATCCCGCATTCCGCGGTATGACAGCGTTAATTTGTGAATGTACTTTTGGTTAATACTTTATTGTTTTGTTGTTAGAACACAAAATCGTAACATTTCTTCTCCATCTCTATTTTGTGCCACTGAGGTACTTCACTTTCTAAAACTTGACCTTGTTTGTGTTTGGTTCTAGGAGTGAACAAAAATAACGAGCTTTCGTCTTGGTTCAGTTGTCAACATTGAATCTCTAGGTGTTCTGTTCCCCGCAAATGGTATTCGTCCCAGCTGTACACGTACTTCGTTTGATTGTATCGTACCCACTGTGCACACCTGTACTCACCAAGGCATTGAAGTGAGAAACTACAACTGGTGAACTGGCATTATTGAGAAAATCTACTTACTATCAGATAAGTCCAGCTTAAGATTGTGCTCCTGAGGCATTTTAATGTTAGCTATCATCGTGACGTCAGACGCATAGTCCACACTAGAAGTTCAATATTGATATCCTAATACACTACTCTCAATCGTAGCATCTTGGTGGTGCCATTTTCGATTGTGTGCACATACTTTGTGTAACATCATTCAATATGTTTGTTTGAAAGTTGTTGACAATGTATTAGTGTTAGTAGAATTCTTCTGGACTTCCATTGTCTAGAAACAAAGAAAATGAATTCTTTGCATGTGTTTGAGTCACGACGTTTCAACAATTAATATTTACTGTCGTTATCAAGTGTGTGAATGCGACAAGATACCTCGGATACTTATTATATAGCCTGCAACTGATGTACCTGCTATAAAGGTAATTATGATCTTCGTGGGGTCTCTCTCAGGTCATCAATGTTAATTAATGTGATACGAAGACCTTCTTTGGTAAGTGTTATTATTGATGACCGATTTTGACAGGTCTTGACAAATAGTTTTTTATTGAAATCTCAATCGATCTAGCTGAGTGATAAGTGGCTTCCACACATTCCGAATCTCTATGCTCGGCTGACTGAACACGTCATTATTCTGAATATAAGCCGACTCTATAAACTTTCTCTTATACCAATGCTGTTCTTTGTGGATAACTTCGGCTTCCGACCATGCGATGCTGTGCTGATTAGTCCATACGTGATTTGCTATTCCCGACTTCGCTATTTCTCCTCGCTGAGTATTTCTCTTGTGTTCACCGATTCTCACATTCAGTGGCCTCTTAGTTTCTCCAACATAATCCATCTCACATTCACACGGAAGAACACGGTAAATGCAGTTTTTGGAGTCACTATTCTTGTTGGGTGGTCTTGTTTTTGTTAGTTGGCTACGATCTGAAGCATGTTCGGATGTTGAACATTGATCCACTTCGCCTTATCTTATCCGATGAACCTCGTACATAGGGAAGACAGGGTAAGCTGTGTTGGTTCATCTGATTTCTCGGTGTTGCCTCTTCTGCGGTTAAGGAGCCAACTAACAAAAACAAGACCACCCAACGAGAATAGTGACTCCAAAAACTGCATTTACCGTGTTCCGCGTGAATGTGGGATGGATTATGTTAGAGAAACTAAGAGGCCACTAAATGTGAGAATCGGTGAACACAAGAGGAGAATCAGCGAAGTCGGGAATAGCAGATCACGTATGGACTAATCAGCACAGCATCGCATGGTCGGAAGCCGAAGTTATCCACGAAGAACAGCATTAGTAGAGAGTGTTCATGAAGTCGGATTATATTCAGAATAATGACGTGTTCAGTCAGCCGAGCATAGAGATTCGGAATGTGTGGAAGCCACTTATCACTCAGCTAGATCGATTGAGATTTCAATAAAAAACTCTTTGTCAAGACCTGTCAAAATCGGTCATCTATAATAACACTTACCAAAAAAGGTCTTCGTATCACATTAATTAACATTGATGACCTGAGAGTGACCCCACGAAGATCATAATTACCTTTATAGCAGGTACATCAGTTGCAGGCTATATAATAAGTATCCGAGATATCTTGTCACATTCACACACTTGATAACGACAGTAGATGTTAACTGTTGAAACGTCCTGACTCAAACACATTCAAAGAATTAATTTTCTTTGTTTCTACAATGGAAGTCCAGAAGAATTCTACCATCATTCAATAGGTACATTGTAAGGGACATGACTATTTATTCATTCTGGTCCAAGTAAACCAAGTTCATAAGGGAAAACAAAACCTCTACATATTTATATATTATTTTTAAACCATTATAGGTATCTATTGTTTAATATTTCAGTAATATTAGTGCCGTGGGTTGTCATACTCCATCAGAATTTTTCAGTGGCGATAAATCCGTGTTGCTCCGGAAAATGAAACCCCAAATCTCAATCTTATCCACCTCCAACTGAACTACTGGGTATGTCATTGCACATTCACTGCTCTCCTTTCCTAAATTTTGCCCCTAACAATGTCCTAGTGGAATTTATCAATCAATCCTTCTTTTTTCATTTATTCAGTTTTGTTAAGTACAAAATATATAAACATATGAAATAAAATATGATGAATGCCTACAAATCAAAACTTAATGGTACCTAAGAAAACTGAAAATGATTATAGGTAGTTCCATTGTATCTCAGATACAATGGACCCAACCTTATAACCCTTATAAAGATGCATATACTAATAATATATAAAAATTATTCAAAATGTATATATCATTCCAAAGTGGGGAAGAAACAACAAATTATCAAAAATAATAAGAAATGAATAATAGAATGAATGTGAGGGAACAGATGAACATTTGTTACTTCACTACCAAACATAATACATATACATACTCGGTTTACAAATGGAAATTTATTATGATTTCATTTTCCATCAAGATCTGTCTCACTCTATATTTGGAATATTTCGGTTAATGTCAAGGAATTCAGACGGTGAGCCATTTAACAGTTTAGGAAAGAGGAAAAAGATAGCTGGAATAACGAACTGGTGTGACGTGATGGAGATATATTATTTTTCCTTCTAATATTTACGTTGTGAACATCGGACCTAAAGGCTATTCTACGTGCCTGGGAAGTTTCTGGGAATATTCATTGACAATGAAGATAAATTCGAAGACAACGTTGTATCACTAAAAAAAAGATAAGCATCAAGATGCTACGCGATTAGAGTTGTGACAAACGAACTTGGTCCAGTCATTGCTCGAAATACTCATTTCTCCAACGTGAAATCTCACATTAGATATGGTTCAGTTTTCTGGGGTTCTTGTAGCCATCATTTGGTACATTTCATATTTGTCTAACAGAAAGGGGCCATGAGGTACTTAAGTAGGGCTGAATCAAAAGACCACTGTAGACCGCTGTTTGATTCCCAAAAAATTCTTAGTGTAACAGGTGTATTCATCTATGAAACGACCCTCCGAGACATATACGATTTTTGCCACCTCTCGAAGTAACAACCTCTGCCTGACAATTCCAAAGACATTACTAGCAAAAAATAATATACGAGAGCGAAGAAATACATTGCCAAAATATCTTAGTGTGATATAAAATAATAAGCACTTTAGAAAGGCAATAAAAGACTTTCATGCCAAAAGCATGTTATTATTATGATCTGCAGAAAGGACTCCGCACCAAATACATGGGAAAATGGCTTTCAGCCAATTTTGATAATTTTTAGGAATATTGTAGTTCAAGTCACTAGAAGTTACACATGCAAGTTTGAATTAGTTTCTATGTCCAGTTTCGGAGATATGAATTTTTGAAAATCATAAAAATTGCTGTTTTACCAAAACATAGAAGGTTCACTTATCCAAAATTTTAATTTTTCAGAGGATTACCAACAAAATAATTGCTTTGCTGGTTTGAAGAAAGTCAAATGACATGTCAGTCAGTCGGTGGTTAAGATAGAAGAAGTCACTTATTATCAGGGTGGGTCAAAAATAGCGACAATTTAGCATATTTTGCCTATATTTATCGTCGGTCCCATGAGTGAGACATTTTTCATTAGAAAAATCCCTATCAGGATTCTTTTCTTCTGACAAAAAGATTTTCTCTAAACGTTTCGACTTTTTTACAACTCCGTTTTTTCTTTTCAAATGTATGTTTTTTATACTACATGTTTTTAACAATAGCTAAACAAAACAACTTTTTTGAGTCAATAAATCCACTTTGGAGCCAAAACTACTTAGGGAAGACTTATAGTAATTGCCTAATATGATTAGCTTCAAAAAGTTACGATCACATTTTATACGGGGGCTGTTTACAAATATTAGTTGAAATCAGTTTTGTACGTAATATGTAAGTTTGTTAATTATTTTTGAATGGATCTGCCAATTTGAAATATATTTTCCATTTATACTTCGAAGTAAATTACTATACACTCGGGTAAATGTCATCAATTTTCTATGTGTGGTTTTTGAAATAAAAATTAAAATTGATATTCATAAAAGATATTGTCCGATCTTATTTCTTGGTTCATATAAATCGCACTGTATACCTCGTAACGATTCTGTGAATATCTATGAATAGTAATTATATGAACCCTTTTCGCAGAAACCTATAGTGTTTTGTCAACACAAGGTTAACAGCTAATGAACTGCTGTTATTTTCAAGTAAATAACATACTACAGAAATTACGGATTCCTATAAATTTCATGTATATAATTTATTTTATGCACTAGCGGGCGGTAAAGTACACTTTACCGCCCGTGGGCGCATTATGGCCCGGCGGGCCGTAAAGTAGACAAAATTCTTAAATTGTCTAAGCTCACACATCATTTCATGCAATTCCTAACACGAATTAGAATCATTTCAGTTCAATAGAGCAATACTCTTTCTAACATTTGTTCATAATCGTTGGCAATTTTTTCGGTGATGATTTTATTTGAAATAGATTCTCCAATATAGCACTCAGCTACTATAGTTTCACATTCCTCATATTATGTTACCCTTAATTATTGTATGCATAACGTATGAAACGTGTAGACCATTGCAATTCAAGTCAGTATTTGTGATTCGCGCTATAAAACCGCTAGTGCATAAAATTTTGTATGTATCACGTGCGTAAAATGCGTTTATGCACTAGCGGGCGGTAAAGTACACTTTACCGCCCGGTTCGCCAGGCGTAAAGTGGCACTTTACCGCCCGTGGGCGCTTTATGGCCCGGCGGGCCGTAAAGTAGACCAAATTCTCAAATTGTCTATACTCACACATCATTTCATGCAATTCCTAACACGAATTAGAATCATTTCAGTTCAGAAGAGCAATACTCTTTCTAACATTTTTTCATAATCGTTGGCAAGTTTTTCGGTGATGATCTATTTATTTGAAATAGATTCTCCAATATAGCACTCAGCTACTATAGTTTCACATTCCTCATATTATGTTACCCTTAGTTATTGTATGCATAACGTATGAAACGTGTAGACCATTGCAATTCAAGTCAGTATTTGTGATTTGCGCTATAAAACCGCTAGTGCATAATCTTGACGAATTTGAGGAATGCATTGGGAGAACAATTTACCAGGTTCTCTGGCTTTACTGTCGTTTCGCCAAACATTGAGAATCTGGTTCTGGCCACTGCAGGGCATTTACACAGAATGTGTTTAGCCGTTTCATCATTCTCCATGTATAGCCGGCACTCTGCATCTTGTGCAAGTCCGATTTTATGTATGCTATGTTTGAGTTTGCAGAGGCCAGTAAGCAAACCTACTATAACTCTGAGATGCGCTCTACTGAGTTCTAGCAGTTTGTCAGAATTCTGTTTTTTCCTTGTACAAGCAATAAATGCTTTGGGATGGGCTAGGTCTGGTAGACTACGCCAGTACTCGAGTCTTTTATTGTCTGCCCAAGCTGTTATGACATTCTTGGCAGGGCTATATGCTAAACCGATTACCGGTTCTGGTCCAGTGAACGTTGTTTCGGCCCCCCCCTTTTGCTAGGGCGTCCGCTATTTCGTTTCCTTCTAGGCCTGTGTGTAAAAGTCGGTTACACCTTATATCTGCAGTTCCATACTGCCCTAAATTTAAAAGACAGGGTAAGTAGGCACGAAGAAGGTAAATATCATTTTGATATTGTACCTAGAAACATTTTAAGAATTTTGTAACCGTAACATACCAACTCAACTCAAATACCAGAAAGTCTTACTTTTTCAAGTTTTCGGGCTTCGTTTTGATACCATTCAAGTGTTATTGTATGCCATTGTTATGTTGCGTCTCTCTTGCTTGCCAAGCTCTGCTTTCAAGGGGTTTTCGCAGAAAACCTGGATGATTCATAAAACACAAATTTTACAATTTTTTCAATATTTTCACGATGAAGTGCCATTGTTTACCTGGCCATATATGTCCATGAAGGATATTCAAACGTGTCTATTTATATAAAAGTCAATTTTCAATGTAAAACAGAGAAAGCAAACAAAAAAAGCCTGCTATTTTGTTGAAAAATTTCATCAGTGTGTGAAAGAATTTTTCAATATATGCCGTGAGTAAATAGCTCCTTTCCAAAACAAATTCATGCGGGTATTGAAATTTGATTGCTTTGCACAGCAAACGTTCTCGTTTCAGTGTAGAAATTAGCGCTATGTAAAATCATCTTGCTCTACCTAACAGTGTAAATAAATTCGATGTACATACAATGTGTACAATTTGGCTAATAAAGACCGTTTTAGATGAATGTTTGCATTTGACGTTCGACTGGGCATATGATACGAATTAGTGATATTTTCCAGGTTCCAGGTTATGCTGTATTCTCCTGCAATATAATAGTAAGGATTATTTCTTTCGTTATGGAATAGACGAATCAGACAACTCAATTTTTTGATACATTCTGTTTAGATGAGAGATCAAATTCCAAGATCTTCTCAACCGCAGTCAAATGTTTTTCGTCCATATTGGTTTTCATTTTATTCCTTTTCATCATTCTTGACATTTTATTAAAAAAAAATTTACTTTTCAATCGTTTGAATGGATTTTTTTTCAGTGTTTATTCAGAACGGACTTATTAATCCATAACCCATTTCATGTAGTTAGAATGAACTAAGAAAGTGTACCTCCCCCATTTCAGATATTGTTACTCAATGCTCACCATGGAAACTATCCCCTTGCAAAGTTTGAAGTGTCTATTGCAGTTTCAGACTGGTGCCTAAAATGTTTGTAAAAAAGAAAAAATTAACTGGCAAGGATCAGGTGGAAAATGTTGTTGGGGTTCCAACTTTCAGGAAAAATAAATTTAAACACGAAAACACTCAAAATGGTGAAATGGGGATGCAGTTTAGGGGTTGAAAACGGTTTTTTGCGATTTGCGGCGAAACGTGACCTTTTAGCGGATAATGTTTAGGAAAAAAGTTGTAGATAATAAAAGAATCAAAAAGTTTTGTTTCAACACTTTTCGACAAAAAATTATCTTTCAAAATGGCGCAAAACCAATTTTTCAGTATTTAATTTTTTTCTCGATTACGAATTATTCAATTCAGTTGGAAATTTGTAGAACTATGACTCTTTTGGTGTCAAATGAGCATGTTTTTTTTGCAATTCAGATGACGACTAGTTAGTTACATTTTTCAAAAAAATACCCTTATTTCCCACGAACAATTGTTCTGGTATTTTTCTGTATTTCGAAGGTCTATAAGTGATTATTTTGATTTTGAAAATGTCTTCTTTGAAACGGTCTATGTATAATTGTGGTATATTGATCGTTTAACTGTTTAAAATTGAGAAAAACCGACAACAAGACTCTCTGAATCATGGTTTTCTCAATATTTTGAATTTCAATAGTTGTAGAAAAGAATAAAAATTATATTATTCAATTGATTTTGTAGTGTAATTATGTATTCTAATACTTCATTATGAAAAATTCAATATAAACCACTTTTTGTTATAAAAATAATGAAGAAAGCCGAAAATAATTGGAAATATTGAGAAAATCATGGAGACTTTTTCTCAGTTTCAAGCGGTTAAAGATCAATAAACCACCTAGTTATATAGACCATTTGAATTATACATTTCAATAATTGAAATGGTCACTTGAAGACCTTCGACATATAAAATAATATCTTGACAATTGTACTGGGAAAAATGTAAATAATTCGAAATATAGATAAATATATTCGAAGTCTTCTCATTTGCGAAAAAATCATGCTTATTCGACACAAAAAAAAAAACATCTACACATTTTCATCTGAACTAAATCATTTATACGCGACAAAAAAAATAATGAAAAATTGTTTTTTTGCCATTTTGAGAATTAATTTGAAGTTATGTCAACAAGTGTTGAAGAAAGAAGTGTAAGGGGCGAAATTTAGGAAAGGAGAGCAGTGAATGTGCTATGATGTTTCACGCCACTAACATACCCAGGAGCACAGTTTGGGACGTGGATTCGACAATAAAAATTGATTTCGATAAGATTGAAATATGGGGTTTAATTTTTCGGAGTGCCACGGATTTATCGCCAGTGAAAAATCCTAAACCACCCTGATGGAATGGGGCAACCCACTGCAATGATTTTACTGAAATACTGACGCTTGGACAACCTGGACCAGAATAAAAGAAACAGTGATGTCCCTTACCAATAAAATATATTGATTCATGTTACACACACTATGTGCACAGTTCGGCAAACGATACAAAATGAAATTTGTGTAAATATGGTACCACCAAGATGGATGTCCCTTACTAATAAAATATATTGATTCATGTTACACACACTATGTGCACAGTTCGGCAAACGATACAAAATGAAATTTGTGTAAATATGGTACCACCAAGATGGATTCAAGTGTACGCTATGATTGAGAGTACGGTATCGTTTAAATATATCATTATTAAACCTCCATTGAGGGCTATGCCTGTGACGTCACGATGATATCTAACAATTATTAATACCTATGCCTCAGGTGCAAAATCTTAACCTAAACTTATCTGATATTGTAAGTAGATTTTCTCAATAATGGCAGTTCGCCAGTTGTAGTTCATGAATCCAGTGACTTGGTGAGTACCGCTGTGCACAGTGGATGCGACACAATCAAACGCAGTACGTGTACAGCTGGGACGAATACCATCAACAGGGAATACTGATAATAGGACACAAACAGAGAAGGAAAACTGAACAACAAATGAACAGTGGGACGACCACAGTTGAGCAGGACAATCACAGTACTGGAACAGTGAAAAGACAATCGTGGAGCAACGGAACAGAATCGGAGCCAGGGCCGGCGAGTCCATTAGAGGAGTCAGGCGTCCGCCTATAGGGCGGCAACTTTTTAGGGACGTCAAAAAAATTTGAAGTCATTCATTTTTCAAAAACTCGGAGGCATTAAGACAGGAAAAATTACAATTTCTCTCCAGAAATGAGTGACTCTGATATGCAATAGGTGATACACCATTGTGTTTCTATTCCATAGTTTATCATGATCAACAAAAATATATTACGTACTGTAAATAAAAATTATTGTATTATATTTAATACAATGACAATTATGTAATTCAGCTATCTACATTCATTTCGCTGTTTATTCAATATCCGCTGCAGGTTTTTTCTGGATATTATCTAGCTTTATTGGTAGTGGAGGGGGCGGCAAATGTAACTTTTCGTCTTGGGCAGCAGATCTGGTTGCGCCAGCCCTGAGCGGAGCAATGAAACAATAAAACCGTAGCGGAGCAGTAACACCCAATAATAAACATTGCCAGTCTGACTTCTGATTACACTTGTATGGGGCCATAAGTGGAGCCCAGATGCAAATACTAGCCTTTATTCAGTGGGAGGGTTCTGATAACATATTTGATGGTCTGTTAGCAGTCTGATAGCTAGTTTCTCGTTTCAGTGTTTTTACCGTTGAAGAACTACTATAGACCCTTCTAACCTCCAAAAATTCCGGATACCGAAACAGAGATTTTCTCGAAAATATACATTGTCAAATATTGCAAACAATATGAGAAAATCTCCAGATATGAGTTTTCGCAAGATCCACCAGAGATGATCAAAACATAATTGAAAATCTTCAGAATAGGTCAGTTGTCTAAACGTCACTCTTCAAATATCCAACCGGAAAAACGTCACTCAAAATGACTCAGATGTGAGAGTCAAAAACTGTTTCTATCAGACAAAGTGCTTCCTTGTTTTTTCGTGGTCTCTGAGATCATTCCAGGAACTTCTTCGAGCTACTCGGAGCTACTCCTTGTGACCACTGGACAACAACTCAGGTGAACAGAACAACTAGGGATTCAGTATTGCCAACTGAACTAAGACGAACCAAAACATAAAAAGGTCAAGTATCCGAAAGTAAAGTAGGTATGGCACAAAATAGAGATAGAGGAGAAATGGGTCTTGTATTCTGAACACAAAACAATAGACTTACCAAAAGTGTGTTTACAAATTAACGCAGTCATACCGCATAATCGAATGACTGATATCTATCATTAGCTTAAGGCCAGTTCATGTCCGCTCGAACTAGTACGGCAAAGGTGAGTACTAACATTCAGAACAAGCTGTACATGACACCAATCAAGTTATCATTTTGAAACAGTGGCATACAGAGTGGAAATTTTATGTTATTGACTGAGAATTTCTGATGTTATTGTATTAAAACAGAAAGGGTTTTCTAGTGCAATATGACCCGTAACAGAAATTTTCGATTTTTTCATTATCTAGAACTTTTTCGTCGAACATATTTCGCTAGGAGTTTACATTTCGCCGCGTGTTACGTTGTAAATTTAATCTAAACCCGAATGCACTAGTTTAACCAGCCCCTCGTATAAACGTAGAATTTATTTTGTATTTATATCAATAATTAATGAACACCTACCCAATAGCAGATAAAGGATACTTTGATAAGGCACCTGTGCACTAAATTAGCCCAGTAGATTTCGAACACTTGGTATAAACGTGATATTCATTCATTGCTTATTCACACTGTATACTTGATAACATAAGGATATTTTGGTCACACAACAGCGATACGTTGGAACTCCTTACTTTATCGTAAACTCTACCTGGAAAACGCATAAAAAGGTATCAGCACTTTGTCGTGAGTAGAAGATGATTCTCAGTACCGTTATTAATTTCAATTTTAGTGGGTATCCATATCAGAAATGGTTCATTCTTTCGCAGCGATTGCCAACTATTGCTGGAATTTCGACCCACAGGTTTGATGTTATGAATGCTTGTAGCTATTCGTAAGACTTGTGAGGGCTCTTTCTTCTATTGCAGAGCATAATACGAGGCTCTTGTATGAATCCTTTCTGGGTAGGAAGTGGAATATCTGCAAAAGAGGTAAATGTTTCAAGCTGTACACTGTCAGGTAGCATTCACGCTCGCAGAATGATTTAGTCCATTCGTTACTGTGAATGATTTGTTGTGCCAATTGTTTGGACTACTTACCTTAGGGTATGAAGTCGTCCCCTTGAGTTCAGTGCTTTATTTTGATATATTGAGTCTTTTAAGTTAGGTATGTAAACAGAAACTTGGCAGCTAACCTGACACTATTGTTCGCTAGGTTATGGGAAGGTCATTCAGTTGTTTCGTTCGATACCTCACAAGGGTACGTTCGTTTCACGATCCGTGTTGGTTCTGGTGTACTTGACGGTTTTATTGTCCGGTGAGGGTTGCATTTCAGCGAATTTGTAACTAATCGTGCTATTTAGGTGTAAATTGTATGTAAATATGTAATTTAGTGATTCGTTAGGAGTTAGTTATTCAATATTAGATTGGTTATTCGTACAAGTTGATATATGGGTGACGGTTAAGTGACATCTACTGGTTAGGTTGGAACTGGCGACCAGAGAAGGCAACAGGGTAGCACACTGCTGTCATCTGGCGTCAAACTTTTGGTCGTCAGGGTCTGTTCTGTGTCTCTCTTTCTTTTGATCGGGCAGATTCTGGACAGTGAACCACTTTGCTGATTTTGCAGGATTTTATGAAATATTAAATTCATCCGTAATTTGGGAATATTTCTGCAAAGCAGTGTTTGATGATTTTGGGGTGAGCAGTTGGTCTGTTGGAATATTTTTTTGGCTCATTCCATTATTAGACTCTTCAAGAGGATTTTTTTGTGGTTATCATCCAGAGTGACCCGAAATCGAGTCCCAGGCACGGTTCATATAATTCGTGGGCCCCTGTATCTCCAAGCGCCCTATAGGATAGCTGAGGCAGGCTGAGGCATTTGCTACGGAACGTTCATCATATATTTATTAAAGAAAACCCCTTGACGAGGGGTTTTTTCCTTGGGGGCTCGACTGCCTTATTGACAACAACACTCAGACTTGGAGGTTCCCAGATATCAGTGGTCCCTGATTTGGTTTCCCTGCGGCGATATTTCACCATTGGCTGGAAAGTTGACGGTACCAGGAAACTTCTAGAGATAATCCGATTCCTACGACCTCCGTGGGATTACACGCAAGTCTTTGATCAGCTTCCTGCTTAAATAGCTTAAAACTTAGCTAGTTTTTGCTTTATTATCTTGAAAGTCCACTAGCTCATATTATTTTTGCTTTACGAGCTTACATCGTCAGTAATTATTGGTTTAACTAGCTTTAGTTTACTAGCTTTAGATAATTTAGTTACATTGCTTCACATTTATTTTTCGCTAGCTTATTGCTTTACTAGCTTATGAACATTCTTGCCTACTTGCTGGTGAGATTACCATTGTTGAGCGGAAATTGAATGTGGTTAACACTTGCTTGATTTCTCGATTTATATATTGCGGCCTGCGCTTGAGCTCTCGCGACGCCCTCGGAACATATTTGGTATTGAACCCTTCGATTTCTGCGCTCCTTGAAATATTGAATGTTGCAACCTGTTTAGAAATTATGAGCGGGGTAGTTTAGCATTACATGCGGTGTTGTTTGCTATGCGGTGTTGATTGCTTTGCGCTTGTAGTTTGCATACCCCTTAATTAATTGGAGTTATTGGAATCCCTAGGTGTTGGCCTGTTACGATAGTGTTCGATTGCTGTGCGCATTGCTTCCCAGTGCTTGTTGTCAATTGTTGCCCTGCTTTCAGAATCTTTAGTTTATAATATTTTTATTTATCACTTATGAATATATGTATATACATATGTGTATATATTTTTAATGTAGACATTTACCAAGCCTAACAATTGAACAGTCGCACTTAGATCTTGTTGTGACGTGACCACAAAAATAAATTGTACTACATCTCAAGTTTGTTTTTCCTTTATCATTTGGTAAGTTGATGGTATAGGTTTAGTATGGTAGGTATTTGTGGGTCGGCAAATTTACCTGGCGCCCAGATCAAGATCCTTATTAATAATCCGAACTCACCCCATCTCCACTGTAGTGTAGCCGCAAATGCCAACTTGACATTTGTTTTGGTCAAGTTTATGTGTCTAGCGTTTAGGTAGGGCACACGCGAATCACAAAAAAACGTTTTTAACTCCTAAACTGCATCCCCATTTCAGCATTTTGAGTGTTTTAGAGTTTGAATATTTTCCCCTAAAGTTAGAAACTCAACAACATTTTCCATCTGGTTCTTGCCTGTTACTTCTTTTTTACAACCATTGAAAATATTGAGAAAATCATGATTCAGAGAGACTCGTCGGTTTTCCCAATTTCAAGCAGTTTAACGATCAATAAACCACCAAGTGACATAGACCATTTGGAAGTAGACATTCCAACATTGGAATTATCACTTTTTCGATATACAAAAAAACATCAGAACAATTTATTGTCCGTGGAAGATAAGGATATTATTTTCGAAAAATACACATAACTCGAAAAATAATCGTCTTCTGGATTGCTAAAAACTGATGCTCATGCATCACCAAAAAAGACATATTTCTACAGATTTTCATGTAAATTCATGTAAAATCATTCATTCGAGAGAAAAAAATTAAATACTGAAAAATTAGTTTTTCGCCATTTTGACTAATAATTTGAGGTTATGTCGGAAAGTGTTCAAAACAGAAGTTTCTGATTACTTTATTATCTACAACTATTTTTTGAACATCTTCCGCTAAGAGGTCACGTTTCGCCGCAAATCCCAAAAAACCGTTTTCAACCCCTGAACTGCACCCCCATTTCACCATTTTGAGTGTTTTCATGTTTATTTTTTTTCTCAAAGTTGGAACCTCAACAACATCCTCCACCTGGTTCTCGCCTGTTTCTGCTTTTCTCATTTCAAGCTTTAAGAATTCGTTTTGGCACCTGCCTATTATAGTGCCTATTATGATAACTAATAGATTTATAAAAATATCATCAAATATTCCTATGGCTTAGTAAAATCACCGAACAAAGAATGAACCTAAATAACACTAATTTGTTTAACAGAATTCACCGAAAAATCATATATCAGAAAGGAATTATTCAATCCTTTCTACAAATATTACCACCTACGTATAATACAAACGAAACACACACAAATTTGCACAAAGAAAAAATGGTAATCAACAAACAACCAACACACATACATCAATTCCATAAGCACCGATGAGCTGAATCATAAAGCCAATTACTCCAGTTTTTTTTTCACTTAATGCTTGAATTCGGATGTTGGATATATTCTGGAGAGTCATTACGAGCCTCAACGGCTTTATATCTGCATATCTTTGAAACGACCCTTGCTTTCACGGAGCTGCAATTTTATGTGTATTTTATGTCCCATAAATTCCGAAATACAATACAGACGTATATTCCTCGCGTCTGTCGAAGAAATATATCGATTGAACTCAAATCTTTGCTCTTATTTTACGATTACCCCAGACAATGGACCTTCCAGACATTTTTATATGGCTTATGAAACAAAATGCAAATAATTTGGTTTGAATTACACCGAATTAAACATTTTCTCAATCTAGCAACAATAGAAATATTATAACGAAGATAGGGACGTCAGCCGAGTTGAAAAACAGTTACAGAATACGACCATTTGGCTCACAGTGAGTACCACCTGAAAAGTCCCTCAATCAAAATACTTGCAAAGCACTTCTAGTAGGCAGGGAAGATGTGAGTTCAGATTGAAACAGAAAACTGGTCATAGGAGTGACTACAAATCGGTCCTCATCAAATGACACACAGAAGTTTGTTACGGGTTCATTTTGATCTAGAGAAAACCTTTCTGTAATAACGTCAGAAATTCTCTGGCATTGATATAAACCCCCCACTTTGTACGCCACTGTTTCAAGATGATAATTTCATCTTTGTCACCTTCAGCTTATTTCGCATTTCAATACTCACCTTTGCCGTACTAGTTTGAGCAGACATGAACTAACCCACGACTAAATATTAACATAGAAATCAGTTGAACTATTTTGCGGTATGACAGCGTTATTTTGTAAACATACTCTTGGTTTGTGGTTAAAACACAAAATCGTAACATTTCGTCTCTATCTCTATGTTGTGCCATTGAGGTTCTTCACTTGGCCTTGTTTGTGTTTGGTTCTATTAGTGAACAAGTATGGCGCGTTTTCGTCTTGGTTCAGTTGGCCACACTGAATCTCTAGGTGTTATGTTCACCTGAGTCACTGCCCAATTGTCCCGAAGAGTAGCTCGGGGTAGTTCATGGACTGATCTCACACACTACGAACAAGCAAGAAAGCGGTTTGTCTGATAGGGACAGTTTTAGACTTTGACGTCTGAGTGACGTTTTTAGGTTCGATATTCAGTAAAGGTATATTTAGTCAACATGAACGTAACTTTAGCACAAGCACTGACATAAACGTAACCTTGAAACTAATTTTGTATGATACCTAATTTTTTTTTCTTGGTGTTTTGGCATCGACTGCTATGGTCAGCCATGTGTTCTGGATATGCTTTGTTACTTACTCCATACTTACTCCATACTATCCGAGTCAATGAAGTTTTTATGACATCAGGCATGTCATATGAGTTTTTCTATCTCACGAAGTCCCATCGGTTGTATATATTGTATATATAACACTTTCCTTCATATTTTCATCATTACTTCAAATTCAGCATTTTTTTCTTGTAATTGAACCCTATTTTCAGCAAATGCGTGCGCTCCTGTCTGTTGTGGGAAGGTCACAGTTAAGATGTATAAAAACCCTGGTGTGTCGAGTGATTCATTTTTGTTTTGGTTTTTCAGAACACAAATAAACAAATGAAATAGTGGTCTGCTTCTTCAGTCGGTCCCAGAGATGGCGCCTTTATAGAATTTTAGTCCTGTCAATATTCCAGGGATATGGAGATTGACGACTGTTGTCAATTTTATGGAATTTCAACGAACTTCAAATACTCTTCAAAAATGAATAGTTGTGACAGAATCTAAATTTCATAGTGCAATTTCCCTGAATTGATGACTATTATTAATGTGTTTGTCCATTTTGCTGCATATTTTCTTAGAAATTCATTATTCATTCAATGATTTTCAATTTGTCTGATCGACTCGGCCGTTACTTGATGGAGATCCATAGTAATTGTATAAAATACACAGAAAACGTTTCGATCTCCACAAACTTTAATCAATCAGACAGTGAAGAAGCTGCTGTGTTGGCGAAACATTGAATAAAATTTGTGAATATTTAATCGTTTTCTGTGTAGTCTGTACAATAATAATTTGATTATGTTCCATTTGTGTATCATTTGTGGGAGACAGAGAGACGAAAAAAACAATTCATCTATATCCAGTACCGAAAGTGAAAACCACCATATTATGAAGATTATCACATAGTATCTTGTATTATTCGAAAACATTTTAATGAAAATAATGGCACGAATATATCTCACAGAATCCCGCCATTCATGATTATATTAGCACAAGATTGGCAGGTTCTAATGGTGAATTTTCATGAAGCTTAATTTCGATACTTCCAAATGAAATGCGTGGTTCTTATTGTAGCTAATTGCATTTCAGTAAAAAATTATAAAAATAGTTTGAAAATTTAACAAATAAAACTGATTGGTGATAGTGATTTAGTAAATTCCAATAATTAGGTTTCTTTATTCAGTTCATCCGTCGACAATACTTGAAAACTTCTGTGCTTGTAAATTAACAGGAAAACCGACCGTGGCGGTACACGCAAATGCGGAATATTTGTGAAACAGGTCACGATTTCATTTGTTTTCTCTTAATCAAGCTGAGGAATTGTCTTCCGTTTTATCCCACAGTTTTGCAGGAATGAGTCGACACACCATGGTTTTTAGACATCTTAGTCACAGTCTATCGCTACCTTCTCTATTCCTTGCAGCGCGCGCGCCTAAAAGCAGAGCGACTTCAAATCACTCCGTGTCGTAGGTATGGCAATGCTAAGTCCATCTGTATTTATACGATATTATATGTCCATGATTATTCCCAGCCGACACGAGCCTCAATCATTCAGACTTTCACATCTGAAAATGAAAAAAGATCGCACCGTCTGGGAATCAAACCTGGAACCTCTCGGTTACCAGGCGAGCGATCAACCACTGCGCTAATCACCGCACTGAGACCTAATATTATACGAGTTTCAGATTCAGGCATACATTTAAGAATGGTAGGTACATTTTATGAATAAAACTTCAGGTACAAGTGAATTATGGACAATATTTTCATCTTAAAAGTAAGATTTTAATGAAGTTGGGATTTTCAAAGTGACATGTTTTTAGCATAAACTTAATATTGTTGTATAAATGGTGCTATTTGATTTAACAGTTTTAAAATGATATTGACTAAGTGCACCTATTTGTGCAACTAAACCTATTTAAAATTTTCCTATACCTAATTAAATTTTGATCATCTCTGGTGGATCTTGGGAAAATTGTTATCTGTGAAATTTTCATTGTGTATCCGGATTCTTGAGGTTATAAGGTGAACACATCAGACTGACCCTTGTCTCTTGATGTTAAGGCCTATTTCGTTATTTATTTTTAGGGCCCGTGGTGTCATTCTATATCAGTAAAACCGCTGGAACGAGATCAAAAGTCAGACTGGTATTGTTCATTCTAGGGTGGTGTGTTGTGGTTCCGCTACTGCATATTGCTCCACTGTCGTTTCTCTACTATTCCACTGGAGTTCCATTGCTCCACTACTGTTTATTGTTCTGCTCTGCTACTGTTTGGTGTTTCTCTTCCACTGTTCTTGTGCCACTGTGGTTGTTCTACTAATCATGTGTTGTTCAGTGTTCATTCTCTATTCGTCTCCCCTTCTTCGCTTAGTTTGGTTTTGTCGTACCCACTATGCACACCTGTACTCACCAAGGCATTGGAGTGAGGAACACCAACTGGCGAACTGGCCTAATGGAGAAAATCTACTCACTATCAGATGAGTCTAGCTCAAAATTGAGCCCCTGAGGCATATTAATCATCATTAGCTATAATCGTGACGTCACAGGCATAGCCCTCACTGGAGGTTAGATATTAACATCCTAAAACGATTCACCACTCTCAATCATAGCAAACCTCTACATATTTATATATTATTTTTATACCCTTATAGGTAATTATTGTTTATTATTTCAGTAATATTAGTGCAGTGGGTTGTTCCATGCCATCAGGCTGGTTTCGGATTTTTCACTGGCGATAAATCCTTGGCGCTCCGGAACATTAAACACCATATTTCAGTCTTATCAAAATCAATCTTCATTGTAGAATCCACAACAACTGAGCTACTGGGTATGTTAGTGGCGTGAAATATCATTGCACATTCACTGTTCTCCTTTCTTGAATTTTGCCTCTAACATGTTATACTTTCGAGAGAGTTCTGACGGAACAACTATGAGCAAAGTATATCTTCAAATAATGCAGACAACAGACTATTTCTGTTTCCCACAGCTAGTACTGAATGTGCCAATCAAGAAATCAAATTTGATAACAGTATACTAACATTCCGTCTCTGGAAATTAAAGAAATATTCTACAACATTCTGTTCCTAAGCAATAAACAGTATATTGTACAATCAGCTGGATATGATTTACATTTTGTGGTACGAGCATAACGAATACTACATTTAATTTACCAATCCAGTGTCTATCGGATTCCAAGATTTTGTTGAAATTCATCAAGAATGAGAGAGGAAATAAATACTGATTTTTTTTTCTGTTTTGATTGAAAGTATTAGGAGCCCTGGTTCTTCTGATGAAGTGGTGGATACTTTTCATTTCATTACCCATTTCAGAAAATTTGCTCCTCTTTTGATGGTAACGCCCCAGCAGTTCTGGAAGAGTTTCTAAGATATCTCCTTGTTGGTTCGAATGAAGAATTGAATAGGGATAGAGTAGAGAATGATTCAGCACCTAACGGAGATGTTTCCTGGAATAATGATAAAAAATCCTTCCATTCTTGGGCAAAATATCTGTGTACTGACAATTCGAAATTCATGAATTCTTTTGCCGGTCAGCTGAAGTATGTATTGTGATTAATTTTCCGTAATTATACTCCAGTTACCTTTGATCCTTTGTAAGTTCTTTCAATCCCTATTCCAGACTAGCCGAACGAAATTTTGGATTTAACACAATGTGTTGATATGCTAACAGTAGAAGAGATTTTGACCGCCGATACAGATACATAATATTCGATTTGTTGAACAGTTACAGTACTCAAAGTCCTGGCGTTACTATAAGGTGGCGTGAAAATAGAACAGTATCATTCATCATGAATCTGTTTTTCCGCATTTTGTTAACAGATATCGCTTCTTGTTCAAATGTACAAAGACCAACAAACGTCTGTGACATACATCCTAGGACTAGAACTGATAGAACAAATCATCAACAGATACAACACTGCTGATCTGAATTTTGCTGCCAAGCTAAAAATAAGAACAATTATCAATGTGTTTGGTGAAAACTGAAGGACCCATAGACTGTCCGTTGACTGAACGTTGTCCGTTGAAAAAGTCATTCAACAATGTCCAGACTGGAAAAAAGTATTGTGATAAAAAATGTAGGGTGCATTAAGAGTCACTTAGAATATGATATTTCGAAACAAATTTATTTCAGTTTTTTCAAATGGAATGACAACTTTATCCTGTCACCAAAAACATTATTGAAAAATGATATGTAGAAATATGAACTACCATATGCCTAGGTCAAACATTTTTCATGAGAAAAATTTATTCTTTGAGCAATTGATTTATATCTACATTCCATTATCATAAAATATGATGAATGGAAATGAAAATTCATTATCAAAGCATTCGCCAAAAATTTGAAACATCCCAGAACTGGAAGTGATAGAACAAATTCTTTAGATAATTAAGTTAATACTAGAAACGACTGTACAACCCGTGGACGCCTAGTCTTGATTTAATTGCTATGCTAAAAATGAGAACAATACTAAATTTGGTTCATGATGAAAACTTAATAGGGCGTCTTGGAGCCTTTGCTAAAAACAGAAATGCTGGCGACAAACGTTGTGGGGTCGTTGAAAAGTCATTCCGCAATGTCCAGAATGAGAAGAAGTGATATGAGAAAATATGAACAGGGTGCTTCAGAAAGTATACAAGAATATGACATCTGGAAATAACTAAGTATAATTCATTATTTTCAAACAAAATGACACACATTTTCTTTTCGTCATCGAAAACATCATTGGAAAATAATTCATGAAAAAAAATAACCGTTAAATATAATTCATGATCAATCCAGTTATACCTTCATTACTAACAATGGCTATCAAAAATCGGTTGCTAATAATAAGAATCATCTAAGGACTGCGACTGAAAGAACAAGTTCTATTCGTTAATACCAGAAACAACATCGCATGCATTGATTGCCTGAAGAACAGGATTTAACTGACAAGCTTAAACTGAGAACAATAACTATTTGGTTGATGCTAAAAATGCGTAGAATGGCGTCACAGTTTCCTTCGCCAAAAATTCAAATGCGTACCTTGAAAGAAGTCATTCAACAATATTCATAATGGAAAAAAAATGTCATGAGAAAGCACGTTTCTATTGGAATGTCATTTTCTCTTTTCATCAAGGGTAACTCATACGCAATATAAAAGAAGACAAAAGTGAAGTCTATGCAATCGTTAAACCTTCAAATTCGTCAAAAAAATGTATTTCTGTAAACCGATTGCATCCCTACGCGCAATCCTCAGAAGTCTACGAGAGACTTGTGTGAGCTAGGGAATTACCGATATGTGTTAGTTTTGAGCAGTCCAGTTGTGCATACCTTCATCATCATTCGTTGCATTCAGAACATGATACGAGTGAAGATCCAAAGCTGAAAGAAAACAAATACTCATTATCCGACTGCCATAGAACTGGAATTTTGATTCCGTGATAATTTGTTGCTAATTTATCGTTTATTCCTCTTATTAAAAATTTGTAGCTCATCTTTTGTTCAATCAGTAGTTCTGCTAGGTTAATATGAAGCTGACAGAACAACTTTGTACCTTCAACTTTCGGAAAATTCTAATTGAACCATTTGTCGCTAATTAATCACGACTTCAAAAAAATTGGTTGCCCATCTTCTTTTAAAAAGAATCTAGTTTTCTGCTAGGTTCACATAAAGCTAGCAGAACCACTTTCTTTCGCTCATCTTCATTTTTCACAAATTGTCAAAAAATAGCATTGCTAAAAACAGATAGTTCATGATAATTTCATTAATTTGTCGTTAATGTATCGCAAAATTTTCATGGCGTAATGATACAATATTATTATTGCCGTGTCTTGCCTCTGGTGTTGCTGAAGGTTTTTACACGGAGCAGTAGAAAATTTACGGAATGTTGCATTACATACAAGGTGAACTAATGAATTTCAAAACAATCTTCGCTTACGCGATAAAATATCTCGATCATTAATACACCAGCTGATTAAATAACTATTATGCAACGCATCTGATATTTACCGTAACATCAAATTTGATGTGACGAAAGTTAAACAGATTATAAACTTTTCTTTATGCAACTGGTCCTGAATTTGTTTGATGGTAAAAATGTTAAACTGTGTCGTTTGTGCCTTCGCCAAAAATTTTAATTTCGTCGATTTCGTCGAGTGCTCGTAGAAAATTGTATAACATTGTTTAATAGAAATCTGATATTTTGAAACAACTATATTTCAGTTTTTTCAAATGGATTGAACTCTTTATATTGTCTTAACTAACTACCCTATGCCTAGGTCACCGTATTCTTGAGAAAAATTCAGTGGGAAACATCACTTTTGAGCAATCAAGTTATACTTACGTACCTTCATTTTCATCCTTCGCTTTCAAAACATATTTGAATGAAAATAAAAATGTATCATTAGAGTAATATTTATGACTGGAACTGACAAATTTTTCAGATATTACGAGAAACAAATCTACGCCATGTGAACGATAATATTAATTCAATTACTAAGCTAAATATGTGAACAGTAATATTTGGTTGGTGCTAAAAGTGTGAAACGGCGTTTTGGTGCTTTCGCCAGAAATGGAAATTCAGTTGACACCCTTTCGTGTTCGTTGAAGAAAGTCATTAAACAATGTCCATGTCGGTATAACAATTTTCCAGTTTTCTCGAATGAAATGACTACTATTTCTTGTTGACATCGAAAAAAATTATTAGAAAACAATTTGAAAATATTTAAACTATCCTGTCTAGGTCAAACCGTTTTAATTTTTTAGAATTCATGTTATACCATCATTACCAACCATTGTTTTCAGAACATGTTTGGAAAAGATTTAGGAAAAATAATTTGATGGCTCATTTGCCCATAATTGGAATCATTTCAAGACTGCAGCTGAAAGAACAAGTTCCATTCGGATAATAATCTTTGCATCTATTGAACGCCTGATGATCAGTAGTAAACTGACAAGGTAAAAATGAGAACAGTACGTTTTTGGATGATGTTGAATATCTGTAAAATGACGTCACTGGTGCATTCGCAAGGATTTTAAATCCGTTTGACTTCAAACCACATTGTCTTCGTTGAAAAGAGTTATTCAACAATATCCAGAATGGACACTTTACCTTTTCATCATCAAAAACATCAATCTAAAATAATGTGGAAATATTCAATTTATGCAATGCCTTTGTCAAAACGAATTCATTATTAGAAACAATTACTGAAATGCATCAGTTTTAATCAGTCCTATCAATGAAGCTATGTATCATTACCATCTGTCGCTTTCAGAACATGACTCGACCGAAGATCCAAAGCTGGGAGAAAAAAAGTTCATGATTCATTCTCTCATAATTATAAACATTTTAGGATTGGTATTGACATAACAAATACTATTCAGATAATACCAGGAAACACCACCGTACAGGCTTCGGACGCCTCATGATCTGGATTTTACTATTCCGTGTACGTTGAAAGTGTAAAAAGGCTTCATTGATGCCTTCGCCAAAAATATAAATTCGGTTGATTTTCAACCTTATTGCGTTCGATGAAAAAAGTAATTCAACAATGTCCAGAATGGGAGAAAGTATCATGAGATAACACAATCATGGTGATTACATTCATGTTCAAGAGACTGAAACCGCCAAAGAAGCTTGGGAAAACCTTGGAAGAGCATTTGAGGACACCGGTCTCACGAGAAAAGTGGGTTTGTTACGAACTTTAATCAGTACTTTCCTTGAAGACTGCCGAAGCGTTGAAGAATACGTGAATAAGATCTTTCAAACTGCATATAAGCTGAATTGCATCGATATGAAAGTTTCCGACGAGTGGTGCTATTCTTTTAGCAGGACTTCCAGATCAGTATAAACCCATGATAATGGGAATCGAAAGCTCTGGCATTAAAGTTACCGCTGATGCAATGAAAACTAAATTATTGCAAGACATTTCTGTTGGAAAATCCGAAAATGGTTCCGCGATGTTTGGCTACGGAAACAAATATAGTTCAGATTCAGGACACAATCGAAATCGTGAACGTAAGCATGTTACCGCGGAAAGTTCTTCAAGTACCAGTAACGGTTCCAAGAGAACAGGAAAAAAGCCACGTTGTTACAAATGTAACAGGTACGCCGGACATTTCGCTAAAAACTGTGATGCGAGTAGTTCCAAGAAACAGGGTTCTGTGCAAAAGAATGACAAATCGGAATTTACGATGTTCACAGCTTTGTCAGCTCATCTCAAATCATCTGGAAATGATTGGTTTCTCGATTCTGGATGTTCAGCTCATTTGACCGTGGATAAATCAAACTTCATCAGTGAGGAGACATCGTCGAAATTAACCATCACAACTGCTAATGATCAGCAAATGGAAACAAACTGTGTTGGTGATATTCAGTTGCCTGTTAGAGTTTCTGATCAGTCCTGCAATGTGAACGTTGAAAATGTGTACTATGTCCCTGATTTGAAAGTCAATCTTCTTTCTGTAAGCCAGATCGTTCAAAAGGGGAATAAAGTTAACTTCAATTCAGAAGGAGCTCAGATCATAAATGTTCGAGGAAAATTTATTGCAACCGCCACTTTGCAAAATAACCTTTTTAAAATTGACAGGCCCACTGAAAATGCAATGCTGACACGTTCTGATATGCCGAAGAATGCTTTATTATGGCATAAACGTATGGGTCACGTTAATTTTCCCAATTTGAATAAACTCAGAAATGGATTAGTGCATGGCTTAAAATTTCATGAGAAAATTCCCGAAGGATTTGTATGTGAAACCTGTGCTACCAGTAAGAGTCACCGATTACCTTTTAGTGAAAGTACTACCAAGACATCCAGGTTGCTTCAGATAATTCATTCTGATGTTATGGGTCCTGTTGAATGTTCTCTGGCAGGTTAAAAATACATGTTAACATTCTTGGACGACTTCAGTCATAAGACATTTTGTTATTTTCTTGAAACAAAAGACCAAGTTTTTGACCGTTTCGTCGATTTCATAAATTTTGTGGAAAATCAAACCAGTCAGAAAATTCAGATATTGAGAACGGATAATGGTTGGGAGTATTGCTCTCAGAAATTCAATGATTATCTTAGTTCCACTGGGATTGAGCATCAGACCACTGTGCCTTACACACCTGAGCAAAATGGCAAGGCTGAGCGGCTCAATCGGTCAATAATGGAACGTACCCGACGTCTCCTGAGCGAATCAGGTCTACCGAATAGTTTTTGGGCTGAGGCTGCGTACACTACGGTTTACCTACTCAATCGGTCACCGACTTCATGTGCCGAGAAGACTCCAGAGGAAATTTGGACAGGAGTGAAGCCTACTGTAGCACATGTTCGCATTTTTGGTTGCAAAGTATATCCACATATACCCGATGCAAAACGAAAAAAACTGGATCCGAAATCAAGACCTTGTATTTTGGTTGGATACAGTCTCCATTCCAAAGCATACAGGATCTACGACCCTGGACCCAAAACTGTCATAGTCTCGAGAGATGTGATTTTCTCTGAATACGAAAAAGGAAATTCACTTTTGAAAGAATCTTCTGAGGAAAATACGTTTTTCTTTCCTGAACCGGATCATCAGCCAGATTCAGGTCCGCCTATCGAAGATATTCCTCATGAAGAAAGTGATGATAGTTCTGACGACGAATTTTTTGATTCCACTTACGAGGAACCCCCAAACCTGGAAGACGACCAGTCTGACCCAGATTTTATACCTTCAAGGCAAACAACAAGTCATCCTGGACAACATCTTCACCACAGACCCACGACGATTATGTGAGTTACTCGGGTTTTGTTGAAAATTTCAACAATCCAACTTCTGTTGAGGAAGTGCTGATAAGCCCAGACAAAGAAAATTGGCTCAAGGCAATGGATCGTGAATATAAAGCCCTGATCAAAAATGGCATATGGGAATTGATGGATCTCCCTTCAAACCGAAAACCTTTGAAATCAAAGTGGGTTTTTAAAATCAAAAAGGATGCTTCTGGAAAAGTAACCCAATATAAAACACGACTTGTTGTTAAAGGCTGTGGCCAAAAGAAGGGTATAGATTACGAAGAGACGTATTCTCCTGTAATCCGATACAGCTCCATCAGATATCTCCTAGTTTTAGCTGCTCAATACAACCTCGAAATAGAGCAGATGGATGCTGTAACCGCTTTCCTACAGGAAGATCTAACAGAGGAAATTTACATGCTTCAACCGGAACTCTACGAAAAGTCGAATAAAGTATGCAAGCTAAAAAAGAGCATATATGGTCTTAAACAGGCAAGTAGAGTTTGGAATATTAAGCTTGACAGTTGCAAGCTCAGACAATCCCAATTCGATTCTTGCATATACTATCATATATCAAACAGTAAAATTTTGATAATGGCCGTGTATGTCGACGATCTTTTGTTATTTTCGAATAAAAACGGTTAGCGAACAACTTCAAGATAGTCGACATGAGGGAGGCAAAGTCTGTCCTAGGATTTCGGATCACGCGCGATCGAGTTAATCAGAAGATTTGGATTGACCAGCAAATTTACATAGGTTCAATATGCTCGACTGTAATCCCGTGGATACGCCGATCTCTCCCAATGAAAAGCTTTCTAAGGAAAAATCTCCAAAAACTTCAGAGAAAATTTTCTGGATGAAAACTGTGCCCTACCAAGAAGCAGTTGGAAGCCTTTTATTCGCTGCTCAAGTTTCCCGGCCAGATGTTAATTTTGCGATCAGCTATGTAAGTCGCTTCAATCAGAATCCGGGAAAGGCCCATTGGACTGCTGTGAAGCGTATTATGCGATACCTCAAGGGAACAGCCCATTGGAAACTTGAATTCAGTGGTAAAGAGGCAAACATCACTGATATTATTGGATTTAGTGACTCGGATTGGGCAAGTGACGAAGATGAGCAACGCAGTGTCACCGGTTACATCTTCCTGAAAAATAACTCTCCTATCTCGTGGGCCACTAAGCGTCAACCTACCATAGCCCTGTCAACGACTGAGGCGGAGTATATGGCCATGTCAGCAGCGATTCAGGAAGCACTCTGGCTCCGAGGTTTGGCCACTGAACTATTTTCCTTTTCTGCGAAACAGCCAACTCTACTTAATGTTGATAACCAGGGCGCTCAGAACTTGGCTCAAAACGATGCTTATCAAGCTCGAACTAAGCACATTGATGTGCGACACCATTTTATACGGGAACGTAATCTGCGTGAAGAAATCAAGTTGTTGTCATGTAACAACACAGCAGATGATAGCAGATTCCTTCACCAAACCCTTGAATCGCGATAAATTTCGTGCATGTTTATCTTGCCAAGGACTTGTCCCAAATAGAAAGGGTGTTGTGAACTAATTTGGAACATGCTGTATGTTATGTTAGTTGTCTGTCAATGTCATGATAAGGTTGTCACTTCAGTTTTGCAAGTACACGTATTGCTGTCTAATTTGTATCATTTGATTCCCTGCTTCTCACTGGAGATTCAATAATCTCAACATAAATTTCAAGTTATTCCGAAGTGGTGCAAAATTCAATTGCAAAATTTGAACTACAAAACTGATATACACACATTGCAACTTAAAATATAAAACAAAATAAAAGCTTGTAATAATTAAGACGAACGAACACATTTCGCTATGCCCTGTAGTTATCTCACCTTCGCGTCAACCAGAATTGTCGATTTATTGATCTTCAAACACCACGAAACACAGCCCTGAATTGAATAAAAGTGCGAGCAGAAGTCTGACTGAAATCGTTTCTTGATTGAACTACTACGACAATCTAAATTAGGTTATTTGTTAGATAGACGGAACCAGTATGATGAATTATTTGCAAATGATTCAAATTTGTTGGTGAAGAAAATGAATGATAACACCTAAACTATCGTGATAAAGAGTTAGACTATTTACTGATGAACTCAGTGTAACGAGAATCAATTCTTGTTAGCAAGTTCACTTCAAGTTAATTTTGTCTACGTCAAAGAAAATAAGTTTTGATATAAAACACTTTGACGAAGTTGTGAAAAGGATTTGTTTAAAGCGCTATGGAAACGATACCTCATAAAGTTCATGAAGAAACATCAGTAGACACAAAAAGTAAGGAAGGAAAGAAATTGATAGTTGGGGAGCTAGAGGAAAACATCAACGTTAGTTTTGAAAATATTCGCACCTCATTATAACATATCATCAAATACTTGTAACATAGATTTTTTTTTTGGTCCCATGGAACATCTTGGCAACCAAGGAAAAGAAGGTGAGAATTGCTGTTCTTCTTCAGTTTCTGTGTCACGTATCATCCATGTATAAATGATACCTCAAGGCTTAGTATATTCAGTATTTTTTCCAATACAAGAATACACAATTCAACATGCCGCCATTTTATTTGACATGGTAATAATTTAGTTTATTTAGATAACAGTGACAACTGACTCCCTAGTTGTTTGACAATGTTGCCAACAACCAATACACGGAATATCACAAAACTTATATTTAACAATTTTTTAGGCTATATGCATCAGGCAACCCCTTCTGAGGCAGTGAGTTGCAAAGCTGAGCATGATAAAAAAAACACTTTTCATTTCATTTCTGTTTTGACCCAATTATTATCAAACGATCAAACGAACATTTTCGGCAATTCTAGACATATCGATAGTACTGGCAACGTCGCAGTGATGGTGCAGGGAATCGCATTTCGTATCTCTTTGTGAACATGATTTTTCACAAGCTACGACATCAGAGTAGTGCTGGAGCCAAAGTTCATTATTATTTTTTTTTTCCATGAGTGTAGTTTGATCTTACGTATGACAGAAAAAAATTGTATTTTTCAAATGTTTACATACTTCATAGAGAGATAAGAATCTCAATGTATTCCGTTATATTCCAGACCACCTCCTTTATCTCAACGGAACAAATGACTAACCCAAAAGTTACTAATTTTTTCACTGCAACCAAACGACCAATGAATAACATCTGTATACTTCAGACGATAAGTTTTCTAATTGAACAGGAAGCACTTTCAAAAGTTATCCTTGCAATCGAACAGCTGCCAAAGTAGCCAGGAACCAATAATTTTCGGTATATATCAGCCACTAAAATTCGGAAACCGATTCGGATTCAATCCATTCATTTGTCACTAATTTAATGGCCTTTCGTCTTGTTGAATAAAATTACTTTCACATTTAGGGTGGATATGTACCTAACTGGCGATATCTTTGTACCTACTGCTGTTCTTTCATTGTTGGTTACGCAAGTACATCATCTTGACAAATATTAATAACTATATTGTGTCTTATGCTCAAACAGGACTTCAAGGAATTAGAATGTAGTTTGAAGCAACGGGATGGAAAATATTTGTAAATAAATTACATGCAAGTAGCCTGCTTAAGTTTGAGAGTGAAAAATAATGTGTAGGTATAGCGACAAAATTGATCAGATAAAATGAGTGAAAATTCAAAAATCGTATCCAGGTTACTGAAATACATTGAAGTAGTGCAACAATCGATTCTGAAAAGGTAGAACGCGTTACAAAAGTCAAGAAAATAATATTCATTGGTATTGAAACAAAGCAATGATTTCGAAATCCTAGCAGAAATAAAAAAATACAATTGTTATGGGTAGTGAAATCAAAATTATCGCTCACCAGAAGAAACAAGAGGAATATCCTTCTCACACCTATACATCTCTCAGAAGGTGAGAAGCAGAAATAATCAGAGGTTTAAACTTTGCTGAATTGCAAATTATGTATGAATTTCGCTTCACAATTGAAATACAATTTCAATATATCACCAAAACAGTGTTTACTACAAATTGACAATCAAAACACCTGCAGATGACATTTTTCTCCAAAAATAAAATAATGTATTCAAAAATCCTATTAACTACGAAATAAGACTTGAGTATATTTCCAAAATTCAGCAACTGATGAGTAGATATGGCAGTAAAGATATGAAACTTGAAAATTTAAATAGAAACAATTAGTTGATAGCGATTCAGCATATTTTTGAAGATGGTTTGTTCATAATGGGGGTAGTAATGGAAGTTTCGATTCGAAAAGGTTTAATTTTAAGTGAAGTTGTTAATGCTGTGTACACGTAACTATTCAATGCAATGAAAGAGTTGTATTTCGTGTAGTTAAATTTATTACAATCGCAAAGCGCTTTCGGCTGATACGCCATCATCAGTGCTATACTCGTCAAGTATTTATACAGCAGTCTTATGAAAAGTCGACATAACCATCGTTAACATTGGTTTGAACGGACATACATACATGTTAAAATTAAGTACTTAATATATTCCCATTAGGGATTTTTGTTTGAAGTTTTCCTCAGATTTGCATTTTTTTAAGAAAAATGCAAATGCTTGTGCTGTGCTATCAGCCACGTTGGTACGGTGCCGTACCTCGTGCCGTACCTCGTGGCTGGTAGCACAACACAAGCATTTGCATTTTTCTTAAAAAATGCAAATCTGAGAAAAACTTTAAACAAAAACCCCTAATGGGAATATATTAAGTACTTAATTTTAACATGTATGTATGTCCGTTCAAACCAATGTTAACGATGGTTATGTCGACTTTCTATAAGACTGCTGTATAAATACTTGACACTAGCACTGATGATGGCGTAACAGCCGAATGCGCTTTGCGATTGCAATAAATTTAACCACACGAAATACAACTCTTTCATTGCATTTTATTTTAAGTACCCACATATATTGTTTCATTGGAGAACATTTTATTGAAATCTGAATATCTTTACTTGCATTATTCTATACAACAACAGCAGTACTATTCAACAGCAGCGTCCAATTTCAAGGAATCAAACCAAAAAATGCAAATTTTAAGTTAAATTAAGTTAAGTTGAGCTGAACTGAAAAGTAAAAAGCAATAGAAGGAATTTGCAGGTCAGAAAACTAAATGGTTTATATTTACAAAAGGTGAAAATCAAATTGAAAATAAAAAAACAAAAACGTTTTCTAATTTTCTGAAAAAATTAATCATAACAGTATCTATTTATCTATTAAAGTGGTGTTTACAACAACAGACCATACGATATACACTTCATCAAACATGGAGTTCCCCAAAGATCGGTGTTGGGTCCTCCTCTGTTCAATTTATACACAAATGATTTACCATTATATGTTAACACTTTTCTTTGTGCAGATGACGCCACATTCATGATCAAAGCGAGAAATACTAATAGACTTGACGAGCTATCAAAAAAATTACAAGAAAAATATGAACAATACTTCAGAGCAAATATACTGTTTGAGTGAAGATGAAACTGAAATTACAGATTTTAACAAAAGAACGAATAATGATACCGAAAATAATGTGCGTTTACCAGGGTTTCATATCACACCAAGCAATAGAGCATAAAATATGTGAGTTTTTAACAAAAATATTAGTAGGAAACCGACTATGCCATCACATGTTATATTCTGTTATGATTTTGACTCTCAACTGTAATTTATTGATTTGTTATAAACATTTAAACAACAAAAAACGAGTTTTTTTATTCTTCTGTTTATAAAATGAAAACTGAAACAACAATCTGGTTGCTCCAATGGGAAGAATTGTATATAACTGAAATACAAAACAACAATGAATTACAAAACAAAATGAAGTGTTTTACGACCCAGTCGGATCATTAGTAACGGAGAAAAATTGGAAAATCCTGAAATTTGGCGATTTTTTTAATAATTTATAACTCCGTCATTCTTCGAAAAGTTAGATTAGAATCTCATATGAAAGTATTGAAACATCTGTACTTCATGTGTGCACAAAACTGGCACTGTCAGATCTTTAGTTTTGGCAATATTGCATTTAAATTTTTTTCTGCAGCGTGCCTGGACGCTCTAGTGATTTCAATTTCTCAAAAAGATCGCGGAAGTAGAAGTATAGTAATAAAAAAACTTATATTCTCATTTTGCGCTACAATGGTGCAAAATTGGTGAAAAATGCATGCAAACATGACTGAAAACGGCCAAGCCCGCGTTAGCTGCCGAGTGGTAGGAGAGTCCGGGAGATGAGGGGAATTCTTCTAATGAACGCGGGTTACGTGATAATACGCTTCTTCCCATCTCCCGCTTTCTCCTACCACTCGGCCGATTCCACCAGCTATGCCATTTTCAGTCATATTTGCAAGCATTTTCCACCCATTTTGCAGAATTTTAGCGCAAAATGAGAATATACGTTTTGTGGTACTGTACTTCTACTTTCGAAATCTGTTTCAGAAATTGAAATCAGACTATCACTAGAGCATCCAGGCACGCTGCGAGATAGTCCCAAAAAAATTCAAATTGCAATTGTGCCAAAACCAATGATTCGTCAGAGCCTGTTTTGTGCACACAGAAAGTACACATGATTTGATACTTTCACGAAAAGGGCCAAGCCTATTTCTTAAAAAATGGTGGAGTTATGAATAAAAAAAAATCGAAAAAATTTCCGGTTTTCCTCCGTTACTAATGATTTGATCGGTCGTAAAATATTCCATTTTGTTCGTATTTCAATTATCAACAATTCTTTTCATTGGAGCAACCAGATTGCTTTATTAGTTTTCATTTTATACGCAAAACAACGAAAAAACATCCGTTTTGTTATTTAAATGTTTATAACAAATTAATAAATGACAGTTGCGAGTCATAAACATAACAGAATATAACTACGGGCTGTCTTTCCTGTGATGGCACAGTCTGTTTATCACTAGTTTTTTGGTTAGGAAAAAATGGTCTATTGATTGGCCTATATACAGGGTGTTTCTTAAGTACGTATAGAAAATTTAGGAGCGTATTGCTGACATCAAAATAAGAAGAAAAGTTCATATAAACATATGTCCGCAAGTTATTCGTTTCTGAGATACAGAGTGTCAAAGTTGAATTCTTATTTTCATTTTTTCTGAATAATTTCAAAATGATTTTGATATTTGGGTGAAGTTTGGAATCTGGGAATATTTATTATTTAGTTTGTGAAAAAAATATAATCTTGACTGGGAGCAACTGTTTTCGAGTTATTGAGATTTGAAATAATCGATGCAAATGATTTTGACTGACAAGATTTTTTTATTCAAAATAAATTCAGTTAGAAATTAGTTTGTTCACAATTAATACAAAATTTGATTTTGTCATTGAAAAATCATCCCAGATACCAAACTTTACTCGAATATCACACATATTTTGGCATTTATTCACAAAAAAAACAAATAAAATAATTAAACTTTGACACTCTGTATCTTAGAAACGAATAACTTGCGGACATGTGTTTATGGGAACTTTTTTTCTTATTTAGACGTCAGCAACATGCTTTTGAAGTTTCTACACGTACTTAAGAAACACCCTGTAGACAGCAATCTCAGCTGGAAAACACAAATTATGTAAATGAATAAGAAACTGTCCAAAGGTCTCTTTGCCCTGAGGAGAATGAATAGCGCGGTTTTTGATACAGTCTGGCCAGTTGATTAAAGGCAGAAGTCACAACTGGAACTGTAAATTTTAAATGTGGTTGTAACAATATGTGATCCATGTATTCAATTCAGGTGATTCGAAATGTAATTTGTAAACTCTTTACACTTTTGAAGTGTCTGATTAATATGTTGTTTTCAGTGTGCGTAATATTGTAACATTAAGATAAATAAATTCTATTCTATTCTATTGTTCAAAAATCGAAAAAAATAAACAGAGAGATGATATCCACATGAATCTCAGAGGTCATTTCTCTATGTGCACGGTCATTAGTCTTCATCATCTGAAAATATGGTGCTGCCGGCTGAATATCCTCTCTGATTCATCTCCGGTGAAACAATTTCTCCGCACCTTTTTTTCACGACTGCTCATAAATTACTTGCTATTGTCTAATAACATGGCGGCACTAAAAACAATTCACTCGAAATTTTTCTCCCGAGGCGAAAGAAATAAAAGAAATGAGTCCTTGAGAAGAATTCATAGAAAGAGCAGGTGCGAGAAATGCTAGCGATGGAAATATTGATTTTTCATCTGTCCCTAATAATCAGTAAATACCCCCGTTGATGAATTATCAGAATAATTCTAGACAACGTTCCGAAGTGGAGTGAATTCCGAGCACTTTCAGGCTGCGGAGTTTTATACACATTTGCATTAACTCAAATGCAAGAGAAATTTCCGGTGTGTTTTCTAAGTTATTCGGGTCTCAAACTGCACTCAGCAATTAGAGATATTTGTCAGCAGTATTTTCCTTGAGCTCTTCAAACTCATATCCATTATTACTAGTGAAAAAGTATATTGTTTTCCCTTTTGAATATCGAACAAGACATCAGGATATTACTGATAATTTGTAAGATTATTAATTCAATAAACCCACTGAATATTTTTAACCCATACACGGCCAAAGAAGAAAATATTTCATATTTCAAATCACATTACAGCCTCACATATGCTGTGAAAAATAAATCGTTTACTTTGTGAAATAAGTGAAGTTGCGTAAACGCATCAACGGCCTATATTGTAAGAAAGTCAGCGTATAAATATATTGATGGTCCTGGAGCGTTGCATTTTTGAAGGAGATTTCCGGTTGCCAAATTTTGCGTATGGGTTTCAGCTAGCTATGGAAACAAGCGTTAGCTGTCAGCGTCGTAGAGGACCTGATTGTGAAAAAATGATAATTATGTCAAAAAAAATTTAAAGTGATTTCAGGTCATTTGGAAATTTGCACTGCAAATATTTATATAATGACGATACTTTTTTGAAAAGTCAGCTGGAAAGATAATGGGGTATTTTACGTCAGCTGGTCATATGAACCTCTAAACAAAACAATTGATGTGAAATCATTTCAGGTACAAAGAAAGTTATGCAGTGAATTCTTAATTTTATTAAAATAATAAAACAATCGTCTGCTATTGTTTCAATGGGGTTAGACCGTTGCTGAGGTTTTACAGTTGCAGAGCGCGCATTCAATTCCAGTTTGTCGCAACCGAATGCATGATCTAACTCATAATTCCTTCCCGTTTATGCAAATAGCTGACGTACACTTCTACATAATAGCTTAGCATCAAAAATTATAACACGGAATTTCATTTCTTCTAGGAGGAAAATTGAAGAACAGTACTTTGAGACCATAACTCTATACTGCTGATTGCTTATCCTGATAGATTACTTACTTTATTGTTTTTTTCCGCTGGCATATATGACCAAGTCATCTGCATATATATTTCCTATAATGCGAGCTTTGATATCTTGCATAATAAAGTTGATGGAAATGTGGAAGAGTGGATCCTTAAGGGGTACATTTTCTTGAATTTTGGCCTCAGAAAGCAGCCCATTGACTCTCACAGTGAAAGTTCTATCTTTTACAAAGTTGGATATGAAATGAATCATATTGCCACTAACTTGCCAATCAATCAATTAATTCAAAACGTTGGGTTTCCATACGGTGTCAAAAGCTTTGTTTCTGTCGAAAAATATTGCTATAACTTTTTCGTTATTCGCAAATGCTTCATGAATATCTGACTGGAGACTGTTATGTATTTACTAAATGATGACACAACTGATTGACTTTCAGTAGACTTTTTATTAATAATTCAACTTGACAAACTTTTATCAAGATCAAAAGTACATGACATATATATGACAGCGGCCTGCCATTCTGGTAGTATTATATGCTAAAGCTAAAGCTGTAGGTTGAAGTTAGAACATTCACAACATTTCTCCCTATCTTAAATTAAACCATGGTGCTTTTATGATCCTACCAGAAGCACGAGACATTTTAGGTAATGTTGGCAACTCCGACGGTACATCTGAAATAGATGGACGTGGACTTTAACGTGGCAATGTTTGAGCACTTTCTATTAGTGGCTTAAAAGACACCGATTCATTCAATATGTCCGACATTGGATGATGCTCATCAACATCAGGTATTAAAGGCTGATTGATTATTGTAGTATCATCTACTATATGGTTTGAACGGGAAATATCTGAATTACACAATTCACTTACATCAAGATTATTAGAACGCAAAGAATCAGCATGTACAAACTTTATATCTGGCTCAATTTGAACCAAATATGTACAAAAACTCAAAATTTTCAATATTTTACCTTTCTGCCATAATTTGGTTTGCTTATTTTTCACATATACGCTTTCATTTACTTTATAAAGTTTACTTGTTCTAGACTGATTTTCAGAACTTTTAGGAGTTTTATTATGGCAAGAGGGTTTGTGTAGATCGAATCTGGTTCTTGGTCTGATTTTCAATATACTTTCTGCTGGCGAAATGCCAGTAATGGTAGAAGGTGTATTTCTATATGTGAATAGAAAATTTGTTAACTTCCTTTTTCTGAAATATCTCCCCCTTTTTGATCAAATAGAGCTTTTCGGATAACCTTTTTTATGGTTTGAACACCTCTTTCTGCTGACCCATTACTCTGAGGATGATATGGCGGTGACCCAACAGGATATACAGGCCGTTTCTTTTATCATGTGGTAACATTTCTATATTCTAAACCGTAACAGATACGAAGACGATTAAATGGGAGAAAAGGTAACTATTGTGGAGAACAGTACAATGGTCAAAGAAAATTTACAGGGAGTCTCGCCCTTCCCGAGTTATACAGGGAAAACCAAAAATGCTGTTATTTGTTTTTTACGAATAGAACTGTTATTTCTGAAAATATAAAAAAAATTATAAGGAAAGTTTTAATGTATTTAAAATGTACTATAAAAATGTAACAATGAATCTTTGATTAAACGTTTCGTGTCAAAACGGCCACCATCAACATTTTTTTTTCAGATACGGACCTGTCTATTTTCGTACAAATATTGATAAAGCGATAAAATCACAATTCAGTGGTATATCACACTTGATATTTTTATAACGTTTCATTTAAAATAACTAGCATCCTCAGTGACAAAAATTTTTAATTACGGTCCTGTCGTTAGTTCTTTTGTAAGTTATTTTGATTTCTTCAAAACCTATTCAACTATTGGCATACTTCAGACTTCACCCAATAATTTCCATAAGAAGATACCTCAACACAACGAACATTCGTATTTTTCCTTCTTGGGCATTTTTGTTTCACAGAAATCCTTGTTTCAAGGCTGATTTCTTCTGAATCAATTATCATACTGAATATTTCTATAATTCTCAATCCTGGAAGTAACGAAAATATTAGTTTTTGGTCAAAATACGACTATCGTGTGATATGGTACAATTAAATAGCATCTCACTTCATTTACAATTTTCAAACAAGTAGGCTTTGCTTGGTTTCTATGGCAGGACAAATAAATGAGTTGTTGATACGTGTTAAGAGCTGTCAGTCGTTTATACACTCAGTCATATCAAAGATGTATTCAAATGACGAAAGGACTGATATGCTATTTGCTTATGCAAAATCAAATAGAAATCCTCGTTTGGCAAAAAATATGTATGGTGAGCTATACCCAAATCGTCGTATTCCAAACATTCAAATGCTTAGACGATTAGAAAGAAATTTGAGAGACTGTGGTGCATTTGATAGAAATAAAACTAGAAAATGTGTTGTTACTGGAAGTATGCGGAACCAAATAAATGTTTTAGGTAAGCAAATATTACTTCATAAAGATTAACAAAGTGACGAAAATATTTTTTTTCAATTTAGGATTGGTCAGTTACAAAAATATTTCTAATCAAGATTGTTCCTTACGAGAAATTGCCCACGAACCAGGGATTTCTGTAAAATCTACCAGAAATAATTTGAAAAAGAACAAATACAAATGCTACAGGATACGCAAAGTTCATCACCTCAATGAAAGGGATTACGGAAGGAGAGTACGATTTGCGATGTGGTTGAGACGTAGAAATAGGGAAGTTGGAAATATTTGTAATAAAATAATATGGACGGACGAATCAAAATTCACCAACAATGGTTGGTTTAACAGAAACATCCATTATAGGTGGAATAATACAAATGAACATTTACATAGAGAAACCAATTTCCAGGAAAGGTTCGGAATAAATGTTTGGTTGGGAATTTTGGGAACAAACATACTAGGTCCTTTCTTTTACGACGAGCATTTGAATGGTGGAATGTATTTACATTCTTTATCCAATGAGTTTGATGGCTACTTAGATGAATTGCCACTGAACATCCGCCGTGAAATACAATATTTTCAACAAGACGGTGCCCCTCCCCATAATGCAGCAATAGTAAGGGAACATTTAGATGCAATATTCCCAAGAAAATGGATTGGAAACAATGGACCAATTGCCTGGCCAGCTCGATCCCCAGACCTGACTCCTTTAGATTTTTTTGTCTGGGGATACATAAATGATACAGTTTTTTCGACAACTAGTACAGTTATCGACCATCGCAAACAAAAAATAAGAGATGCATGTAATAGCATTACACCCATCATGCTAGAAAATTGCCACAGAAATTGTATGGACAGACAACTTATGTGCATTCAACAAAGAGATTGGCAATTCGAGCATTTAATGTAGGTTATCATGAAGAATTCATTTTCTGTATTGGTTTTATTTTCACACAAAAATTCAATATGAAATAAATTGTTTTCTGTTTGTTTGATTTCTTCTACTCTTAGGTAAGTTTATTTCCGAGGTAAATCGTTCGTCTCTGAAACTACAGATATCTTTTATTATAGTGTAAACATAATTTTAATAGATACATTTATTCAAAGCGTCACTGATAATTTTTATATCGGGAGAGTTAGGTTTTGTGGAATCCATAAACGACCTAACGACAGGACCGTAATTAAAAATTGTTGTCACTGATGATGTTAATTATTTTAAATGAAACGTTATAAAAATATCAAGTGTGATGTACCACTGAATTGTGATTTTATCGCTTTATCAATATTTGTACTAAAACAGACAGGTCCGTATTTGAAAAGAAATGTTGATGGTGGCCGTGTTGACACGAAACGTTTAATCAAAGATCTATTGTTACATTTTTATAGTACATTTAGAATATATTAAAACTTTTCTTTTACATTTTTTTATATTTTCAGAAATAACAATTCTATTCGTAAAAAACAAATAACAGCATTTTTAGTTTTCCCTGTATAACTCGGGAAGGGCGAGACTCCCTGTAAATTTTCTTTGACCATTGTACTGTTCTCCACAATAGTTACCTTTTCTCCCATTTAACCGTCTTCGTATCTGTTACGGTTTAGAATATAGCAATGTTCCCACATGATAAAAGAAACGGCCTGTATACCATACGCCTGACAAAATGAAATAAACTCGGACGAGCTATATGGTGGAGCATTATCCGAAACGAGTTCTACTGGAAGACCAAAAATCGAAAATATTTCTTTCAGTTTTGTGATAGTTTCCATTATTCATTAATTTAACATCTATCCATTTCGATTTTTGATCTACTAGAAGCAAGAATACATAATTATACTTTTGATAAAAATCTATGTACACTCTATAAAAATTATGGGGTGCTGTAGGCCAAGAAGGGTATTACAATTGGAAATTTTTTGACATTGTTGACAGACCTCACAAGATGATATGAATTTTTCTATATCATTATTGATACACGGCCACCAGCAGTAAGACCTAATTAGCATTTTTGTACGTACAATTCCATTATGCTGATCATGAAAAAGCTTGAGGACTTCTAATTGTAAGGATTTTGGAATAATAATTTTGTTTCCTCTACAAAACATGGCCAATCAGATAAGATGAAGTATTTTATCTTTAATAAAGTGAGGTCTTTGTTTACTTCTCTTCTGATGTGATCAGAGTTCAATGGAATTTCATTGACTAGATTGAATGAATAGAGAAATTCTGGTACTTCAGTTCCAGTTTCCAAAGGCAAACGTGACAAACCATCTGCATTATTTAAAGATTTTCCTTTTTTGTATTGAATTTCATACTGATAATCTGATAAGGTGATAGCCCACCTTGTAATCCTTGAAGCAGCTGATGTCGGTATCCCCTTATTTTTTCCAAAAATGAATTGTAATGGTGGCTCTGCAATGAGGTGGAATTTACTACCATATAGGAACTTGTGGAATTTTTTCAAAGCAAAAATAATTGCCAATGCTTCGCGCTCAAGATTAGAGTATTTCTGCTCAGTAGGATATAGAGTACTGGATGCAAATAATACAGGTCTTTCCTTACCATAACTACTGGCATCACAGGTGACATAGATAGGTAGTTTCGGGTTATAGTGTGTAAGGACACTGTCTGAAGTTAATAATTCCTTATTGAGTTGAAAGGTTTCTTCACACTCTTCAGACCAATTTTCATTAAAATTGATACCTGACTCACAAAGCTTATATAAAAGTTTCAATTTCGAAGAAAGCATGGGAATAAATTTTGTGTAATAATGAGTAATAATGAGATAATGAGTCCTAGGTAAGATTTAAGTTCTGTTACATTTTTTGGCAATGTGGCAGTAATTGCCATGATTTTTTCATCTGTTGGATGAATTACATTAACGTCAATTTTGTGACCTAAGAATACTACAGAATTTTGGAAAAACTTACATTTTTTTTCATTTACCTTGACATTATATTCTGTAAGTTTTTTGAACACGTTGACAACATTGTCATAGCATTCTTGCAAAGAGGAACCAAGAATTAAAATGTCATCGAGGTAACATTTTGTATTTTTCAAACCAGCCAAAATGGTATCCATTACAGTTTGGAATATACCAGGGGCTGAGCTTATTCCATAAGTCATTCGAGTGAAGGTAAAGAGACCCAAATGGGTGTTAATGGTTGTTAACTCTTGTGATTTTTCACTCAGTTTTAGTTGCTGATATGCACCTTTTAAATCGATGACAGTAAAATAGTGGTTTCCGCTTAAACATGCAAAAATGTCCTCAGGGAGGGGTAGAGCACAATGATTTGCATCTAAAGCTTGGTTCAAGGTATTTTTGAAGTCAACAAAAATACGTATTTCTGATGTATTTTTCTTTTGGACTATCACTATAGAACTAGCCCAGTTACTAAAACTAACTTTTTTTAGTATCCCTGTATTGACCAATTTCTGCAATTCTGACTCGACCTTGTCCTTCAAAGCAAAAGGCATGTCATAGGCTCGATGGAATACTGGTTGTGCTCCCTCCTTGACCTTCAACTCGACTTGAGATTTTTTTATATGTGACTCAGACTGATCACCAAACACATTTTTGAACTGACTTTTGATTTTTGATACATAATCTGACGCACTCAAAGATTCATTTTTGAACGATTTTGAATCATTTTGTAAATTTCGACAGAAAATTACTTTTCTTTTTGACAAATCTGACTTCAACTGGTGAAAATTACTGAACTTACATTCTTCAGATGTGGATTGACATTTTTTTGATTTTTCTACTACCGACTGACCTACTTCAGTTTTGACATCTGACAATTCATTTATTTTAATTTTTTCTTTCCAATCTGGATTCGATACGTTGAGCCAGTTTCGACCTTATAAAGGTTTGAACTTATGACTACTATCTAAAATTACTATAGGTAAATTGACAATTTCATTTCTATGTTTGACAAAAACATCTGTCTCACCCAATATTTTAACACCTTGACCAGTTAACACTCTCAAATCATAATTTACTGGATAAAGATTCAACTCTGACAAGTAAGCGTTGAAATCTTTTATATGGATGACAGAACGACAAGCACCACTATCAATATCGAAAGAAATTAGATTTCCTTCTACTTCGAGTTGTACCTGTACTGGTTTTTCCTTCTTTGTCTGTAGACATGACAAGAATCCCAAAAGAAAGTTTTCATCTTCTTACGATGATGGCTGCGACTCTTCGACTATGTTGACACTGGCACTTTTACAGACTCTACTTGTATGACCTTTCTTCTTGCAGGTAAAACACTCCCAGTCTTTTGCAGGACACTTATCTGGGTCATGTTTTCTTGTACAACGAAAACATTGTTCCCATGACCTACTCTGACCACTAGGTCCTTGACTTGACGAGCAACTACTGGAAACTTTTTTCGTATGACTACCTGATGACTTACTTTTCTTGACAGACAGTTTGTCTAAATTTTCTGAAATTGACGATATTGAATTTTCAAAATTCATCGACTTTACCTGACCTTCAGCTAATTCCATAGCGGCAGCTAACTCATAAGCTCTTTCATAGGTCAATTTATCCTCGGACAGCAGTTTCCTTTTTATAACTGCAGAACGAATACCACAAACAAACCTATCCCTTAAGGAATCATTCAAAAAGGCTCCAAACTCGCAATGTTGCGAAAAGTTATTCAACTTTGCATAAAACATTTTAATATCTTCATGCTGTTCTTGTACTGCCATATGAAATTTATAGCGTTCAGCTATGACCAACCTCTTCGGACTGTAGTGACTGTTCAAAGCCTGTTTCAGTTCATCATAGGACTTGGTGCTTGGCAAATCCGGAGCTAATATATCTTTGAGAACTTTGTATGCTTCACCCACGATCAACGTCAACAACAGAGGAACTTTTTTCTCTTCTTTGACGACATTGCATATGAAAAGTTGTTCTAATCTCTCCATATATGCTGCAATATCCGTGACTTTCGGATTGAACTGCTCAATGGACCCAATCAGAGCCATAATAGACGACAGGACTTAACTCTTTGGCGCTGAACACACTTTCGACTTGATTGTTGTTCACTTCGCTTGACTGACTAGACAACTTCCTTGACTCTACTCGACTTTTCGGCACGATTGTACTTCGTCGCCAGAATGATTGTTATGTATTTACTAAATGATGACACAAATGATTGACTTTCAGTAGACTTTTTATTAATAATTCAACATTGACAAACTTTTATCAAGATCAAAAGTACATGACATATATATGACAGCGGCCTGCCATTCTGGTAGTATTATATGCTAAAGCTAAAGCTGTAGGTTGAAGTTAGAACATTCACAACAGAGACAAGTACGATATCATCTGTAGTCAAGCGATGTTGCAAAATGTATTCTGTTGTGGAGCTATGAGATAATTGTCTTCAAGAAAGAATTGCAATCTAGCTATCAAATTTTTTTCAAAAAGCTTGCACATTGTGCAAGTCGGATGAATGGGTCTATAGAGGTGGGGCCAGATCAGGAACTATTTTGTTTGAGCAGTGGTAGTACCACTGCCTCAGACCCACTATTAGGAACTTGTCGTGCGAGAAATATCATATTAAATATTTTGAGAAGATGTTGCTTTGCTGCCTTAGGAACTTTACTGAGAAAGATGTATGGAATATCGTCAGTTCCAGGACTGGAGTTGTTCACCTCAGAAGGAGCATCTTCCAGTCCATCCATGGTTATACAGAAGTTCAATGGTTTGTCGTTATATCTAAAATTCTGCATGCTTGAGCACATGCAGAGATACTGTATTCTTCAGATGTCCAATTACAAAACAAACACTACTTAATCTTGATACAATGTTATTCACATGTGCTTCCCATGTTAGCTTTTGATCCACTGTAATACCTAAAAATTTAGTTTCGAATACTCGTATGAAGCTCATATGATTTATTTTGATCAAGGGACTATAACCGTAACTGACATTTTTTGGTAAGAATAGCATATATTACGTTTTAGATGTATTCATCAATAAGTCGTTCATATTACACCATTTAAGGAATTCCTGGGCACATTCATTAGCTTCAGTTTAGTATATCTATACTCTTGCACTTCTCCGATCAAAATGACGTATGTTTCTTAATCATTGTCGGCTATAATTTGGTTTGTATCATCAGCATAGATGATAATTTTGATTGCAGAAGTGCAAGTATGATTTCATTCATGAATATATCGAAAAATAAAGGACCTAGGACTGATCCTCGAGGAACTCCCATTGTAACCCTTGACGGATCAGATCTGACAGTTTCCAATTTAACCATTTGTGTCCTCTCTTGCATTCAACATTTTTCCCAATCATTTGTCACACCTCTAACACCGCTCTTGGATTTGGTAGTTATTTGATAAGCGATTCCAAATCTCTGTTAATTTCTAAAATGTAAATATTACATATAATACAGATCCTTTGCTCTGCCTTGACTACTACTGCACTGGCTTCCAGATTGGTTATGAGAGGAATTTGTTTTACTTCAGTATTGTTTTGAACGTACATTGACAAGCCTCCAAAAATTCTGATGTGGTTTATTCTGATCTGATTGAATGTCTCAAAAACAGTGATTCCTGAGTATAACAAACTTCGAAGAAAATATCTCAATTTTTTTTGAAGAATTTCAAAATTGCTTCAATCAGTATTTGAAAAACTTCAATTTTGATATGTCACGGTCACAAGGAATACCCTGTGAAATCCCAAATATTTTTGACAACTTGCCCTAATTGACATTCACTTCCCTGCATAGACATGTTTTGAAAAAAATATTGTTCATACCCTGTAGACAGAGGCGATACTGGTGACCCATTTTATCATCTCATAGTAGAATGTTATTGTGAGCATGTTATCGTGACCTCCACGAGTATTTAGTGAAATTAGAAGAAACAAAGTTGGTCAGGAAATTAGGACCGACCTAATTATCCCAACCAAATTCAGAATCCTTCGAGAAATGAACTTGGAAGGATAAACATATTCTCCAGAGAGTGCTCAACAAGGGAACAGTAAGGAGTTTGCAGTGATGATGAAAGAGTTGAACAAGATAATTATAAATTCTCTGGAAGCTGCCCCAGAATGATAAAAATAAACAGATGCTGAAGAATCTGATGGGCAAACATTTTCAAACGCTTCGGTCTCGGACACAAACGGGTTGAAGGATAAATTGAACGCGCGTTTCAAGAGAGATATCTAAAGATTACGCAAGATTACAACAAAAAATAATGAAATATCCGCTAAGGGTAGTGCTTTGTAACATTGGAGCCGGACTGAAATTTTGTTTCTGAAAAATGAAACAGAGGTTCGTATTAATGTTGTACAAGTTTGTACGTAACAGATAAAGGAAGGTGGAAGTATTATGTTTCTGAAAAACTTTCGTTATCGGAAGTAGAGTATTGTGTTTATCCATCTGAACTAATTGTAGGATTGCAGCATTTTGATAGATTTAAGGTGATCAAAGATTACTTCACAAGTGGTACATCAGAAATTTCTGAAAAACTTTGGTTATCAGCAAGAGCGTGTTTGTTCTATTCTGTCGTGCCAAGGAAAAACGCAGTAAGTGCAAAACAATGAAATGGCAGTTAACACATGAATAAGTTATTAGACCAATAAAAGTCGTTTCAATCAATCTAGATTCATGAAATTTTGTTCCAGTTCCATTTTTCTGTGGATATCGAAATAATCAGTTACTGTGATTATGATCATAAGATTGATCCTTCCACATAAAACAAAACGTGAAAGTGAATTCCGTGAAACACTTACTATGATTCAATTTATGAAAACAATTCATATCTTGATAATCATGAAACAGAATGTGTTTTTGGTTACTATTGACCAACTGAGATTACAGCGTGATACCGCTTTGGTAAGTGAAAGCCATTTGTTACGAAATATGGGTATCACATAATATAATAATGGAGAGGAAATATTGATAGTGAGAAAACAAAAATTAAATTTCTGAAGTGGAATTATTTTTTACAGGGAGGTTAATCTAGAACTAATATAAGAGAGTTTTGCCCATCAATTCTACTACTTTCAATAAAGCTTCCTTCTTGGTTTTCTCTCCACACTCAGAGCAGTTGGTTCAGTACCAATCGTTTTCATTAAAGCGTTTTGATGAAATTCAATTCATGTTTCGTTTCGGAACTGTTTTGTACTTAAGAAAAAATGTTTTTCATTGATATGCATGGATTTTACATCAACTTTCCCTGAATTTGATATTGACACTGAATCTATAGTGCAGGAAATCATTTGTTTTGTTGTTCTCTTATAAACTCGATTCAACCTGGTGGCGAAAACTGTCAGCATTTATATGAGTGTGATTTGGTTCTAAAAAATTCACTTCCAAAGTTTCAAGTGACCATGTTGGAATTCACAATATGCACGAAAAACTATACAGTAGTTTTTGTTCTGAGCTAAACAATTATCCAGCCAAATTTATATTTCTGGTATCTCTGTTATGCAAGACAATTGGTAATAGGTACTTATAATATCTTTCTTCTTTCAAGAAGTTATTGTTTCGTAACACAGAACTGCGAATGGTCCTCGAGATTTCTGCACTCTTCCCGCCGGTACAAAACTTTCGTTGTAAGCTGTAAGGGGAGTAATGAAAATAACTGCATGCGAGGTAACATCAACATCTTCTGCTGACATACACAGGGTGTTGTTTCAACAAATATCATATCAGCATGTTTTTTGTAACGACTTTAGAATTATGTGCGGACCATTCACTGAATATTTCACATTTTGTGTCTAAATTGTTCTTGGTATATTCTGCATTGTGTAAACGATACGTCTCACAATGTTCACACTGTTTGTTGCCAAGAAGGTCTCGAAGTGCAAAGTTATTGATGTCTGTCAATTTTAGCTTTATTGGGATGATGGCCGATCGGGTGCAGGGGTACTTCTGGTAATGCTTCTGCTTGCTGCTGCAACACTTCCAATTTTTGTATGTCTTTTTGGCGCACCATCCACATTATTTTTGCTGATCTACTTCCATACATTTCGGCGTATTAGGAATGGAACTTCTTTTTTGTATTGATGGAAATACCTGAGCTGTTAGCTCAGTGGGTTAAAATGATTCACTTGTGGATTCTTGTCTTTATACGCAGGTCACATGAGTTAAAATATAGTACCTACGAATTGTAAGTTGAAATATAGTGTCTACATTCAGATTTTGCTTTCTTTCCTACTCAGGTACTACTCAGATACTATATTTTAAGGTAGAAAGGAACAAAGCGCGTTCGAATACGTACGTAGAGATAAAATACTGATTTTCGACTTTTTTGCAATTTGCGTTTTTCCTTAGGATGGCAGTATTCATCTTGAATAGTTTCAAAATTGCGGCGATGCTTTATTTACTAGAAATGACATTGTAATTTCGAATAGAAATGTATGTATCATAATCAAAATGTTAAAATGTAATAAAGAACATGGAGTTTCACAATTACCGAACCTTCCTTGCGAATATTATTGCAGTGTTGCAAAAAATTCACTTTTCATGAGACCCTAAGGAACAATCCAAAAACCCTTTTGTTTCAGAAACTTGCATTCTATATGACTGTTATATAATTAATAATTAACCGCATGTAAAATAATTGTTTTCCAGTAACAATCTAGTTTGTCTCCAATTTGTCATATTTGGCATCATTTAATTTACGCTGTAGCGAAATAAATCCTATGAATCGTAAAGATTTTCCATTGCAATTAATTTCGCAAATAAAAAGAACAACACACGTAAATCATGAATAAGTTCATGCGCTCAGAAAGATCCGAAACTGATCCAAGCTCAACGAATGCAGCAAAGGAATGGACTCATTGACTGAGAACGTTCAAGAACTTTTCAGAAATTACAGATTCTGATGGCACCCTGGACTCATGCAGTAAACTTAAACTTTTAACTAATTCTGTATCACATTCTGTTTACGACTACATTAGCGAATGCAAAAATTACGACGATGCTCTCAAAGTTCTAGATGAAACAAATGTGAAACCTGCGAATGAAGTTTTTGCCAGGCACTTACTAGCCACTCGTAAACAGATACCAACAGAAACTATCGATCAGTATATTCAAGCTTTAAAACTGCTGAGTAGAGACTTCCATTTCAAATATGTGTCAGCAGAGCAGAATAAAAGCTACTTTATAAGAGATGCTTTCATCAGAGGTCTCCAGTCTGATGAAATTAGTCAACGTATCCTTGAAAATAATACCCTGATTCTGGATAACGCCGTTTCTCAAGATCAATCATTTGAAGAAGCTCGAAAATACGTTTTGACAGAAAAATACACAAGCTCTACTGATCGGAAGGAACGGTACGAAGAAACTACAATCAGCAACTATATGACTATACAACGATGTTTCTTTTGTGGAAATAGTCGTCATCCGAGAATAAACTGCCCAGCACGAGGCAAACATGCACCCACTGCAAGACAATTGGACATTTTGCAAAGTCTGCATGAAATCCAGAAACGCTGAAACTTCAAAAAGTAACGATTCTACGGCAGCTTCAACATCGTTAATTGCTTCTGCATCTTCACAACCAACACACAGCCTTTCAAAAGCACTCATCAATATAAAATTGAACAATTTCTTTGCACGTGCAATTGATACAGGAAGCTCAGATAGTTTTATAGACTACAATTTTGCAATAACGAATAATTTTTTAATGGAACCTGCTTTGTGAAGTTTCTATGGCTTCCTCGTTGTGTTCTTCTGCTATTCAAGGATACTGCTTTGTAAACTTTCAGCTACTAGACAGTAAATATGAAAAATTCAAAATTGCTGTTCTATCTAACCTTTGCTCTGACATTATCATTGGTAATGGCATTATGAAGCAGCATACTCAAGTTTGTAATATTTGGTGGATCGAAGCAAGTGAACTGTACCAGTTCAGAAGAATTCCGTTCGGGGTTACAAATGGAGGTTCTTGCTTCCAACGAGTTAGATTCCATAATATCTCAAGAAAATTCAGAAAGAGTGTTTGCTTATTCAGACGACGTTACCGTGTGCAGAAACACTCAAGATAATCATGACAATAACTTGAATGTACACTGTCACAAAATATGGATTAACACTGAATGAAAGGAAATGTGATTAATATAAGCGTTCAATCAATCTTCTTGGGTATACGATAGAGAATGGAACAGTCAAACCAGATCCAGATCGTCTCAAACTGCTTATCAATTCACCTGTTCCCAAAGACACATCCGGTCTTAAGCGAGTAATTGGTATGTTCCCACACTATTCCATATGGATCCCGCAGTTTTCAGAGAAAGTAAAGACTCTCATGAATTACAAAACTTTTCCGGATAACGTCGTTAGCGATTTTGAAACTATCAAAAGTGATATAAGTGAATCAGTCTTATGGACGATTGTAGTAGAAACAGATGCTTCCGACTTTGCTATAGCAGCCTCATTGACGCAGTCCTGTAGACCAGTGGCATTTCTTCAAGGACTCCTTCCCATTTTGGACGCCAACACTCATCTACATATAGAAAAAGAAGCATATGCCTGTGTTGAAGCTATACGGAAGAGGACACACTTTTTCATAAATCGAAAGTTCAAACTCGTAACTGACCAAGAAGCAGTGTCTTTCATGTTCGATACGAGGCATTCAAGCAAAATCAAGAATGAAAAGATCATACGTTGGCGCCAAGAGTTGTCCTGTTATAATTACGACATTGTATTTTGCCCGGGACATTCGAAATTGGCAGCAGACGCACTTTCAAGAATAACTTCAGTGAGTTTCAAACATCAACTTCATGCATTACATCAATCATTGTGTCACTTTGAAATAACTAGAATGTACCATTTCATACGAGGGAGAAATCTACCGTATCCTTTAGAAGACGTTAAAGTTATGGCAACATCCTGTCTAATTTGTACCGAGTTGAAACCAATATTTCATAAGAATATTGGGAGTCACCTCATAAAAGCAACTTCACCATTTGAACGTCTCAATATCGACTTCAAGGGACCCTTACCAAGCTGTACCCACAACAAGTATTATGTTGACAATTATAGAAGAATGTTCACGATCTCCTTTTGCATTCCCTTTTTCGTATACGACTTCAGCTTCTATTATTGGATATTTAAATCAACTGTTTTCAATATGTGGAATGCCTACATATATTCACTCAGATAGAGGAACATCGTTCATTTCACAAGAATTGATTAATTATCTTCATTTTCGAGGAATAGGTACTAGTCGAACTACACCTCATAGTCCTGAAGGCAATGGACAAGTGGAACGGTACAACGGCATTATATGGAAGGCAATCAATTTGGCTTTGAAAACAAGACAGCTGAAACCTATACATTGGGAAACTGTTTCACCTGATGCTTTACATTCCAGGTCATTATTATGCACCTCAACTAACTGCACACCTCATGAACGCCAATTTGACTATAGTTCAACTATAGTTACCATGAATATGAATTCCACTACCATCTCTGAAATCATTCTGTGTTGACTGGAAACCCACATGGGGGAACACGTTCGGGCCGGTTTCATGGTTTTGCCCATCATCAGTGTAGGGCAGCTCACCCAACGCAATCAAAAAACATCTTAACCCCAAGATTCAAAGAGCACTCTGACTATGGTGTCCACTCAGGTTAAATGCAGATGCCTGAATTGCTTAATCCATTTTCAGTATCAGTTTAATGGGCTTCTGCCAAGTAGTGTCATCGAATATTTCCTTCTGAAATTATTTGGCTTCAGACGAAGTCGACACAATAGTTGGAGTGTTCAAGATGTTTTTCGATTGCGTTGGATAAGCTGCCCTGCGCTGATGATTGGCAAAACCATGAAACCGGTTCGTAGGTGTTCTCACATGTGGGTTGATACAAAAGTCTGGATTGACCAATCCATTTCTATTATCAGTTTAATGTGCTTCTGCCAAGTAGTGTCATCGAATTTTTTTTTCTGAAACTCACATTTATTATCATTTTCATTATTACTGTTATATATTTCCAGAATCTATTCGCGATGTATGCGAAGGGATGTTTCAAGACATCATGTTTCTTGGCCACAAAACCGAGAGATCAGTCACCCCTCAGACGGTGGGAGTGTATACTCTTTGATGAATGTAACCATTACGCCCACTTGTATTATCAGAGCACAGAGAAAGGGATTGTTCTGAGCGAGACAGACAGTGATAAATGTGTATACAACTCTACGTTCACGCAGGTAGCAATATATAGTAATTAACTGAATTCTATATTCAGTGAAGGGTGGCAGGAAAGTGGGGTTGAGTGCAATTATTTCTCTTCAATCTCTTCAGTAAATGATGGCATACAAAATAAATACTCGTTTGATGAGTCTTCACAATAAGTGCGTGGATATTTGTGTATTATTTCGAACAATGTTCGACAAATATGCCGGAGAGTATTAAATAAAGGAAACGAATAATTTCGACGTAGTGAAAATTCCCTTTTCTCCCACACATTCCCATAAAGCGGTAATAGGAGATAAATATCTCACATAAAACAAGTACTTCCCCTTACGAACATTTACTTCGGTATTGTAATGATAAGCGAGCATTGGCTGAGGGATGATGGAACTTGTTTTTGTGAAATTTTTTATTACAAATTATATTTTGTTTCAAAAAATTGATGCTTTCAACGAGTATAATATGGAAAAGCATATTGAAACTTGCTATATTAGGCTACTAATACGAAATATGTATTTATTTAGCGCTCTCCATGCAGAGATACAAATATTTTGAACGTTTAATCCAGTCATTGGTGGTGACTCCAATATTGACTTCGTTGAAGATTCTATACACAGTCAAGATATGATAAAAATATTCTCATCTTTCAGCTTTCTTAAACAAATTTTGTGCTATATTAGGATTCATGTTAGTTCAAAATCATTCATCGATAACATGTTCACAAATGTTGACGTCAGAAGAGCCAAAATATCTGAACATTATCTTTTCGACCATTATTTTCAAATTCCATGTATTAACATAAAACGAAAGACTTAATCAAAATATGAAATAGTTTTGAATTGAAATTATTCCAACATAACTCTATTCTACGGAAAATTAGCTTCAGAAAAAGTAATCAACTCGGTATAAATGAGATGATCCAAATCTACTATAATATTGTCGTGAATTGGGGTTGATTCACGACTAACTAGGTAGATACTGATCATTCATAGATTTAAAACACTTCAGAAAAATATAAAAACATTTATTTTACTATGTACAAATATGCGATTTAGACGATTGAAATTAATGAAGGAAATAATCAATAAAGAATTAATGAATTAAAGAATTGAAGAGAATCTCTCCTAGTTATTGATTGGATGAATTATTTTATAAAGATCTTTACTTACAATACATATCGGCTTAAACAGTTTATGAACATTTTCCATTTATTTAATATCGAATCTTCCAAACTCCCCCCATAGCCCTCACTAGCTGCGGGCACGGCAGAACTCTAAACTCGACTCCCAGATCGAACTATCAGTGGACTTTTTGAAAACTCTTGTTTATTTTCTGTTGAAGACAAGTTGTGTCTCAAAATAAAATATCTTCGCTCACGTACTGAATTGTAGGAGGTAAAAAGGTTACCCACGTATTGAATGATAATGAAATATTTTAATGTACAGGACGTTCCATATATTTTTGACAATACCCCCCCGTTCAAAATCGCGCGCCTCGAGCGATTATATTAAAACCAACTGACAATTCGATACATACCATGTAAATATAAATATACAAATAAATATGCGCAGAAGAAGTCTGCTTGCACCATCTCCATTTGAATTCTTCTCTTCCTTGCTGCCTTTTCCATCTTTGACTGGTTCATTTTGGTTCCATTCCATTGTACCATGGTTCATCGTTGCCTGGGTACAATAATTGGCTCATCAATTTAGTCAGGCTTGGATTGGCTTGGCTGGACCAGGTATGGTATGACCCAAACATACTGGACAAACTGTATTTGACATCAATCTGCCTGCCGGGACTTGACATGGCTTCAGTGGACTTGACATGGATTTTCCTGCCGGGACTTGGCATGGCTTGGTCCTGTTGGACTCCATTTTGGCTCTGCTTCCCTGTATTTGGCATGTATCGGCCTGCTGGGACTTGGCATGGCTTGGTCCGGTTGAACTCCATTTTGGCTCTGCTTCCCTGTATTTGGCGTGTATCTGCCTGCCGGGACTTGGCATTGCTTTACTGGATATTGGCACTGCTTGGTCCGGTTGGATACCCTATTTTGGCTCAGCTTTACTAGATAACATGGAGCTTGACATGGTAGAACTTGGCTCTGCTCTATCTCATTGAATGTGAGAAGGCTCAACTCGACATGGCTGTGGAAACAGTGGCTTCATCACGATTCACCTGGGGATTCTCTTGGAGTGGTACAAGGCTGAAGACTCTTCCGCGTTCCTTCCAGGAGGTACAGTTCCTATAATACAAAAATAAAAGTTTAGGTAAACATACTGCTATCATCTATTTTTACAACAAATACCGTGCCCCAAAATATATTAAAAACCAATCAACCTCATTCTCATTATAAAATTGTTGTACAAGTACATGCCAACAATACAGCTTCAAAATATATTTCAAATTTTCCGAAATTAATATATATATTAATTATAATATAAACATTCTTTCTGTTCTATTCATGTTCTTATATTTATTACTGTTTTGTAAATTTAACTGCCCTGTATACAAAAGTTACTCAAGAAGTCAGTTTTGACAACTAAAAAAAAAAATAGAATCTGTATCAGAATTTGTTTTGTAAACAAGAACGAATAAATATTCAAATAATTCTCAATTCAATAATTTTCTCAAAGAAAACTCATTCATATCCAGTAAGTGGCGTGAAAAGACTCACGACACCGAACATGGTCCTTCGAGCCGGATAAAATCAGCGAAAATAACAGTATTTCATTCTACAAGATCAACGCAGGTCCTTCGCAGCAAATTCATCGCTTTCAACCAGAGTAAACTTGAATAAAGAAGCAAGATCAAGATCCAATATAGTATTGGATTCATTCAGTCGAAAATCAGTTCAGCGTTTTCAAGAGTCACACACCAAAAGAGAAGAGTAGCGAAGTTACGAGACAGTACCTACTTTCTGTAGCCAAGGTATTGAGGTAAAGCTCGCTTCCCTTTCTTTCCCATCCTTATCCTCTCCTATCCTCATCAATTTGTGTGTTTCGCATTGTTTACGTCCTCATATATTTACACAGATAAAATGTCTGAAGAAATAAAGGCATTGAATCAAAAAAGAGGTATAATAAAAGGTCAGTTGACACGATTTTCTACATTTCTGTCTGATTTGACAGACGCTTCAAAACTCAGTGAATTGTGCATACGATTAGAAAAAGCTGAGCTCCTTTGGAGTGAGTTTGATATAGTTCAGTCAGAGTTAGAATTGAAAGATGAAAGAAATGATCATAGTTCAGACAGAAGTAACTTTGAAATTATTTATTTCGATGCAATATCTCGAGCGAAAGATTTGATAAAAAAGTTTTCAACAAGCACATTGCTTTCGAATTGTCCTTCAGCAATTTCAATCAATACACCTCATGCCAATATTCAAAATACCAAAACAAATTTACCTAAGTTAAACTTACCCGAATTCCACGGTTTATATGATAAATGGCTACAGTTTTCAGATACTTTCAAAGCTATGATACATAACTGCGATTCAATTAGTAAAGTTCAAAAGTTCTGGTACCTAAAATCATGTCTCAAGGGTGAGGCAGCTAACATTTTGATAGCTTTGGAGGTATCTGAGGCAAATTATGATAAGGCATGGGATATACTATGTGAGCGGTATCAAAACAATCGTGTTATAATCCAAACACATCTCAAGGCTTTATTTGATATACAAAGCATTCAAAGGGAATCACATACCCATCTGCGAAATATTATTGACACTGTAAATCAGCATCTTAGAAATTTAGAATCCCTAGCCTTACCAGTTGATCAGTGGGATACACTCATTATATATCTTGTAACATCAAAACTAGATCCCATTACGAAAAGAGAGTGGGAGGAATATGCATTAAAACTTACAAAAGAATTGCCCACGTTTAAAGAATTTACAACTTTCATCAATCAGAGATGTCAATTGTTGGAAGGTTTATATTTTAATGTTAAAGGTTCTCAGTTCACACAAAAACATTCAACAAAGTCAGATCATAATTCAATATCAACATATGTTGCTACTACAGGGTCATCTTGTATTCTGTGTCAGAAAGATCATCATGTATTCTCATGCGACAACTTTTTGAAATAAAATCCTCAAGATCGTCTATCAGAAATTAGGAGATTAAGAGCCTGTACCAATTGTTTGCGTAAAGGCCATAATTCAAAGGATTGCAGAAATCACTATGTATGTAAAAAATGTTCAAAAAAGCATAATACTTTATTGCATTTAGAAAAGGAACAAACTCAAATTAACTTGAACAAAAATCCGTTGACATCTGAATCAAATAATAGAACGGAAGGGAACCATTCAGAAACAATATCACACATATCTCAATCAACCCTTGCTTCATGTACATTAAAAAATTCCCTTGCCGAACCATATATTTTACTCTCAACGGCAAATGTTTCTATCATCGATAAAAATGGCAAATCTCACAACTGTCGAGCTATTCTTGACAACTGCTCTCAATCAAATTTTATTACTAAAAAATTGTTCAATATTTTGCAGTTACCTGTGTCTAACGTGACTCATTCAATTGAGGGTTTCGGATCAAACTTAACATCTGTACTACAGAAAACCGTTGCCACTATAAAATCTACAAACAGTTCATATATTGGTCTGGATATTCCATTCTTAATTACAAATAAAATAACGAAAGATTTGCCCGCACTTTCTTTCGATTCGAGTCATTTAAAAATTCCAAAAAACATCGTCTTAGCGGACAATGATTTTAATAAAACTGGTCCAATTGATATGTTGATTGGAGCTTCTATTTTTTGGGAGTTGATATGTGTAGGTCGCATAAATCTCATTAACAGTCACACAGTACTACAAAAAACAAAACTAGGATGGATATTATCAGGACCTTTGTCATTCTATTATTTGAATAGTCCAAACACTGTTTGTAAACTAGCAATTAATGATAAAGAAATTCATGAACTGCTTGAACGCTTCTGGAAACTTGAAGAATTTCAGCCTTTGGCTAAATATTCTCAAGAGGAAGCAGAATGTGAATCGCATTTTTTGAAAACTACAATTCGCGATGAATCAGGAAGATTTGTTGTTAACTTGCCTTTCAAGGAAAATCTTAGTCAGCTCGGAAACTCCTTCGAAATGGCACTCAAGAGATTTTATACAGTCGAAAAAAAATTCAATAGAAATCCAGATTTCAAACAACAGTATGTTTCATTTATGTCCGAGTACGAAGCTCTCGGGCACATGACGAAGGTTGATATTTCACTTGATAATCCACAAGATATAATTTATTACTTACCACATCATGGCGTTCTTAACACGTCAAGTACTACTACAAAGTTGCGGGTCGTGTTTGACGCCTCTGCGAAAACTTCTAGTGGATTATCTCTTAATGATATATTGAAAGTTGGTCCCACAATTCAGGATGACTTATTCACCATTGTTACAAGATTTCGAACCTATGAGTACGTAGTAACCTCAGATATTGAAAAAATGTACCGTATGGTAAAAATACAAGATTCTCAGCGAGATTTACAGCGCATAGTATGGCGCACTAATCCATCTGAGAAACTTGACCATTTTAGATTAAATACAGCCACCTATGGCACTGCGAGTGCATCATTCGTTTGTATCAGATCGCTCCATCAAGTAGCTTTTGAAAATAAGGATAGGTATCCTGAGGCCTATAGAATTATCACATCTTGTTTCTATGTTGATGATCTTCTCACTGGGTTTCAATCAATAGAAGAAGGCAAACGAATCATTTCAGACATCATTCATATTCTAGGCTCAGCCGGGTTCAATCTTCGCAAATTTGCTTCAAATAATGAAAACATATTAGAGGATATATCCAATATGAAATCTCAATCATCTCAAAAATTTATATCTGATGATAGAATCATCAAAACCCTTGGTTTAAATTGGAATTCAATCGATGACATTTTTCAATACACTTTAATTCCAAATAATTCTTCTCACGTTTCCAAACGAACAATTTTATCAACAGTGGCTCAAATCTTTGATCCTCTAGGTTTGGTAGGTCCCTGTACGGTCAAGTCCAAACTAATCATTCAAAAACTGTGGAAGTTAGGTTTAAATTGGGATGAAAGTCTCCCAACTGATTTATATCATTCTTGGATTGAGTTTTCCACTCAAATTCCAAAGTTGAACGACATAAAAATTCCTAGACATATTATTTGTACGAACCCAATTTCAGTTGAGTTGCATGGCTTTGGGGATGCTTCCGAAAGAGCTTACGGAGTTTGTTGTTATTTCCGATCCAGAGATACAATGGGAAGAATCCACTGTCATTTAGTGTGCGCCAAATCTCGGGTCGCACCACTTAAAATTATTTCTCTGCCTAAACTTGAACTATGCGCAGCCTTACTCCTCATTCAGGTAACCCAGAAGATTTTGAATGCCTTCCATATTGATATAAATCATATTCATTATTGGACTGATTCTACCATTGTTCTTTCTTGGATTTCAACTGAACCACATTTACTCAAAACATTTGTTGCTAATCGTATCACAGAAATTCAACAATTTTCTGATAAAAGTCAATGGAACTATGTTCCTAGTGAAACAAATCCAGCTGACATAATTTCTCGTGGTATGAACCCAGAAGAATTGAAACATAGCTCAATTTGGTGGGTTGGACCTCCTTGGATGTCTGAGGAGAGACAAGCTTGGCCTAAAGGTAATTCATCAATACAGTGTGAAATACCAGAATTAAAAAGGGTCGATTATACCTTAATCTCACAAAATCTTGACACTGATATTCTTGACAGGTTTTCATCTTTCACTAAATTGCAAAGGGTTATAGCTTATTGCTTTCGCTTTGTAAACAATTCAAAACTAGTTAATAAAGAAACTCGTAAATCAGGCTATCTATCAAGTGCTGAATTGAATCACTCATTAACTATTATTTGCAGATTTGTCCAACAACATTCGTTTTCCTCAGATTTAAATTCATTGAAAATTTCAAAACCTCTCTCTTCAAAGAGTAAGTTATTATCATTGAATCCGTTTTTAGATGAAAATGGTATCATAAGAGTTGGCGGTAGACTTAGGAACTCAAACATTTCTTATAATAACAAACATCCTATTTTACTACCTGATAAAGGTAATTTTACCAAGTTAGTGATTCGATATGAGCATACAAGACAATTACACTCAGGAGCACAAGCAACTTTGGCTGCAATAAGAATGAATTTTTGGCCAATCAATGGTCGAAACGTTGTTCGTGGAGTTCTACACAATTGTATGATTTGCTTCCGATCCAAACCAATTGAAAGTCATTATCAAATGGGTAATATTCCCCAATCGCGACTCAAACCCCAAAGACCGTTCTTGACTTCCGGAGTGGATTTTGCTGGTCCATTTTATGTTAAAGATGGCAAAACCAGAAACCGAAACATAATTAAATGTTATCTCTGTGTTTTTGTATGTTTTGTTACGAAAGCAGCTCATTTGGAAATATCTGATGATCTTTCTACCGAAGCATTTGTGAGATGTTTAATCAGATTTGTTTCTAGGAGGGGTATTTGTAGCGACATATATTCAGATAACGGCACAAATTTTGTTGGTACTGAGAAAGAGCTAAAAATCATATTATCAAATTTGAAGAAAAATTCAAAATTCACTGAGTTTTTGGCTATGAATAAAATAAATTGGCATTTCATACCACCACATGCACCCAACTTTGGGGGCCTTTGGGAAGCGTGTGTCAAATCAGCTAAATTTCATCTTAAGAGAATTCTTGGTAATTCACACCTTACATATGAGGGCTTATACACAGTGATCACACAAGTTGAGGCTGTCCTCAATTCCAGACCCTTATCACCCTTGTCAAATGATCCTAATGATCTTTCCCCTTTAACCCCTTCTCATTTCCTTATTGGTGAGCCTCTCACAACCCTACCACAGAATGACGTGAGGAATATTCCATCCAACAGACTCAGCCTTCTACGACTCATTCAGCAGCAACTACAACATTTTTGGCAGCGTTGGTCGCGTGATTACCTCTGCACTCTGCAAGAAAGATCCAAATGGAAGAAACTTCATCTGAATTTGAAAGAGGGGTCTATGGTATTGCTCAAAGATGACAATTCAGCTCCTTTATGCTGGAAACTTGGACGAATCATTCAAGTGTTTCCTGGAGAAGACGGAATAGTTCGAGTTATAAATGTGAAAACCTCAAATGGTGAACTGAAGCGTCCAGTGTCCAAAGTCTGTGTTCTTCCGATAGACACTTGAAAGAGACATATTTTTATTGTTAGAAATCGTAATATTGATTTAATTTCCATTTGAAAGGCGATCCTTTCAAGGGGGCGCCATGTTCTATTCATGTTCTTATATTTATTACTGTTTTGTAAATTTAACTGCCCTGTATACAAAAGTTACTCAAGAAGTCAGTTTTGACAACTAAAAAAAAAAATAGAATCTGTATCAGAATTTGTTTTGTAAACAAGAACGAATAAATATTCAAATAATTCTCAATTCAATAATTTTCTCAAAGAAAACTCATTCATATCCAGTAAGTGGCGTGAAAAGACTCACGACACCGAACACTTTCGTTTTCGAAGAATACTAATTGTCACATTCTCAATTTATCCTTGCCATTCTCTTTCTCTTTCACAACAATTAAAAATACCACCATTTCTCACAATACGAGGCTAATTTTGTGATGCGATACCCTGAAATTCTTTGCCTAGGATTAGATACAGAATATCACAAAACAATTTCACACTCGCTTTTCACATTCAACAATATTCATTCAATTCTTTTCGACCCCATTCGTTACTTCTTACTCACTAAAACACTGTGCACAGTTTTATTATTGATTTCATACTTCACCCTTTAAATTATATTGACATGTCGACCATGGCCTCTATACCCCTGTGTCGTTTTCCTACGAATTCTTGACTTTCTTTGAGTTCCAACTCGCCTGAAGAAAATATTGTCTGCACACTTCTCTCATCATAGATATTCCTACAACATAAAATAAATCATCATTATACGCTCACTCAATACGACTTCCAATCGTGAATTCACTGTCAAATTCTCTGACAAAACCGTGTATTTAGAATACACCAAGGTTTCAACAAATTCATTTCTCATGATTCTGACCAATGGTATTCTGCATCTATTGGGTAAACTCCAAAATAATATTTTCTCAAATCATCTGTCCATGCTTTCTCTGAAGCTCATCTCTTATGATTCTAAACTTCTCTTATCATAGGTATTCCGTATTCCTACAACATAAAAGAAATCATCATTGTATCAATACGACTCTAAATCGCGATTTCATTGTCAAATTCTCTGACAAAACTGAGTATTTACAATACAACAAGGATTCAACGAATTCCTTTCTCATGAGCTTACTCAATACGACTTCCAATTGCGGTTTCATTGTCATATTCTCTGACACAACCGTGTATGCAGAATACACCAAGGATTCTACAAATTCCTTCTCATTATTCTGAAAAATTGTTTACTGCACCTATTGGGTGAACGCCAAAATAATAATGCATCTGTCCATGCATTCTCTGAAGCGCATCTCTTACGATTCTTCAAAAAAAATCCCAAGAGCAATTTTTCCTGGCGCTACGAATTCTGCAAAGACAGCGGGCGTTCCTTTCGTTCTTCCTTCTGCTAGGGGCCAGGGGGAAGCTGAAGATTCAGTGTAAATTGGTGTTAAATTTGTAACTACAAGTAATTACTCTCATAAACCGTATACCCAACTTATTCATGCAAAAATCAATATGGAAAAACACAACAAAATTCAAATAATTATACTGAAAATAAATCGTTAGAACTTAACATCAATAGCATTTTTATTTAATCTTCATAAAATTCTCTGGAGTTTATTGCGTCCGAAATAGCGTACTTTCTTCAAATAATATTTTTATTCAGAAATGCTATTGTTGCACAATACTTGGGAGAGATTCATTCAGAAACAAAACATATGGATCAGCAATTTCTACCTAGTTGTACCGGATCTAGGTCAAGTTCAACGTTTATGAACTGCAATGTAAATACGAGTGAGTTGAATTTATCACTATACTTTCAAATAACTAACAAAATATAAATTGGACCATTATGAAGAATGAATCCAAAATTAAAGCACGGCGCCTCCACCACTTGTCGTGAATTGGGGTTGATTCACGACTAACTAGGTAGATACTGATCATTCATAGATTTAAAACACTTCAGAAAAATATAAAAACATTTATTTTACTATGTACAAATATGCGATTTAGACGATTGAAATTAATGAAGGAAATAATCAATAAAGAATTAATGAATTAAAGAATTAAAGAGAATCTCTCCTAGTTATTGATTGGATAAATTATTTTATAAAGATCTTTACTTACAATACATATCGGCTTAAACAGTTTATGAACATTTTCCATTTATTTAATATCGAATCTTCCAAACTCCCCCCATAGCCCTCACTAGCTGCGGGCACGGCAGAACTCTAAACTCGACTCCCAGATCGAACTATCAGTGGCCTTTTTGAAAACTCTTGTTTATTTTCTGTTGAGGACAAGTTGTGTCTCAAAATAAAATATCTTCGCTCACGTACTGAATTGTAGACGGTAAAAAGGTTACCCACGTATTGAATGATAATGAAATATTTTAATGTACAGGACGTTCCATATATTTTTGACAATATCCTGAACCACTGAACCACTATATAGAAGTTTTATTTCCTTCCATGAGAGTCAGAATTATTAATGAAAACTGTGAAGCTGATTACCATTTACCCACATCTAGAAATTATTGCTACAAAATACGAACTAAATTCTAGAAGAACTTCAGAGTGTGAAAGACGAAAATGCATTTCTCCGAGAAGAAAGTAGAGCACTGAAAGAACGACTACCGTATCAATTAAACGACAAAAAAAAGCAATCTAGGATTCCACGGCATAGAGAAGAAAACGACAGTGATTAGTGGAACATGATAGAAAATCTAAAAGAAGGAGATGACAGAAGAAAATAAAAAGCCAAGAAGTAGAAAGGAAGAAGTTGAATTCAGAAATACGGCCTTTACAAACAAGGAGAAGTATCTCCTTGAAACTGTTCAAATTCAAATTCTTTATTTTCCTTAAAATGACAAAAACAGGTTTTGTATAGGAATGGTCATAAAAATAAAATCAAAGGACGAAACAATATAAAGACTAAAAACACAATAAAAAGTACAATGAAATTCACAAACACTTAAAATTACTACTCAGTTTAGGCTAAAATATTCATTTAGTGTACAAAAACATTTATTCAATAAAAACAATCTTAAAGTCTTCTTGAAGTCTGTCAGTTTATTGACAGATTTTATATAACTTGGCAAACTATTGAATACTCTAGGGCCCATGAAATCTGGAAAATTTTGAGTTGTTTTGAACTTGGCAGCAGAAGTATGTATAAATTCCTTTTTCCTGGTATCAATATTGTGAATATCTTTACTGAGTTTGGAATCGCTTTTATTGAGAAAAATGTAGATAGCTAACTCATATATGTATAGGCTAACAAGAGTTAAAATATAAATATAAGTCGTAAAAAGTGTTCTGCGTGAATATCGCTTTGGAGCATTTACACCGTAAAATGAATTTTTGTACAACGAAAACTTTTTTGCTCATGGTTGAGTTGCCCCACAAGCAAACACCATAACGTAATCTAGATTCAACCTGACCATAGTAAATGCTTTTCAGTTGATTAAAACTAATCGTAGATTTTTGAACATATATTTTACTGAGCTCAATTTGGAAATGATTGTTTCACAGTGTAAATTCCAGTTGAGATGCTGGTCTATACTCATTCCTAAAAATTTTACTCCACAGTTGGTACTGCGTAGACTTGTGTTATTGATATTTAATTCGAGGCCTTCAACTTTGCTTTGATAATTATTAAAACGTATCAGTTGAGTTTTTGTCGTGGAAGTTGCATTCAAGAGATCTTCACATTGGTATTTGAGAGCTTCTGTATTTTCATGGGAAATCAGTAGTGATATGTCATCTGCAAATGCAGTAAATAAAGAGAGAATTTCTTTTTCTATATTGTTAATAAACAGAAGAAATAAGACTGGCCCCAGAATAGAACCCTGGGGTACCCCAGACCGAACCTGACTCGTTTCTGAAGTAGAGGTCGATGTTACACCATTATGTTCGAATTTTAGAGACACACACTGATTTCTGTTCCTGAGGAAAGTCGAGATCCAGGTGAGAGGGGTTCCTCTGACACCGTAAGATTCCAGAATTTGCAACAACTTTGAATGATTCACGCAATCAAAGGCTCTGCTCAAATCACATAGAATTGCAGCAGGGTATTCGCCTTCATCCATTAAATCCATTAAATTCTTGAAGAAGGTTAGTAAGGCTGTCTGAGTGGATTTTCCAGACCGGAAACCGTGTTGCATGGGAATCAAAATATTACATGTGTTAACAAAATCCATCAAGCGTTCTAAAAATGCATATTCCAAATTCTTAGAAAAGCTCTGAGGAACAGTCACTGGCCTGAAGTTGTCTAAAGTGTTTAATTTATTATTTTTTCGAATTGGAGTTACTTCTCCCAATTTCAAACCTGTTGGAAAAGTACCACATATATGAAAGGTTAACTAAAAATGTCATTGGTTCATTGATGATGTTGAATACTTTTTTCAATATAAAAACAGGTATCTCATCCATACCAGCTGATCTCTTGTTTTTTATCTTCGAGTTTATCAAATTGAGTAATTCAATTTCACTAAAAGTCTGTAAAAACATACTGAAAGGATTCAAGTCTACAGGAACACCTCTGTAGTTATTTGAGTCATGGTTTTTAGGAATATTATCAATGAGTGTTTGGAAAGCTTCTATGAAATACTTGTTGAGTACTGTTGCAATCTCTGTAGGGTCCTCAATAATTTCTTTCGGAGTTTTGATAAACACATTATTGTTTGTCATTTTATTTTTGTTTGTAAGATCAGATACAACTTTCCATAGAACTCGAGGATTATTCTCAGAAACAATAATTTATTCTTGATAATATTTCTTTTTCGCATGGGTAATTAACTGCATGTGTTTTTTCTTTTCAAATTTGTACTTATGTTCATATGAAGGGTTATTTTTCTTCAATTTAAAAATATATGTCAGTGCAGAACTTGATTTCTTCACAGTATCATCTATCCACCCCTTATCACCACTATTCAAATACATTTTAAGTTTGGGAAAGCTTATTTCAAAATTATACATGAATATGTCATAAAAATAACGGAATGCTTCGTCGCAGTTGTCACATTCATATAAACCAAGCCAATTTTCCTCTCTCAAAATGACCTCAAAATTTTCTATGTTTTTGTCGTTGAAACATCTTTTCAATTGTGTTTTATTTGAAGACTTCAACTGCGTAGAGCTATTCAATTCTAGAAGTATTGTACGATGGTCAGATATGTCATCGAAAACGTAACACGTTTCCTCGTTGGTATAGTTTGAAAAAATCTGGTCTATAATGGTGCAACTAGTGTTCGTGATTCTTGTGGGCCAACCCACCAATGGTCCAAAATTAAAACAAGACATCAACGTGCACAATGATTTAAAATGTGCGTTAGAATAGAGATCGAAATTAAAGTCACCACAAACAAAATAAGTTGTTCCAGGCTTATATAAGGAGTCTATCATGAATATTGTTGAAGAATATGTCAATGTCTCCACTGGGAGATCTGTAACAATCATGGACCTATAAAGTATTGTACTGGACCAAGCTGTTTACATCCTGGTTTGAAGTCGTGTTTTCCACAATCTGTAGTCGTGATATTGAGTTGGGCGTTGTCACATCGCGTAGGTAATAAGTCATCATAGACAAAATTGTGTCACTATACGTATTTCATTCGATTACGAAGAATGAAGAATGGTGATGGTGACATTATCACGCAACTCAAAACTGTATTACTTACAAGTTTAAAAATCCAAACTATCGAAAAATATCATTACTTGCGTCTTGAAATGGTTGTGAAGAAATTTTTGTATCTGGACATTTGTCAACGCTGTCGAATATCAATGTTTATGTTTTCCATAGAGTAAACTTCTGACAGTTCTGTCATGTTCTGTCATTGATTTTTTGTGGGATTATTGCTGAAATAGTGGTTTTTGAACTCATTCGTGATATATAGTGGCAGTACAATAGTAAGAGAATCATAATGGTGCAATCTTGTTGGGTTTGCAAACAATCCATGTGTTCGAACCCGAATATCAGATTCCATTCGTAAGTAACATAGGCTTTACAGTGGGTATCAATCTGTTTTCGCCGAATAAAATGAAATTAATACGTGAATTCAAACCTTTACATGTGGAGATAATGAAATAGATACCTCACGAAACATTTAACTTCATTAGTTTTTTGGATGATGCATTAAAACAAAAAGGTTGCCAAAAAGTACAAGAAATGTCTATTAAAATTTTGATTTATCTTTAGGTTTCCAGCTGATGTCACAGTGGTTGAAAGAGTTGGGGATGAAATGTTCAACTGAATGTGTTCCAAAGTCTGTTAGGATTTGTTCCATTTATTTCAAAGACGCAGCATTCGAGATTAACCCAAGTGGAAGAATATTTTTGAAGAAAAGGGTTTTCCTTTATTATAATATATGATGAATGGTATATCCCAAGAAATTCAGCTGCTTCAACTTCAGGGTAATTATTATCAACCGTCAGAATTGTTATTTTCTATGAGTTATTTCAAATAATAACAGGGATTTGTATAAAAAAAAAAACAATATACTACATATTTTCAGATTGAACGATTTCAGCAAGAAAAAATCGTCAACTGAAACACCACTGAAACACCGCCAGGTACAGATTCTGAAGAAATTGTTGATAACTCAAGTCCCCCACTGAAGAGGTGAGGACAAATTGAGCATAGTAAAAATTTTTAACTCAAATTTCGCAACTCAGTTTTCATCCACTTCAGGTTGATTGGCTTTTAAATATTGACGATCTGACAGATAATATCATTTAGGTCAATTTCATATTTTCTGGTTTGAAAAACAGGACAGAACCCCGTGATTTTTTTTAAGAAAAGTTGAGTAGTATTAGCTGGTAGCAGTATGAAATCTATCTAATCTATGTAATATCTATAAAAGCAATTCTTGTATATTGATATATTTATTTTAGTTATCTCGGAAACAGCATTAAAGATTTGGATCAAAATTTGTATTCAGATAAGGTTTTAGTTTTTAAGTTCCTCCATACAGACGATTTTATTGAAGAAACTCGATTCCACTAATAATAATAATGATGTTAATTTTTAAATTTTATTTCCACCCACTTACAATTATCATGATCTGAAATTTGGCCACATATCAAGGACCTACGATAATACAAGAATTTCCTACTATTAATGTAATGCAGCAAAACTGTTCATTTTTTTGGGTTGGCGCATTGGTTGAGAATGACATGGACTACGCCATACCAAAAATTCAAAGAAATCCACCGGGACCCAAATTCCATAAGGAGTTTGCGGGGTCCTTTCTTTGGAACATTTATTCTTCACAATATTCATTTATTTTAATATGTATGAGAACATGTATTTATTGAATATATAAATTACCATTTTCTAGTATATGCATTTTTATTCTTTTTTTTCAGTCGACTGTCTCCAGCTTTCCATTAATTGAAAACGAAAGTCTTAAAAGACTTTTGAAAAATTTGTGAACCTAATTTTCTAAGGATCGATACTATCCGAGTCAATGAAGTTTTTTATGACATCAGGTATGTCTAATGAGTTTTTCTATCTCACGAAGTCCCATCGGATGTTTCTAACACTTTCCTTGATATTTTCATTATTATTTCAAATTCAGCTTTTTTTCTTGTGATTGAACCCTTTTTTCAGCAAATGCGTGCGCTCCTGTCTGTTGTGGGAAGGTCACAGTCTATCGCTACCTTCTCTCTTCCCCGCAGCCCGCGCGCCTGAAAACAGAGACAGCCGTATGCATAGTCAATTTCACCGATTCGCCAGAGTTTCGCCGCTTGCTATACAAGAACTATGATGCACATTCGAGCTCCAAAAAAGTGGTACATCGCTAGCGTTTCGCCAAAATGTAACTTATCGCGTATTTGTCACTTTTTTGGAGCTCGACTGTGCTTTATAATCCTTGTGTAGTTAACGGCGAAACTCTGGCGAGTCGCTGGCGATTGACTATGCATACGGCTGAGAGACTTCAAATCACTCCGTGTCGTAGGTATGGCAATGCTGAGTCCATCTGTATTTATACGATATTATACGTCCATGGTAACAATTGAGTATGATGTGCTTGCGTTTATTAATTGTATAAGTAATAGCGCATACTTCAATGTGTTGCTCAGTACAATAGCTGCTAAGGTCAATAGTATTCGTTCTGTTATTTTGTCGGGCCCAAATGGCGACTCCTCCACACTTTTTATTAGGTCTAGCATAAAAACTTCCTAAAACAAAACCTGGAAAAACGATATTTTCCAACTGGGTTTCCTTGACACCAATCTCCGAGACACATTAAAAATTTAGGTAAATGTTCATGTATTCTTTCTGCAAAATGAACTTATATTCTTTTATATTCAAAGACAGAGTAGTAAGAGCAAAAATTGAGGTAAATTATATTTTGAATTGTTCTACAATTTAAGTTTCTGAATATATTGTGTTTATAAATAAGTATTTCCCTAATATGATGAATGGATCCTTCCATAAGAGACTATGATTATTATGATGAGTGTCCCACTGAAGTCAGAAACAATGTTGCTAAGCATGATATTGAACAGAAAATGCATTCGAAATACTTCACCAAAATATTAGAAGGATTTCAAAAAATCTGGATTATCTAGTTGTTACTCTGAATTCTTTTAGCGAACCCTTTGACTGTAGTGTTCTTACTGAAACTAGATCCCAATCTCTGTGTTTAAGATGGGTATGACTTGATCTTTAATTTTGGAAAAATAAGTTAATGTGATGGAACATTTATTTACATAAGAAACTAATTTACTCAACACTTCTGAAATAGTAGAAATCAAAAACTGTAAAGTAATCAATACGCAAATGAAGAAAGGATACAAACAATTGCTTTTTATAGATCTCTCTCTAACAATAAGAATTATTACATAATTCAATTAGACAATTTTCTAGAGAAAAATACAGATGAGAGCGATATTCATATCATTATTTGGTACATTAATATAAATCTCGTTTCAAAAATAAGGATTGTTAATGACAATCTGAATGTTATGAGTGAATTCAGTTCCACTCTATATAGAATTGTTCCTATAATTCAGTAAGCCTTTCTGTTGCAGTCAAAAGTCTGAAGAGCATGCGCAGTGGTCCCGAGAAAAAGGCTGACAATGGAATTGCTAGCAAAACGCTGAAATGTACTAGCGGTTTCAGTGCAATCGACGAAGAATATGATGCAGTTATAATGAACTCAACCACTGTATGGGCCTAACGAGTCAACTGACAGATTTCCTGGGCAATCTTGAGTCACGGAAAACTCGGGATGATTGGATCCAAATCGACATATTATATAGAAACCCTATCAAATCCTTTTTATAACAATTTCAAGAAATATCTGAATAAATATGATGTTCATACAAAAGTAATTACCAATATAACTCTATCGAGTCGGTGGGGATCTTATCTTCCCCAATAGCACTAAAACGTTGAGAAGTAGTTTGCCAACTGATATCGCTGCACTTTAGATGTGTTCTACGTGAGCTATTTGTAGAACGTATGGCTTTGCGGGTTCCTCTTAACCTAATTATTGATTTTTATTGGTTGGATTTATAAGATGGTAATTTACGAATAAGTTATAATCATTATAAAACAAATAAAGCAGTCTTTCATCAGTTTTAAGTTACTATACGGAAACCATTGAAGAGCTGGGATGAGTGTCAATGCACTGCAGATATGATATGAACACCTTGCTTGGCAACATTCTCACTTATTTATTCAGAAGATTCAATAAAAATTGACAAAACCGTGTTTAACACTATCTCAACAGACATACATTCAACATATCAAAAGAGCTTATGACAAACATTCGGCATATGAAAATTTAGAATTGTTTTGGCAGTAAAGATTCTTGAGAGTTTGCCGATTTTTACTCTGGAATTACTTGCGCAGCTCACCAAAAATTCTTTTGCTGCTGGTGCATTTCCAGCGTTTCTGAAAACAACCGTAATTATGCCGATTCCTAGAGGTGGTGGTAATTCTCATCCGTCAAACTTTTGACCTATCTCTCTGATACCAACACTGGGCAAGTTATTTGAAAAACTAGTGAAAATTCAGATAATTCCGGTTTTTAATAACCACAATATTCTCAGTCCACATGAATTTGGATTCCAGCATGAGAAATGTACGGGAAATGCAATGTTTCCAATTTTGCGAAAATTATGTACTGAACTCATTCGGAAGGAATTGAGTGTTCCAGTATTCTATGACTTGCGTGAACTGTGAAATTCCATTGCGCAAACTACAAATTTATGGGTACAATTCTATATGAGTCAAGGATTTCAGATTGTTACAGACACATTTTTCCAATAGCCGTCAAATAAAATGTTGTGCTCCTCAGGGTTCAGTCCTTGGACCGGTAGTGTTTGTGTTTTATTGTAATGATTGACTGCTATTAAAATTGAGTTGATGTTAACAATTTTTGCGGAAGATATCGCAATACTGTGACACGATAATGACTTAAAAAAGCATTCCCTTTAAAACAGCTCGTGAAATGAAAAGTGTCAGAGAATGGTGTAATGCAAATTTACTATCATTTAATGCATATGAAAAAAAATGCTATGACACATAAATGTACCCTGTCCGGTATGCTTCTGAGTGAACACATCATCAATCATGTCAATGGAACTTAGGTTTCTTGGGGTTCACCTGTACAACAACTTGAATTTCCAAGTCCACGTCAAACACTTGAACAGAAGACTGGCATTGGGTCGATTCACGTTACGAATAGTAGTCAACAAGTTGGGTGAGGCAACGGTGAGGTTAGGTTGAGTAAGGAAGAACAAATTTTGGATTTGTATCTGGTTGAGTGTTCGTAAGCGAGCAGAGTGCCAATTGCCGTCCTGATCGCGGTGTATTCATTGCCAAGTTCTAAACTTATTGGCACCGACTACTTGGGGTGGTTCCGTAGTTTTGGTTGGGTTCATCTGCAGCTGAAAAGTGATTGTGATACCAAAAATCAATGTGTCGCTTCAGAGTGATGAATAATGATAATAACCGTACTTTATATACTTTCTGATGGCCTTCGCTGAATAGTTTGGATCATAAATATGAGAAAAGATGTGTTCAAATCGGCTCAAATAGCAGGTATAAGTACATTGAGTTTTCCAATACCCCATTCCCATAGATTCAGAATGAACAACGTTTGTTTTTCTTCACTAGTATCATAATATTTTACTAAAACCGGGCCTGTTACAAAAAAGACTAATGACGCACATGCGCATTGCGGACTAGTCTGAACTTCTTTCAACACTTTTGACATATGGGATCAGCATTCTAGAGTAAGTATATAATATATATTTCTATGGCTAGGCCCTTTTGGCCTCAGCTGAAGTCGTCCATAAAAGGACCAAGGACTTAGTATTGGTTTAGTGATGGTTTCAGGTAAGAGTTGTTTTAACTATCCCATATTATGTTATTGAGTGTCCCTTATTCAAAATATGTATACAGTACGGCTTTTAATAGTCCCCCCCCTGTTAACTTTTGAACGGTTCGACGTAGAAACATGAAAAAAAAGCATTTCGAGGGTTTCACCAATACTACTTTTTGAAATAAAAAAAATAGTGATTGCACGATAGGGGGCGCAGGAGGGCCCATCATCTCAAAATTTTTAAATGGCATGTGGGGTTAAGTGTCACATCGTTGAAAATAGAATTAAATTTTCTTAACAACCATCTAAATATTTTTGAATTTTGTTTATAATTTTTTTTCCAATTTCGATTTTTATACCTTTCGAAATTTTTAAATTAATGTGCCCCCAGCACCATCTGTCGAGTAATTGCAATGTTTCTTCTCTCAAAAAGTAGTCTTATACCCTTCAAAAAATTTTTGGTTTCATTGTTCCACATCCAACCGTTCAAATTTATCGAGGTATGAGTAGTATTCAGATCCGCATTTATATTTGATATTTCGATTTTGAATTACAAAAAAATATTACCGAAATTCAAAAATATTTAGATGGTTGTAAAGAAAATTGAATTCTCTTTTCAACGATGTAACACTTGACCCCACATGCCATTTGAAAATTTTAAGTTGATAGGCCCCCTGCGCCCCCTATCGTGCAATCACAATTTTTTTTATTTCAAAAAGTAGTATTGGTGAAACCTTCGAAATGGTTTTTTTTTCATGTTTCTACATCGAACCGTTCAAAAGTTAACAGGGGGGACTATTAAAAGCCGCACTGTATAGCTTTCCCCCCGTATCCCAGTTGTTATAAAATAAATTTTTATATTCGTCTGTAGCTACAACCCAAGTCGCATTTTGTATAAGGGAAACAAACCCCTTAAACGACTCTGGATGCTACCCTAGCAGGCCTAGTCGCGACAATATTATTACTATCACTATTTTTAGGAATTATTTGTCCTTGAGTACCTATATTACTCTCCAAAAATCACAAAGTGTCCCAATAACATTTTTTTTATCAGTTTAAAAAACCATTTTGCAACAGACGCAGACGGGTTAACATTTCGACTGATCGATTTGGCTTTTTGACCTTTCAGTTCCTTAAATATCTAACTTAGGGATATAAAAATTCAGTATGCCTCAAAAACATGTTTTTAATGAGAAAATTTCTATTAAAAAAATGCAGGGATAGCTAGGATGCCGATACCCTTCAGCCAAAGCTCGACTATTTTATTTAGGGGTCCTTCAAGGAAAATTACACAAATTTTTGTTTTGCCTCAAGAACCTACCCAGCTCTCCTACTATTTAATAAATCTCTCCCATTTACATACGCTCCAGTATTGTACTCCTTTTGTACTACAGATTTTACCCCTTAATTAAAGGACTTTATCATATTCCATCTGACTCACTTCCGGAAATCCTATCTGTTCAGTTGGCAACTCTGCAGTGTTTCACTCGGAGATCGAATAAGTGGAGAATCATGTATTTGTCGCAAATCACCATAGTCTTATTAGATAGTCTGAGAAAGTTTCTTTTTTCTTTTCCGAGAGGTGTACCTTTCTTTTAAATTGAAAGAGTTTCGGGCGACGATCGACCTTTTTTTATACGCCGGGGAGCAATTCCACAAAAACTTATGTTTAGCGCCCAAGGAAGAGTAATGTCCCGGCTTTCAATTAGCTCTTGAGCGCGAATGGAGTAGACCCGTTGAAGTAGGTCGAGCACTATTTATAGTGGCTCTTTCTGTTCCTCGTTGAAACTCATGTCGTAGTTTTTGCGGACATGTTTTTTATCCCGATTCATCATATTATATGAGTTCTTTGATTTATTTATACGATATGATATTTTATACGGAATGAGAAAACAATAAAGCCAAAGCCTGTTGCTCCAGTGCAGAATAGTACCTATATTGTACAACTAGTACGGAATGATACTCATTTCTATTGAGTAAATCATGGGAAATTAACATTCCGTACTTGTTGTGCACTATACTTGTTCTACGGCTATGATATAATATAGTGAAATGATTTCACAACAGAATATCGAACATTTAATTTAATTGTCAAAACCTCCAGAGCAATAATCAATACAATAAAAAATATAAATATGGTGTTTGCAAAATATGGGAAACATTTTCGTAGGTAATACCACAATTGTATCGGTGATTATCGAAATAGCAATTCCTTTGAATTTGATAGTCAAATTATGTTGCAACCACACGAGCGCTTGCGCGAGTGTGGTTGCCCAAAGCAACATAATTTGATTCGAAACCGAGAAGGAATTAACGATAATCGCCGATAACACGAGTTGTATTTGTTAAGATTATTTCATGAATAAAATCGAAACCATTTTTATTTATTTACAATTCAATTTAACTATTTTATGGGAACATTAATCCCGCATTTAGTTCTGAAATTATGCAACTAACAAAACATTTACTTGATCCAATGACAGTGACAGAGCGCGTCATTCGTAGTTTTGTCATTGCATTTCTAGTCTACTGCTGAGGTTATGTTTTGATAACATTTAGTGATTTGATTAATCAACGAGTATGCAAAATTTGTCGAAAATTGTGAAGTTGATATGAATTAATAGTGAGTGCTTATTTAGTTTTGGTCAAAATTTGGTGTTGTGTCATTATAGCAGCTTGCTAGTGGTAAGTTTTTGTTTTGATAATAACCAATCAGGAATCGAACTACAAAATCGAAAACACATCATATACATATCCAGTAGCCAATAAAGAGCCGAACTACAAAATCGAAAACATGATGTTTTCTTTTATCAACACAAAAATTTCAACCAATCATAACACGCTATTTTAGCATCAGTGAAATAATCATTATCAGACTTACAAAAAAAGGTTTATAAAGAATCGTTTTTGCATCTCGGAGATCCTGAAAATCAATTTTTGAAAAATTCAGTAAGAAAATGGGTTATTTTTGAAGGTAACAAAAACTTATTTGATTTTTTTTACAATTTAATTCAATTTCAATTCAAAATATACAAAATTTGAAGTGCTCATCTGAATCAATTGAAAATTGCAGTTTTTTTCACGTTGATTGAAAAACTTTTTTTGTGTTGATTAACTTCAAGTAATCGTTATTCAATTAATGGAATAGAACTTTGGAAATTTGTTCCCAAATGCTAGTACAAGGTTTAAAGATGTGGTTTTCACTATGAATCTTGATATTGTAATGGTAAAATCCTTGGAAAATTTAAATTTTTTGTCAAGATTCATAATTTCAGTGGCGGCTCCAAAATAGCTGACAAGTTTTGTCGTTAATATGTGGGGATTTTCGGGGTCAGAGATCATGATTAATTTATAAAATTCATATATTTAATATGGCGGCTCCGAGATGGCGAACGAGTTTTGTGATCATGAATTCATTATGGCAGTTCCAAGATGGAGGAAGAAATTTATGATTATGATTAGATCCTATTCAAAATGGCTATGTGGGAATTTTTGGGGCCGGACACTATGATTTTTTTGCAAAAATTCATAATATCAAGATGGCCGCGCTAACCTACAAAAATAGTTACCACCAATATTTTTCTTGAATTGTTTTCAATTTAAATAGCCCCAAGAGACCAGTATTTTTGACGGCAATTGAGTTTTATAAAAATTTTAGGCAAATAATAGATAGATAATTAGATATATTTTCACCATTTTACGTATATAAATACAATTATGGCTTGTCAATAAATAATAATGAAAGTATAGAGTAAGTTGAATAAAAACACAATACCACATTAAATATTTCTGAACTGTTATATACAGGGTGGGGCACCGAAAATGAAACAGATCAAATATCTTCAAAATGCATGTGTTGTGAATAAAATGCAAAAACAGGTCAATTTTTAATCGAAGGGGACATCTTCCTCTCATAACCTCAACTGTCATACCTCTTCCCCCACCCCTTGGGCACTATCACCCAAACAATATGAATAGGGAAAGTAGTAAGTGTGACACATCATTGAATAGGTAATTTCATAAGAAATTCAGCTATGTCAATTTTTGCCACCTAACTTTTTATTTTGGCGCCCTCTTGCGGGAAAAATAACTGTTCCGTATTATAAATTATAATACTGCATTTGCAAGCTATTTTGACATAAATGCGGTGACAGTGCATAATGAAATTTTTCTAAGAGAAAAAACAAAACGGCCGCTCCAAAATGGCGGACTTGATTTGATTTAGGTCCGATTCGATTCAAAATTGATATGTGGTGGTTTTTAAGATCGGAAATTATGATTTGTTCGTCAATGCAAAAAAACAAAATGGTGGCTCCAAGATGGCGGACGAAATTTGTAATTCTGGTCCGATTCGAATCAAAATTGATATGTGAGGATTTTCAGGGTGAAAAATTATGATATTTTTGTCGATGCAAAAAAAAACAATATGGCGGACGAAATTGGTAATTGTGGTTCGATTCGATTCAAAATTGGCATAGGAAGGTTTTACAAGTTTCCAGTATGACTACAGTGAATTAATTGAATTGATGAAAAATGATTTTATACAAATTAGGAAATAATATTTCATTCAGATGTGTGACGTAGGTTATTCTGTGCCCAACAGAATCAGAATCTTACCGAGCCTGAAAATCCCTGAAAATCTTTACATACTAATTTTGATTCAAATCGGACCAGAATTACAAATTTCGTCCGCCATCTTGGAGCCACCATCTTGTTTTCTTGCATTGACGAACAAATCATAATTCTCGACCTTGAAAACCACCATATATCAATTTTGAATTGAATCGGACCCTAATTGCAAATCATGTCCGCCATTTTGGAGCCGTCATTTTGTTACTTCCATTAGAAAAATTCCATAATGCACTGTCACCGAATTTATGTCAGAATAGCTTGCAAATGCAGTATTATAATTTGGAATACGGAACAGTTATTTTTCCCGCAAGAGGGCGCCAAAATAAAAAGTTAGGTGGCAAAAATTTACATGGCTGAATTCCTTATGAAATTACCTTTTCAATGATGTAACATACTTACTACTTTTCCTATTCAAATTGTTTGGCGATAGTGCCCAAGGGGTGGGGGGAGAGGTATGACAGTTGAGGTTATGATAGGAACATGTCCCCCTTGCATTGAAAATCTACCTGTTTTTGCATTTTATTCACAACAGATGCGTTTTGAAGATATTCGATCTGTTTCGGTTTCGGTGCCCCACCCTGTATATAGACCCAGTGTGGCGAAACATCAATAACAAAAATGGAAAATTTCAGAGTAGCAATGTGTTGAGTGTATGAATCAGTTGCTTTGTTGTGTCGAGAAACGTTTTTTGAATTGGTCAAAGGCAAGTGTTTTGATTTTCTCTGGAAAGCAGTTGTAATATATAATCCGCAGTACAATGTGAAATTTTATTTTTATAATTTCCCCAATAAACATTGATCTTTTTATTTTCGACGACTGAATTTGAAAATGAAGAAAAAAGACGTAACAAATATTCTTTAATTTTAGGAACCAGAAGTAAGTAGGAACAAATATTATTAAAAATTGAAGAGGAAAGATTATTAAAGAATCAGCATTTTTATTGCAGCTAGGAATTCCTTCCATTAGGGGCCGGTTTTTCATTACTCAGTCAAATGTTTCTGCTACTTGACTAATGGTTAGAATGTGAGTTTATTCTATTATTTGAGCAAATGTCATATTTAATCTAATCACCAGTCAAATTTAGCTGCCAGTCAAACCATACAATGAGGACATCGATAAACCGGCCCTAAGGGCCAGTTTCTTAGGTTCAAGTTAAACTAAATAGTTTAGATGGTGAATGCCATTCTTTGAATAATGATGTTGGAAGGATCACATTAAATAACCATTAGTTTATTATTCTGGAGTTCAACTGGAACCTGAAAAACAGGCCCAAAGTTGAATAACACTAACAATTGACCTGATTATTATTTATAGTAACTTGTTGGCAATATCGAATCATTATTAAATATCAAAGGAAGCATGTGTTTCTTTATTTCATTCAGACGAACTAACTCAAGTAATACCAAGTTTATCGCATGGCGAACCTGCCTTAGAACAAAATGGAAATGGAAATTGAACATAATCGTTATACACAAATATGGAATTTACGAAATCTAAAGAAAAATTATCTTCAATAAAGCTGGAAAAAGTGATGGAATTAAGAGAATACAAATCATTATTGAAAACGTCGGTTATTGGATATTGGAAATGAAGATGCGATTTTATACCCCGATGATCAAACAATGGAATCCACTTACTGAAGGAATTTATATCGGTTCAGTCATTACCGAACATCGAAACTGAACGCATGTGTTTATTTAGATAAACTGTTTCAAATAAAACCAAGTTTTATCACACAAGATATCTATTAAACTGCTGAGGGCTAGAACACTACTCAAATCAAAACTGTTCTTGAGTAAGTAACTCAATTTCAATTGTGCTCATTTTAATTTCACTGTTTACTGTTGGACACAAATTTAGACACATTTTTAGTTAAGACATTTATAATTCATTCGATCGTAAACAACACATTTTTTATTAAAAGTCTAATTTGACTGTATTTTTATAAACAGAGAAATTTCCATGTGCGTATTGAAACGCTCACGCAAGATTATCATCGAAACTTGATTATAATCAGGACGACACGATATTTTAGATTGCCATATGATCACAATAGTTGTGGAATTCTGATATAACTGTTAGATATGAAACAATGTAACAGCGAGAGTCCTGACAAAAACTTTTTCTTTTTTCAATTTAATGCGATTTGTTGTGGGGAAAATGGGAAAGTTCCGTCATTATCATTTAAATACAAATGTTCCTATACAGTCAAGCTTTTCAGAAGAGAATACTTTGATATTTTAAGAGTACTCGGGATATATTCCAAAAAGATTATTGCTTTCCCAATTTGTTACTTGAAAGGATGTATATTAGTATACAATTGAATTCTAAGCAACTAAATCAAATAACTTTTTTCGATATCTTGCAATTTTATCCCACTTTCAACCTCTTTATGGTGTTTTTTTGAATTTTCCGCAATACCAGTGGTCACGTGATATGTGACAAAATCAATTTTCAGGTTGTTGGACACGCATAATCGATCACCCAAAAATATGTTCCAATACTTTGATGATACATTTTTTTCCCATATGGTACATAATTTATACCACTGTAAGTAGGTATATAGGTACATTCACACACGCAGAAAAATCCGACAGGCTGATTCACCACACTTTGGCAGTCTGAAATTCGTGGTACTTGACAACCCGATCGTAGAACAAATCTCAGCTACGACTGGTAAGCTGTACCATTTTTTATATAGAAGATAGTTTGTCAACCTAATGGTGATGGCGATAGTGAGCTCGCATCCAAGTCATGTCGTAACTTCAGTGATCTGGCCTCCAAGTCATGTCGTAACTTGATTGAAACAATGGGGCAGCATTAAAATCAGGGTTTTTTGAAGGAACCTGCATTAAAATGACGTCAAATATTCATGTTTGTAACTAATCATGCTAGATGACACTCGCGTTTGCGTCCAACACCAATTACACATGCATTGACTAACTATCTTACTTCTATATACACAATGCTTCTACATATATAAACAATGGATGTACTCTTACAAAAGTGAACGTAAACTTCCAAATGTGGTTGAATATTTCGTGTATCAATGGATAGATGATACTGCAATTAACGTTACTTTGTACTATAATAGTTTAGCCCATTGAGATTTTTCAGAGTTCTCCAATGTTCGGGTAAATAAAACTATCCTTTACCGGTAGAAATCGCTCTAAGATGCGTCATAGTTCATCATACTCTCCTGGCAAAAACGTAGTCGTATTTATTATTCAGTTACCAGCATTATCAACTAAAGTTGATAGCGGTAGTTACTGCCCATAGAAGAAAATAATTACCAACGATTTTGTGTTTTTAGATTAGATTAGATTGTTTATTTGACTACGTTATGAATATACATACATTTGTAGCAGGTCAGGTCGATTCAAAAATAAGGAAAATACATCCTTCACATAAAAACATAGATGTAAAAATATAAGTATGTACATGAGTGAGTTCACAGACAAACAAAAAAAAATAAGTGAGTTTATAAGGGATAGCAGTAATAATAACCACATTCTCAGTGAATCTGAACACGAATCAAGTTTTAAGATTACTTTTCATTCTATGTGGATATTGTTCACCCTAATTCATTGCATTTCGTAGTGATACTTAGGGTGGATTTAGTCAACTTTAGCACAAGCATTATCATAAACATAACGGCAACATCAAAGGTTTTTAGCATAAACCTAACATTGTTGTATAAATGGCGCCATTTGATATAACAGATTCAACTTTCGCTTTTAACATATACACAATTTTAAAATAATATTGACTAAATGCACCTTTACAGAACAGAATGGTAAACATAAAGTTATATTAGTTAAAATTATCGTTCAACGTTCAGTTGAGTTGCCGGGCGATGACGGTTGAGATAGGGTTCGTACACCTATGAAGATTTATTAAGGTTTAATTTCTCTAGATGCTAACGTCTGAGAGGTCTGAGTAAATTGTTATCAAGAGTGAGCAGTGAAAGTCATTACTACTAGGGAAGGTGAGTTTCAAATCAACAGAATTATCTGAATATGGATTCTATACGGTTTTGATATTTCAGAGAACTCATTCAAATACGAATTGTTTTAGCCGCTTCTCTACGTTCAATGAACCAAAGTCCATAATTGAACATCATGGCATATACATAAGCTGAACAAGATTTCAGCGTATGACTGCATAGATGGGTGTGTTGAAGAAAATTTAGATGATGCAATCCTTACTGGACGTAAATTAAGTGTAAATACTTCCATGAGCTTGAACAATAAGAAAAAGCAAGATAAAAGTTTGATTAAAGTCTTGAACCTCCAAATTTGTGTTCCTGGTTCAGTATAATAAATCATCGAAGAATAGTAACTCTGAACAACAACCTGATTATGGAAAACGAATCAACGAAATAACGAAGACAGTTGAAATTCATTCACTTCCTTTATTTGAAGGTATGTAACTAATTTACTTTCCTCATTTTTGAGACGAATAATATTTCATCAATGATAGAACTGAACAATCCAGTGAAACGGCCTTTTCAAATTACCAGGAGTCGTGGTATATTATATGATGACGTTGTTTTTACTGCTTCTGTAGTGGTATTTACTTCGATTCTTTCTCAAATTACCACGGGTTGTGCTATATAATAAGATTGTTGTTTGTACTTTTCCTGTCGTGGTATTATATTTTGCACTGATTTTGAGAAGAAAAGAAATAACTATTATCAGAGAAAATTGTTAAGTATTATATTGGTAGAAAATTAAGCATACTTTCTGACACTGACACTATTCAGAAATAATTCACAAATTTCAATAAAATAGACAAACACAGAATCATAGATTTATCAATTCAACTCAGAGTGTGAAAGGCTTTCGCGGCCATCGTTGAATGAATGATGGTTTTTCGGGTTTCTAGGCCGACGTTTATTTAGAGAAAATCTCGACGTTTCACCAACACGAGTGGTTGGCATTTTCAAGAGAAATGTTTACAGTTTCGATCACTGATCACTGACAAAAACAAGTAGTGTTCAGTGATCGAAACTCTAAACCTTTCCTTTGAAAATGCCAACCACTCGTGTTGGCGAAACGTCGAGATTTTCTCTAAATAAACGTCGACCTGAAAACCCGAAAAACCATCATTCATTCAACTCAGAGTCTTTCTGAATTTGATATAGATAATATTCATTAAATAATGATGACAGAATTTTGTTATATTCATCGAAAGTTATGAAAGCAATATTAAGTCACCTGATGTATTTTTCAATTCATATTTATACGATCAGAGAGACTGTTTTTATTTCAAATGAAAATGCCATGTATACCTTTTTGACTTTACATTCAATTCAGAGTTTTAATATCAGCCATCTTAAATGTAACCCTGTATAAGAACAGATATCAAAGATATAATCATGTAGCTGCTTATATGAACTATAAATGACATTGAATTTCCCAGAAAAACTAGAGACAAATTCGAATTGAAGACAAATGGAGTCGTGAACGCATTTCTTCAAAAAAAAATTGTTTCTTTCCATCATAAAAAGTAAACAATATGAAAAATTACAAGAGAGGAACGTTGTAAGATGGTTACATTCATTATTGGAATAAGAGAAGAAATCTGATAAACTCATGATGATGGACTCATAAAAAAAATTCGTAGAATAAGATCAGATGGGTAGGTTTACTCAATATCAAAAAAAAATATTTTTAATAATGATCGAAAATTTCCATAAAAACTTTCCTTCCAGACTATACCCAATCTGAGACAGAACGTGTTACTTTCAGATATGATCATTTATTTATTTTCTGGTCCTTATAAGTTTATGGACAAATTGAATATTTATTCTTCTAGAATAGTTCACTACTGATATATCCCCAAGCGAACAGGAACATATAGCGTGGTTGACTCAAGCCTCCAGAGGAAAGCCCACTCAAGACATAATTGAAATCTTTCCTGCGTTTGAACATCAGCTAAATTAATACAGTTTGGTAAGTAGCTATGCCAATCCCTTTTTAGGCAAAGTCTAAACCTTTTTTTCAGTCTGAAAAATATAACAACATGTAAGAATCTCTACCTGAACAGACCTTTGAAGAGAAATGAGCTGTTAGATATCTTGATGTCAACCAAGATAAAACAAGTCAAGTCTTTATAGCGTCTCCCCGTTTTCAGGGGGTCAGCCATTAATGAAGTATTGCCACCCTCTCACTGTCTATACTCACATAGAAGATAAGGAGCACTAATATCTACAGGCTACCAGAGCTAGGGACTTATTTTTTTTGGTAAGGTAAATATAACTGAAGTTCTTATTATTTAGGGTAAACTTAGAATAATAGAAAATATCAATACCTCCAAACTATGTTTGTGAAATTTTTTTGAAATGAAAGGTTTTTTCAAGAAAACTCCTAGCGTCTAAGTTTTTTCCTAATTTTTGGACCATATTCACATCCAGATATACTCGATTCAATTCTTATATGTTGGATTTTTATTTCCAGACAGCCCAATTTGCTCTATAAATAAAACAAATATGAAACGTTGAAATTAGCTATGCAACCGATACCAATATTGATTGGGTACAATCAATATTTTGTTTCTGGGAAAGATGATGTTTGCACTAGACAAACATGTTGTGGATAAGCTATTTTTCGTAATTGTGATTTCATTTATATTATTATTATTATTATTTGCCTACCTATATGAGTCGAGTACAAGTACATTTTTAACGAAAACAATTGTTCTGTATATTCTGATTGTTGTTGAATAAATGATAAATATTAGCTGTTGGTATTTTTTTTAGGTTACTTAACCCCATGATATTATAACCCTGTATACAATACCATCTCACAAGGTACCATTAGCTATTTTTCATATTAGTTTTAATCTTGTTTCAAACCAAAGCATGGTAAAAATAATCATGAATTTTGAGGGGAGAGAACTTTTGCCATACTCGTGGTTTGAAACAAGACTAAAACAAATTGCAAATGGTACATTTTGATATGGTATTGTATACTGAACTGGGTTATAATATCGTGGGCGAGAGTGTGGTAAAATGTTCGATAATCAGTCTACTATAGCTAGTCGAGGTAAAAAATACTCTACAGGTGATATTACAGATAGAAGAAACCGCGAACTTTAGTAAACAATTCTCTGTTCAAACCTAACAGTTGAATAGGTGGGGGTTCCTATTCCAGATTCACTAATGATTTATAGTATAGAATAATCAGTGGGTAGTTATTCGATAGTATGTAGTCGTGGTAAATATAACCACGATGCTCCGTTGATCGAGTTTTGTTTTTCGCGATCAATATTACTGCATTACCAAGCAATACTTTCTCGGGGTTGTCCCAACGTTTTCGAAGAGTACATCTCACTACGATTAAAGTTTGTCCATATTCTTAACGTTTTTCGTGGTAAGATTATTGACGATTCTAGTAATTTCTACCTTTCTTTTCTCTGCGTGCAGGAACATCAAAATAGAAATAAATAAGAATATGAATGCATTTTCTACGTCTCAATTCGCCTAGTGATTCTCATTAGAATTTGTCGTTTAAGTATTCCTGAAGGATATAATAGGCCTTCTCAATAATAAGTTCATTCCATTCACAAATTCTCTGAATATTTTATGGACTCCCATTTCTTTGATCTTCAGTGGTAAATTGCTGATTGGCATGCGAGAATTATATGAAGTCAGATGGCAGATGGGTATTGGAAGAATTTTTATTTTCATGAATTACTTATTCCAAAATATGAATTTCGAAAGTACCTTTAGAATGAATACCATTGGTCTTGTAGAAGGATTTGCAGTTGTCTCTTAATGCCTGCTCTACAGATCTACAGAACTGGTATTTTTTTAAGTACCAATCATATCTAGTAATTTGTAGTGTATTGGTGAATAGAAATAGTTATCACAAAATTTTGGAAATTGTGTTTTACAATTAAGTAGGTAAAGGGTGAATTATTACTTAGTCAGTTTTGTTCTAGTTTTGATTAGAATAGATCAAAATATCGAACTTGAAACTTGTTTGGTACAGATCTCTAGTTGACACAATGAAGACAGTAGTCAATAAATGCCCTGAGTATTATTAGTGGGAAAATAGGATATCGAAGTACCATCTTATTACAAATTATTTTGAACAACTTCCCCAGAAAGCAATACATAAGTGGGAATCAATTAATGCAAAATAGGATGCAAACTTGGTGAATATCCCAATTTGCTTGAAATTACTCATGATTGATAGTCCCATTTCTTGATTTTCGATTTTTTTATTCTTTTTCCTAAAGTAAAGTACACTGTTGAAATTTATTCAATTTTTATATAGGAATTAAACATACTTTTCAGTCAGGAAGATTTGCTTTGACTTTACTTGCTATTATTCCGACTATAACTATTTATTCATTCTATATATGTCGACTAGGCTAAGGGACGTCATGGTGACAGACAGTTATTCATAAATTCATAATTCATAAATGTGAAATAGGCAATAAATACTCATAGAATACGCGAGCATTTTCAATCAATATACACAACGTAGTCGAAGGAGTAAAATTGTTCAATAGTCACGATTTTCACTCATTCTCATCAAGGGCCGGTTGTTCATTCGGAGATGAATGACAGATCAACTAATCTTGGTTCAGTTAATAGATCTCAGCCAATCGAATCGCTAGTTCCTTAGCAACGAAACCAAGATTAGTTAATCTGGGAATTACCTCGGATTGAAAAACCGGCCATAATTATCCCTTCACATTTTGATAAAACACCGTGTCTTTTCTGTCCTCCGACTTTTACGTTCATATACAAACTACCAAACGTCTAACTCATGCACTAGCCATGATGAAAAATTGATGAACAAACGCGGAAAATCGCAAAAATAAAATGAAACTACGAGATAATACCGAAAACACAAATAGAATGTTTTAATTTCTGCTTGCTTCAGCCGTTCGCCCAAAGCAGCGTTTTAGCTGAGACAGGAGTATGAAATTCCACATTAATGAGTTAACTTTAATACACCTGCATTTGAGAATAGAGTTTAATGTCTGATGAAAGCAGAACAAACCCGAATTGAAAGTGTAGTTTCATTTTAGAAAAAGCTGAAGTAGCATTGAATATTCTTGAAGCGTTTCCACAGTAAGTGCGAGATATTCCCAGTGCCGGGTTAGCCTATGAGCGGAGTAAGAGGCCTCGCAGGTTCCGGGCCCCAGGGGGGCCCGGTTGTGGCACGCTTTGTTTAAGAGTGTAGTGTACTAGAAAATTTCAACTAAGTTTTCCTTCCTCCTTTGTTTGAAATAGGTACCGACCTTCTGTATACAAAAGAGATTTGAATTTCCCGGCTTATACGGTTAAATTATAATGATATGTAATCACAATGCAAGATTGTAAAGTTTCAACTCATTTTCTTTTCCACCCCAGCCTGCAGTGTGCGATGATCTCCCTTGCTCGCACAAGGTCTTCTTTTGAGGGGTTGTCTCCGAAAACCTGGAAGATTCGTAAAAACAGATTTAAAAAAATAAATTTAAAAAAATTATCTAAATATCTGAATATCAAATGAGGAAATAACCCACTTTATGTGGTAATATGAACAGAGAAAAAATTTCAGATAAATTCGAACTTGGTCAAGGCTGGAAATCTACGTTACAAATTTAAGTTAAGTAACTCTTATTTTCAGTTACCTTTTTCACCTGGTACCTGCCCAGGTGTCACAGAGCGAACTCCACAAGCACGCAGGTATTAAAAGTACATGAGACACACTCAGAACCTAAGTCTTCATCTTTTTACAGATAAGTTATGTAGGAAGGCACAGGGATCTTGCTTAAAAGGAAATCTTAACAAAAACTTTTATTTACTATTCTCTTCAAGTCGAATTTCTTTTCTTACAAAAATCCTCCCAGAGTCGATGCTGTTTCCAACCGAGATGACTTACCCTAGTGTGATGCGTCTGGCTGGATATTTTCAAAAAAACAAAATTGTCGAAGACGAGATTTGAACTCGGAGCTCCGGATGCCAGTGACACAATCCCACCAGGGGTTACAGAAATATATCTGTAGACTGGCGATTCAACTAAAGTAAGTAATGTTTTTACGTACCTTGATTCTCTAATATCTGAAAAATGGTCATCAGGCCAAGCTAGCAGGTAGGCATGCGATCATAGTACATAGTAACACTACTCAATCATACACATTTCGTTCATTTGAAGATAATTTACGTCTGGCGGCCCTGGGATCTTGGACTATAAGTAAATATAGGTATAAGTAAATAAGGATATAATAGAGTCAACATGTAACGTATCATCTGGTTTTTCTTTTCGTTCCTGTTTGTGTTTTTATTTACATACGGGCTTGATAATTTGTTGTTAAATATATGAGGTGAGTATCCGGTTTTTCTGTGTTTCACAATTAGTCAATGAAACTATGGATTGTTGGTCTTGACAATGAAAAAATGTACAATTTCAGGTTGTATTTGAATATTTTGAATTTCAGCTGGGAGAAATTGATATAGTATTGGGCTCAAAAATGTCAGACATTTTTGCTCCTTTGACTTGAGCATAAAAGTAGTAAAGTAGATGGGTTGCCTATTTCTTGTATTATTTCGATGTTCAGGGTTTTTCTACTCAACATAGGAAAAATTAGAGAATGTATACTTTTGTGACGTAGAATGTCTTCACTAGATTCCAGTATTTTTTGTTGACCTAAGTTGATACTACTGATATTAATCTGACAACAGTGGAAGCGCTTACAGTTGCTGACATTGTTTATGTTGTTCTTGTCGTGAAATTGTTATTGGAAGATTACTTTTACAACTTGTGGAAATGGAGAAAAACTTTTTTAAAACTACCAGTGGAAATATGACACCTGTAAATAATATAATGATTCACGCATTTTTATCTGGCAATCCAAACTATTTGAGATGAAAAAAATGAAGAAAGTTCTGTTTATTTGAACATTCTGATGGCATGAATATCCTTTACTTATAGGGTTCATTTATAGGGCTGCTAAATATGATGATGATGATGCTGTGTGTTATATGCAGCTGAAAAGGTAGGGTTCTATTTGTATTAAGTGTCGAATAGTTCCTGAGCACAAAGTACGAAGCAAACCATACTTTGCTGTAGCTACTATTGACGTCAGTAATGATGAAATAAAAAATCGTTACTTGAATTTTGTGTAGCATCCCAAGGTAAGATTTCGAGCATACAACATAGATTTTGGTATTTTTTGCTGTCACTTTTTTGTACTGGTTTCTCCGTCGAACCAATGAAATGAGTGCCACATCGGTGAAGTGTTATTCAAGAATCGATAGTAAATATAAATTAGCAATGCTTTTTTCATCAACAGTGTGTGCTGCTCCTAAAGTGGCGCATGGAGTTAGTAACAAGGCCTATCCAGAACACATGGCTAATGACCATAGCAGTCGATGCCAAAACACCAAAGAAAAAAAAAACAGTGAGCTCTGACAGATCGTACATTAAATGACACTAGTGACTTGACAATAGTCAATCGACAAATGCCTCCACGATTCCAACGTTGTCGGATTGTGTCAGTGACGTAAAGTGTCTGTGGGAGAACACTTCTGAAATCCGAATTATCATAACTAAATACAGGCGAAAAACGATATGTGAAAATTAAACAAATATATATTCCGATATATTTTAGATATGAAGATTTCAATGACGTACATTTTGAAATTTAGGAAATCAGCGAATTAGAAGGATGTAACTGCATAGATAGATAGATAGATAGAGTTTTATTAATCATACACCAAATTACATTGGATTGACAAGTCACAAAACAACACATTAACATATTTTCAACATTGAGACATGTTGAGGTTAAGGACTGAATGAACAAATAAAATATAAGTATACAAAACTGTCACAGTATTAAAAACATCAATAGGAAAATTATTTTCAAAAAAATATTTCTTTTCAAACAGTGATAAACGATAACAACATCACAGTGTATATAATATCTACAAGTGTATAAAACTATAAGACGGTAAGACGCTGACAACATGTTATGAATTCCTGTATATTGTAAAATGCATTAATAATAAGAAATGACTTCAACTCAGATTTAAATCTGAACAAGTTTGGCTGGTTTTTGGATTCTTCTGGTAAAGTATTGTGAAAATGTGCCCCAGCGTATCGTGGGGATTTCTTATAGCTAGAGTAAGTAGCTAGTTCCAGTCTGAATTCGTTTCTCCTACGAGTGAAATAATTATGAAAAGATGAATTGAGAGTGAAGCAATTTTTATGATTATAAATGTGTGTTAAAAGTTTGTAAAGATAAATGCATATGAAAGTTAACAGTTTTTTCTCTTTAAAGTAATCTCTGAAGGATTCTTGATAATCTAGGTGATAAATAAGGCGAATAATTCTTTTTTGTGCGAGGAAGACTCCATTATTATCGATTGCAAGACCATAGGATATAATATTATAGCTAATACCTTAATACACTAACGCATAGTACACAGAAATAATTCCTTCTTCACTAAGAGAGCTCATTAATCGGTGATTTTGTGAATTGGACAGCGACGGTTTTTGAATAATTTATAATCAAGCGATTTTTTTTGCACCAATTATTGAACTGATGGAGAACATTCTTTATTTTTATAAACAATTCTTTCCTGTCCGAACAAGATACTATTATTGATGTATCATCTGCAAACATAAATACTTCTCCATAGCTTATATATTCAGGAAGGTCGTTGATGAACAATAAAAAAATGAGAGGACCAAGAACGCTTCCTTGAGGAACACCAAAATCCATTTGAAACTCATCAGAAGTTTCAACATTTGCCTTCACTATCAATGAACGCCCTTGTAGAAACGAACGAGTCCATTCTGATACATTGCCTCGAATTCCAAGATATTAATTTTTGATGAAATGAAATCAAAGTTCAAGGTGTCAAAGGCACGTGATGAGTCGGAAAACAGTCCGATTGTAAATTCTCTTTTTTCAAGTTTATCATGTATCATTTGGATGAAGTCGATTGTTGCCGTTCCTGTGGCCTTCTCTGAATCCATGTTGGTTTTTATTTAATATATTATATTTCTTTAGGTAGCTATTTATTGATGTGATTTTTTCAAAAACTTTGGAAAAACTACTCAAAAGCGCAATTGGACTGTAGTTTATAAGTGACAATTTGTTTCCCTTTTTGTGAATAGGCGATACTAAAGATATTTTCAACCTACTTGGAAATTAACCCAGTAAATGATTTATTCAGAATAAATGATAAGTAGGGTGCTATTTCCGAAGAACATTTTTTAAGAAGATACACCGGGACTTCATCTATTCCAGTAGATTTCTTGTTTTTTAAATCTTTCATTATTTCTGCAACTTTCTCAGCGGAAAGAGGTTTAAAATAAAAATAATTAATTTGCGCAGGATGGGATGTTGTGCAATTCATAGATAAATTGTTTCCGCAATGGTTTGTTAGTTGATCACCTACAATAGATTTGAAAAAATGTCCAAAAAGATTCGCAATATTTTTTCCATTTGTTATTTTTTCCCCTTCGTGGTAAAGTTCAATTTTGCCCTGTGATTTTTTCCTGTTTAGGCGTGTATTCAGTATATCCCAAATAGTTTTACTTTTGTTGTTAGATGTGTCTATGATATTACAATAGTAATTTTGTTTAGCTTCTTTCACGTGTTGGCCATACGTTTTTTTCGAATGTTTGTACTGATTTTGAAGATCAGCATCACCTGGATATTTTTTTCGCAGAATGTTCATATTTCTTAAATTTGTCGATTCGAATTTGAGTTCGCCAGTATACCAAAGGGCAGAAACTCGTGGTTTTGACTTTACTAGAGAGTTTGGAAATGAAGCTTCGAATGCAAATGAAAAATGCTCCCAAAATGTTTCGAAACATTCATTGATATTCGTGGCGTCTAAAGATTCCGTATTCAATTTGCATAGTAAGTGCCTGAATTGGTTAATATTTAAGTCGTTAAATTTTCTTTGGTACTTTAGTTGAATAATTTGAGCTGTATGGTCTGAAATACATGGATCGATTATCTGGAATTATATGCATATTGAAATATAGTTTTTAATTCCAACTAACGTTTTATAATAAAATTTTTCGATATTGTGAAATATAAAGACACTTTACTCTTGAGAAAATTTCATATTTTTTGACATACCTCGTATAAGATAGAAGAAATTTAATATCTGATGATTGCATCTTGGAATTTGCAGAACTTTTTATGAAGAATAACTTTTTTCGTAAAATCAATAATAAAAAAGTTTCCCATATGTAGCCAACTTAAGCAGACTCACTGTATGTCTGTATATTTGTTTAACCGCTCGTATAGACCCATACTGGTATATTCCACAAATGTTATCGGACAAAATTTGACATAGTCAGACTCGTTTGTGGGACTGGTAACGTTTCTAAAGTTTATCATCACTTTCTATCGTCCATTATAACAAAAATTTAGAAGGCTGATCATGGAATAGATGGCCACTTCCATCCAAGTCCAAATGTGTTGCACTAAATAAACCGTTGCATGTGTTCCAGATTTTTTTCTAGTACCAAACACTAACGCAGATAAACGAACTGGCTTGTCTCAATTGCAATGCACTTTAGACTACACTGACTAATATACATGCGAATATAACTGGAGCACAATTCGATGAGGAACCTGTTAGCTATGTGTCAACATGTTTATTTTGACACAAGTGCTGTTATAACACAAATTTTTGGTGGTCGTTGAGGTAGTATCTGAATTTACATTGGATTAACATCGACGTATTTATTCAAGCTCTGATTTATTAGCTTAGTTTTGTTTATCCACCCACAAATGTAGAGATGTTTACATGAAATTTCCTCTGATTTTGTGAACACGGCTTCCTGATATACAATATCGCTATTCCGCCAATATTCAAAACGTTATAAAGATGCGTTCTTGTATTTTGCACTGGTTTTTGAGGTATTCGATATGGAAAATCAAGTATAGTTATTAGTTTCAGTATAACGCAGTTTCTTATTATGCCTGCATAGTGACTCCACAAACAATGCTGGACATGAATTAATGTCCTTTTTATTTAATTACATCTAATCAAGTAGGTAATGGACATCTGATGTCACGTGTTGTTGACATGAAGGCTCATTTCACATTTCATTTGACAAAAATAAGAACTTGTCGTAGTTACCTGAGATTTCGCATACTTTTCAGTGCAGTTGACAAGGATTGAGATGCAGATATACAGTGCGGCTTTTTATGGAAAAGAATTTATGTACAGTTGCCATGGAGACACCGATGATTAACTAAATAGGCTACTTTTGTGTGAATGGAAAAATGGTATTCAGTAGATGGAGTACCTAAACAAAATTGTGTTCATCCATACAAATTATTAGTTTTTTGTTATTGGATAGAACAAGTTATTCAAACGCATAGGCGAACTACGCGAACTACGCTGGCAGAAGAATTTAAAGGTCGTCCAAACTCGTACGTTGAGCAAAGGAAACATTGATGCTGTTTTTGAACTGACATTGCAGGATCGTCATGCGACTTATCTTGAAATTGTAGTATCCCTGGGCATCAGCATGACAAGCATGTACGATATTGCATGAATATTTAGCAGTCAAAAAGATTTGATCGCGTTGGATTCCGCAGTATTTAACAATCGATCTAAATCGATCAAATTCAGTTTGTAACATCTGCGCAGGTGACAAATCTACGATTTATTGTTACGAGCCAAAAATTTTACATCAGTTGACTGTATAGGTCTTTCAAAATGAACACTGTATAGCAATGATTGACAATGAACCATTCAAATCAAAGAGGCGCCATTCTGACCAAGTTCCAATTATTCCAATTGATGCATAATAATGACAGCTTTTCGCAATGCCAACTCAATATTTTACCCATTTTCCCGGGTCGACATATTTTTCATGTTATCTGTATAACTCACCATCATCAATTCTATTCTCCAGACGATTTTAATCAAGTTACGCTGAGAACTGGTGTGAGCATTGGCGAGATAATCTAATAATAAAAATTCGCTTCACGGTGTACTGCACAATATCATCAATTACAGATTTTGAATGTATTATGGGGTTTGAAATAACCACACACGTGAAACACGGATCCGAGTTGACCCGGATATTTTTATGGCTTCGCGAAGATTAGGATGATTCCAATATCTTTGGTGCAACAAACGTTTGTGGTTTTGGTGTTTTTGTTATCGGATTTCTGTTTTTGTGTTTTTGTTACAGGAACTGATGCTTGTGTATTTCTTGTGTTCAATTCTATAACATCAACTTGTATGGTTATGAACCTTCAATTTAGAAAAGATGCTCTCGAATGATCCAGAAATCCATGAAACTGCAAGAACTCAATTCTTATTGGTTATGTTATTGAATGGATCTTATGGTATTATTTCATATTTGTTGGTGGTTATCAAAAATTCATCGATAAAAGTGCAGCTTGCCAAATATATGCCTCTGATATGCGCGAACGACAAACAGAGAGGATAAATATTCACTACCAACTTTAATCGACTGTTCTACTGTGCACTCGATATTTAGAGGCAAAGCTATATTTGCCAAGCTGTACGTAGGACTCTTTGATGCCTTGAATAGAATTTTCAATAATCATCTGCTTCTCTGCACCTCCTCTCTTTCTTTTGTAATCTATCCCTCTCCTTCTGTACTATAATATAGTTAAATTTTCCTGCAGAAGATGATCACTTGATAACTGAAGCTAGTGTCGGGGAGTAAAAAATAAAGGATTGAGGTGTTGAGAAACTCCAGTGCTGTCGTTATTTATTTACAACCATGCATGCTTGTGATTCAATATGTAAATATTGAAATATGTCAGTTAACTTGTGACCATTTGTGATGAGTGCTGAACTGAAATATCGTATAAAATTGCAAAAGTGCAAAAATATAGTTCAAATTCACAGTAAAATATTCCTGATTATGACTGGTATATTGTGAGTAATAATTAAATGATTGATACCTCTTATGGAACTCTGAAACAAGTAACCTGCATACGATAATATCAATTAAAAAAACTAGTGCCTACAAAAACAAAACTGATTTCTTTCGAAGAGGACCTCATTAGAAATAATTAGTTCGGGTTGACTACATATTATAAAAATATGACCGAAATTGCAAATAATCATCTTCTTTGTAAATTGGAAAAAATTATAAATGATAAAAGTAACGAACTGAAGGCTGATTGATATACAAAGTAAACGAAAATGTTAAGATACCAAAACACGGAAACATGAAGAAAAGTGTGACAAAGTAAAAGGGAAAGTAGTCACCATAGAACGCTTCAATAAGAGAAATAACAATGTCATTTTTGGGATAGAGGTGAAAAAGAATGATCTTCTTGAAGTTACTAATGGCAAACTTTTCATTGCAGTACCAGTGAAAACAACGTAGATAATGTAAATTCTCACGGAAGAAAAGGCACAATTATACTTGAGTTCATTTCATACATTAAAAGGCTAAAAATCACTCAGAACCTCAAGACATTGAGAGGTACTGGTATTTCCATATCTCATGACCTGTAACCTGTAGATTAGGCTACGAACAAGGCATTGGTCAAACACCTGAAAATCGCTAGATCTAATAGTTATCAGGCGTTTATCCAAAATTATGAACTTGACCGGTACCTCATACACCCTAGAAGAACTATAGAGAACAATAAAACAGAAGGGCCAAGTAGCCAAGTGGTTGAAGCGCTGATGTTTCAATCACTTTTGGCTGCCAGTCGAAGGTTCAAACCCTAGCGACTGCAGACATTTCTCTGATGGCCCGAGAAAATCGCACGTGAAAAAGTAAGACCACGTTAATCCTAGGCTTGCACAAGTTTCGACTTCTGAGGGCTTCCGTTCGTAAGGGGACAACAGGTTGTCAACGGAAAAAAACTATTTTTTTTGAGTACGAAGTTAAAAAACCACCAAGAACAAATAGTGTTCCACCTACCATAATAACTGCCCATAATTATCTGGAGAAGGAAGATGTATCGAGTATTAGAAAAAGTAATCAACGATTCGGAAGGAACACGCAAACCAACAGAAGAAGAAGTAATTAACAAAGAACAAAAAGCCAAAGGATGAAAAAAAAATTAATACCAGTCAATAAGCCTGTTTATATTCTTGTTTTGGCAAACATTTGTACAAATACAATCATTGGGCAGGATATTTTGGAAGAACATGAAAGTACCCATGTGAATTTTGTTGGTCCAAAATCAACACTTCCATCATTTTACTGAAGCTAAAATTGAACTCCCTCATTTATTTGCTATTCTTTCCCAAAAATGTCATGCAATTGCAAAATTCTTCTGGGCACTCTTATGAACATACACAATACATCAAACGAGTAAGGAAGGAAGGAATCCACTCAAGGAAGGAAGTATTAGTGGAAGTGGGTAATTTCCTTTAGAATGCGGCAACTCAAATAATCCAAAATTGAAAACACCGCCTGGTAATTGATTATTCACAAACTATCAACAAATTCACATCACATCCCTCTTCTTGATATTGAATCATACTAACTTACCTCCTGGTATAGGCACCCACATTTTTTGGGTTCAGCTGGTTCAGTCCTAGTGATTATATTGGGAATTGGGATATATCGCAAGAACAGAGCTACACAGCCGCCCCAAACAAAAACATACGGCAATAAATGAAATATAAGAAAATTCCTGGAGTGATCGCAAAATAGCTGGAAAAGTACCTGTATTAGAGCTACACAGGTTACCGTTTCAGGAGTATCTTTGTAACTCTCTTGGCAAAGGCAGGAGGCGCCATTACATCCATAAAACGTCACGGTTCAACTAACAAATCTAATATTTTTAATCAAATTGTGAATCGTCCATCTGCTTCCCAAAAAATTTAAATATGTGGTAAAATTGCAGAATCAATAGTCCGTCAGCCCGCTGCCAAAATGTGTATTATTTTATAAAGTGGACCCTTTAGGGTTTTGGTAGTTATAAATCAATGAAGAAGCAAAATTAGCGCTTGCCCGTGGAACATAACAATAATAATAACAATTACTGAACTTGTCGGGGCGTGGCGCAGTTGTTAGAGCGTCCGACTTTGGGTCGAAAGGTCCGGAGTTCGAGCCCCAGTTACGGCTGTGATTTTTTAATTCAATTTGACCGATTAAATTATTCTAATCTCGTGGCTGGACTGGGGTGAGTCCTGCACGATTCACTGTTGCGTTCCAATTAACAGTGCTGCACCTAAGGTGGCGCATGGAGTTAGTAACAAGGCCTATCCAGAACACGTGGCTCTTGACCATAGCAGGCGATGCCAAGACACCAAAGAAAGAAAAAATTACTGAACTTATATATAAAATTATTGGAACGACTAGATCAACTGGGTTTAAATTTTTTATTTTCTTTTTCAATCTAATGGCTAGTTTACCTTTGTGGTTCTTTCAAAAATGGGCTTATCTATTGTATTTTCTGAAAAATATAAGTCAGTCAATATATTAATTGGTAGTTGAAAATCTTATTTTCTACACTGTAATAAGGTATTTTTTCCTTTCTTTGCGATTGCTGTCCCCGGTCTATACCGGCCCTCTTTTACGGAAAAGTGACATTTCCTTCCCTAGTTGAACGAATAGCTATTTTCAAGATGAAAGAAATACTTCTTTCAAAGCTAAAAAAACAAAACAGTGAGGTTAACTGATATCACACCCCAGTATCCGTGCTTGGGTTCTCACGTTGAAAGGTAACGCCCTCGTTATCCTCATCTCGCACAAGTCTTTCGAAGATGAATTCTGAGGGTTGCACGCAAGAGCGCAACCGAATGACGGAAAGAGCAAAAACAAGAAATAACAAAAAGTGTATATTCATTCAATATATTATCGAGAAGTCCGTATCATGAACCGTCCAGGATTCCTCCCACTTGGCAGTCAGCCGGAGGGTGAAATATCAAACCTAGTACGCCAATCGCACCGGAGCCACATTTTTTAGGCCCCGAAACCCTTCCATTTGTGGAACGCTGGAAATGTCGAAGTCTGGTATCAGCATTCAGCCCGAAGAGATACAAAGAAAGGTTAATAATATTGCTTTCCCGATGTGATTTTTTTCTTTCAAACGAAAAACAAACAGTCTGTCAAAGAACTGGTAACATGTGTCACTTATTCGACCCTTTGTCCGAGATAGAGTGAAAAATTGCCGATTGAAGCGAACTGAGATTATGCCGTTCATCCCCTTGAATAGCTTCGGACAGAGATCGACACGAGGAAGAATTATTTGCGAAATCTGGAAAAATGTGATTCAGCACTTTTTTAATTTGTGTGAGAGTTTCATCACTCTACGTAATTGATTTTGTCGTCGTAGAGGGAGAGGAAAAAGTATGCTGTTATGAGGATACGGTAAAACCATTCCTGAATTTCCCAGCGACACACTCTTGAATATGAATTTGAAATTATTCTCCTCCTCCTCTTCTTCCGATAGAATTATTTTCAATAATATCTAGCTTTAATCTCACATATAATGCAATCTGATTGCAACTCTTCTCACATTGTCTCGAAATCTAGTATGTCAAAACAACGATGAAAAAGTTGTCGATACTGAGATTTCTGAAGGTCAAACAATTGAATTATGTCACAAATGATAGGAATAAAATGTTATACCTCTATATTGCTATGATTTGTTGCTTTTGAAAGTATATAATGAATCTCGTTCTTTATTCATTTTCACTTTCGGAAATAGAATTGCTATAGCGGTGCTTCATTAAAGAAGAATGATAGTAATAATAAAGACATTCAGAAAACAACTGAAAATATAGCAGTCTCTGACTAACTCAATTCGGATGCAATGTATTCTTTCAAAATTGTGAGGAATGTGGTCCAAGTATTCGATCCTTATGGTCCGACTTCTCTGAATTGTCGTTGATTAATTCCACTCCAAATGTGCTCATTATCTCTATTAAAAACGCCACAGTTCAAAAAAGTACTTTCGTCTGCCCAATTAATGATTTTCAAGATGTTTGTAGAGTCTACCCTATTCGATAACCAGCTACAAAATTCCATCCTTCTCTTAGGATCACCTGGATGTAATTTTTGTGAAATACGTATCTCATAATATTTCGAAGTTTTGTTTTTTCAATTCCCTCCATATGCTAGTCTGTGGCACATCCATTTCTGCTGAGACTTGATGGGTTGATTTGAAGAGATCTGCATTTATCTAAAAAAGTGCCAAAAACAATTATACTTCTTCGAATATGGAAAGAACAATTATTTTACCTCGGCTAATAAGTTGTGTTTTGTTTCATTCTGCTTCCGTGTTCTTTGAAACACACCGTACTCAGCCAAGTGTTTTGTGCTGTTTTCGTACTATTCCTATCAGATTTATAATAAAGTTCCAACATATCTCGTTTTCCTTTATTGACTTTCTTGGGTGGCTGGACGAGCCTACCACGCACGAGGTGGAGTGTTTAGTGGGTATACCTGAGGGGGATTCAATTCGGACTCAGGGGACTCCCACACTACCTTATGGGATGTGCGTGTCAGGCCGGATAAGGTGCCCATAAAGGGTTTCAACCACCTTGTGAGAAAAAAAAAAAAAAAAAAAAAAAAAAAAAAAAAAAAAAAAAAAAAAAAAAAAAAAAAAAAAAGGGCTTTTCTTTGATGGTGAGGAAAATGCTTCTGGCCTCACTTTTTCATGCACCCCCATTGTGGAAATTGCACTAAGTTCATACAACCAGAAATACTCGTAGAAATAGCATGTTGTTCTCTTCAAATGATTTAAATTATATGCAGTTACATATTTTGACATGAATCGTTCTAAAAAAAAAACCTCGAGCTTCCAAGCATCTAATTTTATCAATCCAATTTGAGTTGAAATTCATGATAGCTGAAATAAATTTTCATATTTTTTTGTGTTTTCAATTTATTTTCCAATCCAGTGCTTCTTTGAAATTCGCTCTGACGATTTGGGGTGGTTCCGTAGGTTTTTGTTGGTCAACTACAGCTGAAATTTGAATGTAATACCTAAAATCAGTCGCTTCGGAGCGATAAATAATAATAATAATAACCGTACTCTACTTTCTGATGGCCTTTGCTGAATATTTGGGATCATAAATATGTGAAAATATGTATTCAAATCGGCTAAATACAAATAACAGGTATAAGTACAATGAGGTTTCCAAACCTTATTCTCCGAGATTCAGAATTAACGTTTGTTAATCTTCACAAGTATCATAATATTGTACTAAAACCGGGCCTGTTACAAAAATCACTAATGACGCGCTTGCGCATTGCGGAATAACCTGAACTTTTCACAACACTTTTGACATGGGGATTAGCATTCTAGAGTAAGTGCAAGGATATATTGAAAAATTCTTAGCCTACTAAAGAACCAAACAAAATTTCAATGTCAAAATATTTTATTACTCCACATATTCTCCTCTTAGGGCCGGTCTTTTCACCTCACAATAAAGTCTCTGATAACTATCTATCGGATAAACTTCACAGGTTTACATATCCTTATCTGATAGATAGAGTTATCTGGGACTTATCTATAGGTGAAAAGACCGGCCCTTAATTGGATACATTTATTACAGCAAACCTGCAACGTCTCAAGAACTTTCAAAAAGAATGCTCCTTCTTGCTCTGCAAACCAGACCTCCACAGCTTTTATTACCTCCTCGTTGGAAGAAAATGTACGACCTTTTAAACTTTTTTTCAGTTGAGGAAAGAGATGACAGTCAGACGGAGCCGAATCTAGTGAATAAGGGGGATGTTCTAGTAATTCAAACCCTAAATAACGATTTTTTTGCATGGCAACATGAGATTTGTGTGCAGGGGCGTTGTTCTGCAAAAAAAAAACACCTTTGGATAGCTTTCCGCGTCTTTTCTCTTTAATTTTTTCCCGTAGAGTGGCCAGTTATTTTTCGAAAAGGCGTTTAGTTCATAACACACCCTGTATTTGAAAAGTTGGTTATTGAAATTTCCCAATTTATTATCATTACTCTTAATTTGAGTACACTATAATTATGTTGAACAGTATTGGCTTTGCTATGATCAGTTTTTGTGATACGTGGGAAAATCTATTGAGAAGGCCTCTTTTTCACATGGTTTTCCCAATAGGAACAATCCATGGTACACAGGACTTTAAAACAAACAACAGTCAACAAACAATTCTTATCAGTCGAAAATCAGTCTATTATTTCTGGACCATTATCAATATTTTCGGGTGGTAATCTCTCAGCAGCATCGGTAATGTCATTCAAAAAAGATGTCAATGGACGTTTTTTTCGTATCGCTCATATCCTAGGAACCACAACACAGTTGCCACATGGGCGCATGTGCCCAAAGTTCTAGCCCCGGACTTACTCGTGCAATAATAGTGAATTGGTATTTTTTAGGATATGCAGGATATGAAATGAAATCACAGATGATGCTAAAGGACTCCTTCCGGAAAATATTGATCAAGGTCCAGAAATAATGGACAGATATGTAATATTATCGACTGGTAAGTAGGTACGTCTACCTAGTGTTGTTCTTGTTTATCATTGGTTTGTTTATTGTTGTTTGTTTCAATGTCCTGTGAAACGTGAAGTGAGTCTAGTGGGTTAAATGTGAAAAAGAAACGTACCCTGCATTCTATTTCAAAGGCATTGAGAAAACGAATGCATTGATATACATTTCCTAATTTATCTGAGTCATCACGAAAACTGTTTATTACTTTAATGTGTATGTAGGATATGAGGTCGAAAACTGTTGATTAAGCCTCGACTAAATTGTATCAATATCAATAAATGAAGAGTTTTTTTGATATTCAACACAATGTATTTCATTGTACTATGACGTAATAACAACAAGTAAACGCCCACGTGTTTCTTACCGTTACTCTATATGACAATTCGATTTTAAACAACTTTTTCGATAACTTTTGTAATAACGGATATATAGCTGGTCGCCCCTCTCAATATATTACCCTGTGTATTTTAGAAACTAGTCATAGCAAAGCCAATACAGTTCGACATTGTGATAGTGTACTTGAACTAAGAGTAATAACAAAGAATTTGAAAATTTCACTGACGAAATTTTTAATTACAAGGTGAATTATGAACTAAACGCCTTTTCGCAAGTTTTGTCATCACCTAGCATATAGCAATTTCAAACGAACAGCATACTGAATGGTTCGTAGTCAAGTATCCCTAAAGCTCAAAATATAAAATAAAAATATACCAAATGTCACCAAAAAAAACTGTGATTTTTGACTCACCCAGTACAAAATTTCAATTTGTCGATTTATACATATTCAAACGATGGGCATTTAATAATAATATAATAATAATAATCGTCTTTATTCCTTCACAAGAAATGTAACATAAATAACAGAAATTAATCAATACATACATCCAAAATCCTAACATGAACGAATGAGGCGAATTTTAGCTTAGGCTATTCTTCCACTTAACCTCATGAAAAAAAAAACAAGAGTGTTAGTTGGTTTGATCACATCTTGATTTTATAGTGTCGAATAAGAATTTCATTTTGAATAATGCTTGACTCACCCAGTATCTAACAATATTTTTTATTGAAAACCAGTCTAAAGCTATTGCGTTATGGGTGAGCAATATTTGTCGCGCAAAACTCTCTCATTCAAGATGTTTTCTACGAGAAATGTTACTTCAAAGAAACGGTCATTTCCCAACTTCAACACCCTGTATCTCGAAAACTAGTCATAGTATTGAGATGGGACCATAGACAATTTCATTCAGGAGGTCATATTCTACAATATGCCAAAAATTCAGAAAAATTCATTTATACAAATTTATCCATGAGGCTGCTGCCTAGTCCTTTCTACAAAAATTTGAAAATTTCGATTTTGTATACAAAATATTTTCTATGGATATAATATTACTATCAATTTCAATACAAACACAATATTAAAACACTATATTACTCCAACATAATATCAAGATTTCGAAGACTAGCTGAGGCCTACTGAAGGAAATAACCCGTTTTCAAAGTAGATAAATCCTGCTGCGAAGATTCCGTTTCAAAAATAATCTTTTTTTTTTAATGAATTTTGATGAATTCAATCCAGTTGTCTTAATCGCCTTCATCTGTAACTCCAAATGGAACTAATTACAGCTCAAACTTTTCTAACTAAGAGCTCCACTGAACATTTAGGTACATTGTATTCAGGAGTTCGAACCAAACCATAACCTATTGAAAAATACTACCAACTACGAATAGATGCATTATGCGATAAACTTCTCCAAGTAACAGAACTAATATGTACGTACAACTTATTCTATTTCGGCCGACGGAGACGTGAAAAATCTCATTTCAAGTTCTCTTTTCTTGTTTGTCTGGCATGACAGGAAGGCATTTACACATTTTTCTCCCTGTTGCATATCAAAATATAAAAACTCGTAGAACAGAATACGTTTTCATCGCGTGTTCGCTTCGGTTCCTTGTTTTTCCAAATGTGGCTATTTTTAAAAGTCATGTTACGCCACTTTTATTCAAAAAAGTAGTTGATATATCTTCTTTTCCTGGAAATGTATTATGAATACATTGCGTCTGTGAGCATCGCCCAAAGTAGAGCAATATATTTGCGTGAAATCCTGTCATTGCTTTGAGAAATATAAAGATAGATATGTTTCATATGTATGCCCGGATGGAATATTGGTTGGAGTGATAGGAATAATCTGTTAGAAGCGGTTTTGTTGGGAGTAACAGCGACGCAATAGTATATTCGGAGGGATTCCGCATTTTGTATGCAAAGCAAGTAATGTGGAAAAATCCATGGAAATAAATATATTGGAAATCTTAAGCGATACCTACCGAATTCGGTTCCGGAAATGAAATCGTGAAAGAAATTATTCTTGTGTAAGAAATATCCTTTATAAGATAAGTGGAGTTGCAAATAGGCACATATCACTTTTAAGCAATTAGGCAAAAATATTCGAGAAACTTTTGAAGAAACGAATGGAATATTTTGTTGGAAAATACGATATGTTGACAAATTATCAATTCGAGTTTCAGTCAGGTCTATCTACCGAAGATGCAATATACGCTGTTATGACAAGACTGTACGATGCCTCAGACGAAAGAAAACCATTATTAGGTCAATTTGTTGTCCTTGATAAAGCCTCCGATACAACAGCAATAGTAAACTTTCGTTCTACCTGCGTAGCGGCTGCGGACGCAGTGGAGATTTAGATACTCCAAACCAACGCGCTTCGTCCTGTGCAGTCCGAAGACGACACAGGTCGAGCTACCATTTGCATATTGCCAATGATGAGGCCGCCGTATGCTGAAGCATACTACTGGCTCCCACTCCAACCCTATCCAATAAAACCCCCGCCCCCTAGAGGCCAACACCTTATGGATGTGCATCAAGTTGCTTTGACGGGGCTCCCCTTCCCCCTAGGTACCAATGTCAGTCAGATTCCTCCGACAACGTTGATAGGTCGTCGTCTGCAGTCGTTTTCACCCATATACTGCATACCAGACTTGATCCCTCCAGCCTACGTTAGATGGATGACCGTTCATGACTTTCCAACCGCTACCATGTTGACTGGACGAGGACCCACGGCTTTCAACGGTGTTTGGAATCGCCGCGGGCACTCCTCGCGCGATGCCGAGGGCACACGGTGGACCCCCGGCCCAAGACCTCAGATACAGTGGACCACAAACAGTTATTGGAAACTTTGCAAGATATGGGTTTTAGAGGGAATATATTTTCTCTCCACCAAAGTTATTCAACAAGCAGAAAGCAAATTGTTCAAATTTACAATCCGTCCAGAATCCTCAAATGTGGGGTACTTCAAGAAAATGTGTTGGGTCCCATTTACTTCATTATATATAATAATAACTTTTTGAGGATTAATATCACTGGAAAAATATTCAGCTTTGCTAATGACACTTCAATCATTTACTCCTCAATTTCCAGGGAAAGCCTAAAAGAGAAATAGAAGATTGATGTCAGTAAGATATTTGAATATTTCAATCATAAATTATCAACTATAAATAATGGAAAAACTATATTTCTTCTATAAGCCAACTACTAAAATGAACTTTCAAATTTTACTATTCAAAATCACTACAAATGGAGAAAAATATATCGAAGTCGACGAATAACTCCAAATACTTGATAAATAAATAATTGATGTTGGGATCACAACAAAATTTCTAACACCATCAGAACGATGATTCATGAATTCAAATATCTAACAAAATTATTGAACTTACCGCATTCAAAAATGATTTAATAAAAATAATAATAATAATAATAATACGTCTTTATTATTTTGAATTGACAAGAAATTTATAATTTGAGCACATAATTTTCAAAAAAAAAAAAAAAAAAGGCGAAATTCAGTTTTCGTTTAGCAGAACTGAACGAAAGCTGTTCTTCCACTTAACCTCAATCATCTCTGTGACTAAGCGAAACAGAGAGACAAGAAAAATAAAATTAAAAACAATATTATTTATTCATTGGAGAAAGGAAAAAATAAATGAGATGACACAGTATTTGTGTGATCGATATCACTTTCTGTTGGTAGTTATTGGTAATTATATAATTAAAATGTTTTGTTTTTAATTCCGTTTTGAATCTAGAGAATTTTAATGATTTGATTTCCTTTGGAATAGAGTTATAGTTTTTACATATGTCAAAGCTGAAGGATCTCTTCAAAAACTGGGTGTTGAATATGGGTGGAGTCAAAACATTTTTGAATCTAATAACTATATTATGAATATCAGTACGTTATGTAATTTTTCTATGTAAATATGATGGCATTTTACTTGTCATGATTTTATGATATAGAACATTAGCGTGTAGGGTTCTTCTATTATTCATATTGAGCCAATCAGACCTTTTCAGTGCCTGTGATATCTTTTGCCTTCTTCTGATACCAAAAATCAGGCGAAGACAAGAATTTTGTACTGTCTAAATTTTACGTTTGTATATATCGGTGAGATGTGGACCATACAGGGCATCAGCATAGTTAAAGTGTGATAACACTAATGTTTCACAGAGGTTTTTTTTTCAATTTTGAGGATGGATAATGCCTGTTTCCATATATCAACTTGATCGAAGCGTAAGTTTTCTTTTCTTTTCTAGAGCCCATCACATTAATGTCGATGTGGTTGTTTACTATATTTCTCATCTGCTTAGGACCAAAAGTCACGACGTTAGATTTATCAGAGTTGACGATGAGACAATGATCAGTTGCAGCTTTAATAAATGAATTGAGTTCATTGTTCATTGACTGGCTAGCGTTCTCATACATAAGTGAAGGGAAACTATAATATATCTGCGTGTCGTCGGCATACATGTGTACATTACATTGCTGAAGACTGTTTATCAAATTGAATGTGTAAATACTGAATGGTAAAGGACCCAAAATAGAGCCCTGAGGCACACCTGATTTGAGATTCGAGGTTTCCGAATTAGTACCATCAATATAAACTTTTTGTCGTCTGTTTCTCAAATAATTTTCCCATAGTGTACCGAGTTTTTGGAAAATCCTATGTAGTGAAGAATAGCAGGGAGTAATCCATAATTAATCGTGTCGAAACCTCTACTGAAATATAATAATACCAACACTGTACAGTAACCTTGGTCTGTGGCTTTTATAATGTCATCTACAACGTGAAGCAATGCACTCGTGCAGCTGAAACCCTTTCTAAATCCAGACTGTACTGCAGGTAACAAGTTCTGTTCGATCAAAAAGTCTGAAATCTGATTTTCCAATGCCCGTTCTGCAATTTTTGAAATGGTGGGGTAAAATGCTGAAACCACGAAGGTCTTTATATTCTACAGGAATTGCTTCTTTTGGAAGTACACGAACAACTGCCTCTTTCCACGATGCTGGAAAAACATTTTCTTGTAAACAGGAATTTACGATATGCATATTGTAGGGCACGATATGTGCCCTTGTGTTCAGACCATCAATACCAGTTGCATTACTCTTGATTTCACGAATGCATTTATAAACAAATAAATCATTTATTTTTTGCATGGATCGAATTTAATAAAAAATTATTCAGTTCATCAACATTTTTCAATTCTTCTGGGATACCCCCTTCTTTATCAGGTAATAGTTTTGTATCTTTCAAAATTTTCCATATTTCATGAGACTTGCAATTGTTCAATTCATAATCGAAATATGCTCTCTAATTATAGATTTTGTTACATAGTTTTTCATATCTTTATAGAAGCGCAGCTGAGCCTCGACATCATCAGTTTGATCATTCACTCGTTGAATAGTTCAGTTTTTATTCTAGGATGGGGAGGAGTCACAAATACTCAGTTACATAAATTGAAAGTTATTTGAAAATTCATCCTGAATATAATTTTCCATAAAGAAATGAGCTACTCTAGTGGCCTCCTAACAATGTGTTGAGAGTACTAGACCCTAGGCGGATACTTTTCAATAAAAGGTCGAATCCAGAGTTATGCCGAAAAAATCTCGATTTTCAGTTTTTCGGCATAACTCTTGATCTTGGAAGAAGGTATGTCCATGACCATATCTACCGAAATGTGATACCAGCAAACGGTCACAAGCTGACTGGTTTTCAAACGCCACCCCCTTCCTCCTTCTTGACCTTGACCATGAGAAATTCGAAAACTACATGTACATATAGGCAACTTGGGGCAACATCAAGAATGATATTTCATTCCTGGTGAAGAAACCGTCTGTTCATTACCTGTCAGTAAAACGCAGGCACTCGAACAAAGTGCCCAACGATGCCAAAGTTGTTACTTTAGTATTTTCAAGTTAGTATAGATCGGATAATGAGCAAGAAAGACAAAAGTGATAAAAGAGAATAGAAAAAATGTGTACCTATTATTTTAACAATTTTATTGAGTGTAAAGAGTAACTTGGCATTAAGGGGTAAAGAACAAGATGAACATTTTGAAGAGCACCTGATATTTGGAGTTGAAAGCGTTGAAAAGCTACTAGAAAACCATTTAGCAACGTTTGTTTGAATGTTTTAGACGATGTAGTAACTTGATTACTTATATTTCGGACGTCCATCATCTTAATGGTTGAAAGATTTCTATCTCTTTCAAATTTTTTCACAACGTTTCAATTGCTTGAATCCGCAATCGTCTTCTGGTAAATAGTGACAAAATCAGATGCTACGCGACCTTTTATAGGTCTATAATTAAAGTGTAATTACGTTCGGTCTTGTGGTGCGCGTGGTTTCGCGCTTTTTCTCCCTCCAAAACGGTCCATGAGCGGTTTCCATACGTTTTTAATTTCCACGCTTGGTTGACTGAAGGCACCATTGGCTTCTATGTAGGTGGTTTCCATAAATTTCCGTTTGAACCAATGTGGTGGTGGTGGTGTTGGTGTTTTGTCCAGGCGTGGGTGTTTTGTCCAGGCGTGGTCAGCAATTCCCGATTTTGATGTTTCCCCTCGTTGAGTCCACTTTTTGTGTTCGGCTATTCTTACTGATAATGGCCTCTTGGTCTCTCCGATATAGGAATCTCCACATTCACATGGGACTTTGTAAAAACAGTTTTTACTGGATTCTGTTGTGTTCTCTGGTTTCGTCTTGGTGATGAAGCTTCATAAGGTACTGCCGAATTGAAAGAAACTCTTGATGTTGTATTTATTTCCGATCCTTCTGATCTTCTCGGAGATACCCCTGATATAGGGAAGAATGAGAACGGGGTTTTGTGGTCTTTCTTCGGTTGTCTTGGTCTTTTCGAGTTGTTTCCGAACTTCTCCTATGAGCTTCTCGGAGTATCCGTTGAAAGAACAGACACTGGAATCCTCACCTCTGTTTTCAGGAAGAAGACACACACAGGACAGTACCTCAACTACGGCTCTAATCACCCAAACTCCACAAAGAGGGGAATCGTAAGAACGCTGGTGGAGAGAGCAATGTCTATTTGCAACAACCAGGAGTCATTGGAGGCGGAAATTAACCACCTCAAGAAGGACCTACGCTGAAACGGATACTCCGAGAAGCTCATAGGAGAAGTTCGGAAACAACTCGAAAATACCAAGACAACCGAAGAAAGACCACAAAACCCCGTTCTCATTCTTCCCTATATCAGGGGTATCTCCGAGAAGATCAGAAGGATCGAAAATAAATACAACATCAAGAGTTGCTTTCAATCCGGTAGTACCTTACGAAGCTTCCTCACCAAGACGAAACCAGAGAATACAACAGAATCCAGTAAAAACTGTTTTAACAAAGTCCCATGTGAATGTGGAGATTCCTATATCGGAGAGACCAAGAGGCCATTATCAGTAAGAATAGCCGAACAGAAAAAGTGGACTCAACGAGGGGAAACATCAAAATCGGGAATTGCTGACCACGCCTGGACAAAACACCACCGAATTCTCTGGGACGAAGCTAGTGTTCTTCATAGAGAGGAACATTGGTTCAAACGGAAATTTATAGAAACCACCTACACAGTCAACCAAGCGTGGAAATTAAAAACGCATGGAAGCAACTCATGGACCGTTTTGGAGGGAGAAAAAGCGCGAAACCACGCGCGCCACAAGACCGCGCGAAATTAAACTTCAATTATAGACCTATAAAAGGTCGCGTAGCATCTGATTTTGTCACTATTCACCAGAAGACGATTGCGGATTCAAGCTATTGAAACGTTGTGAAAAAATTTGAAAGAGATAGAAATCTTTCAACCATTAAGATGATGGACGTCCGAAATATAAGTAATCAAATTTAGCGACGTGTTTTAAGACAGCAAGGTAAACCTCTCACCAAATTCAAAACCAACTTATTGGATTATGTGGAAAGTTAATTCAGCAGCATATTCTAGATAAAGCTAACGAAAGTGTTAGATTCTTTTGTGCTGGCTGATGAAATATCCTACAAAGCAGGCAAGGAGCAACTATCCAATGGTGTCAGGTACAGGTAATTATTTTATTGGTTTTACAGAATCAAAAGCAATGGATGATCACACCATTTCGAGTGAAATTCTAAATACACTGCAACGTTTGAATCTGAATTTGAATGATTTTCTTGGCTTGAGATTTGATGTATTATTATTATTATTACATTACAAAAAGGGCAGAGGTGAAACCTGTTTTGCCCAAGAGAATAGAAAGTATTTATATCAAATGTATACAATGAAATGCAAGAAAACAAAAAAGGTGAAAAAAAGATGAAACGAAAAAGGATTGAATCGCGAGTAACTATTCACTTCGTAACTGTTTTATAGTATCGTATCTGTTTTTAAAGGTGTTCACACTAGGCGCGGTAACCACGCTGTCAGGAAGGGAATTCCAGTTCATGAACACTCTATTTACGAAAAATTGTTGCCTTGGAGTTGTCCGGAACTTTTCTTTCTTGAGTTTGAAGGGGTGACCTCTCAGCCTACCGTCAGAGTTCATCTCAAATAGGTGGGTCATGTCCAGGGCGAAGGTGTTGTGGAGTATACGATAGGTTAATATGGCATCACCTCTTTCACGCCTTTCCTTCAGGAACGGCAAACGTAACTGGCGTAGGCGTTCTTCGTAAGTGAGGGTGCTGGCTCCATAGACCATTCTAGTGGCAGCCCTTTGGGCTCTTTCAAGGAGTAGTATATCCTTAGCTAGGTGTGGTGACCAAACCTGGACAGCATATTCCATGTGCGGTCGTATATATATGCCTTATAAAGGGTGTTGAATAATTTAGGATCCGGGTTTGTGAAGCATTTCCTCAGCAGGTAAGTGCTAGTATTGCTTTTCCTTACGACAGCGGCTACTTGATCGGACCATGACAATTTATCATTTACGATGACGCCAAGATCAGACTGTTGCTTCACAGATGGAATGGGGGAGTTTGACAAAGTATAGTTTAAATGTGGATTGTTGTTGCCAATATGAAGTACATTGCATTTATTTGTATTGAGTGGAATTTCCCATGATTCACACCAGATTTCCACAGTGGCCAGATCAGATTGTAGTTGGTCATCGTCAGTGATTGGATTTCCGAAAAACTTACTATAGTCGGCAAAAAACGCATGATTGGAGCCAATACCATAAGCCAAGTCCGATGCATAGAGAAGAAAGAGCGTTGGTCCCAGTACCGACCCTTGAGGTACTCCAGATACGACATCGTAACACCTGGAATAACTGGAACCTACCTTGACTTTATAGCATCTATGCGAAAGGAAAGCAGTTATGCACTTTAGCAGTAATCCTCGTACCCCAAAATGTTCTGGTTTGAAAATGAGTTTGTCTTTAGGAACTTTGTCGAAAGCTTTAGAGAAATCTAGATAAAAGACATCGACAGGTTTGGATTCCTCTAGAGCTTTTGTCCATAAATCTAGACAGCACAGAAGGTTTGTGACTGTGAACCTTCCAGGGATGAAACCGTGCTGGGTTGGTGGGATTATGTTGTTGGTTATGAGGAAGGGTAGGAGTCTATCCACTACGATTCGTTCCATCAGTTTCACACATTGTGATGTTAAACTGATTGGTCTGTAGTTGTCTGGGTCCGTTTTGTCACCTTTTTTATATATTGGGGTGACAGATGCTTGTAGCCACGCCGAGGGGAGAGTTGATTTCTCGAACGAGGATTTAAATATATGTGCCAGTGGTACACTAAGAGTAGTTCCAAGATAGATGGTAAATATAACGGAGTGCAGCAATTGCTTAGAAATTGATATCCCAATGCAACCATTTTTCATTGCTCCTTGCATAAACTCAGTTTGGTCATCAATTACCTCAATTCCGTTCAAGCCATCCATAATTCTATAGGCGTCAATAATCTCCATTTTTTTGTTTTTTTTTTATTTAATAAACTGATTCATTTTGTATTTCTTCAATTTATGTAGCCAACATAGTTCAAATGAAGCTGGACTATTACTTACATGTACTGCTTTAAAAAACAAATGAACAAATTGATGTAGTACTGACATGGCAAAGAGCAGTGTAACTGCTGAATTTTCAGAAAGAGCCAAAGTGAACGAATTTTGGCGTTTTGAGTGCGTTTCCATTTGATTTCGATATGTAAACAAATTGCGTGGATCAGAAATAACTAGAATGGAATTAACTCAAAATCATTATTGTTGCACTTACTGCTCTTTACTTTCACACTGCAGAATGGGTCTGAGACATTTATAGTCCAGAATATCGGTCATTCTATGAACACGTACTATCTACAAGATTTTCCATTGGGTTGGGAGAAAGCTTTGAAAAATACAGCTGTTGTCTTAGGCTGTGTCAAGTCAACGGTCGGACAAGGCACGCGCGTTCAGTATGAAGTATGACGATGAGTCGGACCGATCAGATGATTGAAAATATTGGTCACATACGAACAGTTCTAATTAGGTCAAGTCAACCAAATGACCGCGCTGGTCTAATCATATTGGTCCGACCGGTGACTTGACACAGCCTTAATGTAGTAATAGCTATTTATGCAGCCAGTTACTAAAAGCTTAATTTTGTGTAATGAGTAGTTGTTTGCGGAATGAGCAAAGCGAGTTACCGCAAAATGGCACGAGTTCAAAATTTTATTTCGTAACATATTACTCACAAGATTTTTTTTTTAATTTGGATCTCTGAAAGGCCATAAATGAAATATGAATTTGATTTTTTTTTATTAAAAATTCTGGAAAATCAAGTAGACTTCTGTTTAAGTAAATTTTTACAGTTCCCAAGTAGCACACCTATATTGGTAAAATATTGATTCAATATTGTGAACATATTGGCGAAATATTTGAAATGCAATATTGGCGAGAAAAAAATGTGAACATTCGGCGATATTGGTCCAATATTACTTGAATAATATTGGTGAAATATTCTTGAACTAATATTGTCCTCAAAATGTTCGGCGATATTGGTACAATATAGCTGATACAATTTTCTGACAATATTGGCACAATATTCAAAAGTTATATTGTCGAGAAGTAAAATGTGAACATTTTGCGATATTGGTCGAATATTGTTTGAATATTTTAGAATTAGTTTTGGTGGAATATTCTTGAAGCAATAATGCCCTCAAAATATTTATCGATATTGGTAGAATTATTTATCGATATTGGTACAATATTTATCGATATTGTTACAATATCATTTGAATATATTGGTGGATGTACCATATACCTTGGTAAATTATTAAATGTCCTTCAATTGATGAAGGTGACATCAGAGTCTGCCTTTTGATCGCCATAACCGCTGAGTGAGCTGTCTTGAAAACAAGCTAAGGGAAGTATTTAATATACTTTCGTAGGTTTTAGAAGACGTTCTATATGTAGAGCCACCTAGCGGATTTTTATCCAAGTTTGATCATGATATAATTTCAATATGTTTCATTGAATATTCGGCCAATATTCAAATTTCATCTCAATCTAGATGTTGGAAACAATATAAAGACAATATTGTTTTAACGATATCGATGAATATTATTGAAGCAATATTGACCCAATATTAATTAATAAGTTTTGTTGAATATTGGCGAAATGATATTCAACCAATGTGTAATCACACTTGGAGATACAATATAGTTTTTATTCCCAGAATCGATATTAGAGGAATATTGGGATTGCGATATTTATACTAGATGTTAAAAACGATGTGAAGACAATATTGTTTTATTGATATTGGTAAATATCGTTCAAACAATATTGACTCAATATGAGTTATTACAATTTCTCAAATAAAGTGGAAATGATATTCAACCAATTTTCTAACAAACTTGAAAATACAATATAGTTTTTTTCTCCTATAATCGATATGACTGGAATATTTGGATTGCAATATTAATTCTAGATGTGGAAAACAATATATAACCAATATTGTATTATCGATATTGGTAGAAATTATTCAACCAATATTGACCCAATATTTCGTGTGATAATCTACATTCAAAACTAGTTCAACCAATATTCCACCAATATTATTAATATAATATTGTTTTTTGAATATTCACCCATATTGGACCAATATTGATTTTTCATTCACAATATATCTATATTGGCCCAATATGGAACCAAGATTCAGCCGATATGATGTGCTACCTGGGTTAGCTCCGTTACTGATGATCCCAAGACATAATTTCAATGTGAAAATTGACAAACGTTATTCACTCAATTCCAAAGACAGAGATAATTTATTGATACAGAAAATCTTGTATCTTGTTTTCGATCAAATTCACCCCTTTTTATTTTTGATAGTTGATTCTTATCCCATTTTCTAACCAGTTAGGAAAAATAAAACATTTCCTAACGTGATGAGAAGTTGGATGTTATGATGATCACATCAATTTTGAAAAGTGTCACTTTATGTTAAATTTAGAAAAAACATTTTTCATTGTCAGAAAATATATTTTCATTATTATCATATCAACACTATCTACTCCGATGTCATTCGTTTTCAGACAGTTTACTGCATCGAGAACGTCTTCTCAAGAAGCAAGGAAGAAATAAGAATTATTTCTGTACACATTTGAAGCCCAATTCGATGTGGACATCGGGTAAAATCGATAATTCTCTACCAATGCGAATAAATGGTGCATCTATATCAATATCAACTGGAAAGTTGTTCAAAGAATTGCAAGTAAATTTTGTTTTCCATTTGAAGGTCCCACATTTTTCACTTTCAAAGTGACGAATAAAGCCTTTTCCAAAAATATGTTCAAACAGAAACAATGCCCAACCGACTTAACTTAATTAATTTGTTCTTGTTTCGTATACTCGCGTTTCGTACACCTCAAAAATTTTCCTCAAATATTGTTTTGTACATTGAATCAATTAAACCATTTTCGACTTCTCCTTTCTTACACCGACCCCTATTTCCTTCTGAAAATACAATTTGTGAAGAGTAATTTTTTATTCTGTTCTAACTAGAACGAACTAACCTTACGTAGACATCTGAGTGCTTGGAAATTTGGGCCATCGCAAAGGTCGATGTACAAAACAAGAATCCGGAAATTCATTGATTAATTCAGTGTACCAAACAAAATTATTTCTGGTAATTTTTTAGGAGTACGAAACTCCAGTATACGAAACAAGAAAGCAATGAGAGCAAGTAAACACATCATCTATTGATACTTTTCGAGTTGGATAATCCAATAACTGTAACAAAATGTAATCTTGAAATTCATTTATTGTTCTAAACAGAGGACAAAACCCGTCAAACATTGAATCTACATCTGGAAGCCATTAAATTCAGCACTTAGTTGACGATACCAACAGCCGTATGCATAGTCAATCGCCAGCGACTCGCCAGAGTTTCGCAGTCGAGCTCCAAAAAAGTGACAACTACGCGATAAGTCACATTTTGGCAAAACGCTGGCGATGTACCACTTTTTTGGAGCTCGACTGTGCATTATAATCCTTGTGTAGCGAGCGGCGAAACTCTGGCGAGTCGCTGGAATTGACTATGCATACGGCTGCAAGAATTGTCAGAAAACTTTGCATATGTGTTGCTGTGAAAATCGTACCAAAACAAACGAGAGTTATACGGGGGTAATTTAATAATTTCAACAAAATATTTTGTATCCAATAATCAGTTTCATTATGAATTCAACGTCATATTTTCATTAAGATAATTGATTCAAATCATAAATGAGTGTTACAGAAAGATCCATGACAGAATAAGTAGAAATAAGATCAATTGTTTAGGTATAAAAGAGGCTTTTTTTCATAATGCGACAAATTTGCATTATGTTTTTTTTCTCGTTACGTCGGAATATCTGAGTTATAAAATATTTAATGCATAAGCAGATTGTAGAAGAAACCGAAAAGAAAATCAATTCACCATTTAATTTTCGAACATCCCTTTTATTGCCTAAACAGAAATCGGGAATTACTAGACCCAGGCTCTTGATAAAAGATATTTTATGCTTCTAAATGGCAGTCCTGTTTTAAATCATGAGAAAGTTAGATGTTTGTTAGTAACGTGACCTTTTCTGGTAAATGATCTGTTTCAAAATAGCAGTTTGATACTTTAGTAAGAATAATACCTTTTTGAATAATTTAATAACGTAAATATCATGAAATTTCATTCGATTCACTGGTTCTATTTGGGTTTGGTTTAATAACTTATAAATTTTGAAGCTTCTTAGGACGTAGTTAAGCAGAAAACGTCCAACCCACAAATTATCAAAATTCATGTTGTCTTATGTAGAGCGACTATATAATTCCTGTTTTATATATTTGCAGAAATCGTCCACACAAACGTTCTTTCTTCCAAGATATTCACCAAAATTCTAACCCACAAACATGGTTTAACAGGATTTTTCTTTTGAATAAAAAATTCAAGTGGTTTGAATGTTCTCTACAATAAGTAAATTGATGTCAATTTGCACGTTGCGTTAACTGTTGAAAAGCACCAAGTGGGTTGAATCACTTCAACTCTCCAAGATGGAGTTTCATCAATATGTATTTTGTTTGGTTGAAAAAGTTCAACATACATTAATTTTTCAGATAGTTATTTTCAGAATGTTATACTTTTTGAATGAATTCCAGGTAATTGGTATTGCGCTCGATACAAATGTAAACCATGAAAACAGAATTGCCCAAATCACTCATACTAAAGCATATGTGGACGAGAAAACTGATTTTTTTGTACCGGATGGTATTATTGGACCAGATTCTGATGTACGTACCTATATTCTCATAAATTTTATAGACATTTAGATACGAATTTTTAGAATTTCATGCTTCTCAATAAAATACAAATATATTACATAATTAATGTTTTGAATGTATTTCAGATAATAGGTTCTTCACATAATACAAATGTTATCAATGGAAATGTACAAAACAGTCATGCTATGGAATATTATTTAGATGAAGAAACAGGATTTCTTGTACCGGATGATACATTTTCAGATTCAGATGTAGGTATCCACCTATTTACATATATGTATTCATTATTCAAATTCACTTGGCTCTCCGTTGTTGCTCATGGAACTTTGTAACACATATGCATTGTGACTATTTTTTAATGAATTATTTGAGATGGTGGACAAATTCTGTGATACCAATGATATGGGTAAATCCCTGGGTATCTGTGTAATTGATTTAACGATATGAGGGTATTAATTTTTTTTTATTGAAACGGGTATTTATGTGAAAAAATCCAATTTTTCAATATTGCTACATCCCTATTTTTTTGTAGGATGCGGCAGTAAGTGATATATCTATCAGCAAATATTCAGCAAATTATGAACCATCATCAAATGAAGAGAACTCTAGCCAAGACGGAAGTGATGTAGAACCATTGCTGAGCAGTGCCCCTGGTCGTCCAAAAAGGGGCCGAAAGATGATATTTTCGATGACGCGAGCCGAATCAAAAATTAATCGTAATAAGAATCAGCCCCACATTGATCAGAGGGGTACATTGAAATCTGCTAAAGAATTCCTTTATGGATATAATTGAAATTGTCCATTAAAATGTGGCGAGGTTCTTTCTGTGGACGAAGGCAAACAGGAGTTTGATCGCTGTTGGAACCTTGGTTCTTATGACGCCCAAACACTGTTTCTTGCAAGCCTTATATTAGAAATGCCGAAGAAAAGACTCTACGGGAGAAACACCGAAAAACGTGTGTATTCCAGAAAATATTCAATTGCAAATAAGCGTGTATGCCGGCAGATGTTTGTCCATACTTTGAGGATAACGCCTTCGAGAGTAACAACAGCTTTTAAAAAGGCAAATAATCGAGCTCCACTTCTTGACCAAAGAGGAAAACGACAAGGGGGTTTAAATAAAATTCCTGAAAACAGAATTCAGGAAGTTATCAACCAAATCGATAAAATACCAAAGTATACGTCTCACTACTGCCGTGAACAAACTTCTGCCTTATTTTTACCGCCCAATCTTTCATTAGCTAAAATTTATGACATATACAGTAATGAAGTCGACCGACCCGTAACATTTGCCATTTATAAAAGAATATTTTACACAAAATTCAATTTGAAATTTAAAGTTCCACAGAAGGATACATGCCAGGTATGTGATTCATTCAAAGTTAAAATACAGGAAGAATCTGACAAGCATAATAAACAATTGTTGCAAATACAGCTCCACACTCATCACGATTTAGCACAGAAAGCAAGGAACGAGCTAGAACAAGATCTGGCCACAGCTAGACAAGAAAATAACATAGAATGTTTAACATTCGATCTTCAAAAAACACTTCCGTTGCCCCGAATTCCGACTAATATAATCTTTTATAAGAGACAAGTATGGCTTTATCATTTGGGGGTTTTCTCAGGAAAACTCAAGAGAAGTTATTCCTATGTATGGCTTGAAGGGGCTGCTGGAAGAGGAGCGCAAGAGGTTGGTTCTTGCCTTCTGAGACATGCATTAAATATACCAAACACTGTTGAACATTTGATTTTGTGGTCTGATTCATGTGGAGGACAGAACCGCAATATCAAACTCACCCTAATGATGGCCAGTCTTCTTCAAGATAGTGCTCACTTGAAAACTATAACATTTAAATTCCTTGTCCCCGGGCATAGTTTCTTGCCAAACGACAAAGATTTTGGAGACATCGAGTGCCAACTTAAACGTCATGAGCGACTATATACTCCGTCAGACTATATCAATATCATAAAATCGTGCCGTAAGAAAAATCCATTCATTATAACCGAAATGAAAAGTGAGTGGTTTTTAGGAACACAAAAACTTGAAAAGTTGGCACTGAAAAGGAAAAAATTAACTGGTTGAAGACAAGACAAATAGTGCTAACGAAAGAAAATCCATATTACGTTTTTATGGTGCCTGATTTCAATGTGGAGAGCGTATGTTTGGACATACAGCGACGAGGAAGGATAAACACACAGACTTTTTCGGAAATGTTGGTTCAGTTGTGGCCAAATGGTAAACCCTTGGCGGAACCAAAGGTAAAAGATGTAAAAAGCTATATGCATCTAATTCCTGATGATGCCAAAACTTTATATGAAAATTTCACAAGTTCTCCCAATATTTTAGAAGATATTGATGGATTCAATTTCAATGTTTTAGATTTTGAATTAGATGCATCATTTGTTCCTTAATAAAGAAACTGTAAAAACGGACATTTTTTATTTATCTGAAGTGTTCCAACCCACATAAGCATTTTTTATCAAACATTTCTCTAGGTTTTTCTTTTGCACAAAAAACGTCCAGCCAACAAATTTGCAAATAACATTGTGAAAACTCATACTTTTGAAGAAATATCTATACTGAGCCTTCAAAACATTCAATTCAAGTACTAAAATAATTGTTTCACTAAGTGAACCTATTTGGTATTAGTAGGGCACACACTACAATTTCAAGTTGAAATTCTGAACAATTGCAATTTTTGAGTTGGACATTTTCTGCTTAACTTCGTCCAGTTATTCCGGCGTTTCAGTTTTTTTCTTTCGGTATAATAAATGGTTTTGGCCGATTTCTTTGTTTTATTGAGTTAAATTTGATCTTTCACCTGGGCTTTCGGCCCAGATACTGATAAATAACAATTTGATAAGTGTTAAAGATAATAATAGATAAAGTAACTTGAATAATTAAAACTTGTGTGTGTGCAGAACTGGTAGCAGATTCCTGATATGCTTTGCCGGAGATTGAGATTTGAAAGGTAAGTAAATGTATAATTTTCCAGATGTGGTCCTGATAAAGGCACCGCTCGGCCTAACAATTAATAGGTAGTATCAGCTGTGATGAAACGCTATTTCACCGGAATAGCGTTTTATTATATAACAAACGTAATTCTTGAAAAAAAATGGGCAGTATTCTATTTGAAATTCAAGAGTTTAAATAATTATTTTAGTGGAGCTAGAAGCCCCATTTAAAATTAGAGTATGAACAAGCTCAAAAATGTTTTCACAAATATTTATTATGTTTGGAATAACCAGATGGTGTGACAAATATCGGTGCCATCCGGTATAGTATTTGACTTCAAAACCTTTAGTGAGTAGTCTCACCCTATTTCGTTTCGAACTTATTTCAGCATGTAGAGCTCCAATACTAATCCGCCATTATTGAAACTCTTTTGCATTCTTTCCGACGACAGACTTATTGGATTTCGTCCCACTGCTGTCCCTTAGTAGTTGTCGTCCTACGTCCCATATAACTCGGTATTTAAATATCAACCCACTCTTGTAATGAAATTCGAACTGATTCCAAATAAATATACGCGCCATGTTTCAGTATCTCCGAATGGAAATTTGAAATATTCATGATATTCATTGAATCTCGATTGATTTTCGAATGACAAAGTTAAAATGCGTAAACTGATATGTAGATTTATTTGTCCTAATTCACGCTCTGATTGCATGAAATTTTGTGATTCAGTCACAGCTGCATACTATTGATGAAATTAACTTTATGGCGGTACAAAATGTTGGAACGAAACAAAATAAATGACAACTAGATGTGGTACATCAATCTGAATTATTCATATCGCAAACAGATTATGATAAAGCTTAACATCATATTATCAAAAACAGTCACTTTTCTGCCAATCTGCCAAACCGTCATATCGAAGATCATGAGTCTGAAGTAAACGCTCGAATCTCTCTGAATTATTCCGAATTTTCTCAAAACTGTGTCTAAGTATTGTACAAGTCACCTTTGAATCCCTGAAGTTTCATCATCCTTCCTGAAAATTACGATAATGTCACTCTCGATATTACCACAATCAGAAAAGTGTGAGTAGAACAAACATAGCTCTTTCATTTCAAGTCGGTAAGGCCACGTCATCATAGTCAATGACGAATTCGTTCTGAACAATGGAGAATACATCTTGTTTCATGGTATGACAAATGACTTCAGTGGTCATTAGGTATAACTATTGTTTCTTCATATTCTTCAGACTCGACTATTATTACGGTGGTAGCTTGCATCATTTTTGGCACTACCGTGCAATGTGAAAGTTGACTTCTTTGTTTTCAAGTTTCTCGCAATATCGGTTGGTACTCCAAGCAATTGGAGTCCGCATTGAGTATTTCCTGCTACTACGATGAATGGTTTTGGAGTCACATATATTTTGGAGTCTCTCTTACCATATGACATCGTGACCCTTGTTCTTTTTTAAGCTCGGTTTCCACTCTAAAGCTCTGTGATCGTGCTACGAGAAAATGTCCATCATGAAGATATGCGTGAAAATATGGCTTTGATTATTGATGAAAGCTCCATATTCGTAACACAGTAGTCCCTTTCGACTTTGTGAAGAATTTCACTAATGTAGGTAATCACTTTCTGTGAAGATATTCTGGACTTTGATTGTCTTAAAAAGAACAAAGAAAATTCAATTCTCTACAATTTTACTCACGACGTTTCAACTATCAAAATCTACAGTCGTTATCAAGTGTATAAATGCGACTCTCTTAAGGATACTTGTTATATTCGATATGGCTAATTTTGTGTCATTAGCCTAGGGGTAATTTGCCTATGTTCAGGTAAGCTTTTTAATAACAGTGCCTGGCCCCTCCCGTACAGCAAATTAAAAAAGAATGAGTTAATTGAAATATTAACCAATTTTAAGTTACCAGTCAGTGTAACAAACGGTGTACTACTAAATTTCGTGACAAACTTACGAGAAAAGTGCAATGCAACCGGTGAAAGTGACTTATTCGTGGATAGCCAAGAATCCATCGAATGTAAACTCTGCAGTGAACATAGAATCGAACTGGAAAATAGAACTAGAGAATTGGAAGCTGTGAGTAAACTTACATTTCATCTTGAAAAGAGAACTCAGGAGCAAGAAGACCTCATATTCTTGTTAAAACAAAACAATAACTATTCTTTACTATCGTGTGTCGATCATGCCCAGCCACCGAACAATAAAAACGGGACAAATATACAATAAAAAAACGAGAATGTAGATGTGCAAGAGGGGCCACAAAAAACATTCGCTACCGCTGTGAAAGCAAGTACCTCAAAAACAAATGAGACTCAACCAAAAAAAGTGATGACTCCAGGAGATAAGATGAGTCAGTCACCTCCATTTGAAAAAATAAGAACAAACAGATATAAACCAATTATTGGCAGTAATAGTAATAGTACAGTCAAGACCGTCCCAAAAAAAGGGTGTCTCCATGTTTATAGAATTTCCACAGAAATGACTTCCAAGGATCTGATAAAAATTCTTAAAATCACAGCACCAGCCATAAACTTTGAATGTGAAGATCTCAGCCGTACTGAGAGAACATCTACTTATAAAGTATCTTTCCCAATTGAAAATGTGTCCGAAGTATATGATCCCAAAATCTGGCCAGCAGGCGCAGCAGTCCGAAGATTTGAATTCCGCAAGAATTTTCGACGTCCAGAAAACACGATCCAAGAAACGTGAGCACAATCTCGAATGACAGAGAGTGTATGGTAAATATACTGCATATCAATATACAATGTATCAGCAATAAAATCGACCAACTATCTTTATACCTAGAAGAGTCAGATTTTAATATCTGCTGCATTTCTGAACATTGGCTGGACCAAGTTCAAATTCAGTTTGTTAATATGAAAAAATTTAGGCTAATATCCCAATCCTGCAGAGAGACAAACAGGCATGGTGGCGTAGCCATATTTGCAAAATCTGATTTCAACGTCGAGTTCATTGATGTGAGTGAGTTTAATGTTTCGATTCACTCAGAATTTTGTGCATTAGAAATAACTGATCTGAAAATCTTATTATTCCAATCACAAAAACCCAGATCCAGAGGTGTCAATGAACACTCTGATACATACCTACCAGACTCTGGTTACCATACACTTTCCTTTTAAAAAAGTTGAAAATCAAAACAAACCACCTGTCGAATGGTTTAATCAAGAAAGATACATTATCTATGTTGAAAACGGTATATGACGTGAGCAAAATTGAAACTGATGAGGCCGTGTTTGATGGATTCAAAAAGAATTACAGGAAAACTATCAATACAACCAAGAAAAATGCATACAACATGTTCATTGCTAGCTCTGAAAATAAGGCTAGAGATAGTTGGAAGATTATCAACTACGAAAGGAATTCCTCATCCAAACATTCAAGGAATGTTCATATAAATGCTGATGTTTTTGTTGATTACTTTGCAACAGTAGCGGATAACTTGATAAATGCGCTTCCTGTCACCAATACCGAAGTGACGCAGTTTCTGAAAAACGTTCCAACGCGAAATACAAGCAACTCCTTTTTTCTAGATCCTGTGACACCCTGTGAGGTTGCGGACGCCATCAAATCCTTAAAAAATACACAAACGTACGACATCTACGATTTGAACTCTCATATCATAAAGGAGACTATGGCCTCTTTGATTGTACCCTTGACTTTCATTATCAATGCTTGCTTTATTGAAGGAGTGTTCCCAGGTATTCTTAAAATATCAAAAGTCATTCCTATTTTCAAAAAAGGTCAGAAAAAATAATAGAGAAATTAATTAAGATCGAGCTGACAATGTATTTCGAAAAATATGGTCTATTGCACAAAAATCAATTTGGATTTAGGAGCAAATGCTCCACAATAGATGCCATATGTAAAATTGTGGAAGATATTGTTGAAGGCCTTGAAGAGGGCAAACATACTGCCATCACACTATGTGATCTAAGCAAGGCACTCGACTGTGTATCCCATGATTTTTTGATGGAAAAATTGTTCCATTATGGCATAAGAGGAGCACCGCTTAAATTTTTTGAGTCTTATCTAACGAACAGGGAGCAGAGTGTTTTTGTTAACAATAGCTATTCTAGTTCCAAGCCAGTCTCACACGGTGTACCACAAGGGTCAATACTTGGTCCACTTTTGTTCATCATTTACATCAATGATCTTTTCTTTAATTTACTTCCAAATAATATAGTGATGTTTGCTGATGATGCAACACTCATAAATGCGCATAAAAACACAGATAACTTGAAGAATATTATTGAACATGCCGAAAATCAAGCGGAACTGTGTTATAATTCAAATAATTTAAAGCTAAATAGGAATAAAACTCAGAATCTCCTAATTTCAACAAACCATCACGTTGCTGCGGGTGACGCTGTAACATTGCTTGGAGTTGTTTTGGATGATAAACTGAACTGGTCCAAGCACATCGAACAACTTACCAAGAAAGTATCCAGTTATATTTACTTATTACGTCAACTGAAAAAGGTTGTTAACATCAACACTTTGCTCTCGACATACTACTCATTGATACATTCTCAGATCACGTATGGAATTCTTCTGTGGGGAAAATCTAGCCACGCTCTGAAAGTATTTACTTTACAAAAAAAAACAATGAGGATAATTGATGGACTTCAATGATCATTGCAAGCCTATTTTCGAAAAATATGGTAATTTGCCTCTACCTTGCCTGTTTGTCTATTATGCTCTGATAGATATCCATAAAAACAAAAATAATTATTCATCGAATTTGATCAAAATACCTTTTTATCGACTGAATGTGTCCAGGAATAATTCACCTCAACTGCATTTTTACAATAAAATACCGGCTAGCCTGAAACGACTTCCACTAGGATTATAAAAAAAATGTAAATCACTATTACTAAAATGTTGTTTTTACTCCGTTAATGAATTTTTAATAACTCCATGGAACGACAACATGACAAGGTATTGATGTGCAGTATGGCGGAAAATTAGAATTTAAAATATTGTGTTATACTCAGTTATACTCTTATACAGGGATATGTACGTGCTTATGTGTATGTATGAATGTGTGTTTATATGAGTATAGATTTATGTATATATGTATATGTATTTATTAATTGTATACGGTGAAGCGTTTTTTCATCTATTTTATCTTTGTATATGTTGTTTTATTGTACATTAACTTCATTTTTGTTCTGAAAGGTGGAACACTGACCTGCTACAAATGTATTTTTATTGATATGTAACGTAGCCAATAAACTTCTATTCTATTCTATTCATTGTTAATTCTTATCGTAATTCCAAGCAACTAATTAGGGGTTTCCACACATTACGGATTTCTATGCTAGCTTGACTGAAGACATTGCTGTTCCTAATATATGCACTGTCTTTAAACTTCCTTCTATACCAGCCTTCTTCTTTATGGATGACTTCGTCTTCAGTCCATTTAATATTGTGTTGGGTCGCCCAGACATGATCCGCTATCCATGACTTTGCGTTACATGGTCTCCTTTTTGTGATATGGCTGCGAATAGTGTTACCTGACTTGAAACATAACACTGCCTCAAGCCTCTCAGATACATGCCTCTCAAATGTGGTAGGTGCATTACGTAATCTGAACGAAAGAACTTTGAATTGGCTTAGCACATGTCTGGCAGAAATGCAGTTTTGCCTCTGTTGCCTCAAAAAGAACTCTCATCTGCCAGGATCCGCTTTTCAGATCCAATTTTGTAGCTATTTTGATCCGGACAATATGTTTAGGGATAGCTATCCTTTCATCGTCACGACTTTCAATCGACGATAGTCCACGCAAAATTGGGTTGATACATGATTATTAGTTACGATCACTACCAGTGAGCAACACGGGCTTGCGGATTCTTCAATTACGTATCCTTCAGCAAGTTGGTAATTGATCATGTCGGCTACTTCTCTTTGCTTGGTAAATGGTAGTCTGTTCGGGGCCTGTCGGATTGGTCCGGCATCGCCAGTGCTGATGAGGTATTGAACTAAATTTGTTCGTCTCATCCAGTAAATTTCATGATCATCAGGAAACTTTTTGGAGCTAGATATTCCTTGGATTCCATCAGTTTGTCTATTATTCTCTTATCGATATTGGTGGTTTTCATAATTAATAACTGGAATGACAAATTTTCAGAGACGTAATTGATCTCCAAGAGGACTTTCTATCTTCAGTATTAGCATTCCTGAAAGGCATTTGTCGTTCTGTGTTTTCCAGACATCGTGCCATCAGGTACTCCATCCAATCTGACCATGATAATGGTTACAGAGATTTTGGAATGTAGATGTCTTACTCAACATATATTTTTATAGGATAGATTTTTTCATCGTAACTACTCAGGAAGGATTCGTTAGGTGTCTGGTATTGACTCTCTGGTTGGCTCTGGATTACTTTTCTGAGATATTGCTGCCCTTATGTGATCTCCAAAGCCTCAACGACTTTGGAATATTTCCTCTGCTTACTCTCAGAGATGTTCTGTGGAATGTTTAATGCTTGGCCTCGTTGGCACTGGACTAGAGAAGAGGCCATTTTCTCCTGGGACCAGCCGTTTTCCTTTGCTGTCCCTTCAAATTGACGTCGGTACATTGCCCATCAAATGTTGGTAGTTTCTGAATTTTTACTTGTGTAGGCCTTGGTGATGTGAGTGAAAATGACTTTTCACAGATAGGAGAGATTTTCTCAGACATTCGCCTCTACCAAATCTTATTCACATCTTTGTTAATCTCATGCACCTCTCCCAGTTAATACAGAATGGTCTCAGAGATGGTAGTTCTCAGAAATGGTAGTGGGATTCACATTCTTGTTTCAGATCACACCAGTGACTCGCAAAGTGACTCACATTATTATCGCATAAACGTCTATTCGGTGCCCCGTTGATCAGTTCGAGACATCAAAATGTGATGCAAAATGTGACTCGAAATTAGACCAGTGTGACATTCCATTTATACTTCGGAATCGAATGCACATTCAGACCTTTTCGATGTAACAATGTGAAATTGAATTGACTGGTACTTATTTCAAAATGCTCATCACTTTCTGACTCTCCTGTATGTCAAGAATAGAACAAAGCTCACCATGTTTCAACATAAATAGGAATTATATGCTATTCTTACTAACGAATTTTACTGTTCACTCTCCTCACCGTTCCGGTCCTTGAAGGGATACAGTTCTTGGTAGAAATAATAATTGGACAATGTTGATAAACACATTGGATTTGACTATTGAAATAATAAAAACAAACAGAACACTACATACTATCAGAAGTACCTATAGAATATTCGAAGAATGGCGTCTACTAAATACAAATGCTACTTGACTCTCGACTCGACAAATAACTCTGGCCAATTTTTGTCGTGATGGTGATGTTATGCTCAATTTTACTACCAACCTAATTCCTTCGATACCAACAAAGTCGCATTTATACCAAAATCTATGTTAATCTTCTTTGCAATTTTCTTCACATTTTGTGCCTTAAAGCGACACTAGCGAGAAGAAAAGTGTGAACAATGGACCTTTCCAAGAGATATGAGGTAACACTGAAATTAGAAAGTAAATACGCTAATATCACTCGGGATTTTTCATTTTTTTTTCTGACCGCTAGTTTATCTGTAATCAGAAGAAAAGTGCTTTCGTGACGTCACGTTCATCAAAACTAAACTTGGCAACGTTGTTAGAGTTGTGCACCAAATTCTCATTCAAATATAATGTATCGTATGACAGTAGACCAGATGGGTTCTTTCGTCTGTTTCACGGTGCGATCAATAAGAATAGTTTGTCTCTGTCTAACTCATTTGCCTACCCATTTGATACAAGTGAAGCAGTTCCATCAGATCTAAACTTCAACGAACACTACCTTGATTTATTTTTTGAGGTTAATGCGGTTTTCTGAGTTTTGAGAGCTTTTGTTGTTTGTGTTCTAAAATTTGTTATTAATTCCTGTATCTCCAGTACCTGTATACCTGCAATAACTGAACATGTCGAAAAGGTGCTTTGTACCTCGGTAAATTATCCGAACTTCCCTTCACGAAGCCTTGTTCCATATTTTTAATACACAATTACACAAATAAATTCACACCAAATCGTTTATGATAACACCTCACTACACTATTATCGAATTTATCAGTTGAATGTTGATTATTGAATGTAAATAAAATAAACATTAACCTCACATCTCCATGTAACTTTTGACAGTTGAGAACTGTCACTACGATTTGCTGTGTTGTCAATGCTCGTTCTTCATCAAATGGATGGTCTGTTCAGAAAATTTGAAAGTAACAAATACAATAAAAAATAGCTAATATGTGGATTTTTATTCATGAGTTGATCAAGTGACAATGTATTGATTATTTCTCAACGGCTTATATCATGCTAGAAGTTATATTTTTAAAGAGAACGGTATTTCCTGTTTCGGAACGTGGATTATGGTGGGAGATATTTCCGATGAACGTGACGTCAGCGGCTTACTTTCAAATGTGATATTTTTTAAATGAAACAAAAATAATGGAACTTTTTGTTAAATGGACTTTTCAGACTAATAACTATCGATTTAAACGAGTTTTGTAATTTATTTTCCGTAAATGTAAAGGCCCATTCATAACATTTGGCGTCACTAAGTGGTAACTGCGATGTCTAAATGCTACTCATTTTGTTATTACAATAATCAAGAAAGCAACATCTCCTAGATGTTTGTGTTAACTGGGCTTGTGCTACCATTCCTACATATTTCGGCTATTTTCGCCGTCTTGGATCCTATTGTTGACTTATTGGACTCTGCTTCCAACTTAAAACTGTAATAAATTTGAGTATCATCGGCATACAGGTACACATTACAAATCTGAAGAGTTTTCACTAGATAGGAAGTATATATATCAAAAAGCAATACCCCCAATATGGAACTCTGACTGACTCCACACTTCAAATCCATATAATTCATCAACTAAAACCATTCGTTTACGACCCCGAAGGTATGATTCAATGAGATTCCTAGCATTATTCGAAAGTCCTATGTAATATAGAATTTTTAACATTAGATTGTGGTTGATGGTGTCGAAAGCTAAAATCTAGCAAGACCAAAACAGTACGCTTATCTTCGTCTGAAGCTTGAACAATATCATCAATAATATGGAGAAGTGCCGCTGTACACTATAGTTTTTTCAAAATCCAGATTGCGATATAGGTAATAATGAATACTGATCAATATGTTTTTTCAATTGCACTTCTATAGCCCTTTCGAGTACCTTCAATAAAGTCGGCAGTATACTTATTGGACTCAAGTCTTTGAATTCAAGTGGATTTGACTTTTTGGGCAAAATTTTTACAACGCCTCTTTTCCAAAGTTCAAGAAAAATATTATGATACTCCCGTGTGCAATTTTGCACAATTAAAACTTTTCAACAAAAAGTGAGATGACATTATAGTTGATTTCATGGGTGAGACAGAGACATAATAGTCGATTATAATTCATAGTACACGGTGCATACGGGCGTTAAACAAAAATTTATAATGTGTGTGATGTAAGGGATTATAATATGTGGACAGCATAATTTTAATAGCTTCATATTTAATCCATCTTCACCGGCAGCATTTGTGTTTATAAAATTCATTGTTTGATAAATAAATAAATCCTTCTCTTTTTGAAATTCTAAATTTGATTCCACTTTTTTGTGTTTGAATGACGAAAGTAATTCTTCAGTAGGTTCTCTTGTAACACATGAATTGATGAAAAATTCACTAATTTCAGAAGGATTTCACAAATTGTCTGGTACTGTGCTTGATTTGTTAGGTATAACAATATAAGCTTTCAAACTTTTCCAAAGTGTTTTAGAATTTGTATTACTATGCTCGTGTGTAGAGAATGCTTTGCTCTCTTTTCTAATAGCTGAATTTGTGTAGTTTTCTTATTTCTCTGATAGTACTAGTTAACCACGGAGCTCTGGGCTTCGAAACACGAGATGTTATTAAAGGTCCAACAGGCATATCTGACAGTTGATTAAAAACGTTATTTTTTCGTCTACCCCTTCTCGATCATATATTCTAAAAAATGGAGTATTATACAAATATATTCCATAATCATCTTCATTAAAGTATTTAAATGGTACGTTATCATCTTGGGACCTAGCTTTTCAACACACAACATGAAGCTTCTTCAACTGGAAATTTTTCATGCAAGTTCTCCTTCAATTGTTCTACGAAATCAGATACGCTCTCTGTTCGAAAAAGACGAAAAAAACAAAACTTTGATTTGAACTTTGTAGATTGTTCATTTTCTCACATTTTTGTTCAAGGTCCTCTTCATTTTATGGGGTTTTGATGAGTCTTGATGGTTCTAGTCCTCTTATTGAAGGAGATAGTTGAACATTACACGTGTGAGTTGCATAATACTGGTTATGTGAGTAGGTGCTATGCTGTTAGAACATATTATGTGATGAGAAAATCGAGAATACTCATAAGCATTCCGAAGTCAGCTAGATGTTGGATGCTCAGTCATAAACGAAGGAATTGCTAGCAATTGATTTTTATATTTTGGTTACCACGAAAAGGAAAATCAGGAAATGTTCAGAAAATATTGTGAAAAACGAGAAGAAGTTTGGAAAAATTTGATTCATTCTTGAATTTCCTCAAGATGCATGCCTCAGGGACCCTCTTCCGAGGCAGTGAGAGTTCTAATGCTTTGCCGTTCGTTGGTGAGTCCAGGGAAAGAGATGTTCGGAATATCTCCAAAGTGACGACAAACAGATATGAAGAACAGTGAAATCACAATCACAATGTTTTATTGATGACCTCGATTATTTCAAAAACGTATAATTTCTGACTTCTCATAATTCGCCGGTCCCACGCCAAAACCATAAATGTGCAATTCGTAATTCCGAATGAGAACAGTTTTAAGAATATTCGTGTTTCATGCTTTGAAAGCCTTGGTAAGTTTTCACATTTGCGAATTCACCATCGTTCACAGTAGACAACCGAATAGCGCTTTCGTGAGTTTGGCATTGAAAATTTTCGTAGAAAATTTATATTTTACATATTGAAGTCAGAACCCTAAAATTAGCACTTTCGCAGTTTTGGCGTGGAACCGACGAATGGGGTATTGCTGAACTCAAGTAATTGCTTAATTTTTGAGTGAGACTTATTCAATATATTCGTAATTCAATTGAAAAACAGAATAACGAGTTTTTCAATATTTTCTTTAAACTATCATTACTAAGCACGGAAGATATAGATGGGTTTCCATAGTTTATGACCCCCTTTTCTTATTATACATAAATTTCTTCTTCTTTCTTTTAAAAATACGAGTTTCCAGTTCGCACTATCCACTCCAATAACTTGAATAGATATTCATCAATTCTCCAGGACCTCGCTGGAATTTTCAGCTACGTATGCTAAACAAAGTTTCCGGCTTAACGTTTCCTATTACAGATGCCATTATTTAGCAAAACTTTGGCCATTTCGAAATTCTGAAGCTCGTTCGGCACTTGACACCATCCTGTGATATTTATGAAACATTCAGAATAGCTGAATACTTGGGTGGTTATTCACCAGATGACAATGGAAGGTAAACGAGCAACGTAGATGGTAATTTTTTGTTATTTTATCTTGAACTTTTCACACCATTCCAAAAAAACTAAGACACCGTTTCTGCAAATATATATCTCTGTGATAAGAGAGTGGTACCTTCACTTCAGATTTTCAGTGAATATATACAAGGTGATATAATTGAATAACAAAGTTATTCAATAATTATTTATTTAAGTTATTTTATGACTTTTACGTTTTGACGTTGATATATATCAAGTTTGATCACGAGTAGACAATTCTGTTATGTAAAAAGTTGTTGACATAACTTTGAAAAAAATCAATATTTCATGACGGTACAATGATTTACAATTCACTCACAAATCAATTAGGAACAGATTTTTTACTCTCAGTCCAACTATTTCGAATTCAATCTAGATGTATACCTACCTTTTTTTAAGTTGCTATATGAATTTTGTCTGTATTGATCCTAATGATATATTTTCTAGACAAGTATGGTATTGCGAAAATTCGAACAAGTTCGAATGTTTTGCCATAGTACAAACAAATGATAAGAATGAAATCGACAAAGTCGAAGTACGCTTCTCTCCAAATATTTCCACAAAATGGAAAATATGTGGCAAAAATCTTACAGAAAACAACTATTTCCCTGGCTAATGCCACGACGGATATTGAACTACATCTGACAGATATTTGTGCAACGTTCTTCCAAGAAGACTTAGTTGCAAGTGCTTATTGTAGACAAACAAAATATTATCCTTAATTCGGCTGGGGATGACCACCTGCAGACATGTTTCGAGGATGTTCCCTCTCATCAGTGCGAGGGTGGGTCCAACAACTTTGGGTTGCCTTGTCCCTGCCAAATGATTCTACTGTTTATCTGATAACTCCCCATGGATGAAGCAGCGACTTACAGTAAGTCAGTCGCTGCGCCACCTGCCAGGAAAATCAATAAGCACTCCTCGTGTAAGGTATTGTGTATTTTTTTACAAAAGTAACATCTATGGAACTAGACGTGGCTTATATCCACACACGTGCGCAAATTACTTTTCGCACACGTGTGGAATGGTATTTTAAGTATTAAGTGTTGTAAAAAGCTTATAACGCACAAATGGAAAAATTGCGCAAGAGGCGTGTACGGTAGCGGTGAGTACGGATATTACATGAGTGCGTTATTGTTTACAACACGCAATACGTACTATACTTTTTCTACGACTCTTATATACCGGGTAGTGCGTTTGTTTCAGCTTTGATTATTGAAAAACATACGTAGTTTATGGATTAATATTCAACAACAACAAACTAATTAATAATAATACATATGTATACTACCTCTATGATGACGACCTTAATGATGAATTTTGGAAATAAAATCTATATGTAACAAAGTAATCAGGAATTATTAATTATTATTATCAGTGGCGTAAATGTAAATAGTAAAAATTTCAGTTTTTAATTATTAGAATGGAACCATTTTATTTTTCTGATGAATTATTCAATGTTGATTGGTCTACGTGTCCCTCTGCTACAGTTGAAGATTTTCTCTCTCTGAGTTGTTTCAACGACATTAAATCACCCCTTGGCGATCAGAATGGTATCTAAAGTATTGAAGCAATGACTGGTGTACGAAGCAGCATCGGGAAATTTCAAGTATTCTGCAATATTTGTCGGCAATCCTCCTAGTTTATTTATTTCCACTACTTGTTTTGTTAGTTTTCCATTTTGATACTCCAGGACAAACTCACTTATACTGATCCTCTCTACATATTCCTCATTTTTATGTATTTCTTGCACATATTGTAGAAAATTCTGAAAACAGTGAACGATCTAGGTATTTTATTTTTCATGTCAGAAACTCTTACTTATTATAAGACTTTTCCAATTGAATCTTATAACCACTTGTTTTCATCATATTTTTGAGGTCTTGTTTTTTACCAGCCGCAAATATTTCAATTGTCTAGGTTACTCTCATAAAGAGGAATTCCCAATCCGGAGCTTCTTGCAATTTTTTTCAAGAACAACTTCCGGTCAACCACCCTCACATTATCATGTATTATCTTTTTCATCAAAACTTGTATTTTTCACTTCATTTTTCATCTTCTCTTTTGATTACAATGTCTAATTGATTCGAGTCAGACTCACCGTACAGTTACTATCAGAACTTTTCTTCTATTTGGATATTATTGGCCAAAATATAATTTATTCTGCTCTCAAAATAGTCTTCTCTATACCAGATGATTCAAATGTAAAATTTTCAACATTTATTCGCGTGAAGATTTCAGTATTATTATTTGATCTCCTTTGGAAACTAATTCTTTGATTTCCACTTTTTCATCGCTTGCACCAGTATGGTCTAACTACTTCTTCCAATTTATTTTTATGTGATGGCCAGCCTATTTTACATACATAATTGGATACACATTGAAGGAAACTATCTATATGTCTCTACAGCAACCTCTTCAAACTTCCTGTTGCTGAGCACATTATCAAAAATTAACACATCTACATGTACATCAATAATTGATTCATCCATTTCGAACTTTCGATCGTTAGCCCTGATCTTGATTATGCATGGTCTTTCTCAAATTTCATCTTAAAACTATAACATAACAATGTGATTCTCAACTGCTCTAACCTCAAAGAATATTTTATTCAAGAGTATTCTGAAAATCATCTCAAGCGGTATATGATCTGTTTCAACAGTATACCATTTTCCATATTGATAATGATGAATTCTCTGACACCCAAAAACTATAGCAAGAGTTTCTTTTTCAATTTGAGCATGATTCATTTGTGATTGTCACAAACACTTGGACGCATATGCAACAACTGTTGCATCATTCTGCAATTAAACTGACCTCTTTATTTATCAACTTATAGAGATATTGACACGTTAAAATTTTCTTGAAATAATTGAATTTCTCATGACATTTATTAATGCAGTTTCAGACAATTTTTTTGATAATTGTCTCAAATTTGTGTTAAGTTAACTTGAATAGGGTACAAATTTTGAAACAGGTATTCCTAGAAACCTACTCAATTCTTTGCCAAATTTTGGTACCTCCACTGCTTGTTTGGGAACTCGTTGAACAGTTTTCCAAAAATACCCCCAAATCATAAAAGAGGTTGAATAAGAACTATGCTTCAGTTCGGGAGCACATTTTTCGAGAATCAGCGGAGGAATTCCGACCAGGTATTAGGACCCAGCAATTGAGTTTGATAGTTCGTTGGCGAAAGATAATATCAGAAGTATATGGCTGTCGATGAGAGTGATTTTCTGTGGTTGTTTTCCCAATGAATTCGGGATTGAATTTTCAGCATATATGTTTCAGCATATAAATTATCAGCTTTTTCTTTCGTTCGTGGCTAGTGATTCGTCACCCATGGCTAGTGGAGGAAATGAGCTGGGTGTGAAATGTCTTTCCACAGCTTTGGCAAACAAGCGGTATCTGTGAGAACACTCATCGAGTTTTTATCGTATTTTGTCATTGTATCTTTCAATGATTCGATTTTCTCGTTGCCTTGTGCCTAAAATTGGGGAGGCGCATTTAGTAAAAGATGTAAAATTACAAAGTTGACTCACCCTGAAACCTAACCAGCAACCACTATGCTATATTTCTAGCGGTGTTCACTGTGTATGAGTGGCACTGTCCATTCTGGACGCCAGTGTGGAAGATGGCTGATACAAATATTTGATTGCACGTAGATACTTTGGAAACCACTCAACCTAAAAACTTGATCTTGGACTTGATCTTGGTGACAAATTATATGTTTTCGAGGTCGACAATTGAGAAACTTCATTATTCCATTCATATATACAACCCATCTACCATTTTTCAAAATTAATCCATTTATTTCAACACATTTAATACTGTTTCGATTCCCACAGTTATTTACGTGGTGCAAACACTCTCGGACTTCGTTAGAGCAGAAAGAAAAGGTAAAAGGTAACTTTACTTGGGATCGCTTAGCAAAATGATTCCATGGATGTTAATGCATTAGCACACCAATTATGCTAGATATGTACCCATTTATCTGTCAGAAAGGAAACAGCAATGAGTTGGAATCTGGTAATTTTGTTATTGAAAATCCACCACAGGACGCTTCAATCAGATACCTGTACTGCCGTCCTCAAGAATAACCCGAGATATTAAGTCAGTCGCTTACGTCTATAAAACTCAGAATTTTAGATGTATTTTTTACTGATGAGACCAAGCTATGGAACATGTAAATAAAAAGGCAAAACATCTGGAGGACTAATCGGAATAACAAGAATTGACTCAGCACGAGACGAATGGTGTTTTACATACAATAGCCTCAGTAAACTTTATGAATATACAAGAAGGATTTGGCAAATCTCGAAGACTTTGATGAGCAACCACACATTTAAAAGGATTAGTCAAGATGAACGTGATGCGATGTATTTTCTGATACTCCTAATTCACTATATACTTCAACCAAGGAAGTGACATCAGATGACATCCAGAAATATTTTCTCACAGCATTTGAAAGAGAAAAAGTCGCTATCAAAGCTTTTGTTGATGATCGAATTCCAATGTAACAGTATTCCACACAATATCAAGACAAAACTCAAAAACATTCCAAATTCCAAATTTTTCTTGTCAAGGAAATAAGACGTGAAAGTAATGTGTCTGATTCTTTACTATTACGAAGATTTGTCGTTGCTGCCGATAGTGGTCAAAATGTTGGTTTGAAACAGTTACTTCATTATGAATCGCATGATATTCTACTGTCACTAGTAACATATGACGGATATCTTCGTCTTTCAGCGAATAAAGCTATGCTCGGTTTAATTTTGATAGAATGTAGATATTCTTCCTGTAGAAGAACCTGGAATGCGTACATGCTACATCATTGATTATATGGTCTGAGTAAAAGCACTCGGAAAGCCAAGTGGAGCAAAAACATCTGGTGATCTAGTGGACTCATTTGTGAAGTTAGCATTGCATACATTCTCTGAACACACTACGAGAATTATTGTTTCCTTTGATAGCTACAAAAATAACCATTGAATCATCATCCAAATGCAAAAGCAAGATCACCCCTCTTGTAAGACTTGACATAGAAGATAGAAATGTTCTTTCGCCAAGAAAATTAACCCAAATCGGTTTGTGGTGACAGCAGGTGGCTATGAACAGTGTGAAAAGGCTACCTCTACCTCAGGAATTCTGTCAGGTTCATTATTTGCAAACCAAGAAAAAGCAGATACAAGGATGTTGCTTCATGCAAAAGATGCAAATAATAGTATATGTAGTCGGATGTTCGTGCAGTGCACAGATACGGATGCGCTAGTTAAGTTAGTGAACATGTTTCAAGATATTTACGCAGACGAAGTATGGATGTCCAAGGAAACATCATCATATAAAATATTCGTCCCTGTGCATACAATATTGTCAGGCATACCAAGTGATGTGCGAGTATCTGTTAATGGTTTGCACTCGATTAAGGATACAATCAGTCAGCCAAATGGCAATGGCAAAAATACTACATGGGAAGTTTATCTGAAACACCTCAAATTGCTTGCAGATATTGGTGTTGAATTTTTTTCCGTTAGTGCAATAAAATAGGCTGAAGATTTCTTATTAGCATTCACTTGATGCCTTCTCTACATAATGCTAAAACTTCAAATTGAATTTCTGGAATAACAGTTTGGGAATAAATCACCACAAATGCTTCCTCCTAGATATGCTTCATCGAAGACGTGCACATTTGTGTAGAAGAAGAACTGGAGTTTGACCGATTGTTGCCTCATCCACTCGATTGCAGATAGTATAAGAATAATGGTGAACTAAAACCTAAATTGATGGGAAAAAATCCATATTCACCCACATACAAGCAGTTCGTATAGTGCGGATGTACTACAGATTGTGCTCGTTCTAATTATACGTGTACAGTGAACGAGCTGCCATGTCTTGAAGTGTGTGGGTGTTCTCTCGACCAGTGTTAATTAATATATTCAAACCAGGATAATAAGGATGAATCTGTGTAACTCTCGAATTTATATTCCATCACACAGGAAAGTTAGGCCCCGTATAAAAGACTTTTTCATTTGTGGTAAGAATAAGAAATATTATTATCTTTTTTAATAAAAGAAGATTGTAGTAGCTGGAATATAATCAAATGAAAGTTCCATTATTTCCATACATCGGTCGCCATTTCGAAAAATGGAAGATGGGTTGTGTATTTCTATAAATTAATGAGTTTTTAGGTTGAGTGGTTTCCAAGTACTGGCGTCCAGAAAAGGTGGTCCCACTCATAAACAGTGAACACCGGTCGAAATATCATCTGTACTACTGTAATACAGTGCCACTGTTAACTTTTGAACGGTTCGACGTACAAACATAAAAAAAAAAGTTCAGAAGGTTTCACTGATAATACTTTTTGAAACAAAAAATATGGTGATTGCTTGACAGGGGGCACGGGGGGATACATCAAGTAAAAATTTTTAAATGGCATTGGAGGTCAAGTGTCACATCGTTGAAAAGGAAATTCAATTCTCTTTACAACCATCTAAATATTGTTGAATTTTGTTGAGACATTTTTTCCCAATTTCGATTTTTATGCCTTTCGAAATTTTCAAGTTGATGTGCCCCCAGCGCCATCTGTCGAGTAATTGCAATTTTTCTTCTCTCAAAAAGTAGTATCGGTAATACCCTCCAAAATGTTTTTGGTTTCATTAATCCACAAGAAACCGTTCAAATTTATTAAGGGATGAGTAGTATTCAGATCCGCATTTATATTCGATATTTCAACGAAAATTAAAAAAAAATGGTTGTGAAGTGAATTGAATTCTCTTTTCAACGATGTGACACTTGACCCCCCATGCCATGTGAAATTTTTGAGTTGATGTGCCACCCCCCCCCCCCCCCGCCCGCGCCCCTTGTCGAGCAATCATCATATTTTTCATTTCAAAATGTAGTATTAGTGAAACCCTCCAAATGTTTTTTTTTCATGTTTGCACGTCGAACCGTTCAAAAGTTAAGAGGGGTGGGGGACTAAAAAAAGCCGCACTGTTTAATATCTAGCATTGTGGTGGCTAGTTAGGTTTCAGGATGAGCCAAATTTGTCATTTTGGCCATCTGCCCCCCACTGTAACGTTAGGTGAGCCATCCGCTATTAGCACTCTGGTGCCCATGTCGGATAGTACTAGTGTATGCTCTGGAGTTTCTGCTGAACCAGGGTGAATCAGATCATGTTCCTGTCTCAATATGGCGGAAACCTTAGCCGAACAATTGCGGAAGCCAATTATTTTTGGTAAGTAAACCAAAAATAATTGTCAAGAATGAAGTCATTCGCTTATCTCATGATTCCAAGAGCCAATAATCACTTCTGTCTTGGCTATGTGAAGTGGATCTGAAATAAACCCGATTCTATAAAATTATCATCTCGCAAAACCATCCTTTTGCATAACAGTTTTGTCAGTAGACGATTCCACGCCATCCTACAACAATAAATCGCTTGTTCCCGTTATATTAGATGTTGATTGCCTTTAAAACGTCTACCTCTCTAGAAACCATTATCTTTATGATTTCTCGACGTGACAGATAAATAACTCGGCTTGGCGTTTCTATAGCGAGCTTCGTGAATACATTGCTGAGGCTGTCGTAAATGGTCGATATTACACCAATTTCATAAAATTCACAAAAGGCGTTCATTTCAGGAACGGAATGAGGCAGACAAATTCAACTGCAGTTCATTTGCAGAATATAGTTATGAAGCAACAACGACGTCTTTCTGCTCCAACGAGAGACAAAAGATGATTAAATAAAGATGGGAATGTTATTTGAAAGAGAGTCTTTTCCTGCTGGAGCGAGTTCTCGTAATATTTCTGAATTCCAACGGATAATGGAGAATAATAGAAATTCTTCATTCCTCTGTCAATTATTTCGCGAATTTTCGAGTCGAAAGAAGTTTTTAATCATGATATTCGTGAATTATTAAAAGAAGACGGTGACTTTCCGAAAAATCAAATTGCTGCAACGAACTCTGACCTCATTGAGATGAACTTTCAAAATTCCTAATACTTACTTGATTTTCATCTGAATGTATAGAACTGCAATTTGACTGAAATATTGGTATAATAGCAGTACAATAAAATAGTAATTTACGTAACAAGTCCGGAAAATACTGTTTTATTTGGACGAGTAGACCAAATTCTAGGACGAGCGTTAGCGAGTCCTGGAAGTCTACGAGTCCAAAAAAACTGTTTTCGGACGTGTTGCGTACACTATTTTTTCGGCAATCATGTAGAATAACAAATCAATGAGACGCATTTAGTCTAAGAGACGAAGAGAGATCGACTTTCACCCATCTGTTAACCGGATGAAACGATTCCAAATTTGAATATTTCGAACATTTCAGTTCTCATTTGTATTATACAGGGTGTTAATTAAGTACGTTGACAAACTTCGGGAGGTGATTCTTTGAAGGTTTTCAGGACGAAAAGTTCATATAAACATATGTCCCAAACGGCTTGGTTTTCGAGATACAGGGCGATAAAAATACATTTTTTTCAAGATTTTTTAGAGTTAACTTCGACATTTTCGACAATAATCAGTTCAAATTAGGCGAGTACAATCCATTCAATAGGGCGCACGATACAAAATAATGCATTTCTTAAATAATTCACAGGGTCCTCCTTTTTTCAGAGTCAAGCTTTGTTCAACCCTTCAGAATTTTTTTTCCGCCGCCACTGACATATTATGAGAAAGGAATAATCAATGTTGTTTCATTTAACATCTTTTTGATATCTTGCATTTTTTCATTTACTTGTACGGTTCAGGGGATATAATGAAAATATTAATTTAAACATTTTCCAGTGTGGCATAACAATAGAAAATTTGAAAATTAAACATTTTCAATTATTGTAAATTGATGGAAATATTTTTTCAGAATCAGAAAAATCTACGATGAATAAAAATTATACAATAAAAAATATAAAGACAAGCTTTTATACAAATGCACTGAAAATGAAAAAATAATTTGTTTCATTTTTTGTAGGTTATTCTGTGAGTATCAAAATCTTTCTGTACAAGATTACCTAGATCAAACAATGAAATGAATTATTTTTTCCTTTTCAGTGTATTGTATAAAAACTTTAAAATGTTTTCTTTTTATAATTTTCATTTTTAACATTTTAGTTTATTTTTTATGTGAAACTGAAAATCTCCAACCCAAAAACCATCACATACCATCACATACCAATTTTGAACAGAATCGGATCATAATCACAAAACTCGTCCGCCATATTGGAGCCGCCATTTTGTTATTAAACAAACATTTTTTTAATGCATTGTCACCGGAATTACGGAAACCCGCCAAATTTCAAATTAATCGGAGTATTAGAAGTGGGTCAAATTCAACTTTTATTGAATTGTTTGTTAGTTAGTTACTAGTGAAGCTAAATAAAAGCTTGTTATTGTAAAGATGTGATTTCTTTTTGTGATATCTAACAGAAAACTACTATCTCCCCGTCACTGCGGTACGCTGGATATTAAACTAGATCTGACAGATATTGGGAAAACCTTAACTTTCAACCTGAAGATTCTGATGGTAAAAATGTGCATTTTCATTGAGATATTTGATTGAAAATGTTTTTACCCATCAGTCTTGATAGAGAACTCATACAAATTTTTTGTTATTTTAAAAAAAGATATTTTTTAGTTTTCAATTGAACGTTTCCTTTTCAACATAAAAAACTTCCGAAAGGTAATCCTGTAATGGAAGATAGTTAATAGGGTTTATCTAATAGTCGCAGATCATTACACATTTGATTTTCATTTATGAATCTCTGGTCATAACTCCGAAAAACTAAATCAAACAAATTTTTGTTTCCGTACGGAGTACATTATTTTATCAGAAATTTCGGTTTGTTTTTTCTTCTGCAGTAACGCAGAAATTTTGTAATCAATTTGAATTCATAAAAATAGCAAAGTGGGCTTTGATATTAATTCATTTATTTAAATATCAACAACTTGACAGTTATCGAAAGTTGAGAAACTGTCTCATTGTTAATTCTTCATTAGTGCAAGCTATAAAGCAGATTCATTTAATATTCCTTTGGATAAAATGGTTGAATATACAAATTCAGAAATGGCAGACATGCACTTAATGTATGGAATGGCTGATAGTAACGCTCGTGCCGCCAGACGAATGTATCTAGAAAGATTTCCACAACGTCATATTCCCAGCACACAAATGTTCATCAATATTCACTCCCGTCTTCGTGAAACGGGTACTTTCAAGAGGTCTGCTGTTCTCATAGGAAGACCCAGGAGAGTTAGAACAGTTCAGATAGAAGAAGCGGTACTTAACGAAATTGAGCAGCATCCAGATACCAGTACAAGACAAATTGCGGCACAGTTTAACGTAACCCATGTATTGGTATGGCAAATTTTAAAAGAGCAACAACTTTATCCCTATCACATACAGCGTGTTCAAGCTCTTCTGCCAAGGGATTTTCCAAAGAGATTAACTTTTTGCACTTGGATTCGAAATAAATTGTTGGAAAATCCATGGTTTTTATCTCAAGTGTTATTCACCGATGAGGCATGCTTTTCTTAGTTGGCCATGGAGCCCGCAGTTGCGTTGGAAACAATCAACTGACACGAAAATGTCATTGTAATCAATCATGCCGGCTCGTTTGAATTATTCGAATGAAGATTACTTAAATCTATTTATTATTCATGGCGAATGTAATAGGGTTATCTCAAGAAAATGTGATATATTTGCTATTCAGTATCCGCAGAAGCAGAAGCCCTCACAAAACACTGTTAATCGAATTATAGAAAACTTCAAAAACATTCCATCTCTGCCAATACAAAAATGTAAATAAAGACATTCTAAAACAATTCGAATGAAAGAGAACAGCTAACGATATTGAGAGGTACACAAAAATTATTTGGTCAGTAAATGTTCGAATTGGCGCCCTTCAACTTCCAAACATTTTTCACATCTCACTAATAATTCTTGATGTGTCGTTTTTCGTATTGAATCGGGTCTGAGATTCTCAAATGAATTCCTCACTCGTTGCATACAATCTTCCATGGTAGTCAATTAAGTTTTATAGACCTGAATTTTAATTGTACCCCAAATGAAAAAATCGAGCACTGATAAATCTGGAGAGCGGGGCGGCCAAAAAAATGGTCCATTGTTGGCTATCCACTGGTCATGAAACAATTTTTGTAAACGAGTATTGACTAAGTGACCATTATGCGGAGGTGCCCCGTCATGTTGATAAGATAGGTTTCGATAATCAGCAAGTGTCCAAGTACTCATTTTCTAAATTATGCAAAATATTCAAATATCCTTCACCTGCAAAAAAATGTACATCTCATCCTATTCTTGTTTGGACATTGACATCTGATTTTGGTAAAGGTAAGCTTATCGGGCTCCTTCGCAAATAAAAAAAAAAGTGATGTTACTTCGTAGTTTTGTCTTCTGAACACGAATCTGAAATTTTTTGCGGAGCTCTCAATTACTTTCCGAGAAATGGCTCTCCAAACATTGAAAATTGACTGTATTCAAACACGAATTATTTAGTCAAATATCACTCAAAGTTTTTCCTTCTTTTGATAGGCCCTTTCTTAACACACTAATCAACCCATATTTCACAATTACAACACTGAAAACATTAACAAAATTTCCACCCTTCTTTAGGACAACACATAACCAACAAATCTGGATATTTTTATCTTTTATATGTAGTGGGTTGGTAACTGCGCGCACTATTCATTGACATCGATACAACAATTTATCTTTGTCCAGATGTATTTCCTTTGCACTGAACCCAAAAACACTGCCAATTTAATTAAAAAATTAATAAGTGCCTATCTATTGTTCTCCTAAATTAGAAATTCGTAGAATTTTAATATTTTCAGTTTATGATATTTACGTTAAATAAAACACCAAAATGGCGAAATGTAAACAATTGAACATAGTAATGAAGTGGAAGTTATCTGCCCGGAATCAAATTTGAATAGTTAGCGTGCGCAGTTACCAACCCACTACATATAAAATGATAAAAATATCCAGATTTGTTGGTTATGTGTTGTTCTAGAGAAGAGTAGATTTTTGTGAAAAAATAATGTTTTTAGTGCTTGTAATTGTGAAATATGGGTTGATTAGTGTGTAAAGAAAGAGCCTATCAAAAGAAGGAAATACTTTTAGTGATTTTTTACTGAAAAGTTCGTGTTTGAAAACGCAGAAGCCCGATAAGCTTACCTTCCTGTTTTTCACTTACCATCTAAGTTTTCTTGATAAAAATGCAGTGCCACGACGCTATCGCTTCTTATCGCACAATAAACATTGAACTGCCAAGACTCTTGAAAATTCAGTTTCCTGAATACATGCTGATTTGAGTCACTTTAATAATGGCAATTATGTCAGTTAATAACACCATTCTTTGTAAATATAGCTTCGTCTGTCCATATAATATTATCCAAAAATAATTCGTTCCCTTGCGACCAAGTTAAAACGAATTCACAAAATCTCACTCTTCGTGGAAAATCTGTTTCTTTCAGGTGCTGAACAATGGAGAACTTATATGGGTGAAATTTATGTTTGTGCAGTATTCTGTGTATTGAGTTTTTTGACAATCCTGATTCTCTTACAACTCGTTCCAAAAATATCCCAAAATGGCAATTTCAATATCTTCATCTTCAACAATTGGCTTGTTTCTCTGCACTCTTGCTTTGACGGATCCAATGTTTTTGAAGTTTTTTATAATTCGTTTAACAGTATTTTGTGAGGGCTTCTGCTTCTGCGGATACCGAATAGCAAATATATCACATGTTCATGAGATAACCCTATTACATTCGCCATAAATAATAAATAGATTTAAGTAATCTTCATTCGAATAATTCAAACGAGCCAGCATGATTGATTACAACGCCATTTCTGTGGCAGTTGATCGTTTCCAACGCAACTGCTGGCGCCATAGCCAACTAAGAACAAGTAAACTCAAGAATACGAGATTTTCTGGAACTGAGACATGTTAATTCGCCAATATTTCGAAAACTGTTGAGGGTAGGCATAGATAACCTCATTCAAAGTTAGCTTAATTTTCGATGCCGAATCAAATGAGAATATAAAATTGGATGGTTTCCATTTGAAAAAATGGACTTAAAATAATTTTTTCAACCGGATCTATATCATTTTCTGGTGAAAGCCCTGTATAACTCTAATCGAATTGATTTCGAAATTCTACTGAAGTGGGTCCTCTCCTACAAATAAATCGATACACAATCGAAAATAAATTATCATGTCCAGAAATTAAAAAAAAATATTTTTCTGTCTGCAAACGCAATTATAAACTTACAATTTGAAATATTTCGAAAACGGTTAGACTTGGGTATAGGGCATTATACATGAAACATGTTCAGAATCATGCGTTAAATCTAAAACCTTGATAAGACTGTGGAAGTGCCACAATCTTCAAAATATTTTAGCCGGATAGCACTTATCAACAATAGTTATCTCCCAGATTTTCAAATTCAGCCCACCTATGGTTTTCTTTATATTTATCGATGCAGTTCCTGGAGGGACCCCCTGTATAGCTTTCACTAAATAAAAGTCCTTTATCTTATTCCCTTCCAACGTTATAACATAATCTTTTGTTTCATCGTGAGTTAATCAAGCTCTCGAATTATATGGCTTTAGTATGAGAAATTGCAAATTCTTTTGGAACCTCAAAGCTCCATGTTCTTTGTATAACGCGTACGTGAGGTCTGAAGTAGAATACGGCTCTATTATATGGCATCCTGTTTATATGTAACAAGTTGATGATTGAACTTATTCAGAGACGATTCCAGGAGTTTTTATATTTCAAATGGTCTGGTTTCAGATGGTCAATATCCCGAAACTGGCGTCCCATGGAAAATTTTAAATTCGTGCTTTGATATTGGGAGCCTTGACGTAGGAAGGAAACGTGCCGGCATTATCTTTGATGCAATTAATATAGTATCTCAAATAAAATGTTTTGTTTCAAACTCAAGAACTAGATACATTCAGGCATTTTACTGTAATGGAACCAAGACAAAATTATATCAAAAGTACTTTATTTACACAATGTGTGAAGACTTCAATACGATTTTTAATCACTGTGATATTCATTGCGATACACTGAATTATAGAGGAATTATTGCTTTACATTATCAAAATGAAAACAATATGTACCTAATATGTAGCAGATTTTTGTGTTTCAGGACGTACTATTTCTTGCATTTATTTTATATTATTCTCTTTCCTATATTTTTTTTGTTTTTGTTCTCACGAAGAGAAACATTCTATAAGATCAAAGAACATCGTGAGAGCCGAGGTAACTCTTATAAGAATTGGTGTTTGTATAACTACACTTCGAATTTTCTTAAGAAATAACTTATCCTGGTTACCTGAGCAATAAACAATACTATAATCATTACATTATTGAGTCCTTAATCACAGCGGTGCGAGGTTTTATCAACTTAACTTTGCCAGTCTGCCTGTGTTATGATATTATATTATATTATATTATATTATATTATATTATATTATATTATATTATATTATATTATATTATATTATATTATATTATATTATATTATATTATATTATATTATATTATATTATATTATATTATATTATATTATATTATATTATATTATATTATATTATATTATATTATATTATATTATATTATATTATATTATATTATTATTATATCTAGGACGTGTGAAAAAATTATAGTAAGAAGCTATTCCATATCGTAGATGAGATTCAAGCAAGGCAACATAAGCTGTTTTGGCGGAAGCTGTTTGGAATAAGTATGTATGACTTCCTCTGAACCCTTCGGTAACACATGACAAAATTTAGTACAGAGTAGTAGAAAATTTTGTCAATGATGAAATACGAATTTAGTCTTCCGATGTCTCGTTTAAACTCATACAACTATTTTCGTCGACAAGTACTGAACAGAAAACATTTACTGCTACCACGGTTTTTGAATTATACAGAGTAATTTACCACCTCTAACATAGAATTTGTCACTGTGCTTTCCCCACCAAAAGGAGTAAAAAACCAAAAGGAATTACAAAAATGGAACAAAAAATTACCTGATTATATGTAGGATCGCGCCGCCACTGAATAGAAACTGTCCACGTTGAACCCTGCTTGTCCACTTTCACTTTCCTTCCACCCTTCATCAGACTTGGAAGTGACAGCAGAGCTGGACGGGTTAAAGATGAGAATGAGATGTTACTCATATTCTAAAATGGCAAAAATAAATGAAATAGTTTTATATATTATATATTAATCCTTTATTTAGTCTAAGACTAATGTACAATAGAATTACATGTTACCATATTAAAGCAAACTTGCAAATGTTGCTCCAATACGCCATACAATAGCTTGCGTTAAACCAAGTCTCTGACTAATCACACGGGATCACACTTGGATCTTCATTCTTCGTCGAGGAGTTGCAAAACTGCTCCATCAATAACAGCAGCACGATTCACTACACGTTTGACGTGAGTAGGAATACATGATCCGGTATCACGAATTCTTTGCACAGCACCCAAAATCGTTCGTAAGTGTGGATAAATTTTCTCGCGTATTTTCGAACACAAGCCCTGGCATTTTCATTCACTGCACCACATGTAATAATTATATCACAATATTTGCTATGGGTAATTGCTGGCATACTGAATAGTACCAATTCACGAAACTCGACAAAGTACTATCACTATTGTAATTCACACTGACGTTTTTTTGATGGGTGACATACATACGTGCACCAGTGCCGAGTCTTCTCAAATTTCTGTACTTAGAACTTTTACGGTATATAATTAAATTATCTGGAGAAAATGGGTTATGTCCAAGTACAATTTTGTTTTTTTTTTCACATACGCCGTGGGTAGTCCTTCTGTAATAAGTGCACAACCAAGACAAATCGGAAACAAGTAGACCACAACCATTCGCGATTTTGCACTCGGAGCACTGGCGGCGATAAGGGGCCCGCAGATCCCGCCGAGCGGGGGACCACAGCTCCACAAGGGGCCCCTTCGACCTCAGTGTTAAAACTTTCTAATTCTAATTATTTGGCAACATTTAATTTAATTTGCAAAAAAACAGCTGACAGAGCGGAAGCAAACTCCTTGGAAAGAGTATGAGTAATTATGATTTTATTTTGCTCCTTGTATACCAAAGCAAAATTTTGGAAAACATTAATTTGGTGTCTAAACTGCTACAAAGTTCTACTGTTGATCTGGGCCGAGCATGCGAGATATTGAGCTCCACAATAGATAATTTTAATAGTTTCAGAGACGATTTCGAAACATTGCATGCTAAAGCTTCCAATTTGGTGACATCGTATGACATTCAGCCAACATTGACATCTAAGCGCCAAAGAATAGAATGGAAGATGGTCTAAAGAGATTCCAAATTAAAGTATTCTACGAGTCTCTCGATATAATAATTAATCAACTCAGTATACGATTTATCAGCATGAACGAAGTAATGAGCTACTTTTTATTTTTGAATCCAGACTGTTTCGTTAAACTATCTACAGGAGAAGTTATGGATCATTCTAAAAAAACTAAAAAAATACGGAAATGACTTCTCGCATATAACTGATCTACGCAATTAATACACTGGGAAAATGTATTTTCAAATGAAATTCGAAAAAAGAAAATCTATGAATTCTGCCTTCCTAAGCCCAAAGGACGGATCGTTTCTTTCCCTAATTTAAATTTCACTCTCTAAATGTTCCCTATGACTGAGCCGTTGACCTGAACAACAAATTCGGCAGAATCTCATTGTTCTTTGACATCCAAGACGTCAGTAAAAGAGATGGATATTCAAAATACACCTGAAATTATAAGCTTTATAGGCGTAAGTGACTGCCTCAATATCTCTAGTCATTATTGACTTACGCCCATTGGGCTTAGGACTGCAGAATTGGCCACATATTTTAAATCAGAAACTAGATGTATTTTGAGCAGTCTTCCGGATATTTGTTCGTTGTTTCAACTTTTTTGACATTACCGGTAACATCTGCTTCTGCTAAAAGAACATTCTCAAAGTTGAAGTTGATAAAAACATATTTACGTAGTACAATGTGAGAGGTGAGACTTAGTGCATTGGGTATAATGATAAGTATTGAACATGAACGTGCTCGTAAACTTGATTTGGAATAGTTGGTCTATATATTTTTAATAGAAAAACATCGTCGTTTCGGCAATTCAGCAGTGCTCCCCTAAACTGCATATTCCTCAATCTACGGATGGCTTCACTGGCACCAGACAGATTTTTGCGATGGTAAGATTTCATATTCAAATCACCTAGCAAATTATGGCATTTATATTATCCAGAGTGGCAATAAAACCATATACCAGAATTTTGCTAATTTCTTTGAAAAATATTTAAATATAAATAATGTGATATAATAAATAAGTATATTGTGCGTTGTGTGGAATTATGTTACATTATGTCTGGTATTTCCAGATTTTATTGCCTAACAAAATTTGGCGGGGGGGGGGCGAATCCTTATCGCCGCCACTGACTTGGAGAAAGTACCATTGCAACACTGCTATGCTTCAGTTGTCATTACATATTTCATATTTCATAGAGAGTTTCTAAAATTCAATGGTTCAGTGGCGTATCCATTGCGGTTGACGTACTGAAACCATACATAGACCAGTGACCCATTTTGTGTAAGTGGTGGTGAACCACCCTGTATGTGTGAGATTCTTTCCATAGTTTCATTCTAGAACTTTTTTGCTGTGCTATATAAATCTCATTGTCCAAATTATTTCTGAAACCTAGAGAAGGTGCTGGAAATTCCTTCAGACACACCGGATTTTTCGATTCTGTTGGTAATGCTAGAATTTGCTGATACTTTGCAATAACCATTAAACCAGAACGTATAGGTGTTCCTCCTTTTAATCGAAACATCACAATTTGGGGTAGGTGTTCTTCCACAAGAACTGAATACGGGAAAAAACTCAATACCAAATTTATTTCTATGTACAAATGCCATGACGTGAGAAAAGCATAAATATCATAACTTGAAATTCTTTGGTAAGTCATTCATTCATTCAGAATTAATGGATCGCAAAAGCAAATTTCAGTATCAAAATCTCCTTAGAGTCCATTCAACATTAATCTGTAAGAAGCTAAAATTCTAGTTTCCTTCGATGTAAGTATCTTATTTTCTAGAGTTCCAATTCTACAGAACTTGCAGTACCTCACGGAATTACTGAAAATGGATATTTTCAACAATACAGAAGTCGAAGAGTTTGTTTTTCTTACTACTTCATGCACGGAACAGTTCCAGGTTGAAGGCTGCTTTTATCAACAACAAGAAGGTCCGGCATAAGGCAACCCTTACTCAGTTTGGGATTTTTTGATAAACCTACCTGTCTCAAATGTTCAATTTCAATTATATTACACATTCCACCAGAATCAATTTACAGTTTCAAGGTAAAATTGTTGAACATTATTGATAATATTGTTTTTTGATATTGTTTTTTCCGTTAACCAGCTGTCGTCCCCTTACGAACGGCACCCCTCAGAAGTCGAAACTTGTGCGAGCCAAGGATTAACGAGGTCTTACCTTTTTACTGCTGAAGTGGTTCGGATTCCACTTTTATTTAAACTATAGGTCCCGGATCTCCCTTGCTCGCACAAGCTCTGCTTTTGAGGGGTTTTCTCCGAAAACCTGGGAGTTTCGTAAAAACAAATTTTACAAATTTTACAATACCTATTTCAATGGAATCTATGAATTTACATTTATTTTCTTCATCATCATTATTTTTAGAAGAAATGTTTTCGCATTGGACTTGTTTTCTACAAACATTCGAAAAGTGATATTTTATTTTACATAAGTTGCAAATTTTTCAACTAGCTTGAACCCTCATGAGTGCCACCACACTTTGAACACGAAAATAGTTTTCTGCTTCTATTCATACTTTCAGTGTTATATTTCTCTTCAAAATTATCATATTTTCTAATGTACGAAAGATCCTTCACCTTCCCTAGGTTACTGATTGACATTTATTTACATTGTTCCCTAGCCTTCTTTCTATCGCTTGATCGAAAGTGTACAATCATCACTCAGTGCAATTTTTCTCACCTTTCATTGTTCTTCATTTCACAAATGATCAAACATTTGAAGAGACCATCTTGTAGTGTATTGAACTTATTTTTTTTACTTGCTCTCTAAATTCAACTATGAATCTTTCCAAAGAATTTAAGTCATACATAAAATTCCTGAATAAGCATTTTGCAGTTCCTCTCAAATTCAACCCTGCTAAAACAACAATCCAAATGTATATACATAATTCAGAATCAATTTCAACTGTTGAACGGCATATTTTGAAGCTATTTTTTCACGTCAGCTTTCGTTTTAAGTGGAACCCAACCCCAATTTCGCCAAATGGAACAACAACAAGAAAACAATGAATGTTTCCAGCGAACTGTGTATTTCTGTTATATGCTCCCCATTTGTGAATTAGAGAAAATGTGTTACTACTCTGAGTGCCCTCAACAGAAGTGGTCTGATTATTTCGAATGCAATACTTGGGACATTGTAATATTTTATTGAGAGAGATAAGAACTTCCAAGGTACGGTACGTAATGAAAAGTTTTATGTCTCAAGGCGGGTAATCTTATTACGACATTAGATGAGCCCGAAGGGATGGTTAACTTGAATTATATCGAGGTCACAGGTGTGAGAATCCTTGTTTTCTCGCTTAGCTTTGAAACATTTGATTTGGTCATTACGTTTCTGAACTTTGGACCGAGGAACATATCTGGACTGATTTTGTCTCCATTAAATGGTGTTTAAAAGTTGAGACTATACATACAGTGTGTACCAGCAATATCTTGTCAATTTTCATTTCAAGGGGGAACAATTTCACCAAATACATCATCCTGGTGTTGTCAACCCCCTCATTCCCAGCACCCCCTACTTCAGAATTTTCACTTGGACTACTATACTTGTGATACATAATTTTTAAAGGAATTTAATCCCAAATACATCGGTGTACCGACATTGAGGATCGATCAAATGTTGTTGAAGTTTTAATGAAAACTAAGTTTTATCAAGATTTTTTTATTTTTCATCACCTTAAGATCATCGTAAGAATGGTTCAAAATGTGGACCATTCAGTTCCATACAGAAGTATAGGCGATTTTCGAAATGTCTTCGCACATCGCTCAACATTTCTGGAGTCACTGCACGACACTCCACAATAATTCTCCGGTGTAGATCATCAAGCGAAGTTGGCTGTGTAAAATAAACTTTGGATTTCAAATGACCTCATAAAAAAAGTCTAATGGTGATAAATCAGAAGATCTAGCCGGCCATTTTATTGTTCCTCGCCTTCCAATCCATATCCCTGTGAAATTGTTATCTGAAAATTGACGTACAGATGCAACAAAATTTGGAGGAGCTTCATCTTGTTGAAAGGTAAGCTGACCTTCCAGTAGCCTATCATCATTTTCAAGAAACTAGGTGAATCTGGGGTTCACAGTTGTATCAAGAATTCCAAGATACGTTTGTCCGTTCAATCATTCAACAAAATATGGACCTGCACTATGGTCTCCCAGAATACCACCCCAAATATTCAATTTTTATGGAGTTTGTGAATAAGTTTCCCTGAACCAATGGGGATTTACATCACTCCAGTATCTGCAGTTGTGCCTGTTCACAAATATGTCCATTTAAGTAAAAAAAAGCTCACATTGTAGAGGTAATTATTATCACCAATCTATAATTGACTCATGATTTCACAAAACTCTGCACGTCTGTCAAGATCATCTTCATTTAATTCTTGTACATTCTGCATTTTATAAGGATGGAATTTTGCTTGTTTCAGAATTCGATGTACGCTGCTTTTAGAAACTCCAGAAATGGTCTCAAGTTGTTAAAGATTGAATGTTGTCCATCACTGCATGACCTACAACTGCAACAGCAACACCTCCATTTCTCATAGGCTTCTCTCATTCATGTTTTTATTCAGCACTGATCCCGACTCCATGAACTTGTTCATCAATTGAAGCACGTAGATAGATAGATAGATAGATAGATAGATAGATATTCAATTAGGCATCCTAATAAACATAATATTCATAAACATAAATAAATATACGAAATTTGAGTACAATATAACAATATTAAAATACATGAAACAGCTATACATTCATGGTACATTTCAAATATCACAATAAATTGAAATTAAGAAATGCTAATAGACATATAAGTATATAAAGATGAATTCGATTATTAAATTGGTATATATGAGACAAAATATTGAAATATGGAAGGAAATTAACATATGAAATTCGATAGATAGGTACGACTAATAACATGTAAATAGATAAAAATACTGTATTGGCAAGAAAAAAGAGTTTTAATTTTCCTAATTTTGATTTATTTTAATTTTTAATGAGGGTTTTGATATTTTTTTTGAAACTAGTAAGAGTTGAACTGTTTTTTATTTCATAAGGTAATTGATTGCACTCCTGGAGACCCTTGAAAAACAGAGAACTCATGGTGTTCCTGCGGTTTGTTCTGACGATATGAAAATCATCGCAATTTCTGGTGGGGTATGAATGGGCTTCTCTTCGAAAAACCAAATCTGTTCGAAAATAAGATGGTGCTAGATTATTTAGAATTTTGAAGATGAAAATCATAGTGAGATAGTAAATTCTTTGAGAGACAGTAAACCATTGTAAAGTATTAGACAACAATGGACGTATATCTATTTGTTTTCAAAATTACCACGAATTTGCAGCTTTTGAAGTTGATTTAATTTATTTAGGTCCCATGAAAATAATACTGATGCGCAGTAATCAAAATGAGGTTGAATTATTGTGTTGTACACCGTTATTTTCGTTTCCATTGAGAGAGTTTGTGCTATTCTAGAGAAAAAGTATAATTTCTTCAGTATTTTTTTGAATATATAGTCAAAATGATTATTAAAAACTAGAAAGTTATCTAAATGAAATCCCAAATACTTAACTGTTGATACTATTTCAATTTTTTCATTATTTATGGTCAAATTTATTTTATTGATATTCAGAGCTTTATATTTATGTTTTGATGTTAAGATCATTCCTTTGGTTTTCAAAACATTCAGTTTAAGTTTATTCATTAATAAATACTCATGAACGTCTTTCAGCACTGAATTCATTTTTTTAATTGCTCCATCTAAACTACTATCACTACATGCTAACAATGTGTCGTCGGCAAAAAGGTTTATGAATTCGCATTCAACGAATAGTTCTAAATCATTCAAATATAAAATAAAAAGTAGAGGGCCTATGACACTTCCTTGGTTAACTCCAACATCTATATTGAGTTCTTGTGATACAAACCCGTTGAAACGTACTCTTTGTCTACGATTACTGAGATAGTTATTTAGCCAGTGATATACCCTACCCTCGATTCCATAGCTTGATAATTTTTTCAATAATACTTTTCGATCGATGGTTTCAAAGGCACTTGTCAAGTCCAGGAAAACACTGACAACATATTTGTTATTGTCCATCTCTTTTTTGAATTTACAAAGCGTGAGTTGTAGAGATGATTCACAGGAATATTTTTTTCGAAAGCCTGATTGGTTATTTATTAATATTTCATTATTCACAATGTGATTCACTAATTGATTATATACAGTTAATTCTGAAATTTTTTCTAAAATACTGCTATGATGTGTTTTTTTTTCTGGATGAATTTCGTTGAACCACATCGTCCATATTCAAAATACGCAGCTACAATGGATATTCTCTCTTGTATACTATAAATCATTTTCGAAAGGTTTATTATTTTGTTGAATGAAGTGAATCGAATACATCAAATACCAAGGCGTAAAAGATATGCGATATAAAAACACATTGTGATATTTTTTTTATTTTATATATATAACGTTTGTTTGAAAATGGTTGACAATGTATTAGTGTTAGTAGAATTCTGGATTTCCAGTCTAGAACCAAAGAAAAAAAATTCTTTGCATGTACAGTTAACATCTACTGTCGTTATCAAGTGTGTGAATGCGACAAGATATCTCGGATACTTATTATGTAGCCTGCAACTGATGTACCTGCTATAATAGTTATTTATGTACCAAGGACGAAAAACTGTCTATTATAGTCGAGCCTGCAAATTGATAGCCGAGGCGCAGCCGAGGATAGCAAGCAGGCGAGACAGTAGACAGTTTTTCGCCGAGGTGCATATTACATTTTTTCGTCGACCTCTACATACCTTTATGAAAGTAAGTACTCGCATGTTTGCTGGCCTCAGCTACGTCCAACTCTTCGAACTGCAGACTCGATCAATTCTTGATTATTATGAACACTAATATTCACACCACGGTCTAAATTCACACGTAAAATCTAGCGGATTTCGTAAATAATTAATTTGACAACAGCAAATGACAGTAATTGTCACAGGCGCCTATGTATTAATTAAAACGTGGATTTACGAAAATGACTCAATCGCCGCTCTCGTACCGTGCCGTATCATAGTGACCACAGCGGACGAAAAGAGTTTGCGGACGAAAAGAGTTTGCGGACGAAAAGTGTTTGCGGACGAAAAGTACTTGCCTTCAAAAATAGTCGATTTTTCGTCCGGAAATTAGTACGTAAAATGTCATTTTTTGCAGAGGTCGACGAAAAAGGTAATTATGATCTTCGTGGGGTGTCTCTCGGGTCATCAATGTTAGTTAATGTGATACAAAGACCCTTATTGGTGAGTGTTATTATTGATGACCGATTTTGACAGGTCTTGACCAAGAGTTTTCATTGAAATCTCAATCGGTCTAGCTGAGTGATAAGTGTCTTCCACACATTCCGAATCTCTATGCTCGGCTGACTGAACACTGACTGAACACATTATTCTGAATATAATCCGACTCTATAAACTTTCTCTTATACCAATGCTGTTCTTTGTGGATAACTTCGGCTTCCGACCATGCGATGCTGTGCTGATTAGTCCATACGTGATCTGCTATTCCCGACTTCGCTGTTTCTCCTCGCTGAATATTTCTCTTGTGTTCACCGATTCTCACATTCAGTGGCCTCTTAGTTGCTCCAATATAATCCATCTCACATTCACACGGAACACGGTAAATGCAGTTTTTGGAGTCACTATTCTCGTTGGGTGGTCTCGTTTTTGTTAGTTGGCTACGAATGGGATTACTTGATCTGAAGCATATTCGGATGTTGTACCTTGATCCAATTCGCCTTATCTTAATCGATAATCTCTCACATAGGGTAGACTGTGTTGGTTCATCTGACTTCTCGGTATTGCCTCTTCTGCTGTTAAGGACCGTTTGTCGGAGTACCCATTCCGTCGCAGATATATCCTGATGTTGTTCAATCCGTTGGTCAGACTCTCATCGGTGTTACAGAGGCTGTTGGCCCGGTCAACCAACGATCGAATAATTCCTCTCTTCTTCGCTCCAAGATGGTTCGACTCAAAATTCAGGTATTTTTCGGTGTGAGTTGGTTTTCTGTACACTGATGTTTGAAACTTGCCATTCGTTCTTTGGACTTTCACATCAAGAAAGGGTAACCCCTCCTGGGTCTCCTTTTCCATTGTGAAATTTATGGACGGTCTAATGTTGTTTAGGAGCCGCAGAAAGTCCTCGAGTTCTTCGTCTCCATGGTTCCATAAGACAAAGGTATCATCAACATATCTTAGCCACATCCTAGGTTTCTTGTCGGCTTTGTCTATAGCAAAGGCATTGAACCATTCTATGTATATATTTGCTATGACAAGTGACAGTGAGGATCCCATCGGTAGTCCATCCTCCTGGGCGAAAAAACCGTCTTTTTCCTGAAAGTAACAGTACCGAAGGCAACATTCCAGTAGTTCCATAATACCAGTTACTGGTAGGCTCGTCCTGTTCTTCAATACCTTGTCTGCTTGTAGTTTTTCGCGAATAACCTGTAAAGAATCTTCAACCGGAACGTTGGTATATAGACTTTCCACATCAAAGCAACTAATTGGTCTTCCGACACTACGTCGATGTCCTCCAGGATCTCAACGAAACGCCTGGAGTTTTTTACGAATGTTGGGGTGTTTCCTTGCAGAGGCTGGATAATCGGTAAAAGAAACTTAGCAAGGTTGTAAGTTGCTGAGTCTTTGGTTCTAGTTATTGGTCTCAACCGTTGAGGCCACTGAATGTGAGAATCGGTGAACACAAGAGAAATACTCAGCAAGAAGAAACAGCGAAGTCGGGAATAGCAGATCACGTAGGGACTAATCAGCACAGCATCGCATGGTCGGAAACCGAAGTTATCCACAAAGAACAGCATTGGTATACGAGAAAGTTTATAGAGTCGCCTTATATTCAAAATAATGACGTGTTCAGTCAGCCGAGAATAGAGATTCGGAATGTCTGGAAGCCACTTGTCACTCAGCTAGACCGATTGAGATTTCAATAAAAACTCTCTGTCAAGACCTGTCAAAATCGGTCATCAATAATAACCATGGACCTATAAAGTATTGTACTGGACCAAGCTGTTTACATCCTGGTTTGAAGTCGTGTTTTCCACAATCTGTAGTCGTGATATTGAGTTGGGCGTTGCCACATCGCGTAGGTAATAAGTCTTTATCATAGACAAAATTGTGTCACTATACGTATTTCATTCGATTACAATCGAAGAATGAAGAATGGTGATGGTGACATTATCGCGCAACTCAAACCTGTATTACTTACAAGTTCAAAAATCCAACCTATCAAAAAAAATCACTACATCAAATGATTGTGAATAAATTATTATATCTGGACGTTTGTCAACGCTGTCGAATATCGATGTTTGTTTTCCACAAAGTAAACTTCTGACAGTTCTGTCATGTTCTGTCATTGATTTTTTGTGGGATTATTGCTGAAATAGTGGTTTTTGAACTCATTCGTGATATATAGTGGCAGAACAATAGTAAGAGAATCATAATGGTGCAATCTTGTTGGGTTTGCAAACAATCCATGTGTTCGAACCCGAATATCAGATTTCATTCGTAAGTACCATAGGCGTTACAGTGGGTATCAATCTGTTTTCGCCGAATAAAATGAAATTAATACGTGAATTCAAACCTTTACATGTGGAGATAATGAAATAGATACCTCACGAATCATTCAACTTCATTAGTTTTTTGGATAATGCATTAAAACAAAAAGGTTGCCAAAAAGTCAAAGAAAGGTCTATTAAAATTTGATTTATCTTTAGGTTTCCAGCTGATGTCACAGTAAAAGCGGCTTGGTTTAAAGAGTTGGGGATGAAATGTTCAACTGAATGTGTTCCAAAGTCTGTTAGGATTTGTTTCATTTATTTCAAAGACGCAGCATTCGAGATTAACCCAAGTAGAAGAATATTTTTGAAGAAAAGGGTTCTTCCTTTATTATATGATGAATGATATATCCCAAGAAATTCAGCTGCTTCAACTTCAGGGTAATTATTATCAGCCGTCAGAATTGTTATTTTCTATGAGTTATTTCAAATAATAACAGTGATTTGTATAGAAAAAAAACGATATATTACATATTTTTATATTGAACGATCTCAGCAAGAAAAAATCGTCAACTGGTTCCACTGAAATAGCCCCAGGTACAGATTCTGAAGAAATTGTTGATAACTCCAGTCCCCCACTGAACAGGTGAGGACAAATTGAGAATAGTAAAAATTGTTAACTCAAATTTCGCAACTGAGTTTTCATCCACTTCAGGTTGTTTGTCTTTGAAATACTGACGATCTGACAGATAATATTATTTAGGTCAATTTCATATTTTCTGGTTTGAAAAATAGGACAGAATGCCGTGATTTTACGAAAGAAAAAGTTAGTTAGAAAAGTTAGTTGGTAGCAGTATCAAATTTATCTAATCTATCTAATATCTTTAAAAGCAATTCTTGTATATTGATATATTTATTTTGGCTATCTCGGAAATAGCTTTAAAGATTTGAAACAAAATTTTTATTCCGGTAAGGTTTTAGTTTTTGAGTTCCTCCATTCAGGCGATTTTCCTGAATAACCTCGATTCCACTAATTATAATAATTATGATGTGAATTTTTAAATTCTATTTTCACCCACTTCCAATTATCATAATTTGAAATGTGGCCACATATCAAGGACCAACGATTATACAAGAATTTCCTACTATCAATGTAATAAAAATAATGATAATTATAATAATTTGAATTTCAAATTCAACTTTCGCCCTTTATTAATCCTCCGAATTATCTAAAATTTTTCAAAAATTTACAGAACCAACGACAATACAAGAATTTTATGATAATAACGCACCTAATAATAATAATAATGATGAGAATTTTCGAATTTGATTTCAATCGTCCGTATGATCTGAAATTGGGCACACATAAACCGATTGCAATTCAAGGACTTAATTATAAAAGTTTAATGATGATGATAATAATAATAATGATAATGACGTGAATTTTTTATTCAATATCCACCCACTTCTAATCATCCGAAAATTCTAAAATTTGGCATACTTACCAAGGACCGACGATAATATAAGAATTTTATTATATTAATGTTTTATTGATAATAATAACAATAATAAGAAATTCTAAACTCAATTTCCCCCACTTCCAATCCTCTGAATAATCTTTAATTTAGCACACACATCAAGAACTGACGACAATACGAGGATTCCATAATATCAATGTGATAATAATAATAATAAGAATTTTCAAATGCTGCTTTACATCAGTACACTTACTTTGTCACTGCAAGGGCTCTAAACGATTTTGAAAGGCACACACAATATGTCTGAAATGGTCGCAGTGTAAAGGCTTTTAGCGCGGAAGCCCAAAATGAATCTAAGCTAATCTAATCTAGTAAAGACATCTTCAAGCAAAGTTTAAGGGAACACAACTTAATGCCATGCAGGGCAGCAACAAGGCCTTCATTGACTGCAGAAATTGCAGATCACGGCTTGATTTTGCTCGTGCATACCCTCATTGGCGGGAAGCTGAATGATGTCGAGTGCTCTTCGCTGATGAGCCAATATTCTGTTCCATGACCAATAACATACGAATGCGGGTCTACAGACGTTTAGGAGAACGCTACGATCAATGTAACACTCTGTAAATCATTGCTTTTGGTGGAGGATCGGTAATGATTTGGAGTTGTATGAATTTGGAGGCACGTATGAAACTGGTAGTCATTTATGAAGCGAATTTGACAACAGTATGTATCCGAAATTCCTGAGCCCCATGTTGTCTGTTCTTTTGCTCCATTCATTGATGAAGAATTCATATGATTGCACGACCATACGAGACCACACGGCCCGCCAGTATTTCCGGGCGATCTTGCCCGCGCGAAGACCTGATAAGAACCCCATCGAACATACAGTGCGGCTTTTAATAGTCCCCCCTGTTAACTTTTGAACGGTTCGACGTAGAAACATGAAAAAAAAAAACCATTTCGAAGGTATCACCAATACTACTTTTTGAAATAAAAAAAATAGTGATTGCACGATAGGGGGCGCAGGGGGGCCCATCAACTCAAAATTTTTAAATAGCATGTGGGGTCAAGTGTCACATCGTTGAAAAGAGAATTCAATTCTCTTTACAACCATCTAAATATTTTTGAATTTTGTTTATAATTTTTTCTCAATTCCGATTTTTATACCTTTCGAAATGTTGAAGTTGATGTGCCCCCAGCACCATCTGTCGAGTAATTGCAATGTTCCTTCTCTCAAAAAGTTGTATCGGTAATACCCTTCAAAAAAATTTTGGTTTCATTGTTCCACGTCCAACCGTTCAAATTTATCGAGGTATGAGTAGTATTCAGATCCTCATTTATATTTGATATTTAGATTTTGAATTACAAAAAAATATTACCGAAATTCAAAAATATTTAGATGGTTGTAAAGAGAATTGAATTCTCTTTTCAACCATGTGACACTTGACCCCACATGCCATTTAAAAATTTTGAGTTGATGGGCCTCCCTGCGCCCCCTATCGTGCAATTACTATTTTTTTATTTATTTCAAAAAGTAGTATTGGTGAAACCCTCGAAACAGTTTTTTTTTTCATGTTTCTACGTCGAACCGTTCAAAAATTAACAGGGGTGGGGGGACTATTAAAAGCCGCACTATATATATGATATTCTTGGGAGATGAATTAGAGCCCTGCAGTAGCCCAGTTACTTTGAATTAGTTGAGGGACAGTATAGTGAATTTGGGAGACATAATTGAATAAGGACTCTGATAATGAGTATAACAGGTGGTTTTCATTGCTCGAGGAGGGAACTCAAGAAATTAGCAAATCATTTCAGAATAGAAAACAATTTTTTTTTATTCTATTGTTGTTTTTGTGAAACACTGTACGTACTTGATTTTTGATATCTTATAAAAAAAATGTTAGTTTGATTATCTGTATTGTAAATTTTGTTTGCATATTGTCTGAATTTGAATAATATGCGCTGAAAATTTCTTTGGAATATTTATTCTTCACAATATTCCTTTATTTTAATATGTATAAGAACATGTATTTATTGAATATATAAATTACCAGTTTTTAGTAAAAGGATTTTTATTTTTTTTTTTCAGTCGACTGTCTCCAGCTTTCCATTAATTGAAAACGAAAGTCTTAAAAGTCTTTTTTTCTTTGGAAAATTTGTGAACCTGATTTCGATACTATCAAAGAGTTTTTCTATCTCACGAAGTCCCATCGGATGTATATTCTCTAACACTTTCCCTAATATTTTCATCATCATTTCAAATTCAGCATTTTTTTCTTGTGATTGAACCCTATTTTCAGAAAATGCGTGCTCCCCTGTCTGTTGTGGGAAGGTCACAGTCTATCGCTACCTTCTCTCTTCCCCGCAACCCGCGCGCCTAAAAACAGAGCGACTTCAAATCACTCCGTGTTGTAGGTATGGCAATGCTGAGTCCATCTGTATTTATACAATATTATACGTCCATGATAATAACACTCACCAAACAAGGTCTTTGTATCACATTAATTAACATTGATGACCTGAGAGAGACCCCACGAAGATCATAATTACCTTTATAGCAGGTACATCAGTTGCAGGCTATATAATAAGTATCCCAGATATCTTGTCGCATTCACACACTTGATAACGACAGTAGATGTTATCTGTTGAAACGATCGGAATCCAAACTATTCCATAATTATTTAATTTTCTGCAAATATAGTTACATATGAGTCGGCACGAGATGAAAACACATTCTAAAGGACTATTCACCAACATAAATTACTTTGGCAATTTTTATTCCTATTCGGAATTTTTATCAATTTTGCATCTGGTGATTGGTGGAGTTGGCAAATTATACTACTTCTGTATACAATCTTGGAGATATTTTCATGCTCTTCAACTTTTTGCCTGACGACTTCTGCTCTAAGTATAGCCGTATAGAAGGAACAATACATCAAATGTCTAAAAACGTGATGTAAAAATGACTTTTGCAAAATATTACGGTTTCCAATAGCTTTGAACTATAGAAAATGTTTGAGGTAATGATAAAATTAATAATTCTTCTGGTGCCATATATTGCCATCTTTAATTTTATCAAATATAGGGCCAAGGACTATCAAAATTTAAGCAAAAATTGGAAAAATTTGCTTTTCACCTAGCTCCCTTCGCAGATTCCAGGATTTTTAGTAAAAGCATTCAAATTATGCTCTTATCTCAAAAAAAGTAAACACAGAAGTCTGTCCAGAAAGGAATTTTCCAGTACTCGTTGAATGAATTAGAACAAAGAAGCTACTGCAAACTTCAATTTCACCTATTCAAAATTCAGAAAACACATCATCGGTGTAGAACAAAATTAATATCTTCGGAAACTAGTTAACAAAACAATTTCTAATGCATACGAGTAAAAGACAACCTCAAAGACTATAGGGTCTGTCGTGAGAGGAAAACCATAACATGTAGCACCGCATCTAAATAAATGTCTGCATCCGTAACGTCACAATGAATTGTGAACTGCATATGTGCATTAAAAGATCACACATTCTCTAACGACGGGAAACGCTGAACTGCAATGTTGTTGTCTGTCTGGCTTCACCAAACCGCTGATGAGATCTGAAGTTTCCCGAATGCGGAATAGCATTAATTTATTATACTACTTCCGGATTACATTCAAAACAGGGCTCATGCTAATTTCCGAATCAAGTTATCATGGAGATCATCTTGGCCAGATTTATTAATGTACACGAAACGAAATTCATCTTTGTCAGATGAGAATATTGAGAATGAAACTTTGAGTATAAACAATATAGGCCTTCAGCTTGCTGCCAAAATGTGTTATGATTTTATAACGTTTGCCCTTTAAGGTTCTGGTAGTTATAGATATAATGATCAATGAATAAGCAAAATAAGCGCTATCCCGTTTAACCTAATAGTAATAATAATACTTTATTTTCTTAAAGACATACATAAACACGTATAGATTCAACAATGCCCTATTTCTCAACACATTAGAGGGTATTTGGTGACTCTTTGGACCCACGCGACACGTTTGCTGAACGGTTTCCGTCTGATTTTAATTCGACGAAATTGGTGTGCTTGGCGTACGCTAATCCATCATTAAAATACGTGATTTCTTTATGCAATCAACAATTATCTAGTTTCTGACAAATTCTTCATGTGTTTAAGAAAGATTAAAATATTTTTTATAATTATTATAATTAATTTCCACGGGAGAGCGTTAATTTTGCTTGTTCATTGATTATTATATGCATAACTACCAAAACCCTAAAGGGCATACGTTTTAAAATCATTACACATTTTGGCAGCGGGCTGACGGCCTAATATTGTCTAAATCATTGAGAAGGTGGGTTTATCGACAATAACGTGGCGTCAGCTACCATATTGTGGGTTAGATCCTTTATTTCAAAGAAGGTTATGGCTACAAATACAATGATGTGCTGAAACTAGAAATTCCGTAATTTGTGGACTGCTACCTTTCTGTAAATACCCGTCGAATTGGTTGACCAACAAAAAAGTCTCATGATCATTGAAATCCATTTGTTTCTTTTTTTATTCATTTCTTATAAAATAAAGATACTTACATGGGAATCCCATATTTGCTTCCACGACTATTTCAAGTATGGAATCAAGTGAAAACGTCATAAAGAAACAAGAAGAAAAATTGAGATCATTGAACTCCAGCAAAACTCTTGAAAAATCTGAACAAAACTACTATGTTACAAGAAAGGAACTCCAAATGATGATCGAAGCCGTGGAACACTTCCATATCTACCTCTAAAGCCAGCATTTTCTAGTAAATACTGATAACAGCGCTTTACATTGAATAATTGCATTTAAAAAACATTCAAAGAATGCGATGGTTTACTTTTCAGATGGCTAGAGTAACAGCATTGATATGACTCCAGCATTCTCCATAGAAGAAGCAGAAAATACAACAAAGTTCGGAAAAGTTATGCCGATAATAACAAAAGCTTGATGTGAAAGTAATATAAGATTGCTGTAAGCTACTATCGTTAGAATTGACAGTACAATTATCAAAAAATACTGAACCAAGTGGATTTTATTATGTGTTCGAGTTTTCCATTAGGTACACTATTCTACAGAAAGAAGGCTGGGTGCCGACAACTACGGATGAATTGGTATTCATGTCTTTATCAAAAATATCAATAACTTGTTCTACCGCATTCAGCTCTCTCAGACAAGCAAGCTGAAAGTCCCCAATTTTTTTTTTGGATTGACTTGGCCGTTACTTGATGGAAATTCATATTATATGAAACCAAAGTAAACACGATTAAATTTTCACAAGATTATTGTCTACGCGATATGTTTCGATACACAGTATCTTTCTCAAGCGAATGTAATACATTATTATTATTATTCTATGTTGAACATTACTTAAATACCCTTCTTATCAATTGAGGTAATTAGGAACTACCTATAATAAAAATAAAAGTTGACAATACAATGTAGGTACTTGTTAATCTCAAAACATACCTACTACTTAATTAATTGAAAAGGTTCAACAAAGGGAAACTATTAAGGTCCAATTGATCATTCAGTAAACAATTTGAACTTTTCAATTTAATAATTTCCAAGAATTCTAAATTATTAAGGGCCAGTTTCACAGGTCCCAACTTCAGATAACTAACTGAAAGTTTAGACGGTGAATGACATTCTTTCAATGGCGTTGACAGGTTCACATTCTAATCATTAGTTGATTGATCTGGACTATAACTGGAACCTGTGAAACTGGCCCTAAGTCAAGTACCCTTATTTTCAACATGAAGGATTTGAAAGTTTTCATCGAAGTCATGGTCTTCTTCCAAAATATGATTGGCATATGTTAAATGTGTTTTACTCTTTACATAATTCATACGGTGTTCACGTACGCGGCTTTTAAATGGTCTACCAGTCTGGCCTACATATACTTTGGAACAAGATCCACAATTTAATTTATAAACTCCTGATTTTTCAAATTTTTGTTTTTTATCTTTCTGAATGCTACTCTTAAATTTTGTTTTTTTTTTAAATGACGCTATTTATGGAAGGGAGGGAATTTGATAAACTGGTAATATTTACTAGGGCGTAATAATCTAGAAGAAATGACACTAAGGTAAAACACGATTGAGTTTCCACAGATTTATTGTCTTTCAACATGTTTCAATACACAGTATCGTTCTCAAGCGAATGCAATACTCAAATTATTCTACGTTGAAAATTACTTAAAAACCCTTCTAATCAATTGTGGTAATTAGGACAACAATTTGAGGGTTATACCCAATAACTTTTCTTTTTATATTTTCATATATAGCCCTTCGATAAATCCTTTCTGATTTATAAAAAAATAAATATAAAAATTCACGATACAATTTAGGTACCTAGAAATCTCAGAACATAGCTATCACTTAATTAATTGAAAAGGTTTAACAAAGGAGAACTATTTAGGTCCAATTGATCATTTAGTAAACCATTCGAATTTTTCAATTTATCATTTCCAAGAATTCTGCATAATTAGGCCTAATACTCTTATTTTCCACATAAAAGATTTCAAAGCCATGGTCATCTTCAAAAATATGATTAGCATATGTTGACTATGTTGTAATAATATTACCACTTGAACTGGATCCTTCAAGAAGGTTGCAAAAAATCTGTCTGTAGTTCAATGTCCGTCGTGATATTAGCAAGGAAAGAACTTGTTTTCTATCAGATATTTGCCTAAGTTCCACTTCGTGAGAATTTGTGGAGAGAAGGGTATTTTGACACCGTCGAAATTATTCGTGTCATGGAATTCATGCAACAACAATCTTCAAATATTTTGGAAACATCTTCGAATCTATCAATAGCCATCTTCTAAGTGTTCTGAAATCAGTTTTTTGCATTCAAGATTTGAATAAGTTTTGATTTTGATTGTTTACAAAGTTCAATTTAAGTCATAAGTCAAATACACAGAATTTAATCACATAGGATGATGGAAAAATGATGTTTCACAGTTCGAATACGTTTTTCCAAGAAGCAATCAATAAGCCTTTCCTGATCCCGTCCCCATTATCAAAATTAATTTGACAGCATTTTAGGAAGGATTATCATATGCCTGAAAGATACGGCAGAAGCATTCAACAATAAAATGTCTGGATAATGAGGTAGGGTGGATTGAAAGTTCAGACTCACTGCCAGAATTTACAGTAATAATTTCCCGATAAAATGCAAGATGTTCAAAAGTTACTTTCACCTTGCTGTAACGAAAACGGCGTTGCAAGATAAAACCGTACCTATTTCATAATATTACTGTTACTTTACCCTCTGTGTCTAATTTTAGATATAATCACAATTAGTCCATACAGTTGTGTAATCCTGTGTGCAGGTAAATGATTAAGTATGTGGAACTATATAAGGGTGTTCAGGAGACGTATGGAACAAAAAAGCATTGGTGGCCATCTGAGTGTCGCGTCTGGCGTTTTTAAACTGGGGGAAAGTAAGGCTCGATATGCTAGCATCTAAATCGGGTGATAACTCGGTAACTATCACATTTATGTGAGAAAGTCAAGAGAGCAAACTGATAGAAAATACCCGTTTCTATAATATTAGTATCACGCTCAAATCCGGTACTTAGTGCAGTTCGCCAGATGAAATCGATTCACTAATTATTTCAATATATTTAATTCAATTATTCAATGGAACACAGATAATCATTCTTTTATTCATTATTTGTCGGATATTCCCCCAAAACATGAATGAGCATGACAAACAAACAACTTTACAAACCGTTTTGGTCGGCTATCGGCCAAAGAACCCTCTGGATAATGCGTTATATCCAAAAGAAAACCCTGATTTGAAACAGAAATGCGGTACTATTGCTGTCAAAATGAGGATATGAGGAACGTTGTAGTTTACTATTTCTATCAAAACACTTTCAATTGAAGAAAAGGCTGATGAATTTGGAACTTCCTACTGAATTGGAAGGTTTATTCAAAGAGGTGAACGAAGCGACCCATACTTTCAAAATGGTAATAGATATGCTTTTCTCCATGTTACCTTTCGATCGTTCAACAAGGAATGTAAACTGGAATATGCGTATTGCAGCCTTGGATGACTTCAACAAGTACTTATTTGCGCTAGGTTTACGTTACTATTCTTCTTTGAATGTATGGAATAATGCCACAGTAGGATCTTTAGAAACATCAGACCCATCTGGGAAGTGGTATCCCAATAGAAGTAATAATGCATTTTTCTGCTTAGGGGTAGATAAAGCTCTGGAACAGTAGGACATGAGATTAAAAATGTTGCGCGGAATTTTTGGAATCACAAGGCGTCAGCAAACTCTCACAAAGTAGTTTCTAGCTCAAGCTCAAACAAGTATCTACCTATTCAGATTCAGCTGATCAATTTTTTGGTAAAGTATCCTCAGAGTATAGAGTATTTTGCTAAAAACGCATTTCACCTATCCAATATATGATTGAGGCAAAACTAATATCAGAGCACTTATGTTACAGAAACTACTCTCACATTAAGAGCAAAGACTGACTCACCGAATTCCTCAGTAGGGCACTCTTTACATCAGCAGTGAATAAAGGCATATGTGCAGTTGTTGCATACCGAGAAACTACAGAAGCTTCTGGATTATACATAGCACATCTTTGAAGCTTTCACGAGGAAACAGATACGAAGCAAATTTTTCACTCTATTGACGCGACAAAGAGAGGTGCACCTAGTCTCCACAGTTTTCACCAGATACAGACGTTTTAATTTTGGCTGTCCTTAATTATCCCCATTTACCAAAAGACAGCCATATGGTCTTTCTAGGAGCAACGAGAAGAGAGAAATGTTCAGATAAGTAGTACAGTGCCCTTGGCCCACAGCGAGAAGCAGCTTTGTTGGGAATACGCTATTTCTTGTGCAGATATTAGTGGGGCTTTCAAATGCAAAACAAAACGATCTTTTTAGGAGAGATTCTTGGATGCAGATGATGATGTGTTTGGAGCGTTGGTATCGCTTGGTCATTCATTCATCGAAGATGAAACGTACGAGAGCATTGAAAAGTATGTATGCAGGGACTTGAAACGGTGTTTTTTACGCAAAAACAGGGTGTTGCAGGAAATATACCACTAACAAGACCAGCGTTGCTACATGCAGGAAGTAGGGCTATGGAGTGGCGTCGATATAACGTACCGCATCCTTATCTTTCCCTACCACTACAATTTGGATGGGAGGTTGAAGATGGAACATTGGTACCAGAACTTTGTGATCGTCCGTGTGGACCGTAAGAGCTTAATTCGCTTACAAAGGGCCCCTGCAGTCGTATTTCAAGTCAACTTCTATGCACAGAGATGTGTGCTTGTCTTGAAGAAAAATATTCTGCGATAATGTTTATAATTAGACAGGAATTGTTAGTGATGACAAAACTGAAGACTCCGATTGGTAAAACTAGATAGTATTCCTTTTTTCATCAACGAATATTATCTTCGAATGAAAATGTTTAATATGTTTAACCGGAAACAGAAATTGTCTCATGTCTCTTGAAAAAAAGGAAGAAATAAGTATTGTAGAAAAATAGATGATCTATCTTTTCGGTAATTTGACTTTATGACGTACTTTTGATTTTCAGAGAGTTATCATTCAATTTTGATTTCAGCCTACCAAACACCCCCTTTCCCTCCCAATACGGTTCGTAAAGTTGTTTGTTTGCCCATCCTTCAGTCTAGCTGGATGTGCTAGACTGAAGGCAGTTTGGTCGATCGAATATCTGACAGAGAATAAAGTAATGGATGATTATATGTGTTTCATTGAATAAATGAATTTAATGTATTGAAATAATTGGTAAATCGATTTTACCTCGCAAACTTCAATGAGAAGCGGATTTGGGCATGATACAAATATTATAGAAACGAGTATTTTCTATCAGTTTGGTCTCTTCAATTTTTCACATAAATGTGATAGTTACCGAATTATCACCCGATTTAGATGCTAGCTCATCGAACCATTTCCCCCTCGTTAAATACGCCAGAAGCGAAACTCAGATGGCCACCAACGCTTTTTGTGTTCCATACGTCTCCCTGAACACCTGAACCCATACCTAATCATTTACCTGCACACGGGAAGCCTTTTTCCAACATTGCGAGATGGACTAAATTGAATAAATACTTTTTGAACAGGATAGCACATTTCAGATTGCTATGACAGGTACAATAATTATTTTTTATCTAGTGCACTAAATGCTGCCGTGGTGATCAAGTACTGATTTTTTTAACGAGGCGTAGCTGAGATAACCAAATTATTTGGCGCACGAGTTGCATCCAAATTTTTTTCTACAAACGCCGAAACATATTGTTCTAAAATAAGTAATATGCTGATAAACTGGGAGATGGTGACAGATTTCTGGTGACAATTTTCTCGTTCATGCCTCTTAGTCGACTGAAAGATAAGAAAATGTTGACATATTTGAGAGATCGCCGCGTGGCTTTCATTCAAAGAATTCAATTCTCATTTGCATAAAATATATGTGTTTAGAACAATTTTATCGTCGCTGCCATGTACATCAAGAGCATGTCAAGAGATAGAAAATGATAGACATAAGGGTTGCATTTGGCCAAAGGGTGCCAATGGTGAGGTGATTAAAATTTTAGGCCAGTTTCTCGTTGCTGCCAATTGAAAAAATAAAAGTTTTCATCATGGATGTCTCATGAAAAAAAATGGCACAAGGTTTGCGGATGTCGAAGTGAGGATAGGTGCATGAAAATTTTATGGAAATTTCAAAGGGGTTTTCGACGATTTTGTCGTCACTGATTTGGAGTGCGATTTTAATTTGATGGTATAAATGTTCATTACGCAAAATGGCATAAGTGTCGGGCATGTTCTTCATATTAAAAATTATTAACGAATTTGTAGAAAAGTACATGAAAGTTTACACCATTTTGTTTTTCATGCCATTTTCCATGTGCTTCGAAGGGGTTATTTCAAGTCTCTATAACAAAAGGCCTAAGTATCGAAGAAGCTGAAAGTATGAAGAAACATAGAAAATGATCACAAACATTATACACCAAGAGCAGCAACTAGACCGGGATCCCACGCCTATTTTCAAAAATGATTAATAACAGGCTGAATCTTCCTGAGTAGCTTCATTTTGCCGAGACGCCCAACTTTTTCCTCTACGAAAATTCTCGATAGTGGTGGCTAATAAAATGCGCAGGCGTCAATCATGTCGATTTGGTGAGTGCAAAAAAGTCATTAATAACAATTAGTTTTTCAGTTGAAACTCGAGATAATTCGATGAAGTACTCGAGAAAACTTTTGTACTACAAAATGGATGGTAGGACAGAAGAGTCCCCCACTCCCAACATGTACCAATGAAGTGGTCATAAAAATTCATTAATAACCAGCGGATTTTTTTACCGTTGCTTGGTTAATATTTGTATAATTGAATGCTCATATTGTCCTACAAATTGAATGGTAGGTGTTCCCAGTTCTGCGCCCCGAAATTGTCAATTCCATGGTAATTTTTTTTTATTAATGACTGTAGGACAATGAAAGGTTAGTGTATTCTTCACCTAAATAATACAGTGTCCTACTAAAAAACGGGTATGTATCGCTAGTCCTACAAAAATTATTCAAAATAACGAATTATTTTGAAATTGTGGTTTTGATAATTCAATATACTTTTATTCGTAAATTTATGTTACTTTCAATTTATAATTGTTTGTTCAATTCAAAAATATCATAATTTACGTGAAAAGTTTAAAAAAAAAAGTGGGAAATTTTATTTAGCTTTCATAATTTTTGTAAACATATTGAAAACAACAATAACAAAGTAAAAACATTGAAATATTCAATCTGCCCTCCGGGGCGGCTTAAATGATGTCGTATTCGCTTTAACAGATGCAGGGAAACTCGGAAAACCCGGAAAAACCTGAAATTTATAATAGAAAACTTTCAAAGAGGTCAGACGAATTGTGAAAATCTGCTCTATAGTAAAATAGGATGTATGGTATCTCCAGAGGCCTCAAAAAGTCCAGTTCGAAAGAGATATTATATTTTACGGGGGTCAAGTAGCCAAGTTGTTATAATACCGATCTTTTATCCACTCTGGTCGCCGGTCGTGGGTTCGAAGCCTAGCGACTGCTTATATTCCTCTGATGGCCCGAGAAAGTGGAAAAGCACTAAAAAAGTGAGAATTCGTTAATCCTTGGTTCTCACAAGTTTCGTCTTTTGAGGGATGTCCTTCGTAACAACATCTAGTTAACGGAAAAAACAATTTCAAACAATGAGAAAGGGAAGGGAAAGGAGTGGGAAAGCATTTTTCACCAGCTATTCAAGGAGGTATCAAAAGAAGAGATTTCGGGAAAATATAATTGGATGCGGGTGGCTGTGAATCAGAGATTGACGGGACTTGGTGGAAATAAGGGGAGTTAATGGGAGGATTATTTCATGAGGATAATTTCACTTTGATTCTCATATCCTAGTAACAAATATGGAAAATTCGTAATAATTATTTAATTTTGTTTCTGAGATATAGCCTCTTTAAGCATTCAAATTGTCACTGTGTACATGGCAATCATAATATGAATCCTCATGTAATTGATGAAGACCCATTCTTTTTCAAAGGTATTGATGTTCATCTATTTCTTTGAACAGTGTCTTGTCATGCTATGTAATGCAACTCCCTTTGTGAAATATAATTTCTTATTCGAATGGAGGGACTTGCGAGCTACAAATTAGATTTAATGTGTTTATTTTAAAAAAATATCGAATTCGAATTAAAGCATAAAAATCAAATCGATTCATAATTCGCAAAATAGCAGTTATGGAATTTTTGACACCCTTTAGCTCGAAAACTAGCCATACGATCGATCAGTGAACTGGACAACGTAATGAGGATGGCAGAATCAAAAAAATATCAAATCAAAAATGAGGATAAATGTGCTTACTTACAAAATATTTTGATTTTTTATTTCAGATGGTATGGTCGAAATATCTGTAGGCTAGTTAAGTCCGTAGCCGTAGTCAACTAGATTGATTTTACTGCCTTGAAATGAAGTTAATTCAATTGGTTTGTTTCACCGTGAGCCATGAGCTTTAGATTTGGGTAAAACTAACAGTTAGCCATACAAGTTTTGCGCTCACCAAATCAACTTGACTTTCGCCTACGCAGTTCATTACCTACTAATATCAAGACTTTTCGTGGAATTGACAATTTCTGAGCGTAGGACTGAGAACACCTACCATTCAATTTGTAAGACAATATGACCATTCAATATACAAATATTAACCAAGCAATGGTAAAAAAATCCGCTGGTTATTAATGATTTTTAATGTCCACGTCATTGGTACATGTTAGGAGTGGGGGACTCTGCAGTCCTACCATCCATTTTATAGGACAAAAGTTTTTTCGAGTACTTCATCGAATCATCTCAGGTTTAACTGAAAAACTAACTGTTATTAATGACTTTTTTGCACTTACCAAGTCGACATGATTGACGCCTGCGCATTTTATTAGCTACCACTTTCGAGAATTTTCGTAGAGGAAAAACTTGGGCGTTTCAATAAAAAGAAGCTACTCACGAAGATTCAGCCTGTTACCAATAATTTTTTTTTACCATGGAATCGACAATTTTGGAGCGTAGGACTGGGAACACCTACCATTCAATTTGTAGGACAATATGACTATTCAATATACAAATATTAACCAAGCAACGGTAAAAAAATCCGCTGGTTATTAATGATTTTTTATGTCCACGTCATTGGTACATGTTAGGAGTGGGGGACTCTGCAGTCCTACCATCCATTTTATAGGAAAAAAGTTTTTTCGAGTACTTCATCGAATCATCTCGTGGTTTAACTGAAAAACTAACTGTTATTAATTACTTTTTTGCACTCACCAAATCGACATGATTGACGCCTGCGCATTTTATTAGCTACTACTTTCGAGAATTTTCGTAGAGGAAAAAGTTGGGCGTCTCAATAAAAAGAAGCTACTCACGAAGATTCAGCCTGTTATTAATAATTTTTTACCATGGAATTGACAATTTCGGAGCGTAGGACTGGGAACACCTACCATACAATTTGTAGGACAAATGACCATTCAATTATACAAATATTAACCAAGCAACGGTAAAAAAATCCACTGGTATTAATGACTTTTTATGACCACGTCATTGGTACATGTTGGAAGTGGGGGACTCATCAGTCCTACCATCCATTTTATAGGATAAAAGTTTTTTCGAGTACTTCATCGAATCATCTCGAGGTTTAACTGAAAAACTAACTGTTATTAATTACTTTTTTGCACTCACCAAATCGACATGATTGACGCCTGCGCATTTTATTAGCTACTACTTTCGAGAATTTTCGTAGAGGAAAAAGTTGGGCGTCTCAATAGAAAGAAGCTACTCACGAAGATTCAGCCTGTTATTAATAATTTTTTACCATGGAATTGACAATTTCGGAGCGTAGGACTGGGAACACCTACCATACAATTTGTAGGACAAATGACCATTCAATTATACAAATATTAACCAAGCAACGGTAAAAAAATCCACTGGTATTAATGACTTTTTATGACCACGTCATTGGTACATGTTGGAAGTGGGGGACTCATCAGTCCTACCACCCATTTTGTAGGACAAAAGTGTTTTCTAGTACTTTATGGAATTATCTCGAAGTTTGACTGAAAATCTAACTGTTATTAATGACTTTTTTGCACTTACCAAATCGACATGATTGACACTTGCGCATTTTATTAACTACCACTATTGATAATTTTCGTAGAGGAAAAGTTGGGTGTCTCGGCAAAATGAAGCTACTCAGGAAGATTGAGCCTGTTAATAATCACTTTTGAAAATAGGCGTGGGATCCCGGTCTAAACGTATTTCCATAATGTTATTTTATGTTACAGTACTGAATCTCATATGCCTGTTGAACAATAAAAGTAGAGTATGGCACCTTCCGGCGGTGGGGTTATTCAAAAAAAATATATTAAAATACTTCTTTGAAATAAGATTCGATTGATTTCTAATATTGTACTATTTATTTACTAAGTATAAAATGTCTAGGAAAATAGCAATCTTTGTATTGAGAACTCTTTGTTTGATTAGTAAATATTCGAAAAGGTCAACAAACTTCTTTCACAATATGTTACTCCGGTTACTCGTCAAGCCATAAATACAGGGTGTGAGGTATTTCCGAAATTGGAGAGTTCTGTTCCATCAATTTCAAGAATTAAGACCATTCCACATCCGCAGTCGGTTCGTTGCTTCCACCGGTTTGTCTCGACAAATGTTCGTCGTTAACATTACTTCATTATGGTTCATCATCAATTCTGTTGGTGTTAAGAAATGGACCGTTTAATTCAATGTCTTTCGTTCGATCGAATGTAAGTCAAATATGATAACTGATAAGGTTGAGGAAATAACAATGAACTGGCAACAGTGCGAGAGTACCAACTGAAACACGCTGCCAGCAGGCAGACACGCTCTGGCCTGGAGAATGAAACCAGTGCTTCCCGAACAAAGATTACTAAATGCGCCAATATTTTGAAAAATTTTTATAGCTTCAAAAACAAAAATTCTTGCCGTTTATTTTTACATTATGTCCCATATAACAACCCATTTTCTTTATCGCTCCAATTTTGGAAACATCCTGTATAAGTTTGCCACTTCCTAAATCATCACTTTTTAATGATTCTGTGTTTCACAATAGCTGCAAGATGTACGATCATCTCCCAAGTTATAATAAATACACTACTTTGAGCAATTTTAGAAAATCCGTTATAAAATTCACTATACATAAGCCACACTATATTAGTTTACCCCAATTATTTATTTATCTGTTGAAACATGTAAAATTAATTTATTTGTTGATTGTTGGTTTGTGTTATTATCTTGTATTTTCTTGTTCATCCATTTATAAATTTATTTCACGTACTGAGTAGTAATTTTATTTTAATTAATGACAAGTAGGTAATCAATATTTGAAGCATCATTGTGAACATGAATTTTATTTCTTATGATAATAAAGTATACTTTCGGTCTCTCTTTTTCTCTATCCCTCTCTCTCTCCCTCTCTCTAATATCTAGTGGGGTACCAGAGGTAGCAAGTTCAATACTGTAAGTGTATTTCAATCCGTCATTTCAAAACTTCAAAAAAGTTATTTGTAAAATCGGCAGTCTTTTTCAATGTTTGCTTTAATTTTAATTTTTTTTTACATGTTCGGCATATTTATGCCTTCTCTTTTAGGGGCCTAAAATAACGTTTTTTAGCACCTGCAAAATAGCATGAAAAACAAAAGGTGAAAATCTGCAACTTTATAGCTTATGTCTTCATTTTGGACGCTTTCAACCACCATGCCAATTTTATATGATAAATAATTCATCATAAACTTCATATAGTATCAAAGGCATAAGAGGTGATGCCAATCAGAATCTTGTAGCATCAACGCGTCATAGTGACGTACTTGTATATGAGTACAGAGTCGAACTCGAACCGAGCAATAAAACTGTAAACAGTAACTCTCATATACCAAGAGCTAGTCCGTCACTGTCTATAGAGAATGGCAGCCATGACACATCCACCTACGTCACATTTCGTCACAAATGTTCTTTCATCTCTTTCTACTAGTGTCCCCATTGTCTTATGGGAATTAAACTCTCCTTGTTAAATTTTAGTCTCCTTGATCAAAAACCCCTTTGAAATGACCCCGCACTTTTTGCTATATAAAATGGCGTTCTGTCAAATGTTCCAAATTTTTGGTATTTTGGAGGAGCCAATCTTCCTATGAAATATGTCTGGGCCCAACTCGATTCTATGATTAGTTTTCGAAATACAGGGTGTTAAAGTTAGGAAATGACGACTTTTCCCCATCTTGTATCTCTAGAGAAAATCAATATATTTGAATTTTTTACTTGCAGTATTTTAAAAATATCCTTTGGCAACTATCCCCTACAAAAAAAAAACTCAAGAACTTTTTACGGTTACAGAGTGATTTCAATTCATAGTCTTGCGATTTTTTGAATTTCGAAATATTGATGCTATATGGTTTGGAAACACTTGTAGGATAAAAATTATCACAGCTCATTTTGTTGTCGCTTCATGTAATATAATCCCATGTCTCAATCATACAAGGCGTTTCACGAATGCTGTGATATACCGTAATTAATTTTGCTTGAGTTTTCTTTCCCTCCTTGTATGTTAGGGTTGATAAATTGTATTCATTCCAGTTTTTGAGAATATGTCATTGTGGAAACTAGAGCATACAGGGTGCTAGTGTTTCCAAAACCAATGTTAACCACACGAAAATATCGGAAAACCACATTATTTTTCATCACTCTGTATTTTGGAATTATGACCGTTAGGTTTGTATTTTTCGTTCATTATTCTATTCAAAATATTGTTATTTAGAAGCTGTAGAATTTTCAGCTTTTTTATATGACTAGTTTTTGATGGATTCAGAAAACATTGTAAAGCTTGAAAAAATTTATACTTTTATAACCTCACGGAAATTGATTTTTTTCTTGTACTTGTACTTTGAGTTGAAACCGATATTGACAGGTACAATTTTTTGCGATAATGACAGTCGATCTTAGCATTCTAGGTGTTTTTCTAGAAGGATATATAAATATTACTTTCGTGATATTGAAAATTATTGATGAATTACTTACCTCGTTTTTACCGTTCATGCTCCTAAACTATGTGGCCTATTTATATTTTATCGCTTCGAAAAATTGTGATATTTTACAAGAGAACAAGACTATATCAACTACACGAATTGATAGCGTAATAATGATGAGTCATTTCATATCATATATCTAATGATTATTGTTCACTCAGTCTGTGACAAAAATCAATACATTATATTTAATATTTAAACTCGTTTCCACACCACCCAAGAAGTAGAAATTCCGGCGCGTTTTTTTCCCTCAGTGGTATCTCCTTTAGGCCTAGTCCACTCTGAAATATTTCATAACTTTGAATTAATTTCACGAAAACACACAAATATCAAAGATATTATCCTGAAACCCAAATCAATTCTGGACCGAAACTCAAATCAATTCATGCCCCGTATGCGACCCGTTTACGATGTTCGCATGCTCGTCATCAGCGTAGTTTGAGTAGATCGTTGCCAAGTTTGGAAATAATTTGGTGTTCCACTTCATAGTTTTTTGTTATGAGGCAATAAAACACATGTCATTTGAAAGAGAGTAATTAACAGCGCATTTAGGACTCTTTAAAACCGAAAAAAACTTTTTAGATTTAGATCACTCCGAATTTTAGGCGCGAAATAAACTTATCTAAAACAATAATGTACCCTACGCTACTGTAATTATAATGACCGTGGAACAGTGCTTTTTCATCAACAGGAAGACTTGTCACTAAGATCTGTCACTCTTGTGAGAGATCAGAGACGGTTTTTAGAATTTCAGGTTATTCTTTCATCATTCGTGAATTTGCATTAATGTTGTTCCTTTAAAGACAATTTCTAATAAAGCTGTATCTTCCTACAAATAAACAATGAACTGTTTAGTGTTGTGTGGACGTAAAGGAAAAATACCAGAAATAAAGTATTTTTGGTAGATAATGAAATTTTTTATGTACCTATAATATGCTTTCCTAGAAAATAGCTTAAATATTATTTTAGTTTGACAAAAAAGGCATGATTTTTGGTTATTGTCTTTAAGAAGAGACCCCAGCAGAACATTTGAGTGAGAAAATTGTTATTCACATGAAGATTCATGTGAAAACGGCAATAGAATAATTTGAAACCTAGTGCAGTACCGGAAATTATGAACCTCGGTCCAGAATTGATTTGAGTTTCAGGACAATATCTTTGATATTTGTTTGTTTTCGTGAAATTAATTCAAAGTTATGAAATATTTCAAAGTTATGAAATATTTCAGAGTGGACTAGGCCTAAAGGGGACACCACTAAGGGAAAAAACGCACCGGAAACTCTACCTCTTGGGTGGTGTGGAAACGAGTTTAAATATTAAATATAATGTATTGATTTTTGTCACAGACTGATTGAACAATAATCATCAGATATATGATGTGAAATGACTCATCATTATTACGCTATCAATTCGTGTAGTTGATATAGTCTTGTTCTCTTGAAAAATATCTCAATTTTTCTTCTAAATAACAATATTTTGAATAAAATAATGAACAAAAAATACAAACTTAACGGTGATAATTCCAATATACAGAGTGATGAAAAATAATGTGGTTTTCCGATATTTTCGTGTGGTTAACATTGGTTTTGGAAACACTAGCACCCTTTATGCTCTAGTTTCCACAATGACATATCTTCAAAAACTGGGAAGAATACAATTTATCAACTAAAACATACAAGGAGGGAAAGAAAACTCAAGCGAAATTGATTACGGTATACCACAGCATTCGCGAAACGCCTTGTATGCTTGAGACATGGGATGATATTACATGAAGCGACAACAAAATAAGCTGTGATAATTTTTATCACACAAGTATTTCCAATCCATATAGCATATTTCGAAATTCGAAAAATCGCAAGAGTATGAATTGAAATCACAAGTGTTCTTGAGTTTTTTTTTTGTTGGGGATAGTTGCCAAAGGATATTTTTAAAATACTGCAAGCAAAAAATTCAAATATATTGATTTTCTCTAGAGATACAAGATGGGGAAAAGTCGTCATTTCCTAACTTTAACACCCTGTATTTCGAAAACTAGTCATAGGATCGAGGGCCCAGACATATTTCATTGGGAGATTGGCTCCTCCAAAATACCAAAAATTTGGAACATTTGACAAAACGCCATTTTATATAGCAAAAAGTGCGGAGTCCTTTCCATAAAATTGTCCGTCACTTAACCTCACTTCGTCATCCGCATACCTTATACCAATTATTATGGGACATTCATGATGGAAAATTCCATTCTTCAAAATTTTGATTTTTGTTCACAAGTTCATCACGTCATCACTGGTACCCTTTGGTCACGTGCTAACCTGAGGCTTGTTACTTTTGCTGCTAGTGTCTATCCTAGCATGCTGTTGATGTTCATGGCAGCGGCGATAAAATCGGCCTAAAACGCATACTACAAATTATCACTGATTATGAGTCATTGTGAATTTCGAATATTTTGAGATATCACTAAAAATAAAACAAGGTTTTTTTTTTGCTAGTAGTTCATCTTTCTCTCTTTTCTGTTGAACCGTTTTTCTGATTTTCTTGTAAATTTTTTGTAAAATTTGTATATAATAGGAATCATAAATTTAATAAAAGTATTGAATTATTTTCGTTTCACTTTTTATAAGATATAAAATTTACAGTAAACCCACAAAAGTTGGTGCCTCGCGAGGGAAATTGATGGATTGATTCCAGATTTCAACCTTTTCAATGTAATAACGCAATTTGGAAAGTAGAGAAAACATTCATAATAATATCTTAATTCGTTTTACCAAACGTCTTATAAAGTTCGCCAACTCAAACAAAATCTGTGATTTATGTCGAAAAAATCACGAAAGAACAGTTCAAGAAACGAAACTCCAGCAGAGAATTCTCATCCGAGAACGGTTCATGAAAAAAACCTGTGGAGGCGACGTAGAAAGTAATTTAAGAGATTTATATTTTTCATCTTTAGCAAGAAAGGAACATCAGGTTGCGTACTTTTGCAGGATTCCGAATCATTACGTTCCATTTAGCTTATTGCATGTCCAGCGGAGAAATGAAATTAGAGCGATTTGTCATTTCATACAATGTGACAGACGGGCATTTACCGAATTCAATGGCAAAACATCGTTGTTTCGATTCTGAATGTGTTGCGGGTTACGACAGTTATAAATTTCCCGGCGGAGATGAAAGCGGCAAAACAAAGCATGATGAACGTTATGAATTAAAGTAATGATGAGGTGATTCTTGTAGGCCGTGATATGTGGACGATTTTGTTTTCACGTCCGCTCTCTGGAGTTTACCTGCGGCATTTGACGGTCGGTCAAGCAACGGCCAATTGAAAAATGTTACGACAGGTGTAATATCTCTACTGAAAATATTTCGCAGAGGGATTTCCAGGGATGGTAGAATCAATTTTCATTACAGGTATCGAAAGGTAAAATTGACTTTTTAACGAGTTTTTGTTTCCCTGGTTTGATTTATTATCTCGATTTATCCTAATGTTATCAAATATTTCAAAAATTTCGGTTTGGTACAAGACATTATTATAAAATTGGTCTGTTGATGAAACTTTATAAAAACGTAATGCTCTCAATTATTTAAAAAATATCGGTTTGATACAAGACATTATTATAAAATTGGTCTGTTGATGAAACTTTATAAAAACGTTTCATTCGTCATGAGAACCAACAATCAAAAGAGTCCATAAAAATTTCGGGTCTACGTCAATTGGTCGATAGTCAATTTCTCGAAAGTTATTTTGTCGAATTCAACTGTTCGAAAATCCGCTGGCGAATACGTGAATTGGACAGACCTGGTCGAAATAAATTTTTGTCAATCTGTATTTTATACTTGTTTCATATTCAATCGGTTGGAATATTTGATCTGACTTTGTTTCCTCCTTCTTCTGTCGCATTGTTACCTATTATTACATGAAGATGAACAATAGCTGCAAAACAACAAAAGAAGAAGGAAACAGAAAAACCTCTTCACTAATCTGAACCGACACAAATTCTCAAATGAGATTAACAACTATTGTAAATGAAGGTTTATTTTACAAAATTTTCTTTTCATTCTTCAACAAATTTTTTCCTTCTTCTTGCTTCAATTTCAGCCAAAATCTGCTCCATTTTCCATTCAAAATATTGCTACTCATTCCTTATGGTTTTCAATATGTAACATATATGTAGAAGGTTGACTACAAGAAACCATTCTATCAAATTTTCTATGCCATGCTTCTGAAGCATTATTTGATCACAGAATTCATAATATCCCGAAAAATATCGCTTTTTGAATTCAATGCTTTTCTTGTTACCATAACTATACCCCTCGCCCCTCGCCCCTCGCCTCTCGCCCCTCGCCCCTCGCCCCTCGCCCCTCGCCCCTCACCCCTCGCCCCTCGCCCCTCGCCCCTCGCCCCTCGCCCCTCGCCCCTCGCCCCTCGCCCCTCGCCCCTCGCCCCTCGCCCCTCGCCCCTCGCCCCTCGCCCCTCGCCCCTCGCCCCTCGCCCCTCGCCCCTCGCCCCTCGCCCCTCGCCCCTCGCCCCTCGCCCCTCGCCCCTCGCCCCTCGCCCCTCGTTCCTCGCCCCTCGCCCCTCGCCCCTCGCCCCTCGCCCCTCGCCCCTCGCCCCTCGCCCCTCGCCCCTCGCCCCTCGCCCCTCGCCCCTCGCCCCTCGCCCCTCGCCCCTCGCCCCTCGCCCCTCGCCCCTCGCCCCTAGCCCCTCGCCCCTCGCCCCTCGCCCCTCGCCCCTAGCCCCTCGCCCCTCGCCCCTCGCCCCTCGCCCCTAGCCCCTCGCCCCTCGCCCCTCGCCCCTCGCCCCTCGCCCCTCGCCCCTCGTCCCTCGTCCCTCGCCCTTCGCCCCTCGCCCCTCGCCCCTCGCCCCTCGCCCCTCGCCCCTCGCCCCTCGCCCCTCGCCCCTCGCCCCTCGCCCCTCGCCCCTCGCCCCTCGCCCCTCGCCCCTCGCCCCTCGCCCCACGCCCCACGCCCCTCGCCCCTCGCCCCTCGCCCCTCGCCCCTCGCCCCTCGCCCCTCGCCCCTCGCCCCTCGCCCCTCGCCCCTCGCCCCTCGCCCCTCGCCCCTCGACCCTCGACCCTCGACCCACGCCCCACGCCCCTCGCCCCTCGCCCCTCGCCCGTCGCCCGTCGCCCCTCGCCCCTCGCCCGTCGCCCCTCGCCCCTCGCCCCTCGCCCCTCGCCCGTCGCCCCTCGCCCCTCGCACCTGATCGCAGTAACTGATCGGGGCAAATTGATCATTTCCCTTCTACACTTATACGGATTTCTTTGAATTAACATTTTTTCATTTACAGACTGTGGAAGCTTGAAATGAGCATAACTTTACTTTAACTTTAAAAAATTACTTCATTACCTATTTAATCAGTTAATTACATATTATTGTGGCACTCTATGATTTCAATCTATTTGTAACAATATCTAAATGTTTTTGGATTTATGTAATATTTTGAAGCGATTTTATTGATTCTTCTTCTGGGAATATTATTATATTTGGTCGACATTAGTAGACTCCTCTAAATGTTGTCGAACAACCCAATTTTTGCTAAGAAGGATACGAAAAATGAAATGACATCACTCTGAATTCAATATAGCGACCGTAGTGGTAGGCTGGTAGAACGTTCGCCTCTCCAGCGTAGGGTTGTGGGTTCGATTCCCCAGCATGGTCACCGGTCTTATGCATGGCATCAAATGTTAAATAGTGAGAGCTGCGTCTTCCCTAGCTCGCAAAAGTCTCTCGCCCTTTTTCGACTCTTTCGCATTTTTTCTATACAAGATAACCAAAATTGTTTATAATTTACATTATTAACAATGTTGCCTACCTTTTATGAAAGAGGGGAATTTTCACTGTTTCATTGGCCACTGAAATACAACTTTTGTGAAAGTTTGCATTGTTTTTTTATTTTTTTACTTCGTTTTTGCTGAATTCTTTGGACTAGAATTAAATAAAAGCTTGTTTTTGAAAACGTTCTTTCGCTATAAATTTATTGATTATGTCGAAATGAACTATATTACCAAGTTGCATCTCTCCCGCTTTTTTCCGAGTAAGGCTGGATTTAGTCAACTTTAGCACAAGCATTATCATAAACGTAGCGGCAACATCAAAGTTTTTTAGCATAAACTTAACATTTTTGTATAATTGGTGTCATTTGATATAACAGATTCAACTTTCGCTTTTCACATATATTTAAGCACAATTTTAAAATGATGTTGACTAAATGCACCTTAACTTTATTTTGAACTCCCTGCTGCCTGGGCTATATAGGTCCAACCTTGAAATTAATTTTTTCTACGACCATTAAGAAAAATTAACATTTCAATTGCGTCTTCGATTAAGAAACCTTCCACGTTGTAACACCGATTTTCATTTCCCACGGGCTAGCTGTTTCGAAATATTTCATTTCCTACGACTTTCATGAACTACTAGACTGTCATTATAGGTAGGTATTAACGAATTTTATGAACACAAATAATATCGAATCAAGTTTGTTTACGTCTGTCTAATAATTTGACATTTCACATCAGTAGATAATTACAAAATTCGATTGAAAAAATTAAGTTATTAAAAATAATTAGCGATAGTGAGGATGATTTAACAATCAAATTAATAAATTTATATCAGAAGCTCCTGATAATGCATATCTTCTGACAAAGGTATGATTTTCTTCTCATAAAACCAGAATAATTTCAATCAAAAGGGTGATTACAATCGGATTCTATATTTTTGAATAGTTGACAGATACTTTCTATATAGCAGTTAATTTGAACAAATTATTATGTGCTCTAGTAACGAGTGTTGATTCAGATGACATATGAATTTTGGACGGTGAGAGCGAGGGTTCAAATCCACATAGCCACATTTTTTTTTAATTTTATGAAATCGATTAGTGTTTGATTTATTCTGCATAAAGTTTTTTTTATTTCTAAGTTGTCAAAATTTGAAAATTCTGAATGTTATTTGTTTCACGACGTAGGTAGGTACGTGTACAAAAAGAAAAAATAGATGTTTCATTCAACGGGTGAAGAAAGAAAAAATTATTTAAACCATGTAAAAATGACGGCAGGAGAGTTTATGATAAAAAGGATTATTAAAAATATTACAGATTTGTTAATGATTCAGATGGTCGAAGAAAAAGTATAGTGTACAATGAGTACTCAGCTGACGATTCTGAACTTTCCTAGTTTCCGCATCGATCGTTTCCGGGTTATTGAAACTTCCGTTATTTCAAACGTTATTTCAAATAACTACTACGATATCGTCAAGGCAACTGTCTGTGGTCTCCCTCATGGAAGGACAATGGCAGCAGAAGTTTTTACTTCCATGCTGCCTTCTGTGTCAACTAGAACACGGGATAGGGTAATGCTCGCTTTGTCTGGGAATTACCGCCAACCTATTGTTTCGGTGTTATGTATCAGAATGCAACACAGTGTCTGCAACCTAATATCGTAGATTAGCGGACCTCATTTGGGATAAGAATGGAGTTGTCGCTGAGCAAGCAAACGCTATTTCATGCAGGTAATTACGTGTTTAATGCTTACTGAGATCGTCTTTTTTTTCGAGTTTCGTTGGGTTCGTTCTCTGCGAGAGGATATCTAGAACGCGCGGCAAGAAGTATGAAGTATGATTATTAAACTCTACTTTCCAGAGTTATCCGGAGTTTCACTGCTTGTTGGCTTGCGAGAATATGAAAGTAATAGTTCTGAAGTGCTGGATGGATTGTTTCATTGTTCAGAAACTGTTGACATCAAAAACACTCTGACTTGGAACAGAAATATGGAACTATATTGAAAATTTCACACTTACATTTCTAAGGCAGTTCCTCATTTTTTTTGTTTACCATGGAAACCCAAAATATTCACGAAAGGGTTCTTTCTCCAGAGGCATAAGAAAGTGGAAATATTTATGTCAACAAAATGATACATCACATGGGTTTAAGTTTCTGCATTAAAGATTAAATTATGATTTTTCTTAACTCTCTGTGAATATCATGGGTGAACAAGTAAACAAATAACAAGAAGGAACAAGTATTGGAAATTTATCATCTCTTTATACCCTATTAAACAACTGAACAATAAACAAATATTTTATTCAACATATTTTATACTATAAAACAACATTTTCGAATTGATATCGAAATTCTACTGATCTGGGTCCTCTCCTACGAATAAATCGACAAACAATCGAAAATAAATGATCATGTCCAGAAATAAAAAAAATATTTTTCGTTCTGCAAACGCAAATTTCAACTTAAAATTTGAAATATTTCGAAAACGGTTAGACTTGGGTATTGGACATTATACATGAAACATGTTCAGAATCATGCGTAAAATTTAAAACCTTGATAATACACAGGGTGTCCCATTCAAAATAACGAAGTTGGGGTCCCTTTCCGGTACAACCGGAAGTGCCACAATCATCAAAATATTTTAGCCGGTTAGCACTTATCAACAATAGTGAACTCCCAAATTTTCAAATTCGGCCCACCTATGGTTTTCTATATATTGATCGATGCAGTTCCCGGAGGGACCCCCTGTATACAGGGTGTTTCTTAAGTACGTGTAGAAACTTGAGGAGCATGTTGCTGACGACGAAATGAGAAAAAAAGTTCCCATAAACACATGTCCGCAAGTTATTCGTTTCTATGGTACAGAGTGTCAAAATTTAATTATTATATTTGTTTTTTGTGAATAAATGCCAAAATATTTGTGATATTCGAGTAAAGTTTGGTATCTGGGATGATTTTTCAATGACAAAATCAAAAGTTGTGCTAATTGTGAAAAAACTAATTTCTAACTGAATTTATTTTTAATTAAAAAATCTTGTCATTCAAAATCACTTGCATCGATTATTTCAAATCTCAATAACTCGAAAACAGTTGCTCGCAGTGACCTCTACCAAGAATATATTTTTTACACAAACTAATTAATTAATATTCCCAGATACCAAACTTAACCCAAATATCAAAATTATTTTGAAATTATTCATAGAAAATAAAAATAAGAATTCAAATTTGTTACTCTGTATCTCAAAAACGAATAACTTTCGGACATATGTTTATAGGGACTTTTCTTCTTATTTTGATGTTAACAATACGCTCTTAAATTTAATACAAGTACTTAAGAAACACCCTGTTCAGAATCAGAAAAAAACTTCTATACTTACACAGTAACAGTAAAATAGATTTGAAGCGCAAATGTTGAAAGATACATTACATGGAAAATAATCAATAACCAAAGTTGTTATTTAACATTAGGGGCATAGGCATCATACCGGGTGTCCGCTGAAAATGGCTTTCCCTTATAACTTTTTTGATTCTGAAGGAATGTTTGGTTTTTGAAACTCGGTTACGGCGTTGTTGAGTTATTGCACTTTTCCTTAAATATGAGGTTTCATAAAAACTTATTTACTCGTACACGAATCCAGTCTATATCTTTGAACTAGACTACTACTAAATACAAACCATTATTCTCACCTCTACGATGCGATATCGATATCAGTTGAATATAATATTGAAATTCTTGAGAATGTGACTAACTTCAGGGTGAATTGCTTTATATTGAACAATTTCATCAAGTAGCTTATGCTTGTTGATGCCATAGTAACAAATGTTGTTGAATTGTATCTACTGTCCAGTTCGATTCAGTGATTCTTTGCAAAACAGTAACTGTGTTCTTTGTGCGAAAACTCCAGTATGCCTTTCGCGTTTAGTCCAAGTCCATTGATATGTTATTATTTTTTGGGAAATGTCAGAAAAACTGCCGTCAAGCACAACGTCTATACCAAGAACGTTTTCCAGACAGACCCATTCCGTCACGAATGACTTTTTCTAGAGTTGAAGAAAAATGGCGAACTGGGTCATTTCCTTCTACTATAAAGCATTGTCATTATACGAGATCTGTTAGAACTGAAGATTTAGAGATCAATGTGTTGGCTTATATCATTATTCATCCACATGTTTCTATCCGTACTCTTGCAGAAGAAGTCGCTGTGAGTAAATCTAATGTACAGAGAATTCTGAAAGAAAATAAATACCACCCATTCAAAATTCAGTTGGTACAAGGTTTGAAACCCACGGACTTTGAACGACGACTTGAATTCATTGCTTGTATTCAGGTAATAATACATGAAAATCCTAACATATTCAGTCAAATTTTGTGGAGCGATGAATGGCGATTCCACAATAATGGAGTTGTGAATCGACATAACAGTCACTATTGGTCTCAAGAAAATCCCCACTGGGTCCGCGAAAGTAATTTTCAAACTACTTGGGGTATTAATGTATGGTGTGGATTGTTCAATGGCCGCATCATAGGACCTTACTTTTTCAATGAAAATCTCAATGGATTGCGATATTTACATTTTCTAGAAAATGATTTGATCCATTTCATGGAAGATATTCCCATAGCAGAACGATAAGGAATTTGGTGGCAACAAGATGGTGCTCCTCCTCACAATTCACAGGTTGTTACTGAATATCTGGATAGAACGTACCCAAATAGGGTAATAAGGGTCCAATTCGGTGGCCGGCTCGTTCCCCAGATTTATCACCGCTTGATTTTTTCCTATAGGGTTATTTAAAAGATATTGTTTTCACTACTCTCCCTTTGAATGTGGATGATCTGAAAATGAAAATTCGACTAGCGAGCAGTGATATTACGCCTAATATTATAAGAGCGACTTGTACGAGAGAAGTGATTCGACGTTTCGAAGCCTGTATAATATCTAATGGGCGTCACTATGAACATTTTTTATGACTTATATCTAGGTACCTACCATTCTTATGAAATGATTTATCAAGTTATATTATTTACATTGTTATTAACGATTTGTTTTCGAATACACCTCTTTCAATTTCGCAATTGTATCATATTCAAAATGATTCCTGACTGAATTCCACAACTCAAAATTGAAACCATTACTTCGAACACCCAAAATTTTGACTAATTTTCATGTGATCTGATGCAGAGAGAATAATTGTATGAGATATTTTTAAAAATAATAGTCGTTTTCAAGACTTTACATTTTAAGCAATAACTCAACAACGCCGTAACCGAATTTCAAAAACTGAACGTGAAATGATATACAACGTAGAATCTGAATATGTGATAATATCGCAATCCCCGGCATCTTCACTCATCCCATGTCGGATACCTGCTCGAACCTCTTCGACCTTCTAACGAAAGTCGAAATGTCCTTCCATTGCAATGAGTGCAATTCTTCCTCCTTAATAGTGGCAGCTCCGAAGACGTTTTGTCTGAGCCTGCCATAAATACCACATTCGCACAGGAAGTGGAAGGAGTCCTCCTCTTCCCCCACATTCCGTGAATAGTAGGTCTGCCTCAACTCTGATGAGATCCAGGTGACTCCTGAGGCCGCAGTGGCCGGTTAGAACTCCCTCCATCAGTCGGAGTTCTTTGCGGCTCAGCTTCAGTATCTTGGCCGTCCTTGCCATGTCGGGCCCCGATATCATCTGCTTTGACTGCCTGCATCCGTCTATCCTTCTCCACTCTTTTCCTAATATATCAACGGCCTACTCATTCAGTGCCGTTGTTACTTGTCTCCTTGTTATGACGAGTGCGGGTTCGGTCCCGTATTAGGGTTATCCGGCTCCTTGCTTGACTAGCTTGCATGGCCCGGGACCCACATCAGCGTTATTTCTTTTTCAGTCGCAAAACTCTCCAGGGCATCTCTGCACTCCTAAACCAGTATACTGATCTGGTTCTGGTTGCATTCAGAGCTCTGATGGCGGCCTGACTGTCCGAGCAGACATATACATGTCTCTCTGGACCGGACCTCACCTCTTCCATTCTGGTTGCCTCCAGGATGGCATACACCTCTGCTTGGAAAACTGTTGTCAAAGAACCTAGCGCATAGGCTCTTTTCTCTCCGTTTTCCAGGTAAACTCCTGTTCCAGCTTGCCCTTCCTCCAGTTTGGACCCGTCTGTAAAACAAACCAGACTTTCTTCCCACTCTCTTCTGAGACTTTGATAGCGGATAGTGGGATTTCTTTCTCCGCTACCACAGCGATTTCGGTATGCCCTGTGTACCCCTCTCCACGTCAGCTCCCTAAGTCACGCATTCTCAGATAGGACGCCATCGCTTCCTTCTTTATACAAGTTGAAAGCGACGGCAGACCCAGCAGGGCGTCTAGGGCTGCCGAGGGGGTCGTCTTCATCGCGCCGGTTATTCCCTTACAATAACCGGCGCGATGAGGACGACCCTCTCCTTGCATAAATACTATTCACTGAAGTTATTCAATGAAGGTTGCCGCTTGTTTGGACCCGAAAAACTTCGATGAAATTACCAAAATTGGGATTCCTAATTACGCATTAAAATCTATCGCATCAATTTCAAATGTCGATCGAGAATTGTTCATGATACCGGCCAAATGAATAATATAATGTTTTTGGCCTTGAGCGACGAACTTAACATAGTCAAAAGCCCAAAAAAAAATTTAAAAAAAAAATACGAAATTTGCTGCCTTCCTTCACTTCATGGAATTTTTAACTCCGAAGGATTAGTTGGACTATAATTACTACTTCGAACGTGTTCGAAATAGAAATGTTCTACAATTTGTGATCAAAAAATAGTTTCAGAAATAGAGAATTCAAAAATTTTGTCTCTTTTTAGTTTTATCGTTTCTAGAAACGTTCAGGAAAATCTAAAGCTGATTCAAACGTAACGGAAAATGAATATTCTCAAAAAATATCAGAACTTAGAGAACCAAAAGAAAAAAAACAAGAAAATTGCTGGTGATAAACCGATTTCACCACCTTATCACTAAGAAAAGCTAACGAAACTAAGAAAGGCTAGCCTCGCAAAGCTCCGAAATATCCAGGAAGTAATCATTCTGGATTAAAGTTCATCTTGTATGTGGAACACATATCCTTTTTTATTCCTTCGCATGAGGAGAGTCTTTGCCGTTTTCAATTAAACTTTTCACGAGAGATCTTGACTTTCCAACTTCGCGAGTTGTTCCCCTTTTATATCGCAGAATCTAATTTATCGTAACGCCAATCATGCCTCGCGGAGATATTTACTTCCATTTCTCACTGGAATGAGTTGGAATACTTTTGAAGCTCCTTGATATATTCGATTATTGTTCATTTGTGTCTCCGGGGTGATTTTAGAATATTGGTGAACCGGGTGACGGCATCTGCTCTCATTGATTTTCTCGATAAAATATATTTATTTGTTTTTGGATAATCTTTATGGTAGATGAGCTATAGAACCAGGGTAGTTTTACATCTGGGAACACTCAGTTTTCAATCCAGCTTGTTTTTTCTTTTCATTTTCAGGTCTTATTCTGATGGTAATGACGTGTTCTCGAGTAAAATATTCCGGAAGCAAATTACTTCTACAGTCGGATTTCCGGGAGAGAGGTATTAGACTCCACCGAAAGATTTGAAGATTCACTTTTTCAACACCTGCGGACAAGAACATCAATGATGTCCACTATCACCTGATTTTGAGAATAATCTATCATGTAAACGCGAAGAGAGTTTGAAGCCGATAGACTTGCAAACCCATCCTATAGCGAAAGATATCATACTGGGAGATTTCAACGTGCATTGAACAAAACAGGCGGGACAGGTCGTCAACCTGAAGCATTCGCTATCAACTAAGGACTAGAACGGCTAGTCGAGCTACCAGTAGGCATTACTGGTTTCAACAAGCAGCCTGCCAATACTCTTGATTAGTACGAGGATGTATTGATATCTAGCTAGCCTAGACCAGTTCCCTGCAAAAACAAAATACTGCGTTACCATAGCAACGAACAATAACTAATTGGAAGTGTCATTGTAAAGTTTGACGTCAAAAAAGTAAACCAGAGTTACGCATTGTTGAAAAAATTGTTAAAATTGTTTTTTCCGTTAACCAGCTGTCGTCCCCTTACGAACGGCAGCCCTCAAAAGTCGAAACTTGTGCGAGCCAAGGATTAACGAGGTCTAACCTTTTAACGTGCGATTCCTAGCACGATCCGAGGAGAATATCGAAAGGAGGTCCGTAGGTCACCCATCCAAACCATGGCCTCGCATAGCGTTGCTTGGCTTCAGATATCGGTGAACCGGGGCTCTCCGTTCGAGCTATCCCAGCGCATTAAATCAAAAGAAAAAATATGTCCACCGAAATTGTCAAAATCGAAAAATTGGAGTATCGAGCCATCATCAAAGACCTGTATTTAAAAAAGTTAAGAGGTAAGCAGATTTACGAAGATATGCCTAATACCCTTGGTGATCAATGTCCTTCGTATGCGACCGTGAAAAATTGGACTACAAGCTTCAAAAGAGGTAAATTTTCCATTGAAGATGATGACCGATCGGGAAGGCCAGTTTCTGTGTCAGTCCCCGAAAATATCGATGCAGTTCATGACATGATTTTAACAGACCGTCGAATTGGGCTAAAACGGATATCTGAAGCACTGAATATTTCATACGAACGCATTCATCATATAGTTCACGTCAATTTGGACTTGAGAAAAATTGCTGCAAAATGGATCCCCAAATGTTTGAATGTTGACCAAAAGCGTGCAAGGGTAGTAGCATCGCGTTCGATCTGTGCTCGATTTGAAAACGATGTAGACTTCTTAAACCGAATTGTTACTATGGATGAGACTTGGGTACATTTCTACGATCCAGAAACAAAGCAACATCCGATGGAATAGCGACACTCCGGTTCTCCAATACCTAAGAAGTTGCGTGTCCAGAAATCTGCTAGAAAAGTTCTTGCTTCAGTTTATTCGGATTGCCATGGAGTAATCATGATTGATTTTTTGGATAAGGGTAGAACAATAACTGGAGATTACTATTCGACATTACTGACCACTCTAAGGCAAAAAATTAAAGAGAAAAGACGCGGAAAGCTATCCAAAGGTGTTTCGTTTTTGCAGGACATCGCCCCTGCACACAAATCTCATGTTGCCATGCAAAAATTCGTGATTTAGTGTTTGAATTACTAGAACACCTCCCTTATTCATCAGATTTGGCTCCGTCAGACTGTCATCTCCTTCCTCAACTGAAAAAAAGTTTAAAAGGTCCTTCCAACGAGGAGGTAATAAAAGCTGTGGAGGTCTGGTTTGCAGAGCAAGAAGACTTTTTTTTTTGAAAGGTCTAGAGACGTTGCAGGTTCGCTGTAATAAATGTATCCAATTAAGAGGAGAATATGTTGAGTAATAAAATATTTTGACATTGAAATTTTGTTTGGTTCTATAGTAGGCTGAGAATTTTTCCATAAATCCTCGAATAGATGTGTGTGCTCCACTTGGGAACTCTAACTACGACGTCATCTTCACTCTTTGCTCTTTTTTTCATTCATCTAGCAGCACAACATTGCCCGTCTCATATGGGTGTTTGCATGTTTTTCTCAGCGTTTTCAATGAAAAGAATGTGTTTCTCTTCTGTAGATCCAACACAATGCGCCAAGAAAATTTTTGAAACCATAAAGCTGGGGATGAACTAATGTTACAATTGAAGGTGAGTGCTATAATTAGATAGAATGACATTGCAAATAACTTCTGCAGAAGTTGTAGTTTTCCTGTGCAGTAGATTTGAGAGATTCGAGTGGCAAGCAGGTTTCAAAAATGAAATGAATTATACCAGTATACATAAAAGTACCTATCGTAAATTCAGAGAAAAAATTATAGTAATATAAAATAATACATAGTAAAGTCTTTTCTTATAATATTCAATAATGTTTGATTTAGTTGGTCATTAAGAAGATTATAACAGATGCTTTTAAGAGTGCATGATATATACTGTTTTATTTTCATGAACTCATTTTCTCTGTTAACGAGTTTAATTTTTTTCATTTATTGCAAAATAACTTGATATATTTGAGGTTTCAGGAAAGAAAGTTTTAGATATCTGGGTCTGTTGTACCTGTGAATTTTTGGAAAAAAATTGGTTTATTTTGGGGAGATTTTATGTTGTCTCTTATTCTTGTGTTCAAATCGTGAATATTTGTATTTTCTTTAATTTCAGTTTTGTACAAAAATTTGAAAACGCTAAAAACAATAAATTCGTGTTTGTCCATAAATTGTTTGTCTATAAATCTTCCATCAGTTGTTGAAAATCTTCCTGTTTTCGACATTCACTTTTACAGTGATTTCGTTAAGTACTGAATAAATTCATTTGTAGCCAAACTATCTATTCCTGAAGAATCTCCTGGAAAATGTCTATTTTTAAAATCGATTTGCCACATTTATAAAAGAAAATAAATACACAGAGTGATCTACGTTTTTTAAAATGGAACATACTATTTTTTATTACATTTTTTGAAAATCCGTGGAAAGCTGGATTCAAAAATATATCACACATGGCAATGATAACTTCAAAAACAACTGAAATAAATGTTTTAATTATGTATATCTCCAGATTTGACACATCTTGATTACTTCTCCTGTTTATGTTGATATGCCGGATAATTAGAAGATTCAAAATCAAAAATTCGTCACGAAATACCCTGTATACCTCCTGATGTTAATGACCATGGTCAAGAAGAATTTATTCATCATTTTGACTACTATCAGATAGCAAACAGTGCAACATTTAATTTTATCGTTGTTTGAAGCTATTCATTGCGATTATATTTAGTACTTTCATACTCATGATAACCTTTTTACAATGAAAAATGGGGATGCCAAAAAAAATGTCGACGACGTAATTTCTCCTACACGAATCATTCTGTATGTATTAATTAAATTTGAGATGCCCAAATTCAAATAAAATTCGAAAGCTTCGAGTATAACGGAAAAAAAACAATTTTATAAAGCAACAACAATTATTTCCTGATTATTTCCTTATTTTTCACGAATTTATTATTTCAAAATCAGCTATCCACGGAGATTCCAAAAATTGAATAATATATACCTAGGGTGTTCCATTCAAAAAATATCACCCTATATATTTGAATTTCCATTATAAATGTGGCAAATTGAGATTAATAATCGACCTGTTTCAGAATATTCCTCAGAAATGGAAATTAGGCTAAGAATTCATTTATTCGCTACTTTACGAAATCTCTGTATAGTATTTTTAATACCACCCCATACGATAATACTATTGGGCAAAATAGATTCAACAAGTGATTTTTATGCTATTATGAGGATGCTTAGTGGAAGAAATTTTCGTAGTTGATGAAACATGTATATTACCAGTTTTTTCAGCCTTTTTATGGTTATCCCATGTCAGTGTATTTTTAATTATTTTGACTAGATTTCTAATATTTTTTCTATAGTTTTTTGACAAATAGTTTGATTCAGGGTGCAGTTGGAGTGATAATTTCATCCGCCGTATGAAATCCTCTTAATATTAGGACCAATAAGGGACGTATGCCTCGGGCCAGGTAGCCGAGTGGTTAAAGCGACATTGTTTTAATCACTTTTGGCTGCCAGTCAAAGGTTCGAACCCTAGCGACTGCAGAACTTTTTCTGATGGCCCGAGAAAGTGCTAGGAATCGCACGTAAAAAGGTAAGACCTCGTTAATCCTTAGCTCGCACAAGTTTCGACTTCTGAGGGCTGCCGTTCGTAAGGGGACGACAGCTGGTTAACGGAAAAAACAATTTTAACAAAACAATTTTTTAACAATAATACGCAGTTCCTAGCTTTCGAGCCGGTAATACCACTTTGGAATGGCAACCACGTATCCAAACAACAACAGAGAATATAATCTCATCTTGCTACTAATATGAATGTCAGTCTGACGGACTTCATGTCTATCAGATATTATCTATAACTATTGAAGAATTCACGATGATGAAATTTTTTTTACTTTGTTGGTTCGTGAAATTATCTCAATAAATACTACTCTTGCTCACAATACTATCGATAATTGTTTCAGAAATCTTAAACTCGATCAAATTGCTTTGAGGTAACACCACTCGTTCTGAAGGAATCGTGGTGTTACCAAGCAATTTGATCTCGTTGACTTCTCACAGAATTACTATCGATAGTATTACGAGCACTCGTGGTATTACTCCCGACAATTTCCCTCATATTATATAAACCAACCAAATGCCATCATTTTTTGAATTCAAACCAATGAGAAAAGGACTTTTCGAAAATACTGTCTCGATGTTTCGCTTCTTCCTTATTTATACGTTTCCATAGTTACAACAATTTCTGTGAATAGAGAAACGTCAGTTTGACAGTTCAACTCTTCAACTGACATTAATGACACATGATGAACCGTTCCTGTAATACGCATTTAGTGCATAATAATTTAATGAATTCGTGAAATTGTCTGATCGAATATCTCTTCAAAATGCAGAATTTTCAAAATACTTTCACCTTCCTGGTGAACATTTTTTAAACTGTTACATATGTGGAACATAAACTTAACGTCTTATGAATGATGGTCAACATCATCAATATGTATCCATTATACGTATTTTCTGAGGCGATAAGTCCCAATTTTCAGCGTTGTATCAACGTCATACTTCAATGATCATATTTTCATTATCAAAATGACGTATCATGCTCATTGTCCAAATAGCATATTGTAACATTTGTCAAGTAACTGATTCAAAACTTATGTTTCCAATACGACGATCTTTTCTGAGGCGATAAGTCCCAACTTTCAGCGTTGTAACAACGTCATATTTCATTCATCTCATTTTCATCATCAAAATAACGTGTTATGCACAATGTCCAAAGAACATATCATATCATAATATATATTAAGTAAGTGATTCAAATGTCATGTTCCCAATACTACGGTCCTTTCTGAGGCGATATGTCCTAAGTTTTAGCGTTATAACGACGTCATACTTGGTTGATCATATTTTCATTATCAAAATTACCTATTATGCACAATGTCCAAAGACTGAAAATGGTTATCATGGTATATTGTAGGTACAAGCTAAGCAGCCTATTAGGCCTTTTATGCATGTTATCATGTTAACCCAAGAGGTTCAATAACTAATGGACAATTCACAAAAGCTTTTGATGGTATTCATATACTGTTACTGAGTTTGAGATGATGCTTCGTAAATTCAATAGCAGCGACACCTATCGTTGGGTCGAATACTTCATATTGATTATATTGATCAATATTTGAACATATTTTTCAAGGTATTTAACTTACGTCAGGCAAAGTATGCAAATATATTTAATTATTTGATCGTAAAATGTATCAATTTGAATAAATCATTTTCATAACTATATTATGAGGAGTGAAAAATATGCACATTTCGTCTGATACCAAGAAAACTTGGAAGGGACAATTTTTGTAAACATATATAAATGATACGTATATATTTGATTTTCAAAATGATCATCACCCAGGAGATATATAAACGATCTAATAGTTTATATTTATTATTTTGATCAACAAATGAACATATTTCTTTAGATGTTCAACTCACGTCAGGCAAAGTATGCAAAAAAGTACCCAGAGTTACATAGTTATTTGTTCATAAAATGGATCGATTCAAATATGATATTTTCATTACTATATTACGAAATATGTAAAATATTCATATTTTGCATGATGTCAGGAAAAATTTGGAGAGACAATGTTAGACAATGTTTGGAAACATATATCAATAATATGTTTATATTTGATTTTCAAAATTACCATCACTCAAGAGATATATTCATGATATAATAGTTTATATCGATTATTTTGATCAATAAATGAATAATTTTTTTTAGATATTCAACTTAGGTACGTCAGGCAAAGTATGCAAAAATACATAGTTATTTGGTCGTCAAATGTATCTAATCTAATATATTTTCATTACTATATTAGGAAAATTTGTAAAATTTTCATATTTTTCCTGTTGCCAGAAAACCTTTGGAGAGACAATGTTTGGAAACATATATAAGTAATATGTTTATAATCGATTTTCAGACTTACCATCGCTCAAAAGATATATAAATGATATAATACTTTTTATTGATTAATTACATCAATAGGTGAACATAACTTACGTTGGAAAAGGTATGCAAAAATACATGGTTATTTGGTCAGAAAATGTATTGATCTGAATGAAACGTTTTTATTGCCATATCATGGAAAAGAAAAGTACTCATATTTTGTCTGACACCAGGATAACTTTGGACAGACAAAGTTTGGTAACATGTATAAATAATATGTTTACATTCGATTTTCAAAATTATCATTACCCAGGAAATGTATCCACGATGGAATAGTTTATATCGATTATTTTGATCAATAAATGAATACAATTCTTTAGTCATTCAACTTACGTCAGGTGAAGTATGCAAAAATACATAGTTATTCGGTCGTTGAATGGATCGAATAGAATATAATATTTTCATTACTATATTAGGAAATATGAAAAATATTCATATTTTGCCTGATGTCAGGAAAACTATGGAGAGACGATTCTTGGATACACACATAAATAACACGTATATTTTCGGTTTTCAAAATTATCGTCCCTTAAGATATGTATTAATGATATAATAATTTTCTTACTTGAGCTTCATGAAGTAGTCGTTCATTTTGAATTTTTTAAAGCTCATACACAATACCACAAATGCCGTAATACTCAAGTTTTGTCAAAAGCATTTCATTAGATATGCTACCGAATATCTTTACCTAATGGTATGCTATTTTCAGTTAAATATTCATTCAATCTGGGGACTATGCATTTTTACAATATTTGAGCAATTATCGATATGACTGAGATTGAGGGGAATTTTTGGGGTCGGTTATATCTTAATTTATGTAGAAAGGGGTTATGATTGCTTGATTCAGTGCAGTTGGGAATTTTCCGGAAGAGAATATAATATTTAATAGGTGTGCTAGTATTTTAACTACGTTTTCTCTGATTTCTTTCATTATTCTGATCTATAGTCGGTCCGCACCGCAGAAAATTTGGTTTTTCAGTATTTTTTATTATTTCTGAGATTTTTCGGGTGTTACGGGATCTAAGTAAATGGAATGTATTTTATTGTTTCTGTTGGATCATTATCTGTAAAATTCGAAAGTTCGTGATTTTTTATGAAATCTGCAATTTCCACCCCAACTGTCGATATTCGCAAGTTTTGTTTGGTTTTGAAGTTCTCGTATTTATTATTTTAAGTTTCCGTTTGTTCGTATTTTTTATTATTTTCCAAATGGATTTCGTATAATATTTTACATCGATTAATTTTGTTCGATAATAATTTTCTTTAGTCTTTATCAATAGTTTTGTAAGGTGTTCTCGATATTGTTTATACTCATATCAGATTTCAAGGTTATTTATGTTAAAGCATTTTTTTTAGTTTATCTCTCTTATTGGTTAATGTGATTTGTTCCTGTCTAATCCAAAGCTTTATTTTTTTGTAAACCTGAATAATTCTAAGATGTGTGCATCTCATTACAGCAATATAATCTAATAGTTTTGTTTCAAATTGTAATAGGCTGCTGTCACGTTGACTTCTCATTTTAGTTTTGAGCAAATTTTTTTTCTGTCATTTCCAAGAAGATATTTTTTATGGGGTTGGACTAAAAAATGTTTTATAGGACAGAGCCGTAATAACTCACAACAAGGAATCTTCTGCATTTTTTCTCATTAACATGAACATCCTGTTTGAAGCAAATTACATGGATTATCACGATCACCACTTTCATACATGATGAGGCAATAGTGCGTCAGAGTCCGATTGCTTGAATTCTTTGATAGCTATAAATATGATTTAAAAAAATAAAGTGAACTAGACATCTGAGTCCATAACCAGAACTTTTTGCTGAATATATACGGCGAACCGAGAAAAATTCACATGGTTAAATGTTTTTTTATGGAATGCCATGTATACGTTCAATGTTATATGGGGATGTAGCAGGCCATCGACACAATTTATTTCAGAAATTTCCGAAACAGAAATCATATCAACAATTTCTCCTTCGTGAAACTCATTTTAGCTTCAAACACTTCCAAAATTGACATCTATGTTGAGTGATGAAGGACTACCGTAAGTCCAAATAATTATATTTATGGGCATGAGAATGGATCGGTATTATCACAAAGGACACCGCACGGTTCTTATGGAAAATGGGTCCCAGTCGAATTGGCTGAAAATTTGGTATAATGTAGTTTATGATCGCTTGATCAAATGTCTCCTTTGGCACAACGAGATCTAATGTACAGTTTTTTGAGATACAGGGTGTCAAACGTGAAGAGGCAGCGTTGTTACTTGCCTTTAGAAAATAACAATGTGGCGATTATTTTATACAAACATTTATGGATAAAAATTGCAATCTTAATATTGTCGACACGAGTTATGATAAAAAGTTCTAAGACTCCGTATACAGGGTTATTAATATTTACATAATTTTTATGTAATTCTCTGAACGAAATCAGTCAAACGCAAAAGCTTGTAGACTTGCAGAATATGTATATATCATTTGATTTTGATATTGGGTGATCTGAGGTTACTATTATACAGAGTGTCTTTGATTCAATCGAATGTAGTAACACCGCACCTAGTAACACCGTGCGCTTCATATTTTCATTTTCTGTAAAGGGTATTGAATTAAGGCTCGACACCGGCGATACATAGATTCGTTGTGATATACAGGGTGATTCATTAAATGTGACGACCGGCTTTATTATCAGATATAATAAAAGTTATCAAAAAATAGTTAAATCAAATAATTATAACATATTCACCTTCAAACTCAACATATTTAATTTAAATATGTATTCAGATAACACATACAGCAATTACAAGACAAATAGAATTTATTTATTATAGTACAACTCCCTGTACATTTATGCTGATTTGCGATTTTGGCAATTATCTAAAACAAACTTTTGAAGTTAAAAATAATAATATTGAAACTGTTACATCAGCTAAAAGAATCGGGATAATAGAATTGAATTGAGTATTGCTACAAGAGTGAATGCTGTAAAAGATGGAACAAATGCTCAAAATGTTTAATATTTAGTGACTCACATGGTGTGTACCATCGATGAAGATCTTCATTATCTGTCCAATATGGGGCTATATTTCCGAAAGGACTAAATCATGTGCACACCATTTAGATAGGCAAGGATATATTTTAGAACCGTTCATTAGGTAATAGTTATTGGATAATATAACATTAACCGATCATAAGATGAGAAATCTTCTCATTCTTACGAAGAAATAGCAATAAATCTGACTAGAATATACCACGAGAGTAGTTTGAGTGACAATGAATTTGAATGTTTATACACATATTATAAATGCTTAATGAATAATAAAATGGCCTGGATCGATATTTCTCCACGTGTAAATCTGGTACTCGGAAGTGTCGTATGCATCAACATTTTTAATGCAGTAGTATCCCATGTGAAAGCGAAAGCTGCATCATCATGCCGTTGACCAGGATCCGTATAAGATGCAACAAATAGACATTAATGTTGGCCATTTTTATTTAATTTTCTATTTTATGATTAATTTGTACACACATGTTCCTAAAAAAATTTAAAAAATACATCTGAAAATGAAAATTTTGGGTGACCCTGTATAATAGTAATTTCAGATCACCCTATATCAAAATCAAAATGATATTTACCTATTTTGCAAGTCTACGAGCTTTTGCGTTTGACTGATTTTGTTAAAAAACATTATGTAATTATTCATAACCCCGTATACAGAGTCTTAGAACTTTTCAATACAACTTGTGTCGACAATATTAAGATTGCAATCATTATCCTTAACTGTTTGTAACAAAATAATCGCCACAGTATTGATTTTCTAAAGTCAAGTAACAACGCTGCCTCTTCATGTTTGACACCCTGTATCTCAAAAACTGTCCATTAGATCTCGTTGTGCCTATGGAGACATTTGATCAGGACATCATAAACTACATTATACTAAATTTTCAGCCAATTCGACTGGGACCCATTTTCCATAAGAACCGTCGGGGTCCTTTGTTTATCAAATATCTTCATAATTATTTTTTCTTCAATTCCATATTCATGACGATGGTAATTTTTTGGGTATGCACCTGCAGATTACATTATTTTGGTAAAAAAATCATATATTTCAAGTGATTGGGGGATACGGAAGGGATGGTTGGAGGACACCAAAGTTCTTGAGAAAATGTGCACGTATATATGCCATTCCAATTTATGAAAAAAACACTCGACTATGTAGATTTTTCTCGGTTTGCCCTATATATTCAGCAATAATTTTTGGTTATGGACTCTGTTGTCTAGTTTACTTTGGTTTTCCAAATCATATTTACAGCTATCAAAGAATTCGAGAAATAGGACTTTGACGCACTATTGCACCATCATGTATAAAAGCGGTGATCGTGATGATCCTTCTAATTTGATTCAAACAGGATGTTCATGTTCATGAGTAAAAATGCGGGAGATTCCTTGTAGTGAATTATTAGAGCTTTGTCCTATAGAACATTTTTTAGTCCAACCCGTTGAGATATATTGTCGTGAATTGGGGTTTATTCACGACTAACTAGGTAGATACTGATCATTCATAGATTCAAAACACTTTAGAAAAATATAAAAACAAATATTTTACTATGTACAAATATGAGATTAAGACGATTGAAATTAATGAAGGAAATAATCAATAAAGAACTGATGAATTAAAAAATTGATTAATCTCTCCTAGACTAGTTATTGATTGAATAAATAATTTTAAAAAGATCTTTACTTACAATACATATCGACATTTACATTTAAGAAACATTTTCCTTCAATCTAATATCTGATCTTCCAAACTCCCCCCATAGCCCTCACTAGCTGCGGGCACGGCAGAACTCTAAACTCGACTACCAGATCGAACTATCAGTGGCCTTTTTGAAAACTCTTGTTTTTGTTATGTTGAGGACAAGTTGTGTTTCAAAATAAAATATATTCGCTCACGTACTGAATTGTAAAAAGGTTACCCACTTATTGAAATATAAAATATTTTAATGTACAGGATGTTCCATATATTTTTGACAATATCATCCCCAAAATGACGGAAATACAATTTGCTCAAAACCTAACTGAGAAGTCATTATTAATTAATTAATTAATTATTCAAGTTCCCAAAAAATAAAGCTTTGGATTAGACAGAAAATAAGCACAATAATCAAAAAGAAAGATGGACTGAAAATATGCGTTAACACAAAATATCCTGAAATTTGGAATATCGTAATCACCAAACAAAACTGTCAATAAAAAGGCGTCGTAATCACCCTGCGCGTAATGACATCTGCCCATACTTTTTTCCAATTACAGTAACTTACGACATACGCGGAACGGTAAGTAATGATTCGAGACACCGGGTTAAAAAAACCGGAATTAAAAAATACAACTTCACCCACGCGGACCCCACCATTTGATTCACGGTTTTTATTCAGCGAGCTCATTTCCGTTTAGTGGAAAGTGGAATTTGGGGTGTCCTTATGATACTGAATGTAAACAAATGAGACCCAATAAATACGTTGTGAACTCCCGGTCTAACAAATTAATAAATGTATTTGAAAGTATAACACATGATATTCTAATACCAATAGAGAACTGATTTCGAATGCAGATAGAATTCAATAACAGACGAACTATGGGTTAGTTCGTATGTTATTGGATTTCATTCTAATACCTTTGTCAGATCCATCTGATAGCCGTGAGAGTTATTATGGAAACAAAAAGATCATACTCAAAGAAAAATATTTACCATTAAACATTTTTGTATGGGCTATTCAACTTCAGCAGTTCATCTGCAGATTATTCATTTCTCATATGTTCTTCAAAATTTACACCCATCATCAAACCTCGAGCAACGAAGTCAAAACTACCTCTGTCGAATGGGGAGGAGAACCTGCTAGTGATATGATATCTAATTTATGACATCATCCTTTCCTCGCCTATTAATCAATTTCCCCTAAGTTGGAGCAAGACCAATGATCGAATCAACAAGCTCATTTCCTAAGGCGTTGGGAATCCGCTATGAATACAAAAAGTTATTGCTTCCTGAATTTAACTTATCCCAACATCCTCACCTTCCATTTCCCCAAGCCGAGTAACCAAAGTTTAAATTCCTGCTGAAACCTGCACATATAATATATATCCATTTAAGATAACTGTATAAGACAGGAGTTGGAATTAACGTGCAAGGTTCATTTGCATTGCATTTTCCTCCGGATTTGCTCCGTGATGAGTTTTATTTTTTATGGGTCGAGAATGTAAGGTTAGGTGTGCTTTGCTCACCACTAATCCACGAGGTGTACGGTGCAAGAAGGGCGATAAGACTGAAGAATCGCTTTTATATTACCGAGAGATCCTCTCACTATCCTTATAATTTCATTAGCACGGCTAATACTTAATCTTGCTGAAACATTGTTCCTTTCTGCGAAACTAGAAACTGTTTAAATACTCTCTTTGTATCTCAATTAGCGTGTGCTGGAAGTTGCGTTTGAACTGAAATTAGAAAATTTGAAATGATTTAGAGAGCGGGTTGAACATATATTTTCGTCGCAAATACTGGTGCCTATATAATTGGATGGAACTCAATGTTATGTTGTTTAAGAAAAGGAAAATTGTTCCTTAAAATTTTATATAGGTCTTACCATTTGAAAATGTGGTTCGTGAATATTTTATCAAATATTTCAATTAAGTTCTGAATTATGAATAAAAGAAAAAATAAAAGAAGTTCCCTTTTGATCAACATACCTTTTTCCGTTGAGAGTGTTTGGAAGTTACAACTGATCGATTTTATTGTGTACCTACTCATTCAGAATTTATTCCTGAGAATTTGGAATTTCATGATCATCTTTCCTATTTTATTTTTACGCGATCCATACTCATTGATCTATCCTATGTCATGCCAATGATCTCTAAGGATAAATAAACATATCTATCTATCTGTTCCTTTGTGAAGGTTTTATTTGGCCACTTTCAAACCAATTCAAATATCAGATAGTAATAATAAATTATTCATCTTCCATACGCTTTCGCGCATCATGTATTGCTTACCTTTGACTAATTATGCTCGAGGGTTTTATACATACCTACATCTTCATGATAGAAATGATATTCTCATATATTCGTCACGAAATAAGAAGTCAACCTGTAAGAAAAGTAAGAATATTTCATGAGAGCATCTTGATAACTAATTTTGTACTTACCATTCATCCAGAATGCTCATGCACCTTTGAAGTCCCTGTGGATTAAAAATAACGCCAAATACCTTTCGCAATAAAGGTTGGGTCAGTAGCGTAGAGCGGTAGCAAAAGGACATTCTCGCAACGGCAGCATTGCTTATGCTTTTAGGAGTTTATCAAAAATAAATTGTCTTATCTGTTCAACTAAAACTCCTCCTAATCCCCTTTTTTATCCATTTGAATATTTACAACTTTTCAAAACACGAAATATTTCTCCCAATGGCAATTTCTTGACCCATTTGTACCATTAGTGTGACTCCTGATCTTCTACTTGTCTCATGTCATTTAGGGAATTTTTTAGTCAGGGATACAGGAACAGCATGTTTAGTTTTAAGAAGTTGATAGTCTCCCACTCGATTATTTCTCGGAAGTCGACTTGTTTTCAAGAGGGGATTTCCATTAGTTTCCACTTCTTCAAGCGAGGTTTTCGTACCAATTTCCTAACGAATAGTCTATTGAAAAGCTTTGGAGGGATTTTCTACCTGACCAAGCCGTTAGTACGTCTTCTCATTATTCTCCATTTTGACACCACTCCTACTGCATTGAATGAGTAATTCGAATTGTTTTATGTACAGCAAAGCAGCCATCGTTTTCGATCTTTTTCACTAACCATCTGAGGAAAATCTCTGTATCCCTCCAGAGTGAGGTAATCATATGCTTTTGCCAGTTTCTTGCACCAACTTCAATTTATGTTCAATTTCAGTTTTTTTTGTGGCCAATCTAAGTCCATGTTGCCGATCTCAGTTTGAGTTGCAGCTACTATTTTTGGTTGGATTACGCAATTCATTTTCCGACTTCAGCAGCGAATCTCATTCCCAACTACGAGGCTGAAGGCCCAGTTGTCAAAACCAATTTCTATTAGGACGTTGAACTTCATGGTCCACGTATATCTTCAACCTGTTTTACATGCAGCCACTGCCGCTGCTACTCGCGCTGCCCGTTGCCCTGCCCTGAATGCTTCCATTGCTTCCAAAGCAGCCTTTAAAGCAATTGACAGTTTACATGCAGCTTCCATCCTCCGAAACAAAAATAGTACCGTTACAATTGGCTGAGGGTCCATAATCGCGACGTTGAATTGTTTTTCCATATCAGATTTCCCGTGAACCACCAAAGTTCATCCCGATATTTTTCTTCGACTTCAGCTCTTCAATTGAGGTACTTTCCAGGTTATTGCTGATCCTATTTCAGGCATCGTGTACCTAATTTGTGTATTATTTTGTGAACTTTGTTTAAAGACTCCCGCAATAATCTTTCAGTTGCATAATGTTCTAAAAACTTTGAAACTTTGTCGTAACTCCACTCAACCATGGTCCTCAAACATTTCTCGTCGCGCACTAGGTAAGCGAATGAAAGGGCAACATGTAAACAGTCGCTGCCACTCGTGCCACATCTAGTAAATTTCTACTTTTTTGGTAGATTTTCAACCTTTTTCAGAAAATTTTAGTAGGCACATTTTTTTTAGTAGATTTTGGTAGATACATACCTTTAAATAATGTAAAAATGCCATTAGCAATATAATTATTGAAAAAATTATTTAATTTCTATGTTGGTAGACGTGTAACTAATTTGATATTTTTATTCATTTGGATGCTTCGCCTTCTTTTTTGTCGGTGATTCCCCCTTATGCCTTATGCACTTATAGGTTCACCGTTGTATTTTCCCGACAACTGACGGTCGAATTTATTCTAATAGCTATACTATACTGAATAGTGAACACGCAGTGTAACATTTCTTTTAACGTGAAAATTATGAAGCGAGCTTATGAGCAATCGTATCGAGCAGAATGGGAACAGAACCCATTATTTTCCACTTGGCTCTGTAAAGCACAGGATGGATGTAGTGCCCATTGCAAAGCATGCAATGTTAGAATTTTATCAAGAAAGGCTTCTCTAAAAGAACATAAAGAATTGTTTCAAGAACTACAATTTTTAGATCCTCAGGTTGTATACCAAGAGTTTTCTAGTCTCATAAATCTTCTTTCAAAGTTTCCGAATATAGTACCTACCAGAAGAAGTTATTCAAGACATTGATAGTGAATACAGAGAAATGAAACCAGATGTATCTAACTTGCTTTCTAGCAGTAGTAGCAATATGAATAATTCCTTTAATGTTGAAGAATTTTGGCAAAAAATAAGCTGTTTAAAGAACAATAATAATAAACTTAAATACTTTTAAGAAAAAAAATATTTGTTCAAAAAATAGAATAAGAGTAAGTTCCGTTTTCTTTGTTGCGTTAGTTTTAATATTTATATGTTTAGGTTTAGTCAATACATAAATAATTGGACCCATTAACCATAGCATTTCTCCGTTCTTATTTTCAGCTTCTTTTGTAAAGTAGATTTTTGGTAATTTTTAAAAAACATTTAGTAGATTTCAGTAGATTCAATAAAAAATAAATGTAGATTCGCCAAAATAAATGTGGCAAAGCTGCTCGTGCTGCCACTTGCCAGTCCTTTCACCTCCACCGAAGGGAGCGTGCGGTAGTGGCTGTAGCATAAGCAATGGCAGCGCGAGTGACATTTTCACATACTCACGCTGCCCACTTCCCTACCCAATGCCACGGAAGTGAGCTGCATGTAAAGGCCGCTTTCCAAATTGTGTCTATAACGTTTTATCTTTTTTGAATGGGATAACTACAGGGTATAATCTAACCTCTTGCACTCCCGTGAAGGAGGGATGTATAACGTCATGTTAGAACGAATGGCAGCTGTGAAAAATTCAATTTTTTTTTTTAATTTTATGAAATGTGGGTCTCTGTAGATTTCTGTAAATGTAATCTTGATTCTGATCGACATTCAGTGTCTTTTCTTCACCGGCAATTGCCATTTCTGGTCCGGAAGGATAGCGGACAGAGGTTCCCAAAATGTCGTCCCACATTTCACAAAATTTTAAAACTGTCAAAAAAATTTTATCGCATTTTTCACACCTGCCATCCATTCTAATATGCTTTTTTACACACCTCCTTCACGGGAGTGCAAGAGGTTAGATTACACCAAGTATATTTATTCAATTATTTATGTTTATTTTATTGTTTATTAACCTGAAAATTGCAAAAGTTTCATTGATATTTTTGTGAAACGAAAATATAACGTCATAATATCACATACATGAATAACACATACAAAAATAACAATAAAGAAATATATCATAGGACAATAACATCATGAATCATAATAACATTTCTCGGAATGACAATATTCTAAAATAACAAATCAAGATAATATTACCTATTTTTGAAGATTTTAATTCTTAGGCTGATCTAACCTGAACGAACGAACCTAGCTCGCAAGTTGGGAGCTGAGAAGTTGAAGAAAAATTCAGTTTGAGGGTAGTATTTTATTAGTCTGATCTAACCTGAACGAATTAACCTAGCTCGTAATCATCGCTATTTCTTTGCGATAATAATTCTGAAAGTGATATTTTCTCGTAATGTTATTCATTAATAATGTTATTTCATATAATTGTTTTTCTTTCCTGTGTTGATTTAGTAACATAATATTTTGTTGTGTTATTTTTACAAATAATATTATTTGAAAATATGATTGTGACGTGCCACCATTTATTCAATGAAGGGATGTACAGGTTCCACCAAAATTTAGGTCCTCTTCCTTTTTATCCATGTTTTGGGGGGGTTCCTATCAGAGAAATAATCAGGGAGAAAATAAGTTTGGTGATTAAAATTTTTCTCCGCAAATATCGATTTAGCGTGATCATGACATAGTAAATCACGTGGCACCCCATTCTCTTTTTGTGATAACAACCTCCTGAAATTCAGAGATAGAAAATTTGCATCGCATTACGCTTTGATTTTTTGTAGGTCTCTTGCAACATTGATTTAAAGCATGTTTACATATTTAGAGTGCCATAGAATGGTAGTGTCGTCGGCGAATAGAGTGAAGGAACCAGATATGTCTATATACAGGAGAAAAAGATAATGCCCCAGAACTGAACCCTGGGGTACTCCCCATGTAACGTCTAGTAATCCGGAAGTATAGTTTGTTCTTACTAGTTGGTTTCTTCCTGTCAAGTATGATTCCATCCACTTCAAGGCCATCTCTCTGATACCATCATGAGAGAGTTTCTGCAGTAATAACGTGTGCTTGTCACAATCAAAAGCTTTAGTCATGTCACAGAATACAACCGCCACGTTCTCACCTACATTGATGCTGTTGTATGCCATTTCCAGACAATTGAACATGGCATCAGATGTATTCCTATTATTTTTAAATCCAAATTGTCCACTGCTGATGAATGATTCAATATTTTTGTAGGTGAGTAAGAAATATCCGTCTTTTGAGTGGTAAATTGAGAGCAAGTCTGGCCATCATCCTCATTCCATTATCGATTATTTGACAATCCTGAGATCGTAGCACCTTTGCGTATGTAAAAATGTGCCTTCTCACATCCCCTCATGGAAAATGGGGTTGCTATCAAAAAATGTTGATGACGTTATTTCTCCTACGCGAATCATTGTGTATATATTAATTGAATTTGAAAGTATGCTCATTTGAAAATGAAATTCGTCGGCTCCGAGTGTTTTTTCCAAAAATTATTCATTGAGTCTTTACGAGATCACTGAATTTGACGGACGCACTGTTTACTCTCATGGGTGACATATTTTTTAATTCAGCTTTCTATAGACATTCAAAAAATTTAATAATACAGAGCGTTCCGTTTGAAAAAAATATCCTAGGACGTCATCATTCAAATCTACGAAAGCGTAGAAGGGCCACATAATATAAAAAAAATTATAATTTCGACTTCGCAACTCGGAATTAGCCTAATTCCGACTTAACAACTCGGATTTAGTATAATTCCGACTTTACAACTCGGAATTAGTATTATTCTGACTTCACAACTTGGAATTAGTATAATTCCGACTTCACAACTCGGAATTAGCCTAATTCCGACTTCGCAACTCGGAATTAGTATAATTCCGACTTTACAACTCGGAATTAGTGTAATCATTGCGATTCCATTGGAATTATAGTGAAAGTTCAAACATTGATTCCTAACATCCAAACTTGTCAATTTATTTGCATTTGTGTATATAGTTATTACTTAATATTATTACAACGTTTCTTTCCCGCCACATCGGCAGTAGCGTGCGGGAAAGTATAACTTTCCGCACTTGTTAAGTATTTTTAATGTAAAATAGCATACTTTATTTAGAGAAAATCGTAAAAAAAGTACTAGTTCCATGCTTAGCAACTTTTCTACTTAGCAACATGTTTATTATTGATCATTACATTATTTCATCTTGCCAATCTGACAGATTTTTCTTTTATTAAATGATGCGTTTCCAATACAAAAAAAGGAAAAACACGTGTTCAACTCTTATGCTTATCAAAGGGTTTCTGTTTTGTTTTCATTGCTGGCAACATTTTCGGTGCTATGTGAACAATTGAAAAACAAAGAAAAATAGAAACCCCTCCAGTATGTCTTTGCGGACTCCTAGGTGTAGTGGATGATGTCAGAAAATAAATATGCAGTATGTCGGGGGAACTGGTACATCAAGCTATGATTAAAATCAACAGTTTCCAAAAATCTGAGTTGTAACGCCAAGCATTCAACCACATAGCATATCTAAAATTAGTGTGTTTTTTCATAGATCTTAGGGCCAACCATCAGCTGTATTAAATCTTCAAAGTTCTCGCTGAATGGTCCAAGTATACATTTTCACATAACTCCAATACCAACTCGTGTAATCGTAATGATTACACTAATTCCGAGTTGTGAAGTCGGAATTATACTAATTCCGAGTTGCAAAGTCCGAGATGTGAAGTCGGAATTATATTAATTCCGAGTTGCGAAGTCGGAAATAGGCTAATTCCGAGTTGTGAAGTCGGAATTATACTAATTCCGAGTTGCTAAGTCGGAAATAGGCTAATTCCGAGTTGTGAATTCAGAATTATACTAATTCTGAGTTGCAAAGTCGGAATAAGGCTAATTCCGAGGAGTGAAGTCGGAATTATACTAATTCCGAGTTGCGAAGTCGGAATTAGGCTAATTCCGAGTTGTGAAGTCGGAATTATACTAAATCCGAGTTGCAAGGTCAGAGTTAGGCTAATTCCGAGTTGTGAAGTCGGAATAAGGCGAATTCCGAGTTGTGAAGTCGGAATTATACTAATTTCGAGTTTTGAAGTCGAAATTATAGTAATTCCGATTTGTAAAGTCGGAATTATACTAATTTCGAGTTGTGAAGTTGGAATTATACTAATTTCGAGTTGCGAAGTCGGAATTAGACGAATTGTTTTTTTTATAATTTGTGGCCCTTCTACGCTTTCGTACAAATCAGATCACCCTTTATATTTAATTTTTACTTATAATTGTGTCAAATTCATATTGAAAATCGACCTGTTTCAGGAAATTCCTAAGCAATGGCTAAAAATTTATTTATTTAATACTTTAAAAGCACTGTAAGATTTCTGACGCAAAAATAGAATTCATGCGGATACCCAGGAACCAAGCCGTATTTGATATTCCGCAATTACGTTATATTTCACAATTCGCTGAAGTAACTTGGAAGCATTTAAACGAAATTAGCGCGAACATAATGAAGTGATGTATAATTACGCGCCATAACAGCCGTTTCTCTAATATACCACAAGGACAGCTGCTGCTGAACACTCGAAAATAGATGCGTTTTCTGCTTCCCGAGGACTTTCTGCCTTACGAGTGAACGCTCCCACTGCAAACAGGAAAGAATTCCATCGCGAAATGTAATTAGCCGCGAAATCGGCAGACAAAGAGACCCTGTTAATTCAAAAAGGAATTTAATCACTCATTATAGCTGAACTGAGGATTTTTGTTGTTTTTGCACAAATAAGAACATCGTTCCACGGCTTAGGTCTGGAGCTGGGATTTGTTCAATTAAATTCTGTGTCGGTACGAGAAATCTGTCTTTATAATTAATTGGGAACCACAGTGCGGGATTAATTAAGAATTTGGTTTCGAGAAACTTCATAATCAACCAAGGGAGCAGAGCAAAAACCGCTGCTGAACGAAATTGAAATGTAGTCTCGTCAAGTATGCTGATTCATTACACCTACTAGATACTAAATTCATGCCAACAACTGTCTTGAATGTGTGTTTCATCTCATCTTCATCCTTTGTGTCGGCGACGGCGTTGTTTGGTACTCATTTCTCAAGGGCATCGAAGTTATGCTGTGCGAGCCAAGAGCGGGCGCAGAATTTGGTACTTGGTTTCATGCAATTAAATAAAAAAAAACACATTCTAGGTACCGGGTGTCACAAAAGTTATATGGCAGCTTTCCAACTTCGTTATTCAGAAAAAAGGGATAGGTACCTATTTCAATTTGGAATACTCCTAATTGTACGAAAGGACCACAACGTGTATATGTGTACAGTGAACAGCAAAACGCAAGAGTTTGAGTTATTACAACTCAGCGAGCACAAACATCCCTAGGAGGTTTTGAGATGTTTCTAAAATGTAGGCACTCCTATGTTTCTTTGATACGTAATATGTACTTTCCAAAGAGGTCTCTGAAGGATACCCAATGTTTTGTTTTTGTACTTTTGTGGCGTTTTTTTATTGTCTATAGTAATGTACAGCCAGAGTCATAACGAGAATTTCATTACGGAAAGGAACGTTGTCGTTCAAAAGTAATTTTGCTAGCATATGTCCAGCTATGCTTGACTTTGAGCCAGTATCTAGGTATGCATAACCAAGATGTTCGTTTACTTCAACCGGAACTGAAGGACTAATCACCTTCGAGTCCAAATTGCTGAATTTACTGCAGAGAAATTCTGTAGTCAGGGTTGTATTCGATTTATGAGGCTTTTTGACGTTACATTTCGGACAGTTGGTACGTATGTATCCGGGGTTTCCGCATCCATAACAAGAAATGGTATTTGAAGTACTAGCACTAGGCGACGAGTCAGTAAGTACAGCAGGGGTTAGAGGTTTTGTCGAAGAACTCGAACTTATCGTATCAGAGTTGGAGTTATTCACTCTAGCCTGCGTTTTTGCCAGTTTTCTGCATTTTTCTTTAACGTGTCCCGGATTCCGACAAAAAGAGCAACGTTTTTTGAGATTATCTTTAGAAAGCCTGTCTTTTGAATCACCCTGTATTCTAGGTTGAAACGGAATATCAAAAGTCTCTTCGGCTAAGCGAGCCTGCGTGAGTAGTTCCTCGAAACTCTTCACGTCATCGCGACCAACCTTTTCACGAATTTTTCTATTTAGCAAACCGTAAACCATGTCAAGTTGGATATTCTGAGTGAGCATACCACTAGATAACTGAGCTAATATAGAACGCACTTTACAAATGAAAACATCTGTTTTTGTTTTACAGTCCTGCTCGTATGCAAAAAGTTCCCGATAAACACGATAAGGACGTTTAGTTGGTCCGAAAGTTGATTTTATCAACTGTTTTGCCTCGTTCCAAGTGGTCAAAGTACCTTTGACGCCTTGGTACCACGTAGCTGCGAATCCGTCGAGAAGCATAGGCAAGCTTTCAACGCATTTTCATCTGTAATGTGTACACAGTCTTTTTACACTTCTACAGCATCTATGAATGCATTAACGTCCGAGTTTTTCTCGCCATCGAATCTACTAGAGCACTTCGAAAAATTACCGGTGTTTACACTGGATGTAACCGACATGCGATCTAGGAGTTGTTTGAACTGTACGTCCGACATTGTTATTGTCATTTTAGAATCGATTGATTTCACTGAAAGTCCACTGATTCCGGTATTATGAGCAACGGATCGGAGAAAATAGGAATGCTTTTGATCGGCCGTTTTAAAGTATAAAAAGTATCTACTTACAATTGTGCAGGTGTGTATTTTCAATACTTGCTATTGCTGAAGAGATGCCAGTCCCGTGCACTTGATATTTCACTAGTGTGACTGCGATACGTTCTCGAATAGCGAGCACAACGTTTTCTCTGTCTGTATTTTACAATTTCACTCGAAACAGTTGAGGTATGCAGAGTCCTACGGTCGTAGAAGCTTCCGACACACAATAGTTTACGAAATTTGTTTAGCGAAACTTCTGAAAAGTCCTACCGCGGTGGAAGCACAATCGAAGGTTTTTCGAGTACACACTTTGAAGTACGAGTGTCCTACGAGGTAGAAGCACTTTTCTGGCAGCGTGATGAAATTCACTTTGAGAAAACTTGTCTTGGAAAAGGCAGGAGCAGAAGAAAGTCTTCTTAGCACTGAGAGTCAACACTATTTTGTCTGTTTTTCACGATTTTAGCTGGCGCCAAAATGTAATAGGTTAGGTTTTCGTGGGTTCCTAAATTAATAATTTTGGGGCAGCTAAAATCATTTAGTGAATCAGATAAATTATTTAATATGGAATAATTCATCACTACATTAACAAAGTAAACTAATCACAAACGAAATTAAAGAAAATATAACTGGACACCGGGCAGAGTGTGAGCCAATGCCGCCATTTATCATGGAACAACTGGTCGAACGGCTGGCATCTGTCACTTGTCCGTAATAGGGTGGGTGCGTGAAGAAATTGTGTTACAAGGTTTATTTTATCAGAATATTTGAATGCATATGCCGAATATCACCTGGAAGTAGATATAACAATAACCTTCAAACATTTATGCGAAATTAAATATATATATATATATATATATATATATATATATATCTTTCAAAAATGCATTCAAAATATGATTAGGCTGTGAAATATGAAGAAAAAGAGATTATATGCTTACTTAGTTGATCACACTGTATAGCAATATTAGTAAAACGCCATATTCAAACAATATCAATAACGATCCCGTTCCACACCACTTATATACGTTGGATTGTTACCGATCCAGCCAGACAGTGCAGATAATAACGAAAAGATGTCGCCACTTTATGATTATACAAATATCGTACTACCGTGAACGTGTCGAATTTGGATGAATAAATGTATTTTTGGCCAACTTTATGGGCCAAATACTCTTATTTCCTATTTCAATTTCAGAAAAATTTTGGATTCAGAGCATTGTCTCAAAAAATAGCATTTCCTGAAATGGCCCATATTACAAGTAACGATAACAGTGTCAACTTGAAGACCGACTACAACAATTTGAATAATATTTATAGAAACATTTTGACCACACATAAAACCAACTTCGGAGAAACCAAATCCGAGCGTATCATTCGAAAAAGAAAGAAATGAAGAAAACAAGGAAAACCTTTGTTACGTAAAAAAATTAAACCAAAACTTGAATTCATTCTAGATGAACCAGTCGTTTTGAGAACAATTTCGAACAAATATTTCAGTTTTATCACTGATGAAATTGTTATTCACAACTTACACTCCTCTTTTGACATTATTTATGATTTCTCATCAAAAATCATATCATATTTTCAACAATATTTCTCATAATCTACACTTGGGGTGAGTAAAATAATCGTCACATTTGAGATTGTATTCTGACATGTTTTGGCTTCTTTAGTATTTCACTTCCATTTTAGCTTTTACAATATTTTGTACCAACACAATGTTATTCATACATTTTAACAATTATCTATGTTGTATATGTGTATAATTTGTTGTTTGTATTCACGTACATTTTTATTGTAAACCTGAAGAAGGCGAAAATTTTGCCGAAATGTTGGAATTAGAATTGTAAATATTTGAGGAATGGGTTTCACTTGTCCACTGGCACATAAATATATTGTTTTAACCAAACTTTCGCTTCACTATAAAAACACTACTAATAATTATACTTTTGCAAGGAACAAAAGGTGTTAATTAGGAAAAACTAAAAACCACACTTTCCGTCAAAATTAACTAGATCACTGAGTTCACATGATCACATTTGCGGTTGCGCGACCGGTAGATATATTCTTGGTGAACATTAAAAGGATGTAGTATGTTATTCCAAGTGAGAAATTTTGTGCACATCACCGATACATTCCTAAAGATATTAAAGAAAATCACCAAAAAAGAACAAAAACAAAACATTAAGTAACCTTCAGAGACCTCTTTGGGAGGTACATATCACCTCTTCAAAAAACATCGGCTTTCCTACATTTTCGAACCATCTCAAAACCTCTTCGGAATGTTTGTGCTCGCTGTGGTGACTTCTAAATTACCTTATATGTGAATTAAACGGGCATTCCTCAAATTATCGTACCGAATTACACACAAGCTTTTTTTATCGAAGTATACCTACCCAACATTTATAATTCGAGTTTCCTTACCTTAGTTACCTCATCTTAGTTGTTCTCAATGAAATGTCAAGTTTACTTCGACAAAAAAGCCCTTGTAATTATAAGTGGGAATAATTCATTCTCACTTATTAATACATTATTGAATAGAATATCTGCATTGGATAACACATGACTCTACATAAAAATTATGTCCTCGCCAGTGAATTCTCATATACTTGATAGACAATGTTTTTCTTTCGCAGGTTATTTCTTTACAAACTGCCTTGTACTGACCAATTTCCAGCCGAAATCAAAATTGATGATATTGAAGAAGAGCACTGTCCGTTTCTAGAATCATGATATAAATCCAGAAAATATCTAATCTGTTTTCCTGCACAATACTACGACTCGCCCTCTCAATAAATCAAGTAGCCATGGCTGTAACTCACGAAGTAGGAAACAGCGAAGAGTGTGTTTTATTAATAACATGTGAACGAGTGGCTACGTGGACAAGATGAGAAGTCGAATGTCTTCAAAGAAATGGCATTCAATGATGTGCATGATTCTACATATGATAGTTTATCATGTAACGCATGTAATAAGCGTGCATTCAGTAACGAGAATTTACATGAACAAGTCTGTCTTTCCAGACACTCCTCTGAGTTTACAAAAGCGTTACATACCGTTTACCAACTATCCTAATAAAATAATAATACAGGGTGTCAATTTGAAAACTTCCCACCCTTAATATCTTCCTTCCAGTAAACAATATGAGTAATCGAAAAAACAGGTCAATTTTATTGTCAAGGGGGACACTTTCACGGACTATTTGTAGCCCTCGTGGTTCAACCCCCTAGGAGGGGTAGATGTTACCCTTAGAATTTTAAATGGGAAGGGGGGTCAAGTGGCACATCATTTTGATGGGCGTTCAATTCTTGTTCCAATGGTACCCCGACTTATTATTTTGTGATGAGCATTTTCCGAAAAATTGCGTCCTAAACTAACAAAAGTAATTATTAGAACGCCTATACTGAGATGCATTATTGTATTGACTCCCTTTAATAAAAATGGTTAGAAGAGTAGGTGGCACCGCTCCAACCCTTGAATGACAGGAATAAATTTATTACGCATGGGATTTTTTATTTGGTGGTTATTTTCCTTCTACACAATAAAATTTAATTTGCGAGAAAGACATTTCCAACATAAAATCTACTTACGCTTATCTTATTAGCTGTTCGAAATGTTGTCCATTTTGCTCTAAACAGTAAAACAGTCTGTTTTCGAACTCCCCTCTAACATTACGGAAAACTTCACTAGGAATTGACCGGCATGCTGCTGTAATTCGTCTTTTAAGTTCGTCAATATCAGAAGGTTGTGTTCTATAAACAACGTATTTAAGATGCCCCCAAAGAAAGAAATCTAAGGGTGTTAAATCCGGTGATCTCGGAGGCCATTCAACTGCTCCCCTTCTGCCAATCCATCTACCCGGAAATCTCTCGTTTAACCACTGTCGGACGGGAAGAAAATAATGAGGTGGAGCACCGTCCTGCTGGAAATGTAACAGATCCTCCTGCAAAAGTTCATTACCTTCTGCATCAATTTGAGTTTCTAGCTCGTGAGTTATAAGAGGATCGATAGTCTCTTCAAGCATATCAAGGTACAGATTGCCAGTCAAGTTTTCTTCCAGAAATAATGGACCAAGAATGGCATTTCCAAGAATACCAGCCCAAACATTAACTTTTTGTGGGTGTTGTGTATGCCCTTCCCGAAAAATATGTGGGTTTTCGTCACTCCAATAGCGACAATTTTGTCTATTAACATTGCCATTCAGAAAAAATGAACACTCATCGCTGAAACAGATGTTTAACAGAAGATTAGGGATGGTATTGACTCGATGAGACATGATTTCACAAAACTCTATTCTTCTATCATAATCATCCTCGTGGAGCTCTTGAAGAATCTGCATTTTATATGGATGAAATTTATGCATTTTCAATGCTTTTCTTATAGTCTCGCGTGACATTCCCGTCTGTTCTGATACTGATCATAAGGAGCTCGTGGGCTCTGCAGCAAATGTTCCCAAAACTTCAATTTGAGCTGCTTCATTTAGTACTCTGGGGTTATTTCTTTTTTTATTTGTCACTGAACCAGTTTCGTAAAACTTATTCACCAAATCAAGCACATACCGGTGACTTACATTACAATTTGGATGTCTTTCGTTAAAAAGACATGCCGCCCTTCGTGCGCACTTTCCAACTTCGCCATAAATTACAATCATTTCAATTCTGTCTTGAAGAATGTAAACCATTTTTACACTTTTATACACTTATTAAAGTAATTCCTAAACAGCCCAACAGGTACAACGGTATTCACAATACTACCACATAGTTCAAATTTGCTAACCAATTTTTTGCCGGAAAACAGAAACTTTTTACAGCAGAAGTAGCAAGAAAGGAAGGCTATCTGTACAATTTCTGCGATGACACTTAAAAATTCAGCATTTAATAAACACAACTTTACTACCATCTACGTTTTACTATTAGACTACTTTTTTATGTAAAGTGTTTGGAGCTAATGGCTAATGTTACCCCTAATAAAGGGTTGGAACGGTACCACCTAATATTCTAACCAGTTCTGGCCAAACCATGCATCTCAGTATAGGCGTTCTAATAATTACTTCTGTTAGTTTAGAACGCAATTTTTCGGAAAATGCTCATCAAAAAATAATAAGTCAGGGTACCATTGGAACAAGAATTGAACGCCCATCAAAATGATGTGCCACTTGACCCCCCTTCCCATTTAAAATTCTAAGGGTAACATCTACCCCTCCTAGGGGGTTGAACCACGAGGGCTACAAATAGTCCTTGAAAGTGTCCCCCATTTCAATAAAATTGACCTGTTTTTTCGATTACTCATATTGTTTACTGGAAGGAAGATATTAAGGGTGGGAAGTTTTCAAATTGACCCCCTGTATATATTTTCTTAAGTTGTTTGAATTTACAGACCAAGACCCAGTCTGACAGGCGAGTTTTCAATCATTGAAAAGTCGCGTTCGGTATTGTGTTCTCAGAGTTGAGCAGATTTGACTTTCACATGGTGTTAACCAATAACCACATTTAAATTTGAATCGATTTTTTTCGTAAAGAATCTTTAGATTTGGAATTTGAACCTTTTGAGGATTTCAGTAATGAATATACAAAAAACAATGCTAGTTTTAGCTACGGAAAATCAAAATATTATTTTTGATGAGATAACTATAACCTCACACTTCCAAATTAATCGTACTCGTCTGCCAAAATTCTCCGAGCAAACAAATCAATCTCGGACTGGATAGATTTGAAAAACAGAACGATCAAGATTTACCTCCCCTACAATCGGTTGCAATAAACAAATGATGCAAACTAATCTGAGCAGTCGGACGTAAAAACCGAACGCGCTTATAGTAATCACAATGATGTAGTTAACGAATGGCGTTGCCATGGTAACGTTAATAAAGATTTGAGTTAAACAGATATCAAATCTATGACTATTCGATCAGTTAGCACGGGACAGATCCCAAGTCAAAACGTCCATCGAGTAGACCATGTATCATTTGTCACTTTCTGTAACGATTTTTTTCTTCAATCTATATGGCTACGAATACTTCAAATCACTAATATTGTCACGAACGGGTTTGAAGAACCCCTGGCACCCTAGGTGTCTAGGTTGCCCAATTACCTATTTGCTTGGCTTGCGAGAGGTTAAATCATTGACCAACTATATTGTGACCACCCTGGTATAGTGAATAAAACAGTGAAGTGAAATTAGTTATTTATTTAAAATCTAGTTAGAGCCATGTGAACAAATATCACCCTGTGCTACAGAACACAAGTGAAGTGAAACAGTAAAAGTATAGTGAACTATAAAAAGGGTATGTACAAATAAATTTACTTACATTGAGAGCACCACCAAGGGGATGAAATGCGTCAAGCTGCCCATGATGCTTGAAACTTTCGAATTGAATAAAAACTCTTTGACGGTCGATCTTATCACCCAGACCTCTAAAAAAAAAGCCTCAATCAAAGGAAACATTCGAATTTATGTTAAAATTATCGCTGACTATTGCATAATCAGCATTCAAGCCATCGAGTGTTGTTGCACCGGAATGTAACCCAATACCTGATGATGGTTAATGACTTTCATTGAACTTTGAATTTGCAGGAAATACTTTATGTCAATAACTGTAATCATAGATTATAAGATTCTAATAAATGAATATGAAATATGGGACTTTTTACTCTAGGCTAAATAATATGAATTAATTTTGAATTTTGAAAAATGATTAGGTTAGGTGCTATTTCTCATACTTGACAATATAAACCCTAATATTTCGGTAAAAAAACAACTTCAGTGTTTTCGGTCAAAATACTTGTTATATATTTGAAATTTAATTCCAATTTTTTTCCAAATGGCAACATGGTAGCTTCTACTAATTGAATACCGCACACTATTAGGGTTTAAACAAACTTCTGGTCGTAAACTTAAAAAGATTACGTTAGATCTAGCATCCTTTGGATATAAAATAATATTTAAATACATTGAGAAACCTGTGATCAACACATCTGATAAAACAAATCATCAAAAAAATATTTCCACCAAATTTCGTGAAAAAATATATATATATTCGCGAGAAAAAAAAATTAAAAACGAAAAATTTGTTTTTCCAATTTGCTCGGAAATTTTGAGGAAATGTGATAAAATGTAAGATAAAAAAGTTATAGATCTTTTTATTTCCACCCCGTTCCACCCTTCGCCATTTTTTTGACTCCAATTTATTTTTCCCGTCATTCGAACAATATTCTGCTACACTTCCAATAGGTATCATGCTGTTCTTTTTTTTTCCGCTTTTAAATTTTTTGGCGTCTATCAGCACTGGTCTAAGTGGCAAATGTGTGAGTTTTAAGTTATTGAATAGTAAATTGAAACACTGTCAACATACAAATATTTTGATGAATACCTCTCAGTCACGTTACTCTTCTAATATTTCAAAATCAAATCAAGTACTTGAAAATTATGTTTCACGACTAGACAGTTATTCTGAAGGTAGAGGGGTATTAATAAATATAAATAATGGTAACAAATGGACACTATCCAAAAACCAAATAGCCATTAAGTTATCGAATGAAATTAAATATGGACAAAAACGTAACAAAAATTTAATACATATAAACACAATACCTCTTGAAGCTGAAACTACTGAAAAAAAAATCTATAATAGTATGCATCAAGTGGCAACTCATAAACAGAAATACTATAAGAATACTTTGGATACGGATACTGAAAGAGGTAATGTTAACTCAAGAGCTCAACCTGAATTTGATATAGATATTTTCAACGAATACTTCACCAACCATGCAGAGAACATCGTTAAGGATATACCTGCACATGGAAATCTTTCGATTCAGCATAATATCAATAAACCTCCAAATTCCTTTTTTATGCGATCCTTCAGCGAAGAAGAAATTCGTTCAATTGTTAATAGTCTGAAGACCAAAACAACTCAAGACACATATGGCATCAATACCAAGTTGTTGAAAGAGTGCTTATCATATATTATCAAACATTTGACTACGGTCGTCAATACTTGTCTCTCTGATGGAATATTTCCTTCATTGTTCAAGCCGGCAAAAGTTCTTGCCATTCACAAAAAATATGATGAGGAACTGCCAGAAAACTATAGACAAATATACATCCTACCTACAATATCTAAAGTAATAGAGAAAGCAATCCTCGTACAGTTCAGTAATTACATGGAGAAATTAAATTTATTTGATGTTCATCAATATGGATTCAGAAGAGGAAAAAGCACAATAGATGCTGTTAATAGGTTAGCTAATAACATTCTTGACGCTTTTGAAAACGAAAAAAATGTGTTTAACCATATTCACTGATCTATCAAAGGCTTTTGATTGTGTATGTCTTGGAAAACTTCTGGAGAAGTTGGAATGGTATGGATTACGAGGTGTTTCTAGAAACATTATTGAATCATACCTCAAAAATAGAACGCAGAGGGTTTACAATGTTAGCAACATAAGCCACGAACGTCGAATCAAAAGGGGAGTACCACAAGGATCCATACTGGGCCCTTTGCTGTTTTTAATTTATGTAAATGATCTACTTCCACATATGTCAATCAAACGTAATGAAGTGACGATTTCATATGCCGATTACACGTCCTTTTCTCTTCAAAATGAAAAAGGACTGATATTGATGCAATTTCAGCACATGCTACTACCCATGCCAAAGCGTGGTTCGCTTATAATGAACTATTTTTGAATGCGGCTAAAACGGAGATATATGTTCATTTTCAAATCATCATACTTATCCTAACACAAAGTCAGTTAAATATCTAGGAATACATCTTGATCCATCCCTTTCTTGGAACACACATATTAGTAACCTCTGTGGAAAGTTGACAAAATCTGTGTACGCCATTCGGCACGTAGCATTGACTGCAGGTCAAGAAGCAGCCTTAACATCATACTATGCGATATTCCACTCGGTAATGAGCTATGGATTAGCTATTGGGGAAAGGCACGTTTCACAAATTTACAGAGAGTTTTTATGTTACAAAAAGCTGCTGTACGTAGCATTGCAAGAGTTAACTATGATGATCATTGCAAACCAATCTTTCAAAATTTCGGCGTTATGACACTGTTTGCTCAAATCATCTATGAAAATTCGATACATGTTAAGAAAAATATACTTACTTTTACAAGACACTCTAATGTTCAAAACTTCCATACTCGCAACAGACATAACATCGTGCCTCTTAGGAAGAGATTGGAAAAAAGTAAATCTATAGGTAAATCAATTTGCTCTCTCGTGAAATGAGGGAACTACCACTAGAATCTTACAAAAAGAAAATTAAAAAATTCTTATCAAAATGGTTCCCTACAAGATTGACGAGTTCAGTGCATCACTCACTGACAACTAGTGCTATTTTACCTCATATTCGTTGTTGTGTTTTATATACATGTATGTTTCATATATACAGTTTGTCTCACTAAGTTGGAACCATATGGAAAACTTTTTTATTATTCATTTTAGGAAAAATAGTTATTCTTCATAAAAAGTTTTGCATATTCTAATATCTAAAATACACATCAAATTTTTTCAGTCGTATACGCGGTGTGACAAAAAATATGAATTTTACTCATGAGTAAAGTACCTTTATATTTGAAAATATCGAAAATTCTCATGGCAAAAAGTTGTTCAGAATTGAAAATTGAAAATTTCGTTCAAATATGCAATAACGTCCATATGCATTGAAAAATTGGGATATGTTACTTTTTACTTATTTTTATTTTGAATGAATATTTATCTCTACTGATTATGATTTTCCCATATAAGTGGATGCAATTGCATATTCAAACGTTATTTTTAGTTCTGAACAACTTTTTTTCATAAGAATTTTCGATATTTTCAAATATAAAGGTACTTTACTCTCGAGTATAATTCATATTTTTTGTCACACCGCGTATACTGAAGAAATTTGATATCTGATGATTGTAATTCAGATTTTATAACATGCAGAACTCTTTATGAAGAACTTTTTTCCTAAAATGAATAATAAAAAAGTTTTCCATATGGTTCCAACTTAGTGAGACAAACTGTATATACCTTATCCATAATATTTGGAAGTTATATTATAATCTTATACTCTGTATATGTTAAACAAAGAGATAAATTATCTATCTATGATTTTTTATATGTCGTTTCTGAGGTATGAGCAGTCAAAGGTACAAAAAACGTCGTAATTGATTGACAAAGGAAAAAACTGTTTTGTTAGTCGAAATAGGACAAATTCAGGATGAAAATGTGTTCATCAAAACTTGTTAACATGTCCAATTATAATCTTTTTTTTTCCTTGGTGTTTCGGCATCGACTGATATGGTCATTAGCCATGTGTTCTGGATAGGCCTTGTTACTAACTCCATACGCCACTTTAGGGCAGCACTGTTAATTTTTAACGCAACAGTGAATCGTGGAGGATTATTCTCAGCCGACACGAGCCTCAATCATTCAGACTTTCACATCTGAAAATGAAAAAAGATCACACCGTCTGGGAATCGAACCAGCAACCTCTCGGTTACCAGGCGAGCGCTTAACCACTGCGCTAATCCCCGCCCAATTATAATCTTATTAATGATAGTACATCAGGGTGTATACGGGAAATAATAAAAATTGTCGTTATTTGGGTTTTTATTCTGGCACTACCCAGGTAGCACATCATATCGGCTGAATCTTGGTTCCATATTGGGCCAATATAGATATATTGTAAATGAAAATTCAATATTGGTCCAATATGGGTGAATATTCAAAAAATAATATTATATTAATAACATTGGTGGAATATTGGTTTAACTAGTTTTGAATGTAGATTATCACACGAAATATTGGGTCAATATTGGTTGAATAATTTCTACCAATATCGATAATACAATATTGGTTATATATTGTTTTCCACATCTAGAATAAATATTGCAATCCAAATATTCCAGTCATATCGATTATAGGGGAAAAAACTATATTGTCTTTCCAAGTTTGTTAGAATATTGGTTGAATATCATTTCCACTTTATTTGACAAATTGTAATAACTCATATTGAGTCAATATTGGTTCAATGATATTTACCATTATCGATAAAACAATATTGTCTTCACATCGTTTTTAACATCTACAATAAATATCGCAATCCCAATATTCCCCTGATATCGATTCTAGGAATAAAAACTATATCGTATCTCCAAGTGTGATTACACATTGGTTGAATATCATTTCGCCAATATTCAACAAATCTCATGAATTAATAGTGGGTCAATATTGGTTCAATAATATTTATCGATATCGTTAAAACAATATTGTCTTCATATTGTTTCCTACATCTAGATTGATATGAAATTTGAATATTGGCCGAATATTCAATGAAACATTGAAATTATTTCATGATCAAACTTAGATGAAAATCCGCTAGATGACTCTACATATACAACGTCTTCTAAAACCTACGAAAGTATATTAAATACTTCCTTTACCTTGTTTTCAAGACAGCTCACTCGGTGGTTATGGCGATCAAAAGACAGACTCTGGTGTCAGCTTCATAAACTAATAATTTACCAAGGTATATTGACATCCACCAATATATCCAAATGATATTGTACCAATATCGATAAATATTGTACCAATATCAATAAATATTTTGAGGCCATTATTGCTTCAACAATATTCCACCAAAACTATTTCTAAAATATTCAAACAATATTCGACCAATATCGCAAAATGTTCACATACTACTTCTCTACAATATTACTTTTAAATATTGTGCCAATATTGTCAGAATATTGTATCAGCGATATTGTACCAATATCGCCGAACATTTTGAGGCCAATATTAGTTCAAGAATATTTTGCCAATATTATTCAAGTAATATTGGACCAATATCGCTGAATGTTCACATTTTTTTTCTCGCCAATATTGCATTTCCAATATTTCGCCAATATGTTCACAATATTGTACCAATATTTTACCAATATAGGTGTGCTACTTGGGTATTCCAGAACCAACAAGTTATATTTTTGCAAGACATTATAGTTTTAATCTATCCTAGCTAATAAAAACGTGTTTTGTTTTTTGATTACTCGCTCTGTTGGAAATATGAATTCTTCTAATTTTAGAACACTCCTGTAGGTACTGAAAACAATTGACTGGTCGTTTTTTAATAAAAAAAATATAATTTATACTTCTGCTGATTGATCAAAGGACAAGGCAACTTTCTAATGAATTCAGTTGTTCAACATTACCTTTCATTTAGATACAAGGTACTTTACATTTTTTTGTTAAGGCCATTCACAATGCTTATATTGAATATCTCAAAAACCATTCCGTTGATTTGAACATAATTCTACTCACACTATTTTGAAAATGTTTACTATTAAATATGAGAGTCTTGTCAACTTTGTATATTGCGTTTATAAGATACGTATTTTCGAAGTTTACGGTGTTACGGTATATGGGTATATTACAATCGATTTAACAAAACTTCAAGGAACCTTTTGATAAATCAAATTCTATCACAAAACTTTTTGAAATCAATTACTCGATACTAACAACACAAACTACACTCAACAACAAGATTGCATCAATATACGCAAATTCAAGAACTTAATCATGATAAATTAACTACTCAAGAACTCCATATATGTTATCAGAATTCTTCTGGACTTCCATTGTCTAGAAGCAAAAAAAGGAAATTCTTTGCATGTGTTTTGAGTCACGACGTTGCAACAGTTAACATCTACTGTCGTTATCAAGTGTGTGAATGCGACAAAATATTTCGGATACTTATTATATAGTATGTGCCATTAGCATGCAACTAATATACCTGATATAAAGGTAATTATGATCTTCGAGTTACCTTTATAGCAGGTACAAAATCGAAAATTGATGTCACTTCCGACAAAATCGAAAATTGCATGAAGCTGAGCCACTTGTCAAAATATGCAGTTATATCCAGTATACAGATCCTCTGAATTTTATTCCATTATCTTCAAAAATAGAAAATTATAGGAGCGAGCTACTGCGAGCGAGCGAGCTGTCTAGTGACTAAAAAATTACTATAACTTGTTATAGTTTTATGGTATATGTCCGTCAAGAAAACAACTATTTTCCTGACTACTACTTCGACGAATATTGAATTAGGTATATCTTTTCAAATATATACAAGATTGAGTACCTCAATTGTTATGACTCTTGAAACGACAACTTAAAATACGTTGGTGGCTCTTGGTCTATAAGTATAGTAGACATTACTTACCGATAATTTCACTCGCCTTATTAGGAACAATAATGGACGTATGCCTCGATAATACGCAGTTCCTTTCGTGCCGGTAATAAAACGGTGTCATGGCAACCTCGTATCCAAACAACAACGGAGAACTTAATATCATCTTGCTTCTAATATGAATGTCAGTCTGACAGACTTCATTTCTATCAGGAATTATCTATAACTATTAAAGAATTCACGACAATGGAACTTTTTTTTACTTTGTTGGTTAGTGAAATTATCTCAATAAATACTACTCGTGCTCACAATACTATCGATAATTTCACTCGCCGTATGAAACCATCCTTTCCTGCAATATTAGGACCAATAAGGGCGTATGCCTCGATAACACGCAGTTCATAGCTTTCGAGCCAATAATACCACTTTGTCATGGCAACCACGTATCCAAGCAACAACGGAGAACTTAATATCATCTTCAAGATGTATAAAACCATGGTGTTATCACTGATTCGCTTTTGTTTCAACAAAGTTGTTGAGACTGTAATTGCACTGATACCGTTGGCTTCATTCGTCGATGGATGGCGTATAAGTCGAAAATAGCGGAGTTTCCTACATTCCAAAGTACTGAGTCATAATTATTTGATTGAAATTTGAATGTTTACAAATTTTGGTTAATGAATATCACAACAAATAAAATTCAATGTTGAAAATTACATAACATGACACTTGTCCAAGCGTCATCATGAATCTGTAATTTTGCCGCCATCTGTGTGCTAAAGAGGTGAAACGGTATCAACGCAGTAAAAATATCAAGAATCAAGTAGGCCGTACCTTAACACTTTTGTATGTCGGTTTCACAGCTATAAGAGATCACACCAGGGTTTCTATGTATCTTGATTATCTTGCTACTAATATGAATGTCAGTCTGATAGACTTCATGTCTATTAGGCATTATCTATAACTATTGAAGAATTCACGACAATGGAACTTTTTTACTTTGTTGGTTCGTGAAATTATCTCAATAAATACTACTCGTTCTCACAATACTAAATACTATCGATAATTCTGTCAGAAATCTTAAACTCGACCAAATTGCTTGAAGTAACACCACTCGTCCTAAAGGACTTGTGGTGTTACCAAGCAATTTGATCTTGTTGATTTCAGACAAAATTACTATCGGTAGTATTTCGAGCACTCGTGATATCACCCCCGATAATCCTTATGAAACAGGGAATGTCACCAATGTCAAATTTCGGGTAATTTTGCTACCGTGTTATTTTTTTGCAGAAATACTCATACTTTCATTAGGAAATAAACTAATAGTCTCAGTCACATCCAGTTATCAAGATTCGAAAACTCGTTAATCATAGGCTCAAACACCTGAAGTGTGTTTTGTGTATTTCCATTGAGTGATAAATTGAAAATTCTTACTTTAAATAGGAATAGAATGAAATCTCCGTTATCCTCACGGAGCATTAGCACAACATTAGGGAGGAAAGTTTGTAAAGGGAACTTAAATCTTGTTTCAAGTTTGGGAAGTTGCAAACAGCTTTCAGATCGATATTGCCTTGATAATTTGTCGAAGAATTGCTCTCCAACTGTGCGGTGAAATTATATCAACGTGAAAACAGTCTATAACATTAATGAAAGGTTCCGTTTTGCTTTGTTGTTCTTGAATAGCGAAGTTAAAAGGTCTCCATTGAATGGGAAATTGTAGTTGTTGTATCTGGTATTAGGGTAATTGCACCCTGTGGTGGAGTTTGATAGAGAATGAAGAATATTTACTTTCAAGGATAAAATCTAACAATGGACAGTTATTTGGGTATCGGAAGTCAAAAGTTGCAACTTGTACAAATCTCCCAAGCGATCACATTTGATTTTGACCATGTGTAATGGCGATGACATTGTTCACTTTTGACAGAAATAATAACCATTTCTGAATTGTCAATAAATGTGAAGTTTCTACAATGTTTTGAAGATTCTTATACCCGCATTATTTTGAATAATATGGCTTTTAGAAGAAAATGCCGACAAATATGAAATCGCCATACGCAGACTAGAGCGGTTGAATAGACAACCCAAAGTAAGAGATGAACATTCTTTTTCGATCGAGAAGCAACTTTTGACCTTCGATACCTTTATAATTTTTAGGTCTCGGGCCCATGGAGACTTTTGATCAGAAGGGAATAAACTATAACATATCCAAATTTCAGACAATTCGACAGGGATCCATTTCTCATTTGATTTGTGCGGGGTCCATTGATCCTGACTTTGAAGCTCTTTGTTATGATTCAGCATGTCGCAGATGTATCAAATTATTTCAACTTGTCAAGCTGCAGAAACACCCCTATCTAGCGGACTGCCGTTATGTGCTTTCCGCAGACATCGTCCACTGCTTTCCTAGAGTTGATTCTGGCCACTACTATACCTTGGCCAAGGACAGAACGGGCTGGTATAAATTTGATGATAACTACGTGAATAAAATGTTTCCTTTCGAATTGAACCTTTTGGACCCTCTGGAGACCCCATGCATCCTGTTTTACCGGAAGGCAGTGATTCAAAATTCAGCTAACCTCTTTAGGGGTTATCATTTAACTCTAACTTTTCAGATGATATGGTGTTGCAGGTCTTTCCGGGTTTCCCTGCAGCTGTAAAAGCGAATGCGCCACCGAATTAATTTAAGCCGCCCCGGAGCGCCAATTATTTTTTATTATTTTTTGCTGTTAATTTGTTATTGTTACTTTACATAATAAAGTTGATTTAAAAAGATATATAGCAGTGTTAAAGCGTTTGGCTTCCACCCAGACGGTCCGGGTTCGATCCCCGGTCGTGTGTCACTGAGCTGAAGTGGTTCGTATTCCACTTTTATTTAAACTGTAGGTCCCGGATCTCCCTTGCTCGCACAAGCTCTGCTTTTGAGGGGTTTTCTCCGTAAACCTGGGAGTTTCGTAAAAACAGATTTTACAGAAAAAAATCTAACCTTAAAAAGTCAACTGTTCTCGCCATAAAATAGAATGGAATAGAACAGAATATAATTCATTTGACCGAGTTACAATAATGTTTATGGTTAGTCAATCTCAGAAATGTTGTCAAAAAGTCCTATTGAATTGTGTATGTATAAAAATGAGAGGAAACAAACTAATGTAAAACTTATAATTGAAGCTACTGAAGTACGTGCTTATCCAATGTGATTTACTGTTTTCAAGCCAAAACTTCAATTATGGTTCAACGAAAATATATCAATATTCTTATTTCAAATTTCAAATCTGCTGTCCATTTCAACGCTCGATATATGAAGAAAAATATATACTAGTCAAAGTAAAGGCCATTCAGATTTTGCTCATTTGGAAAGAGTCATTACGGAATGCGTTCAGAGTATTACTCCGGCTATGGTTAGAAGAGTTTTGAAAAACTTTCGTATTGAGGCGTTGAGGCGTCAGTGAATTGAGGGAGATGATAATGTTCGATGAATTATTTCGGTATTATTAATTTAAATGCATTGCTGAAATGTTACATTAACTAATTAAAAAGTTATCAACTGTTCAATGTTCATTGGATTTTTAATAAATATTGTTTCATGGAAATTTGCCTGTTAATTTCCGAACGGAACGGAAAGGTTAACATGTTTGTGATAAATAAAAATGATGAATGTAAGGTATTGAAAAATTTGTAAAAGAAGAATGTTTTCAATTAGAAGGATGTGATTGCATATTAAAACATAGTTTTCAATTCTGAACATTTCTTCATAATAACAATTTTCGATATTGTGAAATATAAAGTTTCTTTACTCTTGAGTAAAATTCATATTTTTGGACAAACCTCGTATAAGATTGACAGAATTTGACATCTGGTGTTTGCATTTTGTGTTGAAGACCATGCAGAACTTTTTACGAAGTGTAAATTTTTCCCAAAATTATTAATTAAAAAGTTTCCCATATGTAGCCAACTTAAGCAGACTCACTGTATGTACTCTGAATGAAACATCTAATGTAACAGTATCCCGGGTTGTCGAGTGGTGTAATAATAACTCCCTCTTGATAAACAGGAATAATTTATGAAATTTCAAAAATTTGGGAAAGAACTCCTCAGAAAAGTGAATGTACATGCAGAAAAAACATGGTTGAATCAACAAAATATTGATTTCATTGAAAATATGAACAGGATGTTCATAAAGTCAGTTGTTGTGGAATCATCTGCGACTGAAAGTTGGAATTTAGTCGCTGTTTTCCATCGTACAAGATAACCTCTCTTGGAAGGGATTCATCTTTTAAAGAGAAACATGTATTGATTCAATTTTCAATTGAGAATGTTTCTCTTTAAAACAACAAAATATTATTCAAATCGAATTAATAAAAGTGTCAGTATCCCACAAATAAGTATTAATTCGAATGAACAAATATTGTCATCGATTTGCATCTCTGCAATCTTTTTAGATTGAATTTAATTTGTTTCCCATAGAGTATATAATAGTAATAATAATAATAATACATTAATTTTCAACAGGTATACACCCAATTACAGAAAAAAATTAAGGTAGAATATAACTACAAGGTAGGTAAACTTTCTAGGAAAAGTCAAATAAGAACTAACAATCTTTTATCTGGTTTCGCATATAGATTGATAAAATAAAGTTGATATCATCGAAATTGATATCACACGACGAACAATTATCGTTGAAGATTTCACACAGAAAAAATAGGTGACTTGAGAAGTACACTGGTACAAGCTCAGTTGTAAAAAGTTATTGCTTGACGGGAAACTAATCTTGGTACACGAAAATTGATCTTACTTAACAAATTGGGCCATTCAATAGTTTATGGAGAGTGGTAAGTGGCGAGCAGTCGCGTCTTTCTTGCAGAGATTGAAAGTGAAAAATATTCAGAAGGACTTGATGAGCATATCCTAGCTCTCTCGGAGTAATAGCCATAGCATTTATAGAACATATATTTGAGACATTTCCTTTGAACATATTCTAAATTGTCTATTGCGTTTTAATATAATGGTGACCAAATGACTCTGGCATATTGTAATTTACTTCTGATAAATGTGAGGTAAAGTATTTTCAGACTGTCAATATTAGCAAAGTTAGACCAATTTCTAACGCAGTAACAGAGTAATTTCATTGAATTCATCACAATTTTGTTAATACGTCCACTAAAAGTAAGTCTATCATCGAATATTACGCCCAAATCTTTGAAGCTGAAACATCTTTCAAGTTCGATGTTATTTATTTTGTAGATGTAGGCAATTGGATTTTGTTTCTTGTGAACTTTAAGATTTTGCATTTGATGATGTTGAGTTTAAGATTATTATTGGAACACCAATGCTCTAATGATGGTAAATTGTTTTGCAGTATGGAACAGTCTTGAGTACAGGTAACTGGACTATATATTTTCAAATTGTCAGCGAATAGAAGATGGGTAGCACTAAGTTCGAGTGATAAATCACTGCTAAATATTAAAAATAGAAGTGGACCCAGATTGGAGACTTGCGGGACTCCTGAGCAAGCTATAAAACGATTAGACGTGTATTCTAAGAACAGAGAAATAAGATTTCATTACATCGACTAGTGATTCAGAGAAACCAATTTCTCTTAATTTAGTTTACAATAAGAAATGATCAATGGTGTCGAAAGCCTTTTGAATATCAGTGTAAATGACGTCTACTTGACTTTTAGAGTCGAGGGCCTCCGAAATTACCTGAGTAATGCACGTTGAATTAGTAACAGTGGATCTTTGGGTCATGAAGCCATGCTGAAAAGGTGAGATTGTGTTCCTCACTGAGTAATAGATTACATCATATGAAATAATTTCGAAAAGTTTACCAAAGTTACTTAGAATGGCAATAGGTCTGTAGTTTGTTTTGTTCATAGGAAATCTCGATTTGTCTTCTTGAAAACAATAGATGTTTAAGTATATCATAATCCGATTTAATATTTCAACATTACCTTTCATTATTTCGATTATAGAGTTTGATTCCAACCAACGAAATATTTGTAATAGTCATAACGATTCAATTAAAGTAATGAAGTAATTCTGATACACATTTCTGATACAGAAAATAGTATTCTACCGAAGTAAATATTTTCTCATAACAACAAAATATTTGGTATACTCGAGTAGAATATTTTGTTCGTTAAATAAAAACTGCTAGTCTAGCTCAAGCTAGTCAAGCTAAGGTCACTGAATCCTAGAAGGCTTTGGCCTTCTTACGGGTATGGCCAATGGGTGGAGTCTAAATAGCTCTAATGTTCCAAAAACACCACGAAAATTAGGTCCGATGTTTGAACTAGTGACACATGTCAAAAGTCATTTTTATGTCATTGCCGTCATATGAAATGTTTTCAAAAATAGTTTTAGCAGATTCACAGTAAAGAAAGCAGATTGTCCCATGCCCCAAAATCTTCTGATGAGCCCAGCTGTACTTCTGAAAGTGAAGTACCTATTGTGCAGTGAAAACCTGCAAGAATACCGACAAAAGTAGTAAATTATATTGTATTCTCAGAGGTGAGTTCAAGATCATTTTGTTTATAACTTGTTAATTAGTAGATTGAAGAATACATTTTTCCCATTTTCCTCACTGAAGACAAATACAGATTATATTTTCATTCAAACTTTTTTTTCAGGATTTAAACAGGAAACCTTGAGAAAGAAATGGCTATCAATAGTAGGTATCAATATTGAATAACTTGCTAGGCACTTCTGTAAGATTCAAATTCGATATTTGGTTTTCGAGTTATTTGCCGTACCTCAAATTGATACCCAATTTTGAAAATTTGTATTGATCAAACAATGGTAGGTATATATTGTGACTAAGAAGTATTTGGGAGAACAGTAATCTCTAATTTTGAATAATGAACCCATTAATGGAGAAGTTTCAGTGTTTTTATAAAGGGTCTGTAACTCTGTGGATATATTTAATCAATCATTGGCAACTTTTACACATCATTCTGAAAACAACACTAGGTTCTGCCCTTCTAAAATAAACTCTTGTGTCTGCAGCAGAGATGGTCTACGGCTGAATCTCCATGTTCCATAATGGCTGGTGGTCGGGCCACATAATATCGGGGCCGTGTCCGAATGTCGACGCTTTTTTTAAATTTGAGTCAATTTGTACACCTGACAATTTCAATCCATAAAAAAAATATGAATTGATATGTATCCATTGAAATTAAAAATGATATCCATAATCTTATTTGACAATCTGAACTTACAAAAGAAACATAACCCAACTTTTTTTTCAAAAGTATCGGTTCTCTCTCTTATAACCCTTGCTTCCTAATTGGCGTTTTTGTAGGTTATTTGGAACATTCGAACTATTTAAAGAGATTGGAACTATTAGACTCCACCCATTGGCCATACCCGTAAGAAGGCCAAAGCCTTCTAGGATTCAGTGACCCTAAGTCAAGCTCGTTTTTGCTGCCACTGCAAGTCATATCCTTCATTCAACAACAAAATCTTAACGAAAAGTGAAAAGTGATTGAATCAACAAAATTGTTTTCACCATGTAGAAGCGTTCCCACCTCCCATTAGGGTGTTTCATCCCCTTTAGCTAAAGAAACCATCGTTTAATATGACCTCTTGCTAATTCATTTTGATTTTTCTAGAACACTTTTACCCCGGCACGGAAAATGGATAGAATACTAAATTTACGAAAACAACAAGTAGAGCGATAAACATCTTAAAATACTTTGACCACAGAAAAATGTAACATCCAAATCAGATGGTTCTTCTACTACAATGATGTCTTTCCCATTTGACATCCTTGTTCATGTCAAATAGAGCACATTATTGAACACTTCAATCCAACCTTAGCAAAACCACATCGCAGTACTTTTTACAACTGCATGAAGACTAAAAGTAGAAGGCGGTATCTTAGGTGCTGAAATTTGCATAAAAATTTGGCTTTTTGTTTTTCAACCCTATTCATTAGGCTTCAAAATTTCTCCACGTCAGGAATGAATTTGTTGGAAAACATGGATACAAAATTTGTTCTAAAATAGCAGATAATTGCACTGCTTGATTAGACTTACCAACAAGTTTATTAAATGGAATGAATCCAAATTGGTTTAACGATGTGACAGGAAGTGCCTAGTATGTTTTTTTTTCCAGCTCGCACAATGTCTGGTTTCGTCGATGATGGATTATTGAATATATTCAAAGCATTTTTTGGGTCTCTTCTAGTATTCATCAAGTTTACAGTTTGTGCTTCCCCTTCCTGAAGAATGCCGATATAATATCACATCCACAGAATGCGGGAGCAAATAATATAGTATCTATAAAGTTATGAAGTACTTCCGAACTCTGAATATTGAAAGAATTATATGGATCTTCCTTGATCATGGCTCAAAAATCGAATATCTTCATCAACAGGATATAGAGTAACGATTATGGGTATGAGAAGGTCAACATCCTGTCCCACGACAACTACCGTGGAACTCTTATAAGCACCCTTGATAGCAGTTTGGACAATTTGAGTAACAGTCATCTATGCAGAAAGAGATAAGATACCGGCATATTCCAATTTCATTTGAATAATTAAACGTTATTTATTCGCCAGATTGCTCAATAAATGTTACTGTGAATCAGTTTAGTTGAAAATCATTTCAGCAGATATTCGTTTTGGTATCTATGCTGTCGTTCAATGCCTTTTGTACTCTTCATATTTTCAGAATAACTGTCAAATACTACGATTACTTGTCGACTATACTGTTTTTCAATGTAATGTAAGTTGTGTAGATGTTTGCAAATATCCCTTGTTTCTGCCAAATCATTCGAAGAAATAAATTGCCCCATCTTCAATATATGTACGTTTACCTGGATTAATACGCCGTTCTGTAATAGGAAAACATACAGAGACAACTTTGTTTTTCTCGTCAAGCCGGTGTCGTTCAACAATGAAAGAGGTATCGTTGAAAGTTCCTGCGTAAAACACAACTCTATGTCTTTAGGTACTATAAGGTACAAAGTATCATCTTCCGGAATTATTGTGTGTTATCAATCTGAATTTATTTAACTCTTATTACAACTGAATCGTTGGATATAAATATAGGCATAGCCATATCTGCTCGTTTCAATTTCAAGCTTCCAAATGTTGCATTTCATCCAGGCAGCGAACTAAGCAGAGAATCAAACGACGCGATTAAAATTTTACATTCCCCTATCCGTTTCTTTTAATCTTCAAACGTCATTTCTGAGATAAGAGCTTGATATAGGGAAAAATGTGTGAAGCATAAAATTTTATAGCAAATAATTTAATTAATTTTCATTTTCCTCGTTAGGGTGAAATTTTCTGAAAAAAGAATTAAAAACTATCACGAGGTATCATTAGAGGGAGGTTTCAAGCTAAAGGGCATGAAGCACCCTCCTGAGAGGTAGAAACTGTTTTGAAATATATCTGTATGTCTATTAACAGTCTATATCTACCCAAAATTTCAGAAGAAAACTGATGGTAATGCACGATTTTTCCATTTGCAATCCTCATAATTTTTCTTCATCACGGAGGAGTCATGCAATTCTTGAAGAATAATGATGAACATCAATGAAATGGATTCATTTCTTCTATAAAAAAGGGGTTGGAAACAAATTTTCATATCAATGCTACCTAATCCAATTTACTGGGATCAAGATACAAAGGAAAATATTAGAGAATCTGATCATTGTTTAGGAGAACATCATTCAATATCGACAATCACATCAAGTATTCTGTGCTCGAGTCGATAACAATAATATTGCTATTTCAAACGTTGACAGTTTTATAGTATTTCTCTTGGATACTAACAAACATTCATCATCAAACTCTGTAATTATGTCGAAATAGTTCAATTAAAATTATGGGGATGATTATTTTATATTTTGATACTAAAGCATTCAAATCAACTATAATCATTCCGGACCAATAATAATACCAATAATGCAAAATGATAATTGCGGTGATAAATATTTTTCTAACTAATTTTCGAACAAATATATCATCAGAAGTCACAATTTATGAGCTATGAAATTAAATAATTCATGTTTTAAAGAGAAACATTCTCAATTGAAAATTGAATCAATACATGACTCCTCTGGAAATGGAAAATCCCTACGATAAAATTGAAGTTACTTTTTTGTAATATCTAACAGAAAAAAACTACTTCTCCGGCTAAAGCCACTCTGGACATTGAACTGCATCTGATAGATATTGAGAAAGACCCTATATAACTTGAGAGAAAAAATCTGAATGTGAAAATTTGCATTTTCATTCAGATAGTTGATTATTTATTGAATGTCCAGTTTCCAGTGGAGCTTCTTATTTTATGTTTCAGCATATTCCAGAAAAGTTTTTTTTTCGTACTTTCCAACCTGTACTGGGTAAGACATTTGTTGAATTTTCATCTCTAAACATGAATATGTTTTAAAACCCCTATAAGGGAAAGTGCTTTCAATTAGTAATGGGTAATGAGTGATTCTCGATTATAAGGTATCAGTGTTCCGTTCCGATCTTCGAATAAAAGTTAAACTATCAATGATGACAGTTGTGATGAGACTTTGTGGGATTGAAAAAAGAAATTTTACATATCTGATTTGAAGGTTCATAAAGTGAACACATGGAAAAAAATTCAGTAGTATTTGTGAGTCCTAGCCTAGATTTGTCATTTTGTTAAAGAACGTACCAATATTGTACAGTTAACTTCTTCAATGTCCTTACTTTTTTCCATATGTTTATTTCATCAACTGAGGTAGTTGATAGATGAACTAAGGAATCGCACGTGAAGGTAAGACTTTAATCCTTCGCCCGCACAAGTCTGACTGAAATATGATTTTTTTTATTTTTGGATTATACTCCTATTCTGAAAACAATTGATAGGTCGTCTTTCACTACAAATAAATAATTTATCACTGCTGTTGATTGAACAAAAGTTAAGGTAACTTTCTGATGAATTCAGTTGTCGGATTTTTCTTTTAATTTAGATAGATTTTTTTCTAAGGTCATTAAGGTACACTGTTTTCATCAAATATCTCAAAAACTGTTCAGTTAATTTGGACCTAATTTTACTCACACTATTTTGAAAATGTTGACTATAAGTTGAAGTTTTGTCAGTCTTGTAAGTTGCGTTTCTAAAATATGTATTTTTAAAGTTTGGTGTATTTCGAAATATGCATATATTACTATCGATTAAACAAAACTCTAGGGAACCTTTTAAAAAATTAAATTATATAATATAACTTTTCGAAATCAACTACTTGATACTATAAACAACACAAACTATACTCAACAACAAGATTGTACTCATCCCAGATAACACAAAATATCCAATGGATATCCATTTTATGTCCAATTCTGGTCGGGATATCCTTGGATCTGGAATGAATATTCATGGGATATCCATCGTGGGAATTTAAATGAATATCCTTCAGCAGATATCCTATGGATATCCATGAGATATCTACAGTAATTATGGATGTGATTAAATTGCGAGACAAATTTTGATATTATCAATTTCTGAGTTTCTTTCATGCTCGTACACGAATTGAAGCATTCGAAATATACTCTCATCTTTCGTTTTCCGACTGGATTTAAAATGGATTTCTATAAGATATCGGTGGATGGATTTGGGATGAATATCCTTCAGAAGATGTACTATGGATATCCATAAGATATACATAGTAATTGTGGATGTGATAAAATTGCAAGACAGATTTCGATATTATCAATTTCTGAGTTTCTTCCAAACTCGTACACGAATTGAAGCATTTGAAGAATACTCTTATCTTCCGTTTTCTGACTGGATTTGAAATGGATATCCATAAGATATCCGTGGATGGATCTGAAATGGATATCCTTCAGAAGATGTCCTATGGATATTCATAAGATATCCACAGTAATAATAGATGTGATTAAACTGCAAGACAAATTCTGATATTATCAATTTCTGAGTTGCTTCCATGCTCGTTCACGAATTGAAGCACTTGAAAAATACTCTTCTTTCGTTTTCCGACTGGATTTGCAATGGATATCCATGAGATATCCGTCGACGATTTTGAGATGGACATCCTTCAGAAGATGTCCTATGGATATCCATAAGATATCCACAGTAATTATGGATGATATTGAATTGCAGGACAGATTTCGATATTATCAATTTCTGAATTTCTTTCAAGCTCGTACTCGAATTGAAGCATTTGAAGAATTTTCTTGTCTTTCGTTTACCGACTGGATTTGAAATGTATATCCATAAGATATCCGTCGACGGTTTTGAAATGGATATCCTTCAGAAGATGTTCTATGGATAGCCATAAGATTTCCACAGTAATTATGGATGTTATTGAATTGCAAGAGTTTCTTTCATACTCATACATGAATTGAAGCATTTGAAGAATTCTCTTATCTTTCGTTTACCAACTGGATTTGAAATGGATATATGCGTGAGATATCCACAGTAATTGTGGATGTGATTGAATTGCAATTGCAATTGATATTATCAATTTCTGAGTTTCTTCCAAACTCGTACACGAATTGAAGCATTTGAAGAACACTCTTATCTTTCGTTTTCCTACTAGATTTGAAAAGAATATCCATAAGATATCCGTCAACGGATTTGGAATGGATATCCTTCATAATATGTCATATTGATGGCCATAAGATATCCAAAGCAAATATCGATAAGTTTGAATTGCATAATTAATTCACATATGGACTGAATAATTATTTGTAAACATCTCACTTTTCGTTTTTCTACCGGATTTGGAATATATATCTATGAGATATCCGTCGATGGCTCTGAAATGGTTTTGAAATGGATTGCCATAAGGTACCCAAAGCATATACACTAAGGTTTGAATTGGAAGATTTATTTTTATGCTATCAATTCCTGAGTTTTTTCTAAGCTCGTATATTCATATTGCGTTTTTTGAAACAATTCGATTTGAATTCCTACTGTATTTGAATTGGATATCTATAAGATATCCGTCAATGGATTTGAAATGGATATCCTTCGGAAAATATCCTATGGATGTCCATAAGATATCCAAAGGGATCATAAGTGTCATCATAAGTGATCATGCTTTCTATTATTTGTTGCATACGAATCAACACACATGTTAGGGACCTGCTCATTCATTATACTACTAATCCACTTTGTTATCGAAAAAACTCCAGTTCGTTGAAATCCAAATTTGTCTCACTTCTCATGAAAACTCCTCCATATATTTCCCTAATTTCTCACATAGAACTGTCGATTCTTCCATTCAAAAATTAACGATGGTACGGGGTGTTTTCATGTGAAACAAATTCAAATATTTGAAACATTTAAGTTTCTCAGGAATGAAGGTGTTGCTATGATTACTAATCCGAAGACATTTTTGACCTATTTTGCATTCACTCACTTGATAACGACAGTAGATGTTAACTGTTGAAAAGTCGTGACTCAAACACATGCTAAGAATTTTATTTATTTGTTTCTAGACAATGGAAGTCCAGAAGAATTATACTAATAGTATTGCGATTGATACCAGACACCCTATGTATCAAAATAGCAAATGTCATCGTGAAAAACTGTCTTGTCAGATTTCATTAGACTTTGTCAAAGAGATCTTATCATTTTCAAACCAAATTAAAATCTTTATGCAAGTTTTGATAACGAAGATTATGTAATATAGTCGCATAAACGTCAACTTTTTAAAATAAAAGGAACTGGAAACCAGGTGTGTTGTAGAGCTGATGCTATTGTGTTATGCATTTTTATTACTCAATTGTGTGTCAAATTCATCAACATTTCACCATTTGTAAAGATACACCTTGAAGAAATAGGTAAGTGATTGTGTATTTCAATCATATGCATTCAAAACAATCATGCCTGTGTAGAAGTAGGGATAATAATTGGATAATAATTGATCTCAAATCAAATTCACTAAAAAACCAGTTTGGAATTGGAGCGTTTAGCTGAAGAGTCTCCAAGTTTTGCTAACTCAGATGACGCCTGTTCCATCTTACCTTCAACGTCATAGTAACTTAGCAGATGATAGGAAAACTACCGAAGAAGCTATAATAACTTGAATGAGAAGAGCCAAAGAAAGGAATTTGTCAACCTTGAAGAAAAAGGAAATGCTGCAGGATGAGGATGAAATCCAAGACATTAATAGTGTTCTACTCATTCCATGACTTTATTTTTGAAGTTTTTTTCATACGATTTCCTTTTTTTCCAAACGATTTTTTTTGTATTTTCTTATCTGTTCACTTTATATTTTGTTTTCATTGAATACTACATTTTGTCAATTCTTTTCTTTACTTATTCCAAATATATTTTTGTTTATTCTCTTATCTACATTTTTTTCAATTCGATGGAGACATTGTTTGTGTTATTTCATTATAAATTTCATAAAATGCACATTTTCATTTCATTGAACTTATGAGGAAAAATAATAATTATCCGATGGACATCTTGGATATATCATGGATATGCTTCAGGAATATCTTGAGGATGTACAATAAAAATATCTTGGATATCGTCGGTTATCTAATGGATGTACACCCAGTACACCAGTACACCCAGTGGACGTCCAGAGTATATCTTTTGGATATAAACTGAATGTCCCTAGTGTATCTTGCATATCCATAATTGATGTCCAGTGGATATCCACTGGAAATCTGTTATGGATTTGCAGGATGTACTACGGACGTCCAAGAAATATCCAAAGGATATACTATGGACGTCCAATGGATGTTCGGAGGGTACCAACCTGTACATCCATAAGATATCCTTCAAGGATATCCATCAGATATTCCTAAACTTCATCCATGGGATATCTTTCATGATGTCCATGAGATATTCTTCATGGATGTCCATATGATATCCTTCATGTATATCCATAATATATCCGTAGAGATTATCCATAAGATATATTTTATGGATATTCTATGGATATAGTTCAGGGATATCTTATGGATATCCTTGAAGGATATTTTATGGATGTACAGGTTGGTACTCTCCGAACGTCCATTAGACGTCCATAGTATATCTTTTGGATATTTTCTGGACGTCCACAGTACATCCAGCATATCCATAATGAATGTCCAGTGAATATCCATTGGATGTTCTTGTGTTATCTTTGAGTTATTCATTAAAAACACTGAGAATGACCTGAAAAAAAAATTAACGCACCCTGTATTTATTTAAATGGACGGTAATATTGAGCAACTGAATTCATCAGAGAGTTGCCGTATCTTTTGTTCAATCAACATTAGCAAAATATAATATTTTTATAGTCTAAAACGATTTTGTCAATAGTTTTGAGAATAGAGGTATAATCCAAATATGAATGATTTGTATTTCAAACAGAGAGATAGAGAGAGTTATCAAGGAACAAAATAAGTTTTTATCTCCTAGAATAGATTGAAACTATGATGTCCTACCAAAATATAACTTATTGGTTCTACAGTGACCGGCAGATTTATGGCAACAAATGCAAAAAAAGTTTATTTCAAATTTCACAGGAAATGTTATTCTTCATAAAGGTACCAGCATCCTCCAAAACTCAAATTGCACTATCTACATTTCAATTTTATCCTTTCGTATACGAGGGAGGTGAAAAAAATTGAAAGTGGCCCAAGAGTAAAGTACCTTTATTTTTCAAAAAACACAAAAAAGTTATTCAAAGCAAAGACTTAAAATTTAGAGAGTGTTCCAAATTTGAATTCACAGCCTCCTATTCAAAAAACAAGTTTTCACTGATTTTCTCCTTTTTTTATCTCACCCGCCCTATGTATTATGAGGATTTGTAATATCCGAGTAGACTCATCATTGAATATTATCTAGACGACCGGATAAACTTAAGTTTCGCCCAACTGTCATCTAGAAAATTGCATTAATCGTACTTGGTGCTGACAAAACCTCATTTATTGTGGCCATTCAGAAAATAACAAGTATTTTTCGAAATCAGCTACAACAAACGACATCTGCAGTTCAAAATCAATTGAAAGCAATCTAACTGTGTTGCAACCAACGTGAAAAGACAGGTCGTTACAATTGTAAATATGACTATACTATGATCTGTGAAGATTAGAAGGCAACTCGGAAAAACTTCATTCTTAATTCACTTTTAATGAAGAAATATCTAGAAAGCAAACTCCATACTATACATAATAAAAATCGGAGCTCCTATTGTATCACTCGATGTGTCGTCCTTCATTTTGAATGCACCTGATGGTTCTTCTATGCATTTCGTAGTGTACGTTTCTGAGCATTTGCGGGGTGATCATTAGACAACAATTTCTTATTATATCCTCCAAATGTTCGATATCCCTAAATGGCCGTTGTCTATAGACTTTCTCCTTGAGGTACACCCACAAAAAAAATCCATAGGAGTTAGATCCGGGGATCTAGCAGGCCACGGATTGTTGGAGTTGAGTGGATAGATGCACCATCCTGTTGAAAAAACATATTGGCTCTGACACGTAATGGGAGGATGTCAAGGTAATCGGATAAAAACGTGTTTAACATTTCCAAATACCTTTCTGCATTCAAATTTTGTCGAAAAAACACTGGACCCACAATCTTATCATCCAAAATTCCACACCAGACGTTTATTTTTAAATTAAATTGATCCTTACATTTGATTCTAAAATGTGGATTTTCATCTGCCCACCATCTACAATTTTGTGAACTTACTGTACCATTCGATGTGAAAGTTGCTTCATCAGAGTACATTATTTTTGTGGAGAATTTATTATCTTCTTCAACTTCGCCTTGGAACCAGAAAGCAAAATACAAACGAGTATCAAAGTCTCTTTCTTTGAGTGTATGAAGGAATTTCGGTTTGTATGGACTGAATTTGTTCGTTTTCAAGATTCTTCTAATTGACCGTTCGGAGAAGCCAATCTTTATTTGCCTTTGAGATAACGGAAGTTTCGGATCCTCCACAAAAGATAAAACAATATTCACGGCAGCGTGTTCATCTACAATAACATTTCCTTGGTGTGGTATTTTATGTTTGTTCTCAACTTACCCAGAATTCTTGAACTTTCTTACAATTTTTGCCACCGTTGCATAATGGAGATTTCTATTTGGATGCCTCTCATTGAATATATTTGAAGTTTCGCGACAAGTTCGATAGTTGTCGCCGTGTATTAAAACTATTTCAATTCTTTCTTGGAGATTAAGGTGTGCAGCCATTGTAACAACACAGAAATGAAATGTCAAGAAAATGTTTACCTACTATTTTACCAACGATTTTCAAAGCCAACTTTGCGTATTACACCAATTTTCTGTTCACTGTAGAGCTTCGTTTTGATAATAAACGATCATTTACGGTTACCATTCATTTGGGAGACATGTTTTCACGTTGGTTACAACACAGTTGGATTGTTTTCAATTGATTTTGAACTGCAGATGTCGTTTGTTGTAGCTGATTTCGAAAAATACTTGTTTTTTTCTAAATGGCCACAATAAATGAGGTTTTGTCAGCACCAAGTACGATTAATGCAATTTTCTATATGACAGTTGGGCGAAACTTAAGTTTATCCGATCTTCTAGATAACATTCAATGATGAGTCTTCTCTGATATTACAATAATACATAGGGCGGGTGAGATAAAAAAAGGAGAAAATCAGTGAAAACTTGTTTTCGGAATAGGAGGCTGTGAATTCAAATTTGGAACACTCTCTAAATTTTAAGTCTTTGGTTTGATTAACTTTTTTGTGTTTTTTGAAAAATAAAGGTACTTTACTCCTGGGCCACTTTCAATTTTTTTCACCTCCCTCGTATAGGAAAGGATATAATTGAAATGTGGATAGTGCAATTTCAGTTTGGGAGGATGGTGGTACCTTTATGAGGAATACAATTTTCTGTGAAATTTAAAATAAACTTTTTTTCCATTTGTTGCCATAAATCTGCAGGTCACTGTATAATAGTTCTAGAAAAAAATCTAGAGAAATGACTTTCATTACTATGACCCGTATATACTCTAATATACTATGATGAATAATAATATAATTGGATATGTTAACGAGTTACGATAAATACACGTTCCCACTATGACATCATGAAATATCAGCCAATTTGAACTAGAGCAAATTTCACTTATGCTTTCGTGCGGGGTCCTGAAATGCTTCAATCATAAATGACAATACCCGAATACAATGTAAATTACCTCTATCGTAATACTTTCTGGGAAATTAATGCATTAATGCATTTCTTCCAACTGAAAGGTATTTGAAAGAATTTCAATTGGAAAATTACACAATGTTGTTGTAAAATAACACCAAAATGCTTCAGTATAAACAATAAATAAAGGCACTATTCACTTCGATGGTTCATTTCCATGAGGCATTCAACAATTCATTCGGGGGATGAATTGAACGGTTTCAAAAGGATTCTGATGTGTGGAAATGTTCTACAGTTAATATGATTCGAATGAACGCAGTTTCCAATAAACGCCGTTGAAATAGCTCGCAATGTGTTGCGTAACAAAACAAAGTCAAATATTACTGTTTTTTAACGTTCACATTCGCTTCTTTACAATTATTCCTAAAAAGTTCTACCATTTCTGAAATGAAAGAAATCCTAGTTTGAGTCAACTTGATGGATTGATGATTCATTTATTTTGTGGATATTCATGTTGACTTATTACTAACAGAATTCAATATCAATTCTTGAAAAGTAGACACATAAGAAAGATATTTTGGCGGTCAAAGGGCAATGGCAGTCACTATTATAACTTCAAAACTAAACGAGTCAGTAGAATCAGAGTAGATGGTAACACCTCCGGCGGTATCCTAATGCTTGCCTACGAAAGCCCGTTCACTTGTCGCAATACGTTCGAGAGAGGTGCATGTCAATTGTTTTTTTTTTTTTACTTCTGATGTGAATTTACGAGTGCACAACTTTAAGGGTAATTACTAAATGTACTACTTTTTTTACTAGCTAAATATTTTAAAGTATTGTTTGGACATTACAGTGATATTTATGTGAAAATTAAATAGATTTGCATTATTATTTATTATTTTTTAATCATTGAATTGAATGCGGGTAGTGGTGGTCGCCTGACCGCCATTAGCCTTACGTTGTATTGTTTGAATTCTTATTATAAATATTTCCATTTATTGTTTTGTATTTGCTTTACAGAAGCAAAAAATAAGACTCAGGACTATCGAGAAGGGCAAATGAAAAACATAAATTTCTAAATGGGCTATACAGCGTATTGGTGGAGGTTAATCTATGAGAAAAGTTGCAGAAACCATGCAAATTCCATTTTCAGCTGTAAAAACTTGGGAGACTACACATTCTCCACCGAAGTAGAAAAGGAACTTACAGTACAAATAATATTCATAACAAATACTTTTTATGGTTGCAATTGTTTTTGTTGTTGAAATTGCTTTTTCCGTTTACTCCTACGCGCAACCCTCAGAAGTCTTCGAGAGGCTAGTGCGGGCTAGGGAAGAAGTAGTCCTCACCTTTTAACGTGTGATGCCATGTACGAGACCATGACCAAGCTGGGAATCGAACCCATTACCCCACTCTTGAGAGGCTACCAGCTGATCACCACGGCCCATAGTGCTAGTTAAATCCGATTTGCAGAATTGCACAATTTCATTAATATCCCAGATGGCAGGACGTGATTGAATACAGCATAGGTTCTTAGACCACTTTTGCTTGCAAGCCGACCGCCATTACCCCGACATGCGGACAATGCCGGTCAAAACACCTTTTTTATTGCAACTACTTCCTAAGTATTCTACTAAAGTCTTTGAATTATTACCAAATATGTAGATTATTTGTGTTACGTTGATTTTAATACATATTTCGTCGCTCATTTTGGATTTGATAACATTTTCCCTTAAGTGACCGCCATTACCCCATTCTCCCTAGGTATAGACCCCGGCATCAAGACTCAAATTATCAACCTATCCTGAGTTTGTTGTAAATTATATTCAGAGGAATATTTCCTTTAAAGTAGCCTCGATTTATTTATCCAAATTGAAATTATTCAATTTGTTTTACTACTTTTTCGACAGAACTAAAAATATTAAAATAATTCTCCTACACCCATACAGATTTATAACCACATATAGATTTTTAACCCTTTATAAAATGTTCTGAGAATTGTGTTTGTCAATTTTCAACAGCTATAAAATTACTTGTGAGATTTAATTCGGAAAACGTAGGACGCATGCAATAAAGAATAATGAGAAGGAAGTAGGTTTTGATAATATTTCTGCGGTTTCCCTGCAAGCCGGTATAATTTTCAACTTGAGAGCAGTGAGTCCGTCGTTTCTCCTAGGATCCCTATGATCAGAAAAACCAATTCAACAGAATGGTTTGGGTAAAGCCTTCGGATTTCAAAAAATAGATCTCGTAATTTAGTACATTTCTCCTCCTCTTTTTGGACGAATTTTTTTTACCTGGAGAGGATAACTCTAAGACGAAAATCCTCCTACTTTAATGGTCGGAGAGGACTACATCAGAAAGAACACTTATCTGCTTGATTGTTCCTTCTGCCACACACGTTGCATTTGATACGGCTGTGAGTGGATATGGTTCTATTTGTCCTGCGTCAATTTTAGAGTGAGAGGAACTCAGCAACGAACCTCTGATGGATGAAAGGACTCAGCTAAGCGCAACGCAGTGATTTATTGATCGTGCGTAGGAATTTTCTGGTTCTCGTTCAACAGAGGATTTGGAAAACTGACAAGATGGCTGCGTTGCTGTCTTTGCTGTTGCCACTTCCACAACATCTTTGAACGTAACAGTTCTCTTCTCCTCCGTCAATCTGTCTTGAACCGGTCCTTCTTGATAACCGACCAGAGAAATATCTCGCAGCACCACTTTTTCTAACTGAGCCGATTCTAAATCGCATTTAGAGGCCTCATTTCGTAACTCCACCCCACTCTTTAGCCGATTCATTTGTCGATTTCTTCGCGTTATTAAATAGGAAACGCGCTGCAAACACTGACTGGCATAACTTGAAATTGTTTGTTATCAGCGTGATTAAATCCCTATGATTCTTTGTTTCTGGATCCTCAGGAATTCACATATCTGTCACAAGTTTGTGAGAGTCTTCGGAAAGCGCATTCAACAAAATGGCCCATTTCCGATTTTCGTCTGTTATAGTAAGCATTCGCAGTGAAGAAATTGTCCAAACGTCTCTTGACCAATCTACATTAACAAAGTCACATTCACGAAATTTGCATGTTTTACAGAAAAATCTGAAAATAATTTTAATAAGTTCTAGTTCAGACCCACGTGAACATTCCAAACATTATCTTAACGTATATCGTTTGCACGACAAACACATCTTGAACAGTGAAAAAAAATTGAAAGTTGTGGGGGAATTGAGATAAACAACTTTTTTTTTGAAAATGTAGGCGGATGAACATCATTGAATAATTTGTTGGAGTTATATGTAAAACTTCTCCTAAATAGGGTTGTTTTATAAGGTGGCAGCGAAATATGACCTCTGTGACGTAGGTTGAGGCATTGTTTATATAGAAGTAAGATAGTTAGTCAATGCCTGTGTAATTGGTGTTGGACGCAAACGCGAGTGTCATCTAGCGTGATTAGTTACAAACATGAAGATTTGACGTCATTTCAATGCAGGTTCCTTCAAAATACCCTGATTTTAATGCTGTCCAATTGTTTCAATCAAGTTACGACATGACTTGGAGGCCAGATCACTGAAGTTACGACATGACTTGGATGCGAGCTCACTATCGCCATCTACATGTCGCATCCATTTTGATCCAATTATAATCCCATAAGGTTGACTAACTATCTTCTACATAAACAATGGTTGAGGTTATGAATATCGGTCCTATATTCAATTTTATAACATAGATATGGTGGACATTGTTTCATTATAATCGAATGTACCAATACTAGGAAGTGGAGATTTCGACAGGATCATATTTTCTTAAGATATAAATAAATCTCAAACATGATTTCTGTACTTTTTCATATCACTTTGATATAAGCATGGACCATAGAGAACATCACAGAAATTAAAGTGACTTAGAACAAGTAGATCAGTTAACAACATTTTTAGGGATTGTGTCAGGAAGTTGGGAATAAAACATTTTCAAAGAGCAGTAAGCCCTTTGAAGACATCTACTAAAATGCTTTTTGAATCGGAGGTCTGTGTCCAGAAATAAACCTGAATTCCTTGCAATATTTGTGAAATCCAAAGGTTTGTCTTGACTTCTGACAGATTCAATGTAATTTTTTGTTTTTATCAAAAATCACCACGTGTTTATCTTCAAATAATGTTTACTAGATAAATCTACTAATTGTTTCAAATAATTGTTGATAGCTTCCTGCGTTGTTAACCATTCTCCAGCAGAAAATGAATAATACAATTGTGTATCGTCAGCATAGAAATGTTCGCTACAGTTGTTTAGGCTTGATAGAAATCATTTGTGTATATACTGAAAAGCAAAGGTCCAAGAATGGACCCTTGAAGCACTCCACAAGTAACGTTTTCTCTTGATGACTGGCCAACAGATGTTTCCCCATATTGAAATCGATTCTGTAAGTAATTACTTATGAGTTTTATAGCATCTTTTGAAAACCCTACAAAGTACAGAATGGAAACTATCAACTCATGGCTTATAGTGTCGAATGCTTTGGTACAATCTAAAAGAATGAGAACTGTTGTTTTCCTTACAACTGAAGCTCTAATGATATCATCCGTTTTGTTTAGCAATGCCGTTGTGCAACTATATCCAGACCTAAAACCTGATTGTTCATCAGGTAAAATTGTGTATTTTTCGAGATGGAATCTTATTTGATATTTCATAATTTTCTCAAGTACCTTTGATAAACATGGTAGTATACTTATTGGTCGAAGGTCACTGTAATTCAATACATAATTTTTTTTTAGGTAACGCAATTATACGTGATATTTTCCAGCTATCAGGAAAAATACCTTCTAACAGACAAGAATTTATATTTGTCGGTATTAGTAGTAGTATAGGAACCGTAGCCAATGTTTTAACTTCTTTCAGACGCTCATAAATTCCTTCGGCAGATACACTAGAGAATTAGAAGAGTTCATCGAAATAACATTTTCTAGTTTGGTTATGGAATGTTAACAGATTGTTATCCGTTCCTGGATTGTTGAATGGGGATTGTAGGAAGTGTTGATTAGTTCTCAAAGGATTATGAAAACATTCTGGTTCAGTAATAGGAGCTTTCCTATTATGAATATTCAGGTTATGTAATCTCTTCCACAGTACTCTATCATAACTTCTTTCATTTGCACAAAAATTCAGGTAACCCTTTTTTTCGTTCCTTATGGCTATATTCACTTGATTCCTAAGTTGCTTATAATAGTTCCAATGATCTACATTCTTAGATTTTTTATATCTACGGTACTATTTATCTTTGAGTTCAATCATAGTATCCGTAATCCACGGTGGTTTTTGTTCTTTAATCAAAATGGTTTTGAGCGGTGCTAATTTCGCTGAAACTCAATTTGAAATTCTCGCACTCCAAGCACCTACTCGTCGCCAATTGTGATGTCTTGAATTTAAAGACCACAAAATAGATTTTTGATTTTATTTATTCTCCACAACTACAAACATACAACACCTAGACCGTATCTATAATACTGACTTGGCACACTTCAGGCAAAGCACGTTCGCATGCGCATAGACAGAGGTTGACATTTTCAATACATTACAAGAACGATTCAGGATGCTATGAATGCATCATTTTGCAAGCTTTTACATAGAATTCTCGAAGCTCCTCTTGACTCCGTTCCACCACTCGAGTGGAGTATACTAGGATCGGAACGGCAAGCATGTTGGTTGCAGCAACTTTGTACTCCACTGATGACAAGATCTGTCTGAGTTCATGCTGATACTTTCCACGGAATCTGTCTGAGTTCATGCTGATACTTTCCGCGGAGAGAGTTTTGAATTGTGAGTGCTTGTTCGGGACGGCGTTGTTCCATTCCTGGCTAACTATACGTCTCTCCGGTATCAAGATGATGTAGGATGCTTCCGCCTACTAGCTAGGCCCCCCACATGGCCGGTGCAATGTATGTCTAGAAGGCCCGCGAAAGAAACAAAAAATAACAAAAACGCCACCATCTGACTTGACACTTTGCTATCAGTGCAGAACACTGAAATTCTAAATCAATTTTCTTTCATTCAAATTGTTGATTGATAAACATACGGAAAAGAAAACTGTAGGTCACAATGAGCTTATGACAAGAGGCATAAGATGTCCGGAGGACTGCTCATTGCTAATATCCTATACAATAGGAAAAGTTGGGTCGAAAATCCATCAGAAAACAACTACTTTCCTGGCTTGTACCACGACGAACATTGAATTACATCTGATGAAATTTCCGTGCAGAGTTCCTACAAGGTTATCTCTGCAATTGCTTGGTTGCATGGGAATGTTTATCGAAACATTCGGACCACCTATATATCGATTTCGGAGTGTTGCTCCTCATCAGTATAGGGTAGGTCTAGTAGTCAATAACTGATGACTGCAACGAATGAATCGACAACCAAACCCATTTAAAGACCGAACCGAGATGGGTTATCTCTGGGACGAAAAACTGTATTATCTGCAGAAGTTGAAAAAGAGGTAGCTGATGTGGTGAAAAAATGGCTAGTATATTTTACGGCTGCACAGCTATCCAAGTAAGAAAAGTGGCTCATGAATATGCACAAAGTTTAAAATTGCCACACAATTTTAATAGTAACAGTAAAATGGCGGGGCAAGATTGGCTTGAAGGCTTCTTAAAGAGAAATGGGATATCGATAAGGAAGCCAGAAGTCACCAGTTTATATAGAATAACAGCCTTTAACAAAACAGAAGTTTCACTTTTTTACAAGAACTTGGAGAAACTTATGGAGACCTATAAATTTACCCCCAAAAATATTTACAATTGTGATGAGACAGGGATATCAACAGTTCAAGATCCGGAAAAAATACTAGCTCCAAAAGGACAGAAAAGGGTAGGATCTCTTACTAGTTGGGAGAGAGGCAAAAACATCACCGTTATGTGTACGATGAGCGCTGCTGGGTCATTTATACCCCCAATGTTTATCTTCCCAAGGAAACGACATTCCTCTCTCCTGGAAAAAGATGGCCCTGCTGGTGCTATATACCGCTGCTCAGATAATGGCTCGACCAATGAAACCCTTTTTTTGGAATGGCTTCAACATTTCACAACATTTGCCAAACCTTCTGCAGAAGAACCAGTCTTGTTAATACTAGATAACCACGCAAGCCACATTTCTCATGATATTTACAAGCACTGCAAATCCCACAACATTCACATGCTGTCCTTACCACCACACACGTCCCATAGAATGCAGCCGTTAGATGTGACGTTTTACGGACCACTTATACATGTGTGGGTGTGTTCGAAGTAATTGACCATTATTGTCAACATCATGACTACCATTACCCTCATGTGCGTACAATAGTGGTCAAAGCCTTTATTTTTTATTTTTATATCTATGAGAATTATACTCCAAAGATGATTGTTTTGACCTCAATTAATAATAGCCCTTTAATGTAGAATTACGATGTTATGTTCCTAATAAAGCTGTGGTTTATAATTTGAGTTTTATTCCAAAAAGTGCTTAACTGACCGCCATTGCCCCATTCTCCCCTATGGTTATTATTATTTTTCATTATACCTATCTGAAAACACTATATTTACATGCTTATTTTGCCTACTAAATTTTTTCCGTGCGCTGGTGTCATTATAGCTGCTTATTTACATGTCAAAATTAAATAATATGTTGTTGACAGTTCTCTAGAAATCGCAAATTGTTTCAATATTTCCTTATTAACAGGGTAAATAACGCTTGTTTTGTGGCAATTTCTGGATTTTTTTGTACCATAGATATTTCAATTAATGATATGTTTTTGTTCCTTCATCATTGAAAATAAATGTTTCTCAACAATCTGTGATTTTCAGGTAGATATAATGAAAAATATCGTTCATTACTCGTCCATAAATGCTTTTCCCGTGCTTGAACGACTTCCCGTGTTCGGCTTCGTCTCCCACGGGAACATGTCGCGCACGCACGGAAAAAGCCTATTTTCTGAACTCTTAATGAAATATACTATTACCTCGTGGTTATTCAGTTAAGCAGAGATATCTATAAATAATGTTAATTAAATTATTTATTTGCCATATTATTCAAAATAAATTTTATTTGATAATCTAAAAACTAGTTTTAATATGCATTTGAAAAATAAAAGTGCTAGTTGAAAATACAACTAGAACAACATACATAAAATGCCAACTATTTTGTTTAATCTTTGGTTTTAAGAGAGGGCCCATCATGACTTCTAGCAACGGGGCCTTCAGAATGATGTGGGTGCCGTGCTACTAGCTGAGCATTCTATTCGTATTCCTCGCATCGTCTTCTTTCGAGATGAATTTCGACACATTTGTCAGTACAGGTATCATCCTTCAGAATACATTTACGCCAAGGACTCAGACCTACAGATTTCGAAAGACGTATGGCATTCATTTCTTACATAGCAATTTCAATCCGTGACAATCCCAAATTTCTCAATCAAATCTGTTAACCAACATAACATGCACTATTGGTCACAGCACAACCCTCATTGGATAAGAAAAACCAATTACCGAGCAATGTGGTGTGTAAACGTGTGGTGTGGTTCACATTATGGATGTCTCATCGGCTCTCATTTTTTCCAAGACACTTTGACGGGCCACCGATAACTGCATTTTTTGCAAATTGTGTGCTAGCACTATTTGAAGATATTCCAATCGAAGAAAGACAAGAATTGTGGTCTCACCAAGATAGTGCTCCTGCACATAAGCATAACATAGTTTCTACTTTCCTCAATAATAAGTTCCAAGACAGATGGATTGGCAAAAAGTGGACCTGTTCGATGGCATGCACGTTCTCCAAATTCAAAGACTCTGGATGTTTCCCTATGAGGATATTTGAAACGAGTGGTACTCAAAACTCAACCAAAAAATGGTGAAAATTCAATACTGAAAATTCAGCTATCGAAAATAGATATAAAACGTTGGGAAAAGAGAGAAGATTAGTGCAGTGGTAACCGAGAGGTTGCTGGTTCGGTTTCCAGCAGGGGCGGCTTTTTTTCATTTTCAGATGTGAAAGTCTGAATGATTGAGGCTTGTGTCGACGATTCACTGTTGCGTTAATAATTAACAGTGCTGCTCCTAAGGTGGCGTATGGAGTTAGTAACAAGGCCTACCCATAACACAAGGCTATTGCCAAAACACCAAAACACCAAAGAAAAAAAAAGTTGAGAAATAAACCTCCTGAATTTTTTCCTAGGAAAAACCCAATATGACTGGACAAGTAACAAATTATGTTTCATTAATTTTCATGACAAAAACAGAAGTGAATCAGTAGAAACATATGGTCTATTGATTTGGAAATGGATTCGAAAATTCTAAATTAGAGCAGCTTTGCATAATGTATGACATACTTTTTTTTCATATACCTAAGCAGAAAAAAATGTCTTCCAGCAGATGACTGGTCTACATCTCGACTGGTTTAATCAAATTTTATCAAATTGCAATGTTAAGAAAACGCGAAACGCAAAACTGATCCAAGTCGGTGGGTAGGAAACCGAAAAGTAAATAATTTTTTCACATAATGTGTTTCCAAGTATTGAGAAATAACCAAACATATAGTAATTTCTTTGGAAAAAATGTTAAATTTGACAGCTGTAGCCGATTGATACGAAAAACTCGTGAACGTCCGTTTGCATTATTTTCAAAGCACAAACTGTGCATGAATTCTAAAGTTGTAATAAAAGAATAATAAAAAAAATCCCATATGATGCGGACTTGAACGGTGACACTATACTCATGCTCACCTTCAAAAACATTCATTCATTATATCTGGAAGAATTAGATTCCTTTCAAGCACATGCGCATGGAAATTATTTCATAAGGTGAAAATTGTTTACCTGAATAAACTCAAGGTGGATTCATGCAAGCATAAATCTGAACTTAGATGAATTTAAATCTTAAACTACGAATTTAAAACAATGTGATGAAATGGACGTGTTCATGCAAGAAACTAAGAAATCAAAATCAACATTGAAACTAAGAAAGATGGCCAACTTTTAACTAATAACTTAATTTCTTCCATAAATTAGAAACAGTCATGAGTGGTCTTGCCTAGGGAAGATTCACAGCAGTCATCGACAAAAATCTTTGCTCACAGCTGATTGCTTTCAAAGAGGAAGGATGTTGTGTTTTGTCCTTGAGTAATTTCTTGTGTAGATCTATATTTTCGTTTTTTTTTTAATAACAAAGTGCAAATCGAAGAAGAGTGAATAGTAATGGTCAGCTAATTGAACTTATTAAATAGTTTCCGTTCATTTATGACAAGAGATAAGTGAGGAAATATTTTGGATGTCATCCTAGTTTATGCAAAGAACTCTTCTTCGTCATTCTATTCCATATACTGAAAGATCTTTTCAAAATGCCCCAATTTGATTTGCAACATCAGCATAGGTTTGCCGCCATATTTTCTATTTGTCTGATTCCTCACAACTCCAGATGGAATAATGAACTCTGTACAAAACCACACTTCCTTATCTTGGTGACAGTTTTCATGCTATAAACACCAGACCAGATTACAGTGAATCAACAAACCACGATAGTCTCAGATTAGGTTTAATCTTCTATTTTCTGAAGCATGAACACCGTCATACCTATTCTCAATTTAAAATTCATCTTACTCTCAAATTCATTTTAGTTTTAGTGATCTTGCACGAATCCACCTTTAGTTTCAATGGGAAAACGCCAAAACAGTTCAAGAACATTTTTTAATTGGTTTTACGAAAATGGCGGAACGGAGAAACTTTTCCTTCTTGCCTATCCATCCAACTGCAATTTCCTGCAGATATCGTTTTACATCATCAGAAATTCCATGAACCCCAACATCTGAAACTGAAGTTACTTTGAGCAACAGCTGCATTTAAATTATTCCGAAGCAACTTTTATATTTTGTTCAGTACATTTAATTCTGCATCTGTTTTTAAGTATCGAAACAATTTTCACTTCTAAACACATTTTGGAGCGGTTTGTAGTGGAAGTCGTTTTACAGATGATGATTTGCATCGAATAACATTCATTCTTGCTTATGAAGTTAGCCTAATAATATAAATAATTAAGAAACTGACATATACAGACATAATATTTCTGTATTATTGTGGAAAATATAAAGATATTCATTACTTCTTTTAATATGCCTATGGTATGTTAAAATATAGAACAAAAAGAAATGTCAGAAGATGATACATTTTTATGTATTTAGAATAATATTTGATGCCAATTTAGTTTCACCCATATACCGGGTGTAACAGGATCATGGTACACCCCCCCCCCCCGTATCTTCGTTAGTTTTGAAGGAAATAGATTGAAATTTGAAATATCCCATATACATAATAAGCGGCACTTATTGACATATAAATGATTTTTTTTCACTTTCACCAGCTTTCGATTTTTGAATGGAACACCATGTATATTATTACATTTCTGAAATCTGCATATAATTTTCTAAATCCAATGATACCACATAAGTGACATTTCAATCGTCGAAATTTTTTATAATTAATTTTTAGTTTTCCATTCAAGTGTGCCGTGATGGTTCCGATATATTCCAATTGACCCGCCTAATACTAGAAAAATCGAAATCCCGTCAAAAATACTATATTGAGTTTTTTATGAGCAAATAAAGTTCATCGTAATCGTTTTTGGGGTAAAACTCAATTTTTTCAAATGGAGCCATATTGATACCGTGGTACCATTTATTAGTACTATTAATAAGGAACAGTCAAAATTACAGCTAAAAGAAAATAAGAAAATACAATAATTTTGTTCTACTTTAATACTAAGAAGTTACTAAGGTGGCTTTGAAATACAAAAAATCAACACAAAACATTACAACAATTGCTCGAAATGCTGTCGATTAACGTCAATGCACTTCTGAACTCGCTTAGCTGTTTCTTGAAGAACGTTTGCTAATTGCTGGGCCGTTATACTATTAATTTTGCGTCTTACTCGCAACTCCAGGTCTTCGCGGGTTGTAACGGCGGTTGCATAGACAATGTTTTTTAAATGACCCCAAACAAAGAAATCAAGAGGTGTCAAATCAGGTGACCTTGGAGGCCATCGCACAGGACCATTCGTCGCAATTACGTTTTCTTCGAGTGCCTGTTCAAGGTAATCACTTACTGTTCTTGAATTAGGGGGAGGAGCTCCATCTTGTTGGAAATACATTCCCTGTCGTAAACGGACAGGTAATTCAGTTAAACTGTCCTCAATTTCATTTTGCAGAAGTCCTAAGTATCTAACTCCATTCAAGGGTCCTTCAAATATTATTGGACCAATGATTCTACGACCGAGTATTCCAAGCCAAACATTTAAACCGAACCGTACTTGAAAGTTACCCTCCCGCAATAAATTTTGATCCACTTGTGACCAATACCTTGTATTTTCTGTTAAATAATTCCATATTTGTAAACCTAGACTCGTCCGAAAACAAAATCCTTCCCAAAAAAGCATTGTTTGGCTGCACATTATTCTGCAAGATCCAATTGCAATATTCCATCCTACATTCATAATCATTCTCGTACAGGTGCTGGTGCAATTGATATTTGAAAGATTTATAATTATAAGAAAAAATTATCACATAAACAAAAGTGGAACAAAAATATTACTTGAATAATTTTTAGGAACGCGCCATCACTGGATAGAAGCTGCCCACTTGGAACCGTGCGAAATGGCAAATATAAATAAAATATTTTTGCCAATCACATACATAACACAGCACAACAGAATTAGGTTTATTTATATTGAAGCAAATAGTTTGCGTCAAACCAAGTGTCCGACTAATCACACAGGTGCTTGTTTATGGATCTTCTTCAAAGAACTGCTTCATCAACAGCAACAGCACGTTTCACTGCAGATTCGACGTTAGTTGGAAAACATGAGCCAGTATGCCGAAGTCTTTGCACTGCACCCAAAAGCGTTCGTAAGTTTGAATGGCGTCTATTTGGAAATTTTCTCGCGTTTTCATACGATCACTGTCGTAATTCAAACTGACGGTGTTACGACTTTTTACTGGTGACATACATACGTGCACCAGTCGTGTCAAATTTTTGTACTTATAGGACTATTACGGTTCGAAATTGAATTATATGGAGAAGAGGGGTTATGTCGAGGGATGATGTTAGTTTCTTCCACATACGCTGTGGGTATTTGTTCGGTAATACCTATAAAACCAATTATCAGATCTCAACCGGTCTTCTAAAATTTTACCAAATTTGAATCGAAAAATTTTAAAGTTAAAAACGCATACAAAATTATCAAACTTATTCAAATTTGGTAGGTAGGTGGGAATCTGAAAAATAACTAACTTTTTCATATAATACATTTTGAAATACTGAGAAATAACCTAGCATTTAGTAATTTTTTTTTTTGAAAAAAATGTCAAATTTGAAAGGTGTAGCCGATCGGTAGGAAAAAATCGTTTTGCATAATTTTCAAAACGCAAACTGTTCATGAATTCTAAATTTGCAATAACTGCATAAAAAAACATGATGCAGACTATACGATGACACTGTATATTTCGGGAAATTGGTGAGTAGATGTCAAGAAAGCAATATGCAAGCGATGGGCATGAAATACTCTCGATCAATTGAAGAAATAACAAAGACAGACAAAAGAAAAAATTAAGAGAAGGGAAGACTTGACTTGAGGTGAGTTTTTAATAAAAATTTAACTGAGCTGGTGAAAACACATACAAAGCAAACGAATTATAGAATACGGGAAAAAGGGTGGGAGGACAAAATTCAAAAGTAGAATGAAAGAGGAAGGACGCAAAATATGCAATATATTTTGGATTAATCAACATACTGTCTTAAACTGTACTGTCTGAAAACGAATAGAAAAAAATGATCTTTTATTTTTTGATTTTGTGAAGAAAAGTCGTTTATTGGCATTGGTTTTTTAACCTTCCTCGGCCTGAAAATGAAGAAAATGGAAATTCAAGGAATATATCTAAACTATTTTTTTTTAGACATACAAATTCAACTACCTACAAAATTTACTAATCATATGCTGAAAAGGAAAATATCCTCAACAGAAAATTAAAAAAAAAAACATTATTTTTCTGGACCCACGATAAAAATGAATCTATTTTTTTTAATATCTAACAGAAAACAACAAAGCAGATAAGTATGTTGACTTTCCCAAGCTAACCTAGTTATTTTACGCACATGTAAAATCAGCACATATTGTCATTTCTGTAAGAGAACTGGGTAGATTCCACCTAATATATCAAGTGATTTGAATTGACAGAATTTGTTTAAAGTCTTCCGGATGAGCCCTCTAGCGTGGACTCATGGCCTTCATTCAGGGACCTGTAGTCCACCCAAAATCATTGAAATCGATGCATTAGGATAGTAGGCCTCCATAGTGAATTTTCCTGTTTCTATGTGGATTCCATCCTTTTTTTCGAGGAGCCCCACTGTACTTGCAATGGTATCCTTGGCAAGTAATATTTGGACTCTGTAATATGCTGGTGATTCCTTGACCTTTTTGAAGAATTTTCTTCATTAGTTTCTCTTCTCCTTCCGGATTATTACGAATTTATATAGTCACGTATTTGTTAGTTGTTTCTCACCTATGCCCTTATGGCTTCACACAGTTATGTGATTCATCTGGTGTTCAACATGCCCTTAGGGCTTCATAAAATTGTGTAATTTCTCCATAGTTCGAAACCTATACAGCTTCAAAGTCATGTATTTTTTCTCGTGAAATTGAAAATCTGTATATAAAATTCGGGGAGCTTTTTTTTCTACTGAGGATTGAATAATAGTGTATTGATTTTGCCACGTATTGGGAGTGTTTTTGAAAAGATGCAAACGTAAAATTGATTATTATACAACTAAATCTGCATCGGTGGTAATTAATAATCCTCCGAAACACTCAGTAAGTATAGCTCGATCCACAAAAGATTCATAACAAAATTTTTATACAAATACTTTCCATGCTACTTTCCATGTATATCTTGCCATCTACCGCATGTAACGTGATACTGCAGTGAACAGAACCGATGTTGAGGAAGAACACTAACATGATTCATGCTGAAATCGTTTTAGCTGCAGAAAATCACCAGAGAGGGAATCTAGTGACTTGATTATTTTAGCGGAAGAATTCCAAAATGAGAGATAATATAAATGATCTTCCAGCATATCTTTAATTAACATTTTAGAAATTAGAATAGAATTTTTTCATGCAGGAATTGCTGAGATAATACGGATTTTCTCCTCATCAGTAGCATACGTAGGCGTCAATAGAAGGATCAGTAGACAATTTCTAATTAGCCAGTAGAAAAACATGATCAAATATATTCATTCGATGAAAATTATTCAAGTATTCGGTAATAGTTATACCATTTATTAACAATGATTTCCTAATAATGATACCGATGGGCCTTTCCTATATGCAAATGCCAAAAAGCGTTAAATAGGATAGAATCATAAAGAATAAGTATTCTGTCAATAAAAAATATTCAGTCAATAATGTATATTTCAGTTCAGGATAACAGATACTTTTCAAGATAATGGAGAGAAATTTTGTATGTCACCAAGAGTTGCATCCCTATTTGAAGATACAAGTAAGAAATTATAGGGTGCGTATGATCGCCCATTGCTTGATTCAGCTTCTTCTCCAACACAAAAGGGTCTTCTCAGTACAGGATCTTCTGAGGAATTATGTGCTTGGTTAGATGCACTTCCAGTTTCTACTATTCGTTATCTTTTGAGCTTTGACTCTGATCCTCATTTTATATTCGCCACAAATGTAAATGTGGTGCTGAAGTGGATGAATCTGGAGTTCATTGTTTCAGCTGCAAATTCAGTTCTGGACGTAGATCTCGCCATGATACTGTGAATGATTTGACTAAGAGGTCTTGGAATACAACTAAAATTCCATCAGTATTAGAGCCTGTAGGCGTGGGTCCTGAAGATAGGAAAAGATGTGATGGAATGACATTAATTCTTTTTGATAAACCAGTCATATGGGATTTTTATTTGCGTTGATACCATGGCCTCATCACACATATACTCTACTTCTGAACGTCAGGGAGCAGTAGCAGGAATTGGAGAAGAAATGAAAAACGAGAAATACGATAGTTAGAAAAATGACATATATAAGAAATTGGCAGTGACTAGTGATGAAAGATCCACCAGTTTCTTCATTCAACTGATCAGTATCGCCATTCAGAAAGGACACGCAGCATCAGTGTTGAGAACTATTTATGTCGGTCATCAATTGAATGAATTTTATCAATCCAACAAATAGAAAACGCCACTTCATTGTGAGGGCTAGAAATAAAATTTTACATCTATGAATTCGGAATTGAATAGTTCTTTTCATCCAAACAATCGAAAGATTCCGATACAGTCGACAGGAATGCCATTTATGACATCAATGAAGTTACTCACGAACATCATGAACAATTTATCAAATATTATATTCATCATCATCTCCAGAATCCAACAATTTCATCATAGTAGAATCAAATTCAACATCCTAAAGTTTACTTACAAATTCCTCATCAATCCGTTCCAGTGGCAAAGTCAGACATTGTTTTAATGACTCTTCAGGAAAAGAGAAGCACTCAATGCTCCAATCTATCTATAAAAACACTTGGTCTCGTTGGATTGAGAAATTCTGATGATACTAACTTGTCTATGAACAGTGTTGTCCAATGTTTATTAAATACAAGAAGGACACCTACATTATGGATTCAAACACAAGTACCTCCAATATGGAGAGTGATTCAATCGAAGCTTTCGCGAAGGTGATCAAGGATATATGGTCGGAAGATTAACAAAATAAAGTGGTGAATATAAGTTATCTAAAAGATCAAATTCAGAGAGTTGCACCCTGCTTTATTGGTTCCTCTCGGCAAGATGCACAGAAAGAACCAGGCAGCAGCCTTACGGAAAAATTGTCACCGGTAGATTTTTCTAAATTTTTGGTATGTTGTATATTATGACCTACTGAACAAGGGTGTACATGGGCCCAACCCAATCCCATGACTAGTTTTCGAGATACAGGGTGTCGAAGTTGGAAAATGGCTATTTCTTTAGATTGCTCGTAGGAAAACGTAGGTTTTGCTGGACAAATATTGTTCACCCATAAGACAATTACTTCAGACTGGTTTTTAATAAAAAATATTCTTACATACGGGGTGAGTCAGGCATCATTCAAAATTAAATTCTCATTCGATCCTATAAAATAAAGATTTCATCAACCCAAGTAACACACTGAAATGTCCATCGTTTGGATATGTCAAAATCGACAAATTTTGATTTTATGCTGGGTGGGTCAAAACAGTTTTTTTTTGTGACATTTGGTACATTTTCATTTTATATTTTGAGCTTTAGGGATACTTGAGTTAGAACCATTCAGCATACTGCTTGCCCGAAATCGGTATACAGTGTGAAACGCTAGATGATGACAAAACTTGCGAAAATGCGTTTAGTTCATGATTCACCCTGTAATTAAAAATTTGTTGCGTAAATTTTTTTAATTTTTTGTCATCACTCTTAGTTTGAGTACACTGTTATAATGGGCGACCGGCTATACATCAGTTATCACAAAAGTTTTATGCAATGAAAATGTCAAACGTTAGCGTTTACTTATTTTCATTTCGTCATTTTTTGAGTTATTAGCAGTACCTCAAATTGATACCCAATGGTATATATTGAAGTATTTAGGAGAACAGTAATCTCTAATTTTGAATAATGAATCCATTAATGGAGAAGTTTCAGAGTTTTTATAAAGGGTTCGTAACTCTGTGGCTATATTAAATCAATCACTGGCAACTTTCACACATCATTCTGAAAACAGCACTAAGTTCTGCACTTGTAAAAGATACTCTTGTGTCTGCAGCAGAGATGGTCGACGGCTGGCTGAATCTCCATGTTCAATAATGGCTGGTGGTCGTGCCACAGAATATCGGGGCCGTGTCCGAAAGTCGACGCTTTTTTGTAATTCGAATCATTTGTACACCTGACAATTTCAGTCCATAAAAAAATTAGAATTGATATGTTTCCATTGAAATTGAACATGATATCCATAATTTACTTATTTGACATTCTGACTTACAAAAGAAACATAACCCAACTTTTTTTCAAAATTATCGATTCTCTCTCTCTATAACCCTTGCTTCCTAATTCCCAGGTAGCACGGTTACGTCAAAATGACGTCCTAATTTGGTCGAATAATTGACCGACTGACGTCAGGAAGTGACGTCTCAGAGACTCTGAAAAGACGTCAAAATGTCACAGCCATAGGACGTCATTCTGACGTCTGAAAAGAAGGCTATAAATGACGTCAATTTGAAGACCTATAGGACCATTAATAGACGTCAGTCAAGTGACCAATAAATGACGTCTTCCACAGTCCCTCGTTTTCATGTGGAAATTGATAGTTTCATTGAAGTAGAATAAAATTAACTGAATTACAATATTACATTTAATAAATTTCAAATATAAAACATATTACATGATGTTGTAGTAGGAAACCTTACATTCAATATCAATTAACAGTGCTTGAAATATGATAGATCTTAGAAAATAGTTTATTTTTGTGAAAGAATAATCACCAATTTGTATTCTCTTGAAAGAATTCAGGTTTCATAATATTACAAAGAATTCATTACTTCAGCAATCCTGGGTGCTCCTACTCGCAGTTTTTCGGTGTTCTTCTGTTCATGAATACTAATCTGTACCATACAAACATCGACTGATTGAATGGAACTTCCAATCCTCTTTAGCCTCTATGATTTATTTATCGCAACTCCTTTTCTCTTTTTTCAATGGCGGCCACAACAGTTCCTGTTTTCTTAGCTTTAGCCACCTTTTGTCCTTCTCGGAGAACTCTACCAGTACGTAGGACATTATTTGATGATTGATCCGAGAGCGTAACAACAAAAAACACAAAAATGTTAGCACCAAACCACCAAACAAACCAACACAGCAGCAAACCAGAAAAAAGATTTTAGCTTTATTCTAAAGGCAATGTCATTCGACAAATAAAACATAATTCAAAAGCAACAACCCGTACCGTACCGCTGACGATCGAATCCAGCAGAGTCCCAAGAAGACTAAAAACAAGGAGTGTTTGATTCCCATAAGACAATGGGGACACTAGTAGAAAGAGATGAAAGAACATTTGTGACGAAATATGACGTAGTTATACATGTCATGGCCACCGTTCTCTATAGACAGTGACGGACTAGCTCTTGGTATATGAGAGTTACTACTGACAGTTTTGTTGCTTGATTCGAGTTCGACTCTGTACTCATACCCAAGTACGTCACTATGACGCGTTGATGATACAAGTTTCTGATTGGCTAGAGCTTATTAAACCCTCCTTGTTTTTAGTCTTCTTGGCAGAGTCCGACCGACAACCCACGCTGCCGCGACAGAGTTGCCAGGTCAAAGAAACCATCATTTTATTCCACCAAATTATTTTAATATTATCAATAACTTTTTCAGAATTGACCCCTTGTGACAACTTTTTTGTAATGAGGATTTAATTGACAGAATTAAACAAAATATACTTGTCTGCCATCTAGTGACAAAACAAAAATAAAATGTTCTTGGGAACATGCAGATGGATATCATTTGCAACGCTGTCCGCTACCATGGCTTTCTGCCTGAGTATTTTCAACAAGCGTCTACGTCCCTACTGCAGCAACTTTTGTTTTCGGGAAACTCGAAAAGCTTTTAAAAAATATTTATTGATTACAAAAATTGAATAAAAGTACGTGTAACAATTACAAGTTATAAAATCAGACTGAGTTCATTGCGTTCACCGAGAAGCGATGAGAAATTGTTGTAATGCTGACGAAGCGTCCTTCGTACGAATTCCATCAGTAGCGTCAGCGGAATACGGGGTCGTTGACAACGTAATTAGCAACTCAGCGATTGGTCACTATAATAGCGGGAAGTTTAAATGACTAATCTTACGTGAACAAATAATCATACAAAATTGGTACAATATAACAACCATTTATACAAATTTCAGTCGTGAAGTAGACGCAATGTTACATAATGCTTCATACAGCCGGCCCTAAGTCATTTTTGAAGAATTGCTAACAGGAGAGGTCCAGATTTCTGTAATCACGTATTCTGAAATAATTCTCAGTAACGGTCTCTTCATATCGACAATTTTCGGATAACAAATAGTTGACTTCGCAGGGACGTCATTATGACCTCCACGAAATACGTCAATTTGACGTCATGAAATAAGACGTCATTTTGAGGTCTCATTTTGGTCGAGGACGTCACGGACCAGCAGGGACTTTAATAAGACGTCATTACGACGTCATTTCACTAACCTGTGCTACCTGGGTTGGCGCTTTTGTGGGTTATTTGGAACATTAGAACTATTTAAAGAGATTGGAACTATTACAGCCGTATGCATAGTCAATTCCAGCGACTCGCCAGAGTTTCGCCGCTCGCTACACAAGAACTATAATGCACAGTCGAGCTCCAAAAAAGTGGTACATCGCCAGCGTTTCGCCAAAATGTGACTTATCGCGTACTGGTCCACAAACTTAAGGATGCCTCCGAGAATTGGTTGCGCAGTAGACACAACCATGGAGTGGGGCAAGAGCTCACTCGCTCTGCATTATTCAAGCGCAGTTAACGTCGTGAGTGTACAGTCAGTGGAATAAAATTATTGTGGCGTTATTCTGATTGTGTGTTGAATTTGAAATCCTTGTGTTGTGGTTGTGTTGTGTATAGTTTTGAAATATTATTAGATAGGTTATAGTGTAGTTTGTTGTGTTTGAAAATGTCTTCAAAGAGTAAAGTGAGAAATAAGATTCTGAATGGACAAAGTAGGGAAATTGTCAGTAATGTCATCAAATTTATGCAGGCAGAAGCAATGATAGGTGAAACCAGTATTCCTCTTGTGAAGGTTCAAGAACGAGTTGCTGCCGCAACGGGAGTTTGCGTTAGAAGCATTAGGAAAATTAATTCAGAAATGAATAAAATTGAAAAAGGTGAAATGGAACAATTCTCAACTCCAAATAAAAAGAGAAACAAAAAATCAAAAGTTACCATGGACAATGCTGATTTGGCAGTGGTCAGAGGTCATGTGATATTGTTAGTCAACTTCTGTAAGTATGTTCCTCGTGATCTTTATTATATTTATTTACCTATTTCTGATATTGGGTGGCGATGCATTCTTTTTCTAGTCGTACTTTATTTACACTTATGGCTTCGGGAAAATTATGCAATTTTCATAAACGTTTCAGTGATCACAGACAATTATATTATTCGAATCATTGGGAATTAATGAAAATTCAGATAAGAACCTACGTTCCTACGTGTTGCAGAAAAATTTCTCTCCCGATTGTACATTCCGATGATAACCAGCCGTATACAGTAGTCGATCTTTGTCGCACATCTACTCACGCTTTCTATCGTTTGCGCATCTCAGAGGCATCCTTACCGTTGTCGATCTGAAGTTGTCACTTTTTTGGAGCTCGAGTGTGCATTATAATCCTTGTGTAGCGAACGGCGAAACTCTGTCGAGTCGCTGGTGATTGACTATGCATACGGTTGTTAGACTCCACCCATTGGCCATACCCGTAAGAAGGATAAAGCCTTCTAGGATTCAGTGACCCTACAATAAACTCCCTAATGGCGCCTCTACACCATCGGCCATGATGGACAAATACATGCTATCACGATCGTGTGGAGGGCATAATCGCCTATATTTGCCCATGAACGGAGACAAACTTTTCTGTGACTACGAGTATTTCCACTGACTGAATAAATAGCAACAGCTGCTACCGTTTCAACATCCATGTGACAGACACAGACCTCATTTATGATAAAAAATCTCTAATTCCACGCTCTATTGATTGTTGTGGAGAAATGGCTGTTTCCTGAAATATGGAACAAAACAAGAGAATATTTCATCATACATCATCAGCCACAGAGATGTATCAAAGTAAAATGCAGAAATTTGTGATGATGTTGGATGTTTTGGACTTCATCACAAACATGTAAAATTTTTATCAGAGTCATGAAGAAAAGTTAGGATTCTCATTTATAGTATGATTGAAAATAACTGAATTCCAGTCGATCTCTTCTTTTTCTGAGTCTATTAATCTAACATGCCCGGCTGGCTAGAAGAGTTTTGATCTTACGGCCTGTTTGGCCAATATAAGTCACTTCACAATCAGAGTTATAACAGTTCAATTTTTAAACATAGAATAGACATAGAATAGACATAAAACTATTTTAGATTGTTTGAAGTTTTACATTCCATTTAAAAAAATAGAAACAATTGAAATATTCATATTTTTAATTTTTCTTTCTCTTTTGAAATATGATAACACTATGGCCCGCTAGGAGCTAGACATGGTTTTGCCAGTTGTAGCTAGCTGGTTGCTTGGAATTTCATGTTCATATACCTAAATATCTAAATTACCTAACCGTAGTGGAAATTGTGGAATATGTGTGCTTCCACGATAATGAAATCCCACGACTATTGTGGTGGTATAGAAATCCAAAAATATCATGTTTTCCTGACTATGATCAAGTTTCGATGATAACCGCATACGAGCATTTCACTTCACACATAAAATAGAAAATAGTGCACCTAATTGACGCGGCTTACAATTTTAGAATTTCTGTGCGAAGTGAAACGCTGTTCTGTAATATCACTTCGATTCAGTGTAACAATTTTCACTCGGGTTTGAAGGACGTCGTTTTTTGGAAACGACGGCCGCGAAAGCCTTAACCATTTTATCACTTCGATTCGTAGTGTATTGCATTTCGATTAAAAGGTGCAGTGATTACACAATATGCTTAAGTATGTCCTGAAACGACTAATGAATTTTACTATTAATTCCTACTTATTTAAACTTATGACAAAAGCGAGTTTAAATTCCAGTTTCTTAATGCAAAAAGAGACCACAATTATTGTATTTTCTATTCATATTCAAAAATTATGCGATAACCATTTCCAATTGATGAGTTCAACACAGCAATTGATTTTATGAAATTTAATTCTTATCGTTACTACTATTTGTAGGCCTTGAAACGACGTATCGGCATAAACTTATCAATCTGAGGTTCATAAAATATTTCGTCGTTCAAGGCAGTGCATTATCATCAATTCACCATCATGAACAGAGAGTAAAGGAGAATTGTCAGGGATTTAGAATTTTTTTTTCTTTTTCGATGTGGAATGGTTAGGTTTCTACGACTCTCACCTTCCTGAGAGTTCGCTTACTAGGGACATAACAGGAATTAAATCTGATAGCAGCGAGCCTACTAGAAAACATGCAGTGTTTTGTGGGGATCCATAAAAATGACACATCTTATACAATTATTGATGCCATTACTTTGAAAGGTAGAGTTAAGAGACTAAGGTGCTTTTTTTGAAAATAGCAGCCATATGTTCTTTTTTCCAGACCCGAGGAACTTGAGATTTAGCTAAGGAAACAGGCCTAAAGTTGACAAGGGGGAAACCGACAGTGTCGGCAAATCTTGAGATAAAACAGCAGTGGCTCCCAAAGAAGTAAAGGGTACCAATTTTTTTATACTAACTCTAAAATCGTAGGACTTTCTATAAAACTAAAACAAAAGGCAGATAGGCCAGTGCCAAAGCCTTTGAAAATAGTAAGAAGTGAAAAAAAATTAGAACATAATAATACCCATTGGAAAAGCAAGAAAATATAACAAAAATGAAAGGAAAAATATTTAACGTGTGATTTGAGGTCGGGAAGTGGAAGGGAGTGAGATTTTAAGGCTGGGAAACGGTTTTTCATTTCACGATTTCCGATAAAACTACGTATTCTAGAGAGAAAAGTTTAATTGAAAAGTTGTAGGTAATAAAAATATTCATGTCGGGGCGTGGCGCAGTGGTTTTGGTGAGACTCATCAACTCATATCTCGTTGGTCGGACTTTTGAGGTGAGAGTGAATAGCATGCTCTCGTCAGCGTATTCAATCGAAGCAGGTGTTCCGCAGGGCTCGAGTCTCTCACCACACTTGTATTCTCTTTATACGCATGATCTTCCTCAAGACGAGAGTGTGGAGACGGCAATGTATGCGGACGACACTGCCTTATACTGTCACTCCTTCTCAAGCGCTGTTGCCGTGACACGGATCCAGTGGAGACTGGATAGGGAGATCTTGCCGTATTTTGCGGAAAACAAGATCGTGGTGAACCCGGATAAGACCGAGGTCATCAACTTCACGAGGAAATATGAGTTCACCAAAATCTACCGTAAGTTGAGGATCTCGGACAAAATCATAAAGGAGTCGAGTCCTGTGAAATACCTGGGAGTCCAGATGGACAGGCGGCTGACAATGAATGCCCACCTAACTCTGGCGATTATGCGGGCTGCTGCTGCAGTTAAGCGGATATACCCGCTAATCTACAGAATATCGCATATGTCTCTGGACAATAAGATGCTTATGTATAAAACAATGGTGCGGCCGGCATTGTTATACGCCTGTCCAGTGTTCTGTAACCTGTACAAGACTCAATTTCAGAGGCTTGACAGGATGCAGAACAAGGTTCTTCGTACTGTCACCAATAGTGACAGTTACATTCGTTTGGATGCGTTGCGAGAGCTTGCGGGCGTCGACTCCATCCCGACATACATAAAGCAACTTGCTTATAAGTTTTATAAGCACTTTCTTCCCAAAAGCCCGCTAACTGCGGGTCTTACCAGGCTAAGAGTACATGACAACCCACCCCGCAAACATGGTGGGGTGTTATATGAGTCGCTGGATATCTTCCAGGAGCGCTGGGTAGAACCGGCGCCGTGGGAAATCCAAGTTGAAAATCTAAAACGTCAAGTACTTCAACCCGGTTTTTTGCTTCTAGCCTTTTCCGGGGCAACATCCAAACTATTATCCCGAAAAACTACCTACTTTCAACTTTTTACAATGAATGTGACGACAACACGCGCATAACCTATGCAGGAAGCGCGAATACTCCAGTTGCCACCATTATTTCTACCAAAGGTCGACATTTCCGTGCACCAGCGGAGGCAGTGACCAGCGCCCTCTCTATATGGGGACCCTTGGCACTGTCAAAAGACATCGTGCACGTCACCAGAGCTGGCAACAGCAGGGTGGCGTGAAGCACACTTGCCGTCCTCTCCTTCCTTTCATCCTATCCCCCCGCCGGGCGAAGATGGACTGAAGAAAGGGTAGCTGCTTCGGGTAGATTGATGAAATGTTAATTAACAACTTTGATCGAATAAACTTTTATTTATATATTTATTTATTTATTTACTTCGAGTCGAAAGGTCCGGAGTTCGAGCCCCAGTTGCGGCTGGGATTTTCTAATTTAATTTGACCGATTGAATTATTAAAATTCTCGTGGCTCGACTGGGGTGAGTCCTGCACGATTCACTGTTGCGTTCCAATTAACAGTGCTGCTCCTAAGGTGGCGTATGGAGTTAGTAACAAGGCCTACTCAGAACACATGACCATAGCAGTCGATGCCAAAAACACCAAGGAAAATTAAAAATAAAAATATTCACAACTTTTGTTTCTACACTTTTTTCACATAACCTCAAAATTCATGCGAAAAATACAAAAAACCGACTTTTTGGTTTTTTATTTATATCTCCCACAAAAAATTTTTTAATTCACCAAACTTACCTTTTAATGTCCCAAACACACTGTAATTTTTTGGACACAAAAAATATATACATTACTATTGCAAATTGTTTCAGACAATTCCAAAAAACAAAAAAACTTGAATTCGACATTTTTTTTTGTAAACATAATTAAGACCTCGATAGAAATTGCCAGAGATAGTAATAAAACTGTCATAATTTTGTCAAGATATTGATCTTTTGGTCCTTTTCAATCGATTGAATTTAAATATTTTATGACATTTATTTTCTCGAGCCAGATTCTGGAAATGTAGAAGATCTAATTTTCACGTCCAATAGTTTCAAATATGAATCCTTCAAAGATATCATTGCATTTCTGCTTTGTTTTTCTGGTTGCTATACAACATCAGGATTTGCAGAAAATAGAAAGAATATCATAGTTAATTCATTATTAGACCATAAAAATTCGTCAAATTTAGCTTACATTTTTTTAAAAAAGATGCAAACAAAGAAGATATTGCCAAAAATGCATTGGAATTAATCAAATCTGTTTATAAATGTAAAAATTAAAATATAATACTGACTCAATTAAGATTTCGGGAATATCAATTTGCGAGTGTTAAACCATCTTTCATAGAAAGATAGTTAGATTTATTCAGCCAAAAAACACATAACAGTGAGGCAACGTCTAAGAACTATAAAATTTGTCTTGAACAGCAGACAGAGAATAAAAACCTACTACTTTATAATATTACGAACATGATTACAGAGCATATTATCAGCTTCAAACTTGGCTGGGTAACGAACTGACAGCAACAAATTAGAGCTGGAAGCAACAGCAACATAGCATTAAGCGCAAACTGACTGATAACATTTTTTTTCCGGAAACATTGCACAAAACTATTTGCTACGGAAACTGGATGTACAGTCTAAAATGTGGCTGCAGAAAACATGGTGCATTTTAAACCATGTCCAAATGTCCATTGTCCAAATTGTCTGGTTCTGAAAAATGCGCTAATGTTGAAGAAAAAACTTGGCAGTTTCTATGGTTCATGAATTAGCAATTTTTTAGCAATGTTACAGGGAAATTTACATTTTTTGAATAATTGAAGTGTAAATTTTTATAATTATCTCAAAATTTTACATAATGATTGAAAATAATGTCGAAATCGAGTTTTTTCATTTCTTGCATCTTCTGAGAAAATTTTCCATAGTAATGTATATATTTTTTATATCATCAGAAAGTAGAGATTCCAGCGAACAAAAAAAACTATGATTTTCTTCAAAAAGCATATATTTTGACGTGAGAATTTTCGATTGAAAATTAGGGTGCTTTTTCGATATTAAATCTCAGTAATGGGAAACAATAAATATTTTTAATCCAAAAAATTACAGTGTGTTTGGGACATGAAAAGGTCTTTTTACCAAACTCCGTGAATTTTTTTTGTCGGAGATAGGTAAAACTAAAAGACAAAATAGTCGGTTTTTTGGATTTTTCGCAAAAATTTTGAGGTAATGTGAAAAAAGTGTGGAAACAAAAGTTATTAATCTTTTTGTTGCCAACAACCTTGCCATTTGCTTTTCTCCATAGGACTATAAACCGTTTTCCACCCTTAAAATATCACTCTCATCCACTTCCTGACCTCAAATCATCAGGATTTTTTTCATTCTTGTTATATTTTCCTACTTTTCCGATGGATAATCATCCTGTTCTAAATTTTTTTGGTCTCAAAAATTATCAACCCTGTTCCATAGCCCGTGTCTATGGAATACCGACATGAAGCTCCCCCAGTATCATTCAACCGAGCTTCGCCCTTTCTCCGGGTAGCTATTATTTTTATCTTGTTACAAAAAAATAGTTGCCTTATTCTCTACCCTTGTACACGACGCTGCATATCTGAAGGAAATCCGTAAAAACAGCCTCCTTCAGTGATTTGCATCGATAGATAGTGCACCATGAGGATGTCACTATCTCAGACACATCCAGTCAGAGTTCATGATGTGAAAAGAATGTATAAATATAAGATAATGGCTCTGACACGAGATGCATGAATAACAATAGTTCATTAGTTGAGAATTATGCCACTGGCTACTTGATTATACCCAAGAATGAAATCAAAATGATTCAACAGTCATATTTGTTTGTGATAATTGTGTCATGTTTATTTTGTGCAACACTATGTGACAGGTGCAACTACGAAACTATTCGTTGCTAATGAATAAATTCACGTTTTTTTATTGTTTCAGTGTTAATCAGTACCGGATTAATAATGGCGGATTTTTGTTTTCGATTCCAAAAACAATTGTTTCTGGTAAAAATGAAACGGTTTGTGTATCTTTGCATGAAATACCTATTCCCGCTAAAATCGGGATCGAGTTCAAGTGGAGAGAGAATAATGTTTCATCGATGAGAAATTTGGAAGCAGGTAGGCCATGATATTAGTGATCAACAGTGATCAACAGTTACAATGGATTAATGATTAAATTATTATTTCAATAACATTTTTTCAATACTCTTCATTTCTGAAATGTTCTAAAAATATTAAAATGGTTTCTTCCTGTCCCGTACAAATTTTCAACCCCATACAGACCCCTACGCCATTAAGATTGTTCTGATGATTCGTTATTGTGAATTTCTAATAGCTCTGAAAATACTTGTAAGATTTAAAACGAAAAAAATGGGGCAAGTGCAATATTAAGAAGCGCAGGGAGTAGCTGTCGTTGAGAAAGTTCACACAACAGTTCATATAATTTTCAGTGCAATCAAATCTATTATAATACACCCCCCATGTTTTTCGTTTCAAATCTTACAGGTATTTAATAGCTACTATCAAAAATTCACGATAACAAATTATCAGATGTATCTCTATGAGGTTAGGAATCTATATGGGGATACATCCATATGGTTTAAAAATCTGTATGGGGTTATAAAACTGTATGGTTCGAAGAGAAATTATTTTATTATTTTTAGTTTGTTTCAAAAACGTAATAAGTGAGAAAAATATAGTCAAATAATAATTTTACATTTACATTTATTTCGTGTTTTATCTTGGGAAATAAGTGAAAATTTGTAGTGAACAAACAAATATTATTTTGAAATAATTAATATAAAAAACATTGTCATCCAGTTCTGAGCTATTTTTGAAGCTAGATCAAGTGAACCGATGGCCTTCTGCATTCATCCGGCTAAGATTTCTGTCATGCAACGGCAATCCCAGATGATTTTCAAATTCTAGATCAGTGTGTACATCATTCCATCTCTCTGGCGAAAAAAGAAATAGCATTATGCACTTTTCTACATATCGAAGGAGCATATGACAATACATCCTTCGAAAGTATGGTCTCAGCGGCCAGAAGGAGAAGCGTTGACGAAACAAACCACGTACAGGTGGATACTGTCAATGCTCCAAAATCAACAGGTCCGTACCAATACGTTTGAAGACTCCGCGAACAGAGGAACCCCTACTGTGAGACATGGTAGTAGACGAACTTCTGGAATCTTTAAATAATCAGGGATACTACTCCCAAGGTTATGGGACGACATAGTAGTCCTCGTACAGGGAAAGTATACCCAAAAAACCTCTGAGCTATTGCAAAATATACTGAGGACCGTAGAGGAATGGTGCAAAGAGAAAGACTGAGGCAAACCCCAGCAACACCACACTCATTCCCTCTACACGCAAAAGAATTCTGGGAGATATGAAGCCTCCCAAGTTCTTCGGCGCAACACTACAAGTTGCTGATCATGTCAAATATTCAGGGCTGCTCTTAGACAAGAAACTAACCTGGGACATGCATCTGCAACATGTAGAGATCAAAAGCAAATAATCGTTCATGATGTGCAGAAGAGCTTTTGGGGACTGAAACAGAAAGTCGTGCACTGGCTTTACACCGCCACAATAAGACCTAGAATCAAATATGGCTCACTTTTGTGGTGGCCCAAAATAAAACAGAGACAGTTGAAAACCAACCTTGGTAAAATGCAGATACTTTCCTGTCTGTGTATCACTTCAATCGCTGTTATGGAAATTATCCTAAACCTTACACCTTCAGACGTCACAAACATGGAGGAGGAGAGAGTAAGCGCATACAGACTTAAACAAACAAGTAATTGAGGAACCCAACCGCAAACTGGGCACACCCAAATCATCCATGTAGTCAACATCACCGAACTGAAAATGATCAGACTACATGCTACCCCAATACTCATACGAAAAACCATTCAGAACACAGCTCAAGTGGAATGAATGGGACTCGGGAGTTGAATCACTATCATCTGGTATTCAGATGGTTCAAAAACAGGAACAGGAATATAAGGGGTGAGGCCAAAAGGAAACGCATAAGGACATGCATACAGATGAAATTGGAAAGTGGGTATGAAAGAAAACACATCTTCATTCTATCTGACAGCCAGAGCGCAAAAAAGCTCTGAATTCAATACAGATAAAGTAAATGCAAGTTTGGAAATGCCTTCAGAGCCTCAGTGATCTGTCAAAACACGACAAACACACACACACACACTTGTGTGGGTGCCCGGACATAGGGAATTGAGGGCAATGAAAAAGCAGACTAACTTGCGAACCACCATTTCAACACAATGGTTTGAGTGAAACCTGCGGAATGAAAAGAGTTGTTCGCGATATTTAGTTTTCCTCCTCTTTTCGTACGATATTCGTTTGGCATGGAGCTGAAAACTCAATGACGAAAATCGCCCTACGTTGATAGTCAAAGTAAACTACATCAGGCTTATTGGCTCGTATTTGCCTGCGGGTTAGAAGTGGGTAGTTTCAATATATTCGGCACTTATCATTCTCAAAAACGGAGTCAATATCCCCCTGAGCATAAGGCAACACTGGTGTCTCGTTTATACCGTATGAGTATCGTAAATGGTAGTACAAAACTCGTAGCGCAGCGTTATATATGCGCCTGTGGATATAGGCTGAGGCCGCATAGGCTGGGATAGCTGAAGGCGAATGCACCATGGCCTCATGGCCCCAGAACAGGCTCTGCAGCTGATTTCAGTCACCCCTACGCGACTACGGAAGACTAGGATGTTGAAGTCACCATCCTGGCAGGCGTTTATGAATTTCTCGGTCTCCGAGTTTAGCTGACTTGCTGTTATGTAGACAGTCCAAAAGTCTTGGTTATATTTCCTATAAATGCTCTAAGGATTGGAATGTGAACATCAGGTTATGGTGAGTTATCGGACTTCTTCCCGAAACAAAAAGGAAGAGGTGTTACCTACGTATTTTTATTTCCAGAACCCGAATCCGAAGAAATCATATGAGCTCCAATACTTTTTGAGTTATGACCTTTTGGATATTGAAACAAGATTTTTTAGTAAAATATCGCACAATTGCCGACATATTTTTCGGACCTCAACAGTCTTATTAAGTTATTATTAAGTTAGTATTAAAGTTCATCTGGAACCTTATATCAACCGTGGAATAGTTGAGGTTCTGAATTCAGAATCTCACAAACTTTACCATTGTTAATTTTGAAAGCTTCCGTTTCATTGAAAGATTTTTTACAAAGATTACAAAACCCGTTATCAACAACAGAAGATTCAACTGAATTACATCCATCAAAATGAAATGAAAATTTTAACAAAAATTAAACTAAAAGAAACAGTTCAAGAAATGGAATATGTCACATACCTTCAAGTTCTTTTCCATTCGAGGAAAATAGATAAATATAATAGAAGTATCAGTTGACGAATAATTCTTCCGAAAGTTTATAGTATTATAATATTGATGACAACTGGTTAAACTGCAAACTCTGAGTACACATTTATTCACTATATAACGGGAAAACAAAGTTCCGAATGTGTGCCAAAATAACCGACAGCCATGAAATAACGAGTTTAGTGGAATCACCTACCAATCTGATCCTCACTCTGAGGCTCTTCAGTTATGATTCTGCAACTCACAGATGTATCAAATTATTACAACGTATGAAGCTAGAAGAACACCTCAATCTATCCCACAGCTGTTATGTGCTCACAAGACTGATACTCGAGTTGCAGACGTCTCCCTCGTTTTCATTTTTACTGGTGCAGAGATGGCAGTCTGCACATTTCAGAAATCTGGGGGCATGTAAGCAGTTATTTGCTGCATGTCCTTATTTTTCACATTTTCTGCAGTGGGTGATGGTAGTACCGTTCAATCTGTGATCTCATATTGTGTACGTATTTATGAAGTGATCTCTCTTCTTCACCTAAGAGCCATCTTGTTGCCATTTAAAAAAAAAATTGTAATAGAAATTTAAAAATAAAACTTTACATAGCAGACACATCTCGACCGAAGACATTAGAGTTGAATTTTTCCCAAAATTTCAGGTTTGAAATTAGTGATGGACCACTAGAATGAAAAGAAATCAAAATTGAAAGTAAAAGTTGTTACAAAAGAGACAAGTGATACATGGTTGGATTCAGTATCTCATTTGGAAATTACTGAAATAAAAAAATGCCGGGTATCCCATTGAAAATCTACAGTAAATATCACTTCTCGGTGGAACTGGAAGTTGCATGAATGCAAGTTTAATGTCGTATATAGATCCTCCAAATTTGATTCTGTTATATCCAAAAACAAAAAAGTTATGGAGGCGAGCCACTTTCTGCAGACACCTGGTATAATTTTGCTTACTGCAAGTCTCATTAAATTGTTGTGCATATTTTTCAAATAGTCATCTCCATTGTTTGAGTTTGGGAGGAATAGAGCACTGGTCTGATTCCGTGTGGTGCAGACAAAATCTGATTTGTAGAATTCAATTGAAATGATTGTACATTTATTCATTTTCTCCTTCTACCAATAAAATGTTCACTATTATTATAAAAATTCATCGACTTCTCATGGTGCTGCTTGAATTGCTGTTGAGCGAAGTGGTCATGATGTTAGAGCGTTTGGCTTCCACCCAGGCGGTCCGGGTTCGATCACCGGTCGCGTGTCACTGAGCTGAAGAGGTTCGGATTCCACTTTTATTTAAACTGTAGGTCCCGGATCTCCCTTGCTCGCACAAGCTCTGCTTTTGAGGGGTTTTCTTCGAAAACCTGGTAGTTTCGTAAAAACAAATTTCACAAATTTTAGTCAAATTCACCCATCTTTTTTTCAATTCCAGAACATAGTTGCTTCGAAGTATTCGTTCCTCATCTGCAAATCAAGGATCCCATTTATGTCAATTTAAGAATTCAAGTGCATTCAAATGGAGCTATACAACATGCACACAATCAAGAACCATTAATGATGCTCCCAACAAAAGTTGTGAAAACTTTCATAGATACAGATAGAGGTGTTTATAAACCTGGAGATAAGATGAAATTCAGAATACTTGTTCTTGACCAGAAACTTCTACCCATTAGTACGAAGGTATGTAACAATTTACTGGTGCCCGATATTCAAATTTGAAATGTAGTCCATTTAATTCAGTTCGTGATCGATTAGTAGTCCAATCTATCTAATACATTCGCTATTTATCATTATCATTATTACCTGGTTAACCAAGGTCAGATCATCAAAATCAAATCTGAAAGGATTTTTGTTTAAGATATATTGAAACACATGGCTGGTATCTTGGGTTTGACATGCCATTTAAAATTCAGATTAATATTCAACACATTTTAAATTATGAAAAAAAAAACAATAAAAAATCAATTTTTAATTTATAAAAAACACAGGTACATCAAAAATAGTAGTTGTAAATTTCATTTCTTTGTGTATTTGGATCAGCATTCTGAAGGAATGTTTTGAAACTAGGCCACTCTCCTTTATTCGAGGCTTTATTCGATCCCTACAAAGGTTCTGATTCTGTTCGTCAATTAGCCGTTTTCAATGACTGGGTCAAAAAGGCTGCCTATGAAAGGAACAAATTTAATTGAAAACTAGAAACATTGAACCTACAAATCGGCAATTTGTTGTATTTTCCTCCAAAGCAGGAAATAGGAGCAAGGTAACTGAAGCAAATGCTGATTTTGCTTCATTGGATGGCAGTACATCAAAGGAACCCTGCAGCATGAGATTCGCCACAATGTTGACTGACCTTTTTATGTGTTTTGGTCTTATAAGTTCTGTAGAAGAAGACAACGTCCTTGGGTCAATACTCTTTCAGTCCCTGAAATGTTGAGGAATTTTAAGAAGTATTTTTCATTTTAAGATTATCATCTTATAAATATTTCACACGAGCATTTGAAAACTGGTTGAAACAGACCTTCAAAATCACTTAGATATAGTAAACAAATGTATTATCAGAATATTATTCGGAAGGAATTTTACCAGTACATTTATTTCTCTCTTACTCAACTATACCAGCATCTGAAAGAGAAACAGTTTCAATGTTTCCTTCAGCATAATAACTATAAGGACCAGGCAGAGGTATGTTCCAATTTTTAGGTATGTGTCTGAAAATTACAAAAAAGTTATTGAATCTCAGAAGATTTGGTTTTGAAAGAAAGAATAAATCTTTCCGTCCGAAATATTTGAAAGTGAACGACAATAACACTTCTGAATTAAACAAATTTCTAGAATGAAGTATTGTATCCACACTTCCAACAATTTTCGCCTAAATGTGAATTTTGATAACTAAGTTTACATCGGTTGTAGGTAAATTATATGTGAATTATATGTGTGATGAAGAGATGATTCATACAATTATTCATCTTCACGTCCATCTAGTCTTCATGTTTGTTTGATATTGACATACAATTCTAACAAAAGGGCACTTCTCATTACAGATTTCAGAAATCAAAATTGTTAACCCTTTAGACGTAACGGTGGCTGTTTGGGAAGATGTGGTTCTGGATAACGGTTTAGTTAGCCTAGAATATGGAATGGTACAAGAATCCATGATTGTGAGTATACCAAAGATAAACAATAATCAATAATGAAATACAGAATATGCAGAGTGTCCTTGAAGTTGCAATGGCTTCAGGGGCATTTATATACGTGTATCATATAGAATTATGTATTATACCTGCATCATGACCTCAAATACAATGAGAGAAATGCATTTGAGATCATAAAATTTTCCTTATGGCGAACCACTTTTGCCTAATTGTAGAAGAGGGAAGTTTTCTTGCATGAGTAAGGAACATATTTGCATTTTGGTTTGGTTCATTCATTATCATAAAACCTATTATATTATTATCACCTTATTACATTGTTCATATGATAGCAATTGTTTTTCGAAAGCCTATTTCACAGTTCATATGACAAAACTGAGAACTGGCAAAACAAAATGTTTTGATCCTGGAGATTTCGTACGCTTTAGTTTATTTGACAAGGATTATTATGCAGGAATAATAAAAAATATTTCCGGGAGAAATATAAAATTTCGTTTATGGGCAAATACATTTTTCAATCACCATGAGCACAGTTTTGTTTTGAAATGTTTCGAATGAATTCGGAGATGTACGTTCTGAACTCCTTGAACAAAAATATTTGAGTTATGATTGAAAGTTTTATTCGATTCAATAAATGATAGTCGTGTTATATTTAATCAGATTATTTCCGAAGTCTGTAAACCAACCAGAAACATCCGTTCCATAACCAAATATTATATTTTATTGACTGCAATATCGTTCTAACCTCGAAGTAGTGGGCGTAGGATGTTTGGCATACATCAAAGTAATTGTCAAGAAGGACGGAGGAAGGAGGATGGTGTTTAGTAGTAGTGGAGGAGCGGTAGACAAAAAAAGTGTGTTTCCTCGGACCCGGTCGAATAGATTCCGATTTTGATATTTATTTTTTGTATAAATATCGGTAATTAAAATTACTCAAACCTTTACAGATTAAAAAGTGACACTCTAGTCGGGAAAGGACCCCGCAAACTCCTTATGGAATTTGGGTCCCGGTGGATTTTTTCGAATTTTTGGTATGATGTAGTCCATGTAATTCTTAACCAATGTTACCATTGCGCCAACACAAAAATATGAGCAGTTTTGCAGCTAGGGGGCGTTGAAATCACCCCTTGCGCAGATTAGACTATTTATTTTTGAGCCCGTTAACAATATTTTCACTTGTTTCATTATTGCTAATGTTGCACAATATTGTGCTGTTTTATAAAAAAAATCTTACCCCCTCCCCTTTTTCCCCCAACTCCTATTACGGAACGCAAAAAAAAATATTTCTCGAGTTCCTTCAAATGTATCGTCGAATGTTTAAATATGCCTAAATAAGGAAAATAGCAGCTTTTTATGATTATCCCCCCACCCCCCAAATGACACAAAACGAAAAAAGTTTGGTGGATTTTTCTGAATTTTTGATATGATGCAGTTCAAGTTATTATCAATGGAAATAAATCGGGTGACAAACCACAAAAATGAACAGTTTTGATGCTACGGGGCGTTGAAATCATACCTTGCTCAGAATAGACTATTCATTATTATAGGCGGAAACAATATCTCTTCGTATTTTTGTTTTATTTTATGCCAGACAATTGTGCAAACTTTCATTAATTGAAAATCTAAAACCTCCCCCTTACCCCCAACCCCTATTTCAAAACACGAAAAAAAATAATTCAGGCACCACCTCAAATTCAAATTGTGGATGTCTAATTTTTATTTATTTTCAAGATATTCGCCCAATTGATTGATATTCAAAAATCATGAATTACGCCCTACTAAGAAGTCAGCAAACTCCATCAACATTTTTCTGAAGGGAGGGAAAGGTGATATTAAACAACTGTACGATTTACTCAATTTGAGCTGATTAAAACATTTATTTTGATAAAGCATTTACAAGTAGTCGGGAATACATTTTTTCGTGTTTTAAATTAAGGGTAGGGGGTAAGGGGGAGGTTTTAGATTTTCATTTCATGAAAAATTACAGAATTGATCAGCATAATCTAAACTAAAATACGTAGAGCTATTATTTCCGCCTATAATAATGAATAGTCCATTCTGAGCAAGGTATGATTTCAACGCCCCCTAGCATCAAAACTATTCATTTTTGAAGTTTGTCACCCAATTTATTTCTATTCAAAATAACTTGAACTGCATCATATCAAAAATTCAGAAAAATCCACCGAAATTTTTTCGTTTTGTGTAATTTGGGGGTTGGGGGGATAATCATAAAAACCTGTTATTTCCCTTATTTAGGCATATTTAAACATTCGACGATACATTTGAAGGCACTCGAGAAATATTTTTTTTGCGTTCCGTAATAGGAGTTGGGGGAAAAGGGGAGGGGGTAAGAATTTTTTTTATAAAACAGTACAATATTGTGCAACATTAGCAACAATGAAACAAGTGAAAATATTGTTACCGGGTTCAAAAATAAATAGTCTAATCTGCGCAAGGGGTGATTTCAACGCCCCCTAGCAGCAAAACTGTTCATTTTTTTGGGTTGGCGCAATGGTAACATTGGTTGAGAATTACATGGACTACATCATACCAAAAATTCAAAAAAATCCACCACGACCCAAATTCCATAAGGAGTTTGCGGGGTCCTTTGCCAAATGAAAAAATTCGAATATTTTTCTTAATATATCTGTAGAAAAATCAAACCTAAAATTACCTAAATGTATTTGAAAAAGCATGTATTTTATCAACGAGTATTAAATTAAGATACCCAATGAGTTTGATGCTGAAAAAGAATCTGGGTAGCAAACTGAATTTTAAAAAAAATCAACTGCTTCAGTTTGTTTTTGATAGTTATCTATTGAAAAATACATCTTGAAAATAATTCTATTTTTTCCAATTTCTTCCTCCATCTGCAGAATAAAAGTTTCAATATCTGCTCTAGAACAGGTGGCTGGGGTCAGTTGTTAAACAATAGCCTTGCCACGATTACACGTTCAAATAAACTTTTTTCAGATGTTCAATCATTGAGCCTGCTGTTGAGAAGTAAACCTAAGATAACCTAAGATAACGAGCAGCACTTGAATCTTGATTCAATATCTAGAATAATTCAGCAACATTCACCAAGTCGTCTTCTTCAAATTCTCCAGTGATTTTAATTTTTCCTCAGTTGTGAAATGATGATCTATCACAAAAGGTGAACACATGTAAGAACAGCACATGGCTCCCACCTTTTGGCATTTTGTTGAGACTGGCTAGCTGGCGTTTTACCTGTCGGTGGTTTCAAAAAATTTATTCCTTCATCTTCTGAAGATAAAACGATTGATATGACCTACCCTTCGTTATCCGAAGCTACCACAACAACATGGAGAATGAAGAATCGAGTGAAGTAGAAACAATTAATCTATCTGCATCACTATCTGCTTGTTCAGTTCTCATTTGATCAATTGTTAAATTGATCAAAGAGACGAGGTATTACATTGGAAATAAATCTAGTTGCATTATTTTCATTTGCAAAAAAAATACTTGATACACTTTCAGTTGCAAATCTTTTCTATGCGCATAGTTTACTGAAAAAAAAAAATTAAAGCACGACTCTTCCTTACCGCTACTTTGGTAGTTCAATTTCCATATCTATCCAATACAATCATTATTTTATGACATTAAATGTCTTCAATGATATTAACTTTGGCTACACTGGAGGTGGATGGGAGTGAAAAACGATAAAGCAACGACTATCATTACTCAACGATTTCCCAAAAAAAAATCTCATCTTTGTGTTCATGTATTTGACTATTCTGTTCGCAACGTGGTGCTGCGTCCTAGACCACGTTTCATCTCCGTGAGACCAGAGTTACCAAATAGCCAGAGTGCTGTATGATATGGACGGGACCGTATTGACCTGTACTTGCACTGATCAGCGGCAAGACGCTGAACTAGTGTGCAGGTGGTGTCCCACTGTTCGATTCTAAACAAAATTCCTATATTCGGTTATAGGGAGAACTTACAATAATGTCTCCTGCAGTGGGGATCATATCACTAGTATATGTTTGATATAATTGCTAAGTTGTAAGCTGCCGACTCACTAGAAACTAATCTATGTCCTCTAGATAGTACGTGAATATGAATTTGATGATCACTCTGGGCATACTTCAGGTATTTTAGTAACGATTTCTCATTCCTATTACATCATCATGACTACCAACCGTCTATACTTGTTTGGCAACTGCTATACTGGTAGGCCCCGTTGCCTTAAACCTGATACACATAAGGGTTTCCAATACCATAGTTACTGGGCAACACAAAAACTTGCGAAGAGCACATGTTAGTACTCAACAGCCAAATTGTCCTTCCTTCAAAATGGGTGAAAACAGCCATTTATGATACAAGTTCGTAAAGTAGGACTTTTTTTTATGAGCGTGAAGTTTGTTGAATGAGGCGCAGCCGAGTTCAACAAACACGCGAGTACAAAAAAGCCCTTTACGAAAGTATTCCATACAAATTTTTTTCTTCGACAGTTATTATATTGCCAAATTGTAGCAATTACATCATCAATTTGAATGTTTAATGATATGAAATGTCGTCGTATTATCAAATAAAGACTTCCGAGTTACATTTGATGCAAAAAACTATATTTTTCAAAAATGCATAATTGTGTGAACAGTGTGTTAAAATTTACTTTAAGCACAGTTGATGATTTTAGGCACAGGTGATTTTTTTACGCACTTGTGCGAAAAAGTATTACTTTACGCACTGTCAGCAGTGCGTAAAAGTTTAGTTTACGCACTGTCGTAGAAAATAGTATATTGTGTATCTAGTGCGTGAAGTATACTCTTTTACTCGAGTGTGGAAGTTTGTGGAACGAGCCGCAGGCGAGTTTCACAATCCGCACGAGCGTAAAAAAGTCTTCACGCACGTGGTGCACACTATACTTTTTCTACGACCTTTTACTTAGAGATTGAATTAAAGGAAATTTTCATCGGGTGCCTCTTTGAGAAATTTTAATACGTGTTCTTTTTCCAAAACGCGTGATTTTTTAGGAATGTATCCCTCGTTTTTCCGTTTCAAGAAAGCGCGAACTTTCGGATAATCACCAATTTGTACGTTGTACTTAACACTAAGGGTGCTTTTCAACATTGAGTAGTGACTCCATAAGGTAGAAGATTTAACCTTTGTTGATAATTCAGATAGGTAGGCTAATATTACCCTTTCGGAGAATGATTGGACGTTGTTTGCATTGCGCCATTGCATAAACTTTTCCAAAGTGTTTTCGTAAATTCCCAACGATTTTTGTGGCAATAACGATGAACTTGCTTCACTGGCTGCTAACGTTATATTTGGAGGAGTTGATGGGAGTACTTCAATGCTGTCCATCAGGAATTTGCGTGAAATACACGGCTAATCGGTTTAAATCAAAATTTCGTCGTACTATTTATTAATTCAGAGGGTAATTAATTACTATTTACGGTCTATTAACTGATGTAACTCTGAACTTCACTCTGCGGGAACTGTGATATTTGTCAATTTCTCTCGCCACCGCTACCTAGACCAGCGACCAGTGTGTGAATTTGTATTGACTCTTATGGCACCGGTGCGTGAAATAAATCCCATAAGAAAAGCATGGCACTTCACACACCGATTCGTGAAATGAAGCTTTACACATTTTTATCGATGTGTGACGTTAGTAATTCACATACGTGAGTAGAAAAAAGTATTTTTTCATGTTGATCATCTTATGGTGAAACATGATGGTGCAAAATTTATTTTTGTGTGAGATGAAACGAAAACTTGTATCATTCACGTTGTTTATGTCAATAATTAAAATGTGTCTTTAAATTACAGGGAAAATGGAAAATACAAACTTCTGGAAAGTCAAAGTCATTTGAAGTTTCGAAGTACACGCTACCACGTTTTAAAATAAATTTACTGTATCCACAACTGATATACCATGGGACAAAATCATTCAACCTTAGCGTATGCGCTGAATATTCCTATGGACGATATGTGGAAGGACTGGCGTTTGTCAAATTGTTCGACTCTCTGGGAAATATGCGCCCAATTAATGAATTGAAAGAGGTAGGAATATGAAAATTGATAAAGTAATTTCTATGAATGAAGTGACTAAGAGCGTTTTACACACACCGGTAAAACCGGTGCCAGTGACGGTACCGACATCGAATGCAATGTAATCAAGTTCTAATTTTCATACATAGCCCGATCCGACCGATTTGCCGGTATGGCCGCCGATTCCGATTTATGCAGCTGGCGGGGATCTCGATAATCGGAAGACGTCTCCGATTTGTCGGTTTCAGTGATTTCTTATGCACGTTTGTCCATACAGGTGCTGACATGTCGGTGACGGAGAGTATTTTGATATATATTTTGTTCATATCGCTTAGTATTGGTATTGTCCTCATAGATATCATAGTATTTTGTATTTGATTGTACATTTTTAAAGCCGTAACAGCACACATCGTTCCTCCTGCACTGTTCAATATACAGTGAGCACGTAAAGGTTGGAACAAATTCGTTAAAAGCTTGGTATGGCCCTTAGGAAAAAAAGCTCAGATACGTCGATTTTATGTTTCAGTTGCGCATTTTTTGATCTACTTATATTTTTGATGACGTCATTTCTGTTCGAGTTATGGCATCATCATAATTTTTTTCAAATGAAAATACCCTATTGGATAATACCTTTAAAAAAACGCATTTTTCTGTGTATGGATGTCATATTTTTTCTTATGTTGCATAACCGTATGTTCGGAAAATAAAAGAATATTCATGCATAATAATGTAACATTAGTTCACTTAACGTAAGCTTTTGACTCGAGGAATCCTCACAAAAAAGTCTAGTGGGATTGAATCAGGAGATCTAGCTGGACACTCTGAAATCCTCGCCTGCTATCGAAATCACCTTCATAAGGTTCACATTATATTGGTGCCACTCATTCTTTTTAAGTCATTTAAAAAAAGATGTTGGACAAATTGATTGCTCCAATAGACGCATTCGGTTTTTACATATCTGTTTACACGTTTTCCTCTGACAGCTCTGTTGAATCTGCTCCGCGTTCGTTAATTACCGAGGGCGAGCAAAGGGTGATCTGTTTGCTCTCAGCAGGGCGAACGAAATTGATCCTTGTCAGGTGTCACTTTATGGTTCTGTGATTGTTTATTGTTTTAATTGTAATGATCCTAATTTACAAACTTCCGAACTTGTAATGAATATACTGCATATTTTTATGTTACTGCATACCAGAAAATGAAGAAAGTTGCCACAAAAAACAAAATCGGATGTGACAGGTGACAGATCTCAAATTGGCTCGATTACCTCTGTGATCACGTGGTTAACATCGAGATCTGCTCGCTCGGCTAGGAATGTATCGAACATCTGTTTTGAAATTCCAAAAAAAAGAATAAGTGGCACCCATATCAAGTGAAAGTAATTTATGAACTTAGTGAAGATGATTTCAATTGAAAACGAGAATTTTCAGAGTGGCCAGCAAGATCTCCTGATCTAACCACACTAGATTTTTTTGTGGGGATACCTTAAGTCAATAGTTTACGTAACCATACCCTGTATTACATTATTATAAACGAAATATATTTTATTTCTCGATCATACGGTGTTATCCAACAGAAAAAAAGTGTGTCACCCATACACAGAAAAATGCGTAATTTTTTAAAGTATTATCAAAATATGGTAATGCCATTCAAAAGATATTTTAATGACTTCATAACTCGAACAGTGATGACGTCATCAAAAATATGAGTAGAGCAAAAATTGCACTACTGAAACATAAAATCGAAGTGTCTGAGCTTATTTTCCCTAATGGCCATATCAAACGATTAATTAATTTGTTCCAACCTTCACGTGCTCACTGTATACCGAAACAGATAACGGCACCGATAAGCCGGATTGTGTGAAATACGCTGTTGTCCGGTACCGCAACCGGTACCGGCACCGGCACCGGTTTTGCCGGTGTGTGTGAAAACGCTCTAAAGGTTTCCCCAAACCAACGCGGAAACGGGATGAATGGGAGAATAAATTCTATAGTGGAAAATATAAACATACACACCGGTGTGATTATTCGTGTTCCAAAATGCAGACAAGCAGCCGATATAAATGTGGTTTACTACGTATATTGTTTTTCTAGAAATTTCCACGATTTTCATGTTCCGTTTCCGATCCCGCGTTCCCGCTTTAGGTTGACAGAACCTTAAAACAGATCTATTCTCGAAAAAGTCGTTATTTAACCAGTCATTGATTAACGATTGTAGTTCAATTTACGATTATATCATTTTAAACGACAATTAACAAATTCGTATTCTGTAAACACTGTCGTAAAGGCTTCAGTTGTTACCAAATGAATAACGACAAACCTGAAATTTTGAGTCGAGAAGTACACGTAAATCCATGTTTTGAGAGTGATGGAAGAAAACAAAATTTTGAAACTGTCATTGTCCGTTAATTGATGGAAATTTGAATTGACAATGGAAATTTTTTTTTTCAAACAAACAATTCAAACAATTCCATCACTGGATGAAGAGAGGAGGGCGGAAACATTTTATTGTGGGTTGCATCAATTGCTCCTTTCCGAAAATATTTGTTTACTTTTTTATCTATATTATTCAAACAGTCAAGTTGAACAAATAAATGAATATTTTGGAACCTTTGGTGTGAATACAATTCAAGAAAAAGAAACTACCCAAACACCAAAACTAAGTCACAATCACAGTCGACGCGCGTTTGGCCAACAAAGTTAGCATCTTCAGGGGCTAAAAGCTCACTGAACCACTTATCCTACCTTACTTATATTTATACCACTATTTCTTAATGGACGTCAATTTATTTGACATTTCGACGCTACCTACACTACCTACTACTTATCTGAGGGCCAACCGCACTCACTATCGAATTTGCCTACTTTTGTTTTTTACTAATTCTAGTAATTTACCTGCACTGAATTAATTTCAATGTTATCCTACTTAGTTTTGATTTGATGACAAACATTTCTTGGAAAAACAATAACTTTTGAATTTTTTTTTTTTTCAATTTACTACGAACTTGTATAATAGGCTGTATGGAATAGGACCCTTTTCACTGAACCACTTATCCTACCTTACTTATATTTATACCACTATTTCTTAATGGACGTCAATTTATTTGACATTTCGACGCTACCTACACTACCTACTACTTATCTGAGGGCCAACCGCACTCACTATCGAATTTGCCTACTTTTGTTTTTTACTAATTCTAGTAATTTACCTGCACTGAATTAATTTCAATGTTATCCTACTTGGTTTTGATTTGATGACAAACATTTCTTGGAAAAACAATAACTTTTGAATTTTTTTTTCAATGTACTACGAACTTGTATAATATGCTGTATGGAATAGGACCCTTTTCAGCATTCATACTATTTTTACACTTGGCAATTTCCAGACTCTCGAATGCATCGAGAAGCCTATGATCATGAACCTGCCTGATTAATTTTAAACTTTTGTCATCAAATCGGTGGTCGTGATCCAAAACATGTTGGGCCATACTAGATTTTTCGGGTCTTGAATATCAGATATGAGCAATAAATGGTATGAATAGAAGTAAGGTAGGATAAGTGGTTCAGTAAGCTTTCAGCTCCTGAAGATGCTAACTTTGTTGGCGAAACGCGCGTCGAGTGTGATTGTGACTTAGTTTTGGTGTTTGGGTAGTTTCTTTTTCTTGAATAATCAAGTTGAAAGTTGATGAAAACTTTAGGTTATCTTGTTTTGTAGATGAAAAAAGGTTGTGGGAAATTTCACTTCACATCTGAAGACCTTTTGTTGTCGAACATAAACGAAAAATTGTCCATGGACGATCATAAAATGTACATCCATATCACAGCAACGGTGAGCGAACGAGGAACCAATAGAATCGAGCTAGCAAACGCAAGAACCCAAGTAAAACTACAAGCTTATTCCATGAAGTTCGCAAATCATCCCATTTTCAAGCCAGGACTACCCTTCCATGGTAAACTGAAATTCAGCGATGTGAATATTGATCTATCCGAAGAAGTTATAGAAATCTGTTACAACATAGCAGTCAAGAAGAGCTGGAATTATGTGAACGACGAACAGTGCACGAATTTCACTGTTGTTGAGCAGAATGCGGTACATTTCAGTATTTTGCCGATGACCAGTAAAGTTATTCATGTGAATTTCAATGTGCGTTCAAGTTGCAGAACTCTCTCAGAGAAGGAAAGCATTGTCACATTATGGTTGTTCTTATAAGATGATGGTAAATAGTTCACATACAGTGACCGTCAAACAGTATGTACTATGTGGGAAAAAAGTTTGTTAGAGTTTTGGAAAAATATTTTTCTGAAATCGTTCAAGAATGCCCACTTTCTCGGAGCAACTTCAGGCCTCAAAATACGCTTATCTAGTATTTTAGTCCGTTGCTAAGCAACGAACTTTCCCGGAACGTTTTCGGACCTAAACGGTACGGGAATAGTAATTTACGTAACAAGTCCGGAAAATACTGTTTTTTGGACGAGCAGACCAAATTCTAGGACAAGCGTTAGCGAGTCCTGGAAGTCTACGAGTCCAAAAAAACTGTTTTCGGACGTGTTGCGTGCACTATTTTTTCGGCAATCATGTAGAATAACAAATCAATGAGACGCATTTAGTCTAAGAGACGACGAGAGGTCGACTTTCACCCATCTGTTAACCGGATGCAACGATTGCAAATTTGAATATTTCGAACATTTCAGTTCTTATTTGTATTATATATTGAAATTCGAACAGAAGATAGGTAACAACAGAAACATTCTAATTCTTATTTATATTAATATTTGTATTAAAATTCGAGCACTTCCCGGCCTAGTCCGGGAAGTACGTACTTCCGTCCGGGAAGTACGTACTTCCCGGACTAGGCTGGAAAGTGCTACTTTCCCAAAGAAAAAGTGTCCGGGAAGTAAACACTTCCCGGATGGTTGTCGAAAAAGTACTTTCTCGTATCGAAAACGATACGGGAAAATTTTTGCCGGCTTGTTTACATTTTAGACAGTTATTGAATTCACGCAAACAATATGTAGAATTCCTTGATTTATGATAATGCTGATTGCGATTTCAGAAAAAATTGTATGTGTACCTCGTAGTAAAAGCACATTCCCAGACTTCAATGCTTGTTGGCCTCGGCTTAACGCCTCGGCCAACAATTTACATTGTCGTCCGGGAATGTATTGCTTTTACTACTAGATACACAATATACTATTCTGGGGAAAAGTTTGTGCATGTCCGATAACCCAAAACTCGATTTTGACACATGACACGTGCCCACTAGTATGGCGGAAAATTGGAAAAAAAGTGGGGTAAGATGGCAAGATATCGAAAAAAGTAATTTGAAAAGGTTGTTTGAAATTTGATTTTATACTCACACACAGAGTTTCAAGCAATAAATTCCAAAGTGCAATTTTTTTAATATTTTCAGATCTCTTTACAAAAATCAAAGTTTATTTCTGAATGGCTTGACTGTATTTTGATAATAATGACAAAAGTCTCTCATTTTCTCCGAAATTGAAAAAATTGGTTTTTGCAAGAACCCTCGCTGTTACATTGGTTCGTATCTAATAGTTATATCAGAATTCCAAGACTATTGTGATGATATGGCAATATTCTGGAAAAACCATATTTCTCTGAGGTGGAGAAAATGAGAAAGTTTTGTCGTTATCTTCAAAATTCAAATGTTCCACTACAGTTAAGCCATTCACAAAATAAATCTTTGATTTTTGTAAAGAGATCGGGAAATTAAAAAAAAAATTCAATATCAATTTTTTTCGATTTATCGCTTGAAACTGTACATGAGCATAAAATTAAATTCCAAGAAACTTTTTTCAATATCTTGCCATCTTACCCCACTCTTGGCCTTTTCATGGAATATTTTTTCGAATTTTCCTCCATACTAGTACGTGACATGTATCAAAATCGATTTTGAGGTTATCGGACGAACATTAACTTTTCTTCAGAAATGTTTTTCCAATACTCTAACAATAAACTTTTTTTCCATATGGTACATACTTTTTGGCGGTCACTGTATATCACAGCATCGACTCCAGGGTAGAAAAAAAAGGGAATGACTGTCTGAGAAAATTTCGAATTTCTGGGACAGCATATTTTATGAGCACATTGTTAATTTTTTTTTAAGTTTTGAACGAATTGTAGAGCTTAGTAAAACATGAAAATACTTGGCCTCACTTCCTTGGATTTCGAAAATATTCTTTTTTTTTCTGTTGTTGCCGTTTCAATTATTTGAATATGGAGTACTTCTTATACAGTACGATGCAAATGTATGGAATAAATTCATTATTTCTGAATATAAACATATTTTGGAAAATTTCACTAAACTCATCTTTACTCGAATGCGTATAAACCTATATATTTTGGGTGGGGTTTAGAAATTGGCCAATCGGAAAAGAAAATCGTCGAGGAATTTTCCAAAATATGTTTATGTTCTGAAATAATGAATTTATTCCATACATTTGCATCGTACTGTATATAATGTTCCTTGTAACGTTACACAATATTTTCGTGTGGATTTCAAATATTCATTATGTTGATTTCCTTATATTATCGGAAGTTCCAGACAATATTTCAGCTCAAATGAGGTTTTCGTAATACTCCTGTATATTATTAGAAAACTTGACCCAGTAGTTTTCCAAGATTTATTTACTCAACTCCTTTAGAAGGAACTTGTATATTATTTGGTTCTTATAATCATGACAGGACTATCAACCGGTCACTGCACTCAATCACTTGCATACCATGGGCACAGACAACTCAGATTTTGTTATGATTGGCAAATTCTCATTATTGTAACAATAACAAAGATACAACAAAAAAATAATTGGCGCTCCGCGGTGGCTTAAATTGATTTTGTGGCGCATTAGCTTTTACAGCTGCAGGGAAACCCGGAAACACCTGCAACACCACATCTTCTGAAGAGTTGGAATTGGTTAAATGATAACTCTTAAAGAGATCCGTCGAAGTTTAAACATCTGCCTACCGGTAAAACAGGATGTATGGGGTCTCCATAGTGTCCGAAAGGTCCAATTCGAAAGAAAATATTTTATTCTCGCAACTATCATCAAATTTATACCAGTCCGTTCTGTACTTGGCCAAGGTATAGTAGTGGCCAGAAGAAAACAGCCTCTTATAATCGAAGATAATCCGAGTCACGTGACGTTCTCTGTCTGTTTTCAAAAGAAAGCGTCGGCTCGGGTGTTTTTTACGGATATACCGGCTATAACTTTTTTATTTCTGAAAATAATGGACTGAAATTTTGAGCATCGGCATACGACATGAAATTGTATTTTTCGACAAGTAACTCAACTTCATGCAACTTCCGGTTTCACCAAAAAGCCCGAGTTGATATGCAAACTTGCATAGGCTTCAGAATTCGTCCACCTCTGCTAGGAAGGAATCAATCAGGGGATTCACAATACCAATCAAGAGAAGATTTGGTTTGAACTAGATAATTTACTTTATCGGATATAAAATCAATCCAGTTATGTTTTTTCTTTCCTTCTCTGTTTTCAAGTTTGAAGTTCAAAGGAAATGTTTTTCATTTTTATTCAGCTAAGTGTTTTAGGCCAGATCGCTAAACCATTCCAACATTGAAGATAGTTTTCTGGCTGTTCGTTTATTTTCACCAAGCAACAGCTACATACAGTTGCAGCAGAACATTCTGGAGGCTGAAGACAGTGAATGTCGACCTTCTCAGCAATTCAAAGTTATATTTACAGCAGATGCATTCCATGAAGGTGAAAATGTTACTTTTTATTACATGGTAAGTAATTCGAATGTTGAAAAACAAATTCATTTGAGGTGGGTAATTCAGAAGATTGTAATGAGCCACGTACAAGTAGAATGGAGATTGACAAAGACAAAAAACTTATTGCAAACCTGTTCAATAAAATGGCAAACAATATTTTTCAACGGTAAAGAATGAACATAAATATTCAATATAAAACTTAAATATCAGATTCCATCATCCAAGATCCATAAGTTATTATTACTACTTATCAGTCTATTGTTTCAAAAATATTTTATTTCAAATTTGAAACTTTCAACGATTTACTGATAATTAATACTGAGTCATACAGCATATACATATTCAACGTTATTTACAGTTGAAATAACAATGTTCAATTGCCATTCTGAAATAGCATGGTGGTCACTACCACCAAATTACTCAAAGTGATAGAAAAACAATGAAAATGTACTTTACCATTTAGAACTTTCCAACCTCTCTATATTCCAAGCTAATTGTTCTTACCAAAATTACGAAAACGGTTGGATTTTGTTGGTGAAGATGCGTATTTGCCTGATTATTTTTTTCCTGCTATTTTTAACCAATCAGAACATTCAATTCAGTCAAGTTACCTTGTATAATTTCGATAATACCTGAATATACATAAAGTAGCTCTACCAATCAAAAATCTTACGAAATTCCATTTCCGTATAGTAGACAGGTGCCAATAATTTTTATGTGAATGAAAAAATAAACAGGAAAGGACCAGATGGAAAATGTTGTTGAGGTTCCAAAGGACCCCGCAAACTCCTTATGGAATTTGGGTCCCGGTGGATTTTTTTGAATTTTTGGTATGATGTAGTCCATGTAATTCTCAACCAATGTTACCATTGCGCCAACCCAAAAAAATTAACAGTTTTGCTGCTAGGGGGCGTTGAAATCACCCCTTGCGCAGATTAGACTATTTATTTTTGAACTCGGTAACAATAATTTCACTTGTTTCATTGTTGCTTATGTTGCACAATATTATGCTGTTTCATAAAAAAAAATGTTAATCCCCCCTTTTCCACCAACTCCTATTACGAAACGCAAAAAAATACCGGGTGCCTTTAAATGAATCGTCGAATGTTTGAATATGCCTAAATAAGGGAAATAGCAATTTTTTATGATTATCCCCCCACCCCCCAAATGACACAAAACGAAAAATATTCGGTGGATTTTTCTGAATTTTTGATATGGTGCAGTTCAAGTTATTTTGAATAGAAATAAATTGGATGACAAACCCCAAAAATGAATAGTTTTGATGCTAGGGGGCGTTGAAATCATACCTTGCTCAGAATAGACTATTCTTTATTATAGGCGGAAATAATACATATTTTAGTTTGGATTATGCTGATCAATTGTGTAATTTTTCATAAATTGAAAATCTCAAACCCCCCTTACCCCTACACCTATTTTAATACACGAAAAAAATTAATTCCCTACTACTGTAAATGCTTTATCAAAATAAATGTTTTAATCAGCTCACATTGAGGAAATCGTACAGTTGTTTAGTTTCACCTTTCCCTCTCTTCAGAAAAATATTGGTGGAGTTCGCTGACTTCTTAGTAGGGCGAAGTTCATGTTTTTTGAATATCAGTTAATTGGGCGAAAACTTTGAAAATAAATAAAAATTAGACATCCACAATTAGAATTTGAGGTGGTGCCTGATTAATTTTTTTTCGTGTTCTGTAATAGGGGTTGGGGTAAGAGGGGTGTTTTAGATTTTCAATTTATAAGAATTTACACAATTGTTCGGCATAAAATGAAACAAAAATACGAAGAGATATTGTTACCGCCTATAATAATGAATAGTCTATCCTGAGCAAGGTATGATTTCGACGCCCCCTAGCATCAAAACTATTCATTTTTGGGGTTTGTCACCCAATTTATTTCTATTCAAAATAACTTGAACTTCATCATATCAAAAATTCAGAAAAATCCACCGAAATTTTTTCGTTTTGTGTCATTTGGGGGGTGGGGGAATAATCATAAAAAACTGCCATTTCCCTTATTTAGGCATATTGAAACATTTGACGATTCATTTGAAGGCACTCGAGAAATATTTTTTGCGTTTCGTAATAGGAGTTGGGGGGGAAAGGGGAGGGGTAGGAATTTTTTTTATAAAACAGTACAATATTAAGCAACATTAGCAACAATGAAAAAAGTGAAAATATTGTTACTGGGTTCAAAAATAAATAGTCTAATCTGCGCAAAGGGTGATTTCAACGCCCCCTAGCAGCAAAACTGTTAATTTTTTTGGGTTGGCGCAATGGTAACATTGGTTGAGAATTACATGGACTACATCATACCAAAAATTCAAAAAAATCCACCAGGACCCAAATTCCATAAGGAGTTTGCGGGGTCCTGTGAAGGAAAAAATATTTATACACGAAAACTCTCAAAATGGTGAAATGGGGATTCAGTTTAGGGGTTGAATTCAGTTTTTTGCGATTTGCTGCAGAAGTCATCTTCTAGCGGAAAATGTTCAATGGAAAAATGGTAGATAATAAAATAATTGAAAACGTCGAAATGGCGGATAACCGAGTTTTCAATATTTAACTTTTTTCTCGCGTATGAATTATTTAATTTAGATAATTTTTAAAAACCATAATTCTTTCGCAATTCGACAGACGACCAGTTTTCGAGCTAAGTACATTTTTCGAAAAAAACTTACCTTCCACGGACATTTGTCTTGATTTTTTTTTGTATTTCGAAGATCTTCAAGTGATCATTTCGATTATTGAAATGTCTAATTCAAAATGGTTTATGTAACTTGCTGGTTTATTGATCGTTATACCGCTTAAAATTGAGATAAACCGACAAGTCTCTCTGAATCATGATTTTCTATATATTTTCAAAGATTTTCAATAGTTGTAAAAAGAATAAAAATGATTTTGGTAAATTAATTTTGTAGTGTAATCATGTAGTCAAGTATTTTATTATAAATAATTCAATATGAACTACTTTTGTTATAAAAATGATTTAGAATGTCGAAAATTATTGAAAGTATTGACAATATCATGATACAGATAAGCATTTTTCTCAATTTTAACCGGTTTAACGATCAATAAACCACTGAGTTACATAGTCAATTTCAAAGAAAACAATAATTTAAATGATTACTTATAAACCTTCGAAGTACGAAAAAATATCAAGACAATAAAATTGTTCGTGAAAGATAAGAGTTTTTTTTTTTTCGAAAAATGTACATGACCAACTTACATTTTCACCCTTCTGCAACTGTCCCATCCTCCGTTCCCATCCTCCGTGTTTTTCCACTTGTAATAAATCGGCACCTGAATTTGCCAAAGGTGTCACTGATGATCGCCGAAACGCATGCCAGTGTATGATTCAGGGTTGGGTTAATACAGATATTTTGCAAACAGTGATGGAATTCTTGAAAAGTTGTTCATTCCTACAACTTGGATTATGCATTCACAGTGTCTCATTTGCAAAAAGAAATTATTGGTCACAATGTTTTTTGGTTTGTAGCTTTTATATTTTCTATAAATATCCAAAAAAATCATTTGTTGATGGACGTTTCTCCTATAACCTTGAATTGACGCTCAACATGAGTTTTTGTATCAGGAATTGTAATAATCAGAACATCTTCAGATTCTTTGATGTGCTTAATTTTCATTTTATGCAATTTTTCTTGTCGGCATGCTCCTGCGATACCAAATATTAATGAAACCCAGAACAACATTTCATTGGAGATTAAAGAACTTCAAGTCAAGATTTACCTTATGTATGAGATATATCTCATCAGAAGCTTCAAGCAAGAACTCATCTCTTGTAAAAGTTAGGGACTTTTTAGGCTTATAACCGACAGATTTTCTATTCGATAATGAAACCAATTTCGCGTATTTGCTGATGTCAATATTATCATGCACTAACAACGTGGATTTGAGTTTCATTTTCGCAGATTTTTCATCAAAATATGCACGCCATGCCTTCACGCCATGCCATAAATGACTCATATTCTTTCAGATTATCTCCTCCGATTTTTCTGGTAGCAGGTTGATTATTACTGTTTTTGCGCTATCCACGATCTCTTATGATGTAGGGGAGAATGGGGCAATGGTGGTCAGCGGACAATGGTGGTCACGCACACAACTAAAGCAAGAACAGTCCTTTGCGCATGTGATGTGTATTACGTTTCGCTCCTCACTGCACCCGAGCAACGAGCGCCCCGCACCGTCATTCCGCTCGCGGCTTCGTACGAGGAGAGAGTTTAATGTTGTCGCGCCAACTTGATGTAATTTCACGTCGCAACAAATTAACAAGGTAAGCTGTGAAATATTCCGCAATCCATGTAATCGCTGTCTTGTTATTTGAGACTGTTCATCATTATTATGTAGTAATACTCATTTCGAATCAAAATATGTATTTGTTTGTGTTATATTTTTTTTCTATGAAGTCCGTTGCGGGTAATCGTGGTCAAGTGACCACCATTGCCCGCAATGTTTTTATGAGTGTCTTATTGTGACTAAATCTAATTCATTTGATTTTAGATGCCAAAAAAGCGAACCAGAAAAACGCAGAAGGCTGCATGGTCTTCGGAGACGTTGAACAAGGCTCTAAGACTTATGGCTAATGGAACATCTATGAGAAAAGCCGCCGAACAAACTGGAATTCCATTTTCCACCCTACAAATTCGACACAAGAAGAAATTGTATGAAAACCCATCTCTGGTACGAAAAACTGTATTATCTGCAGAAGATGAAAAAGAGGTAGCTGATGTGGTGAAAAAATTGGCTAATATATTTTACGGCTGCACAGCTATCCAAGTAAGAAAAGTGGCTTATGAATATGCAGAAAGTTTAAAATTGCTACACAATTTTAATAGTAACAGTAAAATGGCGGGGCGAGATTGGCTTGAAGGCTTCTTAAAGATAAATGAGATATCGATAAGGAAGCCAGAAGCCACCAGTTTAAATAGAATAACAGCCTTTAACAAAACAGAAGTTCCACTTTTTTACAAGAACTTGGAGAAACTTATGGAGACCTATAAATTTACCACCAAAAATATTTACAATTGTGATGAGACAGGGTTATATTAGTCCAAGATCCGGGAAAAATACTAGCTCAAAAAGGACTGAAAAGGGTAGGATCCCTTACTAGTTGGGAGAAAGGCAAAAACATCACCGTTATGTGTACGATGAGCACTGCTGGGTCATTTATACCCCCAATGTTTATCTTCCCAAGGAAACGACATTCCCCTATCCTGGAAAAAGATGACCCTGCTGGTGCTATATACCGCTGCTCAGATAATGGCTGGACCAATGAAACCCTTTTTTTGGAATGGCTTCAACAGTTCACAACATTTTCCAAACCTTCTGCAGAAGAACCAGTCTTGTTAATACTAGATAACCACGCAAGCCACATTTCTCATGATACTTACAAGCACTGCAAAGCCCACAACATTCACATGCTGTCCTCACCACTACACACGTCCCATAGAATGCAGCCGTTAGACGTGACGTTTTACGGACCACTTAAGGCTGCCTACAAAAAAGAGTCTGACTGCTTTATGAAGAGCCACCTCGCAGAACGAATAACTCCATACGATGTTGCATCGTTGTTTAACAAGGCATATTCAAATGTTGCTTCTATAAGTAAGGGAGAGTCTGGATTTAGAGTCACTGGTATTTTTCCAAGGACCTCAAATGTGTTCAATGATGAAGACTTTTTACCTTCTGAAATACTGCAAGGCGAACCAGTAGTAATTCAAAATAACGAAAGCTCTTTTTCTCTTGAGACAACTGCAACTCTGACATCCCGAGAACCACTGGTGGTTGCATCAACATCTGCACAAGAACCCCTGGTGGTTGCATCAACATATGTACAAGAACCCCTGGTAGTTGCATCAACGTCTAAACAGGAACCCCAGGTGGTTGCATCAACATCTGGCCAAAAACAACTGGAAGTCGCATGCACATCTAGGCAAGAACTAACGCCATAAAAACGACCAAGGGTTGAAAATTTTATCAAATTGCCTACCAAAACCCTATCCATCAGGACACGAAAAGGTCGAGAAAAGCAACATTCTACCATTCTGACCTCCACGCCAAATAAAGACAGTCTCATAGAAAAGGAAAACAAAAAGAAGAACAAGTTCTTAAAAGAAAAGGGAAAATAAAAAGGCAAAGGAAAGGCCAAAAATACAAAACAGTACAAGGAAAGTCTTAAAAAGGCTAAAAGGAAAGTTCTTCAGGAAGACAATGATTCTTCATTGAATGACGAAGATATTGGTGACCTCTGCGTAGATGATGATGATGATGAGGACCCAGAAAATAATTGTCTCATATGCGGAGAATTCGGACGAAACAACGAGGTATGGTACCGGTGCACTTCCTGTGGATTTTGGGCTCACTCTGCTTGCACTGGTTGGGATTCCGCTACAGGATACGTATGTGACATGTGTGGGTGTGTTCGAAGTATTTGACCATCATTGTCAACATCATGACTATCATTACCCTTATGTGCGTACAATGGTGGTCAAAAAATTATTTTTTATTTTTATATCTATGAGAATTATACTCCAAAGATTATTGTTTTGACCTCAATTAATAATAGCCCTTTAATGTAGAATTACGATGTTATGTTCCTAATAAAGCTGTGGTTTATAATTTGAGTTTTATTCCAAAAAGAGCTTAACTGACCGCCATTGCCCCATTCTCCCCTAGTGTTTGAGTTTTTTTCGACACTTTTCCGCTGAATAATGAAACAGTTATTCGATATTGAATAATCACATACTTTCTGCACAAACCACACAAAAAAGTACACTTTTTAGGCAGTTATAGAAAAATTAAATGTATCGTGTGAATAGGCCCCCTTCGCTAACAAAATCGTCCTTATTCAAATTTTTTCTCTAACATGTGGGTTGGAGTATTTCAAATTGAAACTCTGTATAGGAGAAAGATAATGAATATACGTTCTCACTCAGATCTATATTATCCACCTTGTAACCTAGTGGTGAGTATCATCGGTATAAATCTGAAAAATGTCGTTTCAGATAAAAAGCTCATCACAAATTTTCAAACTGAGAAAAATTAGGCACCGAGTGAAGAAATTTTTTCCAGACTATCCACATTGGTTGAAAAATATCGTAGGAGGGAGACATTCTTATTCGAAACTTGGGACAAGCTTTGATAATTTCACCTTGAAGTTCAAATTGGACAAAAGAATCATAACGAATTATCAATTGCTGGTATACTATGTAACGAAAAATGGTGAGACAGTGGCAGACACAAAAAGTATCCAGGTTGAACCATGTTTAATGAAAGTAAGTACTATTATATATGTTATCAAACGAGGACCCTTTAGGGTTAGTATACTACTGCCTTCCAAAGAGGGCTCTGTGTGAAATGTTCAGTATCAAAAAAAAAATCAAAAATTCTGTTGTTTGTCTGTCGGTCTGTATGTCGTGTAAATAGAAAATGTTGTATCTCCTCAACAGCTCTAGAAATCGATTCAAAATATTAACAGTTTCAATAACTACTATCTCGACATTAAATTTTTTTGCGATTGGAAGACAAGAAAAAATTTTTAGGAGATTTTCCATTTTTTTGACGTTTTTACCTACCTTGTTTCACTGACGCCATTTCAATTTATCTTTTCCATATTGTGATTCCTATTGTGATGATAATTTACTAAAGTTTTCCTTTATTTGACATGTATTCAATATTTCCTTTACAATATTCTTTTATTAAAATACAGGCATTCAGCATTTAATTTAAATAAAGGAATAGAAACTTTTATTTAAATTTTTGTGAATCATAACTTGTAACCTGTAAATTTGCAGTGAACATCAAAATAAAGTAATATAGTAGCTTTTGATGTGAGAAAATTGTGGGTTCAAAGTAGGTCATCATGAGGGAAAAAGGTGAAAAAACATTCAAGATGTACTTCTTCAAGTAGTGCCTCGTAAGCATATTGCAAACGGATGCGCTGTTTGGGAGTGAAAAATATTATGCTGCACATCCAAATGATATTAGACCAATGATGTTATGAGATGGTGATTTGGATGTTTTTCCGGGCGTTGATGGAAAGCCACAGATTCTGTCAGTTCGTAATAGGCCAAACAGGTTTCAGTCAAACTCCGAATTGACTTACCAATGATGTTTGAAGGTTCATCTAAACCATTGGTAAGTTTAACTGTAACCTATGAAACTGGCCCTCATTCACATATAAATTATCTGTCCATAACTTATCAGACTTTCGTCAGACAAGTTATGCATAAGATTCAAAATGCACTCGGGTTTCATACTGACCTAATTTTAGATGAAAAACAGGAAATATAGACATTTTTCACAGCGAAACATCCAGATAACTCCTAAAAGGATCTGTAGTGAATATTCCGCATAAGGAGCTGTCACAATAAAAGTTAATAACAAAAAAATTCCAGGTCAAAGTGAAATGGGGTCAAAGCAGAATGGTTCCTGGGGCGACGGCCAACTTGAGAATAGACACCGGTACCCATTCACTGTGTTCCGTTTCTGCCATAGACAAGTCAACTAAATTTCTATCGACAAATCATCATACCCTGAGTCTTGCATCTCTAATCGACTCATTTTCTTTGAACGAGAGGGACGTGTTTCAATCGGGACGACAAAGTTGCATCATGCCTGAAAAAAAGAAAGTTAAGGGTGAGTAAATAGAGAAAGATAATAGAGGTAGTGAAGAGGTGGGGAGAGGAAGATGTATGGGAGAGGTAGACGGATGCTTGGGAGAAAAACTCAAGCAGTTTTTTGGAATGGTGACAAAGGCTTCATTCTTCATCTAACCACTACAACTGAAAAGCTCGAAACAATTCAAATAAAATTACCAGTAGTAAATTTAGAGTAAATTTCTTCCTTGTATTTTCTTTTGAAGTAACATGATGAAAAAGAGCATCTGAAGCTCAGCAATATCGCTTGTTATTGAAGAAGATTTAACTCAATCTGGTCAAATTGCTAAGAAAGTAGGAATTTGATTCGCAAATCCCTAGTAACAAATCTCAACCTGAGCTTTATTGATTGAATAAATAATATATAGGTCATGACAAACAAAATGCATATAACGTATAGTGTCAAACTGTTGAATTGTCAAACTTGAGTTGTTTGTGTCTCCTATTCTTGTTCCTAATGCAGTTGTCTCTAAGGAAAATTTAGAAATTGTTTCAACATGTGGCCAAAAGACACCACTCATACAAGTTGCTAATATTCTCAATAAGCGACAATCAGAAAAAACGTTCAATTCAGTACTATAGCAAAAATAATGGCAAAGCTTAAGCAAAGTGGTACCGTAGAAATTTGGTTTAAAAAACGTCTGTTTCTAGCAGGTACTATGAAGATGCCCAACTCAAAGATCGTTTGAATATTTTTGAAAATGGACAAACTATTATAGCTAATATTACGAAAACAAAAGAACATTTTAACAGGGAAAGTTCAATCGTTCTTTTATGCATTAGTCTGAAGAGTTATGTTCATTGTACTATTCTTGTCGGAATCCATGAATTTATTTTTATAATTCAATGTTTTATGTACCAAGCATAGTAATGGTCTGGTAATTTCATTTTAACTATAAGAAACAAATTAAGACAGAAGCATTTCTATGGAACTCACCCCTGAACCTATTAGCTAGGAATTACCCAATAAAATTTCAACAGAAAATAAACAAAGTACCATTTAGTAATAATTTGGCCTATCAACGAGAGCTTCAAATTTAAAATCAAAATTCCAACTCCATTACAACTTTATGACAGCAAACATAATTTTACAATAATACATTTGTTGTTTTATTCATCAAGTGACACATTTCCTTTCCAATCACCTAATTTTTTTTGGATTTCGTTAAAAAATTTTCACCAAATGCACTCTAAAGTGCGTATCTGAATCTTAACTCAACAATTTGAACGGATTGATGTGGACAATCGGACAAAAAATATGTTGAAGGGTGAAAGCGATACTACTTTTCGAGATACATTACAATTACTCGACAGATGGCGCTGCGGGCACATCAACCTGAATGTTTCGAAACGCAAAGAGATCGAAATTGTGAACATGTGTATTGACGAAAATCGAAGAAGTGTAAAATGATTGAAAGAAGAATTGAATTCTCTTTTCAATGTTGTGTAATTTAACCCCCTCATGCTATTTGAAATTTTTAAATCAATGTGTCTGCCCACCTCCTTCATCTTGCAATCACAAAGTCTTCCAGTTCAAAAAGTAGGTAGTATCGGTGATATCATTCAGGATAGTTTATGTTCCATGGTTGAACGTCAAACCGCTCCAAAATTAACATGGGGGTATGGATAAAAAAGCCGCACTTTTCCATCAAGTAACAGCCAATTCAATCCAAAAAAATTTACAAACTATAATTATTTCACTTTACATTGGTATTAGGTTGGTAATATTTTGCTATGTTTTCTCGTTATAGCTTCATCCTACTTCTTGCTAAATCTTAATGAAAATAATATGAATTGCAGTTAATTCTTCATTTCAGTTGCCATAATGTCCTATGAACCGCTCATCACTAGTGAAAATGTTATCAGAACTAAACGCCACGTTTACTCATTCTCAGAAGATTATGACGCCTACGACGTTTTGAATGTGAGAAGAATTAGTAATTGACAAATCACAAGAATTAAATTTTTCTTTTCAGAATTTTGGCAGTTTGATCATAACAAACTTGAAGATAATAACAAAAACGTGTTATAATGGTGAGTTTATCTTCGTATGAGTAAAATACTCCAAGTATGATATAAATAAAAGTATTATATTCATTCCAGCGTCATTTCCAAATATCTTCTTTTTATTCATAAATGGATCGTTCGATTTGTAGAATAGTAATAATGCAAAGAGTAAAATTAGAAATCAGTAGTTAACGAATTGGGAAGGGTCAGGGACTTTTTACTCAAACTTGAAATGTATTTCAATATACTTTCTTCAAATGAACTACGTATTATTTTCAGGTCCTCTACTAAAACAAAATAAACAAGGTTGGTATATAAATGTTGTTATATTCTTTATCTCCACTTGATTCTTTCAGTTCAGCTACTAACAGATCAGTACGTAACTCAGGATGAAGAGCAGGTCGTTTCAATCCGATCAAATTTTCCGGAAACTTGGCTGTGGGAGTTAGTACCAGTAAGGTGAGTGAATATAATGAAATATAACAGCGGTTTACAATGAGTGTTACTAAAACTAAAATTTAGATTTTCTCAGAATAGTGTCACCGAACAGTAAATGGCGATTTCTTAATCTGCTGCTTTCACTGGATAAACAATAGTTACGATGTTGAAGTGGCTCTAAATGACATCGCAGTTCTCATAGGTATTTTGGATTTGGACAGTGTGTTGTTAACAAAGTCAGGATTTCTATATATACCAACAGTGCCCAGGAATAGAGGTTCAAATTTGTTGAATCGAATCTTTGATTTAAGAACTATAATTAAATTCTACCCTTCCTAGTCTCTACAAATATCTAGTTATGAGGATGGCTTTTTGGTATGAATTTAGATAAAAAGGATCAATTGCTATAAAATTAGTTAAAGATCCAAAATGTCTAGGTGGCAGAATAATTCATTTTCAATAGTTGAATTGATAGGCAATGGCAACATATTGTTGAATTCATTTTGCTGGATTTTTAGAGTTTTTCACATTCCACAAATATGATGGTATCTATACGAGTTTGGCTTAGAACTATTTAAATATGGAATTAGCAAAAATTCTAAAATAGGTATAACAACGTTGTAGAATCCACTGCAAACAAAACCCAAGCATGCCTTTTCTTTAGAAAAGCCGATCTCACAGAGACAAGCGTGATTATGTCAGTAGTATCCCAATGAATACTTCCGTTTCGATTCATGGTAAAATCATGTGAGGTTTATTGCTACAACTGCCTCTCCCAAACTTGTTTTGCTTATCCCCTATCTTGGAATACTGTTCCCATAAATATATGGACAGTGGCCCATAAACACACACTGAAACTTTTAGATTCTATCCAAAAAAAAGGCATTCGTCTCGTCAGTAATTTTGCTTACAATCTTATTCATTTCTCTGGAACGCCACATAATGGTTGGCGATCTGTCTCTGTTCCATTCTATTTTCATGGAATATTATCAATCATTCCACCGTTAGCGGTCCAATCGGGACTGACTCGTCGAGCTCAGTCTTTAAGATCACCCCACAAATGACATTGCTCCAAATTACTTCAATGACTTCTTTGTGGGCATCGCTGAAAAGATGATAAATTCCTTGCCAAAACTCTATTATGATGGTACAAAAAGTTCGCGGCCCCTTTTGAATTAGTCTTTTTTGTACCGGTAAATCCAGATGAAATCCTTGAAATGGTAACAACCTTAAAAAAATCGAAATGTCTGAATGCGTACGGCCTCAATAGCAAAATGATAAAGGACACTATCGACTTGATTTTGGTACCATTAATGGAGATGATAAATTCAATTTTTTCAACTGGTGTCTTCCCGGATGGAGAATTTCCAATATGTAATGAAAAATTGGGATAAACTGTCAGTGGATAACTATCGCCCGATCGTTATTTTTTGCATTTTTTCAAAACTTCTAGATAAAATCTTTTGTTTGTATCCACTCAACTGTTTCGTATTAATTCTTCTTTTTGTGAGTTGTAGTGCCTCTACTTTCAGTTAGGTCTGGTCAGTAAAGGTTTAAATGTGAAAAGGCCTATGGCTTACCCCATATTTATAATTCTCCCAGTATATCCAATCTCCCAACAGAAAGAGTCATAATAATATCATTAAATCTTCTACGTAGTTCTGATTCTCGTGAAAAAATTGATCAGAATCAGTTTGAAAGAAATATTGAAAAAAATCTCCTTCTGTGGAGTGTACAAAAAGAACCAAAATTTGTTTTTATAACTGTCAAATAAAACCTTTTTGCATCTCTATTGATTCGTAAACATTTCCTTTTTTACCGTGAAAAAGGTATGATTTTCATTGCCAAAATGATTTACAAAAAACAACATGAAACATTACGTTTTGATAATTTTTTTTCCATAAGAGTTAATTAATTATTGATAATTTTTTTGAATCAAAGTCATACACAAAATGAGTTTTTTCAAATTTTCATAACGAAAACGGATTTTGTCTCCGAAACTCAAAGTAAGTTGGACAAGGGAAATGTTCTTTAGTACATATTTTGAACTTACTTTTTTCAGGCATGCTAATATTAGAATGAGATTTTACTGACAAAATCAAATAATTTATTTAAGACAACAGTCGTTCAGACACAGTAACTCTATCGGGGCAAAAAACAAAATCATCATCAGCATCGAGATGTATAGGAAGTATTTTTTACTCATAACATATTTACAGTTGTATAAAAAATATTGTTTGTATTTCGTTAATAAAATTCGTGTTTTCATGGCACATTCGAGTGAAATTATGCCTCTACTTTCGGTCTCTGCCAAAACTTAACACTCTCATATGGCATTGAAAAAAAAACAATTTATGCATTTAATACAAAATTAGCCATTGATTTTTTTTATTCCATAATTTTAGAGGATCAGTGCAGCTTAACCGACATCTTCCTCATTCAATCTCAAGTTGGACGACGAATGTGTTATGCATTTCTGATGTGGATGGGATAGGATTCAGTGATGAAAGCGAAATAACTAGTTTTCAGTCCTTTTTTGTGGAAATTCTCGCACCGCACACGGTCAGAAGAGAGGAAGTATTTTATTTATATGCTCATATTTCCAATTACTGGAATCATAAATTTCCCGTAAGTACCTATAATTATTCCACTGATGCTATAATACGCGTTTTTTGATAGATTGAAATATTTGTGTTGAAAATCTAAATAGTATATTATGATACTAGTTTTATTAGGCACCATTTTGTCGCACGCGTTGTTCCAAGAGAACAAGTGCAACAATGTGTTTTATAAAACATGTTTCAAATACTATATTTTCTATTTGGCATTTTTTAAAGTTTTTCATTGGAAAAAATTGGAATTAATAATAATAAATAATATCAGAAATATCGGGTTGGTAACATTGATATAATATTTAAAATTCGAAGGAAGCTGTCAGGTAATTCATTTGTTTGCATAAATTATTTAAATTTTGAATGCAAATATCTGTAAATTACCTTTTTTAAATTACTGATGAAGAAAACTCAAGTTGCGCCCCTCCTGAATCGAGAGTAATTGCTCAAACGGCTGTCAATGATTTGTTGCCCAAAAAATCTCGTTCAGTTTACGAAGGTGAATTTCACAATTCCGAAGTATCCGATGCCTCACCACACTCCCACTGCAGTCAAAATAACCTTTCAAACAATCAGACCACAGAGCATAATTTTATAAACGCAGTCCAAATGACACCAGCTAATTTAATTCCTTATTAACGCCCGAGAAACCAGTCAAGTAACAATTAAAGTTTATAATAACTGCACCATCCAAGGAAACAAATAACACCACAGCATTCAAAGGTTATTCTTCTTCTTTGTTTAATATCTGAAAATCTTATCCCTCTTGTCTGACGTTCATCTGACAGTTGATGTTACCATTGTTACCAATCTCGAAAAAATTTAAAATGCGAGTTACAGTTCGATAACCCCATACATCAGCAAGTTATCGTCCGATGACCCGAAGACGACAGCACGTATTTATTGCAAACATCAGCAATAATTTATATATAAATACGATAATTGAATTGTAATAGTCAGTAGTCATATTTTATACTTTTATGTAGTTACTCTGTTCAAATAAAAAGGTTTTAAAAACCCTTTTGTGTGAACGAGAAATATAATCTGAGTATCGAAATAGAAGCCATTTCCATACGCATTTGGGTTTCATAATAATTTCATTTTAGACTCCAACTAGAAAAACATGTTTTAGATTTTGTAGTTCGGCTCTTGAGTGGCTACTGGATACTTATGTGTATTACCGATTTTGTAGTTCGCTTTCTCATTGGTTGTTCTATAAAACAATGACTCACTTCCAGCAAGCTGTCACGATATTTTCCTGTTACGGAAATTACACCAAACTTTAACCAATACAATGAAAAGCATTACCTGATAATTTATAACAACTTCACATTTTTCGACAAATTATAGATAATGTTTATTCATAAGTCAATAAAATCAATCTGGGGGTATAACCTAACCCAAAAATGTACCGGGTGACACAGCAGACATGTAGTTTTTTTATTTGAAGAGATAAAAATTTGAAATTTGCAGAAGTTACGTAATCAATGATAGCGCTTCATTTGAATCTAACGACAACTTTTTTCAACTACCTGTTTGATCTGCAGTAATTCCAACTTCTTTTTTTTAATGACACCCTGTATATTTATCTAGCCTATCTTATTTGTCTTGAAATTCACTATTCAACCGTGTATCACAAAGTGGCACTCGTGTCTCAATTCGCAGATGAATTGCATTTTATTGAAAAACATCAAGTTGGCTGTTACCCGAATTCGATAATCTTTCGATGCTTGGTAGGCTTGGAAATCCAAAGACCATCAGTTTAACGATATAATTTTAGTTTTTTCCATACCTGATCACTTTCTACAGATTGTCAATAATTTCTTCAATAAAAAGAAAAAACGTCTGAAAATAACTCACGATATTGCGAAAACTGAGATGGGAACATATTTTTTTCAATTTGGCTACTTGTGGAGAAACTATCTGCCTTTCTCTTTGGCCATATAGCCATATCATGATCTTTCCATTTGGAAACATAAAATTGACATTGTTCCCCTGATCCACCAATTGACAAGTCTATTAATCTAGATATTTGCAATAATATTTTGCCTAGTAGGCGGTGTACACAAAATGTTTTGTGTTTGACAGGTAAACATCATTTGATTGCAATGATTATCTCCGTCAGTTTTATGCTGATTGAAATTGCATCGTTTAATTAGATCCTAAATATGTATTCAAAGAACGAAAAGGTCGATATGTTGTTGATATTCGGAGAGTGCAAGAGAAATTGTAGACAGGCTGAACAATTGTATGTCGAAAGATTTCCGGAAAGACGCCATCCACCTGATAATTATTTCTCTAGTGTAAAAGAGCAGTTCAGAGCAGTTCTTTTCAAAACTCTTCTAGCGGTCTCTCGATTCACGCCGATTTCGTCCTCAATTTGTCTCAGTGATATCGTCGGATCTGCATGTACTATGGCCAAAATGTTTACTTTCATTTCCTCATCAACAATGTATTGGAGATTGTTTTGATTTTCCGGTTCTGTCTACAATTTCTCTTGCACTCTCCGAATATCAACAACATATCGACCTTTTCGTTCTTTGAATACATATTTAGTATCTAATTAAACGATGCAATTTCAATCAGCATAAAATTGACAGACATAATCATTGCAATCAAATGATGTTTATCTGTCACACACAAAACATTTTGTGTACACCGCCTACTAGGCAAAATATTATTGCAAATATCTAGACTAATAGACTTGTGAATTGGTAGATCAGGGGAACAATTTTAATTTTATGTTTCCAAATGGAAAGATCATGATATGGCTACACGGCCAAAGAGAAAGGCAGATAGTTTCTCCACAAGTAGCCAAATTGAAAAAAATATGTTTCCATCTCAGTTTTCGCAATATCGTGAGTATTTTCAGATGTTTTTTCTTTTTATTGAAGAAATTATTGACAATCTATAGGAAGTGATCAGGTATGGAAAAAACTGAAATTATATCATTTAACTGATACTCTTTGGATTTCCAAGCCTACCAAGCATCGAAATATTATCGAATTCGGTTAACATCCAACTTGATGTTTTTCAATAAAATGCAAATCATCTGCGAATAGAGAAACGAATGCGACTTTGTGATATACGGTTGAATAGTGAATTTCAAGACAAATAAGATAGGCTAAATAAATATACAGGATGTCACTCAAAAAAAAAGAAGTTGGAGTTACTGCCGAACAAACAGGTAGTTGAAAAAAGTTGTCGTTAGATTCAAATGAAGCGCTCATTGATTACGTAACTTCTGCAAATTTCAAATTTTTATCTCTTCAAATAAAAAAAATACAGGCTGCTACATGTCTGCTGTGTCACCCGTTATAATGTTTATTGTCGATTGCAGGTTTCTGCCTAACATGATGTAGTTTTGTTGAATTGAGTACTGTGGTGTGGCAGGGTGTGAATGAAAGGGAACAACAAAGAATGTTGATTCAAGAACGCCATTATGATCGAAAATAGCCGTTGTTTATTTTATTCGTGAAATAATATTAACAAATAAATCTCGTTTCATCAATGATTTCCAAAAATTCTTTCTCTTTTTCTAAAAAAATTATGTTGCTTTGGAAACCAAACTTGCCCTACGCTCTCGTATGGTTTTCAAGCAAAATGACTTATTTCTCAAAATCGAAGGAATTTGTCTTTCGATAATAATCATCGATACAATTGTTTAATCAAATCCGATAACGAGTGAAAGGAAGGAAGTAATTGGTTATAAATTTGCCTCTGAAATTCTCAATTCAAGTGATTACATGGCAGGTTGTTGATTGGGATCTCATTCGTTAATGGTCTTTTGTCTGGTATACAGTGTGACCCATTTCAAATAGAAACACCGTTATAAAACATACATTTCTCAAGAGACTAGCGTTTTTTCATTGCATAGACATTCCTAAAGTCCACAAGTATACCAAATTTCTTAAATGGGTCTTAGTTTTCATGTGCGACTATTTTTATTTTTTAAGGTCAAAAATATAAATATTTCATTAGTGATTTTTTTTAATAATCCGACATTTTCGAAGTGTTCACGTCAGATGAAAGTTGGAATGCGCCAATGAAATGAATTGAAATTGAAATTTTGCCGTTTAATCAACAGGCCATTTCAATTTCAGGAATTTTATCGATTTCTCTTCAAGGATACAAAAATTATGTGAAAATAAAGTCTGCAAAATACGGAATTTCAGTTTAATTTCATTAAACAACATATTCCTCAAATTTTATACTTTCATAACATTTTTCCTGAATCGCGTAGGAATTCGGAAAAAATTAAGACGGTTCCGAACGAGAAAAATTACGACGAAAAAAGAATGTCAGTCGGGGGTTTCGGACCACCCTCCTTTTCGGAAAAAGTTTTGAAAATAGAAGTAAAAAAATAGTAGTGAATAGTACAAATAATAGTAACGAACAACGGCCCATCGAATAATTTAATCTCAAGTAATGTCGGACATCGGCTAGAAGGAGAGCGTGCAGGAATTGGGCCAGGTAGCAGAATGGTTAAAGCGACATTGTTTCAATCACTTTGGCTGCCAGTCGGCGATGGTTCAAACCATGGCGACTGCAGACATTTTTCTGATGGCCCGAGAAAGTGCTAGGAATCGCACGTAAAAAGGTAAGACCTCGTTAATCCTTAGCTCGCACAAGTTTCGACTTCTGTAGTTCGTAAGGGGACGACAGCTGGTTAACGAAAAAAACAATTTAAAAAAAAACAATTCATAAATATTTCCGATGGTTTCAGACGTACAGAACTATAACAGAAAAAAAGTCAGTCGTGGGGATCAGACCATTTTTCTCATCGGAAAAAGTTGAAAAATCCCACAAAAAAACTGGAATTATCCGTCAAAATAGTGAGAAATATCAGACCATCAAATAATTGTCTTAGCTGGACCAGCTGTATTATGTGTACTATGCCGACAAACTAGATGACATGTGTTAGCAAACATACCACAAACTTATCAATCTCTGGCCACCTATGAAGACAGATAATTAAACAAATTCTATTGATAAGAAGTACAAAATAAAATAAACGTAAAAAATAGTTTTTTAAAACAAACTTTCATTTATAAACTACCGAACTAAAAATTGAAATATAGTATTTAGAGTCATCACGCTTGAAATGAAGAATCAAGCTTTTAACAAAATATTTTTTTTACTTCTTTGTTTTTCAATTACTAAATATTATTTTGATATAAACCCTTCAAAAATATTGCAAACCTATTGTTGTAATCGGATTTTTTCTTAAAAAATCGCTACTAATTTTTTTTACCTTGAAAAATAAGAATAGTTGGCCCTGAAAATTTGGTATCTGATGGACTCTGAATATCTACCTAATGAAGGAAAATCATTCTAATTGGTTGAGAAATGTATGTTTCATAGTAGTGTTAGTTTCCAGTTGGAATGGAGCACGCTAGAAATTTTTAACATTCAAATTTTTTCGAAAGGTTGATACTTACAATATAGATACTATTCCTCGTTTTCACAGGTACATCCGTTGAAAGAAGGAAATAATGATATTCTTGTTGACAGGTTCGAATAACGCTCCAAATGTCACCTGGATTAGAGCTCAGAGATGAAGACGAAAAATTATCTTTGTCTTTCTGTTTATCGGAAAACTATACAGTTAGTCACAAGTTTCCACTCAGAGCAACCGAGTTAGGTTATGTCAATGTCAGTATCATAGCCAAAACTGACCATCAGTTTCCATATGATTGTGGACCCGAAACTATTTTATCAAAGAGGTAAGGCGATAGTTATAATGATTTCGTTATCTGCGCATTTAAAGTTTCGAGTATTCCAAATTGTTGGGCGAATTCAGATTGATACCCACTGTAACTCCAATGGCCATCATGATCGGTACTTACGAATGAAATCTGAGATTCGGATTTGAACATTAGATTATTCGCAAACCTTACAATATATCACCATTATTAGCATTCGTCTATCAAACTTCCACTGAATAATACAAATAAGTCAATGTAGAGTTTTGACGAAACGCATACATACCCCAGTCGTTGCTAAACCGATCACCTGAAAATATTGTCTGTATTTACTTCTAATAATGTCTAATTTTGTTCACTCGACGTGTTCTCTCCTTTTGTGGTTATCATGAGACGTTTCTGGGCCACTCTTCCTTCACCAGATTTGAGTCTGGTGGGGTACTAAAAAGGGGGTTCATAAAATATGGTTTTCGACCATTCGTACTGAATGAAAGAACTTGAAATGAGAAATCAGATCAACTTTTTTAGAAAAAAAGAATCTTACAGGAAGAAGAAATTCATAATAATTTTGTTTGTGATTGGAATGAGTCACGAATACCCGTCTTCTTGCAAAACATGTCAAATAATCTTCTGTAAGCAAAATACATTATACAGTGCGACGCTAAATTATGGAACAAATTCATTATATCTGAATATAAAGATATATCGGAAAAATCCTCGGACAGGTCGATTTTCTTTTCCAATGGGCCAATTTTTGAACCTCACCCAAAATATATAGTGTTATCCGCATTTGAGGAAAAGCGACTTTGGTGATATTTTTAAATGGGACACCCAGTATATTTGTCCATATTTGGTTAGGAATCGTCATTACAAATCCAGTGATATCAAGTTTGATGGGACTATGTCAAACGGATGCGGAGATATGGCCAAAAAACGACAGAGACTTTTAACCTTCTGAATCGTGTGGAGTCTCGCAGTCATACTCATTAGACATACGAGGAAGTTTTTTGGCCATATCTCCGCAGCCGTTTGACATAATCCCATCAAACTTGGTATCACAGGATTCGTAATGACGATCCCTAACCAAATATGGAAACATTTACTAGGTGTCCAATTTAAAAATATCACCAACGTCATTTTTACTCAATTGCGGATAACCCTATATATTTTGGGTGGAGTTCAAAAATTGGCCCATCGGAAAAGAAAATCGACCTGTCCGAGGATTTTTCCGAAATATCTTCACATTCAGAAATAATGAATTTGTTCCATAATTTAGCGTCGCACTGTATAGATATCACATGAAAAAATAATGAATTTTTGATAATAGTTTTAATATTTCATTAATTATTTCATTCACACATGGCTACACCTTTAAAATTCCATGATTGAAGTCATATAATGTGTGATATTAGTGGCTATCTAAGTGAACAAGTAGATATTCAGGTAAACACGGCTATTCATGTAAACAAAGAAATATTCGCAGCTCTCTTTTGTCTGTATAACTCAACTTTTTTTCTGGATTGACGTGGCCGTTACTTGATGGAAATTCACAGTATATGACACTAAGGTAAACACTTAACATTGAAATGTTTCGTTTTGAATTATCTTCTACTACAGATGGTTTTTAAAATACGGGTGGAATTAAATGTTGAAAAAATCTTCCAGAATATCACTCGACCATGACTATTATTTTCCTTAATTCATCTCGAGTAACTTGTATTTTGTGACATTCAATTCGACCATATGAACATTAATAATCAAGCTCAGCTCAGTTCAAGCTGTAGCTCTTGGGAGTTATTCATATTATTAATTTGCATATGGTCTCATCAAATTGTCAAAATACAAGGTACCTATTCTCGATATAATTATGAAGAAAATAATATTTGGCTATTTGTTATGGTCATTGGATATTACCTACGAAATTTTCTCCTAAAGATAAGGTATTTTTCAGAGACAGTGTTCTCAAGACTATTCTAGTTGAGCCCGAGGGGTATCAAGTGAAAGTAACAAAATCAGCGTTACTTTGTTCAAAAGGTAGGCATGGCTTTATTGTTATCTAAAGTCATATCAATATCTTCTTTTGATTTAATTTTTCAGACTCTTTACCCCCCACCAATATTTCATGGGATATCACGGTTCCTGAGAACACTATTCCAAAAACATTCAAATCTCACATAAGTTTGAATGGAGAGTTACTCGGAAAAACTATCGAGGTGAGTCATGATCCTACTTCATTAAAAAAAAAACAACATTTTTCACTCACTTGCTCTTGCATTTTTTATCACCAGCTTCTGGCTTCGTGTCCTGTTATAGAATAATTGACTATAAATAAGTTACTACTGCCACCTGCAATTTCCTTAAATAGTATATTTTCCATCTTCATCACTTACTTAGGTCCTCCACCTAGTTTTGGAATACCACCGCAGTACCTCAAATATCAAATATATTTTCCATCTTGTACTCTCATTCCTCTACCAAATTTTTCCATCACTGTCCATATTTGTTTTTTTTTGTTCTTTCCATCAACTGGCTGCACCCTTAGGACAGCCCTCAAAATTCTTCGAGAGACTTGTGTGAGCAAGGAAAGACGTAGTCCTTATCTTTTAACGTGTGATGCCATTCACGAGAGCAATGATCCTGCTGGAATTTCAAACCACTACTCTATACTTGACAGGCGAACGCTCTACCACACGACCACCAAGACCATCAGCAATATTTCTGAATAATTCCATCTTCCATCTTTATCATTTCCTAGTTACCGCAACTAATTTTAAGATGCCACCCACCAGATACCTAAAATTTCAAATTGATCTTTCTTCATCTTCACTTCCTTCACCAAATTTCAAAATGCAACCACTGTCATCAGCAATAAAACTATGTCTTCTACATTTAACACAGAGTCCTCCGCCATATTTTTAAATAACATTGAACTGGTCGACAAAATTTGTCTACGGAGCACTGAAATAACGCTGATATTGCCCTGTTTAATTCATCATAGGTTACTGCATCTGTTGCTGTATCATAGTCTTTTTCATTACATGAACGTATGCTTGGGTTGAAGAAATATAGAAACTGTTACACGAGGTTCTGTCAGCAGTATTGTATTAGATTCTTGGCATAGTTTTATTAGAGTTTTACCCTCACAAAGTCTAAAAATGCAGAAATCTAAAAATAAGAATGGCATTACAAATGAAGAGAAACAAGTGAATCAATTCCGCTTGATAAGTTAATGCGCTAACAATACTGTAGTTCGAAAATTATAATTAATTTTGTTGGTTACCTATCGAATTTTCAATTTACCTTTTACCAGAAATGAATATTCATATACCTAAGAAAACAGAGTTCTTTGGGAGTTACTTTAGTCACGAACAGTCGTTACCGACCGATGATGAACCCTTTACTCCAATATACACCTACCACGTAGGCTCATTATGGCAAGTATCTGTTAGATTCCATTCGATACCCGTCGTGGTCTTAGCCAGGGGAGTAGTTGTTCTCTAACAGGTACTTGCCATAAAAAGCTTACGTGGTAGGTGTATATGGGAGTAAAGGGTCATCTGCTCGTTACTAAACGATCTCCCAAAGAACTCTGTTTTCTTCGATTAAATCTCTTAACCCGGAGATTCGGAGTGTTATCCCTCTGCTCGCTAGGTGGAGCGGCCTAGAAACCGCTTCACCGCATGAACCAGAGTTGACCAAACCAGCGAAGTGTGTAATGGTTTGGACGGGGAACAGATGGCTTTAGTGCTGTCTGTATTGACTACCCTTGCACTGATGAGATGCAATACCCTCGAAACTAGTCTGCAGGCGGTCACCCTGTCCAAATCAAAACATAATTCTGCTGGTTGGTCATAGAGGGCACTTGCAACTGCGTCCTATGATGCTTTAAGGAACGTTGCACAAGTATCTGTAAGATTTAATTCAATACCTGTCATGGTCTAAGCCAGGGGAGTAAATGTTTTCTGACAGTTACTTGCCATAATAAGCCTACGTGATAGGTGTATATGGGAGTAATGGTTTCATCATCGGTCTGTAACGACTGTTCGTTATTCATATACCTGTCGTAATCTGAATTTATCTTTACACTTTTTCTTTTTAATTTATATAGGTACATTTGCAGTATTCCGTTGGTAATCAGGGAATTCGGTGATTTGAAAAACTTATTAGTGAATAGAAAATTTAATGGCGATGTAAAGATTAATTATAATCATTATAACTTTTTTATTAATCAACTACAAAATGAATATATTTTCACATCCTATATCTACAGATATTTCATATAACCTTCCGATTCCTCAAATCAATTGTATCAAGTCATGAAGTATTATTAATTCAGTCAGGGAAATCACAAAGACCCTGTGTGATATCTTGATGAATGATTATTATAATTTGTTTGTATACCGGGTGTCAACGAATCTATTAGACAAGTCATAACTTCTAGACCATTAGGTGTATCAACATGAGATTTGGTATAGGTAAATGGTATGTGTAGAGGAGAGTTTTCACATAATTTTCACTTTCCGGTCACTTCCAGTTTCACCGGAAATGGCTCCGATTCAAAATTTTTAAATGGAACTCCCTGTATATTGTAACATTTTTTGATTTCTAGATCAGAATGTGACATTATCGAAAGTTTTTATGCCAACTTAATTTTTTCGGAGTCACTTTTGAAATTGCATCTAGGTGGCCATGATCGGAAGTAAACTAATCTAAGGACATCAGGTAATATCAGAATATTACAATCGCGAAGTTTTAGTGACTAGTATAATAGATATGAATAAGACAAGTTGGCCAAATTACATTTTTGTGTCTAAATATTATTTTTCAAATGGCGACCATTTTTTGACAAGCACTTTCCGAAAAAAAGATATTTTGACGCATCTAACGATAATAATTTATTTGCAATTGGATCAACAAATTTAACAAAATCAACAATAATTTCAGCGATGCACTTACATTTTTATCAATATCCTGATTTCTTAAAATCTTCACTATAGTAAATTTTCAAAGTGCATTCCTCCTTGTTAAAGACACATTTCAGCTCGTTCAATTGTTTCTCTTAACACGTTTCGTATTATTTGTGGCGTTATACTTCTACATGCCTGGAGAATCCTTTTTTCAAAGATTTCGAGAGTGGCTGGGGCTGTTGCATAGTAGACCCTTCCTTTAACATATCCCCAAGTGAAGAAATCTAGCACAGTCAGATCCGGTGAGCGGGCAGGCCACCGTACTGGACCATTGGTTGCAATAACTTGATTATTGAAATGCTCTATTAAGTAATCAAGAACGTATCTGGTATTATGAGGGGGTGCTCCATCTTGTTGGAAGTAAATTTGCCGTAAAACTGCTGAAGGTGGATTATTAAGATGATCTTCGATTTCATTTTGAAGAAAACCTAAGTACCTAAGTACCTAAGTGCCTAAAACGATTCTCAACATACGGAAAATACTGATAGGATGGATGTTGCCGATTGGGATATATCTGAGCATACTACTCAGCAGCATTCCTTGAATTTCTGTGTCATTCTCCAAACAATAACAACATATCTACTTTTTCACTTTGAGTATACATTATTTTGACGGACTTGACCAACTTGATCAAAATTACTACAAAATATTATGCATCATGCCTATCCTCGGCACACAGTATTTTCCTCAGTAATATTTAATTTATGTTCTTATTTGTAATCCAATCGCAAATAAATTAGTATCGTTAGATTCGTCAAAATATCCTTTTTTCGGAAAGTGCTTGTCAAAAAATGGTCGCCATTTGAAAAATAATAGTTAGACACGAAAATGTAATTTTGACAACTTGTCTTATTCATATCTATCATACTAGTCACTAAAACTTCGCGATTGTAATATTCTGATATCACCTGAGGTCCTCAGATTAGTTTACTTCCGATCATGGCCACCTAGATGTAATTTCAAAAGTGACTCCAAAAAAATTAAGTAGACATAAAAACTTTCGAAAATGTCACATTCTGATCTAGAATTGTCTCAGAAATCCATAAATGTTACAATATACAGGGTGTTCCATTTAAAAATTTAGAACCGGAGCCATTTCCGGTGAAACCGAAAGTGACCGGAAAGTGAAAAATATGTGAAAACTCTCCTCTTCACATACCATTTACGTATACCAAATCTCATTTTGATACACCTAATGGTCTAGAAGTTATGACTTGTCTAATAGATGCGTTGACACCCGGTATACCCTAAGTGTATCTATCCATACAGATGCAGTACCTATCGCTTCCGTGATATATTCATGTGGGTTCATGATCATACTGTAAATGTTGAGTTGAATTTTGTAACTATCTTCTTGTGAATGAATTCGTCATCAATAAATTATATTTCATTCCATTAGAACTTGGAAGAATTGTTAGATGTGCCAATGGGTTGCGGAGAACAAATAATGGCATCAGTGGCTCCAAATTTGTACATTCTGCGATACCTGAATGCAACCAATACGTTGAAGAAATCAGTGAAGCAGAGGATTTTTCGAAATCTAAAACTAGGTAATTAAAAAACTCGATCATTGTCGACTTTGGTTAAAATACTATATGGACCGTTGTTCCATGTTAGTAGAATTGTCGATTATCTACGAAGGTATGCTCTTCAAGGGATTTGAAGATTAAGTTTGATTATCGGGCAAAAAGTGGTTTGTTGGATCGGTAACCGGCCGCCCCCCTCTCTGTTCAATCAACTTCCGGTTGAAAGAAATGTTGAAAATGTTATTATGAAAGCAAATGTATTGGAATAGTCGGGTTAAGCTAACTTAACCGAGCTCCAGTAGATCTGCATACACACGTCTAGGTCGGTCCCCAAGGGCGACATACGGACCGGATGTCCCTTCACCGAAAGTTTCCTCAGATTATCAACGAAGGAATGCCCTTTGGTTAAACCCTATATTTGGACCCATCATTCAATGTTATAACATTTGCGTACAATCTGGGTTGGCGAATTTATCCGTATTTGAAGGAAAGGTGACGTCATTAAGGTCAGGGAGGGGGAGACCGGGTACCGATCCAACAAACCACTTTTTTTCCCATAATTCAACTTAATATTCATGTCCCTTGAAGGGCATACCTTCGTAGATAATCGACCCCCCTAATATCATGGGCCAACGGTCTAATAATGTCGCTGGGTTTAAAATTTTCTACGTCACATATCAATTCTTGTAACTATAGTTATAATTTATAGTTTTATATACACATATCGAAATTTTTTGAATACTTGGGTACGATCCGTAAATGTGAAAGGTTATTCTGGTTAACAATTTAGCGTACCGCAAACGTCAAAACACCGAAATGTAGATGAGTTCGGTATCTTTCGGTGCGTAAAACCTTAGTTTACGCACTGTCGTAGAAAATAGTATATTGTGTATCTAGTGCGTGAAGTATACTTTTTTACGCGAGTGTGGAAGTTTGTGGAACGAGCCGCAGGCGAGTTTCACAATCCGCACGAGCGTAAAAAAGTCTTCACTCACGTGGTGCACACTATACTTTTTCTACGACCTTTTACTTAGAGATTGAATTAAAGGAAAATTTGACTAATTTTCTTTATTACAATAATAATTATTATGAACAGTTATATTGCAATTTTGTAAATTGTCAAAATGTACATTTACTTTCTCTTTCTCTACAAAATTAGTGCTGCTTGTACTGTTGGTATTGACAACACAACTACGATTATTCTCAGTTGTGAAATACACGGCTAATCGGTTTAAATCAAAATTTCGTCGTACTATTTATTAATTCAGAGGGTAATTAATTACTATTTACGGTCTATTAACTGATGTAACTCTGAACTTCACTCTGCGGGAACTGTCATATTTGTCAATTTCTCTCGCCACCGCTACCTAGACCAGCGACCGGTGTGTGAATTTGTATTGACTCTTATGGCACCGGTGCGTGAAATAAATCCCATAAGAAAAGCATGGCACTTCACACACCGATTCGTGAAATGAAGCTTTACACATTTTTATCGATGTGTGACGTTAGTAATTCACATACGGGAGTAGAAAATGTTATTTTTGCAATTTTTTCCAAATTTGCTACCCAACGACATTTTCAATGATATACATTTTTTATTGTTTTGTTTTTGTTGTTGTTAATGTAGGGTGGGGGAGGTATGTTATCAGGGTGTGGTTTGAAAAAAAAACTGAATAATATTGAACCCAACTTGTACTGAAGTTTTTTTTTTATTATTTTTCCATCAACTGTCTGGTTCAACAAATTTTATACAAAGTTGGTCTGGTTCATTTCATCGTCATCCTCCAGAATCAGTTCAATTCACATTTCAGATATGGAACTTTACTGTAACTGTTAATTTTATATTTTTTTCATATCATTACATTTAACTTGATTTCTTACCATACGAGGCTTGAGTTGCATCATTGAGCATCTTTCAATTTCAAGAATGAAATTGTACATAGTTGATTGTTTTTCTTGCCAAATAAACAATCACTCTTTAGTCCGGTGGTGTATGTAAAAGCAATTTTTTTCAGTCGACAAGAATGGAAGCTCATCTCGTCAATCCTTCAAATGAAATTGTCTATTATTTGTCTAAAATTGAAAATTATAAAATATATCTAGAATAAATTTTTCGGTAGAAATTTTCTATTATGTCATATTGGACTGGCCATTTCTATTCGGTTAGATGCAATATTGGTTCACTCTATCTACGTTCAACGCCCAATTCAACTGGCCAATGATAGCTAGTTGAGCAATTCGCCCAATTTGAATTGTCGATTATCTCCTTAACTGAAATTTAAATATTGGTAAAACCTGGCCAAAAATTCAGTCATGCAGGGCCTGGTCTAGTCACAGAGTCATATGGGTTAGTCAATTTGGATCAGTAATTTTTTTCTGAAGTCATAAAAACAGGTTTCATAGTTAATAATTTCTAGTTCTGCCCTCACTTTCAATGCCTAAGAGATTAAAGTGGCCTCTTGGGTTAAAAAATACAGGTTACAGTCCAGGCTAAATATCTATAGCTCTTGAAGTTGACACAATGTTGCTGGCTCTGATCCCATTCGATTGAAATAAACCACTTTCAAACCACAAGTAATTATTTATATTTTTCAGGATATCAGAGGATACTGAATTATGCCCACAAAGACGGATCATTTTCTGCATTCGGTTATCATGATCCGATGGGCTCAATGTTTCTCACGACCTTCGTTGTTAAAATCCTTCAGGAAGCAAAAGAATATATTTATGTCAATCAGCGAGTGATTGATAAGGCTGTTGCATGGATTTTTGACAATCAACTTGAAAATGGTTGTTTCAGTACGATGTTGCACGTGTTTCAAGATATGGTATGTACAATATTACCCTATCTACCTTCTTGCTGTACCACAGTACCCAATAGTTAGAACAGTAAACGCTAAAATAGAAAACTTGCAGTGATTCGAACGTTTTGATCTGAGAACCACGACCTATGATGTTAATTCAAGTTGGCAGACCTGTTTTACCTGCGTAATGAATGGGAAACCACAAAGGTTTTCTCCATTATTTAGTTCTTATCTCATAATTACTGAAGAAAAGGTTATTTTTGCAATTTTTCCAAATTTGCTACCCGACGACATTTTTTTTTGTTGTTAACGTGGAGTAGGGGAGGTATATTAGCAGGGTGTGGTTTGAAGAAAATAAACTGAATAAGATTGAACTGAACTGGTACTGAAGTTTATTTTTTTAATTATTTTTCCATCAACTGCCTGGATAAACATATATCGTAATCATAACAAAATAGGTATATAGAGCACATATCATATAAAATCATTTTCAGCAGAATTAATGGACATTCTGTAGTAGTGGATATATTTTATAAGCATTGCTATCAATTTCTTTGTATACAATGTCCGCCAAAAACTTGGAACTATATGGAAAACTGTTCTATTAATAGTTTCGCATAAAAGTTGTTGGATTCGATTAGACTAAAATAAAATCGGTTATATATAAGTGGCATGCTGCTAAGCGGGAATCGACCGATATTCTAAATTCACTACAGGGTAAAGTGACATAACTTGGCAAAATATCGAAATATGTTATTGAAGAAAGTTTTTTACATTTGAATGATATTCCCAGTTATACAGTTTGGTGTACCAATTACAAGTTTTAATTTTTTCTAGTATCCTGGCTTTATTTCGTTATTTTCCCATTACTGTTTTTTACTCATTTTCAAGATTTTGTTAGATCAATTAATTCCATTGACAGGTAATTTATGCTAATTCAGTAATTTGCTCCTCAAAAATTATTGTCGACAATTCCCATTAAAAATTGAGTCCAACTCATTAAGCAGTTATTGATATTATGAATTGGTAGAGTCAACTGGAGAATTGGGAATATCATTCAATTGTGAACAACATTTTTTGATAGCATTTTCCGATAGCATTTTCGATATTTTGCATATTAATGTTACTTTACTCTACCGGGTGGCTACGGAAGTATTGCCTACGGAATATCTCAGGAAGGCTTTTGAAATATGAAGCATCGATAAAATGACATAAGAGTAGAATTTCAGAACATGTCGAAGTCAACTTCCGGTCTGACCGGAAGTAACGTCAACTTTTTCATTTTAAATGGCAACCCTATTTTTTTTCTTTTCACGTTATTCAGCGTTCAATTCCCTTTCTAATGACAAATCACAATTTGGTATTTAACCAGAAAATAGATCAGAAAAAAATTATTATTCAAATTCACTGAGTATGCCGTGGAAGCAAAATGAAAGCCATAAATTGAAAATTTGGCTATGAAAACCATACGTCACTTGATAACAGTTGCTACTACTGAGATATTTTATTTTCATTCCTCAGCGTTATAAAAAGCTGTCATAAAAAATTGGGAAAAAAACAAACTCTGTAGGTACATAACTTAAGTAGGAACAAATTTTTTTCTTGTCTTCACTATTCAGCATAAACATTTCATTCTAATGATATAATAGGTGATTTTTTTTATGAAATACCAAAAAATCCAATTATTCTTCAAATAACAAAACAGATTATCGCCATACGCCAAATTAAAATTGAAAATAATGTGTAACTATAAATAATATCCTGTAGGTTCTGAAACTTGAATAAGAACATAAACGTAGTTGGTGTGTGTCATCGTCCCTAGATATTCTAATATCTATGAACGATGTTTGTGCTATTCGTAGGTAGGGTAGACCGGGGCTAGTTGAATACAGGGGTATGTTGGTACATGACGCATAGTTTCGCTATCACGCATCAGATGGCGCCATAACTTCATCAGTGTGTCTCTCTGATCCAAAAACTAATCTGTACGCAGTGGCCGCCACAGGTGCCTGTTAGATCGTGAGTTAGCCGATATTTTATGTTTCAGTCATTGGTAAGTAAATATTTTTATTTATCTAAAACTTTGTAAAACATTTTTCATAGACAGGATTCAGTTTCAATTATATCAGGTATTCAATGCAGATGCAATTTGTTCCATTTTCATATATTTAAAGGAACATATAACCTATTCTGCCAAGAGATGTCTCATTGTAGAATTTAAAAATGGCGTTGGGGCTAGTTGGTACATTCTCTCCGGGGTCAGTTGATACTGTACCAACCTACCCCGATGCCAGGTTATGACTGAGATATATGAAGAGCAGCGAATTTAATTATTCATTTATTATAGATTCATAATGCGAAATTACAAGAAGAAATCCAATAGGGGGTTGACGAAACCTGATATTATGCTTAGAGCTGTTAGAGCTGTAAAGCTAGATCAACGATCTCTAAGAGAAACGTCTAGGGATTTTGGAATTCCCTTGATGATTCTACAAAGATACTGTTCAAAATTCTCCGCGGAAGAAATCAATGCTGTCAATAAAAATTTACCAAGTACTGTAGTAGGTTACATAGCAATCAGAAAGGTGAGTTAATTTGTTTTGAATTTCATGCGATTACATTTTTTTTTCATTAGGTTTTTACATCAGAACAAGAAGCTGAACTTTCTGACTACTTGAAAAAAAGCAGCTGATATTTATTTTGGTCTCTCACCAAAGGAAGTGACAAGAATTGCTTACTTATTTGCATCATCACTGAATTTGCGTATGCCTGAAAACTAGAAAAATAATAATATTGCTTGAGCTGACTGGTTCTCATCGTTTTTGAAAAGGAATAAAACATTATCAATCCGAACCCCGGAAGCTACTAGTCTATCCAGGGCAACCAGCTTCAATAGAACCAACGTAGGTGCCTTCTTTTACAATCTCGAGACAGTATTAAATCGTCTCGGATGTGGCCCAGCAGATTTATGGAATATGGATTAAACTGGAATAACAACAGTTCAGAAACCAAATAGGGTTGTTGCTCGTCGTGGTGTTCGACAAGTAGGGAGAATAACATCTGCTGAGAGAGGTACGCTTGTGACTATGGCTTTTGCTGTCTCAGCAACAGGAAATAGTGTCCCGCCATTTTTTATATTTCCTAGAGTTCATTTCAAGTCGCACTTTTTGAAAGAGGGTCCTCTTGGTAGTGCTGGAGGAGCAAATCCTTCGGGATGGATGAAAGAGAATAATTTCATTGAATATGTCAAACATTTCGTTATACATACAAGAGCATCAGTAGAGAGACCAGTTATTTTACTTCTTGACAATCACGATTCACATTTGTCTATAGAAGGACTCACATATTGTAAATACAATGGTGTAACAGTTCTCTCGTTTCCCCCATACTGTAGCCATAAACTACAACCCCTAGACAGAAGTGTGTATGGCCCTTTAAAAAAATATGCCAATAGTGCTTGCGATGCATGGATGACTAACAATCCTGGACGCACAATGACCATTTATGATATCCCCGGAATAGTTGCAAGAGCTTTACCTTTGGCTGCGACTCCGAATAACATATCAGCTGGCTTCAGAGTTTCGGGTATATCACCCTTCAATCGTGATATATTCGCTGATAGTGAGTTTATGGCAGCATATGTCACCGATAGACCAGACCCAAACATAGAAAATGTTGATATCGTCAGAGTGGATAACGTAGCTACTGTACCCACTGCGGCTACTGATGTTGACATTGAAGTCCATGAGTATTCTTTTGAACAAACATCCCCAGGTGCCCCGAATCATTCGTCAGAACCAATAGAAATTCCTCGACATGCAACTCCAACAGACGAAATGTTAAATCAACCTGGTTGCAGCAAGACTGATGACAATTATTGTCTTGAGAAAATTAAACCACTGCCCAAAGCACCACCAAGAATATCCAAGAAGAACAACAGGAGAAAAAGAAAGTCAGCAATTCTGACAGATACCCCCATTAAAGATGAATTGGAGAAAGAGAAAAGTGAGAAAATGAAAAATAACAAAGACGAGATCAATAAGAAAGCAAAGATAGTAAAGAAAAAAGTTTTTGCAGACAAGACAGAAAAGAACATAAGGAAGACGGGTAAACAGAAACAGAAGGGGAATTTGTCTTATTCCAGTGATAGCAGCGAGGATGCCATTTGTCTCATATACCTCATATACCATTTGTCTCATATACCTGGAAAAATATTCCAATAGTGCGCCACGAGAAAAGTGGATTCAGTGCACACAGTGCCACCTGTGGTCACACGAAGAATGTTGCGACTCTGGGCCATACTATATTTGTCACAATTGTGAATCTGATGACTCAGAGTAATAATTTCATACTTTTTTATATTATTGAAGAATACAATTTACTTTCAAAAAATATTTGTTTTCTTTTGGAATGTTGAATTCCGTTAGTACAGACTGTACCAACCAGCCCCATGAAGTATACCAACATGCCCCGGTTACGGGCATCTATGTGATATTAGTAATTTTCTAGCCGATCAATATAGGTTTCATCCCTTGGAGCCCAATTGTTCGTAAGGTTTATAGAAAATTTGTAAAAAATTCGAACGTGAATTTTGTACCAACCAGCCCCGGTCTGTCCTACAGGGGCAAAATCGGCGGTCATTATGACCGCTATGGCACCACGGGAAAGTATCGTTGCGGTCATAATGACCGCCATGGTATTCAATGTGTTAATAGGTATAATATAAGGTAGGTACACGATTATTGTCGATAGTCGAAGTGTAAAGTGCTAAAAGTATGAAAGGTCTTTTGTTCCAGGTACTAGGCGATGAAAATGAGCACAGGTTTTGACAAGGCGGCTTCCAGAGAGATTTAGTGTAAATGTTTGGGCAGGGATAGTTGGAACTCATATTGTTTGCCCCATTCCTTTTCAAGGCCAACTAACGAATGACATTTCGGAATTCATTAACAACCTACCAACGAAAATAACTGAGAGCATGTACTTCCAGCAAGACGGCGCCCCTCCACATAATTCAAGGATAGCGAGAAATTATCTTCAAAATCGCTTTCAAGATAGACTTATAACAACCCATGGTCCAGTCAGGTGGCCACCAAGATCACATGATCTTACTCCGTGCGACTTTTTTCTAAGGGGACATCTTCGAAATAGGGTGTTCTCCTCACAGCCTACACCTCTACATGTGCTAGTTGTAAAAATTCGGAAAGCTTTCCAAGATATCAAGCCCCAAATGTTGAGAAACGGTTTAGATGAAAATATCGACAGAGGCAATAAATGTATTGACGCTGAGGGAATGCATATCGAATGTTTGTTCTGAATTTATTTTATCTTTAATCCTATCAACTTGAGTGTTTTTTTTCGATAAATCTGTTTTTTTCGCAATTTGAAGAATAAAAATTGGATTTTTCAGTATTTCATTTCAAAAAATCACTTTCTATCATATTATCAGAAAGAAATGGTTATGTTGAATAGTAGAGGCAAGAAAAAATTGTATGTTCCTATTTAAGTTATGGACCTACAGAGTATTGTTTTTCCCAATCTTTTTTGACGGCTTTTTATAATGCTGAAGAATGAAAATGAAATATCACAGTAGTAGCAACTGTTATCAAGTGACGTATGGTTTCCGTAGTCAACTTTTCAATTTTTGACGTTCATTTTGCTTTCACGGCCTGCTCAGTGAATTTCAATAATAATTTTTTTCTGGTCCAGTTTCTGATTAGATATCAACTCGTGATATGTCATCAGAAAGGGAATCGGATGTTGAATGAAGTGAAAAAAAATGGTTGCTATTCAAAATAGGAAAGTTGATGTTACTTCCGGTCAGACCGGAAGTTAACTACGACATGCCAATATCCTCAAATTCTAGCTCTTGTGTTATTATATCGATGCTTCAAATTGCTCAAGCCTACCTCATACAATAACAGATATTCCGTAGGCAATACTTCCGTAGCCACCCGGTATAGTGAATTTAGAATATCGACCGATTCCCTCTTAGCCGCACGCCACTGATAAAAACCGATATGCGCTTATTAAGTATAATTGAATGAACTAACTTTTATTGAGAATGAAGTTTTGGTTAGTGAAGTTTTTGGTGGACACTGTATATTTCTTCGTTTTGGATCCCGTTTTTGAATTAATTAATATTCTGAATGGCTTTCATGACAGAATTCAGATAGATTTGAGATTTTGGCGTTTTCATTGTCAGCATAAAACGCTTATAAAAAGTGTTTATCCACAATCACCTTATAATTGAAGTTTTATCCACACTTATGAACCGTATAAAGTACCACTTTATCCACTAGTGGAATAATGAAAAATACAATCTTGAATTTCAATCACATTTTACTTATTTTCACCAAGTTCACAAATTTTTAGAAATGGAGTCGATAAACAATCGAAAATACATAGCAACCATTCAACACCTCCCGATATTTTTGTATGTTATTTCAATGATTTTTGAGGAGGTGACAGCCGCTGTCAGAGCAAAACGTCAAGTCATTTTGTGATGAAAAATTTCCGCGATTCTGATTCTAAATGATGCGTGTTTTAGATACAAGAAATTTAAACGCTCGAGCTTGCGCAAATAAAATGATATCTAAAACACATACAATAAATAACTATCATTTTATACCATCGGGAACCAAATTTTGGCGACTTGACCTTGGACTGTAATTGTACCGAAACCTGTCACCAAAACAGGGGTTTAAGTATATGAGACTCATCAGTCTTGATCTAAACATATGCATAAGAAATAAGTTTTTCTGTCAGAATGTTCGTTAAAAGTACCGACGATTCCAAACAAATGTCTCATTCCAAGACTAGACTGCCATAACGATGAGGCATGTGTTCTGGAAGCACTAGCTTTATTTGAGGACCCTCTTCTGAATACACCAACGAATCTCTTGATTTGGAAAATGAATATTTTTGTAGTTGCTATTAATTTGTCCTTAGTTTGTAATTCAATATTAAAATATTTTGTCAGAATCACTATTAAATATCAAATAAACAAATTATTGTAGGGAATGATCCTGTATGATGCATTGCTATAGAAATGTATTAGTTTATTTAATTCGTAATAATTATAGTTACTTGAGAGAAACTAAGATTCTTTAATAGTAGATATTCACTCTATTACAAATGGCGCAGTCAGAAAAAACCACCGAAACTCCTAACGAGATTCTGCAGATCAATTATGTTGAAGACGAAAGAACTGGAGACAGTCAAGAAAAAATTTCATTTGGAAAGACAGAATTGAATCTTATATCAAAATGGATATCAATTGCTAATCAAAGATTTGAACCTATGAAAATAAGTTTTTTTTTCTGGAAATAATGAAGACCCTAATACTTGGATGAATTCCTATGAGTTCCTGTGTTTATCAAACAAATTGCTCTGCGAAGCTGAGAAAATATACCATTTAAAAGGGAATTTGCAGGGTATTGGCTCAAAAGTGGTATGAAGAAAAAATGCAAATGGTAGATTTACCTGGATAGAATGGAAAATAAGTTTCATAAAAACATTCGATGAAAATATTATTATAAAATGGGAAAAGGCTCCATCCATCATTTCGCTTCACTCATGGACAAATTCTTGAATATTATTTTGAAAAGCAAAGGTTACTACATTGGGCTGACAAAAACTTGTGTGAAACATCATTGATTATTTTGGGTCTTCCAAATTATATTCAGACTCAGTTGTGTAATAAAATCATAACAACTAAGGATGAGTTACAACAAGCTATTAAATGTTTGAAAATTGAAAATCAACCACGAAATCATTACGTAGGAAGATGGCAATCAGAAAACAGAGGACAAATAGTAAATAGACGATAACCAGAAAATAGACGACAACCAGACATAGCAAGGGAATTCAGAAACGAGTATGTCAATAGAAACGGAGGAATAGAAGGAGACGTAATATCTGGGAATAATAGTTTACATACCCACAATTCTTCTAATAATTATTGTAATATAGAACAAGAAATAAATGATGAAATGTATATAAGTTATTCAAATTTTGCTAATTCGGTTGGAGAAGATTTTGAAAATATAAAATTGAATAGTATATCAGTGAAAGCTCTTTATTTGGTGACAACATTTGGCTGGCCAACACTTGACTATCATATAACTATAAAGAGCTTAGGTGGGATCACAAAATGTTTTCAAAAATGTGTTGTCATCATAGAAATTGAAGAAAAATCTACAAAAATAACACCTGCAATAGTTAAGAATTTACCGTTTGATTTGATAGTGGGAAAACATACTTTAAAGAGGCTGAATATTTTCAAACGAAATTTTACGAAGAATAATGTATATAGGAAGATTGATGAAGAATACATATCTAAAAATTTTCCGGGTCCTTTCCAGCTGAAGAAAACAAAATTAATTAAAGGCCTATGTACATTTTGATAACAATTCGAAAGAAGAGACTGCACGTATTTCAAATATTCGACCATATCATCACAGGAGTGATTATTTGCTATAGAAATGTATTAGTTTATTTAATTCGTAATAAACATTATAGTTACTTGAGAGAAACTAAGATTCTTTAATAGTAGATATTCACTCTATTACAATTATGGATATTATTTATTCTCAGTTTTTTTTCAATCAATCAGGTATGTAATTTATTGTGATTCGATATTTTTCATCGGAGCAACCAATATCATACGACTTCATGAATCTTTAGTACGTCCTATTTTTTAATGAAAATTATATCTCTCGTCTTCGGCACTAGTTCCTTCGCCAAATTTTGAAATGCAACTGCTGCCACTAGTAATAATAAATATCCTTGAATAATTTTTTTGTGAAATTGTTCCAAATTTGATGAACCTTGATATCCACTAGAATTTCGAAATTACATTCTTTGAAGGTATTAATTAAACATTGAAAACGAAGAAAATATAGTATTGTGGTCTAGTCTAGTAGGTAGTAATTATGAATAAATTGCTAAACCAGCAATAACTATGCTAACTTCTGCATGAACTTCTTTTAATTTCTTGTTTGGCGTATCTTTCTGACCTATAATTCCTTTAGAAATTTTCGATATAACCTTGGCAACTAAGCGTAATAGATGGTCTAAGGGCCAGCTTTTTATGTTCGAGTTAAACTCCAGATAACTATCTAATAGTTCAGATGGTTAATGACATTCACTAAATGACGTTTGAAGGATCACATTCTAACCATTAGTTAATTAACATGGAGTGTAAATGGAACTTAAAAAACTGGCCCTGAAATAATTCGAAAATCTGTTAAGCACCTCTTGCTGGGAAATGGCTTCTATGGCTCTATTGAATACTTTGCATATCAATTCTAGTCCTGCTATAATATAAAAAGCTCAGATAAAAGCTGCGGAGACAGAGGTCCTGCTACAGCTACATATGGATAAGCCAATGCATGGTGTCTTCTTTCATAACATCGAAGACCTTGGCTTATCCAAAAGCTTGACCTTTGCCTTCCTCAGGTCGAGTGAGCTAAAGTCGGAGACCGAGGGATTCATAATGGCCTGCCAGGATGGTGTCTTCAACACCCTTGTCTACCGTAGTCGCGTGATGGGTATAGACGTCCCTGACACCCGATGCAGGGCATGTCGTGGGGCACCTGAGACCGTAATGCATTTGCTATCAGCATGCCCATCTTATGCGGTCTCAGCCTATATCCACAGGCATAACGCGGCGCTACGAGTGTTGTACTACCACCTACGGCACTCGTACGGTATAGACGAGACACCGGTGTTGCCTTATGCTCCGGGGGATATTGAGTCCGTGGTGGAGAATGAGAGATGCCGAATCTATTGGAACTACTCATTCCCCACCCTCAGGCAAATACAAGCCAATAAGCCTGATGTTGTCCTCCTCGACCACCAAAGTAGAACGATATTCGTCATGGAGTTTTCCGCTCCAGGCGAAATGAATATCGTTCGAAAAGAGGAGGAAAAACGGACTAAATATCGAGATCTTCTCTTTGAACTCCGCAGGTTATATCCGGACCATTCTGTCAAAATGGTGGTTCTGATCATAGGAGTCCTTGGTGGAATGATGGACACACTGCTCTCCAATTTGAAGATAATACCTGCTTGCCGTAATTTGGCAGAAATCTTAGCAGCAAGAATGCAGAAGGCCGTTATACTTGGTTCGCTTCGTCTACTCAGGGCACACGATTCTCGGACCCAATAATTACTCACCCTACGGATGTAGGGAGTGGTTATTGGGGTTAACGACACCAGCGCGCCCTCCGGATGGGTCGGAGCACCGGAGACAGGGCCTGACTGGTACACTCCTAAGGAGAAAAAAAAAAAAATAATAATAATAATAATAATAATAATAATAATAATAATAATAATAATAATAATAATAATAATAATAATAATAATAATAATAATAATAATAATAATAATAATAATAATAATAATAATAATAATAATAATAATAATAATAATAATAATAATAATAATAATAATAATAATAATAATAATAATAATTATAATAATAATAATAATAATAATAATAATAATCCGGACCATTCTGTCAAAATGGTGGTTCTGATCATAGGAGTCCTTGGTGGAATGATGGACACACTGCTCTCCAATTTGAAGATAATAGCTGCTTGCCGTAATATGGCAGAAATCTTAGCAGCACGAATGCAGAAGGCCGTTATTCTTGGTTCGCTCCGTCTGCTCAGGGCACATGATTCTCGGACCCAATAATCACTCACCCTACGGACGTGGGGAGTGGTTGTTGGGGTTAACGACACCAGCGCGCCCTCCGGATGGGTCGGAGCACCGGAGACAGGGCCTGACTGGTACACTTCTAAGGAGAAAAAAATAATAATAATAATTATAATAATAATAATGATAATAATAATAATGATAATAATAATAATAATAATGACGTTTATTCGTGATAAAATCGATACAAACATTAAGAATTTAAAAAGTTATTATGAATAAACGTGAAAATATCCACAGAAGTACTATACGTACTTGTTTGTGGCAAATGGAATGTATATAAATATAAATGTAGTAAAACTAAAGTGTCTGGTGTGATAAAATAGATATATACGAAAATACAATTATACATGTTTAAATAATTTTTCAATAAAATTAAAATAAGATTTAAATTAATGAATAAATATTGTGTCTGGTGAGGTAAAATAGACAATACGGGAACACAATTATACATGTTAAAAAGTTGTTTTTTTACAGTAAAATACAAATAAATAAATATAATAAAATTTAGTATCAAACGCTGAGTGAATTGGAATAGATATAGGAGAAACACAGTTTTTTTTTTTTCAATTTTCTATCAATTTATGAACATCATTTTTATAATTTTTCTTTATAAATGTTATGAGTCGCTTTTTAAAGCGTTTCAGAGAAGTTTCATCTATAATTTCCTTTGGTAAGTAATTCAGTAACTTTGGGGCTAGGTACAAGTAGCTTTTCTGTCCGATGGAGTTAGACGCCAGTGGTATGTAATATTGATGTTTTGTTCTTGTTGCATATGGATAGTTCGGAGTGTTATGTTCATGTTTGTTTGTATATATTTGACATCCTATTTGAATGCTATATAATTGTCTTATATCTAATATTTGTGTTTCTGCATAAAGTAAATTACTTGAATATCTTGCAGGCTTGTTGAGTAGTAATCTAAGAAATCGCTTTTGAGAAACTTCGAGAGCATACACGTGCGTTCTTGATACTCCTCCCCAACCAATGATTCCACAATGGTATAGAATTTTTTTGTATTTGTAGTTCAAAGGTTTTACAACTTGTTTAAATCGATATAGAATACAACGTAATTTTTTAGTTAAATACTACATATGATGGTCCCATCTGAGATGATTATCTATATATATATACCTAGATATTTTATTTTTTTGGCAGGTTTAATTACAAAATGTGTTTGAATGTTGAGATTGTATTCTGGCAAGGATGTAGTATGACTGCTAAATGGTAAGTATACCGTCTTATCGACATTAATAGAAAGTAATCTACTGTCAAACCAGTCTTTGATGTTCCCTAGATCTTTCTCAATGTTCAGTTTTATATTGTACCAGTCATCGTTTTTACAAAATATGACAGTGTCGTCCGCGAAACTGATGATCTTTCCAATTGTATCTTGGATGAATAAGTCATTCAAATAAATCACGAATAACAACGGTCCCAGTACTGTCCCTTTAAGTACACCACATGTTACTTTCATTTCTGTACTTACCTGGCTTTCAATTCTCACTCTTTGGTTCCTGTTTGTTAGGTAACTTTTTAATAATTTGTGTGCTATGCCTCTCACACCCATATCTTCCAGGGTATCTAGAAGTATGGAGTGATCGACCGTATGGAATGCCTTTTTCAGATCTATGAAAACACCTATAGAGGGAGTACTCGAGTCTAGAGATTCATATATGATTTTTGTTAGGGAATGAATTGCATCAGTAGTAGATTTATCATCTCTGAAACCATACTGGGATGTTGATGAAAGATTATATTTTTTAAGAAATGTTCCTAATCTCGCTTTTAAATTTTTTTCGAAAATTTTACTTATTGATGGTAGGACGGAGATAGGCCTATAGTTCGTGATATTATCGGCGTCACCGCTTTTAAATATTGGTGTCACAATTGAGTTTTTCAAAATTGAGGGGAAATATTCCTAATTCGAATGATTTATTTATAATTTCCATTAAAGGTTTGCTAATAAATTCAATGATAATCTTTAAATTTTCAGCTTTAATTCCATCATGCCCGGGAGATTTATTATTTTTCAAGTCATTTATGGTGTTCTTTATTTCAGTTATATTTGTTGGTGTGAGAAAAATAGAATTTTTATTTACATACTTATTACCTTTGTAGTTTGAATTTTTTTAATATTCTTTGCTAGATTTTCTCCTACATTAGCGAAAAAGCTATCAAACATGTCCGCAATACTTTTTTGGTCAGTTACAATCTCTCCTTTATCATTTTTGACATTAATTATTTGTTTTTTTGTATTTATTTTCAGAATTTCATTTACCGTGTTCCATAGTTTTTTGCTTGAATTTTGTACATTTTCCATCAAGTTCTTATAGTACTTGTCTTTCGCATATCTAATTTTTTCCTCAGTTTTTTTTTGGTTGATAGGTAGTTATTTTTCATGTTCTCATCATTCGGAGTTTGTTTCCATAAGCGATATAATTGGTGTTTTTGATTTATGTTTTATTAATGAGTTTGTAATCCAGGTTTTTCTTCTTCGGTTACTATTTTTTATTTTAATGTATCTAGTTGATTTACGAATACATGTATTTATTATGTTGATGAATTTTTCTGTTGCAGATTTGAGATCATGCAACGGGTATAATTCAGTATACCAATTAATGTAGCTAATGGATTCTAGCAGTGATGTTTTGTCTAATCTTTGGAAATAATGTTTTGAGTTATGATTGATACTATGATTTTTTTTATTATTCAGTTTGATTTGTAATAGCGTTATGTAGTGATCCGTGATTGCGGTAGAAATAGTGATAGGCAGTAGATTATTATAATTGTGCTATTTCATTTTAATGAATATATGGTCTAGACATGATTCAGATCCATTCCTCGCTCTTGTAGTAGTATTCATAGTTGAATGAAACCCATATTCACTCATTATGTCGAGATAGGTTCTTGAGTCATCAGTTTCTTTCATTGAATCAATGTTTATATCACCAACAAATAAGCTGCAGTATTGGTTATCATTCTCTTTGTTCAATATGTCATTAAGTTGGTCTTAAAAGTCATCAATTTTACTTGCTGAAGATCTATATAATGCGAAGAGGCAAATGGTCCGTTCATCTACAATCATTTTAATTTTCAATAATACACTTCAGCTCAGTTTCATAGAAATGTGGGAATGATATAAGTCCGCTTTCACAAAAACAATGACTCCATCATTTTGATTATTGTTGCTTTCATTGTATATAGTTATATAATCAGTCATATTGAGGGGAGAAGTATCTGGCACATGCCAAGTTTCTGTTAAGACTATGCAATCAAAGTTCGTACCAAGTTCCTCAAGATTGATTCTGAGTTCATCTATATTTTTGGAGACATTACAAATATTACTATTGAGGATCTTTAAATTACTGAAATTTTTATATGAACTATTTATCGATAAAACTTCTTTCGCTTCATTGCAATTATTCAAAGGGTATGTTGTTATTTTCTCTACTTTGAAGTCTCTTATATAAGGATCCATACCTACAGATGAAATTAACAATAATATATCACGGCGAATAGTTCTATGTTTCTATGCTATCGTTACTTGAATGTGCAATCTGGAATACCTATTAATTACTAAAATATCTAAAGGATAATTTTAATCGTATCAAAACTTGCCCTTGTATGTGGTGTAGTTTATTCATCTATTTCCGGATCGCAGTCTATTTTTACCATTTGAGACTGATGCCAATGGTTTCTTCTTTATTGCTCCAGAGTTGATAGCGACAGTTTTGTATTCAGTAGCCTTATTTTTTGTTGAGATTCTGTTTCTTGAGTAGCTGAAAATTGGCTGATTGTATCGTTGAAAACTTCTGATTGATCGGCTTCAATTTCAGTGGTAAATTCTTTATTTCTGATGGTCGGTGTAGTAGGTGCACTGTTGAATTTTTCGTAAAGGGAACTTTCTTCAGTGTTTTCAAGTTGTTCCGCCTTGTATACTTTATTATTCATGTATAGCTTGTTTCATTTTAAATAAGTTATATTATTTTTATTTAATTTGGCTCTGATCAGATTTTCACTTAATATTCTATTTTCTGCCCTCTGTTCAAAAGTCAAGTCTTGCAGTATCGAAATGTTTGTTCCCTTCAGCTTTTTGCAATTTCTAAGTATCTCTTGTTTCTTTACATAAGATACCAGCTCCACTTTCAATGGTGTTTGCCTTATGTTTTTCAAGTGATAAATATTATTTATGTGGTTTTCAGAGATATTGACTCCTTAATAGTTTTTTAATTCATCGTAGACATTGACAGTGGTGATATCTGTTGTTTGTTCCAAACCAAATATCAAAATATTGTTCTTTTTTGCTGTCCTTTCCAGCAGTTCGACCTTCTTCTTCAAATGTTGATTTTCCTTTTCTAACTTATTTACTTTGCTATTCAATTCCTCGCGTCTCAATAATACTCTTGCTTCACTAGCTTCTATTGCACTCCTTATTTCT